>JASDDO010000010.1:444586665-446986665 GCA_030015575.1 Agapanthus africanus | reverse complement strand
TGAGATCCTTACGACTCACAAAAGAGCGACACACTTAGGGATCCCCACGATTCTTAAGGAGAAATTACACTTACGAGATCCTCACGACTCGTAAGGAGAACCCTCTTATGAGACCCTCACGGCTCATAAGATTCAAAAGCCTTAAGCTACAGGGATCTGAATCTGTTCTTAAGCCATCACCTTTCCCAGACTGCCGTACAAGCGGTTTAATACTGACCCTTGTATACAATCCATGGGCGCAAATAATCATTTCCTTTCCGAGTACCACCAATGACAAGGAATGCCCTCATTTGATGAACAAACACTTGTAAGTCCTCTCGACTTATAAGGAGAAAACACTCTTGTAAGATCCTTACGACTTATAAGAGAACACACACTTAGTAATCCTCACGATTCCTAAGGAGAAAATGCATCTACGAGATCCTCACGACTCGTAGGGAGAAACACCTTTATGAGACCCTTACGGCTCATGAAATCAAAAAGCCTTAGTCGACAGAATTCTAACCTTGTTTGCTAAGCCATCTTTGTTTAAATCGACAAAGGCAAATGATGATTCACTCCTGGCAATGTCCCAGTTGTAGCGATACCGATGCCTACATCGGTATCAAGTTCCAAGTCCTTTTATGGCAAATGATGATTCGCTCCTGGCAATATTCCAGTCGCAGCGATGCTGATGCTAATATTGGTATAAGATCTTGAGTTCCGTACTCGAAAAAAATACATGTAAAATAGCCGAAATGATGGGGCAATTTGCAAAAAAATCAGCAAGTAAAATATATGCATACAAAAATAGCCGAAATGATTGGGCAACTCGCAATAAAAAGCAGCGAGTAAAAAAACAGCCGAAATGATTGGGCACCGCGAAAAAAAGCCAAAATGATTGGGCAATCGCGACTTTCGCGATACAAAAAGCTGAAATGATAGAGTATCACGGAAAGAAAACAAAAAAATATATATGAAATGAAACTTCTGCCCTGCAGGTAAGCCCATACTGACCCTTGTATACAATCCATGGGCATAAACGAAAGGGAACCACATGTCCCAACAAACTCTGTCAAAAGGAAGAGTCAAGTTTCAGCGGCAATATCTGCATCCCAGAAGACCCGCAACGGCGTTCTTCCTTATACCAGCAGGATACGGACGCGACACCACCAATCGGAGCCACGGCAAAGTCCCTAGTTCCAAGACTCTGCGGTTTATAGACAACCGAAAGTCAATCCCCGACACCATAGAAAACGGAGAAAGTCGATCCCTGACACCGTAGAAAACGGAGAAAGTTGACCCCCGACACCGTAGAAAACGGAGAAAGTCGATCCCCGACACCGTAGAAAATGGAGAAGGTCGATACCCGACACCGTAGAAAACGGAGAAAATCGATCCCGACACCGTAGAAAACGGAGAAAGTCGATCCACGACACCGTCGAAAATAGAGAAAGTCGATCCTCGACACCGTAGAAAACGGAGAAAGTCAACCCCTGACGCCGTAGAAAACAGAGAAAGTCGATTCTCGACACCGTAGTAAACGGAGAAAGTCAAACCCCCCGACACCGTAGAAAACGGAGAAAGTTGATCCCGACACCATAGAAAATGGAGAAAGTCGACCCTCAACCTCCCCGTCGAAGCAACGCTTTGACTCGGGAACAAGTCAACTCATCAACCACTTGCGAATCCTCTTGACTTGTAAGGAAGAAAATTCTCTTGTGAGATCCTTACGACTCTCAAGAGAAAACGCACTTAGGAGTCCTCACGACTCATAGGGAGAAAAATCTTTATAAGACCCTCATGGCTCATAAAATTGAAAATTCCTTGGCGGCAGATCTAAATCTGTTTCCTAAGCCATCACTACCCTACGAAGAGTTCAAGATGAACTATTATCTATCATTTACAGGCCAAATTTTCTAAAATCACATGACAACAAAGCAAAGAAAAGAAGGCGATAACACAAGATAGAAAAAAAATATGTCCTTTATTCATAAATTCAATTGGATACAAGTTACATCATATGAAAATGAATGGAATAAAAAAAATGAATGAAATGAATATGTGTTATTCATAAGTTACAAATCTACAATCGATACAAAGGCACCTGCTGAGAAGGAGGCGTTTTCAATAAATCAGCCAGTTGCTCGCGCACTCCTCTCAGCTCCTTTTCGCGATCAGCCACCGCGGCGAGCTCCGCTTCGACTTGGGCCCATTGCTACAGACAGGATGAAAGTTTCTCATCAATTTCCTGCTGAACAGCCTCCTGACTCTGCGCGATCTGCTCAGTAAAGTCAAGCTTTTTCCTCAGCACCAGCCCGTCGGAAATACATCGTTGAAGGCTTTCAAAGATAGAGTTCAACTGCGCATCATTCGCTACAACCTGGGCACGCAGTTGGACAGACTCAGCAGAAGTCGCCTCACGTTCCTTTCGCTTGAGGGTCGCCTCTTGTTCAAAATGGCGAAGGAAAAGGACACTTTGCTCAACCCATGCAGCCCGCCGGGAGTTCAAAGCTAACACCTCCGGAGCAGGACGCCTGAGCTCAATCTCATACAGACAGGCCTCAATCTTCCTGCAGTGATTAACCCAAGACTTAACGACGCCTTCGTTATGGAAGTTCACAAGCATCGCCAGCATTGGATTAACCTCGGCAGCAAAATCTGCAGCAAATGTGGGGGCCTCCGTGTCAAGCTCCTCGATGTATTCACTCAACATACGCAAGCTGTTCACAGCGCCTTTGGAAGATAGACGTCTAGAAAAGGGCCCCGCCGGCATTAGGATGCAAGACTCGAACGGAGCAGGAGCCGGTACGATTACTGCAAAATGAATTATGATCAAATGTCGGCTCAAGAGATAAAGAAAATGTACGAACAATAGAATCTACTATACCGGCTGCGACAGGGGGCAGAGTTGGGAGAACTGGTGGTGCGACGATTCTCCCGTCCCCTCCTTCAATTTGTAGTGCTGCAATCAATTTAAAATTAACAACGGCATGGTCGTCCGTCAAAGAAAGGAAAGGACGTCGGTTAAAAACTATACTCACCGGCACCAGCAAGCAAAGTGACTTTCGACTGGAAGGAGAAATGCGGGTTCAGCACTTGATACAGATGATCAAAGAGAACTCCTGCAAGGTTGCGATGATACATGGTCAGTACAAGAAAGACGGTGGTCATAGTTCAATCAAATGGATCGCAAATCTATACCTTCCAGCATCTTGGAGGACATAGGAGAAGGCAAGGGAGCAACCGTCATGGCAGCGACCGCAAGTGTTTCAGATGACACAATCTCTATGTTCGCTACACCTACAAATAAAATACCGTCAGAAAAAGCTGAAAAGGATTGTGAGATAGAAAATAAACAGCGACCTGAAACCCACCTGATGGGTCATCAGCCAAAATTGCAACGGAAGCATCACTCAGCATTGCGGTTTCTTCGCTCTCCTTCAGTGGAATGGTTTCAGCACCAGTGGCTTCGTCCCCTGATTCTACAAGAGCCGTCGTGACACTCGCAATGCCAGGCGAGGGCGGGGAACCGCAGAGGGAAAGAACGGCGGTTTGGACAATCTCGGACTCCTGAGAGAGAGTAGCCGCTTCGGGCTCTGTGGTCCCCGTCATCTCACCTGCCGCTTCATCATTAGGACTTGGCCCTGCAAGATATGGTATATAAGAATTTGAAGATCAAATTGTAAGAAAGGACTCAGCGTGATGTTACCTTGGGACGGCTTTTCGGCTTCTTCCCGAGCCGTGCGCACCATTTGTCTATGGATGGTAGACAAGGCTTCTGGGGCATCTTCGGAAGAAATAGCGACGGATGGAATAGCGCTTGAACATGCAACCACAGCCAAGCTTATATCACGTTCCCTCGCTGCACGCTTTCTGTGCTTCTTGTCAGCCTTGGCAGTGAGAAAAGACCTCCTCAAGACTTTCGTCAAAGTGACATCATCGTCCGAGCTAGGAGCTACCTATGGAACCATTATAGCGTCCGTCATCAGCTGCTTAAGCGAAGCCTCTTTTGGCAATACTGGGAGAGCTGGGATTTCAGCGCCCTGGAAGCATCGCCGTGCCACCCTACGGGATTGGTACTGCACTCAGGATAACTTGGGTCGAGGTAGTCCTTGCAATAAGATGAAAAGGAATGGTCAGACTACCCATGAAGAAAAAAGGAATGAAGGCATAATGAGCCGAAATATACCGAGGCCCAATGAAGCACGAAGCCTCTCTTCCTCTTCAAAAGTCTTGAGGGAAGCTGCGAGAGCTTCTTCGGCGGAGATACCTATTGAGGAAGAAAGCGTCAGTCAAAGCATAATAATTAAAATAGCCGCGGAAAGATATGACCGAAGTATACCTGATTGTGCGATGGTGATTAATACTGCTTCATCGCGAGCTAGCTGCTTTGAAACCGCGATAGCAGCCTCCAGATCCGAGTCATCCGGCACCATAAATAAACCCTCGTTGGTCCCGTACTCACATAGGCCCTCGCTGTAAGGAGCATGAGGCTCCTGGCCGAATACAACGTCCGCAGAAAGTATCGACTTCTTTTTCTTCTACAAGCGAGTACCGGCAGCCGATAACACGAGCTTGTGCTTGGCGGGCAATTTCGGGCGGCGAGTCCCGATCTCCGTGCCCACGCTAGACTCGGGAGACGCCACAACTACCGCTTCTACAGGCATGCGGGGTAGGGGCAGCTCAAGTATAACACGCGGTACCACAGCCGCAACAGCTTCTCTCAAGGGAGTACGGACGATGGTCCGTTGCTTCAAGGGAACGGCTGGATTACCAGCGGGGGAGGTGCCCTTGCGATCAAACAGCAATCGCTTTTCTTCCGTAATAACGGCGCCCATCGAATGTTGATAATACGCCACATATGCGTTCAAGATTCGCGGAACGCAACTCGGCTCACTGATAAAGAAATTGGAGCCGGTGTTCAACCATATAAAATGGTGTAATGCGTTGCGAATACCTTCTTCTGTGGCAACTGGCTCAGCTAGGAAGGCCTCGAGCAGGACGCCCTGATTATAACTTGATTGCTGGGAGAAACGGTGCGAGTTGTACCTCATGAACAACGCAGAATCATTCCGCCTAAACACGAGAAAGCCCGACCTGATTGAATATAGATGGAGAATCTCCCGAGCTTTCAAGGTGGAGGCCCCGTCTTTAAAAGCATCGCGCAAAGGCTGCACCGTTTTTGTGGATTCTTTGTCGATGGTTAAAACCTTATCGAGAAAGGTCATGCCATCTCCAACCATACGCGGACGAAGGAGCACACCCTAGCCTCCCGCTGTGATGGATTTACAACGGATGCGTCAACTAGGCGCATAATCCGAGGGAAGTTATAACTGTCGTAGAAACGAGGTCGTTTATGGACACCAAAAGCGCCAAGTACGTGCAGCTCGATCCATGACATAAAATAATGCAGCGAGAAAGTGACGGGCTGTACCCCCGGCTGAGTGGTATCCATCGCTAACTGAGACCATGGTACAGGTGTGCCAACCCAGCAACCCCCATAGCCACTTGCATTCCCGCAACCATACGATGGGCTGGGTAAAAGACTGATGGCCTCATATAATGAGGGTGCATTGGAAGCACAAACCAGTTTAGCCATAATCCAATGAACCCCAACACGAACATCTCTTCATCGACGTCCGGAGCAGCAAGCTCCGCGAAGGGAACAACAGGAGCAGCCGGAATAAAGAAACATTTTAAATCCGCATCCGCCGTCGGTTGGTTATCCAAACCAAAACCAAACGGGTCATCAAGCTTGGCAAACAGCGCAGCTTGCTTCGATAAGGCTTCCGAACGAAGAAAACGAGCGATGAAGTCTGCGTAGCTAACTCCATGCCCTCCGGACTCTTGAAATAAACTTTCGTATATATTCAACACCTTGATCAAGCTCGGGAATTAGTGTTGAATGGTGTTCTCCGGAGTAAGACCCATTACCACTGATTTGGTGGCAAAGATGTACTCTTCCGGAGGAAGCAACTCCTCGTAGTGTTCTCTCCTAACGGGTAAGCCAGAGATTTCTTCAAACTCCTCCAAAGATACTGAGACTTCTCGATCCGACAGAAGGAAGGTGTGGGTCGGAATATTCCATTGCTCCAGAAAAGCCTTGACCCACCATGCAGGAGGCGCGGAATATTGAAAGAGAGAAGCGTAAATCGCGGGATACAACCCGAGCTTCAGCATCTGCGACTTCTTGGCCGACAAAATGTAGCGGGCCCACTGCAAATACCCGGCTGGATGGGGAGAAGTTAGGCCTATCATGTACGCCTGTCCCCACGGGCGCGACTCGTCCTGATACGCCGTCCCAGAGTATCCAAAGCCGGCGGCGGCTGTACGGGTATCGCAGCCATAGAGGGTTGAAGGCAACCCTCTGAGGTCCAGTTGACCTCCTCCACGGCGTAGTTCACCGAAGGTGCGTCAGCATAAGGAATCGCTGAAATAGGCTCCGAAGGTGTCGTGCAAGAAAAGCTCCGCCGACCCTGATGATCTGATTGTACCATATTCCCCATAAATAAAGATTCTTTTGCTCCGGATCGTGATCTTTGATCAACGCGAAGACTTCCCTGTCCATATGCGCTTCAGGGAATCCGCTTTCCGAACGGATGAACGGGAAAGAAATGTCGAAAGACATAGTACCTACGCGAAAAAGAACAAGAAATTAGCCGTCAATGCTACAATTTAAGTTCTGGCACTTGGTACTTTAAATTCATACTGCACTGCAATCCAGTGGAAAAAGACCAAGGGGGATCCACACAATCTAGATGATGACTCATCATTAATAAGACAGTCTCATCATTTGATGAGACAGTCAGTAAATGAGGAAATCCTAAAAAGGATTCTCATTTAATGAGGGCCCCTTGGGCCAAGGAGTAAATCTCCCTTGAGAGAAGTGCTCTGCAACAGATATGACATCTGTCATAATTAATCATGAAGAGAATAAATTCCCCCAAAATTTCTAAAGAGCAATGCTCTTTGAAGAAGATTGAATAATCCATCAAAAAAACCTAAAAGCAAAGCTTTACTGAGTTAAAAACTCTGAGATCTTTAAGATCTTCAAGATGAACTCTAAGAGTTCTTCTTTAATGGGTTAAGAGGCCCTAAGAAAGCTCTCTTTAGATCTATGATTTCAAGAGAGCAAAGCTCTGTTAAGAAAACCCTAAAAAAAATTTTAGATCTATGATCTGAAAAGAGCAAGGCTCTGTTAATGGGTGAAACCCTAGATTATGAAGCAATCCCTTCAAACATTTAATCTTTACCTAAAATTTTTTACAGGGTTCTGTCTCTAAGAGAATTCTTAAGATGAAGAGCTATGCTCTGAAAGAGAATTAATTCTCTGAAAAATAGGAAAGAAGATGAACAGAGGTCATCTCAAGTGCCAAAGGCCCTATTTATAGGCACTGAGAGCCAAAACAACTTCTAAGTTGATCCAATGGCTGAGATGCTGCCACCGCTGCACTCACGTGTAAGCCACATGAGCGCAACGGTGGGGGGGCATTTGTTTCCCCCAATCAGAGCAAGGCTCTGTTCAAATTTTGAAATTTGAAATTAAGCAGTGCTTCATAAAAGAGCTAGCGCTAAATGCGCCAGTGCTAAGAGTCAAAGACTCTGATGCAGCAATCACGTGCAAAGCACGAGAGCACAAGCGCTAAGAGTCAAAGACTCTGATGCCGCGCTCACATGCAAAGCACGAGAGCGCTAGCGCTAAGTGCGGTAGCACCAAGAGTCAAAGACTCTGATGCAGTGCTCACGTGCAAAGCATGAGAGCGCTAACGCTGGAACTAAATGTTCCCCACCCTTGGATCAAAGATCCAACAAAGATGATTAAAAATTATCAGATTACCTCTGAAAAATAGAACACCGTTGGATCAAAGATCCAATGGTGATTAAAAATCACCAAGATACAGAATAAGTTCTGTATGGTGTTTCCGCCGAAATCTTCGGTCAAGAGCTATTTGTTCCTGTTTATACCGGTTTAAGTTGCGCTTACAGATATGTGTGAAATCGGGCTCATTCATATATACGCGCATGCACACATCAGAGAAAAACCAGGTGTTAGAAAAGAAGCATTTGGTGGTCAACGACAAAAAGAAAGCATTTAATTAATTAAGCATTTTATTCTACAGGAAATAGATCACCAAACATGGGATAGAAAGTACAGTGATTTACAAAACTATGGATAAAATTATCTAACTCCCTCTCTGCCTTCTCCACCATTTCAAAGCGGAGATTTTAAAGAGGAGTAGCTACCCATCGGTCAGCACCGCACCCATCAGCGAAAGCAGACATGATGACCCGCTGAGCCCGTATCTGGCTTAGCAGCAGAACAGAGCGATCCCTCAGAGCAGTGGTAATCAAAAGTGCTTCGTGAAAGCACTCGATCTTGTCCTCCACGGTGTCAAGCATTGCCGGAGTCATCTCCGCCGGAGGAGGGGGAATATCATCGATCACGGACAAGAAGACCATCTGAAGCCAAAAGGAGCCGATCGGGAGAGGAGATTCTATACGAGTCAAGAACTCGTGCAGCACCATGTCTTATTCGTCATCCGTAAGATTAGGGTTCACCAAGCACGCGGCAAAACGAGGAACAATTTCCTCAATAGGCACCTCCCATGGTTGCCGGCGAGCATGTGGGCGATTACAAGCCAAAACTCTTCTCTGTCAAAATGATTCTCTAAAAAGTGAGAAAGAAGAGAAGCATTGCTTCAGATTATGAAGGGAGACATTTAAGTCTAGGCACAGAAAATGCTGTGCATGATGGAACTAGTTCCAAGATCTGGGAAAGAGAAGTTTGACTCAGGAAAAGCGGAGAAAGAAGATGAAAAAAACACCTTCAATAATGAGGCAGCGCCTTACGTGCAAAGCATGAGAGCGCCAGCGCTGAAGAGTCAAAGTGTAACGTTTTAAAAATAAATAAATAAATAAATTCTTTAGGTGAAATTTTTCCGATAACCGTTAAAATAACTCGTATTTTCTATAAAATGCAACTACAACTATTTTTCAACATTGACTTAAATACGCCTATTTTAACTAGGTAATTGCTAGTAATTGATATTTATTTAGCCATTTATAAATTATTAGTTACTTCAATATTTTTTTCTTAATTAATTATTTTTAATATTATTTTGAGCTTTCAATTATACATTAAATTAGCGTAAACTACCAATTTCAATGGGTAAATTTTAACAATGGTGCACCATGACAACATAGAAGTAAGTTTGTAATATGCTAAATCTTTCTCTAATTGACTCCAAGCTTCTAGAGTAGTTTAGGGTTAGAAAATAGAATAAAATGAATTAATTAAGTAAAGGAAATAATATATGATACAATTGGTGAAGTTTCTACACATACAAACGAACACTTCACTCTTTTCCCTTTCTCTACCTGCTGTGGCCGAGCCCTTGAGCTGCCCTCTCTCTTTCAATTCACTTTCTCATCTCATCAATAAAAGAAAAGAAAAAGGAATTACTAAAGGAGTAAAAAGAGGAAACATTTGAGATGTTTCTACACTTTTCTACACACATACACAAAACCTCCCTCCTCCGGCCGAGAGTTTTCCCTACCTGCAGCCCATTTTCTCCATCTCATTCCCACTTCTAAAATCCTTAAAAATTCTTCAAAAAAAATAGGGAAGAATGGGAAGCAACTAGCCAAAGAGAGAAGAGAGAGCCACCACCAACAAATCACCGAGCACCGCAAACAACAAATCTCCCCTAACCTCAGATGGTGGTCCTCGGAAACAGCAGCAGTGGTCACCGGCTCCAGCAGAGGAATCGGCTACGAGATCGCTCGCTAGCTCGTGAAACATGGGGTCTTCGTCGTGATCGATGCGAGAGATGCCGATCGATGCCGTGGAGCTGTGGGAACCCTACAGTAAGCAGATGAGTTGAGCAATTTGGATTTGCCGTTGGCTCGATGTCTCGGATGCAGAATCGGTGGCCGATTTTGCGAAGTGGGTTGTTTGTAGATTCGAAGGGATAGATATATTGGTAAGCAAAATTGCTACTTTGTAGTCAGCTTTAATTTTTTTTTTATTGAATTATTAGTTGAATGGCTGAATTTTAGAAGCCAAATCATATATCTTTCTAAGATGAACATGTGAGGGTTGTTGTGTTGGTTTCTGCAAATTTAAATTGAAAGTTATATTTTGAGATTGGTGCAAGTAATAGGAAAAAAAATTGCATTTTTCTTTGCATTAAAATCTTGAGAAAGGGGTTTATCAGAACCAACATTTGCAGGTTGATCCGGAGATAATGGTGCTTGTTTCTCTTTTAAGGTTCAAACAAACGCTTTAATTTACGACACTGTGATTAGTCATTGGTTAGGTTGACAGGTTGATAATTCTAACTACAACATTGTAACTGGCTAGGCTTTTCAAGTTCCATGTATATGCGAAAAATTATTGAACCTGAGCTGACATTCATAGAAGTAACATTTGGAAATGTGGAGGATATTCTCAATGCAAATTGTTATTTTGAAGAACTTAATTGCAAAAAGAAAATAGAGTTGATATTTTAAGGTGTTTGGTATTGCTAGTTTTCGTAGTTTTTGCTCTAGATAAAATCTGGGATCAATTATCTATTTTTGGTGTATTGTGACTTGCATGATACGTGCGTTTGAGTCTAGTTCTAGTGTTGCTGTGTATCACGGCTAATTAGGATGGTTTCAGATGTCAACACTCACGTTTCGGTGCTCCGAGTACACACGCGTTTAGCTTGTGGTCTTTAGTTTTCTCGTATGGTCTTGATAACGCGTTTTATACATTATTAGCCTTATGTGTTACATTGTGTGATTCTAGGATCGATCACGGAGGCGTCGGATGCGGCGCGGAAAGACATGGCGGATATCGGATCAGTTTAGCCGAGGCGTCCCGGTAAGTAGATGTATACATCTATGGGGGGATCGTCTGGATAGCGCAAGGCGCCCGACCGTTAGAAATGATTAGTAGATTGGTAGCAATATGTGTTGTTCAAACCATTCATAACATACATCACATCATTTTTTCATATGATGTTATCAATTAGGACACTTGCACCGTTACCATTGGTTCATATTGCACGTGCACTATTTATGTGAACACACGCACCATTGGTAACTGTTATGTCACGAACACTATAAAACTTACTTAGAATCAGTATCCATGCATTTGCATCATACTTGATATGTAAATGGGTAGTTGTATATTTATTCATCAAGATTGATACGTAGGATGGCTAGTCACATATACATACATCATAACATCATACTTCATGCATAGTTTATGCTCGTACATAGTATAGTATATACCATCATATTATAGACATCCATCATCATCGATATGCTTACACATTGTGATTTCTTCTTGAGGATTCAGTATTTATGAGATTTCTGGATTTTGGGGAAACCGCAAATTTATAAACTTATTATCCTTTAAAAAAAATAATATGCAAGTTGCAGTTTTTTCGTGATGTATGTGTCGTCCACCATGAGTTTTCATGTTTTCTGTTGGATTTCGAGACCCAATTCGAGGAGTGGATGAACCATCTCGGGTACATGGTGGGCCCGGTATGGTACCCCGGGGCAAGAAGATCGAGTTGTAGATGATGAGCCTGGCAGGGGAAGACTACCTACCGGTGATGGCTGGCGCGTCGGATATCCAGAGGATACCGACCGATGTCGTGAGATTTGATGATATGGGCCGATCCGGATTGACGGAGCCCGATATATATTGAGACATTGATACAGTGAGACATTGAGACAGATATATTTCCATATTTGGTGTCGATACTTGACACGGATTTTCAGATGATTTCATGAGGAAACTTAGCTATTGCACGGATATTCTTTTTTCTAAAAGTTAAGAATGCAGAGTTTATAGTATTTTAAAACACTTAAAGATTTCATATTGATGTTGCATACATGTGCATACATACTAGTGGCATTACATCATATCTAGACATAAATGTTATGACGCATTTGCGTGCATTCTTACGATAGCCTTATTAGATGTTACTTGCTACTCACGAGCTGGCAACTCACCCCCGTTGTGCCACAGTGTCTTGCAGGTCGGACCCGTCAGCCTTCTAGCGGCGGGATTTTCTTATCATTGGCTCCTTTATCTCAGACTCGCGACATTGCTCGTAGGTGGGTTGCGATAGCACTTTTATCTTTTTTTGTATATTTTTTGTATCTAGTATTCTCCATCTACCACTTCTTATGTGTATATGCGACGTAGTGATGAGACTGAGAAATTTGTGTATATGTGGTCTCTTTTGGGTCGAGCTCACTTGAGCCGGAGTTGTGTTTTCTTATATTTTGCATTTCCTTGTGCTCTCTTTCTTGATATTACATATATATATTGCGTGTGGTTGTGATCCGCCTTGGGTGAAGAGTTAGCTACCGCTTGGGGATGCCATTTTGTTATTACAGGTTTATATATCTTGTTGTACCCATTTTGGGGGATAGTATTTACAAATGAGACTCTGTCGAAATTTTCAGAAAATTTTGATGTTTTTTTAATTAAAAGAGTTAATGTAACTTAATCGTTTTTAAAGTCGTTTTCAAGAAAAGTTTCCTTCATTCTTTTGATTTTGGTTTAGATTTTCTGGGCTTTGGCTGACTTAGATTACGTTACGCCTTTAGACGTCTCGTAATCTAAGTGCTAGTCACGTTCCGTACTTTCGGATCGTGACAAAGTTGGTATCAGAGCGATAGGTTTTACCTTTCTGAGTGTAGGATGACTTTTGGTAGATGGAGTAGGTGACTTAAGCAGAGTGACGTAGCGTATGTATGTTCCGCGGCATATTTACGATACGGTACTCCGCCTAAATGACCTTAGGATATATATTTTCTTGTACTTTCTTCCTTGATTCCAGAAATCCTTTGTTTCGACCGCAATGTTCTTATCAATCATGTTTCTCGTTCCAGCCACTATGCCGTTGGAGGCTATGAGGGCCAGAGAGCTGCCGCCAGAGATGAGCTTAGAGTAGGCTCGTTAAGACGAGGACCGATCAGGACGCGACGCCTACCCCTCAGGGACAAGTGATCCTCCTTCTCCAGGACGGATTGCTAGGCTGGAGTCGAGTATTCAGGATGTGTGAAAGATGGTTGGATTGTTAGTTGAGGCTAGCCGAGCTCTGAGAGCCGATGATGTCCCTCCTATTTCAGGGACTGTGATTGTATCTGCTGCTCAGGAAGCTGTTTCTGTTGTTACCAAGAATTTTCCGTATCCTTACCGGAGTTTTTGAGGCCGAAGCCTCCAGTTTTTACCAGAACAGATGCAGCGGAGGATCCGTAGACAATCCTCGATAGGATGGCTATGATGAGTCATTCACCGAGATGTTCTGACGAGATATGGGTTGAGCTTGCGAGTTTTCGTTTAAAAGGTCTTGTTCAGACATGGTGCAAGTCAGTTGAAAGAGGCCGTGCTGCAGATCTATCTCCTATGACTTGGGATGAGTTCACAGTTGTAATTCTTGCTTGTTTCTTTCAAAGAGCGTTCGAAATACTCGAGCTCGTAGTTCCGAGTTTTTGCGCAAGACTTCAGGAGTGACAGTGTCCGAGTATGACTTTCAGTTGCTAAGTTATCCTGATATGCTCCTTACTTGGTGGACACTGAAGAGAAGCGCATAAGAGGTTGTGCGGGGACCTGACATGCAGATATTTCTTGCTGTCGGCACTCAGCCTTTTAACACTTGCGTCGCTACTATGAACGCAACCTTACTGTTGGAGGAGCGCATTTCTAAGACTTTAGTCGTTCCTGGACCAAAGCGAATTCGTACCGGTATGCCAGCTTAGAGGCGGTTAGATATACGCTGTTGTGACAGGTATTCGTTCGGTGTTTTTTCCGATAAGTATGTCTTTCCGGTGTCATTTGAAATGGTATCCACATATTTTGTATCGAAGTCTAGCCGATAGTATTCCTTGCTAAATCAGCAGCTTGTTGTGATTTCCTCCGTAAGTTAATTTTTTTGTTGCTCGATGTGTTTTCGTTTGTGTTTGTTTTATTCGTATCAGAGGTAAGGATTCTTTTGTCGATTCGATTCTTCCCGATATGTTAGACTTGACGTTCCTTTGAAAAGAAAGACCATGAGGCTCCCAATGCTAAAGTAAATGAAGCAGCCCAAATGGTGCGTCACAAACGAGCCAAAATCAGTCCCAACAATGCATTGCCATCCCGGGCCATATAAATTATCAAACTCCTGCACCAAACCCCAACAGTTAAAGAGGAATAAGATTCAAATAACACACATCCACAACTCATTGTTGTTTGGATATGATTTTCACCTTCTTGATGAATCGGGCAATCTCAGTGGAGTCTGTGATATTGAATTCATCGAGGGCTTTTCGTTCAAGACGAAGGGCATTGTGCTGCTTTGCCATATGCATGTCGGTGTCATCTATCACTGCTTTGCTCTCCAACATTCTTCAAATTTCTTCGTAGCCTAGGATTTCTAAAAGTGACTAAAGTGAAGAGGTACTCTTGCTTATATTGGCTTGAGAGAATTAAATGCAGCATTTGTAGTTGTGCTCGTTTCGATATCAAGCTTTTGGTTAATAGCAAACACCCTGTAAGTTTGGAATATGCCAAGGTGTTGGTGGGCCATAGGACACGTGCACATGAAAGTGATGCCAATTGTCTTGGGCGGCTGCTGGTTTTGAAGTTTTTGTTGTATAGAGGAAGTTGCACAATTTGATGGCTGAACAAGGCTACAAAGTTGGTAATATTTAGTCTTGATGTGTGATGTATCGGTATCCATTTGGGTTGTCTGCCTGTTAAACAAATGCAAGAATAATACATTTCTTTAAGTTGGTGTGAGAAAAATAGTTGTGATAATTTGAGGTTAACGCTTATTGGAGATTCTAATTCAAATGGATGGATGGTGTGTTCCTGAATCTTTCTGGGCATCTATTCCGTTGGTTTGTTGCGTTATAATGCAACGCGATGGTTCCACTTGCAAACACTTAGTTCAGAATTGAAGTTTATATATGATTGAAACTTCCATAGCTGGCCTCTCTTTTGGAGTTTATGGATGAATTCCAATTCCTTGCACCCACTTCAACCCTCAGAGACAAGGATTGAGGATTAATGATTATCTCTTTCTCATTTCATTGAAATGTGATTTCTCATTTTGGAGGTATGATCAATTTTACATGCATTGTATTGGTCTTCCTGGAATTGTTAAAATCATTCAGTGTTAACTGTTATTAGAAGTTGTGTAAGTTAAGTTGATGAATTGTAGTAGAAATACCTTTCTTACTATGTTCTCCATTGTTATGTCATCGACCGGCATTGTCTTTGAATTCAGAGGTGTAGAGGCGCAGGATGATGAATATGAAGTTTAACAAAATTTTAGAATATGATTGAGGGAAGTGGTAATGTCATCCTATTTTCATTGTTTTTGATTTACAAGAGTATTGAAGGATGCTCAAATACTTATCTATGTTGCAGAGTAAATTGCAACAAAAAAAAAGAGGACACCATCCTAGTAGACCTTTACAAAATTTCCCTTGTTTGTCAACTTCAAACAGGCATGCCAGGGAACACAAATTTATGCCATGCTTTCTTTGTGCACAAAGGCGCGGTATGCATGAGTTTGAAAAAGAGTGCATTTTATGATTGTGATGACGATGATTGGAAACAATGCTTGCTTTCGGGTAAATCTGATTCATCACAAGTGTTACTATACTAGAATATGTATCATTTTATTTTCCATACATTGTACCCTTTTTATATCTTTTCTGAACATTATAGGTTTTGGTAGTAGAAGATACCCCTGTTCCCATCTTTTCCTGCGTCTAAACTTCAGATGAAAGATTCTATAATCCATGGACAATTTGCTTCGAATTTTTTCTCTCTTTTGCTGCTATCATTTGGAATCATAAAATTGATAAATAAGAGACAGAAATTTTCAATATATGTTGGAATTTTTGAGTATGTGGTGATATCATCAGAAATTTAACGGGGCCATTTCATCATCCTCTAAAAGAGAGGAAAGTGAGAGCAGTATTTTGGAGCCACAGATTATGCAGGAGATGACCGAAGGGATTCAGTTGATTCGGGGTAGGATGAGAGCGGTCCAGAGCAGGCAGAAATCTGTTACTGATCGACGCCGCCGCGGACTTGAATTCGTTAAAGATGATCATGTTTTCTTGAGGGTTTCTTCAATTAAGGGCGTGTTGAGATTATGAAAGGAAGGAAAGCTTAGTTCCAGAGATGTGGGTTCTTTTGAGATTCTCGAACGGATCGGCGCAGTTGTTTATCGTTTGGCTTTTCCATCCAGCTTTCTAGATGTTCATCCGTGTTCATGTATCGATACTCCGAAAGTACCTTCTTGACCCCTCTCATGCGATACAGCTTCAGATGATCCAGCTGGAGCGCAATCTTTCTTTCACCGAGCAGCCGATAGTCATTCAAGATCAGCAGATGATGAAATTGAGGCCCGAGGTTATGTCGACCGTTTTTGTTCTTTGGCATGGCCCGAGCGGTGAAGAGGTCATGTAGGAAACCGAGGTCGAGATGCTGAAGCAAGGTTCCCATCTCTTCGAGGATAAGTGTAGTTAGATTTTAAATTCGGGGACCGAATTTTTTTAAGGAGGAAAAATTGTAACGTTTTAAAAATAAATAAATAAATAAATTCTTTAGGTGAAATTTTTCCGATAACCGTTAAAATAACTCGTAATTTCCATAAAATGCAACTACAACTATTTTTCAACATTGACTTAAATACGTCTATTTTAACTAGGTAATTGCTAGTAATTGATATTTATTTAGCCATTTATAAATTATTAGTTACTTCAATATTTTTTTCTTAATTAATTATTTTTAATATTATTTTGAGCTTTCAATTATACATTAAATTAGCGTAAACTACCAATTTCAATGGGTAAATTTTAACAATGGTGCACCATGACAACATAGAAGTAAGTTTGTAATATGCTAAATCTTTCTCTAATTGACTCCAAGCTTCTAGAGTAGTTTAGGGTTAGAAAATAGAATAAAATGAATTAATTAAGTAAAGGAAATAATATATGATACAATTGGTGAAGTTTCTACACATACAAACGAACACTTCACTCTTTTCCCTTTCTCTACCTGCTGTGGCCGAGCCCTTGAGCTGCCCTCTCTCTTTCAATTCACTTTCTCATCTCATCAATAAAAGAAAAGAAAAAGGAATTACTAAAGGAGTAAAAAGAGGAAACATTTGAGATGTTTCTACACTTTTCTACACACATACACAAAACCTCCCTCCTCCGGCCGAGAGTTTTCCCTACCTGCAGCCCATTTTCTCCATCTCATTCCCACTTCTAAAATCCTTAAAAATTCATCAAAAAAAATAGGGAAGAATGGGAAGCAACTAGCCAAAGAGAGAAGAGAGAGCCGCCTCCAACAAATCACCGAGCACCGCAAACAACAAATCTCCCCTAACCTCAGATGGTGGTCCTCGGAAACAGCAGCAGTGCTCACCGGCTCCAGCAGAGGAATCGGCTACGAGATCGCTCGCTAGCTCGCAAAACATGGGGTCTTCGTCGTGATCGCTGCGAGAGATGCCGATCGATGCCGTGGAGCTGTGGGAACCCTACGGGAAGCAGATGAGTTGAGCAATTTGGATTTGTTGTTGGCTCGATGTCTCGGATGTAGAATCGGTGGCCGATTTTGCGAAGTGGGTTGTTTGTAGATTCGAAGGGATAGATATATTGGTAAGCAAAATTGCTACTTTGTAGTCGGCTTTAATTTTTTTTATTGAATTATTAGTTGAATGGCTGAATTTTAGAAGCCAAATCATATATCTTTCTAAGATGAACATGTGAGGGTTGTTGTGTTGGTTTCTGCAAATTTAAATTGAAAGTTATATTATGAGATTGGTGCAAGTAATAGGAAAAAAAATTGCATTTTTCTTTGCATTAAAATCTTGAGAAAGGGGTTTATCAGAACCAACATTTGCAGGTTGATCCGGAGATAATGGTGCTTGTTTCTCTTTTAAGGTTCAAACAAACGCTTTAATTTACGACACCGTGATTAGTCATTGGTTAGGTTGACAGGTTGATAATTCTAACTACAACATTGTAACTGGCTAGGCTTTTCAAGTTCCATGTATATGCGAAAAATTATTGAACCTGAGCCGACATTCATAGAAGTAACAATTGGAAATGTGGAGGATATTCTCAATGCAAATTGTTATTTTGAAGAACTTAATTGCAAAAAGAAAATAGAGTTGATATTTTAAGGTGTTTGGTATTGCTAGTTTTCTTCGTTTTTGCTCCAGATAAAATCTGGGATCAATTATCTATTTTTGGTGTATTGTGACTTGCGTGATACGTGCGTTTGAGTCTAGTTCTAGTGTTGCTGTGTATCACGGCTAATTAGGATGGTTTCAGATGTCAACACTCACGTTTCGGTGCTCCGAGTACACACGCGTTTAGCTTGTGGTATTTAGTTTTCTCGTATGGTCTTGATAACGCGTTTTATACAATATTAGCCTTATGTGTTACATTGTGTGATTTTAGGATCGGTCACGGAGGCGTTGGACGCGGCGCGGAAAGACAGGGCAGATATCGGATCAGTTTAGCCGAGGCGTCCCGGTAAGTCGATGTATACATCTATGGGGGGATCGTCTGGATAGCGCAAGGCGCCCGACAGTTAGAAATGATTAGTAGATTTGTAGCAATATGTGTAGTTCAAACCATTCATAACATACATCACATCATTTTTGCATATGATGTTATCAATTAGGACACTTGCACCGTTACCATTGGTTCATGTTGCACGTGCACTATTTATGCGAACACACACGCCATTGGTAACTGTTATGTCACGAACACTATAGAACTTACTTAGAATCAGTATCCATGCATTTGCATCATACTTGATATGTAAATGGGTAGTTGTATATTTATTCATCAAGATTGATACGTAGCATGGCTAATCACATATACATATATCATAACATCATACTTCATGCATAGTTTATGTTCGTACATAGTATAGTATATACCATCATATTATAGACATCCATCATCATCAATATGCTTACACATTGTGATTTCTTCTTGAGAATTCAGTATTTATGAGATTTCTGGATTTTGGGGAAACCGCAAATTTATAAACTTATTATCCTTTAAAAAAAAATAATATGCAAGTTGCAGTTTTTTCGTGATGTATGTGTCGTCCACCATGAGTTTTCATGTTTTCTGTTGGATTTCGAGACTCGATTCGAGAAGTGGATGAACCGTCTCGGGTACATGGTGGGCCCGGTATGGTACCCCGGGGCAAGAAGATCGAGTTATAGACGATGAGCCTGACAGGGGAAGACTACCTACCGGTGTTGTCTGGCGCGGCAGATATCCGGAGGATACCGACCGATGTCGTGAGGTTTGATGATATGGGCCGATCCGGATTGACGGAGCCCGATATATATTGAGACATTGATACAGTGAGATATTGAGACAGATATGTTTCCATATTTGGTGTCGATGCTTGACACGGATTTTCAGATGATTTCATGAGGATACTTAGCTATTGCACGGATATTCTTTTTTCTAAAAGTTAAGAATGCAGAGCTTATAGTATTTTAAAACACTTAAAGATTTCATATTGATGTTGCATACATGTGCATACATACTAGTGGCATTACATCACATCTAGACATAAATGTTGTGACGCATTTGCGTGCATTCTTACGATAGCCTTGTTAGATGCTACTTGCTACTTACGAGCTGGCAACTCACCCCCGTTGTGCCACAGTGTCTTGCAGGTCGGACCCGTCAGCCTTCTAGCGGCGGGATTTTCTTATCATTGGCTCCTTCATCTCAGACTCGCGACATTGCTCGTAGGTGGGTTGCGATAGCACTTTTATCTTTTTTTTGTATATTTTTTGTATCTAGTATTCTCCATCTACCACTTTTTATGTGTATATGCGACCTAGTGATGAGACTGAGAGATTTGTGTATATGTGGTCTCTTTTGGGTCGAGTTCACTTGAGCCGACGTTGTGTTTTCTTATATTTTGCATTTCCTTGTGCTCTCTTTCTTGATATTACATATATATATTGCGTATAGTTGTGATCCGTCTTGGACGAAGAGCTAGCTCCCGCTTGGGGATGCCATTTTGTTATTACAGGTTTATATATCTTGTTGTACCCATTTTGGGGGATAGGATTTACAAAGGAGACTCTGTTGAAATTTTCAGAAAATTTTGATGTTTTTTTATTAAAAGAGTTAATGTAACTTAATCGTTTTCAAAGTCGTTTTCAAGAAAGGTTTCCTTCATTCTTTTGATTTTGGTTTAGATTTTCTAGGCTTTGGCTGACTTAGGTTACGTTACGCCTTTAGACGTCTCGTAATCTAAGTGCCAGTCATGTTCCATACTTTCGGGTCGTGACACAAAGACTTTGAGGAGCGCTAGCGCCAAGACTGCCAGCGTTAGGAGTCAAAGACTCTGAGGCAGTGCCTCACGTGCAAAGCATGAGAGCGCCCGTTCCAGGAGCGCCAGCGCTAAGAGCGCTAGACTCTGAGGCAGCACCTCACATGCGAAACACGAGAGCGCTAGCGCTAGAACAAAATATTCTCGGCCCTTGGATCAAAGATCCAATGAACATGATTAAAAATCATCAAATTACCAGAATAAAATTCTGTTGAAACTTTCCAAACAGAAAAGATTGTGCTCTGTAAATCAGAGCACCGTTGGATCAAAGATCCAATGGTGATTAAAAATCACCAAGATGCAGAACAAATTATGTATGAGAAGATATTTTCCCAATCTTGTTAATAACAAGAAAGCTATTTTCTGTAAAACAGAAGCCCTCGGATCAAAGATCCAACGGTGGATAAATTCCACAAATCAATTGGAGATCTCTCAATGAGAGATTTCCTTAACTGATTCAACAAATCAGCCTCCCCTATATAAAGGACCCAAGACTTCAAGTCTTGCATAGAGGAACCCCCCAAACTTTGAGAAATTACTGAGAGAAGAGCAAGCTCTCGGAAGAAGAAGAATTTCTTCAAGGTAAATAAAATAGAGAGATCAAAACATCTCGTCAAAAAGAAGAAGAACCTAGTTCTTTTTCTAGATCATAGATCTATAAGACAGAGGTCTTTCACAAAAAGAGATCATAGCTTCTCATCATAAAAAGGGGGGAGAAGAATTCAATTCTCTTCAGATCACAGATCTATAAAGACAGAGTCTTTCACAAAGAAAAACATAAGGGATTGTAACGTCTTCTATAAAATAAGAAATTTGTTCTTAGAGCTACGAGACAAAGTCTCTTATAAACGAGAATTTAATTCTCAAGGCGCAGAACTGATCAAAGCTGCCTAAAAAGAGCATTAGTGCTCCAATTAAAAAAGAAGAAGCGCCGTAGCGCTCCTAGACTGGCGCACAGCGCCACAGCACTCTTAGCGCTCCAATTTAAAGAAGCACCCCAGCGCTTCAAGCGCTATTTTAAAAGAAGTGCTCAGTGCTTCAAGGTTGGCGCTAGTGCTCCGCACTCATTGACTGGCGCTCAGCACCAAGCGCACCACATGCTCCTCACGTGTGCGCTGAGAGAACATAAACTGTTCTTTAATAAAGCCCCAGAGCCATAATGAGTGTTCAACACTCAACAAAAGACAAAAAGGTTGTCAGAATCGAAACCAATGCTCAGCATTGTTAAATAAAAAGGGTCGAGCCCAAATAAATGTTCAGTATTTTAACTGAGTGGGCCAAGCCCAAGTTGGCCACAGATCCTTAATTCAAATTAATTGAGCTCATATGCTCATAAATCTTTTAACTGATCTTAGTCCCAAATATGACTACAGATCTCCCAACCAACATTGGTTCAAGGGTATATCTCTTTATACCTCTGATATATGTCGTTGTAATTCTTCAACGTCTTCAGAGAGATGGAGGGTCCCAATAACCAATAACTTTTGGCACATCCCCAAACGGTTGAATCAAAACCACACAGACTATGACGTCTTTAAACTGGACTACGATGTCCTTAAACTTTACAGACCGTGGGGTCCTTAAACTCATGGACTATGATGTCCTTAAACCCAATGGACCGCAACGTCCTAAAACTAACAAAGGACCGCAACGTCCCTAAACTAAACCCCACAGACTATATTGTCTTTAAACTCCATGGACTATGATGTCCTTAAACTTATGGACCGTAATGTCCCTAAACTAAAACGATAGCGTCCAAACACTCTTTCGTCGGATCTAAATGATCCCAAAATCCTGTTGAGTAAATCTTAGTTTAAAATTAGACTAACGTATCCTCAACAAACGTTTGAGTTGACCTTATTCTAAAACAAGACTAATGGTCCTTAAACCAACCCAAACCCAAATCTAAGAAAATACGGATTTGGACTAATCCACGCCCTACGGGAGATAATATAAATTATTCTCCATATACAATCCACGAGCAACCAAAAATAAAATAAACACACACAATACGAAGTGACCTTCTGGAGCAGGAGAAAGTGGTTACCGCGATGCGGTAACGTAATTAATTACAGGGGCTTGCGCCTGCAGGGAAGAGCGTCTCCACAATCAAAAACCCCTTACAATGAAGGGGAATCTGACGAAATCTGCTACAATGGCCGCATCCGTCTAAACCTCCGATACACGGTGTCATAAATCAACTTGGCATCTTCGGAGAGGTGGACGGATAAAACCAAATAGCATCTGCCCCCAAATTCAGGCTAGACATTTGTCTTCCCAGTTTTCGGCGGTGAACAAACTCCAGTGGGAGTCCTTTACCAATTCGATCTCCCAGAGTGATAAGGTCGACTGAAAGTCGGTCTCGGGCTTTGTCATTACCCTCAATCGAGGGACGGTATGTTGGAAGAGTTCCAAGCTAGATACCGTGGCAGACTAGACGATAAAGGTTGAATATATCGCTAGCAACGATGCTACCAAAGTGGATGTCTGGATAGTTCTTGTTCATGAGATGAACATAGTTCATACCATTGAGCGTCCAATAACTGTTATTGTGACAACAATGGAGTTGTGGTTTTGGCCTAGGAACGCCGGTCCCATCAGCGATTCAGACATATTCTGAGAACAGTATCACCTAATCAGGGAGATGGTTGATCTCCAAGGGATCAAGGTAAGGAGAGTTGACGCGAAGGATAACACGGCAGATCCACTCACAGAGGCCTTTCCCTAGAGAGACGTTTATGGGGTGTTGAGTATGAGATACTACAACAAATGGCCATAGTGCAAGTGGGAGATTATTAGTTATATGTATGCCCTAGAGGCCATTATTATACATGTGATGTATATTATAGTGGATGCTTGGACATATATAGGGAAGACTTTCTGGCTCGACATGATAGTATGCTATCTGGTTGCTCTTTATATTAACATGTACAGTTATTGTCTCTCTATTATATGTTGATAAAGCCCTTAGGATATGTACTTGACTACCAGGATTATGATGCAGATCACACTTGTGGGGGCAAGGGTAGTCGGTAAGTACATCCTTCAAATGTTCCTAGTCGTAGGAGTATCGAGACGGGGCATCGATATTCCAGAGTAGATTAGCGTATACACTTCTCGACCCATATGATGGGCGATGGATGATCCCATATCCATTGGTGTTTGACATCAGAGATGGTATACGGGTGCTCAGTGGAGACTGGGTATACTGGACGGACTCGCCGAGAACTCCTAGATGGTATTATACCTATCGTCAGATAGCAGTTCTCTGGTGACATTGGTACATGTTAGTCTGTCGACTCAAGATCTTCATAGAGTTTTGTGTGATTCCCATTGTGCTTTGATTTCCACCTTACCACGTTCAATAGATCGTGCAAAACGGTGGTTTTTTTGGTACAGTCCCGAGTCACATGGAGGCAACGAGCGATAGGAGGGGATTTCGTCTCTCCCGGTATTGGGGGTTGATGTTGCGCTATGCTCGATTGGCCATAATAGGAAATCTCTGGCCAGGGTTGCTGAGATTTACTGGTAAGTGTTATCAGTAGTTTCTCGAACCGTTATAAGCCTCACATCGGCATGACTTATCAGGCTATTGGGGTCTGACATTTACCACCCACAGGCTGAGATATGCGACATATCTGACGACGAGACCGGACTGTACGGTAGTGTTACTTATTGGATTCGCAGGAGTATGAGCAGGCTTGCTTGTTGATCTTCTGATCGCTCAATACCCGGATGGCCGTTACGTTTAGCAGACCGCTTGCGGCTTGTGGGTGACTAATATGATCACCACCTACTACCGGTGTATTGACGAGTCTTTAGAGAACTGCACAGAGGTTTCCTGGCTCAGGCGAAACGAAGTAGGATCACATATTCGATCTCGAAAGGTTTTAAATACGTTTTTAAAGAAAAACGCATTTTCTAATTTAATAAAATTTAAGTTTTTATAATTATAAAAAATATTACAAATCCATATATTTTCAAAATATAATAAACTTACATTTTTTTCCTAAAAGATGAAAGTTCACAAGTTTCACCAAAAAACCATCAAGATATCAATATAAGACAAGTTTTACAATAAAATACCATGAACTATTCAAGCTAAGTATTTATCACTAAAATACCTCAAATCTTTAAAATTCACATTCATGAAAACCTTAAATAATATAAATAACTTTTCGAGGTTATTTTGAAACTATATTAAAAATATTTTTCATAAAACCCCATCGAGTTATATATATATCAATATTTAAGGACTTTAGTAAATATAGGTTTAAACGGGATAAATTCTCTTGAGCCTCAGGGAGCCGGAGAAAGTAACTGCTTGCCTATTTAAGGTAGAAAACTTAACGGTGTTATCAATGGTAATTGTCTTGGAAAAAGACACAAACCCTGCCGTCCATGTGCAGCAGTTACCGATAACTCCTAAACCTAATTCAAGATCTAAATCATTTTAAAGTGTCTGACTCGAGTCTGAATCTAAATAACACCTGAATCCAAACTCAACTCAAAATCTAACTCAAACATGAACCCAAAGTCTAGCATGCATACTTGAACACGAACCTGAATATCTGAATTCAAACACATATATCAAACCTGAATACATGACTTGACTTGAATTGAACCATGAATACAACTTGACATGAATAAAAGAATACTTTACATGAATACTCGATATCGACATGAACTCAAACTTGATGTATTCATGGATTCGAGCAAGGACTGTAAATTTATCGGTAATGTAGAATACACGGGGTGCTGGGGTAGTTCATACGCGAATCCAATGAAATCTCAGTAGTCTCACTAGATCATGAATCCATGTCTACTAACATAAGAAAGCAATCATGAGGGCTCGTGTTTCCTTGCTTCTGGATTACAGCCTGTTAAGTTTGGAATACTTCGACGATGGTCAAATTTTCGTTACTAACACTTGATTCGGGCCCGTGGTTCCTTACCCTTGGATTACAGCCTTGAGATTGGTTGACATTCACCCTTGAATTTACGTTAAATTAGTGTACCCAAGTAGAGACCTGTTAAGACACTTACATTCACTGCATGTTCACTATACTTACACTACACGGCCATGTTACTTTTGTTTGCCATGCTCATGCTATACTGTCATGCTTATCCACTTGCCATATATTACCATACTTGTTCACATATATTACGATAAAACTGCATGCTAAATAAATTTGCCATGTTTACATTAAACGACATGCTGACACATCATACTTCATAATCCTTTGTTCATGATATCCATTTTCCTTATCATTACTTTTTATATTTCACTTCATTCCTTAGGACTTACCGAGTGAAAGTTAGCTGACGGGAATTCCACCCTTCTCTATTTTCTTGGAATGTTCGTCAGATACTGTGGAGACTGAAAAGGTAGACATCTCAGAGGAAGAGCACGATCAGACCAAGACCCAAGTCTAGACCAGTTACCTTTTCTCAGTTTATGTATGCCACCTGTTTAGGCATTTCCATTCTTGTATTTTCCTTTCAGTTGATACCATGTATTGTAAATGAATCAAGTTGAATGTTAATAAAGTTGTTGAATTTTAAATCTCATATTAAGTCTCTTGTCATTTTATATTGCTTATTTTACGCTTGGCGTATTTATTCCAGGAAATAATCTTCTCGAAATAAATATGTCGGGCCTCGTCACGTACCTGCTTCCGTCTTTTGGGAGCGGGGCGTGACAGGTTTTGTTGGCGGCCCATGAAGGTCAGTTCTGCATGAAGTCATAAGCAATACATAACAAGAAATATGAGATTCAACAACTTTACATTCCTTGCAATTCAATTTCCATTGAATCTATCCTAAGCTTTCTTCTCTATCTAAGATGATGGATTCTCCCAGCAACTCTAACATCAACAATGGAAGTACACCACCACCTACCCTTACCATTCTACCACCTCCGCCTACCATAACCGCATCATTCACAGAACAGACGATGTTTCTGGAGGCTATCAAAAGTCTACTTGATGGTCAGTAGGTTCAAAGCACGATTTTGCAGGAGCAGACTGCTCTCTTTCAACAGAGTTTCATCCGCTCTGAAACAGAAGCACCCGGAGTGAAACAATTTTGAGCGTTGCACCCGAAGAACTTCTCAGGGAAAGAGAAACCTCTTGAGGCCGAGGAATTGGCTCAGAGTATAGAAGATGACCTAGCCGCAGCCCAAGTTCCAGAAGTGGTGTGGGTCAGAATAGCCAAACTCCAGCTCACCGACAATGCCGGTGTCTGGTGGAAGGCCGAGGAAAGCGTCTTGAGTATCCAATCGAGTGGAAGACTTTCCGTGATCTGTTTGACGCCAAGTACTATTCGGAAACCGGACACTTCGAGATGGAACAGAGGTTCATTCATTTGCAACAAGGATCTATGTGGGATAAGTCAGTGGACGAGTACGATACTAAATACACCATGCTCGGCAGATTCGCCGCCCATCTATTTCTTACTGCAGAAATCAGAGCCATGCGTTTCCAGCAAGAATTAAGCCCTGATATTCAAGCCGCCTTAGCAACAAGGGAATATCTAACACATGAAGCGGCTTTGAAGTCAGCCCATCGCTACGAAGCTGTTATTAAGAAGAAGGGAAGGCCACAGTTGGTCGGTATGAAACGTCCCGCCAATCAGATTGCTGGAGGAGCCTCTTCTAGGTCAACTCTCTCAGCACCAGCTATGAGGCCAGGTGGATCATTTTCCAAGACAGAAACCAACTTCCGCATCTATTGTAAGAAGACTGGACACCAAGTCAAGGATTGCCGTCGAGCAAACGGTCTTTGTCTGATATGTGGATCATCCTCACATACTATAGGAACTTTCCCACACAACCGAACTGGCTCAGCCCCCATGGCTCCCACAGCTAGACCAGCTATCCAAGCCCCACCTATTCGTTTAGCTCTTCCTGCACCATCTCCACACGGACCACCTTTACTTCGTCAGCCATCAATATACCAACATGCACAGAGAAATATGCCGAGACGTCAGGCTTACACTTTGGCCACCGTGGAAACCGAGGCTATAGGTCAAGGTAACACTGGTAAATCCCTTCCCATCTTTCAGCCTTTTTAAATTCTTGCATCCTTTCCTTCTTTCAAACATTTTCATGCACTTTCGGTACAATACTAGTAGTTCATTCACCACCGCTGTAATCAAATTTTCTTTAATTTGTAACAACTTACTTCTATAAATTTCGAGAATGAAATTTTTATAAGGAGGGTAGAATGTAACGACTCTGAATTTTCTAGACAATTTTTTTTCTTTTTAATGTATAGATAGGAGTTTACAAGCCTGAGTATAAGTTATAAGTATATCTTGTTTAAGAACAGCAAGAAAGCACTTGTAGCTCAATGATAAAGACCTTGCACTGCTGTGACGTAGCCCATGTATTCGAGCCCCATCAGACTCATTATATTTTTCTGATTTTTCTTTTAAACTTTTTGGAAACCCAAAAGTTTATACGTGCAATGCACATAAAAATGAAATGATAGAGAAAACAAACATGTGCACAATAGTTTAAACAGAGAGATATACACGTGGCTTGAATCCACCGGTCCCCTCCCTTCAAACGACCGGTAAGATGGTCATTTTGGCCGGCACGGACGGATGAACCGTAGCTAAATGTCCCCATGCTTTGCACACAAAACCCTTCCCCTACCCCTAACTTTCATGCACTGTTTGATTTCCCTGCAATCAAATAGAGACCATTAATTTCACCATTTATCCTCATTTTAATGCATTTCAATTTATCTTTTTAATTCCAAAACCTTAATTCCACACTATAAATACTACCCCATGCCCTAGCCCATCCTCATTCTGAAAATTCTAGCATAAATTCTCTCAAAAGTTTCTAGGTGCAAGTGGAGTAAAGTGGAGTTAGCAAACAAGCAACTTCCGGCGAAGATCGAAGCCGATTCCGGAGCTCCCGCGGCATCCCAAAGCCTTCCCCCTCTTCTTCTTCCTCTTCTTAAAAAAATCAAACGGTAATTCCCTCCCAATCTCTCTTCTTCTTCTTTCAAAATCATTTTTCAAAACATATGTCGAAAGTGGAGTTAATACCGACATTTTCTTCTAAACCCTAGAAAGCTCACTTTTTCATACCTAAGTTTCCTCCATATTCTTACACCATGTTTATAATCATATACTCAATGCTTAGAACCAAATTTTAATCAAGAATATCATGCAAAATAGCTTTAATTTAACTTTTATATTAAAGTACCATGAACTTCACATGGCCCGCTTTTAGTATTTTTGTTAATTATACCTTTAGGAAAATTCACGGAGTAATGACCTGCCCCTCACAAACACAAATGGTTTCATAGCACGATAACTCTTTCATGTAGATTTATGTTTCGAGAAAATAATACAAGAAAATACCATTTACTATAAAAACCGGGTTTCTTTTGAATTGTATTTCAAAACCCTTTGCAAATATACCTCTACAACCCTTTTTAGAAGACCCGCTATTAGATGATGCGGATTATCACACATCCTTGGGCTAGTAGAGCGAGATGCAGATCTCCTCACGGAGCATTCGATCTCAAAAGGTTTTAAATATGGTTTTTAAGAAAAACGCATTTTCTAATTTAATAATTTTTTTTTTATAATTATATAAAATATTACAAATCCATATATTTTCAAAATATAATAACTTACATTTTTTTTCTAAAAGATGAAAGTTCACAAGTTTCACCAAAATACCATCAAGATATCAATACAAGACAAGTTTTACAATAAAATATCATGAACTATTCAAGCTAAGTATTTATCACTAAAATATCTCAAATCTTTAAAATTCATATTCATGAAAACCCTAAATAATATAAATAACTTCTCGAGGTTATTTTGAAACTATATTAAAAATATTTTTCATAAAAACCCCTCAAATTAGATATATCAATATTTAAGGACTTTAGTAAATATAGGTTTAAGCGGGATCAATTCTCTTGAGCCTCAGGGAGCCAGAGAAAGTGAGCGCTTGCCTATTTAATATAGAAAACTTAATGGTGTTATCAATGGTAATTTTCCTAGAAAAAACACAAATCTTGTCATTCATGTGCAGCAGTTATCGATAACTCCTGAACCTAATTCAAGATCTAAATCAGTTTAAAGTGTGTGACTCAAGTCTGAGTCTAAATCAAACCTGAATCCAAACTCAACTCAAAATCCAACTCAAACATGAACCCAAAATCTAGCATGCATACTTGAACATGAACTTGAATACCTGAATTCACACATATATCAAACCTAAATAAATGACTTGATTTGACTCGAACCATGAATACAGCTTGATATGAATACAAGAATACTTGACATGAATACTCGATATCAACATGAACTTAAACTTGATGTATTCATGGATTCGAACAAGGCTTGTAAATTTATCGGTAATGTAGAATACACAGGATGCTGGGGTAGTTCATGCGTGAATCCAATGAAATCTCAGGAGTCCCATTAGATCATGAATCCATGTCTACTAACATAAGCAAGCTATTATGAGGGCCCGTGTTTCCTTACTCCTAGATTATAGCCTGTTGAGTTTGGAATACTTCGACGATGATCGAAGTCCTGTTACTAACACTTGATTCGGGCCCATGGTTCCTTACCCCTGGATTACAGCCTTGAGATTGGTTGACATTCACCCTTGAATTTACGTTAAATTAGTGTACCCAAGTAGAGACATGTTAAGACACTTACATTCACTGCATGTTCACTATACTTACACTACATGGCCATGTTACTTTTGTTTGACATGCTCATGCTATGCTGTCATGCTTATCCACTTGCCATATATTACCATACTTGTTCACATATATTACGATAAAACTGCATGCTAAATAAACTTACCATGTTTACATTAAACGACATGCTGACACATCATACTTCATAATCCATTGTTCATGATATCCATTTTCCTTATCATTACGCTTTATATTTCACTTCATTCCTTAGGACTTACCGAGCAAAAGTTCGTTGACGGGCATTCCACCCTTCTCTGTTTTCTTGGAATGTTCGTCAGATACTGTGGAGACCGAAGAGCTAGATATCTCAGAGGAAGAGCACGATCAGACCGAGACCCAGGCCTAGACCGGTTACCTTTTCTCAGTTTATGTATGCCACATGTTTAGGTATTTCCATTCTTGTATTTTCTTTTCAGTTGATACCATGTATTGTAAATGAATCAAGATGAATGTTAATAAAGTTGTTGAATTTTAAATCTCATGTTAAGTTTCTTGTCATTTTATATTGCTTATTTTACGCTTAGCGTATTTATTCAGGGAAATGACCTTCTTAAAATAAATACGTCGTGGCCTCGTCACGTACCTGCTTCCGTCTTTTGGGAAGCGGGGCATGACACCGGTATTTAACCATATGAAATGATGGATAATGTCGCGGGCGACCTCCAGCGAGAGAGTAGGCTCAACTAAAAAAGCTTCGAGGGGGACGCCCTGGTTGTAACCTAACTGCTGGGTGAAGCGATGCGGATTATACTGCATGAAGAGAGCGGTGCCATTTAGGCGAAACACTAAGTACCCCGGCCTGATTGAATATAAATGCATGATCTCTTTGTGTTTTAAAGCCGGAGCCCCATTCTTCGAATTCTTCGACAAATCGAATAACTGTTGAATGGGCCCCGCTGACGCAGAAAGGACTAGATCATCGAAAACCATTCCGCCTTCGTTTGAATATGGATTAAGCAATACGCGCAAAGCCCCTAACTGAGTCGGATCAGGAGCGGAACCATCGACCAACCTCATGACTCGCGGGAAGGTGTATGACTCATAGAAATCAAGCCACCGGTGTGCAGCAAACGTGGCTAACACATGCATCTCGATCCACGACCTGAAGTAGTAGAGGGAGAAATTCACGATATTTCCACCTGGGTTTGAAGTGTTGGCAGCGGTACTTAAACCATGGTATATGTGTGATAACTCTGCAATGCCAACGGCCAATCGCGCTCCTTCGGCTATGCGATGAGTTAGATAGAAGAGGGAGGCTCTCATAAAACGGCGGTGTATCGGCATGGCAAACCAGCTAATCCAGAAACTAATGAAGCCTACAAAGAATGTTTCTTCATCTATTCCAGGAGCAGCGATTGCGTCAAAGGTCACGGCTGATGAATTTGGAATGTAAAACTACGGTAGGTCTTTTTCTTTGGCCGGCAATTTCTCCAAGCCGAATCCTAAGGGATCTATGACCTTCGCAAATTTCGGAGCTTTCTTGGATAAGGCGTCTTTACGAAGAAAGCAATGAAAGCGTCAAAAGTGGCACCTTGCCCTTCCGATGCCATGAATAGTCTCTTAAAAATTTCCAAGGCCTTGATTAGACTCGGGTGCTTGTGCCGAACATCATTCTCGGTCGTCAAGCCTTCAAGCATTGCAGGCACTATAGCAAATATATACTTGTCAGGGGGTAATAAGTCTTCGTAGTGCTCTCTCCTAATCGGCAGCCCTAAAATTTCTCGGAACTCCTCCAGCGAAATAGAGACTTCGACGTCCCCTAACAGAAACGTATTCGTTGGAAGATTCCACTGGTTCAAAAAATCCTTGACCCACCAGACGTGGGGAGCATGGTGGTAGAACAGTGATGCGTACACTGCTTGATACAACCCAACTTTCTGCAACCGTGAGCGTTGGGAGGAGAGAATGTACCGGGCCCAAGGAAGATAGCCCACCAGATGACGTGGGGTAACACCTACCTTATAGACCTGCCCCCAGGGTCGAGCTTCACCCTGACATATTTGGCGTCCCAAAATATCGATAGCCATCATGGGTTGATTGGGTATCCCTGTCGTTGATGGCTCAAGCCGGCCCGTGGGGGTCTAATTAGCCGCTTCCACCGCATAAGCAGTACACGGATGCTCCGTCAATGACATTGAGTAGATGGGTTCTGCTGGTAATTCACATGTAAAACTACGGCGGCCCCTGATGATGTGACCGTACAAAACTCCCCATAGGAGAAGGCTCTTATTGTCCTTATCATGTTCCCTAATCATTGCCATAACTTTCTCGTCTGATGGCGACTGTGGGAAAGCGACTTCCGAGCGTGTGTACGAGAAGTACGAAAGTGAGGCCATTGTACCTAAAGAAAAAAAAAGAAAACCCATTAATGAAAAGTGTGAGTTTGTTTCATGGGACTACTAATTACAAAGCTAGTGGGCCCCACAAAATCAAAATGGCGGCTCACTAATGATGATGCAAGATAATCATTGTGAGAATCTAAAAGGATTCTCATTAAATAAACAGTGGAGTTAAAAAATACTCTTAACATTCTCGAAAAGCGAGTTCCGTTAAAATGGGCAACATATTCAAATCTGTGAAAAAGCTATTAAAACCTTAAAAAGGAAAATGCTCAAGAACAGGAAGGGGAATAAAATTTCCAAAATTCCCTGGATCTCTAAGAGCTAAGCTTTGTAAGAAAATGGAATTAAATTCCTTTAATAGTGGTATTAAATCCCAGAAACCCCCATGGTGGGGAAACAAAGAAAATGGAATTAAATTCCAAGGATCCTCAAAGATCATTGATCGGGTAAACCTTAAGAGGAAAACCAACAATCCTCATTGATTCAAGACCCCAGAGTCCACTTGAAAAAAAGAGTTTTTTTAAATCTCTAAAAGATCAATTCAAAAAAAGAGCAAAATTCTGTTGATGGATTTAAAATCCAAGGTAAGAAAAAAAAAGGGGTTTCGTAGGAGATGAATTATGTTCATAATCCTTACCAAGAAGAGTTTTTGCAGAGTTTAACTTTGGAGTTATATGGGCCGAGAGCTAAGCTCTGAAAGGAGAATTAAATTCTCAAGGAAAGAGTTAAAAAAGAAAATGAAGAAACAGTGTTCATCTCAAGGGCCAAAGGCCCCATTTATAAGACGTGATGGGAAGCAATTCGGCTTCCCATTCCCCTAGGCAATCCAATGGTGATAAAAATGGACAACATTGCACTCACGTGCAAACCACGTGAGAACAATGCTGGGGACATTTGTTCCCTCATAAAAAAAGAGAGGGGGGAGAAAATTCCCCATAACTCAAGCCTCACGTGTTAAACACGTGAGCGCCTATATGCAAAGCATATAGGCACTGCAATCAAACAACTAATGGGCTAAATGAGCCTCACATGTTAAACACGTGAGCGCCTATATGCAAAGCATATAGGCGCTGCAATCAAACAATTGATAGGCTAAATGAGCCTCATGTGTTAAACACGTGAGCGCCTATATGCAAAGCATATAGGTGCTACAGTCAAACAACTATATGCCAAATTGACCTCATGTGTTAAACACCTGAGCGCCCATATGCAAGGCATATGGACGCCAAACTAGAGGAGCTAAATAAGCCCCACGTGTTAAATACGTAAGGGCACCTCCTTACGTAGAATTAAATTCTACTCAATGAACCGTTGGATCAAGGATCCAATGGTGGTTAAGCATAAAATTAAATTCTATTGAGAAGGATATTTTCTGTTAAACAGAAAGTTAGTGGATTAAAGATCCAATGAGATGGAAAATATTTCCCATATCCTTCTAAACAAAGAAAGATCGTGCTCTGTTAAGCGGAGCACCCTTGGATTAAAAATCCAATGGTGATGAAAATATCACCGCTCAATAGAATTTTATTTTATATATGGGAGAATATTTCCCCAATCTTGTTAAAAACAAGAACAACATATTCTGTAAAAAACAGAAACACTTGGATCAAAGATCCAACGGTGGGTAAAATTTCCCAAATCAATTTTGAGACCGATTAAATCAATTGAAATCTCTCAATGAAAGATTTTCTCAAAACTAATTAATAATCTGCCTCCACTATATAAAGGACCCGAGACTACAAGTTTCATATAGAAAAAAAACCCTATAAACTTCTGTAAAAAATACGGTGAGCTCTTGAGAGAACAGAGAATTTAATTCTCAAAGAAAGAAGACTTTCCTTCTTAAAACCCCAGGTAAAGAAAACACAGAGCTCATAAGATCTCTTTTATCTATCTAAGGGTTTAACCCTTCATATAAGAACTTAGTTCTTCCTCTGGTTAAGATTCGCAAAAGCAAATCTCCCCACAAGTTGAGAATTTAATTCTCATCGGGAAGATTCTGTTCTTCAGATTCAAAACGTAGGGGAAAAGAACTAGATTAAAAAGAAAGAGAAAGAAAAGGAACATATGGGAATTTAATTTCTCCAAAATTAGGGTTTAACCCTACATAAAGAACTTAGTTCTTATATAAAAAATAACCTAGTTCTCCAATTAAATAAAAAAAGGGATTTTCAAAACAAGAATCGTGATGATCATCAATGACTAAAATGTCATTAACAGAGATTAACATCTCTAAAAACCAGAAGAACTTGGCATCTCACGTGAAATACAAGTAAACAGAATTAGTGCTTAGCACTATTATAGTGCCTCATGTGCTTCCCACGTGAGTGCCTAAAAAAACAACAACAAAAAAGAGCTGAAACGCCTCACGTGCTTCCCAGGTAAGCGTCTCATTTTTGTTGATTAGGCAGCTACCAAATAAAGCAGCCCAGCACCTCAAGAATAAAGAAGTCATGTGAAATACACGTGAAACACTCTTGGAAACCCAAAATCTGGCACCTCACGTGCTTCACATGTGAGCACCAAAGCTCTAGCCAAGTGCTTAGCACTTCTGTCTAAAGAAAAAGGGGGTTCTTGATTCATCAGTCATTATAGATAGCACTAAAAAAATAGAATTACTACAAATTACATAGGAAGAAAAAAATGGATTCATCCGCTTTGACATCGACCAAACCTGAAATCAATGCTTAGCACTCACGTGCTTCCCACGTGAGTACCATACAAAGTGCTTAGCACTCTATGTTCACTCAAAATGACTAAGTGCTTAGTACTGATTGGGCAGCGCCCATATCTGAGCGCCTCACGTGAAAAACATATGAGCGCCAAAAACTCAGTGCTCAGCACTACTCCAGCGCCCTACGTGAAAAACATGTGAGCACTGCATATATTAGTGTTTAACACTACTGGGTAGTATAGAAACCCAATCTCAGCCCAAATTGGCTAAGTTTCCTAAGGTTAAAACCTCTTTGATTAAATCAACCGAGCCCATATTGCTCATGATTTTCCAAACTGATCTTAGTCTCAAACATGACTAGTGATCTTTCATTGATGATATCCGAAATGATATTCATCCCATATCTCTTAAAGTAATCTTAGTCCCAAATACGATTAACGATTCTTAGATCCACCACAACCCCTTTTTCCCTCAAATACGGGATTTGTTTCAAGGGTACATCTTTCCACACCTCTGATATATGCCGTTGTAATTCTTCAGCGTCTTCAGAGAGGTGGCGGGTCCCGAAAACCAACAACTTCTTTCATCATACATTGATACACTTCCAAATTGACGTGCACACCTCAAATCGGATCGCGCCCCAAATTGGGAGCATTATATGTCACCATCGTCTGTTTGGTTACGGCAGCGTCTCGGACATCATTCCGTGGCCAAATGCGGAACAAAAACTTTTAAAAATAGGCACTACGGAAACCTAATCGACGGATCGTACCATTAACCCTATACTAGTTCTACAAAAGGAGTTGAGAGAGGTTATACCGATCGATCCGTGTCCTTCGGTCTTCAACCTCTATCCTAAGCTTGTCGCGGCTTTCTCGATCAAGTTCGTTCTCCGGTCTCCCTCATCGAAGACGATCCACGTCGAGAATTCTTAATACGGGCTCCCTTCTCTAAACCGAAGCAACTCGAACATCCAGTTTGCTATCGTAGATGCCCAAGATGAAGTAGAGAGTGTGTGTGAATACTTTGTCTCAAAACACCCATGGATTCTCAACTCATGAGAGGGATGGGTGAAGGTTGAAGAAGATGCCCATGGAGGAAAGTGTGAGCTCAAGAAAGAAGCTAGTGAAGAACATGGCTTAACTATTGTGTGAGATATTTTGTGAGCTCATGAAAACCAACTCAAGAAAAATCCCAAGGCAAGAAAAGAACTGCCCCCTCTCACTAAAATATCCCACACAATTATTCTATCCCTAAAAATAATATATGTCACCATGAGTGATCACAAGACACAACACCATGAGTCACCAAGTGCATGCACCATCAAATAAATGCACAAAGCCAAAACTTGCACCCACAATTTCCGCCAATTAAACATTTAAACTAAATGTTTAATCCAACAAAAGGAAATGGCATCAACTAAAAAAATCTTGTAACGAATTACAATGATGCCCCTCATCCGTATACATACCCGCATCCGTATTCCGACTGAATACGAATACAACGAGACGAAAGTAATCCAACAATATAATATTAGGACCCGGCTTAAACCAAAGCCCACTAGTATTATCCGTCCGATCATGATCCATGCACTAGTGCACGTATATGATCGAACCCTGCCATAAAACCATACGACCTATACAAAGTTTTCGCCCGAACCAGGGAAACTCTCTGTGTGGGACTCTAAAGACTCGTCAATACACTGACAGTAGGTTTAACCACAAGCACGTCAGTGGCACTAGCTGTACATAACGGCTGCCCAGGTATTGAGCGAAAGGGATGCCGACGAGCAAACTCATCCTGAAACCCTACTGAGCCTGACAGTGACAATATCCGTACAGTCCGGTCCGTTCGTCTATGAGTTTTGCATATCGAGTCTAGGGGGGTGGATAAATTCAGACCCCTAATAACGCGATATTTAGTGTCGGCATGAAACCTATCACCAACTGAGAAACTACCGATCCTAGATCGGTAATTCTCGTCTACCCCGGCCGAGGATTTCTGGTGATGGCCACCCGTGCACTCCGCAACATCAACCCCCAATACTGGGAAAGACGAATCCCTTGACGATCCGCTCACTGCCTCCATATGGCTCGGGACTGTACCCAACTAAAACCTATTTTCATGACTCCTTTGAGCCTTGGTAGGGTAGTAATCAAAGCACAGTGGGAACTCACACGAGACAAATGACGATCTCAGGTCGATACACTAACCTGTACACATGCCACCAAGGAACTGCTATCTGACAATAGGTATAATACCAACTAGCATGTTCCCGGCGAGTCCGTCCGGTGTATTTTTAACCCAATGAGCACCTGTATACATCTCAGGTGAACCAACTGACACCAATGGCTTGTGAGACCGGCCACCTCCCCTCGTCGGGGTCTCGATCCGTATACATTAGTCTACTCTCGGAGTATCGATGCCCAGTCTCGAAACTCCCACGACTAGGGACAATTTAAGGATGTTCTTATAAACCACCCAACTCTCACGTATATGATCGCCATCATACTGCTGGTAGTCAAGTAAAGAATCCTATGGGCTCTATCAACATGTAATAGTGATCTGTAATGTCACCTGAAGCATGTACACGATGATAAAGACAAATCAGATTGCATACTATCATCTCGAGTAAGACCGTTCTACCGGTATAGGTCCTCCCTCAATCATTGCAATCACGTGCATGCGATCCAATAATTGACTCGAGGGCACTATAGCCAACAATCTCCCACATGCACTTAAGGCTAATTATTGCGGTGCCGCATACTCACAGCCCGTGTGATACCGAACACCCAATTTCTTTACTAATCAGTTTCACAAAGCTCGTTTGTAAAACTATTGCGTTCGAGAAATAGCCTCAGTGAGTGGATCCGCTATGATGTTTCTTTCTATATCTCTCTTTATCTCAAGTTCGCGGAGAAAGCCATCTCCCGAAATGAGCAATACCTATCTTAGAATATGTCTGGATATCTGATGGGACCCAGTTCACAATTGAACTCCAAATCCAGTAAACTTCTTAGAATGTATCGACAACTGAATTTAATCAGTATCCCGCACCATGCCTCCCTCAGTATCCGCTTGGACCACCTTTCTAAACTACTACCTTTAGTCAGAGGGAAAACTATAACTCTGACAGTCACTCTGTCAACCAGGTCACCTTGGAAACCTGGAATGATAACCGTCTCCCGAAGGAGGTTGCCGTTACTATATCCCTAGAACATCGACTTATGTTCATAAACTGCTTCCGAATGTTTCTTCAAGATTGGATTAATATATAATCTTATTGCATCTAGAGCAAAAACAACATCTGGTGTGGTACTTGACATCTCATGATTGACTCAATTGCCTAAGCAAGTGATATGCTAATCATACACATCCCTCTTTACTTTAGTCTGTAAGACACCTTTAAAGAGGGTGACTCCATCACTTGCAGGCATACCATCATGCTAGGAGTCGTCCATTCTAAAACACCTTTAAAATATTGTCATTGTACCCAGATTGGGAAACTACCCAAATCTAGATCTAAAACCATAGATCAAGTAACCAGAATGCCTGATATAATATTCAAATCCTATGTGGAGAAACCACTGTGTGACAAGCATAATATAACCGATCGTAGTATAGGAATTTTTCTTCCTACAAGTGTATGTCATCCAAATACCAGGACATACCACCCTACTACCTTCTTAACAAATCCATCTCCTATTTTGATGAAGTCAAAGACTATGACTGTCACATCAAAAATAGATGATCGATCTTCGCTATATCTGTTTTAGTCTATAAATAGACACAAGCTACTTGTGCACTATGCTTCCGCTGCTCCCACTGACTACAATAACCCTCTGGCAGAGTCATATACACGTACACTTCTAAAGCTAGTTTAGAACGATGCTATACTCATCCTCCTGCCGGGTTTCATAATCTAGAACAGCAGTAATGGCAAGTCTGGGTAAACTAGAACCTCCATGTCACCGTCTTTAAGGATACCCAAGTTCCGCTCGGGCGCCGGAGGTTACCCACCATATCTGTGAAGTGGTTAATGGAATGTCAAATCTGATTGAATCTTTAGCTTCTATTAAATTTTAAGTAATCATTTGTGGTTCTGGAATCACTTCCAGTTCTACCATACTCCCACTACTGTTTTATGAAAAAGTCCATTTTACTAAAACTGTGGCGAGTCAAGAACAATATCACTATTGATCTTCCATATGGTAGAAAGTTAACCCTCGTCATAGCCCGGGATAACCCATAAACTGCCATTACAGAAACGTGCCTTGATGTTAGTTATATGTATGCCCTAGAGGCCATTACTGTACATACGTTGTATATTGTAGTGGATGCTTGGACATATATAGGGAGGACTTTCTTGCTCGACATGATAGTATGCTATCTGGTTACTCTTTATCTTAACATGTACTCTGATTGTCTCTATGTCACATGTTGATAAAGCCCTTAGGATGAGTACTTGACTACCAGGGCTATGATGCAGATCATACTAGTGGGGACAGAGTAGTCGCCAAGTACATCATTCAAATGTTCCTAGTCGTGGGAGTACCGAGACAGGGTATCGATACTTCTGAGTAGACTAGCGTATGCGCTTCTTGACCCATATGATGGGCGATGGATGATCCCATATCCATTGGTGTTAGACATCAGAGAAGGTATGCAAGTGCTCAGTGGAGACTGGGTATACTGGACGGACTCGCTGAGAACTCCCAGATGGTATTATACCTCACGTCAGATGGCAGTTCTTTGGTGACACTAGTACAGGTTAGTCTGTAGACCCAAGATCGTCATAGAGTCTTGTGTGATTCCCACTGTGCTTTGATTTCCATCATACCACGTCCAAGAGGGCGTGCAAAACGGTGGCTTTTGGGTACAGTCCCAAATCACATGGAGGTAATGAGCGATAGGAGGGATTTCGTCTCTCCCGGTATAGGGAGTTGATGTTGCGCTGTGTTCGATTGGCTATAACTGGAAACCCCTGGCCAGGGTTGCTGAGATTTACTGGTAAGTGTTATCAGTAGTTTCTCGAACTGTTATGGACCTAATATCGACACGACTGTTTCCCCCAATCAGAGCAAAGCTCTGTTTTGAATTTCAAAATTCAAAAATTGAAGCAACGCTTCAGATCCCGTGCGCTGCGCGCTGCGTGCCACGTGTCAAGCGCAGATGCGCTAGCGCCAGGTGTGCTGCGCCCTGGCAACGCACCCCCAATCAGAGCAAAGCTCTATTTCAAAATTCAAAATTTAAAAATTGAAGCAACGCTTCAGATCCAGCGCTATGCGCTGCGCGCCACGTGTCAAACACGGGAGCGCTAGCGCAGTTGCGCTGCGCTCTGCGCTGCGCGGTACGTGTCAAACACGTGTGCGCTAGCGCAGTTGCGCTGCGCTCTGCGCAGCACGCCACGTGTCGAACGTAGGTGCGCCGGCGCCGGAATTAAAAATTCCCCCACCGGCATATCAAAAGATCTACTAATAATAAATTATTAATTAATTAGAACTAAAGTTCGGTTATGGAAAGATTTTTCAATCTTATTAAAACAAGAAAATTATCTTCTGTAAAACAGAAGCCTTAGGATCAAAGATCCAACGGTGGGAAATATTCCCAAATCAATCAGAGAAAGATCTCTTGAAACTGATTTAACAAATCATTTGGCCCTATATAAAGGACCCTAGACTTCAAGTCTAAAATATACAGAAGAGAGAAGATAGAAAAAAGAGAGAGAGAAAACCCTCTGCAAAGAAGAGCAAGCTCTTAGAAAAAAGAAGATTGTTCTTCATCTTAAAGGTAAAAAAAGAACTATGTTCTTGAACAACAGAGATGAAACCATCTCGTAAAAAGAAGAACCATCTTCTAAAAAGATCAGAGATCTAAGAAAAAGACTAAGGTCTTTAATAAAAAAGAAAAGATCAAAAAGATCTAATCACAAAAAGACTAAAAGAAGTATTTTACTTCATTCACAAATCTTTTGATCTATAAAGGCATAGCCTTTTATAAAAAACAAGAACTTTTGTTCTCGGATCTTGAGGCAAAGCCTCCTTTGAAGAACATAAATTTGTTCTTTGATCTTAAAATTGATCAGATGCGCTTTGCGCTATTGAAAAGTGCCTTGCACTCATGAACTGCGCCTTTGCACTCCTTGGATCGGCGCTCAGCGCCAAAACGTGCCACGTGTCAAGTATAGACACCACTTGCGTTTTGCGCTTTTAAAACAGAGTGCTGCGCTCATAGACTGGCGCACAGCGCCAAGCGCGCTATGTGTCGCTCGCTGGCGCGCCTACAGTCTAGCGCAAAGCGCTCATAAATGGAAAGCGCAATGCGCTAGATGAAACAACGCTTGGTGCTAAGTGCGACACGTGTCACCTTCGTGTGCGCTAGTGCAATGCACTCTTTAATTGGCGCAAAGCGCCTGACGCGCCACGTGGCGCACTGTCAGAACACGCTCTGTTCTAATAAATGCTATAAGACAAAAATGTTAGAGCCCAATGCCTAGCATTATTAAAAGGGCCGAGCCCAAACAAAGGCTTAAAAGCTAGAACAAAAATAAAATGTTAAACATTTTTTTAATTGGACTTAGCCCAATTCTGGCCATAAGTCCTCAACTTAAATTCAACTGAGCACATCTGCTCACAAATATTCAACAGATCTTAGTCCCAAACTGGACTACAGATCTTTCAAACAATTCACACCAGTTTGAGGGTACATCTCGTTACTCCTCTGATATTTGTTGTTGTAATTCCTCAACGTCTTCAAAGAGGTGACGGGTCCAGACAACCACACATTTCATGGACCGTGGGGTCCTTAAACTCATGGACTATGATGTCCTTAACCTTGACCGTGATGTCTTAAAACTAACGTTGGACTGTGGAGTCCTTAAACCCATGGACTATGATGTCCTTAACCACGACCGTGATGTCTTAAAACTAACATTGGACTGTGAGGTCCTTAAACTCATGGACTATGATGCCCTTAACCTTGACCGTGATGTCTTAAAACTAACGTTGGACTGTGGAGTCTTTAAACCCATGGACTATGATGTCCTTAATCTCGACCGTGATGTCTTAAAACTCACATTGGACTGTGAGGTCCTTAAACTCACGGACTATGATATCCTTAACCTCAACCGTGATGTCTTAAAACTAACATTGGACCGTAATATCCTTTAACTAATTATCGACCGCAATGTCATTAAACTAACAACAGGGCTCAATTGCTCTCTTGTCGGATCTAAATGATCCTATTAAGTTGATCTTAGTCTAAAATTAGACTAATGTATCCTTAACAAACGTTTAAGTTGATCTTAGTCTCAAATAAGGCTAACGTATCTTTAAACTCAACCCCCCCAAACCCAAATCTAAGAAAGATACGGATTTGGACTAGTTCACGCCCTACGGGCGACAACATAACTTAGTCTTTGTATACAATCCACGGGCAACCAAACATAAAACAAACACCCACGACACGAAGTGACCATATGGAGAAGGAGAAAGTTGTTACCGCGATGCAGTAGCGTAATTAACTGCAGGGGCTTGCGCCTGCAGGGAAGAGCATCCCCACAATCAAAAAACCCCTCAACGAGGGGGAATCTGACGAAGTCTGCTATATCGGCCGCATCCGTTTAAACCTTCGATACATGGTGCCATAAATCAACTTGGCATCTTCGGAGAGGTGGACGGATAGCACCAATTAGCATCTGCCCTGAATTTCAGGCAAGACGTCTGTCTTGCGCGTCTTTCGGAGGGGAACAACGACTTATCAAACTACTGGGGTCTGACGTTTACCACCCCTAGGCGAGATATGCGACATATCAGACGAACAGACCGGACTGTACGGGAGTGTTACTGATTGGATTCGCAGGAGAATATACATGCTTGCTTGTTGATCTTCTGATCACTCAATATCTGGGTAGCTGTTACGTTTAGCTGACCGCTTGCAGCTTGTGGGCGTTTGATATGATCATCACCTACTGCCGGCGTATTGACGATTCTTTAGAGTCCTACACAGAGGTTTCCTGGCTCGGGCAAAACGGAGTAGGAGCACATATGTGATATGTGCGGGACCGAGAACAATACGTGTATATGATACCGTACTAGATTCTCGCGATATGTGATATCGGCCGGGTATATGTGATATAGCCGGGTCATCGGATTAAGTGTTGATTCGATGAACTGATACAGATTATATTAGTCGGTTATTTGTGAAATAGCCGGATTATCGGATCAAGTGTTGATTCGATAATTTAATGTATAATTATATATTTGATATATTAAATTACATTAACTAATATAAGCTCACTTAAAGATTCTTTTTCTCACTCGGGTAATACATTGATATATGTTAATTGTATTATTTTATTTTGTTACAATAAATATTGTATATCTGATATATAATATTGTAACAAGTTATGTTTACAAATGCAACATATTTAGTGGAGATTAAACATGGTTAGGGTTTGATTTGGGTTAATCTTTTCTAGAAGTTTCTAGAAGGTTTTGTTTTGTTTCTTGCAAAGATATTATGTGTTGATATTTTGGAGATATTTTCCTAACCCAACCCACACCCTTTAACCCTAGTTAAATCTCTACAATGGTTAAGTCTTTCTTGACTTAACCATGGTTGCAATTGTAATGATAACACAAGATTCATTATTCATCACAAATGGTTTTGCTTCTTCTTCTTCTTCCTCTTTGATAAAAAGCTTTCTAGCTTTTTCAAAAGTGATAAAAATGAGTGAGATAAAGAAAACAAATGAGAGCTAAATTCCTTCTTCATCATCCTCATCTATTCTAGCCACTTAGATTAGGGTGTTTGCTTTGCTAATACTTGATTAGTGAAGCAAAAGCTTGGGCTTGAGTTTCTTCAAGGTAAATCATCTTTGTTATCGAAGATCGGAAGCAAGCTTGCATCTTTCTCTTCATGGAGCCTCTCTAGAGTCCGGGTACATGATGATCGCGGGGAAGGGACCTCAACACGGAGTTTATGAAGCGAAGGAACGGACTACAAAGGTTGTAATCCCAAACTCTTAGATGTAAAGTTGTTTACTTGCTTTGTTTTCACCTAATCTCTAGTCTAAGATCTTGGTTAGGGTTGTTCGGCACGTCTAAAATTTGAATCGGGCATGGTTGATACCTTATAGACCCTTATGACAGTGGCTAGTATCCCTACAGTGGTATCAGAGCCAGGCTAGAGCTTTAGGCGAAGTCTAGACGAAGATTAAAGTCCGATCGAACCCCGAAACGTCGATATACACCCCCTCTCTGGAAATTTTTTAAAATGTTGATTTTTTCTGTATTAAAAATACTCAGAAAATTGAGCAGAGAATTCTAAGGATTACTTTGAAAAACGACATGCTAATTCCTTTAAAGAGCCATGGAACCGCGGCAATACCCTGCCTTGCGCGGCGGTTCCGCAGCCGTACAGGGGAATCAGGGTTAGATTTTGCTACAGTAACATCCGTAGGTAATTTTGCATGCTTCTGGGAATTTTTAATTCTACTCAAGTGTTGAGTTATCTGGAGATCTTTTATATTCGTTGATTCGATCAGAAAGTTTAACTTCGTTTAAGTTTTTCCGGGTAATTTAAAAAGTGTTAAAAAGTTCGAACGGATATCAATAACTCACTTTTTCCCCTGCCGGAAAATTTCCAAGTGTTGGATTTTTTTTCTTAATTAAAGAACATTCATAGTCGTGCAAGTAACGCGGTAGACCCTCTAGAAGAACACATACCTTAACTCGATTATGTGACCGTCTGAACCGCCTCTAAACCTTAGGGTTTGAGGCAGTACAGCGTTGCCACATGTGAGGCGTTGGTTTGACCCTTCTACGGCTGGACCATTGGTATTGTGGTATATGATGGATGCTTTTTTGAACCCCGCTCAAGTGTTGAGCTATTTGGGAAATCTTGGGTGTTTGTTTATTCGATCGGAAAGTTTAACATTGTCTATTTATCTGGAATGTGATACAATATTTGGAATCCACAAGTAGTTATGAGATAACTAATTTGAATGTTATAAATCTAGCAGTTTAGTCTCATTTGATCGGTTGCCATGGGATTTTGATGCGATCAAAAGTCCGTCGCAATCACGTAGCGTACGCGGATACTCACCGGGTAAACTTAATAGATAGCCACGCCCCATAGCCCCTACCAAGTGACTGTAAGAGAACCCCATCGCCAAAAGCATCCGTTCGGGTGCTCACGGCAGCGGTGTTCCGCCTTAGTGCACTTCATCGATGGCATCCGGGGGTGCGGCCGTCTACTAAAGTTTGCGATGAGCATTCGATCAGGATGTCGGGAATCTTGTTGAATTGCCCAACTTGATATTAAAAAGAGTTTTCGATATTGAGACTAAAATGCGGAGTTTATAATTGTTAGGCATGCGATGTTTAAGGAATTCATTTAGTTAGGCATGCGATGTCTAAGGTGGTTGCGGATTCTAACTGTTGTAGTTTTACACTTTCTTTTCTGCGACCGTAAGTGTAATATGTAGTGTATCGCCGGCTTCGTTGCTATACATCAACGATAATTGGGATACGCATATTTACTTACATTGATGATATGTGATATTATGTGTTGCTGTGATATGTTATATTGGATCGTCGTGTTTTGAATAGCCGGGGGTTTTATGTGAGATGAGAGTTTTTCTTTTTCATTCATGTAAAATTCATTGTATGTAATATTCTTTTATTGGGGCACTTCCGGGATGAGGATGATGTCACCATTGTATATTATTTACTTTTCCGCATTAGGTAGACCCAAGGCGGGGAGCACAAGTAACCGGGTTCTAAGGTCCAGTGGGAGACCATCTCGAGGAGTCGAGACTGGGTCTCCTAACCCTAGAATTAGCAGTATTGCTTGCCGCTCTTATAGGGGTCTAGGGATGTGGGTTGGGCTATTCATCGCGACCATGGAATCCGTGTTTTATACAGGCTCGTATTCAAACACGGATTTCCTAGTATATCCAATATTTCATATATATTCTTCTGCTGCAATGTTCTGTGATGAGATCATATTACTGCCTGAGACGAATGTTTATATTATATATATGAGATATATGTTATATTGTAGATTTCGTTTCAAATGTGATGCTTGTGAAGCATAATAAAAATGGGACTTTATTAATGAGATTAATGAAATAAAAGAAACATAAAGATGTTGTAGAAACTTGTCTCAAAAACTGGTAGCTCTAGTTCTTGCTTTGCATAGCGGTGTTCCTTGTAGAACATCCAGCACCTTATTCGATAAGGAAAGAGCCGAGATCCCTTCACCGGAAGTGACCTCTTTAGAGAAACTAACAGATGCTACAAACTCGGTTTGCCTTTTGATTGTTTCTATAGTTTTTGCTTTGCATAGTGATATTTGTGAAATATCCTGCACCTTATTCGATGAGGAAAGAACCGACGATCTCTTCACCGGGAGTGACCTCTTTAGCAAAACTAGAAAAGGCCTCAAAAACATTCCAATTAAAATAACTCGATTCTACAACGATATCAAGTTCATTACGCAAAAGGTTTTCTTAAAAACCTGTCGTAACCCTCCGTCATTTCAGATAAGTACTACTTAGTATTCGTGCTACGTTTGTTGACCTTAGCCAAGGCGTAGTGTGCGGTAGCTAATTAGCGCTTATCTGTATAAGCATATGATGCGATTGAGTTAGGGTAGTCGTGCGACTTTGTTGACCTTAGCCAAGGGTCGTGCGGGTGGGTTTAATTCAATCGGGAAATGACGGGTTAAACTTGGCTAGCGCTTATGATTTGTTGACCTTAGCCAAGGTCATAAGTTGCTAGGGGTAAAATATTATTGGGAATTTCAAGTGTTGAAATTTGCAATGAGATTGCATACCTTCTATGAGATAGTTGGATCCCGATACCCGCTACGAGTAAGAGTTACTCCTGAGAGAGTTTTACACATTACAATTAGCCGATCAAGTAGGTGTCTAGAAAGGTGTTAACGGAGTTACGCCCCTGGAAAAACGAGGTTTATTTTAATTAGGTCCGTACGAAAGCGCTGAGAACTACCCTCAAAGTACCGGCACTGGCCTGGCGGAAAGATTGGCGAACTTGTAGAGTGTAATTAATCCCGGCTAGTCTTTTCTTTTAGGGTTTGAAGGAAGATTTGACTAAAACAGTGGGAGACATCCTGATTAGATATATTAATAACCAATCTAATCTTGCAAGAGCATACGCTGAGTGTTTTCTTCTATCTCTCTCCAGGTAGCGACCATGCCACGCCTTAATCAAGATAATAATACAGATGTATTGAACGAACCCGCTTGTTATACTGCGCTAAGGAACGTTGGTCCCGCTCCAACTTATAATTGTTATAAGATAGAGCAGGAAATAGGGAATTACCAGAATTCCCGTGCCACCCAAACGAAGAAAGTGCATGTTGATGCATCATCTTCGGGTATGTTCATTACCGAGAACTGTTTCTCAGTATCCTTTACGTCCTGGGTATGAGATACCGGATCAGGATCCCACAAATGTAATTTGTTACATGGGCTACAGAAAGGTAGAAAACTGAGAACGGGTGATAAGTTTCAAGAGTTGGAAATGATGCAAGTGTTGTAGCCAAGTCTGTTGGCAGTTATCACCCTGTATTACCAGAATACATTGATTCTGAACGAATGCTATTAGATACCGAACCTGATATACAACATCATATCAGTCTCTTTATTCGTAAAGAAGGATATAATTTTGTATTGTTGGATAATGTTTTGAACATTTCCTATATCAAGAGTTGATCGATTCAGGCACGTTATCTAAAATCATAGACGTTCTAAATCAAACTACAGTTCTTAATGTACAGAACAAATACAAGAGGAAGAGTTCAGAAATGAACGAATCCTCCTTGAGGCATTGTAGACTAGGTCATATCAATGCGACCCGACTAGCTGAAGTTACATAAAGATGCATATTTAAATTAGTTTGGATTTACATCTTGTAAAACTTGCCAGTCATGTCACAAAGATAAGATGACCACAGCTCCGTTTATTAGAAACAGAGAAAGAGTTAGTGAACTCTTGGGTTTGATACATGCTGATGTATGAAAGTCCCCTGTCTACATATACCAGGACCGGTTCTTTGTACTTCATTACATTCACTGATGATCTCTCAAGATTCAGACATATGTTCCTGTTGAAACACAAGTCCGAAACTTTTGAGATAATCACAGAATATAAGTTAGAAGTAGAGAACCAAAAACGGGTATAAGTATTATGTCCTTTGATGTGATCAAGGAGGAGAATACTTAAGCACGGAATTCCTGGACTATTCTAAAGGAGAATGAGATTCTCTCTCAGCATTACTCCTCCGAATACACCACAGCACGTCAGTGTATCGGGGTGGAGCAATTACACCCTATGTGATATGGTGTGCTCTATGATGAGTACTACTGAGTAGCCTATTTTCTTTTAGGGTTATGCACTTGAGAAGTTGCATACCTATTGAATAGGGTTCCAACCAAATCAAATGCCTACCACATCATATGTGATATGGTATGGGAAGAGCCCATCTCTTAAGGAAGTTAAGATTTGGGGTTGTCCGGCCTATGTCAAAAGCAAAATCCGGACAAGCTCGAGGCAAGGTCGGTTCTGTGGAAGTTTCTTAGATATCATAAGCATTAGCAAGGGAATATCTTCTACCAAACCGAGGAACAAAAGATATTTTATTTCTGAGCATGCCACCTTTGTGAAAGGGAATTTCTTGTGAAGAAATTAGTGGAGGTAGAACTGGAAAGAGTTCCAGCTATACAAACTGCAGCTGATGATTTGGTAGAACCAAAAGATTCAATAGTTTCCAACGAACCTCAGCCTCTCCGTCGATCTAGTAGGGCTCCTCTCCCACCTGAGAGATACTTCGGTTTTCTCTATGACAGTGGGAGCGAGGATTGCATCATGAGATGATGACCCAACATGTTTCGAGCAGGCCATCAAGAGTGGGACTCTGTAAGAATGGCTGGATGCTATGCGATCTGACATGGAATCCTTATACACCAACAAAGTATGGACTTTGGTTGCTTTATCTGAAGGGTTAAATCCCCATCAGGAGCAAGTATATCTTGAGAAGATTACTTGGTGTACATGGAAAAGTTGAGACTTTCAAAGCTATGCTTAAGTCCATCCAGATCCTACTTTCCATTGGTACATACCAGGACTACGATTTCTGGCTGTTGGGAGTCATGACAGCTTTTCGAAATGATGATTTAGAAGAGAGTGTCTATAAGTATACAGCCAGAGGGCTTCGTAGATAGTGGGAGCAGCGGAAACATGTGCAAGTTGTTTTATGCGATAAAACAGGTATCGCAGAGTTGGAACGTCTGTTTTGATGTGGTAGTCAAAGAGTTTGACTTCATCAAAATGGTAGATGAACCTTGTGTCACAACCCGAAAGTACGGAACGTGACTGGCACTTAGATTACGAGACGTCTAAAGGCGTACCGTAACCTAAGTCAGCCAAAGCCCAGAAAAATCTAAACCAAAATCAAAAGAGAGTGAAGGAAAACCTTACATGAAAACGATTTTTAAATCAATTAAGTTGCATAGAATCCCTTTTTAAAAACATCAAAAATTTCCGAAAATTTCGGCAGAGTCTCCTCTGTAAATTCTATCCCCCAAAATGGGTACAACAAGATATATATAACCTGTAATCATAAAATGGCATCCCCAAGCGGGAGCTAGCTCTTCGCCCAAGGCGGATCACAACCACACGCAATATATAAGTAAGATCAAGAAGAGAGCATAAAAGAAATGCAAAATATCAGAAAACACAACGTCGGCTCAAGTGAGCTCGACCCAAAAGAAACCACATATATATAAATCTCTCAGTCTCATCACTAGGTCGCATATACAAATAGAAAGTGGTAGATGGAGGATACTAGATACAATGATAGAGCAAAAGAAATAAAGTGTGCTCGCAACCCACCTACGAGCGATGTCGCGAGTCTGAGCAAAAGGAGCTGATGATAAGATAACCGCCGGTACAAGGATGACGGGTCCGACCTGCAAGACACTGTGGCACAACGGGGGTGAGTTGCCAGCTCGTGAGTAGAATATAACATCTAATAAGGCAATCGTAAGAATGCACGCAAATGCGTCACAGCATGTATGTTCAGATGTGATATAATACCTCTAGTATGCATGCGCATGTATGCAATGTCATTACTAAATCTTTAAGTGTTTTAAATGTTAAGAGTTCTGCATTCTTAACTTTAGAAAAAAGAAATATCTGTATAATAGCTAAATACCATCAAGAAATCATCTGAAAACCGTGTCAAGCATCGACACCAAATATGAAATCACCTTTGTCTCAATATCTCACTGTATCAATGTCTCAAAATATCGGGCTCCGTCAGTCCGGATCGGCCCATGACATCAAATCTCACGACAACGGTCGGTATCCTCCGGATATCCGCCGCGCCAGACATCACCGGTAGGTAGTCTTCCCCTGCCGGGCTCATCGTCTACAACTCGATCTTCTTGCCCCGGGGTACCATACCGGGCCCACCATGTACCCGAGACGGTTCATCCACTCCTCGAATCGGGTCTCGAAATCCAACAGAAAACATGAAAACTCATGGTGGACGACACATACATCACGAGAAAACCGCAACTTTGTTTTAAAAATGATAAATATAAGCTTTTGTTAAATTCTTGCGGTTTTCCCCAAAAATCCAGAAATCGCAGCAATACTGAAATCCTCAGGAAAATCATAATGTCCAACATGTTGTATATGATAAATGTCTATGATATCAAGGTATGCGATGTGAATTGTGGCTAGAAATCTATGTAAGTATGATGATGATGCGAGGTATATACATGCTATGCAATTTCATATATCATGTATGATGCAAGTGGCGATACTAAGCTAAACAGGTTCTATGGTGCACGTGGCATGGCAATTACCAAGGCGCGTGTGTCACATGAATAGTGCGCGTGCAACAGAAGCCAATGGTAATGGTGTTAGTGTCCTACGAAGTGTTATCGCATATGTGCATATGAATATCCATGCAATCTAGCATACTATTAACTATAAGGGTATGCAATGTAACTGAAGGGGTAAGCTAACTAACAATACAAATCTTGCAAGAAATAAGGTAATCCTAACTAGGGGGCGCCTCGCGCCATCCAGACGATTCCCCCATAGATGAATACATCTACTCACCTGAATGCCTCGCTAATCCGATCCGACCACCGCCTTGCCTTTACGCGCCGTGTCCGATGTTTCCCCGACCGATCCTAGCATTGCATAACACACAATATAAGATTACATACCTTTAAAATGACACCAAGTCAATATAAAAAGATCGACGCTCTTGAATTAAACATAACGTGCACTCGGTGCGCGGAAAAACACACGAAAATCGCTAAATCTTAACTAGAATCGTTATTTCGGGGCAATCGACAAAACTAAAACCCGACTAGACAAAACCCCGCATTCGCGCACTCTAATAGTCGTATATGAAGCTAATTATATCGCTAATATAACACAATTAGATCACATCCTAATCTTTATAAAAATCTAGTAAGCAATTGCATACCGATTCGACGCAAATATCGCAATTTTATCGATCTAGCGAGCGTAACATCGCACAAATAACCATTCTAACCAATTGGATAACCAAACCCTAACTTTAATCCAACAACCATGCTTCAAACCCTAATTCAAAATAAAATCCCTTTCTTGAATTTCCTAAACAAACAATTACAACTAAATTAATACTTCAAAATTCAATTTTTAGCACATTCAATCTACAATTTAACAACTAGTTTAGAAATTTCACCTCACAAGTGGAACCCTAGCATGCTCAAGCCACCAAAGATGCCTCCTTTCTTCAATTTTTAGACTAAATTGGTTTGAGGAGAGAGTGGATTAGGGTTTTGCTTTGAATTGGAGAAGTAATTTGTGAATTTTTTATGGATTTTGCTATGAAATTGAAGCAAGAAAGAAGTGAGAAGAGGGGGAAAGTGCAGCAGCTAGGCTTGGCCAGCAGCAAGGGAGGGGAGTTGTGGGATTTTTTTGGATGTTTCTAGGTCAAATAAACCCCTTAAATCTCATTTAATGCTTTTCACATCAAGCTTTTTACAAAAAACCCCATTTTAGTTCATTTTTTTCATTAAATTTCCAACCATAAAACTAAAATCTTATAAAGTTATGATACAATTTATTAACACTCTATTTTAGTTTATAAAGTTCCTAATTATGAAATTTACCTAATTAAATTTGTATTTATCACTAATTTAATGTATTTTTAAAAGCTTAAAATAATATTAAAAATAATTAATTACGAAAAAAAATTTATTTAACTAGAAAATTATAAGTGGAATTTTAGTGACCAATTTATAGTAATATCTTATCTAAATTTTGTATAATTAGGTCTACAATGAAAAATACCTATTTTGACTTTTTACGGAAAAAGCTGAAAATTTAGCCGATTACCGAAAAACTGCCTAAACGGTTTTCGAAGGGTTATAATCTTCCCCCCTTAAGAAAATTCGGTCCCCGAATTTAGAATTTAACTACGCGTACCTTCAGAAAGATGGGGATATCTCTTCTTCATCTCGACCTCGGTCTCCCAGGTAACCTCCTCGCTGTTCGGGCCACGCCAAAGGACCTTGACGGACGGTATAACCTTCGACCTCAATTTCTTCACCTGCCGATTCAAAATGACCACCGGCTGCTCGGTGAATGAAAGATCACGCTCTAGCTGGATCGTCTGGTGCTGAATCGCATGGGAAGGATCATGAAGGTACTTGCGGAGCATCGAGACATGGAACACGGGATGAACATCGGGAAAGCTGGGCGGAAGAGCTAACCGATAAGCGACTGGACCAATACGCTCTAGGATCTCGAAAGGACCAACATATCTAGGACTCAGCTTCCCTTTCCGCCCAAATCCCATCACACCTTTCATCGGAGAGACCTTCAGGAAAACATGATCGCCAACAGCGAACTCGAGTCGGCGACAGCGCCTGTCAGCATATGATTTCTGCCTGCTCTGTGCCGCTCTCATCCTGTCCCGAATCAGCTGTATCTTCTCGGTCGTCTCCTGAACAATCTGCGGCCCCAAAATACTGCTCTCTCTGAGCTCTGTCCAACACACAGGCGATCGACATCTCCTCCCATATAAAGCCTCGAAAGGTGCCATCTGAATCGTCTCCTGGAAGCTATTATTGTAGGAAAACTCGATCAAAGGCAAATGACGATCCCAGCTACCACCGAAATCTAAAACACAAGCTCTGAGCATGTCCTCAAGAGTCTGAATAGTACGCTCCGACTGACCGTCAGTCTGCGGATGAAAGGCTGTGCTAAAACTCAATCGGGTGCCCAAAGCTTCCTGAAGTTTCTGCCACAATCGGCTGGTAAACTGGGTGCCCCGGTCGGACACGATGCAAGTCGGAACACCATGCAGTCGCACTATCTCATCAATATAAACTTGGGCGTACTGAGAAAATCCAAAAGTGGTCTTCACTGGCAGGAAGTGAGCCGCTTTCGTCAGTCGATCCACAATCACCCAAATAGAGTCATACCTTCGACTGGTCCTGGGTAAACCCACAATGAAGTCCATGGAGACCTGCTCCCACTTCCACTCAGGGATGGACAAAGGCTGTAACTCGCCGGCTGGCCTCTGGTGCTCGGCCTGGACTTGCTGACAAGTCAGGCATATCGACACAAAGTCTGTAATATCCTTCTTCATCCCGTCCCACCAGTAAACCTCTCTCAAATCATGGTACATCTTGGTGGAACCTGGGTGAACACTGTATACTGATCTATGTGCCTCCTCAAGAATATCACGCCTCAGTCCCTCTGAATCTGGCATGCACAGTCGAGTCCCAAATCGAAGTATTCCCTGATCATCAATCACGAACTCAGAAACTCTGCCCTGCCGAATCTGCTCAATAATCTCTAAAATACGGGCATCGCCGGACTGTGCCTCGCGGATACGGTCAAGTAACTGTGGGCGTGCTCTGAAATGGGCCAGCTGTCCCCCTGTAGGAGTAAACTCGAACTGCACTTTGCTATCACATAAAACCTGCCAATCCGCCGTCGACTGCATCTGTACTGCGCTCAAACAAGATAAGCTACCTCCGGGTATCCTACTCAAAGCATCTGCCACCACATTCGCCTTGCCCGGATGGTATAAAATCTCGCAGTCATAATCCTGCACCAACTCCATCCATCGGCGCTGTCTCAGGTTCAGATCTCGCTGCTGGAAGATATACTTCAAACTCTTGTGGTCAGTGAATATCTGGCACGACTCACCGTATAGGTAATGTCTCCAAATCTTAAGTGCAAATACCACTGCAGCCATCTCTAAATCATGGGTGGGGTAGTTCTGTTCGTGTTTCCTCAGCTGCCGTGAAGCATACGCGATAACTCTGTCGTGCTGCATCAATACACAGCCCAGCCCCACTCGAGAAGCATCACAATATACCACGAACCCGCCTGATCCTGAATGCAATGCTAACACTGGTGCAGTAGTCAGACGAGTCTTCAACTGCTGGAAACTATCCTCACATGCCTGGGTCCAATCAAAAGGAACCCCCTTCCGGGTCAATCCGATCAACGGTGCAGCAATGCGGGAGAAATCCTGGACAAAACGTCGATAGTAGCCGGCCAGACCTAGAAAACTGCGAACCTCTGTAACTGATACTGGTCTAGGCCAACGCTGAACTGCCTCGATCTTCTTCGGGTCCACACAAATACCATCTCTCGTCACCACATGACCCAAGAAGTCGACACTGTCTAACCAGAATGCGCACTTGGAAAATTTGGCGAACAGCTGATGCTCCCTCAAAGTCTGCAATGTGATACGTAAGTGCTGCTCATGCTCCTCCCGGCTCCGAGAATAAACCAAGATGTCGTCAATGAACACAATAATGAACTGATCGAGATACGGTCTGAATACACGGTTCATCAAGTCCATAAATGCTGCCGGGGCATTGGTGAGCCCGAACGACATCACCAAGAACTCATAATGACCATATCGAGTACGGAAAGCGGTCTTCGGAATATCCTCCTTCCGAACCCGCAACTGGTGATAACCTGACCGTAAATCAACCTTCGAGAAGAACCCTGCACCCTGGAGCTGATCGAATAAGTCATCAATGCGGGGTGGGGGATACCTGTTCCGCACAGTAACCCGGTTCAGCTGACGATAATCAATGCATAAGCGCATACTTCCGTCCTTCTTCTTAACAAACAGGACGGGAGCACCCCAAGGTAACACACTCGGTCGAATAAGCCCTTTTGTCCAGCAAGTCCTGTAACTGATCCTTTAGCTCTCTCAGCTCCGCCGGGGCCATCCGATAAGGCGGTATAGAGATAGGCCCCGTGCCGGGGATCAAGTCAATACAGAACTCAATCTCGCGCTCTGGTGGCAGACCAGGCAGCTCGTCAGGGAATACATCAGGAAACTCTCTCACAACAGGGACCTGGTCCAACGGAACCTCTGTGGAGCTAGTATCACAAACATAAGCTAAGAATCCCTGACACCCTTTTCTTAAGAGCTGACCAGCGCGAAGAGAAGAAATCAAGCTGGGAAGGGTAGCGCTATGATCTCCCTGAATCACAAGAACCGGCTCACCAGGAAAACTGAATCTGACTGCTTTCTCACGGCAGTCCACGGATGCATAGCAGGTGGCTAGCCAGTCCATACCAAGAAGAACGTCAAAGTCTAGCATATCGAGGAGAATCAAATCAACTGAAGAATCTCTCTCCCCGATACGAACGGAACATGATCGGTACATAAAACGGGCAACAAAAGACTCGCCTACCGGGGTAATAACGACAAGCGGCTGATCTAACGGAGAAGACTCTCGGCCCAACCTCGGTGCAAAGTACGTGGATACATAGGAATGTGTGGAGCCTGGATCAAATAATACCCGTGCATCAAAAGAACATACTGGCAGAGTACCTGTCACGACGGCATTGGATGCCTATGCATCCTGAGGAGTCAACGCGAACACTCGGGCCTGTCCACCACTAATAGCTGGCTGTCCTCTGCCTCTACCTCGGCCTCTGCCTCTGTCGCCTAGTCCTCTCTGAACCGGACCGCCACGCCCACGGCCTCTAGAAGCATCTGGCTGGCGTGGAGCATCATCAGGAGTAGGAAGTATAGCTTTCTGAGGAGGTGGTGAGGGTGGTAAGGTCACATGCGGGACTATCGCCGCGCCCTGGCGTCCTATGGTACAGTCTCTGACACGGTGGTACTGACTCCCACACCGAAAACATCCTGGAGATGACTGCTGGGTCTGTGGATATAAACCAAATAACTGACCTCGTCTCAATCCTCTGCCTCCACCATCTCCCGGAAATAATCTATCGCGGTGTCTACCCATCTGCCGCTGAGCTGGCGTATCAGTACGGATCCTCTTCGGCCCAGAAATGACCGGAGTCTCAGAAATACGCTCCTCCAAAAGTAAGGCTGCATCCATCGCGGCTGCGTATGTATCAAAGTGCTGGGTGCCGATGGCAAGGAATAGCTGTGTATCAAGCCCTCGCACAAACCTCTTTATTCTCTTCTCTTCTGTGTCTACTAGGTACGGAGCATATCGAGACAACTGGGTAAACTGTATATCATACTCCGACACTGTCATCCCAGGAGTCTTGCGCAGAGACTCGAAACTACGGGCTCGAGCATCTCGGACACTCTCCGGAAGAAAACGGGCAAGAAATGCAGCTGTAAACTCGTCCCAGGTCATAGAAGGTAGACCTGCAGCTCGGCCTCTCTCTACTGAATCGTACCATGTCTGGGCAAGACCCTCCAGACGAAAACTCGCAAACTCCACCAATCTATCATCAGAACACCTCAACGAACGGCAAATCCGAGCCATCCTATCGAGAAATGCCTGTGGGTCCTCTGTCGCATCTGTACCGGTAAAAGCTGGAGGTCTCAATCTCATGAACTCCTGTAGTGAAACAGGGATAGTCTCCGAAGTAGCAGCAGGAGTGACCATCTGTGCAGCAGGTACAATCGTGGTCTGTGCGGTGGAAGGAACGTCCTCGGATCTCTGTGCCCGGCTGGACTCAACTAAAGATCCCATCATCTGTCGCAACTCTTGCATGCCGGCCTCTAATCTGGCAATACGGTCTGGATAAGGCGGATCAGTATGACCCTGAGGGGTAGGCGTATCCTCCCGCTCGATCCTCGCCTCAGACGAGCCCGCTCGAATCTCATCCCTAGCGGCAGCCCGCTGAGCTCTCGTAGCTTTTGGCGGCATCGAGCTGGAATAAAACAGGACTGATAAGAACATTGCAATTGAATCAAGGAATGCAAGGAATCAAGAAAGAAAATACAAGCAATTATGTTCTAAGGTCACTTAGGCGGAGTACCGTATCGAAAGTATGCCGCGGATCATACCCACGCTACGCCACTCTGCTTAAGTCACCTACTCCATCTACCAAGGTTGTCCTATACTCAGAAAGGTAAAACCTAGGCTCTGATACCAACTTTGTCACGACCCGAAAGTACGGAACGTGACTGGCACTTAGATTATGAGACGTCTAAAGACGTACCGTAACCTAAGTCAGCCAAAGCCCAAAAAAATCTAAACCAAAATCAAAAGAGAGTGAAGGAAAACCTTACATGAAAACGATTTTTAAATCAATTAAGTTGCATAGAATCCCTTTTTAAAAACATCAAAAATTTCCGAAAATTTCGGCAGAGTCTCCTCTGTAAATTCTATCCCCCAAAATGGGTACAACAAGATATATATAACCTGTAATCATAAAATGGCATCCCCAAGCGGGAGCTAGCTCTCGCCCAAGGCGGATCACAACCACACGCAATATATAAGTAATATCAAGAAAAGAGCATAAAAGAAATGCAAAATATCAGAAAACACAACGTCGGCTCAAGTGAGCTCGACCCAAAAGAAACCACATATATACAAATCTCTCAGTCTCATCACTAGGTCGCATATACAAATAGAAAGTGGTAGATGGAGGATACTAGATACAATGATAGAGCAAAAGAAATAAAGTGTGCTCGCAACCCACCTACGAGCGATGTCGCGAGTCTGAGCAAAAGGAGCTGATGATAAGATAACCGCCACTACAAGGATGATGGGTCCGACCTGCAAGACACTGTGGCACAACGGGGGTGAGTTGCCAGCTTGTGAGTAGAATATAACATCTAATAAGGCAATCGTAAGAATGCACGCAAATGCGTCACAGCATGTATGTTCAGATGTGATATAATACCTCTAGTATGCATGCACATGTATGCAATGTCATTACTAAATCTTTAAGTGTTTTAAATGTTAAGAGTTCTGCATTCTTAACTTTAGAAAAAAGAAATATCTGTATAATAGCTATATACCATCAAGAAATCATCTGAAAACCGTGTCAAGCATCGACACCAAATATGAAATCACCTCTGTCTCAATGTCTCACTGTATCAATGTCTCAAAATATCGGGCTCCGTCAGTCCGGATCGGCCCATGACATCAAATCTCACGACAACGGTCGGTATCCTCCGGATATCCGCCGCGCCAGACATCACCGGTAGGTAGTCTTCCCCTGCCGGGCTCATCGTCTACAACTCGATCTTTTTGCCCCGGGGTACCATACCGGGCCCACCATGTACCCGAGAAGGTTCATCCACTCCTCGAATCGGGTCTCGAAATCCAACAGAAAATATGAAAACTCATGGTGGACGACACATACATCACGAGAAAACCGTAACTTTGTTTTAAAAATGATAAATAAAAGCTTTTGTTAAATTCTTGCGGTTTTCCCCAAAAATCCAGAAATCGCGGCAATACTGAAATCCTCAAGAAAATCACAATGTCCAACATGTTGTATATGATAAATGTCTATGATATCAAGGTATGCGATGTGAATTGTGGCTAGAAATCTATGTAAGTATGATGATGATGCGAGGTATATACATGCTATGCAATTTCATATATTATGTATGATGCAAGTGGCGATACTAAGCTAAACAGGTTCTATGGTGCACGTGGCATGGCAATTACCAAGGCGTGTGTGTCACATGAATAGTGCGCGTGCAACAGAAGCCAATGGTAATGGTGTTAGTATCCTACGAAGTGTTATCGCATATGTGCATATGAATATCCATGCAATCTAGCATACTATTAACTATAAGGGTATGCAATGTAACTGAAGGGGTAAGCTAACTAACAATACAAATCTTGCAAGAAATAAGGTAATCCTAATTAGGGGGCGCCTCACGCCATCCATACGATTCCCCCATAGATGAATACATCTACTCACCTGAATGCCTCGCTAATCCGATCCGACCACCGCCTTGCCTTTACGCGCCGTGTCCGATGTTTTCCCGACCGATCCTAGTATTGCATAACACACAATATAAGATTACATACCCCTAAAACGACACCAAGTCAATATAAAAAGATCGAAGCTCTTGAATTAAACATAACGTGCACTCGGTGCGCGGAAAAACACACGAAAATCGCTAAATCTTAACTAGAATCGTTATTTCGGGGCAATCGACAAAACTAAAACCCGACTAGACAAAACCCCGCATTCGCGCTCTCTAATAGTCGTATATGAATCTAATTATATCGCTAATATAATGCAATTAGATCACATCCTAATCTTTATAAAAATCTAGTAAGTAATTGCATACCGATTCGACGCAAATATCGCAATTTTATCGATCTAGCGAGCGTAACATCGCACAAATAACCATTCTAACCAATAGGATAACCAAACCCTAACTTTAATCCAACAACCATGCTTCAAACCCTAATTCAAAATCAAATCCCTTTTTTGAATTTCCTAAACAAACAATTACAACTAAATTAATACTTCAAAATTCAATTTTTAGCACATTCAATCTACAATTTAACAACTAGTTTAGAAATTTCACCTCACAAGTGGAACCCTAGCATGATCAAGCCACCAAAGATGCCTGCTTTATTCAAGTTTTAGACTAAATTGGTTTGAGGAGAGAGTGGATTAGGGTTTTGCTTTGAATTGGAGAAGTAATTTGTGAATTTTTTATGGATTTTGCTATGAAATTGAAGTAAGAAAGAAGTGAGAAGAGGGGGAAAGTGCAGCAGCTAGGCTCGGCCAGCAGCAAGGGAGGGGAGTTGTGGGATTTTTGTGGATGTTTCTAGGTCAAATAAACCCCTTAAATCTTATTTAATGCTTTTCACATCAAGCTTTTTACAAAAAACCCCATTTTAGTTCATTTTTTTCATTAAATTTCCAACCATAAAACTAAAATCTTATAAAGTTATGATACAATTTATTAACACTCTATTTTAGTTTATAAAGATTCCTAATTATGAAATTTACCTAATTAAATTTGTATTTATCACTAATTTAATGTATTTTTAAAAGCTTAAAATAATATTAAAAATAATTAATTACGAATTTTTTTTTATTTAACTAGAAAATTATAAGTGGCATTTTAGTGACCAATTTATAGTAATATCTTATCTAAATTTTGTATAATTAGGTCTACAATGAAAAATACCTATTTTGACTTTTTACGGAAAAAGCTGAAAATTTAGCCGATTACCGAAAAACTGCCTAAACGGTTTTCGAAGGGTTACACCTTGTATATACAAAAAAGTAGTAGGGAGTATGGTGGTGATCCTCGTATTGTACGAGGATGACATACTCATGATAGGGAAGGAGTTTCCTATGCTACGCTCGGTCAATCTCCTCTTATCATAAGGATTCTCTATAGGATCAAGGTGATACCTCCTAAATCCTGGGTTATGGATCTATGAGATAGATCTAATTGGATGTTAGGATTCTCACTAGTTGTAGTGAGATGGTATCAATCGATCCTGGGGAGAATCACTGGAAAGATTCCAGGGTGATAAGGATGACTGAATGTCAGTCGCAGGCATTGTCTTTACCCTCAGAGGAGGGATGGTATGTTGGAAGAGTTCCAAGCTAGATACCGTGACATACTAGACGATTAAAGGTAGGATACATCGTTACTGAGGATGCTACCAAAGAGGCAGTCTGGATATAAAAATAAGTTCATGAGATGAACTTCGTTCCTACCATTGTGTGACAATGGAGTTGTGGCTTATGCCTAGGAACGCCTGTCCCATCAGAGATCCAGACATATTGTTAGGCAGTATCGCCTGATCATGGAGATGGTTGATCTCCAGGGAGATCGAGATTAGGAGAGTAGACTCAGAGGACAACAGCGCGGATCCACTCACAAAGGCCTAGTTCCTAGTAGAGACTTTTATGGGATGGTTGAGTATGAGATACTTCAACCACAGCTTATTGTTGGGTATGAGATACTACAACAGCTGACCCTAGTGCAAGTAGGAGATTGGTAGTTATATGTATGCCCTAGAGGCCATTACTGTACATGCGTTGTATATTGTAGTGGATGCTTGGACATATATAGGGAGGACTTTCTTGCTCGACATGATAGTATGCTATCTGGTTACTCTTTATCTTAACATGTACTCTGATTGTCTCTATGTCACATGTTGATAAAGCCCTTAGGATGAGTACTTAACTACCAGGACTATGATGCAGATCATACTAGTGGGGACAGAGTAGTCGCTAAGTACATCCTTCATATGTTCCTAGTTGTGGGAGTACCGAGACAGGGCATCGATACTCCTGAGTAGACTAGCGTATGTGCTTCTTGACCCATATGATGGGCGATGGATGATCCCATATCCATTGGTGTTTGACATCAGAGAAGGTATACGGGTGCTCAGTGGAGACTGGGTACACTGGACGGACTCGCCGAGAACTCCCAGATGGTATTATACCTCACGTCAGATGGCAGTTCTCTGGTGACACTAGTACAGGTTAGTCTGTAGACCCGAGATCGTCATAGAGTCTTGTGTGATTCCCACCGTGCTTTGATTTCCATCATACCACGTCCAAGAGGGCATGCAAAACGGTGGTTTTTGGGTACAGTCCCGAATCAAATGGAGGCAATGAGCGATAGGAGGGGTTTCATCTCTTCCGGTATAGGGAGTTGATGTTGCGCTGTGTTCGATTGGCTATAACAGGAAATCCCTGGCCAGGGTTGCTGAGATTTACTGGTAAATGTTATCAGTAGTTTCTCGAACTGTTATGGACCTAATATCGACACGACTGTTTCTCCCAATCAGAGCAAAGCTCTATTTTGAATTTCAAAATTCAAAAATTGAAGCAACGCTTCAGGTCCCGTGCGCTGCGCGCCACGTGTCAAGCGCAGACGCGCTAGCACCAGGTGCGCTGCGCCCTAGGCAGCACACCCCCAATAAGAGCAAAGCTCTGTTTCAAAATTCAAAATTTAAAAATTGAAGCAACGCTTCAGATCCAGCGCTCTGCGCTGCGCGCCACGTGTCAAATACGGGAGCGCTAGCGCAGTTGCGCTGCGCGCCACGTGTCAAAAACGGGTGCGCTAGCGCAGTTGCACTGCGCTTCATGTGTCGAACGTTGGTGCGTCGGCGCCAGAATTAAAAATTCCCTCACCGTCAAATCAAAAGATCTACTAATAATAAATTATTAATTAATTAGAACTAAAGTTCTGTTATGGAAAGATTTTTCAATCTTATTAAAATAAGAAGATTATCTTCTGTAAAACAGAAGCCTTAGGATCAAAGATCCAACGGTGGGAAATATTCCCAAATCAATCAGAGAAAGATCTCTTGAAACTGATTTAACAAATCATTTGGCCCTATATAAAGGACCCTAGACTTCAAGTATAAAATATACAGAAGAGAGAAGATAGAAAAAAAAGAGAGAGAAACCCTCTGCAAAAAAGAGCAAGCTCTTAGAAAAAAGAAGATTGTTCTTCATCTTAATGGTAAAAAAAAAGAACTATGTTCTTGAACAAAAGAGATGAAACCATCTTGTAAAAAGAAGAACCATCTTCTAAAAAGATCAGAGATCTAAGAAAAAGACTAAGGTCTTTAATAAAAAAGAAAAGATCAAAAAGATTTAATCACAAAAAGACTAAAAGAAGTATTTTACTTCATTCACAGATCTTTTGATCTATAAAGGCAAAGACTTTTATAAAAAACAAGAACTTTTGTTCTCGGATCTTGAGGCAAAGCCTCCTTTGAAGAACATAAATTTGTTCTTTGATCTTAAAATTGATCAGATGCGCTTTGCGCTATTGAAAAGTGCCTTGCACTCATAAACTGCGCCTTTGCACTCTTTGGATCGGCGCTCAGCGCCAAAACGTGCCGCGTGTCAACTATAGACACCACTTACGCTTTGCGCTTTTAAAACAGAGCGCTGCGCTTATAGACTGGCGCTCAAAGCTAAGCGCGCCATGTGTCGCTCGCTGGCGCGCCAACAGTCTAGCGCAAAGCGCTCATAAATGGAAAGCCCAATGCGCTAGATGAAACAGCGCTTAGCGCTAAGCGCGACACGTATCACCTTCGTGTGCGCTAGCGCAATGCGCTCTTTAATTGGCGCAAAGCGCCTGACGCGCCACGTGGCACACTGTCAGAACACACTCTGTTCTGATAAATGCTATAAGACAAAAATGTTAGAGCCCAATGCCTAGCATTATTAAAAGGGCCGAGCCCAAACAAAGGCTTAACAGCCAGAACAAAAATAAAATGTTAAATTTTTTTTTAATTGGACTTAGCCCAATTCTGGCCATAAGTCCTCAACTTAAATTGAACTGAGCACATCTGCTCACAAATATTCAACAGATCTTAGTCCCAAACTGGACTACAGATCTTTCAAACAATTCACACCGGTTTGAGGGTACATCTCGTTACTCCTCTGATATTTGTCGTTGTAATTCCTCAACGTATTCAAAGCGGTGACGGGTCCCGACAACCACACATTTCATGGACTGTGAGGTCCTTAAACTCATGGACTATGATGTCCTTAACCTTGACCCTGATGTCTTAAAACTAACGTTGGACTGTGGAGTCCTTAAACCCATGGACTATGATGTCCTTAACCTCGACCGTGATGTCTTAAAACTAACATTGGACTGTGAGGTCCTTAAACTCATGGACTATGATGTCCTTAACCTTGACCGTGATGTCTTAAAACTAACGTTGGACTGTGGAGTCCTTAAACCCATGGACTATGATGTCCTTAACCTCGACCGTGATGTCTTAAAACTAACATTGGACTGTGAGGTCCTTAAACTCACGGACTATGATGTCCTTAACCTCGACCGTGATGTCTTAAAACTAACATTGGACTGTAATGTCCTTAAACTAATTATCGACCTCAATGTCATTAAACTAACAACAAGGCCCAATTGCTCTCTTGTCGGATCTAAATGATCCCGTTAAGTTGGTCTTAGTCTAAAATTAGACTAACATATCCTTAACAAACGTTTAAGTTGATCTTAGTCTCAAATAAGGCTAACGTATCTTTAAACTCAACCCCCCCAAACCCAAATCTAAGAAAAATACGTATTTGGACTAGTCCACGCCCTACGGGCTACAACATAACTTAGTCTCTGTATACAATCCATGGGAAACCAAACATAAAACAAACTCCCACGACACGAAATGACCATATGGAGAAGGGGAAAGTTGTTACCGCGATGCGGTAGCGTAATTAACTGCAGGGGCTTGCGTCTGCAGGGAAGAGCGTCCCTACAATCAAAAAACCCCTCAACGAGGGGGAATCTGACGAAGTCTGCTATATCGGCCGCATCCGTTTAAACCTTCGATACATGGTGCCATAAATCAACTTGGCATCTTTGGAGAGGTGGACGGATAGCACCAATTAGCATCTGCCCCGAATTTCAGGCAAGACGTCTGTCTTGCACGCCTTTCGGAGAGGAACAACGACTTATCAAGCTACTGGGGTCTGACGTTTACCACCCCTAGGCGAGATATGCGACATATCAGACGAAGAGACCGGACTGTACGGGAGTGTTACTTTGGATTCGCAGGAGAATGTACATGCTTGCTTGTTGATTTTCTGATCGCTCAATACCTTGGTGGCTATTACGTTTAGCTGACCGCTTGCAGCTTGTGGGCGTTTGATATGATCATCACCTACTGCCGGCGTATTGACGATTCTTTAAAGTCCTACACAGAGGTTTCCTGGCTCGGGCAAAACGGAGTAGGAGTACATATGTGATATGTGCGGGACCGAGAACAATACGTGTATATGATACCGTACTAGATTCTCGCGATATGTGATATCGGCCGAGTATATGTGATATAGCCGGGTCATCGGATTAAGTGTTGATTCGATGAATTGATACAGATTATATTAGTCGGTTATTTGTGAAATAGCTGGATTATCGGATCAAGTGTTGATTCGATAATTTAATGTATAATTATATATTTGATATATTAAATTACATTAACTAATATAAGCTCACTTAAAGATTCTTTTTCTCACTCGGGTAATACATTGATATATATGTGATATATGTTAATTGTATTATTTTATTTTGTTACAATAAATATTGTATATGTGATATATAATATTGTAACAAGTTATGTTTACAAATGCAACATGTTTAGTGGAGATTAAACATGGTTAGGGTTTGATTTGGGTTAATCTTTTCTAGAAGTTTCTAGAAGGTTTTGTTTTGTTTCTTGCAAAGATATTATATGTTGATATTTTGGAGATATTTTCCTAACCCAACCCACACCCTTTAACCCTAGTTAAATCTCTACAATGGTTAAGTCTTTCTTGACTTAACCATGGTTGCAATTGTAATGATAACACAAGATTCATTATTCATCACAAATGGTTTTTCTTCTTCTTCTTCTTCCTCTTTGATAAAAAGCTTTCTACCTTTTTCAAAAGTGATAAAAATGAGTGAGATAAAGAAAACAAATGAGAGCTAAATTCCTTCTTCATCATCCTCATCTATTCTAGCCACTTAGATTAGGGTGTTTGCTTTGCTAATACTTGATTAGTGAAGCAAAAGCTTGGGCTTGAGTTTCTTCAAGGTAAACCATCTTTGTTATCGAAGATCGGAAGCAAGCTTGCATCTTTCTCTTCATGGACCCTCTCCAGAGTCCGGGTACATGATGATCGCGGGGAAGGGACCTCAACACGGAGCTTATGAAGCGAAGGAACGGACTACAAAGGTTGTAATCCCAAACTCTTAGATGTAAAGTTGTTTACTTGCTTTGTTTTCACCTAATCTCTAGTCTAAGATCTTGGTTAGGGTTGTTCGGCACGTCTAAAATTTGAATCGGGCATGGTTGATACCTTATAGACCCTTATGACAGTGGCTAGTATCCCTACACTTGAGTCATCCAGATTCTGGTTTTAAGCATAAGCCGGACAACTCCATATACCTTAACATCGTTAAGATATGAACCATTCTATATAAATATAGAAAAAAGGCACTGATTTAATTGGAACCAGATTCAAATCATGCAGCTGTCTCCAGTGCATGTCAACTAAATGGAGAGAGGCGGATCAATATTACTCAACTTAGGAGTGCATCCAGATATGAGTAACCTGAAAGAAAAGCAAGTTCTCAAAACCATTACTATCAACTGAATACCAAAACACAAGTATCTACATCTTCAATCACCTTGAAGAATCCTGATACTTGCAACACCTGGTTCTCTACTTTATTCTTATACCTATAACTTCTCAAAATTTGGACCTTATATTTCTACGAAACACTTGTCTAAAACTTGAGAAGTCGCAAGTAAACAGAATATAGTACGAGTACCATCCCCTCTGTCCTAATAGACACTGGACAACATACAATATTTTGTATAAGTCCCCTGAGTTGAATAACTCAAACGCTGTGCGTCATAGGTTGAAATCCGTACTATGGTTAAGAAGAATTACACCGTTGTTTAATGCTCCTTACCTAACCATCAACTGATATAGGTAAATGTCATGGACATAATTTCAAAATGTTATATCTCACTTTATAAAATAAACGTACAAATATATCAGTTTGAAATTGGTGCATAACAACGGATATTCAAAACCAAATATTTGCCGTCAGGCAAAACCCCAGGTGATTTCCTTAAATATCACCAATTACAACGATTTCCAATATAATGAGGATATAATCACTTAATTCTCAAAAACTTACTCTCACTCATCATCTGTAAAACCATACAGATGTGAGAGTCAAAATCTGGTAAATACATACCCTGGAGTAAGGACCTACTTGGGAAATCAGTTTTCAATTAACAACGCATAGTGAAACCGAAACATGAAAATGTTTCAAAGGGGTATCCGGGTATTCCTAGTAATAGCTCTTCCACTATCCTGATTCATGACTGCAACCATATATTTCCTTTGTCATCTCTTCAAATCTCTTTATTTGTCTTTACTTATTACCTTCTTTACACCACCCTTAGGCTAAATGGTTTTCTTCCTTCCCTACCATTTGGCACCAGCCTATGGTTTGGAAGAAGACTATCTAATGAGCGTAATAGGTGTACTCTCCTAATCCTAGGAGCACTCGCAATCTGAGAGAAGATAAAGATAAAAGATAACTGAATAAATCTTATTCTATTTCTCCTGAACCAGAATTCATCCTCGATCTGAAACAAGTTCCTTCAAGTTCGTATGTAACTATATGACGGATTATCGAATAACTGTGGATCTTCGTAGTGATACGGGGTGTTCTGGATAAATTCAAAGGTGAAGTAGGAGTGGCGATGAAATACGAGGTTTGGTCGTGAATGATAGCAGTCGCAATTTACTTTGCCCTCTTTCTGATCCATTTATTTGTCTTTACTTATTACCTTCTGTACACCACACTTATGCTAATTGGTTTTCTTCATTCTCCACTTTTCGGCACCTGCCTATAGTTTGGAAGAAGACTATCCAATAAGCGCAATAGGTGTACCCTTTCCTAATCCTAGGAACCCTCACAATCTGAGAAAAGGTAAAAGGGAAAGACAACTGAATAGTCCTATTCAATTTCTCCAAAATCGGAAACCATCCTCGAATCTGAAACAAGTTTCTTCGAGTTTGTATGTAACTATACGATGGTCATATCCAATAAATGTGGATCTTCGTAGTGATACGAAATGTTCCGGAGAAAATCAAAGGGTAAAAGTAGGAGTGGCAATGAGGTATGCAACTTAGACAATCCAAAAGTCAATATGTTTTATGAAGGTCCGGTTATCTTAGTTACTGAGTTATAGTCTAGGGTCGGGACATGGTCGCTGCCAAAGAGAGAGAGAAAAGAAACACTCAGCGTGCACTCTAACCTAGATCAGAATGGATAATCACTTTATCTAATCAGGATGTCTCCCACTGTATCCTTAAATTCTCCTCCAAACCAGAAAGAAGAATTAGTCGGGATCATTTAAAATCACCCGAGGAGTAAAACAACTCATCAGTGGGTATCAGGATTTAACTATCATCGTATGATAACCTGATTGAATCCACTCAAGTTATCACACTCCAGAAGGTATGTGCATATCTGGCAAGTTTCCTATATGTTTGAAACTCCCGATGTAATTTTTACCCCATGCTCTTATGACCTTGACGAAGGTCAACAAATCATAAGTCACATGTCAAGTTCTACTCGTCATTTTCCAGATTAATTTGAACCCATCCATACATTCCTTTGACGAAGGTCAACAAGGTTGTACGACTATTCCAAACCAACGCATCTATCTATGCAACAGAAAGGTAACAAACAGCTACCATACACTATACCTTGACGAAGGTCAACAAACATAACATGAATACTAAGTGTTACCCGTCTGAAATGACGGAGGGCTACAAATGGTTTTTGGCGAAAAACCTTTAACGTAATGAACTTGATATCGTTGAAGAAACCGGATAACTTTTAACAAATATATAGTGGCGAAAACCTTTGCTAAAGAAGCCACTCCCGGTGAAGGGATCTCGGCTCTTTTCTCGTAGAATGAGGTGCAGGATATTCTCACTGAATATCTCGATGCAAAGCAAAAAATAATCGACTATAGTGAAGTTATTATCCTGACGCACCTGTGAGGGGATCTCGGCTCTTGCCTCGTCGAATGAGGTGCTGAATATTCATAACTGAATACCACTGTGCAAAACAAAAGAAAACGTCCTTATAATAACAGCTTTTTAAAATTGTTCCAACAGCATCGAATAGGTCTGTTTTCCTTGCATTTGTAACATTTCAGAAATATAAAATATTATTTTTGGAATTTAATATTAAAATAATATATTTTGCGAAAACTGTTCGACTTGCGAATTTGGGGTTTTCGTAAAATGGTATAAATATATACCAATATTTGGGAAATAATTAGAGATTAAAATGATTTATTCATTTAAAAATATATTTATCGGATTTGGGCATTTTTATAATTAATTATATACAAGTTTAAATTAAACTCGATTAGTGCACTACTAATCACGATTATGCCAAATCCGTATTTTTACTTAACCATGGCTAGTGCACCATGTCGTGTTGCAATTTGGTTGCATGTTGTTTTATTGTAATTGTTGATATTTGGTTTTAAAAGAGAAAAGAATAAGAATAAGAGATGGCATGGGAGGAGAGAGAAGAGAGAGAGGGGGACCACATGATGATATGGGAGCATGCCATGAGAGAGAATGAGAGAGAGAGAGAAGGGGGTATGGCTCCACCCTTAGCCTTGACCCTTCCCCATTTTCCTTCCTCATTTTCATTATTTCCTTCATCATCTTCTTCAACTCCTTCATCTTCATGCTTCCTCCACCTTCTCTACCTCCATGGTTCATCCCAAAAACCACCTCAAAACCCCATACTCCCTTCATTAAAAATGATCCCCACCTCATCCTACACCCTGTGGACCAACCAAGTTTGGATTTTGGAGACTTTAGGCATCTAGAGTTTTTCTTGAGTTGCATCCATGAAGTATAACTCCACTTCCCACCTTGTAATTAGTTTCTTAGATTTCTAGTTTAGTTTAGAGTTTGATTAAGTGTGGATTTGTGATCTTAGAAATTTCTAAGTTGAGGTTTAGTGGGAAACTTGACTTGTAATTGGTAAATTAAGGTGTAGTGAGTGTTTGCAAACCCTTAATGATGTTTCACTGGCCAAGAATAGAGATTAGAACCCGATATACGAACTTAGGATTTGTCTCGTGTCGGTTTTGTGATGTTTTGTTGGCCTACAGGGAATCTGGTGCTATCTAGGATGTTTATGAGAAAATCAAACAAGTCCAGTGACCTAGATAAACGACCAAAAGACTACCACAAAAATACGAGCCCGTTTCCTCCTAACTAGGCCGGCGAGATCGGATTTTGTGGCCATGTCGCCGGATTTCTGTTGGAGTCTGATGTTGAATTTTTGGCTGTAGCTCACTTACCCTATAAGCTATCCCCTGTACTTGCTTGTTTAGTCCCAATTAACCTGAGTTAAAATATGGGAGCATATTGGGTTGGTTTTGGTTAAGTTTTCCCGATATTTGAATGCTTGGTTTTTATATTTGATATTGTATTTGGTCGTTGGATATTTGTACGTCAACAACGAGAGTTGTTTGGTTGTTTTTGTATGCGTAGGCTATAGGTTCTAACCTATGAACGCACCGTGTGCCGTATTGGTTTTCCGGACATTGATTTTAATAGCATTGCGATTGTGTATTGATTGTAGGTACCTTCGCGTGGATTCCGAGATGACGAAGCACATCGACTACGGCTGAACAAGGAGTTCCACAAGTGAGTAGATTTATATTTACGGGGAAAGTCGGGTGGATGGAGTATACCACCCCCGCAAATTATAAATGGAAACCAATATATATAGAATATGGTTGGAGAAACCATGTGAGAAACTTATGGATATAGTTAAAAGAATTAGTAGGCGATGAGATAAGATAATACGAGCGGATACGATTGATATAAGATATGAAACAAGATGTATAAGGATATGACTTGAGATCGATAAAATAAGATAAATGTATATAAGATTACGTGATGTGAGATATTGATATGATGAATATGATGCCTTGGCTTAATATGTCGTTACGGATGCGAGTTGATATGAAGATATTGATACCTTTGTCAGGTCCCATGATATGAGATTGATACAGATGTGACCTGAGATATAGGTATATATATATATAAATGATGAGTGATATGTCGTACGAGACTTTAGATCCGTACCCTCATTGTTGTATAGGTCGATAGAATCCTTATTCTGTTGGTTGCCGCTGTACGATGGTTTACCCCACGCGATGTTTTACTGGATGATTGATCCATACCCTTGACTAAAGGATGTCGTACAATGGATTATACCGTACGTGATGTTGTGAGGCTGGATACCGATTGATAGATTCACCGACTCAGATATGTTATAGATATTTAATCCCTGTCTACACTGCTTAGTTTAGCCTTTACGTAGATGTAGGATTAGATACGTATACCTTATAGCATTGCGCTTACGATTTACTTTCTGCTATGTTTATGATATTCTCATTGCATTATATATACTTGTGCTAGTACACCTACACTATTATCGATGATGCATATGTTACACTTACACAGATTTGCCGGCTCACACACTTTCATCATCGATAATTGCTATGTCACTTACACATTCAACTTGCTATATCATGTTATTACTCTTAATTGTTTAGTAGTATCACATGACTCGATTGCATGATATACTGATATGCTCACATCACTATTCTATGTTGCATGATATACTGATATGCTCACATTTCTGTTCTATATTTGCATACATCATTCTTTACGATTATACGCATTGAGATACTGTTTTTATGAGATTCTAGATTTGAGGACCGTAATTATATTTCAAAAGAAAGTATGTATTATTTTAAAAACCCGGTTTCTCTTGATATGATATTTCGAGGTGTCCACCATGTGTTTTCTCGGTTATGAGCTATGTGATACCCGATTCGAGGAGCTGGATGAACCGTTTGCGGGTACAAGGTAGACCCGGTATGGTACCCGAGACAAGAAAGGTATGTTGTGCAGTAGACGATGAACCTGGCAGAGGGACTACTACCTACCAGCGATAGAATTGGGCTCGACGGTTATCCGGAGGATACCGACCGGAGTCGTGAGATGATATGGGCTGATCCGGACTGACGGAGCCTGTGGGCCGATCCGGACTGACGGAGCCCGAGATATGAGGATTTACGTGTCGATGTTGGACACGGGTTTCAAGATGTTTCGAGTGTCGATGTTAGACACTCAGGTTCCATGATTTGATGTGTCGTTGATGGACACACGTTGGTTGATATTCTCATATTTACATGCATATGCTTTCATGATCTTTCGAGTTTCGATGTTGGACACTCAGGTTCCATGATATTGTTGTGTCATTGATGGACACGTGGATAATATCCATATACATACAAGCATTGATTATATTGTTGGCATATATGCAGACACGATCACCCTAGATATCATAGTATTACCTTCATAATATAGTTGACCTAGGAAATCGTTGTTTTATTCGATTTCTATCTGCTGATATTTTCTACTCACGAGTTGGCAACTCACTCCCGTTGTGCCATAGTTCTTGTAGGTTAGACCGCATGGATCAGTAGCGGTATCGCTGGCACACAGCTTGCATTCGGGTTGCTATGGTAGGTGTGACATATTGGATCGTGCTCACTCTTGTATTATTATTCCTGTTGTATCTAGTCAACTCCATCAATCAGAAAACTAGTATTAGTATATTTAGTAAGACTTAGAAAGACTTGAGTTTGCGAGACTTAGAGCGATGGGGTATGTTCGCTATTGGTGGTTTTGATGTCTCGCTTTATTTATCATTCTTTCTGTGCTGATCTTCACCGTTGGGTGCCGTGTGTGTATATATATATATATATTGCTTACTTGTGTGGTTGTGATTCCGCTATTGGGCGAAGAGCTGGCTCCCGCTTGGGGATGCCTTTTATATTATCATGTATATGTGGTTTTGGATCAAAATATAAAAGGGAGGTGCTGCCCAAATTTTTAAAAGACGAAACATGTTTTTCAACTAGTATAATCCACTTTCATTTGCATGTTCCATTATCTATGCATTTAAGAAAATGTTTGGCTTCATCATACCTTATTTCAAAACTTCACATCTTTTATTTTCTTTAAAAAGGTTTAGATTTCTGGGCTATGACTTACTTAAGTTACATTACGCCTTTAGACATTGCGTGATTTAAGTGCCGGTCACGAACAAAATTTTGGGTCACGACAGCATTGATCAGAATCAATGCAGTCCCATCAATTAATCATACCAGAAAAGAACGAAAATATGATGTATGTATATACCATCCGCATTCACCACTGGGTCCCGTCATCACCCGTTAGGTTACTTAATTAACAACAGAGAAGGGACTGGACTAGCACGAGTGTAAAACATATACAACATCTACTAGTATATATATAACAATATATAATAATCACTCCAGGTATGATAAATGCAACATCACAGAATAGCGATAAGCATCACAAAATAATACAGATAATCTGGGAGCCCCGGGTTTCCTTTGAGCCGCAAGTGAAACCCGACGTTCCTCTGGTCGTGTGGATAGCCTGTGCAATGATAACCTAGACCCCCCTGAGTGCGGCAAATTACTCGCCAAAACCAAAAGCGAGGCAACCCCCTTCATCAAAGTGAATGGGCCACCCAGCACTTCATGGAATCCGGTAACTTGAGCACCCCTCCTTAGGTCAACCTGTACCCTCTACGAGTGCGGCGAATAGCTCGTCAATTCTAGAGTGAGGCCCCCTCCTTCTTAACGCCATGAGATGCGGACCCGTTGCCCTCTAGAACCCGACTATCCGTGCACTCCACCGCGGGGTAACCCGAGTACAGAAAAGAAAAATATGTACAACGGTGACATCGACCTCAACCCGGTCGTGCCCCAAACAAATACTATACAAGCAGGCAGAGACGGCAGTCCACATGTCGGACGCTCGCCCCACGATATCAAATGTACAAATAAAACTAAATTGTACTAACATTGCACCCAAGCTATCCACCACGACAAATCCGCAACAACACAGCACAACACAGAACATCAACGTGAATGTCACGTTCGCAAACCCGTCTAAAAGAACTATAGCAATTAGACAAGTTGTACCGCTCTAATGACATTCACGGTCGCAGATAGAAATGTATGTACTGTAAACTTTAAACAATGTTAGAAATATCGACTTCGAAATAACCCCAAATAGCCCCAAACAACTAGATAAAACCATATCAAAACTGGGCTAAACTAGCAATACCACTGAACCAATATTCCAGAGACCATACCACACCTAAGATACGAAGCCCAAAGTCCCTCCCCAGGCCGGCCGGCTCGAATTTTAGAGCAATGTGCTCGGTTCATTTCAGGTGAAATTGGTTCGTATTTGGGGTATAGTCTAGTGGTCATGTTAGTAGTCTTCTGCAGTTACTAAAATATTTTTAGAAGAACATGAAAAAAATGAAAAAAAAACTGGAATACTACGGGTATTGTTTCGAAGTTGATTCGATTTCGATACTTTAATATCGTCTAAACCAACTAGTAAGTGGCTAATGGGTTGACTCTGATACCATGTTGGGTTACGGCAGCGCCCCGGTCATCATTCCGTGGCCAAATGCGGAACTAAAATTTTTAAAAACCGGCTCTAACGGAACCCTAATCGACGGATCATACCATTAACCCTATACTAGTTCTACAAAAGGAGTTTAGAGAGGCTATACCGATCGATCCGTGTCCTTCGGTCTTCTACCTCTGTCCTAAGATTTTTGCGGCTTCCTCGATCAAGTTTGTTCTCCGGTCTCCCTCATCGAAGACGATCCACGTCGAGGATTCTTAATACGGGCTCCCGCCTCTAAACCGAAGCAACTCGAACATCCAGTTTGCTAGCGTAGATGCCCAAGATGAAGTAGAGAGTGTGTGTGAATACTTTGTCTCAAAACACTCATGGATTCTCAACTCATGAGAGGGATGGGTGGAGGTTGAAGAAGATGCCCATGGAGGAAAGTGTGAGCTCAAGGAGGAAAGTGTGAGCTCAAGAAAGAAGCTAATGAAGAAAATGGCTTAGCTATTGTGTGAGATATTTTGTGAGCTCATGAAAACCAACTCAAGAAAAATACCAAGGCAAGAAAAGAACTGCCCCCTCTCACTAAAATATCCCACACAATTATTCTAGCCCCAAAAATAATCTATGTCACCATAAGTGATCACAAGACCCAACACCATGAGTCACCAAGTGCATGCACCATCAAATAAATGCACAAGGCCAAAACTTGCACTCACAATTTCAACCAATTAAACATTTAAACTAAATGTTTAATCCAACAAAAAGAAATGGCATTAACTAAAGAAATCTTGTAACGAATTACAAGAACACCCATCATCCGTATATACATACCCGCATCCGTATTCCAACTGAATATGAATACAACGAGACGAAAGTAATCCAACAATATAATACTAGGATCCAGCTTAAACCAAAGCCCACTAGTATTATCCGTCCGATCATGATCCGTGCACTAGTGCACGTATATGATCGAACCCTGCCATAAAACCATACGGCCTTTACAACGTTTCGCCCGAACAAGGGAAACCCTCTGTGTGGGACGCTAAAGACTCGTCAATATGCTGGCATTGGGTTTAACTACAAGCACGTCAGTGGCACTAGCTGTACGTAACGGCTGTCCAGGTATTGAGCGAAAGGGAGGCCGACGAGCAAACTCATCCTGAAACCCTACTGAGCCTGACAGTGATAATATCCGTACAGTCCGGTCCTTTCATCTATGAGTATCGCATATCAAGTCTAGAGGGTGGATAAAGTCAGACCCCTAATAACGCGACATTTAGTGTCGGCATGAAACGTATCACCAACTGAGAAACTACCGATCCTAGATCGGTAATTCTCGTCTACCCCGGCCGAGGATTTCTGGTGATGGCCACCCATGCACTCCGTGACATCAACCCCCGATACCGGGAGAGACGAATCCCTTGACGATCCGCTCACTGCCTTCATATGGCTCGGGACTATACCCAACTAAAACCTATTTGCACAACTCCTTTGAGCCGTGGTAGAATAGTAATCAAAGCACATTGGGAACTCATATGAGACAAATGACGATCTCAGGTCAATACACTAACCTGTACACATGTCACCAGGGAACTGCTATCTGACAATAGGTATAATACCAACTAGCATGTTCCCGGCGAGTCCGTCCGGTGTACTCATAACCCAATGAGCACCTGTATACATCTTAAGTGAACCAACTGATACCAATGGCTTATAAGACCGGCCACCACCCCTCGTCGGGGTCTAGATCCGTATACACTAGTCTACTCTCGGAGTATCGATGCCCAGTCTCGAAACTCCCACGACTAAGGATACTTTAAGGATGTGCTTATAGACCACCCAACTCTCACGTATATGATCGCCATCATACTGCTGGTAGTCAAGCAAGAATCCTATGGGCTCTATCAACATGTAATAGTGATATGTAATGTCACCTGAAACATATACACGATGATAAAGACAAACCAGATAGCATACTATCATCTCGAGTAAGACTGTTCTACCGGTATAGGTCCTCTCTAAATCATTATAATCACATGCCTGCGATCCAATAATTGACTTGAGGGCACTATAGCCAACATCGTCTACTCCGCCACGTAACAAATACACGTGCGTGCAAGATGAATAATGGACCGAAATGTCCTTAAACTAACATTCATCCCTAAAATAGGAATGTTGGACCGAAATGTCCTTAAACTAACATTCTTCCCTAAAATGGAAATGTTGGACCGAAATGTCCTTAAACTAGCATTCGTCCCCAAAACGGGAATGTTGGACCGAAATGTCCTTAAAATCTAGCATTCGTCCCCAAAATGGAAATGTTGGACCAAAATATCCTTAAACTAGCATTCGTCCACAAAACGGGAATGTTGGACCAAAATGTCCGAAATGTCCTGAAACTAACATTCGTCCCCAAAATAGGAATTGTTGGACCGAAATGTCCCTAAACTAATATTCACCCCAAACATGACGATAATGGACCATGATGTTCTTAAACTAAAATAATTGGGCCCAAATGCTCATATGTTTAAGTCGATCTTAATCTTAAACTAGATTAATGGTCATTAAATAAATCAAAAACCCAAATCTAAAATATATAGATTTGGACTGATCCGCGCTTTATGGGCGACAACATAAAATAGTCTCCTTATGCAATCCACGGGCAACCAAAACAAACAAAATATACACACGACACGAAGTGAACTGCCGGAGCAGGAGAAAGTGGTTATCGCAATACGGTAACATAATTAACTGTAGGGGTTTGCGCCTGCAGGGAAGAGTGTCTCCACAATCAAAAACCCCTCATAAAATGAGGGAGAAATTGATGAAGTCTGCTACGACGATCGCGTCTGTCCAAACCTCCGATATATGGTGCCATAAATCAACTTGGTACCTTCGGAGAGGTGGATGGATAAGTCCAAATATCATCCGTCCCCAAAATTCAGGCCAGAAGTCCCAACGTCTCGGTCTGTCTTTCGGCGGTGATCAATAACTTTGCATTTATATTTTTTTAAAACGGTTTTCCTCATTTTCTCTCCGCACTGTACACAATAATATATGTATATCATACAGTATATCATATAACCAAATACAAAAATATTTATAAACAACATTCCACGCATAATGTATAGCGAAATAAACAAAAACAATACTAAATTAATCTAATATACAACAACCGATGTCCAAAATATACAATATGTATCAAAAAAAAGTAGATACATTCTCCAAAAATCCAAAAAATATAAATAAATCTATGCTGGCTCCGTCCAAGAGCTCCACCTCTAAGCATCTGCAAAATCTGGCGCATCTGCTCCTCGCTGCAGCCCTGTGCCGACAAAATCCCGAGTACTGAAGCAGCAGGAGTAGAAGTGGCATGCGGAGTCAGAGCCGAAAAAGTGGTCTGCGCAGAAGAAGCTGGATGAATGGCCTGTGGAGCCGGAGCCGAAGGAGTGGCCTGCGCAGCCACAGCCGAAGGAGTGGCTTGTAGAGTCGTAGCCGAAGAAGTGGCCTGTGCAGCCGCAGCCGAAGGAATGATCTGCCGAATCTGTAAAGTTTTAGTTTGTGTAATAAAAGAATAAGGAATGGTGCACTAGATTCAGTTTATATGTCTTGTTGTGAAATTCTAAGTCTATAAATTAAAGATATAGATATAAGTATTGATCTATAGGATCGTGTCGAATTTGTATCAATATCGGATTAAAATGATGTGTTATTGATCTATAGGATTCGTGTGGAATTTTTATCAATATCGGATTCTTGCGAATCCACGAATCCTACTCTATTCGTATTTTAATCTGTGCTATGTAGATTAGAACTATAAAGATATAGATATAAGTATTGATTTATAAGTATAAACGAGTAAGGAACGGTGTACTAGATTTAGTCCATATGTATAGTTGTGAGATTCTAAGTCTAGAAATCAAGTCTTGTGAATTGAAATGACGTGTAATTGATCTATACGCTCATCGCTCAAGTCTTTTTTTGTGCTTGTTGTTGTTTTCGTAATCGTTGTTGTGTTCTTGTTATTGTTGTTGTGTGTATATGTGTATCTCCTTGTGTGCACGTGCTTGTGTGTGTATGTCTATATATGTGTGCCTCTCTGTCTGTGTGCGTGTGTCTCTGTATGTGTGTTGTGTGTGTGTGTGTGCACACGCTTGTGTGTGTATGTGTATGTGTGTGTGTTTGTAACATACATACCAACATTTCCTGTAATGCCTTGAATTTGGAGTTCAACGCGTCTAACCGTTGCTCCAGACGTCGCTCACGGGGGGTAAGAGTAGTAACCGCCAGAGAGGAGGACAATTTCATATAGGCTCTACTGGGACCAAGTCCCTAGCATGCCCTCCATGTATGGTGTCTAGGACAGAGATCAGCACGACCGGATCAGTTTCCGTGGTGAAATCAATCCCTGATAACTCTGTCTGCTACACCACCCGCTCCTACACCATGTAAAACATTGAAACGTAAGTAAACCATTTAAATTTAAACTATTCTGAACAAAATTTCATTCGAATTAGAAGAAATTTTAACACTTACATAGTACTCTTGGGTAGCAGTGTCGGGATATCGAAGCTCGCCTGTCGATGTGGCATGGACGGACAGGTAATCCGTCAACACGCTCGGTGTACCGCCCTCCGCCACAGTCCGAGCTCTCTGCAATTCACCAAAAGCTTACATATGTAACATAACTTTTCACATTGCATTATATGAAAATAGATTTATTGTAATTTATCGCTGCCTCCATGGCACGAGTGATGTTCTTCGATCCACCCATGTAGATAGGTCGACCCATTTTCGCCGACTTCCTGTTCTCCTTATTTTGAGCAGCATGTTTTCGTACAACACAATCAGATTTAGTTTTCTAATTAAATAACAAAAAAATAAATTATATGCAAAACACTGAATTACATTTTAATTATAAACCTGCTTGCACTCATATGCAAAAAAACTGACACAAGAGAGGCCATGCATGTACATCGACCCCGCGAAAGGCCAGAGACTGCAGGAGAGCCACTCTATCCTCCTCGGGGGTCGCCTGCCACAGCTCATAGCAATCATTCTTTAGCTCATTCTTATGATATCGGAACTTTTCCTACATGTTGTTCATGAGGCCCCGGTAAAGAGCATGAAGATCGAGCGATGATCAGGAACGGGCACAGGCTGAAAGTCGTAATCCGACTGCAAATACAAGAAATTAATGTTTTAAATTATAAGTGACAAAAGATAGTAAATTTATTTGAACGATCAAATTAAAATATATAATATTATCTGAGCCTGCTCCCAGAACAGGACAAAGGAGCGGGTGTGCTGCTCGCCCCAGTCAACGTGCAGAGGATACTTCTTTTGGATGCAGCTCTTATCCCCCATATATCGACTGAACCTCTCGGCATTATCGCCAGTGTAGCGATTGTTTACCGCTGAAAACAGGAACGAATTAGGATAGATCGTCTTGCCTGAATTTGGGGGCAGATGCTATTTGGACATATCCATCCACCTCTTCAAAGATACCAAGTTGATTTATGACACCGTATATCAGAGGTTTGGCTAGATGTGACCGTTGTAGCAGACTTTATCAGATTTATCCTCATTTGTGAGAGGTTTTTGATTGTGGGGACACTCTTCCCTGCCTGCGCAAGCCCCTGCAGTTAATTACGTTATCGCGTTGCAATAACCACTTTCTCCTTCTCCAGCAGTTCACTTCGTATCGTGTATTTATTTTGTTTGTTTTGGTTGCCCATGGATTGTATACGGAGACTAATTTATGTCATCGCTCGTAGGGCGCAGATTAGTCTCAATACGTATATTTTAGATTTGGTTTTGGATCAATGATTTGCTTGACGGGGTCCATGTTGGTAATTTGGTTTGCCAACGGGAATGAATTTAGGACGCGGATCTCATATAAATAAGGTCTATCAGTTCACGGGATATTTGGGTTTTGTAAGGATCGTTAGTCATATTTAATACGAAGATCAAGTTAGAAACAAATGAGCATATGGGCTCAATTATTTTAGTTTAAGCACATCACGGTCCATTATCACCGTGTTTAGGGCGACACGCTAGTTTAGGGACATCTCGGTCCAATATTCTCATTTTGGGGACGAATGTTAGTTTAAGGACATTTCGGTCCAACATTCCCATTTTGGGGACGAATATTAGCTTAAGGACATTTCGGTCCAACATTCCCGTTTTGGGGATGAATGTTAGTTTAAGGACATTTCGGTCCATAATCGTCGTATTTCGGGACGAATATTAGTTTAAGGATATTTGGTCCAACATACATCTTGCGCTCACATGTATTTGTTAGGTGACGGAATGAACAATGGTGTTATGGAATACACTCAATTTGGGGTGCGGTCTGATTTGAAGTGTGCACGTCAATTTGGAAGTGCATCAATGTGGGATGTATCATTCCCTGTCTTGATGAAATTTTACATCAAATTGGGATGAGAAAAGAGTTGTTGGTTGTCGGGACCCGCCACCTCTCTGAAGACGTTGAGAAATTACAACGACATATATCAGAGGTGTGAAGAGATGCACTCTTGAACCAAATCTCGTATTTGAGGGAATGATCATGATGGATCATCTTAGAATCATTAGTCATATTTGAGACTAAGATTAACTTTAGAAAGTATGGGATGAAAATCCTTAGTCATATATAGGCTAAGATCAGTTTGGATATCGGTTTGGATATCATGAATATAAGCTTAGCCAATTTGGGCGAAGATTGACTTTCTGTATAACCCAGCAGTGCTAAGCACTCAGTTGCATATAGCGCTCACGTGTGTTTCATGCGAGGCATTGAAATAGTGCTAAGCACTAGTCTTTCTCTGGCGCTCACGTGCATTTCATGTGAGGCGCTGAGCTTTTGGCCTTGGGCGCTCACATGCTTTTCATATGAGGCGCTGAGCTTTTAAAGATTTAATCTCTGTTTATATTTTTAAAGAATTTAAATCTCTGTTGATGGCATTTTGACCATGAACGATCACCAAGATCACTATTTTGAGGATCTTGGATTGGGTTCTTTTAGAACTAAGTTCTTGATTTGAAGGAACTAAGTTCCTGGAGTATTATGGACTCCATATTCTTTTATCCATATTTTCCTGTTCATATTTTCAAAGAGGTTAAACCTCTATTAATGGTATTTTGACCATTAACGATCACCAAGATCACTATTTTGAGGATTTAGATCGGGTTCTTAAAGGTCACCAAGATCACTGTTATAGACTCCATCTTCTTTCTTTTCAAGTTTGTTCTTCTCTGAATCTTTGATTCTCAAGAACTAGATCTTCCCGACGAGAATTAAATTCTCAACTTGTGGGAGACTTGTCTTGTAGATCTCAGATCCAGAGAAAGAACTGAGTTCTTTAAGAAGGGTTGAACCCTTAGATATATTAGGTAAAGGAAATATTTTGATCTCGATATTTTCTTTACCTAGGATTTTGAGGAGGAAGATTGAAAGTGTGTCTCAACACCACCATTAGGTTTTTACAAGCATCAATCATGCAATTTTAAAAATTCTTGGATGCTAAGCTACACTAACCTAGAATCTAACTAGAGTATTAGGGTTTAAGTGATGATATAGCAAGTTTTACACTAAGTGAAAGAGATTACAATCTTTGTAGACCAAGTCCTTCACTTCTATAGCTTCGGGTAGTAATCCCTATGACTCCTCTTGGCTCCACTTGAAGAAATGATCGAGCTTGCTTCTTGATCTTCCAAGCAGAAGATGATCCACCCAAAGTTTTTCTAGGTCAAGCTACCTCTTCACTAATCTACTATTAGTGAAGGAAACAACCTAATCTAAATTGCTAATCTAGAGTAGGTTGATGAAGTAGGGTTTTTAGCTCACTTAAAATTCTCACAAGCCCTAGGGTTCACAACTCATATGAGGGTTAAGGTTTGGAGGAAGAAGATGAACATGAAGTGAAGAAAAATGATAGAGTAAGAAAATGAGCTTAGGCAAATTTTCAAGTGAAGAATGGCTATCTATTTCTCCTCACTTATTGAAGCATGAATAAATCCCAATAGAAATATACAACCATGCTTCAATAGTGTAGCCAAATGAATAAACAAATAGAAAAAGCCATGCCTCACCCATTCCACAAATATCTCTCCAATTTCCACCTCATTTTTCTATTTTCTCAAAATAGAAATCCACACACACACACACACACACATATATATCACACACACACACACACACATATATATATATATAAATATATATTAAGAGAATATAAACTTAAGTGAGCTTAATATTAGTTAATCTATAAATATATCAAATATAAATATATATCAAATTATTAAATCAACACTTGATTTAATAATCCGGATATATCATATATAACCGACTAATATCATTTATCTGTATATCACATTGTCAAATCAACACTTGATTCAATAATCCGGTTATATCACATATAACCTAACCGATATCAAATGTCGCCAGATTAGAATACGAGTACAGATTAGAATACGGTATCACATACTCGTATTTAATCAGGCTCCCGTACATATCAGCATATGTGCCCTACTTCGTTTCGCTTGAACTAGGAAATCTCTGTGTGGGACTCTAAAAACTCGTCAATACGCCAGATGTAGGTAATGATCACATCAGTTACCCACAAGCCGTCAGCGGTGCTAGATGGACGTAACGGCTGCCCAGGTATTAAGCGATTAGAAGATCAACAAGCAAGCTTGTCCAAACTCCCATGAAACCTATAAGTAACACTTACCGTACAGTCCGGTCTCTTCGTCTGATATGTCGCATATCGAGTCTAGGGGTGGAATCGTCAGACCCCAGTAACTTGATAAATCATGCCGATGTATGGCTCATAACAGTTTGAGAAACTACTAATAACACTTACTAGTAAATCTCATCAGCTCTGGCCAGGGACTTGCAGTTATAGACAATCGAGCATAGGGCAACATCAACTCCCTATACCGGGAGAGGCGAAACCCCTTCTATCGCTCACTACTTCTATGTGACTCGGGACTGTACCCAAAATCCACATGTTTGCATGACTCCTTTGAGCCGTGGTAGGGAGGAAATCAAAGCACTGTGAGAACCACATAAGACACTATGACGATCTCGGTTCTACAGACTAACCTATACCAGTGTCACCAGAGAACTGATATCTGACGATAGGTACGGTACCATCTAGGAGTTCTCGGCGAGTCCTGTTCGGTGTACCCATTCTCTAATAAGCACCTGTGTACAATCTTTGAAGTCAAACACCAATGGTTATGAGATCAACCACCGCCCCATAGTCTACTCTGGAATATCGATGCTATGTCTTGATATCCTCTCGATTAGGAACTATTAAAGGATGTGCTTGTGGACTACACAAGTCCCAGTTGTATGATCCGCATCATAGTCCCGGTAGTCAAGCAAATATCCTAAGAGCTTTATCAACATGTATCAGAGAGACAGTAAAATAATACAAGTTTACATGTTAAGATAAAGAGCAACCAGATAGCATACTATCATGTCAAGCAAGAAAGTCCTCTATATATATGTCCAAGCATCCACTATATCATACAATAATGGCCTCTAGAGTATACATATTCCTAACAATCTCCGACCTGCACTAAGGCCGGTTGTTGTAGTATCTCATACCCAACATCCTGAAAAGTCTCTCAAACTGTGTCTGGGGGAGGGCCTTCGTGAGTGGATCCGCTGTGTTGTCCTTCGTGTCAACTCTCCTGACCTCGATCTCTCGTCGATCTACTATCTTCCGGATCAGTTGATACCGCTTAAGAATATGTCTGGATCGCTGATGGGACCAGGGTTCTGATTGAAATGAAATTCTTGATGTGTAGTATGAAAATAGAATAGAAATTCACAACCAAAAATTATTTGACCGCAATCAACTACGGTGTCGGATTGTAGATTGTAAGTGAGTGCGGATCGTCCACAGGGAAAGTGTAATCGTTCGTCTTTTGAATTAAATGAGTCGAAACTTTAAAGAAAAGAAAACAAAACAATTCATGATTTAAATTTTGTATTTCAAGAAAAAGAAAATATCTAGATCTAAGAAAGCATTAAAAGATAGAATCAAGAATTGATCGTTTGATGATTTTTCCAAACCAAATATCAAGAATCGAAATGAGGCTCGTAGGAATCGATCGGATCTATAGATGTGATGTAATCTTACAATTACGTATTCTTATCCTTCGATGAATTGATACTAGATCGATGATGATCGATGAGAATTAGAGACTTCTTGTGAAACTAGGGTTTCATCTTATCTCTTGTTCTTTCATTGATATCATTCATATTCTAGCCTCTAGTAAATTCAAGAAACGATCGTAGATCCCTAATTTCGAGCGATCACAATCAAGAAAGTATCGCTACGAAACTAGGTCATCGATTCTTGAACTTGCTAGGGTTTACAAAACTCGTAGGACTTAAAAATCGTATTAAGATTTGTTACATCATCATTCTACAATCGTCTCGACTCCTTCACGAGCGGAGTTTTACTCAAACATCACAACAAGAGCAACAATTACAAATTGAGATCTAATCATGATGCAAGAATTAAAAGTAAGCAAGATTAAAGAATTTCACCTTTTATTTATATCAACAATTTCATTACATTCGCTCAAGAACTACAAGAGGAAGAATTCGATCGTCGACTTGGCTTCGCTCGTCTCCGTGGATCGCGGATCGGCTTGGATCACTTGCCCGATTGAAGATCGGCTCGGCTCCTAAAAGGTTGAAGGCTTCTCACTTGATTTGGTACTCAAGATCTTGGATTTGGAGTGGAATTAGGGTTAGGGTTTCGCACAAGCCTTGTCACGAGACTTGTGGAAGAAGATGATGAAAGAGGGAATTTTAGGAATATTAAAGATTAACCTCAACCCTTAGATCTAGGTTCCTATTTATAGATAACTAACCCTAGATCTAGGATTTCAAATTCTAAGTTTCCCTCCAAAAGTTTGTTGAGGGAATTCAAATTTCCCTCCAAAAGTTAGTTAGGGGAGAAGCTTCTAGATGTGATTAGTTGGGAGGGAGCTTCTAGAAGAGGATTAGTTTGGAGCTAATTAGGATTAGCCTTCTTAATCTTCTTTGCTGATCTGGCAGTATCTTCGAGGGAATTATGGAACTCTACATATCAGAAATCACTGTGGGCCCAGAGATATAAATTCTGCAGAAAACTTCCATGCTGACGTGTCAAACTAGGCGCGGATCCGCGGCACATGCAAGCTCCTGCCGCGGATCCGCGGCTGCATGTGGGCTTTGGGCTTTACCCTTTCTGGTACAGTCTTGGGCTGTTGTATGGGTATTTGTTTGATATATAGAATTGCATAATTCCTTCTGAAATGCTACCAGATCTGAAAGTATGGAGTTGGTGTAATGTTGATCAGCTCTTTGGTTTTTCTTCCGTATTTTCCTGCATAGACTCAAGACAAGTGTTGCGCAAATACAGAAATGATGCGATGCCATGAAATATGGTTAATTTCCTTTAAAGTGTCGGTTTAAAAGTCTAATACATGCAATCTCATATTTTGTGACAGATTTGCTAATATGTAGAATATGAATGCCGAACACTTCTAAATGTATGCAAATGTTAAGGAAATTGCCAGCTAAAATATACAATATTTTCGACTGATCAAATACCCCCAAACTTAATTTCGATCGTCTCGAGCGAATGTTTTATTAAAAAGCGAAGGAGAAAATAAAGAAAGAGAAAAACTAACTAGCACACTTTCGTAAGCAACACGATTGCACTGAGCACGTGCAACAAGCCTTTAAACCTCTAGGTGTCCCTAGTAGGAGGAGTGTTGTCTCCTGAGGGTTTTCAGCGGATTGCACCCACAAAATCCAATAATAAAAGAAAGATCATGAATATTACATTTAAAGAGGAGAATTGTAAAAGAAAAGCCTTGAAAATTAGGGTTTCCAACTAAGCTAGCTTTTCGGTTGTCAAGAGCCCTATCTTAATGGTCATGAAAAGATGTAAGAAATCACGTCCCCCCTCAATAAAACATCGTCTTATTCTTCATTCCTATCTGTATTCCAAACATCGATCATATAACCCTGCGTGTGTGTAAAGACATCCCTACACCCGGAGAATTCAATTCAAGCTATCATACTCTTGCCCATCAGCCTCAGTATATATATATTTTTTCGATGAGCTTACACACTTTCATGCGACCGTTAATACTTCTTGAGGTACTAACCGACCGATTACTCATGTGCTTGCTTATTTGGTGTATTTTCCTCGTCTTGCACCACCTTAGGTATAGCAGTGACTCCCAGACCAGTTGGCCTTAGGGCACTAGATGAAAAGGCACCCTTGCTATATATTTTTTTATTTCCCTTGGTGATAAAAAAACCAGTGTCCATTTTTCTCACCATTTTTTTTTCTTCATACTTTTGGCTTTAAGACAAGAGCATTTCAAGGTATCCTCTACTATCCCAGGCTTTAAGACGTGTGTAAGTGCGAATAGCAGGGTAGCAACGCTCAAAATGTTTGGCTTTCAGAATAGAAACTATTTTTCAGACTTATTTTTATCCTTAGATTAGTGACTACCTTCATCTTACTAACCCTTGGGACAACGGCTCATAACTACTTATTACTAGTTCGTATAAGAAAACTTCTAATTTTCTTGGTTTTCTTAAAATTTTTCTAATCTCATAGATGTAATTTTTCACTATCTAAACTTTTATTATCTTATTTATATACAAAAAATATTTTTATAGTTTTGCAATTTTTTTTTAAATTTTTATAGGTTTTCGAAAAAAATGTTTTGTGCTTATGCAAATGATATGCAAATGATGCGAAAATAAGCACAAACCTCCCCCAAACTTGTTTTCAACAGTGTCCTCACTGTTGCCATCCGTTATATCTACAAAAAACCTGTAAGCTTGGGAGGAATTTATTAGTGGGGGCAAAATATTTAAGTGAAGATCCTCCCCGAAACTTATTCTTGGCTCATCATTTTGTAAAACTTTTCTTTTCAAGAGCCAGATAATATACCCCCCCAAACTTGAGTTATGCAATGTTAAGCTTTGAAAATCACAAGAGGGAGTCAAAAATCATTGGTCGATGCTAAGCTTTGCAAAGACCGAATGTTAACACCAACCATTCAAAAATTTTATCAATGCAGTGCTCTGGTTGGTGGAAGAAGAAGAAGTGGGGAAAGGTTAAGTGGTGGAAGAGAGTGTGTGTGCGTCTCATATTGGAGAGACGATACAGTGTATGTGATGGATAACTCGCATTCTTTTTACAAGTCAAAAGAAGGGGTGGAGGTTCAATTTCAATGACTGGGAGATGATTCATCTCAACACCCGTGTTGTTCAGAAATGCAAGTTTTTCAGCGAAGATTTCCTCAAAAGTTCTATCAATACCCCGGAGAATAATGTCATCACACAGTGCGGGGTGATCTTCAGACTCTAAAAGTAGTTCATAATCGGTGTTAATTGTTGACCCGGACATCTCGGTGGAAGAGTCCGTATGTGTATGATACATAGTTGGGTCAAACAACAACGTATGAAAAGAGTCAAGATCAATATCAGGAGGATCATCAAATTCGCTGCTGTCGACATCCATTAAGTCGACAGAACAGACCTGAGCAGTAGGTTCAGAGGGTACACTTCCCAACTTGTAAATGTTCAGCTCTATTGACCTATTCCCAAAAGATAAGGTCATAGAACCATTACGACAGTTGATTATTGCGTTGGAAGTGGCAAAAAAGGGGCGACCTAAAATCACCGGAATTTGATTCCGTGGGTTCGCTACAGGCTGTGTATCAAGTACAATAAAATCCACATGAAATACAAATTCCCCGATTTTTATTAACACATCCTCCAGTTTACCCCTAGGTTTGGTGATTGATCGGTCAGCCATCTGGAGAGTTATGCTCGAAGGCTTTAACACTCCGATACCTAGTTGCTCATATACCGAGTAAGGAAGTAAGTTAACACTAGCGCCAAGGTCAAGTAAAGCACGGTTGATGTGTTTCTCCCCAATAAAAATGGAAATAGTAGGACAGCCAGGGTCCTTACGTTTCCGTGGTAATTGTTGGGGAAAAGCCGTGTCTACAGTACTCGACATGAAGATTTTTTTAGGCACTTGAGTCTTCCTCTTCCTAGTGCACAAGTTCTTAAGAGTTTTTGCATAGGACGGAACTTGTTGAATAGCATCTAGGAGAGGGATGTTGATGTTAACTTCCTTAAACATGTCCACAATCTTCTCCATTTGGGCATCATGTTTCTTGGGCCTCAACCTATTTGGAAATGGAGCTCTATCAATAAGTGTTGGGTCCAACAATTGTGGAGAAGTTTGTGGGGGTGGAAAAGATGAGGTGGGTGGAGGGTTCGAGCCCTTGGGAATACGGAGAATAGGCTCGGAAGAAGAAGGTAAGTTAGACGAAATAGGATAAGAACTAGAAGTGTGAGTGGAAGTGGAAGCCGGGGTGTTAATGATCAATTCATCATTATCAATTTGTTCACCCAAATGATTGTCTAGCACTCTTCCAGATCTCAACGTTGTAAAAGCGTCCACATTAGTGTAATGTGAAGGTCTAGGATCAGGTACGGGTTGAGATGGAAGATTCCCTTCTTCTCTAGCACTTATTTCGGCTGTTATTCGTTCAATTTGTGCTTCTATTGATTTGATATTCTCATTTTGAGTGAGAATGATCTTTATCATATTATCGATGGAAGATTGAAAACTTGCCGACTCTTGGATGGATTGTTTCATGAAAGTAACCAAGGTTTTCACCAGTGCAGAGATATTATCAGTACCGGCCAATTGCAAAGAGTTTTCATGTAGTGCAAAAGTGTTGGCAGGATTTTGAAAATTTTGTGGTTGGAAGGGGTGCTAACTCAATTGAAGTGGTGGTTGCTGTTGTGGTGGAGGGACCCTTTGAAAATTGTTTAGGATTGGAACCGTGTTTTGAGATTGTGATTGGTTCCAAGAAAAGTTCGGGTAATTCCTCCAATCTTGATTATATGAGGAAGAAGAGGAATAGTTTCCAGGTCTTTGCTGAAGTGCAGCATTAGTGTGACCTTGAAACGGTACATTCAAAGGACATTCTTCCGTCAAATGTGAAGGGTTTGAACAGCAGCCACACACAGTTTTGGGAAGTGTGGATTGGTTTAGGGAGGCTGAAGAGATTTTGTTTTCTATAGCGTCGAGTTTTCTTTGTATTGCGGCCATTTCGGCTTTCAAGGTGACGGAAACATCGAGCTGATTGACATCTTCCCTAGGTGGTGGTGGTCTAACACTTTCCCATTGTGATGTGTTTTGAGCTAAATCTTCTAAGTATTTCCAAGCTTCACCATCATCTTTAGATAGGAATTGGCGATGACACATGGTTTCAAGCATCTGTCTAGTAGTGAAATCAACACCCTCATAGATAATTCGACACAAATCCCATCTGGGGATTCCGTGATGAGGGCATTGGATAAGAAGATCCTTGAATCGTTCAAAGCATTTCCAAAATAGTTCATTGGGAAGTTGGGTAAATTTAGAGATTTCGCTCCGAACACGGGCGGTCTTGTGATTGGAATAAAATTTCTTAAGGAATGCTGCAACGAATTCGTCCCATGTTGAAATAGAATGTGCGGGTGTGATGTAAAGCCACTTCTCGGCTAAATCGCACAAAGTGAATGGGAGAAGACGTAAACGCAGAGCATCCAAAGATAGTTGTGAATTCCCCATCAAAGCACATACGTTTTCAAATTTGGAAATAAACATGTATGCGTTTTCAGAATCAAGACCATGAAATTTGGGTAAAAGTTTGATGAATTGGGGGTTGATTTCAAAATTTTCCCCGATGGCAGGTGGTATAGAAAGACAGGTGGGAAGGGTAACACGTGTAGGATATCATCTCTCTTGGAGAGAAATGCGTGGAAGATTCTGCGCACCTGCGGGCGGTGGCAGAGTAGTGTTAAAGTTTGATGGATTTGGGTCCATCGCGGGTGTGGTAGGTGGTGGGGGAGAAGATGAAGAATTACCGACTCTGGGGTCGATAAAAGAAACGCGGACAAGACGGGAAATGGAATCCCGTGTCCAGCCTAACATTGTGCTAAATGGTTATAGCACAAGTGGCAGCGTTGGTATAATTAGAGGAAATGATGTATGCGGTGTTTGTTTTGAAAAGATACGGATTTTTGAAAAATATGATGCAACAAAACAAATGTAACACACAAACCCTAGAATCTAGTGGTCACCTAGGTCAAACTCTAGACCGCTCCTAACTGCCAAAAGACAAGTCGCAGGATAAATCCTCCACTGCCTCTTTGTCCCCCTGTGGCCGGATAAGTGCCAGGTAAGTGGGAAGGAACCACTACTACAGTGGGCCTAATTAAAAACCACTAGCCTTAGACACACTCGCCTTAGGCACCACAAGAAAACTCGGATAAGCAATGAATTACCCACGGCCTTCTCTTGTCCTAATTGAGCGCGACGGTCCTTAGAGTCATCTCTAGATTTCTTTTAATTAATGAGGGTAAATGAGTATGCAAGTTTTGCGATTTTCGGGGCCTAGGAAGGGTAATGAAATCCCCACCTAATTTGAATTTGGTCGTGCCCCTTAAATTTCCGTATTAATATGCAACAACCACAGGAATCAAATCACGCACAAATTTTATTTTGCTTTGCGGCGCTGCGATTTATTTGCAAAGAAACCTGCAGCAAAATTGTTATTGGAGCAGATGAGGTAAGAGATAAGAAAGTGAGGGACTTACAGAGGAAAATTGGTACAGTGAATCAATAAGGGGAGCGCGGAACCGCCGCGGATTAGGGTCTTTAGCCGCGGATTAGGGTCTTTAGCTGTATGTGCTGATCTCTGCACAAAAATTTCTGTCACTGTTCCACTTGAACTGCTTACCTCTCTGGAATTTTTAGAAAAAATTTATCCAAGCTCCAATGATTCCAGAATTCCTCGCAACAAATCACAACACACGTATTAGAGTTTGTACGAGTTTAGATCTAAAAATTATGATGAAATAAATTGTTCAACTCAAATTTCAAAATACGAACTATTAGCGCACTAATCCCCGGCAACGGCGCCATTTGATTGAAATGAAATTCTTGATGTGTAGTATGAAAATAGAATAGAAATTCACAACCAAAAATTATTTGACCGCAATCAACTACGGTGTCGGATTGTAGATTGTAAGTGAGTGCGGATCGTCCACAGGGAAAGTGTAATCGTTCGTCTTTTGAATTAAATGAGTCGAAACTTTAAAGAAAAGAAAACAAAACAATTCATGATTTAAATTTTGTATTTCAAGAAAAAGAAAATATCTAGATCTAAGAAAGCATTAAAAGATAGAATCAAGAATTGATCGTTTGATGATTTTTCCAAACCAAATATCAAGAATCGAAATGAGGCTCGTAGGAATCGATCGGATCTATAGATGTGATGTAATCTTACAATTACGTATTCTTATCCTTCGATGAATTGATACTAGATCGATGATGATCGATGAGAATTAGAGACTTCTTGTGAAACTAGGGTTTCATCTTATCTCTTGTTCTTTCATTGATATCATTCATATTCTAGCCTCTAGTAAATTCAAGAAACGATCGTAGATCCCTAATTTCGAGCGATCACAATCAAGAAAGTATCGCTACGAAACTAGGTCATCGATTCTTGAACTTGCTAGGGTTTACAAAACTCGTAGGACTTAAAAATCGTATTAAGATTTGTTACATCATCATTCTACAATCGTCTCGACTCCTTCACGAGCGGAGTTTTACTCAAACATCACAACAAGAGCAACAATTACAAATTGAGATCTAATCATGATGCAAGAATTAAAAGTAAGCAAGATTAAAGAATTTCATCTTTTATTTATATCAACAATTTCATTACATTCGCTCAAGAACTACAAGAGGAAGAATTCGATCGTCGACTTGGCTTCGCTCGTCTCCGTGGATCGCGGATCGGCTTGGATCACTTGCCCGATTGAAGATCGGCTCGGCTCCTAAAAGGTTGAAGGCTTCTCACTTGATTTGGTACTCAAGATCTTGGATTTGGAGTGGAATTAGGGTTAGGGTTTCGCACAAGTCTTGTCACGAGACTTGTTGAAGAAGATGATGAAAGAGGGAATTTTAGGAATATTAAAGATTAACCTCAACCCTTAGATCTAGGTTCCTATTTATAGATAACTAACCCTAGATCTAGGATTTCAAATTCTAAGTTTCCCTCCAAAAGTTTGTTGAGGGAATTCAAATTTCCCTCCAAAAGTTAGTTAGGGGAGAAGCTTCTAGATGTGATTAGTTAGGAGGGAGCTTCTAGAAGAGGATTAGTTTGGAGCTAATTAGGATTAGCCTTCTTAATCTTCTTTGCTGATCTGGCAGTATCTTCGAGGGAATTATGGAACTCTACATATCAGAAATCACTGTGGGCCCAGAGATATAAATTCTGCAGAAAACTTCCATGCTGACGTGTCAAACTAGGCGCGGATCCGCGGCACATGCAAGCTCCTGCCGCGGATCCGCGGCTGCATGTGGGCTTTGGGCTTTACCCTTTCTGGTACAGTCTTGGGCTGTTGTATGGGTATTTGTTTGATATATAGAATTACATAATTCCTTCTGAAATGCTACCAGATCTGAAAGTATGGAGTTGGTGTAATGTTGATCAGCTCTTTGGTTTTTCTTCCGTATTTTCCTGCATAGACTCAAGACAAGTGTTGCGCAAATACAGAAATGATGCGATGCCATGAAATGTGGTTAATTTCCTTTAAAGTGTCGGTTTAAAAGTCTAATACATGCAATCTCATATTTTGTGACAGATTTGCTAATATGTAGAATATGAATGCCGAACACTTCTAAATGTATGCAAATGTTAAGGAAATTGCCGGCTAAAATATACAATATTTTCGACTGATCAGGTTCCTTGGCCAAAGCCACAGCTCCATTGTTATCACAATACAAAGGTATTGGATGCTCAATGGATGGAACCACGCCAAGTTCAGCAATGAACTTCTTCATCCAGACAGCCTCTTTGGCAGTATCGTTGGCAGTGATGTATTCAGCCTCCATCGTCGAGTCTGCTACGGTATCATGCTTGGAACTCTTCCAGCATACCGTCCCTCCATTGAGGGTGAAGACAAAACCCGAGACCGACTTGCTGTCGTCCTTGTCACTCTGAAAGCTTGAATCGGTAAAGGACTCCACCTGAAGTTCTTCATTACCATACACCAAGAACATTTCTTTAGTCCTTCTCAAGTACTTAAAAATGTTCTTCACAGCTGTCCAGTGCTTTTCTCCAGGATTTGATTGATACCTGCTCACTACACCTAGTGCATAAGTTATATCCAGTCTGGTACATAACATCGCATACATGATAGACCCAACTGCAGAAGTATAGAGTATCACTGTCATGCAAGCCCTCTCCAAATCAGTCTTAGGAGACATCTCTTTGGAGAGAATGATTCCTGAACAAGCGACTAAATTACCACGCTTAGAATCTTCCATACTAAACCTCTTTACTATGGTGTTTATATACCTAGATTGGGATAATCCCAATATCCTCTTAGATCTATCTCTATAGATCTTTGTCCTCAGGATGTAGGAGGTATCACCTAGATCTTTCATGGTGAACTTATGTGATAAGAAGAGCTTAACCGAGTGTAGCATAAGAACATTATTTCCTATCAAGATTATGTCATCCATGTATAATATGTGGAACACAACCTTACTCTCTACAACCTTTTTTGTATATACAAGGTTCATCTTCGTTTTTGATGAAGTCAAACTCTTTGACTGCTACCTCAAAACAGATGTTCCAGCTCCGCAATGCCTGCTTTAATCCGTAGATTAATTTAAGTAGCTTGCACACCTTTCCGCTGCTCCCACTGTCTACGAAGCCCCCTGACTGAGTCATGTACACGCTCTCTTCTAAATCACCATTTAGAAAAGCGGTCTGCCAGATTTCGTAGTCATGGTATGCAGCAATAGAATATAGGATCCTGATGGACTTAAGCATAGCTACTGCAGAAATGGTTTCATCATAATCGACACCTGGTCATTGACGAAAACCGTTTGCTACAAGTCTAGCTTTGAAGGTCTCAACCTTTCCATCTACACCAATTTTCTTCTTAAAGATCCACTTGCTCTCAATGGGTTTTACCCCTTCAGGAGCAACTTCCAAAGTCCATACTTTGTTGGTGTATATGGATTCCATCTCAGATCGTATAGCATCCGGCCATTTCATAGAGTCCCCACTTGTGATGGCCTACTCAAAACTAGTTAGGTCATCATCTTCCATGATGCAATTCTCACTCCCACCGTCTATGAGAAAACCATAATATCTCTCAGGTGGATGAAGAACCCTACTAGATCTGCATAGTGGCTGTCGTTCGTCGGGGACTATTGAATCCTCCGGTTCTACCAAATTATCAGTTAAGTTTGTGTAGCTGGAACTTCTTCCAGTTCTACCTCATTACCACTAATTTCTTTCACAAGAAATTCCTTTTCTAAAAATGTGGCATGCCGAGAAACAAACACCTTTCGTTCCTCGGTGCGGTAGAAGATATACCCTCGCGAATGTTTAGGATATCCTACAAATTTGCACAGAACTGACCTTGCCTCGAACTTGTCCGGATTTTGCGTTTTAACATAAGCCGGACAACCCCATATCTTAATAAAATTAAGACCTGGTCTCTTCTCTTTCCATATCTCATATGGAGTAGTAGGCACAGATTTGGTAAGAACCATATTCAATAGGTATGCGGCTGTCTCAAGCGCATAACTCCAAAAGGAAATAGGTAACTCGGCAGTACTCATCATAGAGCGCACCATATCTAATAGGGTGCGATTCCTCCGCTCCGACACTCCATTGTGCTGTGGTGTATACGGCGAAGTAAGCTAAGAGAGAATCCCATTCTCTTTTAAATAGTCTCGGAATTCCATGCTCAAGAATTCTCCTCCTCGATCAGATCATAGGATTTTAATACTTTTACCCGTCTGGTTCTCAACTTCGTATTTATATTCCTTGAATTTCTCAAAAACATCAGATTTGTGTTTCAACAAGAACACATGTCCGAATCTTGAGAGATCATCGGTGAATGTAATGAAATACGAAGAACCATTCCTGGCATGTGTAGACATAGGATCGCATATATCACTATGTATTAGTCCCAAGAGTTCAGTAGCTCTTTCTCCGTGTCCTGTAAACGAAGTTTTGGTCATTTTGCCTATGAGACATGACTGGAAAGTTTCATAAGATGTAAATTCAAACGGATTTAAATGTCCGTCTTTATACAACTTGGCTAGTCTTGTCGCATTGATATGACCAAGTCTACAATGCCACAAGAAGGATTCATTCATTTCTGAACTTTTCCTCTTGTGTGTGTTTTGTATGTTTAGAACTGTAGTTTGATTTAGAACGTATATACCATTACACAACGTACCAAACCCAATCAACACTTGATTTAGGAAAATGTTCATAACATTATCCTCTAATGCAAAGTTATATCCATCTTTATGCAACAAAAAAACTGATATAATATTGTACATCATTTTTGGTACGTAATAACAGTCGTTTAAAATCAATGTATTACCACTAAGTAATATAAGGTGATATTCGCCAACTGTTTTGGCTGCAACAATTGCTCCGTTCCCTACTTTGAGAGACATATCACCCTTTCCCAGTTCTCTACCTCTCCTTAACCCATATAACAAATTACATACGTGGGATCCTGATCCGGTATCCAATACTCAGGACGTAGAGCAAACTGAGAAATAGTTCTCGGTTACGAACACACCTGAAGAAGATACATCAACATGCTCTTTCTTCGTTCGGGTTGCGTGGGAATCCTAGTATTCCCATATTCCTTTCTCAGACTTATGACAGTCATAAGATAGAGCGGAACTAAAGTTCCCCAGCTAAGTATAATAAGCGGGTTCGGTCAATAAATCCATATTATTATATTGATTACGGCATGTCATGGTCGCTACCTGGAGAGAGAGAGAGAGAAGAAAACTCTTTAGTATGCGCTTTTTGCAAGATTAGATTGGTTATTATTTTATCTAATCAGGATGGCTCCCACTGTTTTTATCAAATCTTCCTTCAAACCCTAAAAGGTAAGATTAGCCGGGATTAATTACACTTTACAAGTTCGCCAATCGATCAGCCAGGCAGGTATTGGTACTCCGAGGGAGTCTCCCCATGTTTTCGCATGGAACTAATTAAATAACCTCATTTCCGCAGGGGTATAATCTCGTTAACACCTTTCTTAGACACCTACTGGATCAGTTAATTATAAAGTGGAAAACTCTCCTACGAGTAACTCTTACTCGCAGTGGGTATCGGGATCCAACTATCTCATAGAAGGTATGCAATCTCATTGCAAATTTCAACACTTGAAATTTCCAATATCTGTTTTTATCCCTAATGACCTATGACCTTGACGGAGGCCAACAAATCATAGGCCGCTAGACAAGTTCAACCCGTCATTTCGTGATTGAATTAAACCCACACGCACGACCCTTGACGGAAGCTAACAAGGTCGTACGACTATCCTAATCCAATCGCATCACATGCTGCAGATAAGCACTAATCAGCTACCGTACACTACGCTTTGACGGAGGCCAATAAACGTAGCACGAATACTAAATAGTCCTTATCTGAAATGACGGAGGGCTACGACTGGTTTTGAAGAAAATCTTTAGCGTAATGAACTTGATATCGTTGTAGAATCTAGTGATTTGAAAAAGGAGTGGTTTAAGCTCCTCTTTTAAAATCGAATAGTTTTCAAAACAAACTGAGTGGGTTGTAACATTTGCTAGTTTCGCTAAAGAGGTCACTCCCGGTGAAGGGATCTAGGCTCTTTCCTCATCAAATGAGGTGCTGGATATTCATCAATGAATACCACTATGCAAAGCAAGAACTAGAGCTACCTTTCTGAAAATTTTGATTTTACATCTTTAAGTTTCTTATCTTTTCATTAATCTCATTAATGACAGCCCATCATTTATGTTTCCTAAATATCACAGAAGAAACGAAAATAGAACGTACGCTTATGCTATCCGCATTCGCCACGGGGCCCCGTCATGCACCGTTAGGTTATTTAACTAACGGCAGAGCGGGGGCTGGTCTAACGCGGGTGCAAAACATAAACAACGTTTATTATATATATCATATATATAGCATTCGTCTCACGCAATTATATAATCACATCACAGAACTCAAGCAGCAGAAGCAAAACATATCAAATATTGGATATATTAGGAAGTCCGTGTTTTAAATTAAGCTAGTAATAAAAAACACGGATTCCACAATTGTGATGAATAGCAAAACCCACATCCCTAGACCCCTACGAGAGCGGCAAGTAACCCTGCCAATTCTAGAGTTAGGAGACGCGGTCTTGACTCCTCGAGATGGTCTCCCACAGAACTCTAGAACCCGGTTACTTATGCTCCCCGTCTTAGGTCTATCCTAATGCGGAAAAGAAAATAATTTACATCAATAGAGATATCATCCTCAACCCGGAAGTGTCCCGATAAAAAAATATTACATACAATTTTTACATGAATGAAAATAGAAAAACTCTCATCTCACGCAAAAACCCCCGGCTATTCAATCACGACGATCCAATATAACATATCACAGCAACACATAACATCACATGTCATCAACGTAAGTAAATATGCGTATCCCGAATGTCGTTAACTTATAGCAACGAGATCGGGGATACACCGCATATTACACTTACGGTCGCAGAAAAGAAATGAAAACTACAATAATTAGAATCCGCATATTCCTTAGACATCATAAACCCGGAATATCACATATTCTGAATTTCATGCCTAACCCTTTAAACCTTGCATTTTAGTCTCGAATTGAAAACACTTTTCAATAACTAGTCGAGTAATTCAACAAGATTCCCGACTACCAGATCGAAAGCTCATCGGGAACTTTAGTAGATAGTCGCACCCTCGATGCCGTCGACGAAGTGCACTTAGGCAGAACACCGTGGCCGCGAGCACCCGAGTGGATGCTTTTGGCAACGGGGTTCTCCTATAGTCACTTGGTCGGGGCTATGGGGTATGGCTATCTAGTAGTGTTACCCGGTGAGTGTTCGCGTACTATACACGATTGCGACGGAGTTTTGATCCGAATCTAAACTCCGTGGCAATCGATGAATAGTGACTAAAACGTTAGATTTACAAATTACAAACCAGTTTTCACAAAACTAATTTAATGTGAATTCCAAATATTGTATCACATATCAAACTTAAACCCGAAACGATGTTAAATTGCGACTTCTAAACACTCCGAATTGACTTAACAGAAAGATAACATCACATGCAATCTTGGCAAAATCAAACATCACCTGAAACCCTAATTCCAATATTCCAAAACACAAAACAAAAACGAAGACCAAACTCAACAAGATGGCCGGCCGGTCGGGAATTTTGATAATGTGGCCGGCCACAATTTGGAGTTTTGGGCTCGTATTTCAATGGTGTTCTAGATACAATAAGAAGAGCACTCTGCAACTGTTTAAAAAAAATTTAGAGCCTCTGCAAAAATCGACAGAAACTAGGAATTTGGTTTCGATGTTTCGGAGTCGTTTCGGTTTAGTAATTTCTATACATCATCTAATGCTCTAGCTTTGTCTCTAATACCATGAAAGTGTGTCTCAGCACCACCACTAAGTTTTAACAAGCATCAAGCATGCAATTTTAAAAATTCTTGGGTGCTAAGCTACATTAACCTAGAATCTAACTAGAGTATTAGGGTTTAAGTGATGATATAGCAAGTTTTACACTATGTGAAAGAGATTGCAACCTTTGTAGACCAAGTCCTTCACTTCTATATCTCCGGGTAGTAGTCCCTACGACTCCTCTTGGCTCCACTTGAAGAAATGATCGAGCTTGCTTTTTGATCTTCTAAGCCGAAGATGATCCATCCGAAGTTTTTCTAGGTCAAGCTACCTCTTCACTAATCTACTATTAGTGAAAGAAACAACCTAATATAAATTTCTAATCTAGAGAAGGTTGATGAAGTAGGGTTTTTAGCTCACTTAAATTTCTCACAAGCCCTAGGGTTAACAACTCATGTGAAGGTTAGGGCTTGGAAGAAGAAGATGAACATGAAGTAAAGAAAAATGAAAGAGTAAGCAAATGAGCTTAGGAAAATTTTGAAGTGAAGAATGGCTCGCTATTGCTCCTCACTTATTGAAGCATGAATAAATCCTAATAGAAATATATAACCATGCTTCAATAGTGTAGCCAAATGAATAAACAAATAGAAAAAGCCATGCCTCACCCATTCCACAAATATCTCTCCAATTTTCACCTCATTTTTCTATTTTCTCAAAATAGAAAATCCAAATATATATATATATATATTAAGAGAATATAACCTTAAGTGAGCTTAATATTAGTTAATGTATAAATATATCAAATATAAATATATATCAAATTATTAAATCAACACATGATTTAATAATCCGGTTATATCATATATATAACCGACTAATATCATTTATCTGTATATCACATTATCAAATCAACACTTGATTCAATAATCCGGTTATATCACATATAACCTAATCGATATCAAATGTCTCCAGATTAGAATACGGTATCACATACTCGTATTTAATCAGGCTCCCGCACATATCAGCATATGTGCCCTACTTCATTTCGCTTGAACTAAGAAATCTCTGTGTGGGACTCTTAACACTCGTCAATACGCCAGCAGTAGGTAATGATCACATCAGTTAACCATAAGCCGTCAGCGGTACTAGCTGGATGTAACGGCTACCTAGATATTGAGCGATTAGAAGATCAACAAGCAAGCTTGTCCAAAATCCCATGAAGTCTATAGGTAACACTTACCGTACAATCCGGTCTCTTCATCTGATATGCCGCATATTGAGTCTAGGGGTGGAATCGTCAGACCCCGGTAACATGATAAGTCATGCCGATGAATGGATCATAACGGTTCGAGAAACACTGATAGCACTTACCTGTAAATCTCATCAGCCCTGGCCAGGGACTTGCTGTTATAGCCAATCGAGTATAGCGCAACATCAACTCCTTATACCGGGAGAGACGAAACCCCTCCTATCTCTCACTGCCTCCATGTGACTCGGGAATGTACCCAAAATCCACCTGTTTGCACGACTCTTTTGAGCCGTGGTAGGGAGGAAATCAAAGCACAGTGGGAACTACACAAGACACTATGACGATCTCGGGTTTACAGACTAACCTGTACCAGTGTCACCAGAGAACTGCTATCTGACGATAAGTATGGTACCATCTAGGAGTTCTCGGCGAGTCCTGTTCGGTGTACCCATTCTCTAATAAGCACATGTGTACAATCTTTGATGTCAAACACCAATGGTTATGGGATCAACCATCGCCCCATACAGGGTCAAGAAACGTACATACTAATCTACTCTAGAATATCGATGCCCTGTCTCGATATCCCCTCGACTAGAAACTATTAAAGAATGTGCTTGTGGACTACACAAGTCCCAGTAGTATGATCCACATCATAGTCCTGATAGTCAAGCAAACATGCTAAGCGCTTTATCAACATGTATCAAAGAGACGGTATAATAATACAAGTGTACATGTTAAGATAAAGAGCAACCAGATAGCATACTCTCATGTCAAGCAAGAAAGTCCTCTATATATGTGTCCAAGCATGCATCCACTATATTATACAATAATGGGCTCTAGGGCATATATATTCCTAACAAAGATCTTTCTTCTTTACTGAGAAATAAATTCTCTGTTATTTTTTGTGGAACCTTTTGAGAGCCTTCTGTGTTTTTTCAGAGAAGCTTATGGAAGGGTCATTCTCTCTCCTTTTTAGATTTAATCTCCTTACTCCTATTTATAGGAGAATAGAAAAAATCAATTTGTTAAAAAAAATCTCTTTTTGAGAGATCATGATTGATTTCATAATCAATCAAAAATGATTTTTTAGATCAATTGGTGAATTTTATTCACCATTAGATTTTTAACCCAAAAACTCTCTATTTAACAGAGAAGATTTCTTGTTTATTTAACAAGATTAGGAAATATTTTCCTATGATAGAATTTTATTTTATCATATGAATATCTTGTTAATTTAACAAAATTAGAATTTTATTCTATCATATGAATATCTTGTTAGTTTAACCAGATTAGGAAATATTTTCCTAAGATAGAATTTTATTCTATCATATGAATATCTTGTTAGTTTAACAAGATTAGAAAAAAATTTCCTAAGATAGAATTTTATTCTATCATATGAATATCTTGTTAGTTTAACAAAATTAGAAAATATTTTCCTAACCATAGAATTTAATTCTGTTTAACAGAGAAGATCTCTCTTATTTTAAGAAGATCAAGAAAATATTTTCCACATAGAATTTAATTCTATTATATGGTTTAATTGGTGATATTTTATCACAATTGGATTTTAAATCCAAGATTCTCTGTTAGAGAAAGATCTTTCCAGATTAGAAAGATCAAGGAAAATATTTCCCAAAAACAGAATTTAATTCTATATAGAATTCAATTCTATCCTTAGAGAGTATTTTAAATTGCGGCGCTCACGTGCTTTGCATGTGAGCGCTGCCAAAAGAATGCAGCAAGAGAAATCACATATTTAACACGTGACCCCTTGTGTGGGTTTTAGCCTGCTTATTTTCAGCACTCATATACTTTGTATATGAGCGCTCACGTGTTTAACACGTGAGCCCTATTTGGCCTTTGGTTATTTATGTTTAGCACTCATATGCTTTGCATATGAACGCTCACGTGTTTAACACGTGAGGCCTATTTGCCCTTTTTGTTATTTGCTTTCAGCGCTTATATACTTTGCATATAAGCGCTCACGTATTTAACACGTGATGCCAAACTGTGGGAATTCATTTTCTCTTTCTTCTCTCCCTTTTTTTATAAGGGAACAAATAGCTCTTAGCCAAAAAATTTGGCGGGAACAAATGCCCTGTACTATTTTGCCCACGTAAGTATGTGCGTGGGTGAAGTAGTACAGAGTTATACATAACCATAGAATTGATGGCGTAGGAGACAAGTTTATGATCCTTGTTGCCTAAGGCTTTTTTCATCTTTATGAGCCGTAAGAGTCTCAAGAAGGTTTTTCTTCCTATGAGTCGTGAGGATCTTATAGGTGAGTATTCTCTTTAGAAATCGTAAGGATTTCTAAGTGTTCATCACCTTCGTGAGTCGTAAGAATCTCACTCGGATATTTTCTCCTTACGAGTTGTGAGGACCCATAAGTGCAATTTTACTTTATTGGCGAATGTGACCCGTGAATAGTATACAAGAGTTAGTTTGGACCTCCTTGTAGGGCAGCGATGGCTTAGGAAACAGGTTTTAGATCTGTCGTCTAAAGCTTTTCAACTTTATAAGCCATGAGGGTCTCATAAAGACTTTTCTCCCTACGAGTCGAGAGGATCTCATAGATGTATTTTCTCCTTAGAAGTCGTGAGAACTCCTAAGTATATTTCTCTTAAGAGTCGTAAGGATCTCACAAGAGAATTTTCCCCTTACGAGTCGAGAGGACTCGTAAGTGGTTTCTCCTCCTAATCGGTATGCGAGTTTGGAGAATGTGGCCCGTAGATAGTATATAAGAGTCAATTTGGACCTACTTTTAGGGCCATAATGCTTAAAAAACAGGTTGATATCCCCGTCGTCTAAGGCTTTTCACCCTCATGAGCCGTGATGTCTCATAAAGATGTTTTTCCCTACGAGTCGAGACGGGTCGAGAGGATCTCGCAGATGTATTCTAACGTGAAATATAGATAACCCCTTTTTTTGATAGGGGTCCGTTAGGTTTATAGTACTAGGGTTTTAGTCCGTGGTACCATCGCGTTGGCTGATGTATTTCTCGATATGCAGTTTTTAGGCCGCTGTTCGAGTAGCCATGCGACTATCGTGTCTTTGATTCTTTCTAAGGCTGGACAAGACGTCTTCAAATAATCTTCTTAGGTCATATTACCGTTGGAAGATTAAGCGTTAGGTATTTTCCATGACGCTTTTTACTTGAGTTATGCTCAATTTGGAGCCCCGATGAGTCATAACCGCACCCTCGATCTCCAACGGTCTTTAGGCATTGTATATATTGCTGTCAAGACCCAAAGTTAGGAATATGCCGTCACTTCATTTTTGCTTTGACGATATCGTGCCGATTCTTTACTGAAGTAGGGCAGATATTTGTATGACCTCTATGCTGTATGTATGGGATATGCCATCACTCCTCTTTTGTTCGACCCTTGGGTCTTTGTTAACATCGTGTCTGCACCCTACTGGCATGAGAACCACGTCGAGTCGATCTCTAGGCTGTAGATGTCGCCATCAAGATCTAGAGCTAGGAATATACCATCGCTCCACTTTGATTTGACCCTTGGGTCCTTATTGATGTTGCGTCTGCATCCTGCTGGCATGAGAAGCACGTCGAGCTGGAGTTAGGATTTTGCCGTCACTCCTTTTTAATTTGACTCCTTGGAGCCTTTGTTGACGTCGCATCTGCACCGAGAAGGAATGTCGAGCTGGAGCTGGGATTTTGCCATTACTCTTTTTTTGTTTGACCCTTGGGTCTTTGATGACGTTGCGTCTACATCCTGCTGGCATGAGAAGCACGTCGAGCTGGAGTTAGGATTTTGCCGTCACTCCTTTTTTATTTGGCTCCTTGGAGCATTTGTTGACGTCACGTCTGCATCAAGAAGGAACGTCGAGCTGAAGCTGGGATTTTTCCATTACTCCTTTTTTATTTGACCCTTGGGACTTTGATGATGTTGCGTTTACATCTTGCTAGCATAAGAAGCATGTCGAGCTGGAGTTAGGATTTTGCCATCACTCCTTTTTTGTTTTGGTTCCTTGGAGCTTTGTTGACGTTGCATCTGCATTCTGTCGGAATGAAAAGAACATCGAGATGATCTCTAGGCTGTAGATGTTTCCATTAAGATCTGGCTTTCCCTTTGACGGAGCCTGGTGGGAAAATATGGTACCCTTTCTTTCATTTGTGCCCATGGATTGTATAAGGGGTCGGTGTTGACCTACATGCAGGGCAGAAAGGTTTCATTTTCATTTTTTATTTCTTCCCGCGATGCTCTTTCTTTTCAGCTTTTATGTCGCGAAATATGTCGCGAAAGTCGCGATTGCCCAACCATTTTGGCTATTTATCGCGGTGCCCAATCATTTTGGCTATATCGTTTTTTTACTCGCCATTTTTTATTGCAAGTTGCCCAAACATTTCGGCTGTTTCATATGCATATATTTTTTGCTCGCTGATTTTTATTGCGAGTTGCCCCATAGTTTCGGCTATTTCATATGTATTTTTTTTCTCACTAATTTTGTTGCGAGTCGGGGACTTAGGTCCTGATACCAATTTTGGAATCAGTATCTCTACGACTGAAATATTATCAGGAGCGAATTATCATTTGCCGTGAGAGAACTTAAAATTTGATACCTTTTTAGGCATCAGTATCGCTATGACTGGAATATTGCCAGGAGCGATACATCATTTTCTTTTGTCGATTTGAATAAAGGTGGCTTAGCAAACAAGGTTAGGATCCGGTCGACTAAGACTTTTTGACTTTATGAGCCCTAAGGGTCTCATAAAGGTATTTCTCCCTACGAGTCATGTAACACCCTAGCACGGTTATACTATATTCTGTTGGGGTATTTCAAATCTTGCGACAAATTCCTAATTATTATTGCTTTTGGGTTGCGGATAGTGCAATTAGCAGTTGCAGTTATTATCCGACCCGACCCGCATGTTTGAAACCCATCACTATTCAAGATTACATTAAATATTTGCTAGTACAGAGGATCCATGCAAATCTAGATTTTTATATACTTATATAATATATTTTAGTATTCGTATATCATTTATAATACAAAATAAAAACCAAATAACATATTTTTAATATCTTGCATTCAATGTCATCGTACCCCATATCATATGGTTGCACCCATATAGCCTGTTCATGTCCTAATTATTAAATTGTTAAAACAAACTCATTTGGGTCGCTACGTATATTTATGTAGATCCGTACTTGCGGGTATGTATTTTTATTAACAGGACATCGCACTATGGTTTAAACTTTTACGTATTTTCTCCATATTTAAAAACTAGATTTTTAGAAGAGACCCGGGCAATATTCAGAGTAATCTGATATTACCAGTAAAATCCTAATATATATATATATATATATATATATATATATATATTATAAAAATTTTCTATATAACAAAACTAATATGTAAACATATATAAAATATATAATATATGTATAATAACTAATATATTTTCTCTCTCTCTCTTCTCACATCTCCCCCCTCCCATTTTTGTCTCTCTCTCTCTCTCTTCCTCTCTCTCTCACTCTCTCTCTCTCTCTCTCTCTCTCTCTCTCTATATATATATATATATATATATATATATATATATATATATATATAATTTATTATAATAAACCAACTCTCTCCCTCTCTCTTCTTCTTCCCATCACGTCCCTCCCCGAGAGCAACCCAGAAACCCTCACAACCCCTCGTCGCCCCTCACCACCATCGACCTCGCCCTCATCACCTCTAAGACCTCCTCCTCCTCTCCCCTCTTCTTCCTGAGCACCCCCTGCAACAACTCCGACGCCAACCCAAGAAACCTCACCATCGCCGGAGCCCTCGTCGTCGTCGCTCATCACCATCACCGTCTCCCTCCTCCTCACATCCCCCTCCTTTCCCCGACACCTCAGACCGCCACCGCCGCCAACCCTACACCTTCCCGACCCCGATCACCAACCCTAGAAACCCACGGCCATCTCGCCGACGCGCCACCTCGCCGACGCAGCAATTTGCCGTCGGCCATTGTCGTCGTCACCTCGCCACCTTACCTCTGTCCTCGCCACCCCAGAACCTAACACCAGCAGCCATCCATTCTTCTTCTTCATTTCTTTCTTTCTTTCTTTCTTTCTTTTCTTGATATTCTGGCCGTCTCACCGGAGTTGCGCACGTCGCCGACGATCCGGATGACCCAGTCACCGTCGTTGTCCAGCCCAGTTACCACGTCACGTCACTGCTCAGTCAGGTCCAGTCCCGCGCGCATAAGTTTGCATCGCGATGTTATTCCGACATCGGACGTGGAATCCATATCTCGTTGTGAGATCCGATCAGGAAAGTTTTAAACTTGCAACATGCTATGTTAGTTATATCGATATTTATATGAATAAGAATGGTGCATGTGTTTTATTATTCAGCAAATACTACAGATTTATAGTTTTTCAGTATCCGTACTGATAATAGCATATCTAATCGCATGCCGGAACATCATGATATCATTATACTACTATAATAGTACAGTATGTTATCTAGTTTGCATCATATATGGTAAGGGGCGTATAACAGTTATTACAGATAGATACATACACATCCTGGCATTAATAGTGTTTCAATATTGACTATAGTTTTACATTTGGTATCTATTTTGGGTAATATACATTACATGGCATGTTCACGACATTACCAGACCGGTTACTTGGATTTTATTGCTAATGCCGACAATCCTGACTTGCTATCTTGATGGATGTAACTTATTATCTACATAGACAAAATCTGTACCTGCTTGATCCTGTGTTGGCATTAGAGTTATATCATCAATACCTGACTTGAACACAAAACCTTGGGGGTAAAGGGAAATAAATAATAAAACCTAACTTGTAACTCAACAGTTCGATACTTATACTGATCAGTCTTTACTGGTTCGGCCAGCCCCGAAATGATGCTGCTGACATCATTCATTTGTACATGTTACCAACTTAATGCTTAGCGGCACGTCTCGGATTCAGCCCAAGAATCTTGACCGTGGTCCCGGGCACGCACGGGATACTATTGAGTCAAATCGACGATTCCATTAAATTGATTTATGTTCCCCGCCGAATATAGAGACGTGACCGCGTAGATTCGTCTTGTCTGAAATTCGGGGCAGATGCTAATTGGTGCTATCCTTCCACCTCTCCGAAGATGCCAAGTTGATTTATGGCACCATATATCGAACGTTTAAACGGATGCGGCCGATGTAGCAGACTTCGCCAAATTCCCCCTTGTCTGAGGAGGTTTTGATTGTGGGGACGCTCTTCCCTGCAGGCGCAAGCCCCTACAGTTAATTACACTACCGCGTCACGGTAACAACTTTCTCCTTCTCCAGATGGTCACTTCGTGTCGTGGGTGTTTGTTTTGTGTTTGGTTGCCCGTGGATTGTATACGGAGACTAATTTATGTTGTCACCCGTAGGGCGTGGACTAGTCCAAATCCGTATCTTTCTTAGATTTGGGTTTGGGGGGTTTGGGTTTAAGGATACATTAGCCTCATTTGAGACTAAGATCAACTTAAACGTTTGTTAAGGATATGTTAGTCTGATTTTAGACTAAGATCAACTTAACGGGGCCATTTAGATCCGACAAGAAAGCAATTGGGCTCTATTGTTTAGTTTAGGGACATTGCGGTCGATTAGTTTAAGGACATTACAGTCCAATATTAGTTTAAGGACATCTCGGTCCAATATTAGTTTAAAGACATTACGGTCGAGGTTAAGGACATCAAAGTCCATGGGTTTAAGGACCCCACAGTCCGATGTTAGTTTAAAGACATCACGGTCGAGGTTAAGGACATCATAGTCCGTGGGTTTAAGGACCCCACAGTCCGATGTTAGTTTAAAGACATCACGGTCGAGGTTAAGGACATCATAGTCCGTGGGTTTAAGGACCCCACAGTCCGATGTTAGTTTAAAGACATCACGGTCGAGGTTAAGGACATCATAGTCCGTGGGTTTAAGGACCCCACAGTCCGATGTTAGTTTAAAGACATCACGGTCGAGGTTAAGGACATCATAGTCCGTGGGTTTAAGGACCCCACAGTCCGATGTTAGTTTAAAGACATCACGGTCGAGGTTAAGGACATCATAGTCCATGAGTTTAAGGACCCCACGGTCCGTAGTTTAGAGACGTCGTAGTCTATGAAATGTGTGGTTGTCGGGACCCGTCACCTCTTTCAAGACGTTGAGGAATTACAACGACAAATATCAAAGGAGTGAAGAGATGTACCCTTGAACCAGGGTGAGTTAAGTGATCTGTAGTACGATTTGGAACTAAGATCAATTAATTATATTATGAGCACTATAGCTCAATTAAGTCTGAATTGAGAACTTATGGCCAACTTGGGCTAAGTCCAATTAGATTTAAAATGTTGGCCCTTTGTTGGACCCTTAGACATCTGTTTGGGTTCAGCCCTTCATCTCTTAGCAATGCTAGACAAGAGTTTGAGGGCTCTGTTATCATTTAGGTCTTTGACTGAGGATTAGACATTATACCTCCGAGTCTCTACTCAATTTTGAGATTCAATTGAAGGGGAGGCTTTGCCTCTGGAAAATTAACCAATTTGGCTAAAAGTAGTGTTAAACACTAAAGAACAGTAGTGTTGAACACTAGTAATAAAGCTCTCAAATTAGTGTTTAAACACTAGGAGACAACAGTGTTAAACACTGGAAATAGGATTCTCAAATTAGTGTTAAACACTAAAAGACAATCAGTGTTAAACACTGGAAATAAAACTCTTGAATTAGTGTTTAACATTAGAAAAAAGGGGGTCACGTGTGGACACGTGAGGGCGCCCAGAGGTGGGACCAGATCCCTTTACTTCGTTCTACAATTAAGTGTTAAACACTTTTTTATTTTTATTTTGAGCCTCACGTATTGGCACGTGATGGTCATCTGTGCGCTGATCACTAAAGCGTTTGCTAAGGGGTCACGTGGTAACACGTGAGAGCGCCCAAAGCTTAGATTTCCTTTGCTTTTTCTTTCTGTGTTTTGGAAGTCACGTGGGAGCACGTGAGGCGTTGCCTCAGAGCTTTTTCCTTCTCATTTTTGGGGATCTCTTCAGGGGTCACGTGGGGCCACGTGACCTTGATTCTTTTCATGCACAGAGATCTCTTAAGTCTCTTTATTTTTAAGAATTGAATTCTTTTATAGGGTTAAACCCTAATCATGATTTTGGAGGAATTAAATTCCTATATATGAAGAATTAAATTCTTATATAGGGTTGAACCCTAATTTCTTTTAGAGAAATTAAATTCCCATATATGTAAAAGAATTAAATTCTTGTATAGGGTAAGACCCTAATTTCATTTAGGAGAAATTAAATTCCTGTAAATTTGAGAGAATTAAATTCTCAATTAGGGTTAAACCCTAGTTCTGTCTATCTTGAAGGAATTAAATTCCTATAATTTTAGGAGAATTAAATTCTCATATAGGGTTAAACCCTAGTTTTGTCATGAAGGAATTGAATTCCTGTGAGTTTTGAGAGAATTAAATTCTTATATAGGGTTAAACCCTAATTTATTTTGGAGGAATTAAATTCCTATAAATTTGAAAGAATTAAATTCTCTAAACTCAATTCTCCCTCTAAGTTTTGGATCTACATGGCAGAATCTCAACCCGATGAGAATTAAATTCTCAACCTATGGGGAGATTTGCTTCTGCAGATGTTCAACCAGAGGAAGAACTAAGTTCTTTTTGCAGAAGAGTTAAACTCTTAGATTTGAGAATTAAATTCTCTTTTTTGAAGTTTTGATCCATTTCCTCTTTCTCACCTAGGGTTTCTTTCTTGAGAATTAAATTCTCCCTTCTTTTTTCTCTGCTATTTTTCTTTTGAAAGTTTCAAGATCCCAGAATTCTATATCCCTTTCTTCTCTTCTTGGCTCCTATTTATAGGAGAAGGAAAAGAATCAATTTGTTTAATAAATCTTTCATTGAAAGATTTTGTTTGTTTTCATAATTAATATGATCCTTTAGATCATTCGGTGAATTTTATTCACCGTTGGATTTTCAATCCGAAGATATTATGTTCGTTACTTTCGGTGAGATTTTGGGAAATCTTTCCTTGTCTAAGATTTTTCCATCAATTGGTGATTTTTAATCATCCCTGGATTTTTAATCCAACGGCTCCCCATAATTCTTTTCCATTTGGAAAGATTTAGAGGAATTTAGAATTTAATTCTATTAAACTGTAAGGCTTTCAAAGCCTGTCACGTGCTGGCACGTGACCCTTGGTCACGTGTGAGCACGTGACCCCCAATTAGGGTCTTTCTTCAGCCGTTTGTTTTCATTTCTGTTTGATGAGATTTTAACCATCACGTGTCATCAGGTCATCATTGGTCACGTGTGAACACGTGATACCTCATTGAGGTAATTCCTGATTTTTATAATTAAATTCTATTAAGCTGTAAGGCTTTCAAAGCCTGTCACGTGCTGGCACGTGACCCTTGGTCACGTGTGAGCACATGACCCCCAATTGAGTCATCTTTCAGCCGTTTGTTTTCATTTCTGTTTGATGAGATTTTAATCATCGCGTGTCATCACGTGTCCATTGGTCACGTGTGAACACGTGATACCTCATTGAAGTAATTCCTGATTTTTAATCAGGAAACAAATGCCCCCACAGCATTGCTCTCACGTGAGTGCAACGCTGTCACTTTTGTGACCGTTAGATTCATCTAGGGAATCGGGGAGATGAAGCGTTTCCATCACATCCTATAAATGCAGGGGTCTCTTCATAAGTGCCTCCACTCTTTCATCTTCTTCCTTGCAAACTTTTTCTTTTTGAGAATTTAATTCTCCTTTCCAGAGCTTAGTTCTCTGCCTTGAATATTTTCAGAGTTTAACTCTGTTCAAAAGACCCTTTCTTCAGGTAATGATCTTTGAACGATCGAAGAACCTTCACAGAAACCTTCACTGGATTTTAAATCCACACCAAGGGTTTTCCCTTTTAATCAAGAACCCATCTTTTTGAAGCACTTAAAAAAACAGAAAACCATTTAATCTTCAAATAATAGATCTCTTAGGGTTTCCCTGATCTTTAGGGATCGGTGGTGGTGTTTGTCCTTTCTATGGAATTTAATTCCATCTCAAAATGCTTTGGCTCTGAAAAATGTCTCTGGGAATTTAATTCCCCCTTTTTTAACAAGGAATTTAATTCCTATGAAGAACTTAGTTCTTCCCATAGAACTCCTTGGGTTTTCTTGCCCCGAGTTGTCTTCTTCACAACCAAGAAGAAGAAGTTTGCAATGTTGCTTTCTAGGAATTTAATTCCCTTGATTCTGTTTGATTTGTCACAGAGTCCAAGATGGATTTCTTTTTAGGGGAATGTGTTGGGTCATTTGAAATCCACTGTCTATTTAATGAGAATCTTTCTTTTGTCTCATTATAATTACTTTGCCTCATCACTAGCCAGCCGCCATCTTGATTTTGTGGGACTCATGTGTTTTATAACCAATGGTCCCATAAAATGAGTCCTCTATCACTGTCTTTATATATATATATATATATATATATATATATATATATAATCATATATATATATACACTGTTGGCTTCGCTTTAACAGTGTCCCCTTATTTTATTTCAGGTAGAATGACGTATGTTCCGTATTTCCCTTTCACCCGCTCGGAAGCCGCTTTTCCACAGTCGCCATCTGACGAGGAGGTGATGGCGATGATCAGGGCTCACGACCTGAACCGTACCAACTTACTTCTGTGGGGGACTCGGTACGGTCACATCATCCGTGGTCGCCGAAGTTTCCTTTGCGAGATACCGACGGAGCCTACTTATCCATTCCTGCCGATTGATCCTCCAAGGACTGTCTTCGCTGTGGAGATGCCGAATTGGACCCCGATGGGACGGCTTGAACCTTCGACGACTGGCATCTCGAATCATCCTATCCCAGCCATAGATATTCTGGGACGCCGCATTTGCCAGGGCGAGGCCCAACTATGGGGGCAGATTTACAAAATAGGGCTCACCCCTCGACACCCCGCGGGCTACCTTCTTTGGGCTCGCTACATCCTGTACGTCCATCGTGCGCGACTGCAGAGGGTTGGGCTTTATCAGGCGATATATGCCTCGCTCTTCCACTACCAATCCCCTCACGTCTGGTGGGTTAAGGCTTTCTTGAACCAGTGGAATCTCCCCACCAACACTTTTCTCCTAGGGGATCACGAAGTTTCGATTTCTTTGGAAGAATTTCGCGAGATCTCGGGGCTGCCAATCAGAGGGACACTTTATGAAGAGCTGCTGCCTCCTGACGAGTATGTCTTTGAAACTGAGCCTGCAATGCTTAACGGCTTGTCCACCGAAAGCGTCGTCCGCCACAAGCGCCCAAGTTTGATCAAGGCCCTGGGCATCTTTGACAAACTGTTCACAGAATCTGAGGAGCAGGGCGTCACTTTTGAGAGCTTCATTGCTTGCTTCCTTCGCGAGGACGCCCTGTCGAAGACGGCTCCGAAGTTTGCAAACATCAATGACCCCTTTGGGTTTTGTTTGGATAGGTGGCCGACTAAGGAAGGGGATTTGCCGCAGTACTATATCTCTATCGTGTCAGTGGTCTCTTTTGAATCGATTGCAGCTCCCGGAATGGATGAGGAGACCTTTTTGTGGGTTTTATCAGTGTTTGGCTCAGCTGGTTTGTCATCCCCATGCATCGCCGCTTCATGAGAGTCTCGGTTATCTACCCGGCTCATCGTATCGCTGAGGGAACACGGCTGGCCGTAGGCATCCCGGCGCTAGCGCATCTCTATCATGGGTTAGACGCCGCGGCCAATACCTCAACTCCCGGTGTGGACGTAGTAAACTTCTCCCTTCATTACTTCACATCCTGGATTGAGATGCACGTGTTGGGGGCCTTTGCTGCATACCAAAGACCTAAGTTTTACGACGCCTACACTTTTCCACGATTGATGCGGCTGGTGGGTGCTTATGCTCCTAACCCAACTCAGTCCGGGGCCATTCGTGTATTGATCGCTCCTTACGCTAGCTCAGGCGGACTGGTGTTCGTTGACCGGGCCCTATCTTCTCCTTCAGGTCTAATTCAACAACTCTGTGACCAGTCGAAAGATGAGGTGCCTTCTCTGAAGCCTCGGGGGGCTACGCACTTGTACACGATCAAACCAGGTTATCTGGTGTTCCGTCAGAACAGTGCGGCTCTCTTTATGCGGTACAATTCGCATCGCTTCGCCCGGCAGCTTGGATATGATCAGGGCATTCCTTTCGAGGATTTTACAGTCGCGCCGGTCCCTTCACCCGAAGCTGTTCGTGATACTGCTCATCATTTCGTGAGGCTGAATATTGGTTCCCGCTTCATGATCCCTGAAGCTGACCATATTCCCCGATGCGTGGGGTCCTTTACGGGCTGGTATCTTCATCGGGTCAGCCCAATTATTGCTGAAGAGAAGAGGGTGCTTCTTGACTATGGTGCCCCTGTTCTGGTTCAGGCCACAGGAGTTCCGCCACGGCCGCCCGCACCGGTCCGCTTCCCCTTGAGGGACACCAGTGTTGCGCTAATTCCGGGCGAGTCGGAGGTGGACCTTACGCCCACAGTTGGTATGCCATTGGATACCCGGGCTCAGTCGAGGGGTAAAAGGGCGCCAGTAGCAGTACCACTGCCCGCGGCATCGACAATGGCCGTGTCGTCCTCAGTCGCAGCGCCAAGAGAGGGCGTTGGGAGTGAGGGCGTTGAAGGCGAAGTGGGTCGGCGTCGTAGCAAAGCTCCACGGGGGAGGAAACGATCATCTTCGACGGTCGGTTCTGGGTCCAAGAGGCGAAGGAAGACGGCCACCAATCTGCTCGACTATTTAACAGAGTCTGAGCCTATTCTTCAGGACGAACCGCTAACTATGCAAGAATCGGATAGTGGCCTACTTTTCCCGAGCTCATCTGCCGAGGAAGCCGCATAATTGGCTGAGGCTATAAGATGTTCGCGAGATGAATCGAAGAATGTAAGGATTCCGAAGAGGACCTACCCTGCCATCATCTTTTACGAATACCCTCCGTGGATATGGCGACGATTCATCGGCCCTTTGGAAGAATGGGGCGAAAGGGCCTTAAAACAGGCTGTTTCAGCCGACGCTGAGGACGCGCTTTCACTGTGGACCGGTGGTCACGAGTCTACCCTCAAACCCCGGCGAGCACAACTTCTTGAGAAGGAGCGCCGGCTCGAACAAGCCATATTGGAGGCTCCCTTGCGCATTGGTATGTTCATATGTCTCTTTTGTAATATCTTATATTGCTTGCATACATATATATGTATCCTTATCTTTGTACGAACTTTGCAGGGACTTCGGCGGCAGCAGAGACTCTAATTCGTGTTTTGCCCATAGAGCCTGCTGATATCCCCAGTGAAGCACCAATCAGTGTGGAGGGGGTTGATGCAACTGTCGCGCGGAATCTTTTTCGGTAGTTCCCGCTTCCCAAGCACTTGTTCCCTCGGGAGAGGCGCCTTCGGTGGTCGCCGTTCCAACGGATCTTCCTGAGGGTGACCCGAAGGCTAGGATGCAGGTAGTGGAGGCTACCGTCCTTTCATTGGAGCCCGCAGCGGCAGCCGCTACTCTTCAGTCAGAAGCCGCTGCACCGGCCTGTGTCTCCAATAATGTGCCCGAGGTCATGGAGGAGGCCGTTGAAGCTGCTATCTCTCCGGCTCAGAATGGGAAGAGCGTCGAAGGTAGCTTTCTATATCTTAAATTAGTCATCTTTCCATTATCTGAACCCTTCTGTCTTTTCAGAATTGCGCAGATTGGCGGCCTCTATTGCTGATCTGTCTCCCCAGCAGTCTTTTCAGCGCCTGTTGGAGATGGCTGCTCCACAAGCAATATCTCCTCATCGCATCGTCCTTTCTTCTTGGCAAGGTTAGTGTTGTCTTCCTTCTTTTCACAGCATTATCACTATTTCATAAAATGACATTGATGTCCTTTACAGTTCTGAAGGCCGACGATGAGGTCGAGATTCTTGAAGGGCCTAGAGAGCCTTCAGAGCCCTCTTGCATGACTGTGGGTAAGTAAAGTCCTAATGTTATTCCATTTGTTCTTTTGCTTACATGTTTCACTGACTGTTCATAAATCTGAACAGCCCTGCCAGTTCTCACCACGCTGGAGTCATACATCGCCATGCCACCCGGTCCTTATGCTCTGCATGCCTCGGAACGTATGGAAAAACTAAGCCTCGCCTCTCTATCATCCTTGATCGAGGAACTTCGTGCTGGCAGCGTAATTACGGCCGAAGTGTTTGCTGCCGAAGCTAACGGCTCTCTTCCCTTTCTTGCCACCTATCATAGCGAAGCGGTGGTGCAAGTCTGGGTTGAGTTTTGTCGGCAGGTGGAGGCTTGCTTGCATGTGCTCGAGTGTACCCGCCTTTCTTCAGAGGTTGTGGCTGCGAAGGCAAGCATACGGGGCCTGATTGAGCGGTGTGCGGCGAACATGATATCTTGTGAGAAGAGGCTCGACCGTAAGTTTTCGGAGAAGGAGCTGGCTTCGAAAGCGCTGATAGAGCTTCAGGTCAACCTTACAGCCAAGGCAAACAAAGCGTATGAACTTTGGCGAGTGCTTCAAGAGGCCATCAAGGAGGTGGTGGCCATCGACAAAGCTGCCATGTTCACTCGCGAAAGGGTTGAGGCTCACAAGGCTACTGAGAAAGAGCTCGAAGGCCAGCTTGCCTCATATCAGACCCAACAGGCTTAGGCGGAGGCCCGTCTTCTGGCGATACTGAATCACGAAGGCGAGGCCCAGCGAAAGAGGGATGAGCTAACCAATCTGCTAAATCACCCGCCGACCTAAAGACTTGTATATACCTTTTTTTTATTTTTCCTTTGTACATACTCCTGAATGATACTTTGTATCCATTTTGGTTCATGAATAAAAGATATATTTTTCTTCTCATTGGTGTGTCCCTTTTTATTGAATGTATCATGTGGATAGTCTATCTTGATCTCTTTGCAGGACAACGATGGCTTAGGATTCAGGGTTAAGATCTGCCTCCTAAGAATTTTCAACTTTATGAGCCGTGAGGGTCTCATAAAGAATTTTCTCCCTACCGGTCGAGAGGATCCCGTAGGTGTAATTTCTCCTTAAGAATCTTGAGGATTTCTAAGTGTGTTTTTCTCTTGCGAGTCGTAAGGATCTCACAAGCGAATTTGCTCCCTTACGAGTCGTGAGGACCCGCAAGTGATGGGTGAGGTTATCATCATCCGCATTTCACGGAATCAGAAATTGCTCTAGATGCTTCCCACGGGTTCACTGCCGTGTTCTGCGAGGACCAGACTCCGCTCTGGACGTTTTCCAGGATACCGTGGTTTAAAGACCTCGCGGTCGAGGTTAAGGACATCATAGTCCGTGGATTTAAGGACTCCACAGTCCGTTGTTTAGTTTTAAGACATCACGGTCGAGGTTAAGGACATCATAGTCCATGAGTTTTAAGGACCTCACAATCCAATGTTAGTTTTAAGATATCACGGTCGAGGTTAAGGACATCATAGTCCATGGGTTTAAGGACCCCACAGTCCGATGTTAGTTTAAAGACATTACGGTCGAGGTTAAGGACATCATAGACCATGAGTTTAAGGACCTCGCAGTCCAATGTTAGTTTTAAGACATCACGGTCGAGGTTAAGGACATCATAGTCCGTGAGTTTAAGGACCTCACAGTCCAATCTTTGCTCCGGATGCTTCCCACGGGTTCACTGCCGTGTTCGGCGAGGACCGGGCTCTGCTCTGGATGCTTCACACGGGGTCATTTCTGTGCTCTGCGAGGACCAGGATCCGCTCTGGACGTTTTCCACCGGGTCAGGAATGACATAATCCGCGTTCTACGTAGCCAGGAATTTTGCTCTGGATGCTTCCCACGGGTTCACTGCCATGTTCGGCGAGGACCAGGCTCCGCTCTGGATGCTTCCCACGGGGTCAATGTCGTGCTCTGCGAGGACTAGGATCCGCTCTGGACGTTTCCCACGGGGTCAGGAGTGACATAATCTGCGTTCTACGTAGCCTGGAATTTTGCTCTTGATGCTTCCCATGGGTTCACTGCCGTGTTCGACGAGGACCAGGCTCTGCTCTGGATGCTTCCCACGGGGTCAGGGTTGACATAAGCCGCGTTCCACGTAACCAGGAATTTTGCTCTGGATGCTTCCCACGGGTTCACTGCCGTGTTCGGCGAGGACCAGGCTCCGCTCTGGATGCTTCACACGGGGTCATTGCCGTGCTCTGTGAGGACCAGGATCCGCTCTGGACGTTTCCCACGGGGTCAGGAGAGACATAATCCGCATTCCATATAGCCAGGAATTTTGTTCTGGATGCTTCCCACGGGTTCACTGCCGTGTTGGGCGAGGACCAGGCTCCACTCTGGATGCTTCACACGGGGTCAGAGTTGACATTATCCGCGTTCCACGTGACCAGGAAGGGCTGACTTTATCCGCATTTCACGGAGTCGGAGTTTGACTCTCGGTCATCTGCACACCGCCGAGTCATGAAACTGGGAGTTACCGCTGTTCCGCTTTGCTTGATGTTGTGTCCGTTGTAATAAGACGAATGTTGAGATGATCTCTAGGTTGTCTATGAACCATTGAGATTTGGCCTCTCCTTGTGATGAAGTTTGGGAAGGAAGGGTGTGATTCTCTCTTTGTTTGCGCCCCTGTATTGTATACAGGGATTGACATGATATCACCTGTAGGGCATAAATTTCATTCATTTTTTTTATTTCTTTCCGCGATGCTCTATTATTTCAGCTTTTATATCTCGAAGGTCGCGAATGCCCAATCATTTCGGCTATTTTTCGCGGTGCCCAATCATTTCGGCTATTTGTTTTATTTTTACTCGCTGCTTTTTATTGCGAGTTGCCCAATCATTTTGGCTCTTTTGCATGCATACATTTTTTTACTTGCTGATTTTGTTGCAAGCTGCCCCATCAGTTCGGCTATTTCGTACACATGTGTGGCTTGCTGGCTTTTTGCTGCAAGCTTGGGATTAGACACCGATTTCGGCATCAGCACCGCTACCACTGGGATATTGCCAGGAGTGAATCATCATTTGCCTTCGTGGATGTCGAACAAAGGTGGCTTAGTAGACAGGGTTAGGATTCTGTCGACTAAGGCTTTTGACTTTATGAGCCGTAAGTGTCTCATAAAGAATTTCTCCCTACAAATCGTGAGGATCTCGTAGGTGCGTTTTCTCCTTAGGAGTCGTGAGGACTCCTAAGTGTATGGGTTCTCGTTAGTCGTAAGGATCTTACAAAAGTATTTTCTCCTTCTAAGTCGAGAGAACTTACAAGTGTTTGTTCACCGTGTGAGCATATCCCTAGTCACGGATAGGACTTTGTTAGGGAAATGTTTATTCGCGTCCGTGGATTGTATACAAGGGTCAGCATTGAGCCGCTTGTAGGGAAGTATTGGAGGTTGTGGGGGCTGCTTAAGAACAGGTTCAGATCCCTGTAGCTTAAGACTTTTGAATCTTATGAGCCGTGAGGGTCTCATAAGAGGATTCTCCCTACGAGTCGTGAGGATCTCGTAAGTGTGATTTCTCCTTAGGGATCGTGGGGATCCTTAAGTGTGTTGCTCTCTTGTGAGTCGTAAGGATCTCACGCGGGTGGTTTCTCCTCACAAGGTCGAGAGGGCCCTGTAAGTGTCTTTTAACGAGGTTGCGCCCTTTCGGGTTTTCACAAACACTCGCCGGTAGCCCTGTTGTTTTTACTCACGGAGCCCTTTCGGGTTTTCATCCATGCCCATTTTGCTTATGGACATACCGTTTTCCTTTTTTTTTGTTTTTTCTCTTTTTTTTTTATTCGAACGAGGTTGCGCCCTTTCGGGTTTTCACAAGACTCGCCGGTAGCCCTGCTGTTTTTACTCACGGAGCCCTTTCGAGTTTTGATCCGTGCCCATTTTGCTTATGGACATACCGTTTCCTTTTTTTATTCTTTTTTTTGTATCAGCTTTGGGATGCTACAATCCACCGTAGTTTATCGATATCTCGGTCAACGGCTAGTTTTAGGACATAGTGGTCCGTTGTTAATTTAAGGACGTTTCGGTCCGTTGTTAGTTTAAAGACGTTTCGGTCCGTTATTAGTTTAAAGACGTTTCGGTCCGTTGAGCCGACTACTACTTATAGAGTTTGGACTTAGGAAGATAGCGAGCGGACATAGTCGTCGTCATCTATCATTGACCTGGGTCGTGACTCGTTAGGCGTAGTATTTTTTCAGGAAGCGACCATTTATTGGCCTTAAGGGCCTTTCACCATGCATGTCCATGAGTAGGTAGGCCCCACCTTGGTAGACCTTGTCTATGATATATGGACCTTCATAGTTCGGTTCGAATTTCCCCCGTTTGGCACGATTGGGGATCATAGGTTTTTTGACCACTAGCACGAGTTCGCCTTGGCTGAATGTTCTCGGCCTAGTCAATCTCTCATATGAACGTGTCATCTTTGCTTTATAAGCCTCCAGATTTTGCTGCGCTATGAGGCGGATTTCATCAAGGGCGTCGAGCTCTTCAAGCCGAAGGTGAGCATTCTCTTCATCCGTTAGGTCATAATGAACAGCCATGCGTAGAGAGGGGAGTTCTATCTCGAGGGGGAGCACCGCCTCTGTACCGAATACCAATGCGTACGGCGTTGTGTTCGTGGCCGTTTTGAACGTAGTTCGATATGCCCAGAGAGCTTCGTGCAGTCTCTCGTTCCAGTCTTTCTTATTTCGAGACACCGTCTTCTTTACAATCTTCGTCAATGTCTTGTTAAAAGCCTCAGCCAGACCGTTAGCTCGAGGATTATAGACTGAGGAGTATCTCCAGTCTATATTATGCTGTTGTGCGAAGCGGCTGATCTTGTGGCTTCTGTAGGCTGGTCCGTTATCGGAGATAATCCGTCGCAGAATGCCAAACCGATAAATGACGTGTGTCTTGAAGAAATGGAGGATATTCTCTGTCTTCACTTCCCTCAGCGGTACTGCTTCTGCCCATTTGGAGAAGTAATCAGTTGTCGCCAAAATGAACCGATGTCTTCTGGACGATGCTGGTTCGATGGGGCCGATTATGTCAGTCCCCTACATTTCGAACGGCCAGCTAGCCACCGTTGGATGTAGAGGATTTGGATGCTGATGGATGAAGTCCCCGTGAATCTGGCACGAGTGGCATTGCCTCGTGTATTCGAGGCAGTCCTGGATCATCGTGGGCCAATAGTAGCCCATCCTTTTAATCTTTAGCTTCATCTTCGGCCCGGCTTGGTGAGAACCGTAGAGTCCGTCGTGAGTTTCTTGGACGACTCTTTTTGCTTCTTCAGGTCCCAGGCATCTTAGCCATAGAGAATCAAATGACCTCTTATACAGAATATCATTGACGAAGGCAAAAGATAGAGCTCGCTTCATGAGCTGATGTTTTGAGGACGCGTCTTCGGGCGTTCGACGGGATTTGAAGTATTCTATAAAGACCTATCTCCAATCTTCAACTTTTTCTTGGTCTTTTACTTGTATAGCCATTTGTTCGGTCGCTCCCTTTTCCTCGGACGACTCTGGAGATATTTCTGCCGGTGCAAGAACCCGACGGCTTTGTACAACGATCCTGACGTCATCGAGGTTTTCTCAGCTAGTTCTTTAGCGAGCTTGGTTAAGGCATCCGCCTTGCTATTTTCCGTGCGCGGTATGCTTTCCAAGGTGTAGGAAGGAATTTGGGTCAGCAGTTGTTGCACTCTCTCGCCGTATTTCACCAACTCTGGCTTGCACGTTTGGTAGTCGCCGTTTATTTGACTAACGACCAGTTGGGAGTCTCCGTATATGAGGAGGTTCTCAATCCCCATGTCGATGGCGATCTTGAGACCCGCTATAAAAGCTTCATACTTGGCTTCATTGTTTGTCCTCGGCTCTGTTAAGGAGAAAGCAAAGCGCATTATCCCTCCTTGTGGAGTTACGAAGATGAAGCCTACCCCTGATTTGATTATGGGGGTGTTTTGTTTGCGCTTCTTCATCGAAGATGCTCCATCGAAGTAAAGTTCCCACCGGGTATCACTTCCGTCGATCGTGTCAAACGCGTTTTCGTCTGGCAGTTCGCAATTCAAGGGAGAATCGGCAGGTATCGGATGTTCGGCGAGGAAGTCGGTGATAGCCTGGCCTTTCACTGCCTTAAGAGGCTGATAGGTTATTGAGAACTCCATCAAGAGCAGGGCCCATTAGCGAGTCACCCCGTCAATATGGCCTTTGATATCAAATACTTGAGAGGATCCACCTTCGATATGATACGGACTTCATGCACCAATGCATAACGCCTGAGCTTTGTTATCGCGAAGATTAACGCCAGGCAGTGTTTTTCGATGGGAGAGTAATTGCTTTCTGCCCCCAGGAGAACTCGACTCAGATAGTAGAGAGTTCTTTATTTCCCTTGATCATTCTCTTGTGCCCACAACGCGCCTAAAAAACCTTCAAGGGCGGTTGTGTACAGAATGAGAGGCTTACCCTTGACCGGAGCAGCCAGCACTGGCGGGTTCTGTAGATACTGCTTGATTTCGTCCAGTGCGGCTTGGCATTTATGGTCCCAAACGAAAGGGGTCCCTTTCTTCATCAAGTGACTGTACGGACGGCACTTGCCAGAGAGATTGGCTATAAATCGCCGTATATACGCAAGCTTCCCTTGGAGAGACCGCAATTGTTTGAGAGTCCTTGGCGGAGGCATTTCCATAATTGCCTTGCTCTTTGACGGGTCTATCTCTATGCATCGGTGTCGGACAATGAATCCTATGAATTTGCCCGAGGAAACTCCGAACGCGCTGTTAAGTTGATCTTAGTCTAGAATTAGATTAACGTGTCCTTAACGAACGTTTAAGTTGATCTTAGCCTCAAATAAAGCTAACGTATCCTTAAACACAACCCCCCTAACCCAAATCTAAGAAAAATACGGATTTGGACTAATCCACGTCCTACGGGCGACAGCATAAATTAGTCTCCGTATACAATCCACGGGCAACCGAACACAAAACAAACACCCACGACACGAAGTGACCATATGAAGAAGGAGAAAGTTGTTACCGCGATGCGGTAGAGTAATTAACTGCAGGGGCTTGCGCCTGCAGGGAAAAGCGTCCCCACAATCAAAAACCCCTCAAACGAGGGGGAATCTGACGAAGTCTGCTACATCGGCCGCATCCGTTTAAACCTTCGATACATGATGCCATAAATCACGCGCATTTGAGAGGGTTCATCTTCAAGTTGTATTGTCGAAGGCGTTGAAATACGATCTTCAGATGCTCTAGATGTTCCTCGTATGATTTGCTTTTAATTACGAGGTCGTTGATATAGCATTCAACGATTTCATGTATGAGGTCGTCGAAAATCTTCGTCATGGCCCTCTGATAGGTGGCACCAGCGTTCTTTAGACCAAAAGGCATCACCTTGTAGCAGAATATACCCAAAGGGATCCGGAAAGCGGTATGCTTCTGGTCCTTGGGATGCATCTTTATCTGATTGTATCCTGACGAGCCGTCCATGAAGGAGAAGACTTCGTGAGTGGACGTATTATCTATCATCAGCTCGGTGACCGGTACTGGGAAGTCGTCTTTCGGGCAGGCTTTATTGAGATCCCGAAAGTTCACACATATGCGCACTGTCCCATTTTTCTTCATCATCGGGACGATGTTGGCGATCCAGTCAGGATATTGAACTTCTTGGATGAAGCCAGAGTCGATCAGCTTCTTGACCTCGGCGTTGATGCTCATCTCAAGCTCGAGCCGCATTCTTCTCGGTGCTTGTTTGATTGGCTTTACGTCCGGGGATATTGCCAGTTTGTGGATAGCAATTTCTGGATCTAGTCCTGGCATCTCGGAATAGTTCCATGTGAAGCAATCTTTATGTTGCCTAAGCACGTCTTTTAGTGTAGCCATCTTTTCTTCAAACAACAGCTCACTGACAAACGTCGGAAGCGGGTCACTTGGCGTCCCCAGATCAATTTTCTTGAGATTATCTGCAGTAGTATGTATTCCATCTTCCAGCTCTTTTGGCGCCGGTGGAAACTCTGAGATCACCTCCTCATTATCATTTTCGAAGCACCAGGGGAGGTTTCCCCCATCCTCAGGCTCTTCTTTTGATAGTGTTATCGTATGACAGGTACGGGCTCGCTTCCAAGACCGATGTTGATCTGGTTCTACTCTCGCTGTATGCGCGGCTTTTGGTTTGTGCTTCTGCGGTGGAGTTATCCTCCAACTGCTGGATAGAGCAAACTTACCGAGCTGATATTGGTCTTCGACCCAGTTCTTGAAGGTGAAGCAGTCTTCGAAAAGATGTCCCATCGCTCGGTGATAAGAGCAATAGTCTGGTTGAGAGACCTCATTAGCTTGCTCGGGGCGTTTGGACTCCGGAAGTGTAATCATCCGATGTTTTATGGCGAGATCAAGTATCTTCCGTGTCTTATTCTGAGGAAAAGAGTATGCTCGGCCCATCTTCTTTATGAGAGACGAATCTGGATTTCTCAATTCCCGATCATATGGTTTCTTGGTCCCGCTTTATCGCTGTCAAACACCTTTCCCGCTCTTTGATTTATTTTTGCCTCTGCGTCGGGCTTTTTGTATGACGGGTTGATAAGGAAGAACATTGTCATTCTCTGTTACCTGCTGAAGGAGGCGCTGTGCCCTGGCTTTTTCGTAAATAGCCATTTCACGGTTATGGTCATCCCGTATCTTTTGACCCGCTTCCCTGATAAGCTTGTCCATTTGTTCTTCAAACGACGGACTCGGCATTCTGATGGTAGGATCTCGTTTTGGTTCAGGGTCAGCGTTTTCTGACAGGGCGTCTTCTTCTTCATCGAAATCATATATGACATAGCTACCATGTACTCGTTCCCGTTTCTTAGATTGAACATATCCGAGCCCGATCGTTTCCATTCTCCCGTTGGGTAACTTTCGCTGAGTTCCGGGGACATCCCAAATCCTGTTGTAGAATCAAGCTTGTCGAGTATCCTGTCTGAAGGGTACCCCTTGACGCTTCAATAGCCTTTTCAAGCCTTCCGTGTAATATCTAGGCAGACGGATGGGCAGGAGCCTGTCGAGTGTAGAATCGGCGCCATGCCAAACTCTCTTGCCACTTTGGTTTCCCCAGATCGGTAGAATAAGATCGCTTTTTCACCTTTTCACCTGGGAGGGACATAGAACGTCTGCAGCTCTTCCACATTGTAAGTATCAAGCTCGTCTAGTTCTTTATGATGCTTGGGCAGAACCACGGCAACTTGCAAACTTTGCTCTTCATCAGCGAAGGTTTGTATTGAAGGCCGAGTAGAGAATATGGTGTTGACCTCATCTTCTGAGTCGCTGCCGAAGATAAGCATAGGAGCGGACGGTCCCGGCTTGTTGTGCTGGGGTGGCCCTGAATAAACTATCTCTTCCTCTTCCTCGGTATCACTCCCGAAGACCGGAATGGTGGTGATAGCTTTGTTCTCCGGTTTATGACATCTCTCTGTGTCTTCAAAGTCTGGCAAGAAGTATTTTGCATCTTTGTATTTTCGGACTTCGTTTATGGAGAATGGCTTCAACTCCCCTGTCACAGTGTACTCGAGACCATCCTTGAAGTATTTCATACACTGATGTTGTGTAGAAGGGATGATGTTGTACTCGTATAACCAAGGCCGGCCGAGCAAAGCATTGTAGCATTTCTTGGCGTCAATGACATGGAACTTAATGTCCGTGACAAGCAGCCCAAAGCGTAACGTCAGTATCACGGACCCGAGAGTCCGTGATGACCGGGAGTCAAAACCGGAGATGGTAATTTATCGCGAGCGAGGTGCTGAACGCTCATGCAGATTTCCTTCAATACTCTCACGTTGAGGAGATTGACGGAAGACCCATTGTCAACCAGGATTTTGCCTATCTTTATATCGTGACAGTATCCTGAGACATATAGGAGACGGTTGTGCTCACATGTCCCAAGTAGGAGATCTTCGTCGCCGAAGGTGATATCGGCTGTGTGCACTTCTTCTAGCTCGTCCTTCATCCTTTCTTCGGCGAGGAAAGATTGAAATTACTCTGGCTCTTGTAGCGCCTTGATCAATGAATCTCTTGCTTCTTTTGATAGTAAAAGGGCGTCGAGAATGCTGAGCTGTGAGGGTAACTTCCTCAAGTGCGCTAGAACGTTGTAGTCCACCTTACTTTTCTTTGGCGGGTCCTTGGCGGTCAGCTCTTTCATGGCTTGGTCATCTAGGGCGATATCTTCAGAGACCTTCTCTTTTCCCTTATCTTTTCTGTTCGCGGGTCCGAGATTCTTTTCGGGCAGCGTACGATTGCGCAGCTGGATATTTTCGCAGGTCTTCGGTTCTTCCTCTTTCCCCGAGGTAGATTCTTTGAAAAGAGGGCAAAGATTCATCTCTTCGTTGGAGTCACTTCCGAAGGTGAGGACTTGCGATCCCCCAGCGTTGACCACGTGACAATTGCCGACGGTTCTTCTAATCTCCTCGGTCGCACTTCTTCGCTCCCGACGAGTTTTGCGTTTCATCCGCTTAAAATGTTGCCGGTGAGCAACATATCCCTGCCACCATCTTTTAAAAGCGTTGCACTCTTCGGTGGGGTGCGCAATCTTTCGGTGATATAAACAGTAGCTAGGATATATTTCCGCTTCATTAGTAGTGTTTCCTTCAGAGGGTGGCAGCTTCATTCCCATTGATATGGCTTTGGCGAACCTCTTCCTCATCTTGAACTTGTTTTTATCTGCGACAGATGTCCTCTGATTCGGCGGGAATGTCTCGACTCTTTCGTCCAGTCGCCGGCGTTTGGCCTTTTCAAGTATAGCCATCTCACGTTCCCGATCAGCTTTACTTTTCAGAAGAGCTTCATTCAGGAATGCGTCGATCATTTCGTCTGACGGCCCTGGAAGCTCCGGTTCAAGACCTGCCCCCAGTCTCTTGGTGCAAGGAGCTTCTTCATCATCTATCGATGAGTGAGAGATCACATGGCAACTTGCCACGTAATCTTCAGATTCATCTGACGAGTCTTCTCCATCACCTTCGTCCTCAAGGACGTGGCCGAGGAACTCTTGGAGCGTGATTGGAGTCCGTGCCTTCTGATTATACTCTTCCAGCGCGTTAATCTGTTTTTGCAGGTTCGTGCGTGTGTCACCAGGCTTCACGGGCTTTTTGGTCTTCTTCTTCTTCTTCGAATACTTCGACGGCTGGGTGTGAACGCTTGAGCTATCACCACCGATTCTTGGAGTCGGGCGCGGTTTTAGCATTCCTTCGATGATCTGGGGTTCCAGCGAATTCTTCCACCTGACCGCCGGGCATATCTGGAGATCATTGAGCATCCTTTTGGTTTTGGCCGAAAGAGCCACCTCCCATGGAGCTTCCTCAACAAAAGAGCACGTTGCCCCTGGTGTATCCATCTTCTTAGGAGTGTGCGGTTGTGGTGGGCTTACTTTCCATTTCTCAGGCAACGCAAACATGCCTTGTTGGTACTAATCCTCGATCCATCCCTTAGAGACGAAGCAATCTTCGATTGGATGGCTTACCGTTTGGTGGTAAGGGCAATAATTGGGGTTATTTGCTACGCCGGGTTGCAATGGCCGCTTTGGATTCGGCAGATTGATAAGCCGGTTGCGCATCGCCAGCTCAAAGAGTCTCTTCGTTTTGTCCCGTGGGAACAAGTAAGGACACTTCATTTTCTCATTATAATAGCGCCGTCTCTCTTCCAGTTGATCCGTTAGTCTTGGAGCACTGGGCTGCTGTTGGGTATTCGCAACGAAGGTCGCCTTCCCCTTACCTTTTTCGTTCCGCGGCTCCGGCTTCGGAGGAGACGGTCTATGACCCATCTGATCCATCTGGGCTAGCTTGTCGATTAAAGCCTGGAATGTGGTCGGTTTGAAGAACATCATGAACTGTGAAATAGTTGCATGAGGGTCTAGGGTGCCCATGAACATGACCACCGCTGGTGCTTCTTCGATGCGCTGTTCGCATTTCGACCACAGATTCCACCATCGGATTGTGTACTGAACCCACGTCTCGCCCGGTTTCACCCTGGCATTGATCAATGCTGTTATCGGGGTGCGTTCACTAGCACTTGCAAATCGCTGGGTGAACAACAACTCCATTTCTGCGAAAGTCTTGACGGAGTCATTTGGAAGTTCGGAGTACCACTCAAACGCCGTCTCCGATAAGCTGCCGACGAATTGGCGGAGCAAAAACTTATCGTCACCCCCGGTGTTGCCACAGAGAGCCCTGAATTGAGCGAAATGTTGATGGGGATTGCCTGTCCCTTTGTACACATAGAATTTGGGGATCGTGTAGCCCGGAGGGTACTTTATCTGATCATACCAGCCTGGATACGGTCGCCCAGTTTTAACGATTTGCCCAGCCGCTTCATTTGCCTGGTGAACTCGTATCTGCTGAGCGATATAATCAACCAGAGCAGCTTTGGAGATTGTCTCCTCCTTGGCTGTTGACAGAGCCGGCAGAGGATTCGATGTTTCTCCTCTGTCATCTTCAATTGCTACTGGAGGATCTTCTGCTGAGGGATCCGGCTGGATCATCATGCCCACCATATCTTGGAATAGAAGGGCCATTTGCTTTATATTGGCCACTTGTTCCGCAGACTCCTTGTCCTTCATTTCGAGCATTCTCCGAAGGAATTCAACATCAGTCTCGTGTTCGTGACGTTGTTCCGATGACGCCTCCGGGCTTTCTTTTGGCCCGGTAAGTATGGCCATTGTAGTCAGCATCTCTTGAAGCTTCTGCTGTTGTTGTTCCTGAGCCCTTGTTATTGATCGGGTGAGCGGTCGATGGCCCGTCGAAGTGCGGCTTTCCTCTTTTCCGGAAGCCATGTAACAAGTATGTACCACCATGCCCCCAGACTTAGGGCGTTTGGGCTCGATGTTTTTGCGGTCTGCTACGTTTACAGGGGCTTTCTCTGGCCTCCTTTTCTTTTGGGTAGTCGACGTGGAGGGGGCCATTGTAGCGGGCACCCAAGTAGTTGTCGTCTTTTGCGGCTTACTGGGACGGTTCCCTTCCGGCTGAACCTTCAGCTTCTTCTGTCGGCGGAGGTAGTCTTGATCGATCACTGACTCTTGGACACGTCACCAGACTTTGTAAACTTTGGAGGACAGCCGCTGAGGGGGCTGTTCCGGTTTTGCTTCTGCGACAGTCTCTACCGGTGGAGCTTTTTAATACGTCGGTAGGCGAATTCCTGCGCACCTTGTTCAGCAGCTCAAAGCTGTTCCCGGTTGGAATAGCAGCATTAATTTCCACCGTTGGAGCCGGTGGTGTTATCCCAGAGGGGGAGTTGCCCCCGGCCTTCCTTACTCGGCGCTAGTGGCGACGTCGAGCGTGTCGAGCTGTTGGGGCCGGTTCGGCGATGGGGATGGCTTTGTCTTGCCCCCTGTCCAGATGAGGCGCCGCTGGTGCCAGCCTCTTGAAGACTGACGTCTTTTGAGAAGCGGTATCCAATCTGTCAAAGACAGACCTTCGAGCAAGAACGAGAGCCGGAATAGTCGGTCTTGTAAAGACCGACTCTTTGGTAGGAGAAGCCGCCTTGACGACTTCAGGAGCAGAGATGGCTATCTTCTTTGGGATGGCCACTTCAGGTGTCATGGGCTTCTTGGCAGGCCCATCGGAGTTCAGGCTCAGTCTGGCGAAGACCGAGGAGTTGGAGCTGGACGACCCGTTGAGAGGGGCCGTGGTAGTAGCAAGCCGATCGAAGACCGACTTCTTGGGAGCTTCCAGTGCTGGCATAGGAGCGCTGAAGCTCGTTGGCGGGAGCATGGTCCCGAAAAACAATCCTGTGGTGGCTTGGGTGACCTGTTCCACCAGCATCGTGAACAGGGAAGCCGCCTGGGGCCCGTAAGCGATGCCCCCAGTTAAGGCAGAACGTGGGTTGCAGTTGCATGTGGAACACTTCGAGCAGGTGAACGCCATTGATCTTTGCTTTCTGCACCAAGCAAAACGCCAAATCTCAGTATCTCGAACCCAAGGGCAACCATTAGCAAACCGCGATTCGTTCGCGAACACGACACACGAAGTGTGGAGTGGAAAGAGGAAAGGGTCCCACCGAGCGTGCCAGAATCTGTTCCCCTCCGAATACAGAGACGCGACCGTGTAGGTTCATCTTGTCTGAAATTCGGGGCAGATGCTAATTGGTGCTATCCGTCCACCTCTTCGAAGATGCCAAGTTGATTTATGGCACCATGTATCGAAGGTTTAAACGGATGCGGCCGATGTAGCAGACTTCGTCAGATTCCCCCTTGTCTGAGGGGTTTTTTATTGTGGGGACGCTCTTCCCTGCAGGCGCAAGCCCCTGCAGTTAATTACGCTACCGCGTCGCGGTAACAACTTTCTCCTTCTCCAGATGGTCACTTCGTGTCGTGAGTGTTTGTTTTGTGTTTGGTTGCCCGTGGATTATATACGGAGACTAATTTATGTTGTCGCCCGTAGGGCGTGGACTAGTCCAAATCCGTATCTTTCTTAGATTTGGGTTTGGGGGGTTTGGGTTTAAGGATACGTTAGCCTCATTTGAGACTAAGATCAACTTAAACGTTTGTTAAGGATACATTAGTCAGATTTTAGACTAAGATCAACTTAACGGGACCGTTTAGATCCGACAAGAGAGCAATTGGGCTCTATTGTTAAGTTTAGGGACATTGCGGTTGATTAGTTTAAGGACATTACGGTCCAATGTTAGTTTAAGGACATCTCGGTCCAATATTAGTTTAAAGACATTACGGTCAAGGTTAAGGACATCATAGTCCATGGGTTTAAGGACCCCACAGTCCGATGTTAGTTTAAATACATCACGGTCGAGGTTAAGGACATCATAGTCCGTGGGTTTAAGGACCCCACAGTCCGATATTAGTTTAAAGACATCACGGTCGAGGTTAAGGATATCATAGTCTGTGGGTTTAAAGACCCCACAGTCCGATGTTAGTTTAAAGACATCACAGTCGAGGTTAAGGACATCATAGTCCATAGGTTTAAAGACCCCACAGTCCGATGTTAGTTTAAAGACATCACGGTCGAGGTTAAGGACATCATAGTCCGTGGGTTTAAGGACCTCACAGTCCGATATTAGTTTAAAGACATCACGGTCGAGGTTAAGGACATCATAGTCCATGAGTTTAAGGACCCCACAGTCCGTAGTTTAGAGATGTCGTAGTCTATGAAATGTGTGGTTGTCGGGACCCGTCACCTCTTTCAAGACGTTGAGGAATTACAACGACAAATATCAAAGGAGTGAAGAGATGTACCCTTGAACCAGGGTGAGTTAAGTGATCTATAGTCCGATTTGGAACTAAGATCAATTAATTGTATTATGAGCACTATAGCTCAGTTAAGTCTGAATTGAGGACTTATGGCCAACTTGGGTTAAGTCCAATTAGATTTAAAATGTTGGCCCTTTGTTGGACCCTTAGACATCTGTTTGGGTTCAGCCCTTCATCTCTTAGCAATGCTAGACAAGAGTTTGAGGGCTCTGTTATCATTTGGATCTTTGACTGAGGATTAGACATTATACCTCTGAGTTTCTACTCAATTTTGAGATTCAATTGAAGGGGAGGCTTTGCCTCTAGAAAATTAGCCAATTTGGCTAAAAGTAGTGTTAAACACTAAAGAACAGTAGTGTTGAACACTAGTAATAAAGCTCTCAAATTAGTGTTTAAACACTAGGAGACAACAGTGTTAAACACTGGAAATAGGATTCTCAAATTAGTGTTAAACACTAAAAGACAATCAGTTTTAAACACTGGAAATAAAGCTCTTGAATTGGTGTTTAACATTAGAAAAAAGAGGGTCACGTGTGGACACGTGAGGGCGCCCAGAGGTGGGACCAGATCCCTTTACTTCGTTCTGCAATTAAGTGTTAAACACTTTTTTATTTTTATTTTGAGCCTCACGTGTTGGCACATGATGGTCATCTGTGCGCTGATCACTAAAGCGTTTGCTAAGGGGTCACGTGGTAACACGTGAGAGCGCCCAAAGCTTAGATTTCCTTTGCTTTTTCTTTCTGTGTTTTGGAAGTCACGTGGGAGCACGTGAGGCGTTGCCTCAGAGCTTTTTCCTTCTCATTTTTGGGGATCTCTTCAGGGGTCACGTGGGGCCACATGATCTTGATTCTTTTCATGCACAGAGATCTCTTAAGTCTTTTTATTTTTAAGAATTGAATTCTTTTATAGGGTTAAACCCTAATCATGATTTTGGAGGAATTAAATTCCTATATATGAAGAATTAAATTCTTATGTAGGGTTGAACCCTAATTTCTTTTAGAGGAATTAAATTCCCATATATGTAAAAGAATTAAATTCTTGTATAGGGTAAGACCCTAATGTCATTTAGAAGGAATTAAATTCCTGTAAATTTGAGAGAATTAAATTCTCAATTAGGGTTAAACCCTAGTTCTGTCTATCTTGAAGGAATTAAATTCCTATAATTTTAGGAGAATTAAATTCTCATATAGGGTTAAACCCTAGTTTTGTCATGAAGAAATTGAATTCCTGTGAGTTTTGAGAGAATTAAATTCTCATATAGGGTTAAACCCTAATTTATCTTGGAGGAATTAAATTTCTATAAATTTGGGAGAATTAAATTCTCTAAACTCAATTCTCCCTCTAAGTTTTGGATCTGCATGGCAGAATCTCAACCCGATGAGAATTAAATTTTCAACCTATGGGGAGATTTGCTTCTGCAGATCTTCAACCAGAGGAAGAACTAAGTTCTTTTTGCAGAAGAGTTAAACTCTTAAATTTGAGAATTAAATTCTCTTTTTTGAAGTTTTGATCCATTTCCTCTTTCTCACCTAGGGTTTCTTTCTTGAGAATTAAATTCTCCTTTCTTTTTTCTCTGCTATTTTTCTTTTGAAAGTTTCAAGATCCCAGAATTCTATATCCCTTTCTTCTCTTCTTGGCTCCTATTTATAGGAGAAGGAAAAGAATCAATTTGTTTAATAAATCTTTCATTGAAAGATTTTGCTTGTTTTCATAATTAATATGATCATTTAGATCATTCAGTGAATTTTATTCACCGTTGGATTTTCAATCCGAAGATATTCTGTTCGTTACTTTCGGTGAGATTTAGGAAAATCTTTCCTTGTCTAAGATTTTTCCATCAATTGGTGATTTTTAATCACCCCTGGATTTTTAATCCAACGGCTCCCCATAATCCTTTTCCATTTGGAAAGATTTAGAGGAATTTAGAATTTAATTCTATTAAACTGTAAGGCTTTCAAAGCCTGTCACGTGCTGGCACGTGACCCTTGGTCACGTATGAGCACGTGACCCCCAATTGGGGTCTTTCTTCAGCCGTTTGTTTTCATTTCTGTTTGATGAGATTTTAACCATCACGTGTCATCACGTGACCATTGGTCACGTGTGAGCACGTGATACCTCATTGAGGTAATTCCTGATTTTTAGAATTAAATTCTATTAAGCTGTAAAGCTTTCAAAGCCTGTCACGTGCTGGCACGTGACCCCTAATTGAGTCATCTTTCAGCCATTTGTTTTCATTTCTGTTTGATGAGATTTTAACCATCACGTGTCATCACGTGACCATTGGTCACGTGTGAACACGTGATACCTCATTGAGGTAATTCCTGATTTTTAATCAGGAAACAATTTCAAAGACTTGTGGAATAGATAACCTAGAAGCACAGACTGTAGAATACACTTCACATTCCTACATCTCACTGTTTTACCCCTGTATTATTTATTTACACGCATGTTTAATTATATCATCCTATCCTGATTATCGCTATTATTTTGATATTATGACGCACTGACGTCTGGGTTTTGCATGGCCCAGTTCCTCTACCTTTATCGCAGGCAGATCAAGAGTACTTTAGAAATCAAGCCGAGCAATGAGGAGCTAGCTATTTAATTTAGAGACTCGTAGTTTATTTATTTCCAAAATTTTATTTCTTTTGATGTGAGCCCATATTGGGACAGGATTCAGATATTGTTTATTGGATCTTGATTCGTTTCTGCTTTATGCATTTTCTTGATTTTATTTATTGTGGCAGATAAACATGTGTTAGCTAGATTATATATTTTACTGTTCTTGATATCCGCTTGACAGCCATAATGTAACTGTGGAGGGATAATTCCTAACCACAGGTAGCATGGTTGGCTCTGTCACGTGCCGTGTTTACGTATCTTGGAAAGCGGGACATAACAAGTCGAGAGGATCTTGTAGGTGTGTTTTCTCCTTATGAATCGTGGGGATTCTTAAGTGATATTTTCCCTTGTAAGTCGTAAAGATCTTACAAGAGTATTTTCTCCTTGTAAGTCAAGAGGACTTACAAGTGTTGTTCACCATACTGGGACATTTCTTGCTATTGGTGAAACTTGGTAGGGGATATATTTATTTATGCCCATAGATTGTATACAAGAGTCAATATAGGACCGCCTGTAGGGCAAGTTGGGGGATATGATAGCTTAAGAATAGGTTTAGATCCCTATAGTTTAAGGCTTTTGCTCTGAGCCGTGAGGGTCTCATAGGGGGAATTCTCCTTACGAGTTGTGAGTATCTTCCAAGTGTAATTTCTCTATAGGAATCGTGGGGATTCCTAAGTGTGTTGCTCCTTTGTGAGTCGTAAGGATCTCACGCAGGTATTTTTTCCTCACAAGGTTGAGAGGACCTTGCAAGTGCACATAAATTTTTTATTTTACGAGTTTGCACCCTTTTCGGGTTTTCACAAACTTGCCAGCAATCCTGCTGTTTTTACTCACGACGCCCTTTCGGGTTTTCATCCGTGCCTATTTTACTTGTGGACATACCATTTTCCTTTTTTACTCTTTTTCTATTTATTTTTTAAACGAGATTGCGCCCTTTCGAGTTTTCACAAACTCGCCGGTAATCCTGCAGTTTTTACTCACGGCGCCCTTTCGGGTTTTCATCCGTATCCATTTCGCTCGTGGATATACCATTTTTTTGCGAACGATGGAACTCTCGAAAGTAGTTTCGCCGTAGATGACCCATCTGTTTGCCGGTAGGACTTGGAGGTGACTTCATCGCTAGAGTAGCTGTGTAGCCGGTAGGACTTGAGTTGCAACCCTCGCCGTTGAGACTTTAATTGCAATATAGATCTCAAGAGAGGATATCGCCGTATTTGGGGCGAAGCGCCATGTTTAAGGCGACACACTAGTTTAGGAACGTTTCAATTCATTATCGCCATGTTTGAGGCGAGTATTAGTTTAAGGACGTTCAGGTCCATCATTCCCATGTTCGGGACGAAATGCTAGTTTAGAGACATCTCGGTCCAACATCGCCGTTTTTTAGGCGACGTGCCATGTGAAGGGTTTTCATAGCACCACTACTAGGGTTTGGTAGCATCACACATGCCATATTTAAAAAATTAAAGGGTGCAAAAGAAACTAACCTAGGGATCAAACTAGAAAAACTAAGGTAACACAAAATCTAACACATACCGCAAGTAGTTTAGTACTAGGTAAAGAGAATACAATCTTTGTAGCTCCCTTTGCTAGACTCCTTGGCTACTTGGAAGTTGGCATAGACTTGCTTGAGATCCTCCAAGTCCACGATGATCCACCCGGAGTCCTCTTTGTCTAAGCTCAAAGCTCCACTTGATCAAGAGATGAAGTTGAAGCTAACACTCTAAACTAATGGGCAAGAGTAGTATAGAATGATGATGTGGTTTATTTTCTCACTTCAAAACCCTAACTTGATCACTATCTTACTCACTAATGAAAGCTAGAGAGCAAGAGAGAGAAGGAAGAAGATGATGGCAAATGAGAGCTCAAGATAATGAAAAAGATTAAGATAAAAATGAGAATAGAAATTATATATAATTTCCACTCTCATTCTTAACTCAAGTTAATAAATATCTAGATATTTATTTTGGAGCTCTAATGGCCATGGAAAGATAACTCATGGTTAACTTGAGGTTTAGTGAAGGAATAAAATAATCAACCATGAATGATTATCCATTTCCATTAATCTCAAAAATAAATACAAATATATTTACTAACATGTGAGTCTTATATTGCCACCATCTAGTGTATCAACAACCATGACACATATGTGTATGCATGTATGTGTGCATGCACATCTATATGTGCATCAATGTAAACATGTGCATACATGCATGCATACAACAAAAGACAAAAGGGTCTAAAGTGATAAGGCTAATGGTCAATGTTAAATCAACACTTGATTTAACAAACCGGTCATATCTCATACGACCCGACCAACAGCAAACCGCCCGATTAATATACGGTATTACATACGCGCATTTAATCGGGTCCCCGCGCATATCTCATATGCACTCCACATCGTTTCGCCTGGGCTAGGTAACTCCATTGTGGGACTCTAAGACTCATCAATACGCTGGCAGTGGGTGATGATCATATCAAACACCTCCAAGCCGCAAGAGGTCAGCTAAACGTAACGGCCACCCGGGTATTGAACGATCAGAAGAAAACAAGCGAGCCTGTCAAAACTCCCGTCGAGCCAACCGGCAACACTACCGTACAGTCCGGTCTCTTCGTCAGATATGTTGTATATCGAGTCTAGGGAAGGTAACGTCGACCCCAATAACTCAATAAGTCGTGCCGATGAATAGTCTATAACAAATCGAGAAACTACTGATAATACTTATCAGTAAATCTCAACAGCCCTGGCCAGGGACTTACTGATATAGCCAATCGAGTACTGCACAACATCAACCCCCAATACCGATAGAGACGAAAACCCTCCTATCGCTCAGCGTCTCCATGTGTCTCGGGACTGTACCTAAAAGCCACCTGTTTGCATGACTCAGTAGAGCCGTGGTAGGGTGGTAATCAAAGTACAGTGGGAGAACACACAAGACTCTATGACGATCTCGGGTCTACAGACTAATCTGTACCAGTGTCACCTGAGAACTGCTATCCAATGATAGATATAATACCATATAGGAGTTCTCGGCGAGTTCGTCCAGTGTACCCAGTCTCCACTGAGCACCCGCATATGATCTCGATGTCAAACATCAATGGATGTGGGAACATACATCGCCCATCATATGGGCCTAGTATCATACACGCTAGTCTACTCTGGTATATCGATGCCCCATCTCGATACACCTACGACTAGGGACATTTCAGGATATGCTTATAAACAAGCACGTCCCGCTAGTATGATCTCCATCATAATCACAGTAGTCAAGCAAATATCCTCAGGGCTTTATCAACATGTTTAAATGAATAAAAGCATGATCAAGTCAACATGTCAGATAAAGAAGAACCAGATAGCATACTATCATGTCGAGAAAGAATGTCCTCTGTGTGTGTGTGTGTGTATATATATATATATACATGTATAAATACATCTACTATCATATAATGGCCTCTAGGGCATACATATATCCAACACCGTGTTTGAGGCGACGCGCTAGTTTAGGAACGTTTCGGTCTGTTATCACCGTTTTTTTAGGCGACACTCTAGTTTAGGGACATTTCAGTCCAGTATTGTTATGTTTGGGGGAACGCATTAGTTTAGGGACGTTTCGGTCCAGTATTCCCGTGTTTGGGGGAACGCATTAGTTTAGGGACATTTCGGTCCAGTGTTTAGGGGAACGCATTAGTTTAGGGACGTTTCGGTCCAGTATTCCCGTATTTGGGGGAACGCATTAGTTTAGGGAAATTTCGGTCCAGTATTCCCGTATTTAGGGAAACGCGTTAGTTTATGGACATTTCGGTCCATCATTATCATTTGGTCGGGAAGTTGCATAACTCATCACTTCCAACTCTTGCTGGCTGAGACGCTGCTGCATGTCCTTTGTATGCATGGACACTTCACGCATCAGGTATCTTCACCCTCTTGGACCGCTTATTTTACCATCGCAGCAATCAGGTTGTTTTGCGGGAAATTCCGAGCATTTTACACGGCACCTGCCCCCTGCTCATCAATATCTCTTTTCGATACTGATGAAGCATCTTCTTCATATACGAAAGAACGAGATATCACATCATTCCTTCTGCCGAGTCTTCCTCTTCCTTGGAAGAATGAACTTGACTTGAGGGTTTTTCCCCTCATCGTCTGATTCGGAGTGGGACATGGATTTCACATCTCTCCTATGGTTTTTTTCAAGCGGGATATTCCACTTGATTGTAGGACCCGTTTGTAGGTCCCTTGATATCCTTCCTGTTTTTTAAAAAAACAGGACTATCTGGTGTAGAGATTATTCCGCCAGTGAGCACTATGCCCCCTACATATATCCCGGGGGAGCGAGTATTCGCGCCCTACTCTTTCGAAGGGTAGAACCCATGCTGTCGCTATTTTGGCGACAGATTGCTTTGGAGCCGCTCATTCTTTGTTAAGCATTGGCGACAAACGCTACCTCGCCTTTGCTTTTCATACATCTCCATTGGAAGAGGAAGGGTTTTGACCCATCTGATCCAATCGAGCCATTTTATTTATGAGCTCTTGGAAGGTCGTCGGCTTGAAGAGGGCCATATATGCGAACACCTTTGAATTTGGGTCAAGGGTGGCTATGAACATTCCCACGGCTGCAGCTTCGTTGATGCGTTGCTCGCATTTTGACCAAAGATTTCACCATCGGGTAATATATTGAACTCAAGTCTCACTCGATCCAACCCTTTCGTTGACCAATGCCGCCACGGTAGTGTGTTTATTTACACTAGCGAATCTCTGACAGAAGAGCATCTCCATTTGTTCGAAGGTGTTCACGGAGTCATTTGGGAGTTCCGCATACCATTCGAAGGCAATACCAGACAGACTGCTGACGAACTGTCGGAGGAGCAGTATATCGTTTCCTCCAGTGTCGCCGCACATGGATTTAAAACGCGTAATGTGCTGGCGTGGATTCTCGGTTCTTTTGTATATGTGGAACGTCGGAAGTATGTATTCTGGCGAGTACTGTATTTGATTGTACCAGGCCGGATATGGTCGACCAGTCTTGATTGACCTATTTGCAGCTTCATAGACATGGTGAGATTTGATTTGCTGAGCGATGTATGTCCAGTTTAGTTTTTTGGATCATTTTCTCCTCAGCCGTTGATGGGGCTTGCAGAGGATTTGAAATGTCACCCTTGTCTTTAAGAGCGACTACCAGCAATTCATTTGCCAATGGTTCCGATTGGACCATCATTCTAGCTATATTTTGGATCAGAAGTGCCATCTGGTTCATTTTAATGGATATTTTTGCCGCTTCTTCATCTCACTTTTTGAGAGCGCGCTTTAGAAAGTCAACATCAGACTCCTGCCATGTTCTTTCTCCACATGCGTCTTCGGGATTTTCCTTAGACAATGGATTAGAGTGTTGCCTCCTGAGCAAACATCTTCTGCAACTTTTCACGTTGCAGTTGAGCTTTTGTCGGAGACCAAGTATGCGGTCTATGGCTGGTATAAGTGTGACCTTCCTCTTTGGAGTTCACCATGTAGACTGTGTGAACTACTATGCCCCCAGGCTTAGGGCATTTGGAGCTTTGACTCTTGGTGTTTACCTCGGACACTTGGGCTTTATCAGGCCTCTCTTTTTGGTAAGAAGCCGCTTTGGCTTTAGGAGGAGCCATTGTATCAGGAACCGTTTTGGGATGAGTCCCCTTGTATTTGAAAGGGGATTTGTCAGAATTTAGCTGACGTTTAGGGGAAGAGCCGCGGTTGACGACTGAGTCCTTCACCTGCTTCCACACCTTATAAATAGATGAGGACAGATCTCTCGAAGAGCGAACTATTTTTTGCTCTCGTTGAATATACATAGGCTGCGGAGATTTCTTTAATATTGCGGTGGGATAATTTTGTCTAACCCTTCGCAACAGTACGAAACTGTTCCCGGTTGGAACAGCAGCATTCACCACTGGGGTTGAAGTAAGTGGAGTCAATGCTGATGGAGAACTGCCCCCAGCTTGTCTTGTATGATTCCGATATCGACGTCGATCGTGTATTATGACCGGAATTTGATTAGCCTCAGGATTTTGCTGAGCCTTCCCCATGTTTTCTCTGAGAGCTTGAATATTCTGCCCGCTGTGCTGGCCTTAGTCTTCAGCGGATGCCAGTCGTATGGAGACTGTTGCTATCGGCGGAACTGTAGCTTGAGGAGCCAGCCTGTGAAAGACAGACTCTTTCTGGGATTCCTCCTTCGGCGTTGAGGCATCGAGAGTAGGAGGTGGGAGCATAGACCCAAAGAAAAGCCTACTGATTTCTTGAAGAGCCGGATTGCAGAGATTTGAGCCTGCAAGTGGCCCATATTTGACTCCACCAGACGTGACAGAGTATGAATTGCTGTGAGTAGAAACAAATGCCATTATGCATAGAGATAAAACACCGGCTTCAGTATCCCATCACCTAAGGGCAACTACAAACATATATACCGCAATTATTTGATCGCGGAAAAACATGACACACGAAGTGTGGAGTGGAAAAAGAAAGAGGTCCCACTGGGCGTGCCAGAATCTGTTTACCGCCGAAAACAGAGAAGAACTGGGATATATCGTCTTTCCTGAATTTGGGGGCAGATGCTATTTGGACATATCCATCCACCTCTCCGAAGATACCAAGTTGATTTATGGCATCGTATATCAGAGGTTTGGATAGTTGCGACCGTTGTAGCAGACTTTATCAGATTCCTCCTTATTTGTGAGGGATTTTTGTTAGGAATATGTATGCCCTAGAGGCCATTATTGATGATATAGTAGATGCTTGGATATATATAGAGGACTTTCTTGATCGACATGATAGTATGCTATCATGTTACCTTTATATTAACATTATGTAGACTGGTATCTTTATACTGTCTGTCTCTTACATGTTGATAAAGCCCTTAGGATATGTACTTTACTACTAGGATTATGATGAGATCATACTAGTGGGACCAGAGTGGTCCAAAAGTACATCCATTAATCAGTTCCTAGTCGAGGGAACATCGAGACTAGGGCATCAATATTCAAGAGTAAACTAGTGTGTACGTTTCTTGTCCCTTAGAGGGTGATGGTTGATCCCACAACCATTGGTGTATGACATCAAAGATTGTACACATGTGCTCATTGGAGAATGGGTACACCGAACGGACTCGCCGAGGACTCCTAGTTGGTAGTATACCTATCATCATATAGCAGTCCTCTGGTGACACTGGTACAGGTTAGTCTGTAGACCCGAGATCGTCATAGAGACTTGTGTGGCTCCCACTGTGCTTTGATTTCCTCCCTACCACGCTCATAGGAAATGTGCAAACAGGTGGATTTTGTGTACAGTCCCGAGTCGCATGGAGGCAATGAGCGATAGGAGGGGTTTCGTCTCTCCCGGTATTGGGGGTTGATGTTGCGCTATACTCGATTGGCTATAACTGGAAGTCCCTGGATAGGGATGCTTATGAGATTTACTGATAAGTGTTATCGGTAGTTTCTTAAACCGTTATAGGCCAGACATCGGCATGACTTATCACGTTACTGGGGTCTGATGTTTACCACCCCTAGACATGATATGCGACATATCAGACGAAGAGACCGGACTGTATGGTAGTGTTACTGATAGGCTTCATGGAGAGTATGGACAAGCTTGCTTGTTGATCTTCATATCGCTCAATACCCGGATAGCCGTTACGTCCAGCTAGTACCGCTGACGGCTTGTAGGTGGCTGATGTGATCATCACCTACTGCTGACGTATTGACGAGTCTTTAGAGTTCCACACAGAAGTTCCCTGGTTCAAGCGAAACGAAGTAGGACACATATGTGATATGTGTGTGGGCCTGATTAAATACGTGTATGTGATATCGTATTGTAATCTGGTAGTTATCTGTTATCGGTTCAGTTATTTATGATATAACCAGATTGTCGAATCAAGTGTTGATTTGATAATGTGATATACAGATAAATGATATTAGTCGGCATATGTGATATAACCGGATCATTAAATCAAGTGTTGATTTAATAATGTGATATATATTGTATTTGATATAATTATAACTTAACTAATATCATTAGCTCACTAAATATTTTATTATATGTATATATATAGCATGACATAAATTTCTATTTTATGAAAATAGAAATGAGGTGGAAAATGGGAAGACTTTGGGAGCATGGTTGCAAGCATAGGCTTTTATCATTGTTTATTCATCTTGACTCACTATTCAAGTATGGGTGCAATTTTATATTGCAATAATTCCATGCTTGAATGAGTGAGGTCAAGGGGTTAGCCATTCACTTGCTCATTCTAACACTTAGCCATTTTTCTTTAGTTGCTCTCATATGCTATCTAGCTTCTTCTTCTTTCTCAATGTCATGGTTTAAGCTTCAACCCTCACATGTGATGTAAAACATGAAACTTAAACACAAACTTGTGAGCTTTCATATTCCCTACTTCACCATCCTACACTTGACTAGCGATCGAGTGTAGCGTGTTTCCTACACCAAAGAGTTTAGTGTAGAGATAGCTTGAGTTGGAGGGACTTCGCGTTGATCATCTTCGGCACGAAGGTCATCGGAGGAAGCTCGTCCAAACCCTCAAGTGTAGCCTAGTGGAGTCGCGGAACTACTACACGGAGCATGTGAAGTGAATGACTCGATCTACGAGGGTATAACCATCTTTCACTTCTTATAGTTTACTTTGTTATCAAATTTTAAACCCTAATCACCTAGCTAAAGATCTTTTATAGTCTAGCTTAGCACCTAAAAAAATTGAATTTGGCATGCTTGATGCCACTTGGACCCCATGGTGGTGCTAAGATAGACTTTCAGTTTTTTATTGTGGGGACGCTCTTCCCTGCAGATGCAAGCCCTGCAGTTAATTACGTTATCGCGTTGCGATAACCACTTTCTCCTTCTCCAACAGTTCATTTTGTGTCGTGTGTTTATTTTGTTTGTTTTGCTTGCCTGTGGATTGTATACAGAGACTAATTTATGTCTTCGCCTGTAGGGCACGGATTAGTCCCAATCTGTATATTTTAGATTTGGATTTGGGTCAAGGATTTGCTTGACGGGATCCACGTTGGTAATTTGGTTTGCCAACGGGAATGAACTTAGAACGCAAATCTCATATAAATGAGATCCATCAGTTCACGGGATATTTGGGTTTTCTAAGGATCGTTAGTCATATTTGAGACTAAGATCAAGTTAGAAACAAATGAACATATGAGCTCAATTATTTTAGTTTAAGGACATCACGGTCCATTATCACCGTGTTTGGGGCGACACGCTAGTTTAGGGACATCTCGGTCCAACATTCCCGTTTTAGGGACGAATGTTAGTTTAAGGACATCTCGGTCCAACATTATCATTTTGGGGACGAATGTTAGTTTATGGACATCTCGGTCCAACATTCCCCTTTTAGGGATAAATGTTAGTTTAAGGACATTGCGGTCCAACATTCCCGTTTTGGGGATGAATGTTAGTTTAAGGACATTTTGGTCCATTATAGCTGTATTTCGGGACGAATATTAGTTTAAGGACATTTCGGTCTAACATTTATCTTGCACTCACGTGTATTTGTTACGTGACGGAGTGAACAATGATGATATGGAATGCACCTAATTTGGGGTGCGATCTGATTTAAGATGTGCACGTCAATTTGGAAGCATCAATGTAGGATGTATCATTCCCTATCTTGATGAAATTTTACATCAAGTTGGGATGAGAAAAAAGTTGTTGGTTGTCGGGACCCGCCACCTCTCTAAAGACGTTGAGAAATTACGATGACATATGGTGTGAAGAGATGTATCCTTGAACTAAATCACGTATTTGAGGGAAAGATCATGATGGATCATCTAAGAATTGTTAGTCATATTTGAGACTAAGATTAACTTAGAAAGTATGAGATGAAAATCGTTAGTCATGTATGTATTGGACTAAGATCAGTTTAGATATCAGTTTGGATATCATAAATATAAGCTTAGTCAATTTGGGCTAAAATTAGGTTTCTATAACACCCAGCAGTGCGTGTTCACCCAATATTTAAACATAATTAAAGAGTTAAGCTCTGTTAAAATTTTGTTAAGGCAGCGCCTCACGTGCCCCTCACAAGGGCGCCAGCGCCTTAAGATTAAATCCTATAGTGGCGCCACACGTGAAGCTCACGTAGGCGCCAATGTGCAAAGTACAGGAGCGCCTAGAATTAAATTTTTAAATGGCACCCACATGCATGACACGTGAGCGCCGGCGCCCAAGTTAAAATCAAGTAGAATTAAATTCTATATGAGAATATTTCCCTAAAAATTGGGATACTCTCTGTTAAACAGAGCCGTTGGATCAAAGATCCAATGGTGATGATAAATGATCAAATAATAGAATTAAATTCTATTCTGAGGAATATTTTTCCTCAATCCTTACAAACAGAAAAAGATTGCTCTCTGTAAAACAAAGAGCCCTTGGATTAAAAATACAATGGTGATTAAAAATCACTGTTTTACAGAATAAATTTTGTATATGGGAAAATATTTTCCCAATCTTGCTAAAAACAAGAATATATATTCTGTAAAACAGAAAAACTTAGATCAAAGATCCAACGGTGGGTAAAATTTCCCAAATCAATTTTGAGACTAATTAAATCAATTGGAATCTCTCAATAAGAGATTTTCTCAACAAACTTGCCTCTACTATATAAAGGACCCGAGACTTTAAGTCTCATATAGAGAAAACCTCCATAAACTTCTGAAAAATACAGAAAGCTTTAAAAATAACAGAGACGAAGAAGGCTTTCCTCCTCAAAACCATAGGTAAAAAAACACACACACAGATCAAAATATCTCATTTTGCCTATCTAAGGGTTTAATCCTTCTCAAAGAACTTAGCTCTTTCTCTAGATCAGAGATCCACAAAACAAGTCTCTCACAAATTGAGAATTTAATTCTCATCGGGAAGATCTTGTTCTTGAGAATCAAAAATTCAGAAAAGAACTAGGTTAAAAAGAAAAAGAAAAGAAAAGAAAAAGAACATATGTTCTGGGAATTTAATTCCTCCAAAATTAGGGTTTAACCCTACATAAAGAACTTAGTTCTTATAAAAAGAAAAGAAGAACTTAGTTCTCCGATGAAGAAAAAAAGATCCAAGGTCTTCAAAATGGAGATCTTGATGATCATTAATGACCAAAAATAGCATTAACAGAGATTTAATCTCTAAAAAAAAGAGCTTCATGCCTCACGTGTTTCCTACCTGGGCGCCTTCCCAACAGCGCCCAGCGCCTCACTTAGAAAATACGCGGGCGCCCAAAGCAGAAGGCCAGTGCCTCACGTGAAATACACGTGAGCACTGAACAAAAAGTGCATAGCACTTCATATACAGAAAAACGGCTGAGTGCTTAGCACTGTTTGGGCAGCGCCCAGCGCCTCACGTGCTCCTCACGTGGACGCCACACAAAAAATGCTTAGCACTTCATATACAGCAAAAATGGCAGATTGCTTAGCATTAATTGGGCAGCGCCGCACGTGCTCTTCACGTGGACGCCATATAAAAAAAGTGCTTAGCACTATATATAACTGAGTGTTTAGCACTGATTGGACAACGCCCATAATTGAAGACTTCACGTGATATCTATGTGAGCGCCAGAGCGTCAAACAAGTGCTTAGCACTTTTGCATAAAAAAGGGGCTAAACAAATAGAGCCAAAATAAACGCTTAGCACTTTTGAACAAAAAAAAAAGAAACTGAGCAGACTAAGCCTAAATTGGCTAAGTCTTTTGCAGTTGAGCCCAAATACTTTGTTGTTAGACCATAATAAAATTTAAGGATCCTTAAAATATTACTAAGTTGATTTTAGTCTCAAATAAGACTAATGTATCCTTAGTTAAAAATAAATTGGGCCCAAATACTTATATGTTTAAGTTGATCTCAATCTCAAACTAGATTAACGGTCCTTAAACCGAACAAAATATTTTTTGAACCAAAGGAAAAATATAACTTAAGTTCAAAATCCAAATCTAAAATATACGGATTTGGACTAATCCGCGCCCTAGGGGCAACGACATAAACTAGTCTCCGTATACAATCCATGGGCAAACCAAAACAAACAAAATAACACACGATACGAAGTGAACTGCTAGAGAAGGAGAAAGTGGTTATCGCAATGCGATAACGTAATTAACTGCAGGGGCTTGCGCCTGCAGGGAATATCGTCTCCACAATAAAATAAAAAAAACCTTTCACAAATGAGGGGGAATCTAACGAAATCTACTACAACGGTCGCGTCTATCCAAACTTCTGATATATGGTACCATAAATCAACTAGGTATCTTCGGAGAGGTGGATGGATAAGTCCAAATAGCATCTGCTCTACAATTCAGGCCAGACGTCCCAACGTCTCGGTCTGGACTTTCGGCGGTAAACACTAACCACTCAGCTGCATATAGCGCTCACGTGTGTTTCACGTGAGGCGTTGAAATAGTGCTAACCATAGTCTTTCTCTGGCGCTCACGTGATTTTCACGTGAGGCGCTGAGCTTTTGGCCTTGGGCACTCACGTGCTTTTCACGTGAGGCACTGTTTTTTTTAGATTTAATCTTTGTTGATATTTTCAGAGAACTTAAATCTCTGTTGATTGCAATTTGAACATTAACAATCACCAAGATCACTATTTTGAGGATTTTGGATAGGGTTCTTTTAAGAACTAAGTTCTTGATTTGAAAGAACTAAGTTACTGGAGTATTATGGACCCCGTATTCTCCATGTTCTTTTATCCATATTTTTCTGTTCATGTTTTTAGAAAGGTTAAATCTCTGTTGATGGTATGTTGACCATTAACGATCACCAAGATCACTCTTTTGAGGATCTTAGATCAGGTTCTTAAAGATCACCAAGATCACTGTTATGGACTCCATCTTCTTTCTTTTCAATTTTGTTCTTCCTTGAATATTTGATTCTCAAGAACAAGATCTTCCCAACGAAAATTAAATTCTTAACTTGTGGAAGTCTTGTCTTATGGATTTCAGATCCAGAGAAAGAACTGAGCTTTTTAAGAAGGGTTAAACTCTTAGATATGTTAGGTAAAAGAGATATTTTAATTTCGATATTTTCTTTACCTAGGATTTTGAGGGAGAAGATCTCCCTTCTTTACTGAGAATTAAATTCTCTGTTGTTTTTTGTGGAATCTTTTGAGAGCCTTCAGTGTTTTTTTACAGAAGCTTATGGGGCATTCTCCTCTCTCCTTTTTAGATTTAATTTTCTTGCTCCTATTTATAGAAGAAGAGAAAAAATTAATTTGTTAAGAAAATCTCTCATTGAGAGATCATGATTGATTTTATAAAAAATTAAAGATGATCTTTTAGATCAATTAGTGAATTTTATTCGCCGTTGTATTTTTAATCCAAAAGCTCTCTGTTTAACAGAGAAGATTTCTTATTTGTTTAACAAGATAATGAAATATTTTCCTGAGATAGAATTTTATTTTATCATATGAATATCTTGTTAGTTTAAAAAAATTAGAATTTTATTTTATTAAATGAATATCTTGTTAGTTTAACAAAATTAGAATTTTATTCTATCATATAAATATCTTATTAGTTTAACAAGATTAGAAAATATTTTTCTAAAATAGAATTTTATTTTATCATATGAATATCTTATTAGTTTAACAAGATTAGAAAATATTTTCCTAAAATAGAATTTTATTCTATCGTATGAATATCTTGCTAGTTTAACAAGATTAGGAAATATTTTCCTAACCATAGAATTTAATTATGTTTAACAGAGAAGATCTCTCTTATTTTAGGAAGATCGGGGAAATATTTCGCACATAGAATTTAATTCTATTAGATGGTTTAATTTGTAATATTTTATCACAATTGGATTTTAAATCCAAGATTCTCTGTTAGAGAAACATCTTTCCATATTAGAAAGACCAGGGAAAATATTTCCCAAAAATAGAATTTAATTCTATATAGAATTCAATTCTATCCTTAGAGAGTATTTTAAATTGTGGTGCTCACGTGCTTTGCATGTGAGCGCTGCCAAAAGAATGCGGTAAGGGAACTCACGTATTTAACACATGACCCCTAGTGTGGGTTTTAGCCTGATTATTTTCAGCTCTTATATAATTTGCATCATATGAGCGCTTACGTGTTTAACACGTGAGGCATGTTTGGCTTTTGGTTATTTATGTTTAGCGCTCAAATGTTTTGCATATGAGCGCTCACGTGTTTAACACGTGAGGCCTGTTTGCCCTTTTTGTTATTTGCTTTCAGCACTTATATATTTTGCATATAAATGCTCACGTGTTTAACACGTGATGCCAAACTGAGGGAATTTTTTTCCTCTTTCTTATCTCCCTTTTTTTATAAGGGAACAAATAGCTCTTAACCAAAAAATTTGGAGGGAACAGCGATGATCAGAGGTAAACAAAAGGGGAATGATCCCTGGCGTCTAGTTGTATCGGGTCTAAGCCTGTGGAACTGATTGGGCCCTCGAGTCCCCCTCTCAAGCCGTGGTTGCCCTGCATCTTAAAAATATATAGATATATAAACAATATCAAGACAAAACAATATTTTATAATACGAGAATTTATGAAAAGTGAAGTGCAATGTATACATGCGGTGACATCACTGCAAGCCTGAGCTCGGGCAGCAGCACAAGCGGTTCGATAGTTCCTCCGGTGAGGAACAGCCGGTGACCCGAACGTGGATGTATCCCCTCCAACTAGATAATAAATAATGACGATATAAGTAAATTTTGAATAAAATAATACATAATCAATTTGACGTATTAAAATAAACATGTCGAGTGCGCGAAGGGTACGGATCATGTGGGAGCGTCCTGTGCCCCGGATGTGGAGGCACCACCTATAAATAAAGAGTTAAAAATAACTATATAAGTGACTTAAAAATGAATATGCTTGTATATCTATGATATAACATTCAAAATGAATTAATATAAGTGCAATATACCTGTAGGTGTGGCAAAGTCCACACAGAATGACTCGTCTGGGGAGGGTACAGACAATGTGGCTGCATCCACACGTCCGGGGAGATCTGGAGGGGGTACGGACGGGGGTGCAATGGCACCCCTCTGCTGTAGGATATGCTGCCTATGCAGATCCCCAGGCGTCAAAATCCATTGACCAGTGCCTTTACCCCTGCCGGTGCCCCTGCCGGTGCCCCTGGTGCCCCTCGATGTTCATGATGTTGCCATCACCCCCATATACAAGTACATGTGAGTCCACGGTAGCGCCCCGGCAGTCTAACAGACGCCAAATGCGGAACAAAAAACTTTTATAAACTGGCGCTATCGTGTACTGTAACCCGGATTTGCCATTAAAGCTAAACTAACAAACTATAAAGTGGGTAGAAATGTTATACCGAACGATCCGAGTCCTTCGGTCTTCAACCATCATCCCATGCTTTGTTGCAGCTGCTCCGATCTTCTGAATTTCCAGTCTCCTCGTCCAGGTGGCACCACGTCAACGGATCTTTAAACGGGCTCCCGCCTCTGAACCGAGATAACTCGAACATCAAGTTTGCCAAAATAGATGACCAAGATTGATGTAGAGAATGAGTAGAACACTTTGTCTCGCTTCGTCCAGAGCTATGGACGAACGGTTAATGAAATTGCCATTTGAATCGGGTAAATGAGAAATCGGCAATTCTAATTTTCATGAACCAAACTCTATAATCTTTTCTTTTGTAAAATCAATCACCCCTCTCTCACTCAAGGGGCCGGCCACTATAAGGAGGAAGGGTTGAGTGTAGGAGAGGGGAGTGGTGACCATTAGCACTAAAACAAAAGCATGAGTCAAATGAACACCTAGCTTAAACCATTAATGCAAATAATGAATCATCTAACCTAGTCATCATCCATTAAATGCACAAATGAGTCACTAGCCACCTCATCATCCTAGTCACCGTCTAGATGCTCCTAGAACCTTCCACACTCATCAAGAAAAGATAAATCCGCATTTAACCGAATGTTAAAGTGGGTGATAGAAAACTGGAAACTGGCAATATCCAAAAGCGATCCCGAAACGAATTTCAGGATAACCCCGTAACAGTATAAACATACCCTCATTTGTATTACGACCGAATACAAATGCAACTGAGACAAAGATATTATATCTACACAGTATAATACTTGGATCCGGCTTAAACCAAAGCCTACCAGTATTATCTGCCCGAAATATGACACGTGCGTAAACGCACGTGCATTTTCCGAACCCTGCCATAAAACCATACGGCCTCTATAACGTTTCGCCCGAACTTGGGAAACTGTCTATGGGGGACTCTAATGACTCATCAACACACTGGCACTGGGTATAACCACTTGCACGTCAGAGGTACAAGCTGTACGTAACGGTTGCCTATATATTGATTGGAAGGGAAACTGACAAGCGAACTCATCCAGAAACCCTACTGAGCCTAACAGTGACAATATCCGTACAGTCCGGTCCGTTCGTCAAAAGAGTATCGCATATCGAGTCTAAGGAGGTGGATAAAGTCAGACCCCTAATAACGCGATAATTCGTGTCGGTATGAAGCCCATCACCTCCTGAGAAACTACTGATCCAAATCAGTAATTCTCCAATACCTCGGCCGAGGATTTCTAGTGATGGCCACCCGTGCACTGTGCGATATCAACCCCCAATACCGGGAGAGACGAATCCCCGACGATCCGCTCACTGCCTCCATGTGGCTCAGGACTGTACCCAGCTAAAACCCGTTTGCACGTCTCCTTTGAGCGTGGTAGGGTAGTAATCTAAGCACAGTGGGAACTCACACGAGATAAATGACGATCTCAGGTCGACAGACTAACCTGTACACATGTCATCTGGGAACTACTATCTGACGATATGTATAATACCAACTAGCATGTTCCCGGCGAGTCCTGTCCGGTGTACTCATAACCCAATGAGCACCTGTATACATCTTAGGTGAACCAACTGACACCAATGGCTTGTGAGACCAGCCACGGCCCCTCGTCGGGGTCTCGACTGTATACACTAGTCTACTCTGGAGTATCGATGCCCTGTCTCGAAACTCCCATGACTAGGGACACTTTAAGGATGTGCTTATAGACCCCAGCTCCTACGTATATGATCGCCATCATACTGCTGGCAATCAAGCAAGAATCTTATGGGCTCTATCATCATGCAATAGTGAACTAAAGCATGTTTACGATGATAAAGACAAACCAGATAGCATACTATCACCTTGAGTAAGACAGTCATATCGGTATAGGTCCTCCCTCAATCATTGCAATCACATATCTGCGATCCAATAATTGACTTTGAGGGCACTATATCCAACAATCTCCCACTTGCACTTAAGGCTAATTATTGCGATGTCGCATACTCACAGCCCGTGTGATACCGAACACCCAACTCCTCTACTAATCAGTTTCACAAAGCCCGTTTGTAAAACTATTGTGTTCGAGAAATAGCCTCAGTGAGTGGATCCGCCCTGATGTTTCTTTCTATGTCTCTCTTAATCTCAAGTTCGCGGAGAAAGCTATCTCCCGAATTGAGCAATACCTGTCTTAGAATATGTCTGGATATCTGATGGGACCTAGTTCATAAATGAACTCAAAATCCAAACTTCTTAGACTGTTGTGATCACTGAACCTAATCAGTATCCAGCACCATGCCTCCCACAGTATCCTTTTGGACATCTGTCCATAATACTATCCCTCGTCAGAGCGAAAACTATAACTTTGACAATCACTCTGTCATCCATGTCACCTTTGAAGCCTGGAATGATAACCGTCTCCCGAAGGAGGTTGCCGTCATCAAATTCGTAGAACATGTACTTATGTTCTAAAACTGCTTCCTTATGTTTCTTCAGGATTGGATTAATACAAACTTATCGCATCTAGTGCAAAAACAACATCTAGTGTGGTACTTGATATCTCATGATTGACTCAATTGCCTAAGCAAGTGATCTGCCAATCATGCACATCCCTCTCCCCTTTAGTCTGTAAGACACCTTTAGAGAGGGTGACTCCATCACCTGCAGGTACACCACCATGCCAGGAGTCATCTATTCTAAAATACTATTAGAATACTGTCAAAGTACCCAGATTGGGAAACTACCCAATACTAGATCTAAAACCATAGATCTAGTAACCAGAATGTCTTATATTATATCCATATCCTTTGTGGAGAAACAACTGTGTGATGACCACAGTACAACCGATCGTAGTATAGGAATTTTACTTCCTACTCTGTGTATGTCATCCAAATACCTGGACATAACACCCTATTACCTTCTTAACAGATCCATCCCCTATTCTGATGAAGTCAAACCCATGACTGCCACATCAAAAATAGATGATCTTATCTCCGTTATATTTGCTCAAGCCTATAAATAGACATAAGCTACTTGCCCACTATGCTTCCGCTGCTCCCACTGACTACGACAACCCTCTGGCAGAATAATATATACGTACACTTCTAAAGCTAGTTTGGAACGACGCTATACTTAGCCTCCTGCCGGGTCTCATAGCCTGGAACAACAGTAGTGTCAAGTCCGGGTAAACAAAAACCTCACTATCACCGTCCTTGAGGCACCCGGAGTACCTCTCGGGTGTCTGAGGTTACCCTCCATATCTGCGGAGTGGCTATTGGAATGTCAAACCTGATTAAATATATAGGTCCTATTAAATTTTCCGTAATCGTTTGCGGTTCTGGAATTTTTTCCAGTTCTACCATACTCCCACTACTATTTTCTGAAAAAATCCATTTTACTAAAACTGTGGCGAGTCAAGAACAACATCACTATTGATCTTCCAGATGGTAGAAAGTCAACCCTCGACACAGCCCGGGTCAACCCACAAACTGCCATTACAGAAACGTGCATTGAGTTATCCAGAGTCTGGTTTTAAGCATAAGCTAGACAACTCATCATACCTTAACTTCGTTAAGATATGAACCATTCTATATCCAATATAGAAACTTTAGCACTAATTTAATTGGAACCAGATTCAAAAAGCATGCAACTGTCTCCAGTGCATATCTACTTAATGGAGAGAAGCTAATCAGCATTACTCAACTTAGGAACACATCCAATTATGAGTAATCTGAAAGAGAAACAAGTTTCTCAAAACCATTACTATCAACTGAATACCAATCACAAGTATCTACATCTTCGATCTCTTTGAAGAATCCCGATACTTGCGATATCTGGTTCTCTACTTTTATTCTTACACCTATAACTTCTCAAAACTTAGACATTGTATTTTTACGAAACACTTGTCTAAAACCTAGAGAAGTCACAAGTAAACAGAACAGAGTACGAGGACCAACCTCTTTGTCCTGATGGACACTGGACAACATACAATACTCTGTATAAGTCCGCTGAGTTGAATAACTCAAAACCTGTGCGTCGTAGGTTGAAAACTGTACCCAGGAGATTTCCTCAAATATCACCAATTACAACGAATTCCGATATAATGAGGATGATCGCCTAATTCCCAATAACTTACTTCCACTCATTATCTGTAAAACCATACAGATATGAGAATGAAACCTGGTAAATACATACCCTGGAGTAAGTATGTAATCGGGAAATCAGTTTTCCTTTAACAATGCACTGAAACATGAAAATGTTTCATAGAGGTATCCTGGTATTCCTAGTAATGCCTCTTCCATAATCCAATTCATGACTTTAACCGTATATTTCTTTGCCATCTCCCAAAATCCCTTTATTTGTCTTTATTCATTACCTTCAGTACACCATCGTTAGGCTAAGTGGTTTTCTTCCTTCCCTACCGTTCGGCACCAGCCTATGGTTTGGAAGAAGACTATCCAGTAAGCGTAATAGGTGTACCCTCCTAAACCAAGGAGTACTCACAACTTGAGAGAAGGTGATGATAAAAGACAACTGAATAATACCTTATTCTTTTAAAGGTGAAATAGGAGTGGCGATGAAGTACGTGGTTTGGTCGTGAATGATAACAGTCGCAATATACTTTGCCCTCTTTCTAACCCCTTTTATTTTGTCTTTATTCATTACCTTCTGCATACCCTACTTAGGCTAATTGGTTTTCTTTATTCCCTATCTTTCGGCACCTGCCTATGGTTTGGAATAAGACTATCCAATAAGCGTAATATGTGTACTCTCCTAGACTAAGGAGCCCTCGCAACCTGAGAGAAGGTGATAATAAAAGACAACTAAATAAACCAATTCTATTTCTCCTGAACCTGGATCCATCCTCGAAGAAGTCCCTTCGAGTTCGTATATAACCATACGATGGATCTATCCAATGGAAGTGGATGTCCGTAGTAATACGGGGTGTTTTGAGAAATACAAAGGGTAAAAGAAGGAGCGGCAATAACTTATGCAACTATAGACAATCCAAAAGCCAGTATTTTAAGAAGGTACGGTCAACTTGGTCACTGAGTCATAGTCTAGGGTCGGTCAAAGGTCGCTGCCAAAGAGAGAGAGAGAAAAGAAACACTCAACGTGCACTCTAACCTAGATCAGAATGGTTATCACTTTATCTAATCGGGAAACCTCCCACTGCAATCTCAAATTCTCCTCCAAACCTGAAACAAGAATTAGTCGGGATCACCCGAAGAGTAAACCAACTCATCAGTGAGAATCGGGATCCAACTATCATCGCATGATAACTTGATGGAAGCCACTCAAGTTATCACACTCCAGAAGGTATGCGTATGCCTGGCAAGTTTGTTGTATGTTTGAAACTCCCGATGTAATTTTTACCTCATGCTCTTATGACCTTGACTTTAGTCAACAAATCATAAGCCACATGTCAAGTTCTACCCGTCATTATCCAGGTTAATTTGAACCCACCCGTACCTACCCTTGACTTTAGTCAACAAGACAGTACGACTGTCCCAAACCAACGCATTTATCTATGCAACAGATGAATGTTCAGCAGCTACCAAACACTATACCTTGACTTTAGTCAACAAACATAGTTTGAATACTACTGACAATCCATAAGAAATGACGGAGGGCTATGGTTAGTTTTTGGCGAAAAACTTTTAACGTAATGAACTTGATCTCATTGAAGGAACTTGATAGCTTTTTATAAAAATATAGTGGCGAAAACCTTTACTAAAGAGGTCACTCCCGGTGAAGGGATCTCGGCTTTTTCCTCGTGGAATGAGGTGCTGGATATTCCAACTGAATACCTCGATGCAGAACAACTTGTAATCGACTATATTGAAGTTATTACCCTGACGCAAACTTCTGCCCAAGGGGTCTCTCCCGGTGAAGGGATATCAACCCTTGCCTCGTCGAAGGAGGTGCAGGATATTCCAACCGAATATTACTATGCAAAACAAAAGGAAACGTCTTTGTAATAACACCTTTTAAAATTGTTCCAACAAAATCAAATATAGGTTTGTTTTATCCTTGCATTGATAAGAATCAATGCAGTCCTATCAATTAATCACACCAGAAAAGAACGAAAATATAATGTACGTATATGCCATCCGCATTCGCCACTGAGTCCCGTCATCACCCGTTAGGTTACTTAACTATCGACAGAGCGGGGACTGGACTAGCGCGGGTGTAAAACATATACAACATCTAATAGTATATATACCAATATACAGTAATCGCTCCAGGCGTGATAATATGCAACATCACAGAAAAGTAATAAGCATCACAAAACAATACAGATAATCTGGGATCCCCGGGTTTCACAGAGCCGCTACTGAAACCCGACATTCCCCTGGTCGTGTAGATAGCCTGTGCAATGAAACCTAGACCCCTACGAGTGCGGCAAGTTACCCGTCAAAACCTGAAGCGAGGCAGACCCCTTACAGCATAGTGAATGGACCACCCGGCACTTCACGGAATCTGGTAAATTGAGCACCTCTCATTGGGTCAACCTGTACCCCCAACGAGTGCGGCGAATAGTCTGTCAATTCTAGAGTGAGGCCCCTCTGCCTCTCAAAACCATGAGATACGGACCCGTTGCCTTCCAAAACCTGGCTATCCGTGCACTACGTCGCGGGGTAATCCTAGTACATAAAAGAAAATATATACAACGGGTACATCGACCTCAGCCTGGTCGTGCCCCAAAAGAATATTATACAAACAGGCAGTGACGGCAGTCCACATGTTGGACGCTCGCCCCGCAATATCAAAAGTAAAAATAAATCCAAACAGCACTACCATTGCACACTGCTATCCACCATGACATATCCGCAACATTACAGCATAACATAGAACATCAACGCGAATGTCACGTTCGCAAATCCGTCTAAAAGAACTATAGCAATTAGACGCAATTTACCGCTCGAATGACATTCACGGTCGGAGATATAATGTAAATACTGCATACTAACAAGTTTAAAATTTCGATCGACAAAACTTCCCGAAGTGGGCCCCACGAACATCTGCTGTACAGTAATAAAATCTGGGCCCAAAAGAAATATACCAAAAACCACAATTTTCTAAGACAAACTCACTGGAAAAAATTGGATCACTGTTCCCACATACAGGCCGCGGTTCCGCGGTCAAACCCTAGCTTTGACCGCGGATCCGCGGCGGTAAAGTGGGATCACGTGATCAAATTTTTCCAGTTTGCTTAGAAAAGCCTGCTTTGTTTTCTGTGATATGTAAAATAATTTTTAGACCCTTTCAAAAAATCGACAAAAACATTTGTAAAGAAAATTGCGATTTTTGAAATTCGGTTCGATCGATATTTTAAACGCGTTAGCACAAATTAGTAAAGCTTAATGGTGAGGCTTTGATACCGCTGTAAGTCCACGGTAGTGCCCCGGCAGTCTAACAGACGCCAAATGCGGAACAAAAAACTTTTATAAACTGGCGTTATCGTGTACTGTAACCCGGATCTTCCATTAAAGCTAAACTAACAAACTATAAAGTGGGTAGAAATATTATACCGAACGATCCGAGTCCTTCGGTCTTCAACCATCATCCCACACTTTGTTGCGGCTGCTCCGATCTCCTGAATCTCCAGTCTCCTCGTCCAGGTGGCACCACGTCAACGGATCTTTAAACGGGCTCCCGCCTCTGAACCGAGGCAACTCGGACATCAAGTTTGCCAAAAGAGATGACCAAGATTGATGTAGAGAATGAGTAGAACACTTTGTCTCGTTTCGTCCAAAGCTATGGACGAACGGTTAATGAAGTTGCCATTTGAATCGGGTAAATGGGAAATCGGCAATTCTAATTTTCATGAACCAAACTCTATAATCTTTTCTTTTGCAAAATCAATCACCCCTCTCTCACTCAAGGGGCCGGCCACTATAAGGAGGAAGGGTTGAGTGTAGGAGAGGGGAGTGGTGACCATTAGCACTAAAACAAAAGCATGAGTCAAATGAACACCTAGCTTAAACCATTAATACAAATAATGAATCATCTAACCTAGTCATCATCCATTAAATGCACAAATGAGTCACTAGCCACCTCATCATCCTAGTCACCGTCTAGATGCTCCTAGAACCTTCCACACTCATCAAGAAAAGATAAATCCGCATTTAACCGAATGTTAAAGTGGGTGATAGAAAACTGGAAACTGGCAACTTCCAAAAGCGATCCCGAAACGAATTTCAGGATAACCCCGTAACAGTATAAACATACCCTCATTTGTATTACGACCGAATACAAATGCAACTGAGACAAAGATATTATATCTACACAGTATAATACTCGGATCCGGCTTAAACCAAAGCCTACCAGTATTATCTGCCCGAAATATGACACGTGCGTAAACGCACGTGCATTTTCCGAACCCTGCCATAAAACCATACGGCCTCTACAACGTTTCGCCCGAACTTGGGAAACTGTCTGTGGGGGACTTTAATGATTCATCAACACACTGGCACTGGGTATAACCACTTGCACGTCAGAGGTACAAGCTGTACGTAACGGTTGCCTATGTATTGATTGGAAGGGAAGCTGACGAGCGAACTCATCCAGAAACCCTACTGAGCCTGACATTGACAATATCCGTACAGTCCGGTCCGTTCGTCAAAAGAGTATCGCATATCGAGTCTAGGGGGTGGATAAAGTCAGACCCCTAATAACGCGATAATTCGTGTCGGTATGAAGCCCATCACCTCCTGAGAAACCACTGATCCAAATCAGTAATTCTCCACTACCTCGGCCGAGAATTTCTAGTGCTGGCCACCCGTGCACTGTGCGACATCAACCCCCAATACCGGGAGAGACGAATCCCCGACGATCCGCTCACTGCCTCCATGTGGCTTGGGACTGTACCCAACTAAAACCTGTTTGCATGTCTCCTTTGAGCGTGGTAGGGTAGTAATCTTAGCACAGTGGGAACTCACACGAGACAAATGACGATCTCAGGTCGACAGACTAACCTGTACACATGTCCCCTGAGAACTGCTATCTGACGATATGTATAATACCAACTAGCATGTTCCCGGCGAGTCCTGTCCGGTGTACCCATAACCCAATGAGCACCTGTATACATCTTAGGTGAACCAACTGACACCAATGGCTTGTGAGACTGGCCATCGCCCCTCGTCGGGGTCTCGACTGTATACACTAGTCTACTCTGGAGTATCGATGCCCTATCTCGAAACTCCCACGACTAGGGACACTTTAAGGATGTGCTTATAGACCCCAGCTCCCACGTATATGATCGCCATCATACTGCCGGCAGTCAAGCAAGAATCCTATGGGCTCTATCATCATGCAATAGTGAACTAAAACATGTTTACGATGATAAAGACAAACCAGATAGCATACTATCATCTTGAGTAAAACAGTCATATCGGTATAGGTCCTCCCTCAATCATTGCAATCACGTACCTGCGATCCAATAATTGACTTTGAGGGCACTATATCCAACAGTACAATCATTATATATGCATGCAATACAAGTATAAATTGTAAAAAATGTGAAGTCGTAATATAACATTAATGATAACCTTTTTCGTTTCGTAGACGCGTTAGGAATATCTACTTGGTCTCATTATCAATATCATTCCTATCTCACGTAACTTCGCACTCAGCCGAAGACAACCCGTTTACGGAGACAGACGGTCGGAGCACTCTAAAACTTCTCTCTTCTTCTTCCTCTTCACTGCGTCCATGCGATTCTCAAATTCTGGGACATCATAACATCTCGAGGTTTCCATCGGCATACGGCACTCCATCCCGAATGCTTCAAGCACTCTGAGTAATATACTTGAAATGCTTGTTGTGGAAAGATAAATGGATCGTCCTGACAGGAAAATCGACGTGTGTTTACATTAATCAATCCATATTCATGTTTCCAAGTCTCAAGATTGTCTCTCCACCTATTCGTATCGGTTCGTGTATCGTACGAAATACACTGAAATATATAAAACGGTCTGATCATCCAGGATATTGGATACCAAGTGTGCAATCTAAGTACCCATAATAAATCACACCATTCGATCCTACGGTCGCAATCCCACTATTCTAGGTGGTTCGTGATTTTTCTATACCCTTAACTTCAAATTTGTAGCCAAGAACACCGAATCCTTTATAGTATGCAACCTTCGTGCTAGAAAACTAAGGTAGACATCTCGAGTCTCTCTCTAGTGATGCAAACATATTTGGATCTTATATCTGACATAACAAATTTTACGGAAAATACATAACAATATAAGTTAAGATGAAAACCAGTCGCAAAAACATGAAATTCGAAAATCTTACATGTTCTGCAACCCAGTCGCGAATATATAGAACAATATGAATTCTATCGCAAATACATAGCGTACTTATATCGGAAAAACATAATGATATCAGTCATCATTCCAATCAGGATGCCGCTCACGTACTTCATCAATATGAATTCTGTTCTTAAAATTAAATTTTTACATCAACATTATATCATTTCACACACACACACGCAAATATAAAGAAAAATTAATACAAAACAGATTTACTCTCTAACTTCTTCAAGATATACGCTATTCAGGAGGATAAACCGGTATATCTTGTTGATCAACATGGGTTCTACTCTTTTATAATCCGCTTTACCATATGGCCCATCCTGAATTCTTCGAGACCTGTTAAGCTTCGTCTCAATGTCCTCGTCCAGATAGCGAGAACAAAATATGGTTACTTCTTCTAGGAGATAACCTTGTATGGTAAAACTCTCTGATCAATTTCTATTGCGTATATAATTTTTTAGGGTGTAGAGGTACCTAAAAAACATATGTTAAATAAAGAAATACAGGTATATAAAACAACAAAAAATTTACAAGATGTATGAACCGAAAAATTCAAGTTATCTTTCGACGGGATACATCCATCGACATTGTACCGGTCCGCAAGTTTATCCTCGGCTGCAAGATGGACCATCAGGTGTATTATAATATCTAAGAACAACGATGGAAAAATCCGCTCAAGCTTGCACATGATCGAGAGAATCGCATTTTCTAGATTCTCCAGCTTCACAACATCGATATTTTTAGCGCCCAATTCTCTAAAGAAGCAGCAAAGGTCATTAATTACTAGACCAACCGATTCGGGAAAGTCCTGAGGGCTAATGGGAGAAGGTACTCCATAATAACATGGTGATCATGACTTTTCAGCCCATCTATCTTGCCTTTCACAATCTTGATCTTCTTATTAAATGACCCTAAGAAACCTGTAGGAATTTTCAAATCATGTAACACCTGCAGAAACATTTTCTTCTCTTGATGTGACATATGATAAGCGGCATTGGGAAGTAAAAACTTGCAATGTTTACCCGCTATCGGTTTAGGATGCAAATCACTTCTAATTTCCTAGTCCTGAAGATCCATCCGAGCACGAAGGTTGTCTTTCGATTTTCCATCTTTACAAATAAATAAGTTAAGTACGTGCTCGGATACTCCCTTCTCGATGTACATGACTTCCAGACAATGACACACTAAATTTGTTGACCGGTACGATGGCTCGTAGATAATGCTTAACTTGTTTCAGTAGGGTAGAGTGACCTGTCTTGCCGGATCTATCCCGAAGGTTACATTATTGTAACCATTCCACTAAGCAATCACATCCTCTTCGGACAATGGGGCTGGAGACCCAAGAAGCTCCTGATAACTATCAAAGTCAGCACCGTCAAACCTGTAGGGATAGTCTAGTGGCAAGAAATGCCGATAATCGCAATAACAAACCTTTATTTTAAAAATTCAATCGTCTCGATGTTGTATCTTGGTGACAGTAAGGGCATGCTTTGTAACCATATACGGACCAACCTGATAGTATTTCATACGCAGGAAAGTCATTAATTGTCTACATTAAAGCAACACGCATTTTGAAGGTTGTATCTGTGTTTGCATCGTAAGTCTCCACACCATCACTTAATGAGGATTTTAACTTATCGATTAAAGGGCGGATGTAGACGTCGATATTGTTTCCCGGTGATTTCGGTCCGTCAATAAGAAGAGGCATCATAAAGTTGGACTGGTCTATAGCCAACCACGGCGACAAATTATAAACCATCATTACAACGGTCCATGTGCTTGTCCTCCACCTATATAGTCGAAAGGACAGAATCCTTCACTAGCCAGTCCGAGCCTGAGATTGCGAGGATCGCTACTAAATGTTGGGTGCCTCCTATCAAACTCCTTCCATGCCGGAGAATTCCTTGGATGACTCATCCTTCTGTCTTTGCTTGGAGCAACACGGTGATGCTAAATCATTACCACCGCTGTCTTCTTACACTTGAATAGCTTTTGCAGTCTCTGTGTTATGGGAAAGTATCGTGCTATCTTGACAGGTATATCTGGTTTCTTATCAAATTCTTTCTCCTTATACATGTCCTCTTCACAGATGGGACACTCTTTTAAATCTGAATTCTCTTTCCGATCTAGCACATAATCTCTGGGAAATGTATGAATTTTCTCACAGTTCAGACCCAAATAAGACATCATCTTTTAGGTTTCGTACTAGCTCTCAGGAATGTCATTTCCCGAGGGACATAGAATCTTTCAGGAACTTCGAAAGTATCGTGAATGATTTGTTGCTCCATCCATTTAGGCACTTAATCTGGAAAAGGTGGACGAACCAAGATAGTGTGGAATATTTTGTATTCTCATAAATTGGTTTCCTCGTATCATTCATGAACTTCTCATACTTATCCACACGTTGTCCTTGACCGATAGGAATGTCTTCTTTGGTAGGATAACTATTACCAAAAGCAGACTCTACCATATCCTCCATTTCATCTCCTGAAAAGAAGTTATCTACTTTTTCTTCTTCCGCCGCATTACCGTTTTATTCTTCTCCTTCCCTGTGAAATAGCCAAGTTATATAAAATCTGATAAAACCATGCTTAACGATGTGAGGCTCTACGATTTCTACCTTCTGCCAGAACTTATTCTCACACCTATCGCACGGACAAAGGATCTTCCCTAACACAGCCTTATTATGTTCACATGCAAATTCAATGAAAGCAGCAACTCCTAGACAAACTTAGGTTGTATGCGTTGTTACAAATCTATGTACATCCGGTTCTTACTCCGTTGTACTCATTGACCTTGTTAGACCATATAACAGATAAAATGTAGGTTTCACAAATAGAAGAAAGTAGTGAAATTATGGAATCAGTGCTTAAATCGAAAACTGTAGGGCTAGAGAGGCCGAGATATTATAACACCCTAGTGCATTTATAAGATATTTTATTTGGCTATTTTCCAATTTTGCAACAACTTCTTGCTTATTCTTGTTTTGGGGTGCGGGTGATACATTTGGTATTTATGGATAGTATCCGACCCGACTCACATGCTTGAAACCCATCTTGGTACTAGTTTACGTCATATTCACTAGTACAGAGGATCCGTGCACATTTAGATTTGATATACACTTGTATAATATATTTGGTATCTGCATAATATAAATAATAACCAGATAATATTTTTTTAATATCTAGCATGGCCTGTTATCATACCCCATATCACATGTTTGCATCCATATATCGTGTTCCTGTCCAGATTGATAAAACACACTCGTTTGGATCGCTATGTGATTTTACGTATATCCGTTCTTGGGGGTATGCACTTTATTTAACCGTAAATCGCATTATGATTTTGGCTTGTACGTATATTATCCATATTTGAAAACTAAATTTTTAGAAGAGACCCGGGTATTTTTCGGAGTATATTTGTATAAACCCAAAAAATATATTATAATATTTTTTAAACCTAAACTAAAACTTCACAGTATATATAATCGAATATATAAAATATATTTTTAAACTAAATACATTATCCCTCCTCTCTCTCTCCACTCTCCCTCTCTCTCTCTCCCTCTCCCCTTTATATATATATTATTATTATTATAAAACCTAATTATTATACAACCGCAGCTCTCTCTCTCTTTTTCTCTTCCCCGCTTCTTCCTCATGACGAAGAAACCTAGAAATCCTAACCCTAGCCCTTCACCTCACGTCGCCGACGACCTCCCTTCACCATATCACCAGCATCATCACAACCTCATCTTCCCTCTTATTTCCCCGAGAGCCCACGAACCCTGCAACCCCGAGAACCCACGAACCCGAGCAACCCAAGAACCCCTATCGCTGGCTACTCGCCGCCGATCACATCCCCCGACCTCACCCTCACCTTCTCCACCTCCTCTCCCTCTCCATCCCCTGCACTCGACACCCTAGCAGCAATCCCGACGAACCCAAGGACCCTGCAACTGCAGAAACTGGCGACTCGCCAGCGACGTCACAATCACCTCGTCGTCGTCACTGTCACCTCTTCACCTCCCCCTCCTTCTCCCTGTTGGGGTCAAAATTTTCACCCCGGTTGACCGGGTCAAAGTCAAGGTCAACCCCAAGTAAGCGGGCCCAAGTCAAAGCAAGTGGGCCCATGCCCAAGTCGAGCCCCGCGGCCGGCCTCCCCATACCAAAATAAAAATCATGTAATAAACAATTTTGATGTAAATTTTTGTGCATGAATGTAAGCAAAATGGGCATAAAGATAAATTTTTGTAAAGCCCATGGTTTATGTGCAAAAAGAAATAGCACATGAGACATGGGATGGGCAATATGTCATTTTGTAAAGCCCAAGGGGCTATGTGTAAATGTGTAAGCCTATAAGAGGCAACATGATGAAAATATCTAAAATACACTTTTCATTCTCTCAAAAATCTAGGGTTATTTGTGCCTCCTTCTCCTTCCAAAAGGTTCTAAAACTTTCTTCCCTTGTTTTGAATTAAATCAAGAGTTTTACTCTTTCTTTTCCAAAACTAAATAGTTTTTCACCACAAAACCCACAAAGGGGAGCCCTGATCTTCCATTAGATCTCAAAAAAGGGAGATTTTTAAATCTCATACCTCTTGTTCTTCAAAATCCGGCCAACAGAGGAGGAAGAAGGAGACCCATCTCCGAAAATCCTACTTTGGAGGAGACCCAGGGCTCAAGGGAGGAGCCCCTTCACCAGCTCCAAAAATATCTTAAGAGTTTAACTCCTCAAACACACACACACACACACACACACACAATAATAATAAGTATTTCTTTTTGGGAGTACAACTTGCAGAGCAGGGACCAAGTCTATTTTTGCCGCCCAGCGCCCGAGTGCCAACGTGCTTGGCACGTGAGGCGCTAGCGCCCGAACGCCCACATGCCGGGTACTTGGGGCGCTAGCGTCTAAACCTTTGGCGCCAGCGCCTGAGCGCCCATGTGCCGGGCACGTGGGGAGCTAGCGCCAACCCCTAAGCGCTCGCGTGCCGCTCACGTGAGGCGCTGGCGCCTTCTCCCACGCATCCTATGGATGCCCTTTCCTTTATATATATATATATATATATATATATATATATATATATATATATATATATGCACACACACACATACTCCACCACACTGTTCCCCTTAGAAAGCGTTGCCCCGCACCCCGCAAGGGGGCTGCTAGCCCGCTTGACCCCCAACCCGCTATCCGGGTAGCGGGACCCCCGTAAAAACTCTGTGGGGCCCCCGATATATCCAAATCCCCTTCAAAACATAACACTGCACATTGAGTTCGCATGACCAGTTTAACCCGTTAATCGGAGGTTCTCTCGCTCCAAAGGCGAGGGGTAATTAACGGCAGCTTAGTCCGCGGCTGCCGGAGATTCGAATCCCCACGATCAATAAACCCCCGTCTACCCTAGGCAGGGGGAATCTGTAATACGCCTGACAAGCGCGCGCATATTCCCATCTCAATAGGGTGACGAAAAACACCCTACAGATTCTGGCACGCCCGGTGGGACCTTCTCTCCTCCCATATTTCGGGTTAAATATCCATGCGAACTCAATCAACATATACATTGATTGCTTGTACTGAAATCATATTTCTATTTGCAGGTTAACAATTTTCAATTTCCATCTTCGAACGTAAGTCGGTATTTGAACGATTTTCCTTGGTCCAAGCTGGGGGCAAGGCCATCAACACCGACAAAATAATAAGGCATCTCGGGCAAGCTCCAGCGGTGCCCTTGACAACTGCTCAATCGGGTATCTTCTCTAAGCTCCCCGTGAGATGACCACCAAGTCGTTAAACTGGAAACAGATGACCACCAAGTCGTTAAACTGGAAATAGATGACCTCTAAGTCGTTAAACTGGAAACAGATGACCTCTAACTCGTTAAACTGGAAACAGTCAACCACCACATTATTAAACTGGGAATGATCGACCTCTAAGTCGTTAAACTGGGAATGTAAAAAAAATGTGTGTAAATAAAAAAAAAGTGTAAGTAAAAAAAAATAATAATAATAATAATAAGTCGAAATGATGGGGCAACTCGCAATAAAAATCAGCGAGTAAAAATAAAAATGAAAATAAAGCCGAAATGATGGGGCAACTCGCAATAAAAATCAGCGAGTAAAAATAAAAATGAAAATAAAGCCGAAATGATGGGGCTACCACGAATAAAAAGCCGAAATGATAGGGCAATCGCGATCTTCGCGATAAGAAAAGCCGAAATGATAGAGCAATCGCGGAAGATGAAGAAGAAAAAATGGCGAATGATGAGTCGCTCATGGTACCATATTCCAGTGTAGAGATGCAGACGCCAACCAAAATTTCAAATCTCTGAATGTCCCAATGGCGAATGATGAGTCGCTCATGGTACCATATTCCAGTGCAGCGATGCAGACGCCAACCAAAATTTCAAATTTCTGAATGTCCTAATGGTGAATGATGAGTCTCTCATGGTACCATATTCAAGTGCAGCGATGCAAACGCCAACCAAATTCCAAATCCCAATGGCGAATGATGAGTCGCTCCTGGTACCATATTTCAGTGCAGCGATGTAGACGCCAACCAAATTCCAAACCCCTACCCCAAGTGGCAAATGATGAGTCGCTTCTGGTACCATATTCTAGTGCAGCGATGCAGACGCCAACCAAATTCCAAATCCCATACCCCAACGGCGAATGATGAATCGCTCCTGGTACCATATTCCATGCAGAGATGCAGACGCCAACAAAATCCCGAAATTTTTCCGGTCCTATGATCTGGATCAAACATCCTGCAAAATCATATACAATCCACGGGCATAAAACTATCTCAATCTCTCCCAAGTCCTACCAGCGAGACCACATTCAAAATCCCATCGACGATGAAGATTCAAAAAAAGGGGTATGTCTACAAGAAAATTGGGCACGGATGAAAATCCGAAAGGGCTCCATGAGTAAAAACAGCAGGACTGCCGGCGAGTTTAAGAAAACCCGAAAGGGCGCAAACTCGTAAAAAAGAGATGAAATGCACTCGCAAAGTCCTCTCGACTTTGTGAGGAGAAAATTCCTGCGTGAGATCCTTACGACTCACAAAGGAGCAACACACTTGGGGGTTCTCACGACTCCTAAGGAGAAAATACACCTACGAAATTCTTTCGACTCGTAGGGAGAAAATGCTTTTATGGGACCCTTACGGCCCATGAAATTGAAAAGCCTTAGGTGATATGCATCCAAACCTATCTCCTAAGCCATCGTTTCCCAACAGGGAAAGGTAAATGATGATTCGCTCCTGGTACCATATTCCAGTGTAGCGGTGCTGATGCCGACCCAAAAACCAATTCCCAAATTCTCCCGGGGCAAATGATGAGTTGCTACTGGTATTATTCCAATGCAGCAATGCAGATGCCGACCAAAACCAATTCCCAAATCCTCCCGGGACAAATGATGAGTTGCTCCTGGTATTATTCCAGTGCAGCAATGCAGATGACAAACAAAAACCTAAATCCCCAAATCCACTCATGGCAACTGATGATTCGCTCCTGGTACCATATTCCAGTGTAGCGATACTGATGTCAACCCAAATCAAATCAAACCAACAACCTCTGCGGCGGAATCATGCTTCGTCTCAGAATGTACCCCGTGTCGAAATCATGCTTCCCTCGGAGTATCCACCTGCCCTATCGGAATTATGCTTTGCCTGGGAATCATCCTCTACATCAAAACCAGTGACACTCCGTGCCAGGGAAACGTCGACCACAGACACTCCATGCCAGGGATAAGTCAACCAGCGACCTCCTCGTCGGAATTATGCTCCGCCCTAGAATCAAGTCAACCAACAACCTCCCCATCGGAATTAAGCTCCGCCTCGGAATCAAGTCGACTAACAAGCTCTGCACCGGAATCATGTTTCGTCTCAGAGTGTACCCTGTGTCGAAATCATGCTACGCCTCAGCGTATCTGCCTTCCCTGTCGAAATTATGCTTCGTCTCGGAATCAAGTCAGTCAACCAGCTCTGCGCCGGAATCATGCTTCGTCTCAGAATGTACCCCGTGTCAAAATCATGCTTCGCCTCGGAGTATCTACCTTCCCTATCGGAATTATGCTTCGCCTGGGAATGAACCTCTGCATCGAAATTATGCTTCGGTCAGAATGTCTTCCGCCCGTCGGAATTATGCTCCGACCCCTTTGGAATCATGCTCCGCTCGTCGGAATTATGCTCCGACCCTTTGGAATCATGCTCCGCTCATCGGAATTATGCTCCGATCCCTGGAATCATGATCCGCTCTTCGGAATGATGCTCCAATCCTCGGAATTATGCTCCGATCCCCGAAGTTATTCTCATCGGAATCATGCTCCGATCCCTGGAATCATGCCTCTACTCTTCGGAATTATGCTCCGACCCTCGGAATTATGCTCAGACTCTTCGGAATGATACTCTGACCGTGGAATTATGCTCCGCAAATCAAATTATGCTCCGATCCCCAGGAATCATGCTCCCCGAGGGATGTTCCGCCCCCGGAATGATGTTCCACATCGAAGTCCAGCTTCAAGATCCATCAATTTCATGCACACAACCCATATGCACGGTGTGCATTTATTGATGGGGGCACTTTGTTGGGGTCAAAATTTGCGCCCCAGTTGACCGAGTCAAAGTCAAGGTCAACCCCAAGTAAGCGGGCTCAAGCCCAAGCAAGTGGGCCCATGCCCAAGTCGAGCCCCGCGGCCGGCCTTCCCATGCCAAAATAAAAATCATGTAACAAACAATTTTGATGTAATTTTTTGTGCATGAATGTAAGCAAAATGGACATAAAGCCAAATTTTTGTAAAGCCCATGGCTTATGTGCAAAAAGAAATAGCACATGAGACATAGGATGGGCAAAATGTCATTTTGTAAACCCAAGGGGCTATGTGTAAATGTGTAAGCCTATAAGAGGCAACATGATGAAAATATCTAAAATAAACTTTTCATTCTCTTAAAAATCTAGAGTTCTTTGTGCCTCCTTCTCCTTCCAAAAGGTTCTAAAACCTTCTTCCCTTCTTTTGAATTAAATCAAGAGTTTTACTCTTTCTTTTCCAATGCTAAATAGTTTTTCACCACAAAACCCACAAAGGGGAGCCCTGATCTTCCATTAGATCTCAAAAAGGAGAGATTTTTAAATCTCATACCTCTTGTTCTTCAAGATCCGGCCAACAGAGGAGGAAGAAGGAGACCCATCTCCGAAAATCCCACTTTGGAGGAGACCCAGGGCTCAAGGGAGGAGCCCCTTCATCAGCTCCAAAAATATCTTAGGAGTTTAACTCCTCAAATATATATATATATATATATATATATACAAACAAAATAATAAGTATTTCTTTTTGGGAGTACAACTCGCAGTGCAGGGACCAAGTCCATTTTTGCCGCCCAGTGCCCGAGCGCCTACGTGCTTGGCATGTGAGGCGCTAGCGCCCGAGCGCCCACGTGCCGGGCACGTGGGGCGCTTGTGCCCAAAGCGCTAGCGCCAGCGCCCACGTGCCGGGCACGTGGGGCGCTCGTGCCCAAAGCACTGGCGCCAGCGCCCGAGCGCCCACGTGCCGGGCACATGGGGCGCTAGGGCGCCCACGTGCCGGGCACATGGGGCGCTAGGGCACCCACGTGCCGGGCACGTGGGGCTTTAGTGCCCAAAGCGCTGGCGCCAGCGCCCAAAGCGCCTAAGCGCTCGCGTGCCACTCACGTGAGGCGTTGGCGCCTTCTCCCACGTATCCTATGGATGCCCTTTCCTTTTTATATATATATGTATATATACATATATGCACACACACACACACACATACACATACTCCACCACATTGTTCCCATTAGAAAAAATTTCTAACGGGGCGCTGTCCCATACCCCGCAAGGGGGCTGCTAGCCCTCTTGACCCCCAGCTCGCTATCCCGATAGCGGGACCCCCGTAAAAACTCTGCGGGGCCCCCGATATATCCAAAACCCCTTCAAAACACAACACTGCACATTGACTTCCCATGACCAGTTTAACCCATTAATCAGAGGTTCCCTCGCTCCAAAGGCGAGAGGTAATTAATGGCAGCTAAGTCCGCGGCTGCCAGAGATTCGAATCCCCACGATCAATAAACCCCCGTCTACCCTAGGCAGGGGGAATCTGTAGTACGCCTGACAAGCGCGCGCATATTCCCATCTCAATGGAGTGACGAAAAACACCCTACACTCCCAAGCCCTACACACCCATCTCCACAACCCATTTCCCGACCATCCCTGCAAACCCGCAACCCATGACCCAACCCAGCAAACTCACCTCGCCGGAGACCCACGACCTCGTCGTCGTCTCCTCACCCATCCTCTGTCCTCTGAACCCACAGCCGAGCCAACCCCATTCCTCCTCTTCCTTCTTCTTCTTCCTTTCTTTCTTTCTTTTCTTTTCTTTTCTTGATTTCTTGGTTTTCCGGCCGCCTCGCCGGAGTCGCGCACGTCACCGACGATCTGGATGACCTCGTCATAGTCGTCATACATCGTATTCGCGTCTTTGATCAGCCAGGTCCAGTCATGCACGCGTGTGGTTGCATCGCGACGTTTATCCGACGTCGAACGTGACGTACATACCCCGTCGTGAGATTCGATCAGGCAAGTTTATCTTGCAACATGCTATGTTATATTATTCGATATCTATATGAATAAAAATAATACACGTGTTATATTATGTAGCAAATAGTATAGATTTACCGTTTTACGATATTCGTTCGTATCCATACTGACAATTGCATATCTAATTGCATGCCGGACCATCATGATATCATTTTACTATTACATTATTACAACATGTTATCTAGTTTGCATCATACGTAGTCATGCGCGTATAAAAGGTAATTACAGATAGATACATATGCATACTGGTATCAGTCGCGTTTACCGTGTTTCGATACTCGTTACAGTTTCACATTGGGTATCTATTTAATACAGATGCATCATATGACATGTCCTGACACACTACTTGACTTGTTACCTTGATCTTGTTACTAATGCTGACAATCCTGACTTGTTGTCCTGATGGACGTGACTTGTTGTCTGCATAGACAAAACCTGTACCTGTTTAATCCTGTGTTGGCATTAGATTCATATCATAAATACCTGACTCGAACACACAACCTGGGAAGTAAAGGGAAATAAATAATGAAACCTGACTTGTAACTCAACAGTTCGATACTTATACTGATCAGTCTTTACGGGCTAGGCCAGCCTCGGGATAATGCTGCTAACATCATTCATCTGTACATGTTGCATGTTTACTGCCTAGCGGCACGTCTCGGATTCAGCCCGAGAATCTTGACTGTGGTCCCGGGAACGCATGGGATATTATTGAGTTATATCGACGATTCCATTAAATTGATTTCAAAGACTTCTAGAATCTTCAACGTGGAAAACCTGACAGCATATCTAGGTAGATAACCTAGAGGTACGGACTTTAGGATACACATCACATACATACACCTCACTGTTCCATATTGTGTTATTCATTTTGTAAGTCCACAGTAGCGCCCCGGCCGTCTAACAGACGCCAAATGCGGAACAAAAACTTTTATAACTGGCGCTATCGCGTACTATAACCCGGATCTGCCATTAAAGCTAAACTAACAAACTACAAAGTGGGTAGAAATGTTATACCGAACGATCCGAGTCCTTCGGTCTTCAACCATCATCCCACGCTTTGTTGCGGCTGCTCCGATCTCCTGAATCTTCAGTCTTGTCGTCCAGGTGGCACCACGTCGACGGATCTTTAAACGGGCTCCCGCCTCTGAACCGAGGTAACTCGGTCGTCAAGTTTGCTAAAAGAGACGACCAAGATGATGTAGAGAATGAGTAGAACACCTTGTCTCGTTACGTCCAAAGTTATGGACGAACGGTTAATGAAGTTGCCATTTGAATCGGGTAGATAAGAAATTGGCATATCAAATTTCCATGAACCTAATTCCTAATCTTTTTCCCAAAGGAACAACCATCACCACCACCAGTGTAGGAGGAGAGAGAGTGACCATTAGCATTAATGAGAAGAATGTGTCATCTAACACCTTGCACATTCATTTAATGAAAATAATGAATCATTTTAAGCTAGTCATCATATCATTAAATGAACCATTAAAGCACTAATGACTCACAAGCCTTATCACCACTTCTAGAACCTTCTAGAAGCATGACACACCCTCATGACTCACCCAAGAAGAAAAGATAAATCCGCATTTAACCGAATGTTAAATATGGCTGATAGAAAACTGGAAACTGGCAACTTCCAAAAGTGATCCTGAAATGAATTTCAGGATAACCCCGTATCAGTATAAACATACCCGCATTTTTATTACGACCGAATACAAATGCATCTGAGACAAAGATATTATATCTACACAGTATAATACTGGGATCCGGCTTAAACCAAAGCCTACCAGTATTATCTGCTCGAAAAATGACACGTGCGAAAACACACGTGCATTTTCCGAATCCTGCCATAAAACCATACGGCCTCTACAACGTTTCGCCCGAACTTGGGAAACGGTCTGTGGGGGACTCTAATGACTCATCAACACACTGGCACTGGGTATAACCACTAGCACGTCAGAAGTATAAGTTGTACGTAACGGTTGCCTATGTATTGATTAGAATGCAAGCTGACGAGCGAACTCATCCATAAACCATACTGAGCCTGACAGTGACAATATCCGTACAGTCCGGTCCGTTCGTCTAAAGAGTATCGCATATCGAGTCTAGGGGGTGGATAAAATCAGACCCGTAATAACGCGATAATTCGTGTCGGCATGAAGCCCATCACCATCTGAGAATCTACCGATCCAAATCAGTAATTCTCTACTACCTCAGCCGAGGATTTCTAGAGATGGCCACCCGTGCACTGTGCAACATCAACCCCCAATACCGGGAGAGACGAATCCCCGACGATCCGCTCACTGCCTCCATGTGGCTCGGGACTGTACCCAAAAACTACCTGTTTGCACGTCTCCTTTGAGCATGGTAGGGTAGAAATCAAAGCACAGTGGGAACTCACACGAGACAAATGACGATCTCAGGTCGACAAACTAACCTGTACACATGTCACCAGGGAACTGCCATCTGACGATATGTATAATACCAACTAGCATGTTCCCGGCGAGTCCTGTCCGGTGTGCTCATAACCCAATGAACACCTGTATACATCTTAGGTGAACCAACTGACACTAATGTCTTGTGAGACCGGCCATTGCCCCTCGTCGGGGTCTCGACTGTATACACTAGTCTACTCTGGAGTATCGATGCCCTGTCTCGAAACTCCCACGACTAGGGACTCTTTAAGGATGTGCTTACAGACCCCAGCTCCCATGTATATGATCGCCATCATACTGCTGGCAGTCAAGCAAGAATCCTATGGGCTCTATCAACATGCAATAGCGAACTAAAACATGTATACGATGATAAAGACAAACCAGATAGCATACTATCATCTCGAGCAAGACTGTCATGTCGGTATAGGTCCTGCCTCAATCATTGCAATCACGTACCTGCGATCCAATAATTGACTTTGAGGGCACTATCTCCAACAATCTCCCACTTGCACTTAAGTCTAATTATTGCGATGTCGTATACTCACAGCCCGTGTGATACCGAACATCCAACTCTTCTACTAATCAGTTTCACAAAGCTAGTTTGTAAAACTCTTGTGTTCGAGAAATAGCCTCAGTGAGTGGATCCGCCCTGATGTTTCTTTCTATGTCTCTCTTAATCTTAAGTTCGCGGAGAAAGCCATCTCCCGAATTGAGGAATACCTGTCTTAGAATATGTCTGGATATCTGATGGGACCTAGTTCATAAATGAACTCCAAATCCAAACTTCTTAAACTGTATTGATAACTGAACCTAATCAGTATCCAGCACCATGCCTCCCACAGTATCCTCTTGGACCACCTGTCCATAATACTGTCCCTCGTCAGAGAGAAAACTATAACTCTGATAATCACTCTGTCATCCATGTCACCTTGGAAGCCTGGAATGATAACCGTCTCCCGAAGGAGGCTGCCGTCATCAAATCCATAGAACATTCACTTATGTTCTAAGACTGCTTCTTTATGTTTCTTCAGGATTGGATTAATATAAACTTATCGCATTTAGTGCAAAAAATAGCATCTGGTGTGGTACTTGACATCTCATGATTGACTCAATTGCCTAAGCAAGTGATCTGCCAATCATGCACATCCCTCTCCCCTTTAGTCTGTAAGACACCTTTAGAGAGGGTGACTCCATCACCTGCAGGTACACTACCATGCCAGGAGTCAACTATTCTAAAATACTATTAGAATACTGTCAAAGTACCCACATTGGGAAACTACCCAAATCTAGATCTAATACCATAAATCTAGTAACCAGAATGTCTGATATTATATCCATGTCCTTTGTGGAGAAACAACTGTGTGACGACCAAAGTACAACCGATCGTAGTATAGGAATTTTACTTCCTACTCTGTGTATGTCATCCAAATACCAGGACATCACACCCTACTACCTTCTCAACAAATCCATCCCCTATTCTGATGAAGTCAAACCTATGACTGTCACATCAAAAATAGATGATCTTATCTCCGCTATATCTGCTCAAGCCTATAAATAGACATAAGCTACTTGCCCACTATGCTTCCGCTGCTCCCACTGACTACGACAACCCTCTGGCAGAATAATATATGCGTACACTTCTAAAGCTAGTTTAGAACAATGCTATACATATCCTCCTGCCGGGTTTCATAGTCTGGAACAACAGCAGTGTCAAGTCTGGGTAAACAAGAACCTCCCTGTCACCGTCCTTGAGGCTACCGGAGTACCTCTCGGGTGTCTAAGGTTACCCACCATGTCTGCGGAGTGGCTATTGGAATGTCAAACCTGATTGAATATATAGGTCCTATTAAATTTTCCGTAATCGTTTGTGGTTCTGGAATCACTTCCAGTTCTACCATACTCCCACTACTGTTTTCTGAAAAAATCCATTTTACTAAAACTGTGGCGAGTCAAGAACAATATCACTATTGATCTTCCAGATGATAGAAATGTCAACCCTCGTCAAAACCAGGGTCAACCCACAAACAGCCATTACAGAAACGTGCCTTGAGTTATCCAGTGTCTGGTTTTAAGCATAAGCCGGACAACTCCCCGTATCTTAACATTGTTAAGATATGAACCATTTTATATACAATATAGAAATAGAGGCACTAATTTAACTGGAACCAGATTCAAACCATGCAACAGTCTCCAGTGCATATCAACTTAATGAAGAGAGGCTTATCAGTATTACTCAACTTAGGAATACATCTAATTATGAGTAACCCAAAAGAGAAACAAGTTTCTCAACACCATTACTATCAACTGAATACCAATCACAAGAATCTACATCTTCGATCTCTTTGAAGAATCCCGATACTTGCGATACCTGATTCTCTAATTTATTCTTATACCCACAGCTTCTCAAAACTTAGACATTGTATTTCTACGAAACACTTGTCTAAAAACTTAGAGAAGTCATAAGTAAACAGAACATAGTACGAGGACCTACCCCTTTGTCCTGACGGACACTGGACAACATACAATACTCCGTATAAGTCCGCTGAGTTGAATAACTCAAAACCTGTGCATCGTAGGTTGAAAACTGTACCCAGACGATTTCCTCAAATATCACCAATTACAACGAATTCCGATATAATGAGGATGATCTCCAAATTCCCAATAACTTACTCCCACTCATTATCTGTAAAACCATACAGATGTGAGAATCATACCTGGTAAATACATACCCTGAAGGAAGTATCTAATCGGGAAATCAGTTTTCCATTAACAATGCACTGAAACATTGAAAATGTTTCGTAGGGGTATCCTTGTATTCCTAGTAATGCCTCTTCCACAATCCAATTCATGACTATAACCGTATATCTCTTTGTCATCTCTCCAAATCCCTTTATTTGTCTTTAGCCGTTACCTTCTGTACACCATCGTTAGGCTAAATGGTTTTCTTCCTTCCCCACCGTTCGGCACCAGCCTATGGTTTGGAAGAAGACTATCCAGTAAGCATAATAGGTGTACCCTCCTAAACCAAGGAGTACTCGTATCTTGAGAGAAAGTGATGATAAAAGACAACTGAATAATACCTTATTCTATTAAAGGTGAAATAGGAGTGGCGATGAAGTACGTGGTTTGGTCATTAATGATAACAGTCGCAATTTACTTTGCCCTCTTTCTAATCCCTTTATTTTTTCTTTAGTTATTACCTTCTGCACGCCCTACTTAGGCTAATTGGTTTTCTTCATTCCCTACCTTTCGGCACCTGCCTATGGTTTGGAAGAAGACTATCCAATAAGCGTAATAGGTGTACTCTCCTAAACTAAGGAGCCCTCGCAAGCTGAGAGAAGGTGATAATAAAAGACAACTGAATAAACCAATTCTATTTCTCCTGAACCTGGATCCATCCTCGGAGAAGTCCCTTCGAGTTCGTATATAACCATACGATAGATCTATCCAATGGAAGTGGATGTCCGTAATAATACGGGGTGTTCTGAGAAATGCAAAAGGTAAAAGAAGGAGTGGCAATGACTTATGCAACTCGGACAATCCAAAAGCCAGTATTTTAAGAAGGTTCGGTTAACTTGGTCACTGAGTCATAGTCTAGGGTCGGTCAAAGGTCGCTGCCAAAGAGAGAGAGAGAAAAGAAACACTCTGCGTGCACTCTAACCTAGATCAGAATGGTTATCACTTTATCTAATCAAGAAACCTCCCACTGTTTTCTCAAATTCTCCTCCAAACCTGAAAGAAGAATTAGTCAGGATCACCCGAAGAGTAAACCAACTCATCAGTGAGAATCGGGATCCAACTATCATCGCATGATAACTTGATGGAAGCCACTCAAGTTATCACACTCCAAAAGGTATGCACATGCCTGGCAAGTTTCCTGTATGTTTGAAACTCCCGATATGATTTTTGCCCCATGCTCTTATGATCGTGACTTTGGCCAACCCATCATAAGTCACATGCCAAGTTCTACCCGTCATTATCTAGGTTAATTTGAACCCACCCGTACATACCCTTGACTTTGGCCAACAAGGTAATACGACTATTCCAAACCAACGCATCTATCTACGCAACAGATGAATACCCAGCAACTACCAAACACTATGCCTTGACTTTGGCCAAACAAATATAGCTTGAATACTACTGACCATCCATAAGACATGACGGAGGGCTACGGCTGGTTTTTGGCGAAAAACCTTTAACGTAATGAACTTGATCTTGTTGAAGGAAACTAATAGCTTTTTATAAAAATATAGTAGCTAAAACCTTTTGCTAAAGAGGTCACTCCCGGTGAAGGGATCTCGGCTCTTTCCTCGTGGAATGAGGTGCAGGATATTCCAACTAAATACCGCGATGCAAAGCAACTTGTAATCGACTATATTAAAGTTATTGCCCTGACGCAAACTTCTGCCCAAGGGGTCACTCCCGGTGAAGGAATCTCGGCCCTTGCCTCGTCAAATGAGGTGCAGGATATTCTAAACTGAATATCACTATGCAAAACAAAAGGAAACATCTTTGTAATAACACCTTTTAAAATTTGTTCCAACAACATCAAATATAGGTTTGTTTTATCCTTGCATTGATAAGAATCAATGCAGTCCCATCAATCAATCACACCAGAAAAGAACGAAAATAAAATGTACGTATATGCCATCCGCATTCGTCACTGGGTCCCGTCATCACCCGTTAGGTTACTTAACTAACGACAGAGCGGGGGCTGGACTAGCGCGGGTGTAAAACATATACAACATCTAATAGTATATATACCAATATATAATAATCGCTCCAGGCGTGATAATATGCAACATTACAGAAAAGTAATAAGCATCACAGAACAATACAGATAATCTGGGATCCCCGGGTTTCACAGAGCCGCTGCTGAAACCCGACGTTCCCCTGGTCGTGTGGATAGCCTGTGCAATGAAACCTAGACCCTTACGGGTGCGACAAGTTACCCGCCAAAACCTGAAGCGAGGCAGCCCCCTACAGCAAAATGAATGGACCACCTGGCACTTCACGGAATCCGGTAACTTGAGCATCCCTCCTTGGGTCAACCTGTACCCCCTACGAGTGCGGCGAATAGTCTGCCAATTCTAGAGTGAGGTCCCTTTGCCTCTCAAAACCATGAGATACAGACCTGTTGCCCTCCAGAACCCGGCTATCCGTGCACTCCGTCGCGAGGTAAACCTAGTACAGAAATGAAAAATATACAACGGGTATATCGACCTCATCCCAGTCGTGCCCCAAAAGAATATTATACAACAGGCAGTGACGGCAATCCACATGTTGGACGCTCGCCCCGCAATATCAAATGTACAAATAAATCCAAACTGCACTTTCATTGCACACTGCTATCCACCACGACATATCCGCAACATTACAGCACAACACAGAACATCAACGCGATTGTCACGTTCGCAAATCCGTCTAAAAGGGCTATAGCAATTAGACACAATTTACCGCTCAAATGACATTCCCGGTCGGAAATATGAAGTAAGTACTGTATACTAACACGTTTAAAATTTCGATCGACAAAACTTCCCGAAGTGGGCCCCACGTACATCTGCTGTACAGTAACAAAATCTGGGCCCAAAAGAATAGTACCAAAAACCATAATTTCCAAAATAAAGCTCTCGGGAAAAAGTTGGAGCACTGTTCCCACAAAGGCGCTGCGATTCCGCGGTCAAACCCTAGGTTTGAACGCGGATCCGCGGTGGTATTGTGGGATCACGTGCCCAAATTTTTCCCGAATGCTTAGAAAAGCCTGCTTAGTTTTCTGCGATATGTAAAATAATTTTTAGACACTGTTTAAAATCGACAGAAACTTTAACCCTGGAATTTGCGGTTTTCGAAAATCCGTTCGATCGATGTTTTAAACGCGTTAGCACAAGTTAGTAAAGCTTAATGGTGAGGCTCTGATACCACTGTAAGTCCACGGTAGCGCCCCGGCCGTCTAACAGATACCAAATGCGGAACAAAAACTTTTACAACTGGCGCTATCGCGTACTATAACCCGGATCTGCCATTAAAGCTAAACTAACAAACTACAAAGTGGGTAGAAATGTTATACCGAACGATCCGAGTCCTTCGGTCTTCAACCATCATCCCACGCTTTGTTGCGGCTGCTCCGATCTCCTGAATCTCCAGTCTTGTCGTCCAGGTGGCACCACGTCGACGGATCTTTAAACGGGCGCCCGCCTCTGAACCGAGGCAACTCGGTCTTCAAGTTTGCTAAAAGAGACGACCAAGATGATGTAGAGAATGAGTAGAACACTTTGTCTCGTTACGTCCAAAGCTATGGACGAACGGTTAATGAAGTTGCCATTTGAATCAGGTAGATGAGAAATTGGCATATCAAATTTCCATGAACCTAATTCCTAATCTTTTTCCCAAAGGAACAACCATCACCACCACCAAGAGGTGGCCGGCCACTTATAGAGGCAAGGGGGATAAGTGTAGGAGGAGGGAGAGTATCCATTAGCATTAATGAGAAGAATGTGTCATCTAACACCTTGCACATTCATTTAATGAAAACAATGAATCATTTTAAGCTAGTCATCATATCATTAAATGAACCATTAAAGCACTAATGACTCACAAGCCTTATCACCACTTCTAGAACCTTCTAGAAGCATGACACACCCTCATGACTCACCCAAGAAGAAAAGATAAATCTGCATTTAACCGAATGTTAAATACGGCTAATAGAAAACTGGAAACTGGCAACTTCCAAAAGTGATCCTGAAACGAATTTCAGGATAACCACGTATCAGTATAAACATACCCGCATTTGTATTACGACCGAATATAAATACATCTGAGACAAAGATATTATATCTACACAGTATAATACTGGGATCCGGCTTAAACCAAAGCCTATCAGTATTATCTGCCCGAAAAATGACACGTGCGAAAACGCACGTGCATTTTCCGAACCCTGCCATAAAACCATACGGCCTCTACAACGTTTCGCCCGAACTTGGAAAACGGTCTGTGGGGGACTCTAATGACTCATCAACACACTGGCACTGGGTATAACCACTAGCACGTCAGAAGTACAAGCTGTACGTAACGGTTGCCTATGTATTGATTGGAAGGAAAGCTGACGAGCGAACTCATCCATAAACCCTACTGAGCCTGACAGTGACAATATCCGTACAGTCCGATCCGTTCGTCTAAAGAGTATCGCATATTGAGTCTAGGGGGGTGGATAAAGTCAGACCTTTAATAACGCGATAATTCGTGTCGGTATGAAGCCCATCACCATCTGAGAATCTACTGATCCAAATCAGTAATTCTCCACTATCTCGGCCGAGGATTTCTAGTGATGGCCACCCGTGCACTATGCGACATCAACCCCCAATACCGGGAGAGACGAATTCCCGACGATCCGCTCACTGCCTCTATGTGGCTCGAGAATGTACCCAAAAACTACCTGTTTGCACGTCTCCTTTGAGCGTGGTAGGGTAGAAATCAAAGCACAGTGGGAACTCACACGAGACAAATGACGATCTCAGGTCGACAAACTAACTTGTACATGTCACGCCCCGCTTCCCAGAGTACGCTAGATTGGGCACGTGACATAGCCAACCATGCTACCTATGGGTAGGAAGTATCCATCCACAGTCACATTACGGCTGTAGAGATATCAAGAACAAGATAAAACTATCTAAAACATGTCCATAATCCAGAATAGCAGGAGTCAATAATAAATAAATGCGGAAGCAAATGATCCAATACAAATAACTGAAAAGTGTGTCCCATAATGCGAGCTCACATCAGGAAATAAATGCAGGAAATAAAACTAACTACTACTGAACTCACAGCTCAGCCTGCTGGCTGAAGTACTCCTGCTCGGACTGCAACAGCGGTACGGAATCTGGGCCATGCAAAACCCAGACGTCAGCGCGTCATGTCATCAAGTAATATAATATGAACAGTGTAGCAGGCAATGTAATATAAACATGAATACAGTAAGAATAACAATAATATGAATCATACCAGTAAAGGGTAGCGTGCAGTGGGTAAACTAAACTGTTCTATCAGGTTTTCTATTCTAAAGTCTTTGAAATCAATTGATAAATCATCAATGTAACTCAATAGTATCCCGTGCATGCCCGGGACCACGGTCAAGACCCTCAGGGCTGAATCCGAGACGTGCCGCTAGGCAGTAACAGGTAGCAGGATGGGCGAGTGATGTCAGCATCATCACTCCGGGGCTGGCCTAGCCCGTAAGACTGATCAGAACAGGTATCGAACTGTTGAGTTACAAGTCAGGTTTCACCTTTGATTTCCCCATACCCCCAAGTTATGTATGTCAAGTCAGGTATTCAGTAGTCAAGAACTAATGCCAACACAGGATCAGGTAAAAGCAGGTTTGTCTGGATAGACAACAGGAACGGTCCATGAGGACTACATGTTATGTTTGTTGGCATTAGACACAAGATCAGGTAACAGGTAAAGCCATGGTACATCAGGTCCAGCCAGGTAATGTATAAAGGTGTCATGTCATGTCAAGAGTGTACGGTACCATGTCATGTCAAGTAGGAAGTGTAACAGGTCATGTCAAGAAGCACAAGATGTCATGTGGGTGCTCATAATCAAACTAACATAAGCATGTGTATAAATAAACAAGCATGAGTACTATCAGAACAATAAACTGGAACATGTAATATGATATATAAATAGATATAATTTCAAGGATATGGATGCACAGTTATCGATTAGGGTTATATTTATAGTTCCAATATTAATTAGGATGCAATTTATTAAATATGGAGTGTTAATATCACATTATTATGTAGTAATGTGATCTATGGATGCAATTATATGTATCTTAAATGCGATGGATGCAAACGGGTATCCGAAAAGTTATAAAACTATAAAATGGTAATGTGGGATGTACAACTAAGCAATATGTGATATAAATATTGATATAATAATATTAATATGGATAGCATATTCAAAGCGATTAATAACTATAAAAGTGGTATTAATTAACCATGCACAAGAAGGTTCCGTTCAGAAATTCAGCGTCACCCTAATTTGTAAAATAGTTTAAAAATAACAAACGTTCTCCAAAAGGGACGTGTCTTATACCAAAACAAAGATAATTCAATAAGGTTTTCAGTTTTATAAGTATAAGCATCCCAGGTTGTCCCTACAAAAAGTTATGAACATTCGAAGTTGAGAGTTTGCTGCTGGAATTTCCCTGGACAGCAGTTTGGAGATATTTTCATTTGCATTTTACGTTATTTAAAAAATTTATTTTGCAAGTAAATATTTCATAGAGTTATAGTATTCTGAGTTAGCTTCGTAACGAAGTAAAGAACGTATACTAATGATTTTTCTATAATTTATAATGAATTTTATAAGATAAGGTGTACAGTAAATTTCAGATTTGTCATATCCGATTTTTCAACGACGTTTCATGTGTAAACTATAAGATTTTCAAATGTATAACATTATAAAATGAAGATTATAAACTAATTAAAGATAATAATAATAAATATTACGACGATATATATTTTAAATGATATGGTTGCAGTATAATGTAATCTAGTATGTCACAAGATAAGTTTTCATGATCTAGATTTAATATAATATAAACGGATGCAAACGGAATATCGAAACGTTATAAAATTAAACATGGGGCACTAGATTTAAACTATAGGTATGGTATTTATTTAAATAGGTATAAAATAAATTATATAGCATGTAGTAAGATTAACTTGCCTCGATGGGTCGCGAATCGGGAAAACGGAACGTTAACCGTCGGCGGGGAAAACTCGCGACGGGCGCACGGTTCACGGAATGAACCCAAACGACGAACAAAGAAACCACACGGGTCGGGGTATCTCGCTGGAACGTCGAGAAGCGTCACCGGCATGACGGAATTCCGGCAACAAAAGAACAGTTTAAAAAATGAGAAACGAGACATGAAGCAAGAAGAGAAAGAATGATAAAGAGAAGTACGAGAGAATATATAAGAGAGAGAGAGAGAGAAAAAGTGGAGAGAGAGAGGGGGGAGCTGCAGGTGGGGGCCCACGGAATTAAAAGGAACGCGATTGGCTAAAGGGGAATCGTTAGTTAGGGATAAATATTAATTAAAGATTCAAAACATTTAAGGAACAGTGGGATATATATATAGGTTAATTTAAAAATTTAAAAGATAGGTAATGAACAGTAAAATATCAGGTTAGTTAGAAAAATATATGCGATGGTTTTAATAATATTAAAATTTGGGATTTTGGCGCCAAATAAAACATTTCCAAATCGCGTCCGGGTCGAGTCCAAAAATTTGAATTGAAATAATAGGATTTTAAGCGGGATCCAAATTTTAAAATTAAGTGTTTTATGATTAAAAAGCATACCCCCAAAATGGACACACGTACGTGCACGTAGCCATCCAAACTCGTCCGTTTCACTGAACGGGACGAGAACACAATGCACGGACGCTACTACGAGGCTAGGGGTGTCAAGTAGGCCATGATGAATATTTTCAATTTTATTTTAGATGCCAAAATTTGTTATATGCAGAAATGAATTTACCGGGTAAAAATTTACAGTAAGCAACAAACAAGCAAGTTAAATGAAATGAGTACCACATTATGCTCAAACAGTAACTGAAAATAGTAGCATTGGGCTCAGGTGTTACAGTACACATGTCACCAGGGAACTGCTATCTGACGATATGTATAATACCAACTAGCATGTTCCCGGCGAGTCATGTCCGGTGTACTCATAACCCAATGAGCACCTGTATACATCTTAGGTGAACCAACTGACACCAATGGCTTGTGAGACTGGCCATTGTCCCTCGTCGGGGTCTCGACTGTATACACTAGTCTACTCTGGAGTATCGATGTCCTGTCTCGAAACTCCCACGACTAGGGACTCTTTAAGGATGTGCTTACAGACCCCAGCTCCCACGTATATGATCGCCATCGTACTGCTGGCAGTCAAGCAAGAATCCTATGGGCTCTATCAACATGCAATAGCGAACTAAAGCATGTATACGATGATAAAGACAAACCAGATAGCATACTATCATCTCGAGCAAGACTGTCATATCGGTATAGGTCCTGCCTCAATCATTGCAATCACGTACTTGCGATCCAATAATTGACTTTGAGGGCACTATCTCCAACACATTTATATTCATGTTTACCTATATCGTTATATCCTGGTTATTACTGCTATTTTGATATTATGACGCACTGACGTCTGGGTTTTGCATGGCCCAGTTTCTCTATCTTTATTGCAGGCTGAACAAAAGTACTTTAGCCGTCAAGCCAAGTAGTGAGGAATTAAACATGTGTTTTTTTAGAGATGTTTAGTTTAGTTAATTTTTCCGCGGCATTATTTTCTTGATGTGAGCCTATATTAGGACGTATTTTCAAATGTTGTTTATTGGATATTGTTTCTTTTCCGCTTATATATTTTATTGATTCTTTTATTGTGGCAAATGGACATGTACTAGATAGTTTTTATATTTTACTGTTCTTAATATCGTATAGACAGCCGTAATGTGACTGTGGAAGGATGATTTCTATCCACAGATAGCATGGTTGGCTCTATCACATGCCGTAGTTTGCGCACTCTGGGAAGCAGGGCGTGACAGGGTTTGTTTGGTATCAGAGCCATAGGATTTAGGTTAGTCGGGTTTGGTTCTTTTTGTAGTTGGGTATTAAACCTAATACACTAATCAGGAAACCCGGAATTAGGAACATGTTCTGCCACATTACTATCTTATCAGTCTTGAATATATAACTATCTTGTTTATTGAATCCATTTACCGTTGCTAATCATCTTCGGTGTCTTGGCTTCAGAATCATAGCAGATAGAGATTTGCGATCGTACATAGGTGTGTTGATAATACCGCATTGCTTGGAGTTATACGTGGTATGCTGGAAAACCAGAAGTGGCAAACTGAGCTTAATCAGCGGCAGGCCGAGGCTTTCCAGGATGGTCTGCGGACAATCCAGCAGTCCATAGTCGCAGTAGCACCTAGGCCAGCATAGCATGAGGGCACCGTGGCAGACTTCAGAAGGCTTGGTACGTCCACATTTACAGGATTAGAGGAGCCATTGCCAGCGAAGCAGTGGCTAGTTGATACAGAAAACCTGCTAGTCGCCGCGCAGATTCTAGATGAAAAAAGGATGGATGTAGTGCGCATCCAATTGGTGGATTACGCTCGCGAGTGGTGGCTCGTAGAGGAGATCCGCCTGCCCAAACCGATCTGTTGGGCAGCGTTTTTCTCAAAATTTCTTGGAGAAGTTCTTTCCGCAATCTGCTCGAGAAGAAATGGAAGAAAAGTTTATTAACCTGAAGCAGAATGGCGGATCCGTTGATGCACATGCGACTGAGTGGACTCGGCTCGGTCGATTTGCAAGGTCTTTGGTTGCTAACGATGCCGATAGGACATGAAGGTTTATGCGTAGCTTAGACGTAGAGATTTAGAGACATATTATATCTCTGGGATTGACCATCTTCTCCCAAGTTCTCAAGGTAGCCAGGGAGCAGTAGAGTTTATCGGTGAAAGTGAAGAGTATGCAACAGCAAGCCGGCGTAGTGCGGAAGCCAGTGTTTACGCCAAACCGAGCTCCGGTACGCAGATGCATCCCGGTGAATAGGCGAGGCATTGTACCTATGAAGAAGCCCGTCATATCCGATCAGAAAAGAAGTGTGATTTGTGACTTCTACCGTCTATCCGGACACCTGCAGAAGGACTGTCGAAGGAGGCTTGGACTCTGTCTTGTTTGCGGATCAACTGACCATACCATCAATGCTTGTCCTTCAAAGCTACAATTGAGGGACGATATTCAGAAGCCATCACAGAAGCAGATTCATGGGCAGAAGCAGATTACTTAGGGGCCTAATCAAGCACGGGCCTTCACTTTGACGGCCGTGGAGGACAAAACTTCAGACAAAGTTGTTTCAGGCATCCTACTCGTTTATAATTTTCTCGCATCGGCATTATTCAATTCGCATCTCATTGTTTTATGTCATCCAAGTTTATTAGTGCACACTCGATTCAACACGCATCCCTGTGTAGTTGCTGGGACATACACACTAGGAATGGGAAAATTGTATCTAGTAGCGAGTGCAAGGATTGTCCGATTGTTATCTGCAGACGAAAGGTATTCGCGGATTTCTTGGTGATTGATACTGGTAGCTATGATGTTGTCTTGGGAATGGACTTTGTTGGCACTTTCCACACTCACATCGATTGTAGGGCAAAGAAAGTGATCTTCCAGATTCCCGGACATCCAGAGTTTATATTTTCAGGAGGCAGCAGATCTGTCGGGCTAGTCGAATTTAGGGCTAGGCCGACAAGTGCCGTTCTTTCGTCGATAGAAGTAGACAAGGAGGAAGCGCCAGCAGTAGCTCGAGAGTTTACGGATGTGTTCGAGAACATCTCGGGTTTACCACCAAAAGAGATGTGGAGTTCGCGATTGACCTTATCTCTGTAGCAGCACCAATTTCAAAAGTGTATTATCCGATGGCTCCAGTGGAACTAGAAAAAGTAAGGAAACAGGTCGCCGGATTATTAGAGAAGGGTTGGATTCGCAGCAGCAATTCACCCTGGGGAGCTTCAGTTCTTCTAGTCAAGAAGAAGGATGGAACACGAAGAATGTGCATCGATTATCAAGAATTAAATCGGGTGACTATTAAGAACAAGTACCCAATCCCTCGCATCGGCGAATTATTCGATCAACTCTGTGGCACGAGGGTATTCTCGAAGCTGAATTTGCGATCCGGATATCATCAAGTTCGAGTGAAATCGGAAGATATTTGCAAGATAGCGTTCTGAACTCGATATGGGCATTACAAGTACTTAGTGATGCCATTTGAAGTCACGAACGCACCAGCGATATTTATGGATTTGATGAACCGAATCATTTTACCGTACTTGGACTAGTTCGTAATGGTGTTTATTGTTGATATTCTGGTATATTCGATGAGCCAAGAAGAGCATGCAGAATACTTGAAGATCGCACTGCAAACGTTGATGCAAGAAAGGTTATATGCTAAGATAAGTAAGTGCGAGTTTTGGCTCGAAGAATAGAAGTTCTTGGGTCATGTCGTGTCCGGAGATGGAATTGCCATTGACTTTGAAAAGATTGCAGCAGTTCATGATTGGCCGATTCCAAAGAATGTAGCTGAGATCAGATGTTTTCTTGGGCTTGCCAGATATTATAAAAGGTTTATGGAGAACTTTGCTTGAATAGCTGAATCATTGACCAAGCTAACACGAAAGGAGATACCATTCGTATGGACGGAAAAATGTGCGTCAGATTTTGAAGCGTTGAAGCAAAGATTGACCACCGCGCCTATCTTGACAATGCCAGACAGTTCCGGAGGGTTGGTTATTCACAGCGACGCATCTGGAAAAAACTTGGGATGTGTTCTAATGCAGAATGGGAAGGTTATAGCCTACGTGTTGAAACAATTGAAGACTCGTGAGAAGAACTACCCAACTCATGATTTGGAGCTAGCAGCGCATTCGCACGATCCAAAATTGCAAAAGTTTTGAGAACAAGTAGAAGCGGGACTTTGAACGAACTTGTTGATTCATTGAAGATGGTTCGTTACAATATGGGAGCCACTTATGTGTTCCGAAAGGAGATATTCATGAAGAAGTCATGAAGGAGGCTCATAATTCCGCATATTCCGTACATCCAGGAAGCACAAAGATGTACCGAGATCTACGATAGCATTTCTGGTTGGAAGGCATGAAAAGAGAAATTGCTCGCTATGTATCGAAGTGCTTGGTGTGTCAGCAGATCAAGGCTAAACATCAAAGGATAGCTGGTTTATTGCAACCACTTCCGATTTCTCGGTGGAAGTGGGAACATATAACCATGGATTTCGTGACAGCTTTACCGCGGAGTCCAAAGAGCAATAATGCAGTTTGGGTGAGTGTTGATCGATTGACCAAGGCAGCTCATTTTATACCATTTCGAGTTGGTCAGTCGAAGGAAGTTTTAGCAGAGCGGTACATGCAGGAGATTATGAGATTGTATGGAGTACCAGTGAGTATCATTTCCGATCGTGATACCCGATTCTTATCACACTTTTGGAGGAGTCTACAGGAAAGTTTGGGGACTCGATTAAAGTTTAACACCGCCTATCATCCTCAGACAGATGGCCAGTCAGAAAGAACGATCCAAACTCTTGAAGATATGTTGAGAGCATACATATTAGACTTCAAGGGTTCATGGGAGGATCATTTGCACTTGGTGGAGTTTTCTTATAATAACAGTTTTCAGGCGACCATACAGATGGCTACATTTGAAGCATTATATGGTCGTAAATTTCGCTCGCCCGTCTATTGGGACGATGTTGGAGAAAGAAAATTATTGGGATCGGATCTTATCATGCAAACAGTGGAGAAAGTCAACGTGATCCGAAATCATATGAAGGCGGCACAAGATCGACAGAAAAGTTGGGCCGATACAGGACGAAGACCTCTGGAGTTCACAGTTGGTGATATTGTATTCCTGAAGATATCACCGACCAGAGGAGTGATTCGATTTGGTAGTCGATGTAAGCTTATTCCTCGATTCGTGGGGCCTTTCGGTATTATCGAGCGCGTTGGAGAAGTGGCTTATCGATTGGCTTTACCACCATCCTTGGCGAGTGTTCATGATGTGTTTCATGTTTCTCAACTCCGCAAGTATATTCGAGATGAGACGCACTTCCTAGATCATTCGGAGCTAACAGTAAAGGGGGACTTAACGTATTAAGAAAGACCGATGACGATTGTGGATCGACGAGAAAAGGTCCTCAAGAACAAAGTTATCCATCCAGTACTTGTTTCATGGGGGAATCGTTCGCACGGAGAATCTACTTAGGAACATGAAGACGAGATCCGGCAGAAGTTTCCACACCTCTTTTCTTAGATCTGTGTTTTCTTGTCTTTTCATATTCCGGGAATTTCGAGAATGAAATTCTTTTGTAGTTGAGTATAATGTAACACCCTAGTGCATTTATACGATATTTTATTTGGGTATTTTCCAATTTTGCGACAACTTCTTGCTTATTCTTGTTTTGGGGTGAGGATGATGCATTTGGTATCTGTGGATAGTATCCGACCCGACCCGCATACTTGAAACCCATCTTGGTACTAGTTTACGTCATATTCGCTAGTACAGAGGATCCGTGCACATTTAGATTTGATATACACTTGTATAATATATTTGGTATCTGCAAAATATAAATAATAACCAGATAATAAATTTTTAATATCTAGCATGGTCTGTTATCATACCCCATATCACATGTTTGCATCCATATATTGTGTTCCTGTCCAGATTGATAAAACAGACTCGTTTGGATCGCTACGTGATTTTACATATATCCATTCTTGGGGGTATGCATTTTATTTAACCGGATATCGCATTATGGTTTTGGCTTGTACGTATATTATCCATATTTTAAAACTAGATTTTTAGAAGAGGCCCAGGTATTTTTCGGAATATATTTGTATAAACCCAGAAAATATATTATAATATTTTTTAAACCTAAACTAAAACTTCACAGTATCTATAATCGAATATATAAAATATATTTTTAAACTAAATATATTATCCCTCCTTCTCTCTCCCCTTTATATATATATATTATAAAACCTAATTATTATACAACCGCAGCTCTCTTTTTCTCTCTCTCTTCCTCACTTCTTCCTCGCGACGGCGAAACCCAGAAAGCCTAACCCTAGCCCCCCACCTCACGTCGTCGACGGCCTCCCCTCACCATCTCACCACCCTCATCACAACCTCCTCTCTCCTCTCCTTTCCCCGAGAACCCACGAACCCTGCAACCCCGAGAAACTACGAACCCGAGCAACCCCAAGAACCCACGAACCCGAGCAACCCAAGAACCATCGTCGCCGGCAAGTCACCACCGATCACGTCCCCCGACCTTGACCTCACCCTCAGCTTCTCCACCCCTTCTCCCTCTCCATCCCCTGCACCCGACACCCCAGCAGCAACCCCGACGAACCCAAGAACCCTGCAACTGCAGAAACCCTAACTTCATCGATGACTCGCCATCACCGTCACACTCACCTCGTCGTCATCACTGTCACCTCTTCACCTCCCTCTACTTCTCCCGAGCCCTGCACACCCATTTCCTGACCATCCCTGCAAACCTGCAACCCACGACCCAACCCAGCAAACTCACCTCGCCGGAGACCCATGACCTTGTCGTCATCTCCTCACCCATCGTCTGTCCTCTGAACCCACAGCCGAGCCAACCTCATTCCTCTTATTCCTTCTTCTTCTTCCTTTCTTTCTTTCTTTCTTTCTTTCTTTTCTCTTTTCTTGATTTCTTGGTTTTCCGGCCTCCTCTCCGGAGTCGCGCACGTCGCCGACGATCCGGACGACCCAGTCATAGTCGTCGTCCAGCGTAGTTGTGTCTTTGATCAACCAGGTCCAGCTTTGCACGCGCGTGGTTGTATCGCGACGTTGAACGTGACGTACGTACCCCGTCGAGAGATCCGATCAGGCAAGTTTATCTTACAACATGCTATGTTATATTATTCGATATCTATATGAATAAAAATAATACATGTGTTATATTATACAGCAAATAGTATAGATTTACCATTTTACGATATCCGTTCGTATCCGTACTGACAATTGCATATCTAATTGCATGCCGGACCATCGTGATATCATTTTATTATTACAACATGTTATCTAGTTTGCATCATACGTAGTCATGGACGTATAAAAGGTTATTACAGATAGACACATATGCATCCTGGTATCAGTCGTGTTTACCGTGTTTCGATACTCGTTATAGTTTCACATTAGGTATCTATTTAATACATATGCATCACATGACATGTCCCGACACACTACTTGACTTGTTACCTTGATCTTGTTACTAATGCCGACAATCCTGACTTGTTGTCCTGATGGACGTGACTTGTTGTCTGCATAGACAAAACATATATCTGCTTGATCCTGTATTGGTATTAGATTCATATCATAAATACCTGACTCGAACACACAACCTAGGGAGTAAGGGGAAATTAATAATGAAACCTGACTTGTAACTCAACAGTTCGATACTTATACTGATCAGTCTTTACGGGCTAGGCCAGCCCGGGGATGATACTGCTGACATCATTCATCTGTACATGTTATCTATTTACCGCCTAGCGGCACGTCTCGGATTCAGCCCGAGAATCTTGACCGTGGTCCCGGCCACGCACGGGATACTATTGAGTTATATCGATAATTCCATTAAATTGATTTCAAAGACTTCTAGAATAGATAACCTAGAGGCACAGACTTTAGGATACACATCACATACATACACCTCACTGTTCCATATTGTGTTATTCATTTATATTCATGTTTTACCTATATCGTTACATCCTGGTTATTACTGCTATTTTAATATTATGACGCACTGACGTATGGGTTTTGCATGGCCCGGTTCCTCTATCTTTATCGCAGGCTGAACAGGAGTACTTTAGCCGTCAAGCCGGACAGTGAGAAATTAAACATATGTTGTTTAGAGATGTTTAGTTTAATTGTTTTTTCCGCAGTTTTATTTTCTTGATGTGAGCCCATATTAGGACGTATTTTCAGATGTTGTTTATTAGATATTGTTTTGTTTCCGCTTATATATTTTCTTGACTCTTTTTATTATGACAAATGGATATGTACTAGATAGTTTTTATATTTTACTATTCTTGATATCCTATAGACAGCCGTAATGTGATTGTGGAGAGATGATTCCTATCCACAGGTAGCATGGTTAGCTCTGTCACGTGCTGTAGTTTGCGCACTTTAGGAAGCGAGGCGTGACTGGTATGAAGCGAAAGGGAAGGGGAATTTGGATTTTAATAGTGACTACATTGAGAAATTAAAGAACGAGATGGTTATTGACAAAGAAAAGAATGAGAAGAGCAAGTTTTTCATTGAAGAATGGATTCTTCTTCCAAGATAGACGATAAATTATTTAAGTTTCGATTAATGATTTCGCTTAATCGTAGAGTTGTTAGTGTATATGTGTTTTGTGTATGTTTATTTCAATTTATGATTTCGGCTGTTGGGGGTAAGACGTCTATCCCATTAAGAATGTATAAAGCATACACCTATTCACTTGTGCTTTCATCCGTTTCGAGAAAATTTCAGCAGCGCCTCCCTGCTGTTCTCTGGGTATACTATAATAGAAAATATGATCATTTCAATGCTGTCAAAGAATATTGAAATGAACATCTAATCTATCGTTGTACACGGAGCATCTACAGAAAGGTAACGACGAAATATTTCGAAATGAATAAAAAACACAAGTGAATGCTGGTGTTTACTTTACATATTCCTAATCTGTCCACACAGGACAAATCTATCAACTGTCATACGATTGAATCTTCTTGTCACATAGATTACGCGACGGTTGTTAGAACCGAACAATATCGTCGGGTATTTAATAATCTTCGTGTGGTTCTATGTCACGACGAACATCGAACGTATATTAACCGATAAACGGAGACTAAGTCACGCTTTGATTTTCATATATGATTATCGATGAGAATATGAAAGTTCTATATTATCATCGAGTATCATACATACACTTAGTGTAAAATTTAATTTGAATTGGTTTTACGTTTATTTTCAATTACAAGGGTTCGAACTTTTTAGTTTAGGGTGATGTTTTTTAAAGTTAAGGGTTTTCTTAATCAAATTTAACATTTTTGGATTTATTGGGTTAGGATGGAATTTGATAAAAGTTCAATATAAAGGAGAATGATGATGAATTAAGATTTGGCCTTATTTGTATGTGTGTGTATCTGCGCGCGCGCAGATACACGCACACATACACACACAATTCGCTAAAGTACCCTTAACTATTGTTGGTTTACTAAATTACACTAAAATACCTTTACCCTAACCCTAACACTAATCCTAATCATTAAACTTAACCCTAATCATTAACCCTAACCATAACCACAACCCTAAACCTAACCATTAACCCTAACCATTAACCCTAACCCTAATCATTCCCTAACCCTAACCCCGCCCCTAAACCTAATCCTAACCATTAATCCTAACCCTAATTAACCCTAACCCGGCCCTAATTAACCCCATAACCATTAACCATAACCCTAATCATAACCTTAATCCTAATTAACCTCTATCCCAGCCCTAAACCGGCCCTAGCCCTAACAACGAAATTATAATGATTTTTAATAATTATTAGAAATCAAAAACAACAACACCAAAAAATTATTAATAATTAACAATTAAATCCTTAAAATTGTAGAAATTAACAACAAATTTTAGGAAAATTAAAATTAAAATTAATGAAACTAACCGGCAAATCGAATAAGGAGGGAGACTGCGGCAACGACGAAGAGGAAGAGAGTGACTACTGCGGCGGCGGCGAGGAGGCCAGGAAGGAGGATCGACGATGGTCGGTCAGGAAAGGAGGAGGCCAGGAGGAGGGCGATGGCGATGAGGAGGGCGACGGCGACGAAGTGAAAATCGGGAGGGGGTTGGGCGACGACGACAAGGAGGACGAGGTCTAGAGCGACGACGGCGAGGACGGCGAGCTCAGGAAGGAGGAGGTGACAGGGAAAATTTTGGGCTCGAGAGAAAGATTTTGGGTGTGGGAATAAATAAGCTGGGGTTTTCTTTTTTATTTTCTTTAAGTGTCCCGACTTTTTCCCTACGGTGCCCACTGTAGGGGTTTCTTTTGTAGACCGTAGGGAAAACAAAGGAAAATAAATTTTTATAGTTTTTAATATTTATAAGACCCTGCGGTGACAACCGTAGGGGCATTTTTTGAGCTACGGATTTCCCATCCGTAAGGGCAACCAACATTTGTAGTAGTGGGTTTGTAATGTACTCAGATGTCAACAAGCATTAAAACATTGAAAAAGAGTGAAAGTTAAAAGGAAATCGAAAGTCTCATCTCCGGAGGAATTTTTTCCTTCAGAGAACAAAGCACGAAATATAAAGTTGTCAATAAATTCAAATTACAATAATCTGTCCAATTTTTAACTCGATGTTAATTTGGTAGTAATGGTGAGCATGAAATATAAAGCTGTCAATTCTATCCTGAATTAAATTCACTGCTTTCTAGCGAATTGGAATCCACTCTCAAAATGACTAAATTAAGATCGTGATCAAACTATATTTTTAAAGCCGTGAAAATTATGGCTTTAGTGCAATCATAAATCTTTCTTAAGAAAAAGGCTTCTACTTGGCCCAAAAGCTGGTGCACTTGTAGTGAAGAAGTTGTATCCTTTTTTTAAGGAAAAAGGTGGGATCATTGAGTGATACTTGTTTATATAGATGAAAATATATTTGCTTATCTTTTAGACCAGGCTGGATCTGGGTTTGGTTCTATTTTGTTTGCTACTGTTTTACTTGAGACCCTGTCTCTTTCTGGATTTTTTTGGAGAGCTGTTAAGGTTGTTGTTTTGGCCTACAAAAGGGCATTTGACATGTACTCACGTGTTAGAATATCAAAATATATTTATCACCCTCACCTTAACTTTCAAGTTTGAGGAAATGAAAGCTGGTGACTGGTATTAAACAGTCAGCTAATATTTATAGATGGTCCAATCCGACCGTCAAATCGACGGTCCGCTCCGTTCATCTTATTCTACACATAAGATCATCTATGTATGTGAACTTTTGATTAATATAATGCATTACAAGTGATGGATCAAGCATTTAAAAAATGGATGGCTTTTAAACACAATAAAAATCATACACACTTGATTGAAGACATAGAAGGTGTCAAATCGATTAAAATTTCCCACACATCGATCATACTATGTGTAGAACAAGATGGCCGGAACGGATCGTCGATTTGACGGTCGGATTGGACCAACAGTACCTGACGGTTTAATATTAGCTACCAGCTGATAACTTGTTTCCTCTTTAAGTTTTTATACAATGGCTGGGACCACTTCACAGCAACTCAGGTTCACCCACCGAACATATGTTTGAAAGAAGCCATGTTCAATGAAGTCCCAAGATTTGCGGTAGGCACGGCTTCATGAACGCCTTTCCGAAGAATTAATTCCAAACAAATGAAATCCTTATTTTTCCCGTCTTCCTTTGATGCCTCTCCCTTCGAACTTAAGTCATCGCTCTCATTTACCGGAATTTCTCGAAATATCGAGCCCACTTGATCCCAATTTCGAGATTTTTTTTTCGAAGAATTATGCTCCGTCAAAATTCAACCTACCACACCAGAGGAGCCGGCCCAAAATATTTCATCCGTCTTTGACACCCAGCCCGGTGAAGGGCCCAAATTATTGGTCCAACTAATAGCCCAATACATAATGGCCCAAGATCCTTTGGGTTTGCACAATTATTAGGTAGCCACTTTGCCTAATTCCCCTCAACAGCCTGCATGTTCATTGCAATTCGAAAAATGCCAAACCTAACAATCCGTGGCTATTTTATAAACCACCAACCTTGCTATGGTTTATGTCATTTTCAATGGCATCGTCCTCTATGATCTCAATGAAAGTGACATATATCTGACAAGAAGGCTGATGGTGAATCAAAAACACACCGGTCTGGTAGGAAAAGTTATTTCCTCACCGAAAAATGCTAAACCTATCAGACCAGTGAGTTTTAGATTCCCCGCCAGTTTTTTTATTGGATGCATGTCATTTTCAATGACATCATCTTCCATATAACGATGTCACTAAAAGCGACGTGCACCAGGCTGGTGGGAATTCAAAACCTATTTGCATTTCTAAAAGCCTTCACATGAGCAAGCACGTCAGCCCTATGCAGCAAGGTTGGTTTTGATTGGTTGGTGAAGACAGAGAGTTTACGAATGAAAGAAGATTTATGTTATAGGATCGAGGAATAAGATTGTTAGGAATTGAGTCGGTTTCATAAAGTTAGAAAAACTTAGCTCTAATGTCCTAACCTGGTTCATTTTGGAGCTCATTTTGGAGTTGAGATAATTACAGTTATTTCGCATTTCAAAGTGAGAAAACTGCAGTAATTTAAATCCAATCTGATCAAATTTTAGATGACTCCATTTTTGAAGTTTGAGGCTTGCAAACCACAGTTTGCATCTCTCCACCTTTACTTAAAAATAAACCATGGTTATTTAAACTCCATTCTCAAACAGGGCCTTTCAGTTTTGATCGTTGTAAAGGATTTCTTATAAACGGCAGGTCTTCTTGCTCAAACGCTCTTGCAGGTGTTTCGACCTTCACCACTGGAAGATCTACTCTTCACTCACTCTCATAGTTGCTGCACCTAATAGGCTTCTTTATTTTGCTAGAAAACCTCAAAAAAAATTCAGATTTTTATTAGTAATGACCTTGTAGGAGATTCAATGGAGACCTCGACCTCGCTCTATATTTTCATCCTTTATGCCATTGAGTTATATGTATGTTATTTTCTTCCGTTACATACAAAATAGGCTAATTTATGATATATAGTGCAAAATAACGAGTTGCATGATAAGTTTTTTCAACATCGCTACAAATACCTTTCTATTTTGAATGAATAACTTTCAACAGAATAATTACAGTGCCTAACCGCGTCTAGATGTTTCTAGTTAAACAATTTCATTGAAAAGCTATCAGAATTTCTGCAACATTCGATATCTTAAATAGTAAAAACTCTAAGCAGTATAATTACAGTCTTTATTAACCTCGCAAAATAAGATTTTTCAAAATATATCCATACAGCTTCTCACAACTTTTTTGTGTGGAATGTTGCATCGGATCAAAATATTGTCAAAAATTTGAAGTTCATGCGAGGCATGTACATAAAATATTTTAAGTGTGAGTTTAGTTTTGGTAAAATTAAATTGCAGCAATAAGCTGAGGTAGCTGAGAAATTACAGTAATACCTTGAATTATAGCAATTTTGTAGTAGTACTTTGAATTATAGCAATTTTAAGAAGCATAAAACATAAACAACATCGTAGAAATTAAAGAACCAAACAACGCCCAACATCTATTAAGAGCTCCAAAGCCAACTAAATAAAAACATGAAAATAAGAAAGCAAGAACCCAACACATGCATCTAATTAAACGACTTAACAACCCGGAACGACACCCCATGCACTCATCCAAGCATAAGAATCTTCTGGTGCGCCATCCAATGAGACCTGCCATCAAAACCAGATTTCTTTTTCCTTTTAATATTAAAAAAAAGAATGTTGACACCCAAAAAAAATTTCAAAATCTCCCGCTTTTAGCTTATATATAAATTGTATACATCCATACTTGTTTGAATCAACAACATTGATTTCCAAAAGTGCTCAAATCAAGTATTTATGAATCTGCATATAAAAGGCTGGATTTAAATACCTATACAGTCCAGTACACTTGGTCAATAGGGGAAATTGAGGATTCACTAGAAAGCCCATTGATTCTAGTTTCCATATAATCAAACGGCTATTCGTTTGGACTTTTCTAAAAAAAGTTATGGTCGGTTCATTGAAGCCTGCACGAGATGTACCCTATGCTAGATTCAAATAACTATAGACTCCAGTATACTTGACCAAATTAGGCATAATGAGAATTCATTTGAAAGACTATTGAGTCTAGTTTCCAGAAATCAAACGGCGTATTATTTGAATTAGCTTAGAGGAAGTTATGGCCAGATTATTAAATCCTGCGCGTGCAAATCCGAATTTCGGATACCCTAAACCGGGGATCCCAAGTTGAATATTTCTGTATCTCAAATATGGAAGCGGATATCTAAAATGAAGTACCAACAACCTATTTAAATTTTCCAAAGATAAAGGGGGAAGATTATTTTCTTCCCCGCATTTTCTTTTCAAAAAAGAGGATGGGGGAGAAGCTTTAGTAACTCAAGCCGGAGGGTTTTATCTTTTATTAGAACAATTGTATTTGGGTTTGGAATATTTCTAGATTTAGATTTCTAAATCTAGTCAGTTTGAATTACCTAACCTTATTATTAGAGATAATCGTTGATTTAAAACCGATATTTTAATTTTTTTTACATTGACTTGTACGGTTTGTTCACCATCAGGAAGTATGAACAGTTTATTATTTTGGCTAAGGAAATAGCTTAGAAATCCTCGAGAGGCGGCCTAGAAGACGGCATGGGGGCCGAACTTCTGAATAATTTTCTGTGTTTGTGATTTGGCTTTTCTGTGTTGTTTACTATTTCTCTGCTTGTTTATATTCCTCATTAGCTATTAATTAGTTTAATTGAATAAATAGAAATCGAAAAAAAATTACTTTAGAGCCATCACCTTATTCACCTCTCTCTAGGGCAATTTGATTAGGCATCTAGGTTTTTCAACCCTCTTGTTATCAAACAAGTGGCAGGGCTCTCAACCGAGAGGTGGGACCCCACTCGAAGTTGGGACTTTACCCAATAATCGAGTCCCAATATGATAACCAAGCCTCCACCTGACACTGGGGGCAACCCGATAAAACATCCATCCGATAGGTCGGGTGGCCGACCTGATGATCAGGACCTCCACCCGACCCCGGGTAGTTATTTTTGCTATCAATCCTCTTAAATGTAAACTCTTCCACTTTATCAGTGTAGGCCCCATTATTTACACCCACCTATAAAATCTAAAGGTTTTGGTACTATAAATGGAAGTGTCCACTTGAATTTTGAATGATATTAACTTTTGATATTAAAACCCTCATTTTAGCATGGGTTTATATGTTTGACTATAGTGTAGGCCCTGTTGAATGTATTCACCTATAAAATATTAGGATTTGGGTCTCATAAATGGAAGTGTCCTTTAACGACCCTAAAATTCTAGTACCATTTGTATTTTGTTTCTTTAATAAAATGGGGTTTTCCTTTTCAAATGTTGGTATGTATTTAATTCTTGTTGGATATGTGCAAGAGTAAGCTTGTATTTCATTGGTTAAGTCATTGCATTGCTAGTTCATCTGCTACATGTTTGAACCAATGATTGTGGAATTATTTTTATCATATTTTTTTAACCCTCTCATAACGTACAAATGAGACCTTGTAATTCCTTTTTTTAAACTCCCGCAATGAATATATAATTAAATGGAATCAGGAAGGCCATAAACCACCTTTTTATATGTTACTCCTTTTTTTATTTTTCTTCTTCATTTCCACTAAAAATTTAGAGACACTCAATTAAAAACTCAAAACTTTCTTTTTTTCTATGTCGTCTCCTTCGGGTCTCGAAGTCACCGGAACCATCCACCTCTCGTTAGGACAAAATCAGTGTACCAGTTGTTATACCAACTCGCACTATTTTTTTAATCATCTCATAACATACAAATGAGACTTTTTAATTCCCTTTTTTTAAACTCTTACAATGAATATATAATTAAATGGAATTATGAAGGCCATAAACCACTTTTTTATATGTTACTCCTTTTCTTATTTTTCTTTTTCATTTCCACTAAAAATTTAGAGACACTCAATTAGAAACTCAAAACTTTCTCTTTTTTTATGTCATCTCCTTCGGGTCTCGAAGTCAACGAAACAATCCACCTCTCCTTAGGACAAAATCAGCGAACCGGTTGTTATACCAACTCGCACTATTTGTAAGTCCCCTCTTTGCTTCCTCTTGTCGAATCTCCTTCATCTTTGCCATGCCGCTACTCATGTCTATACTTGCTCACTTCGTCGATAAATCCCATGCTTAAATAACAAATATAAAATAAAGTGATAGTCTAATATTTAGTTATTTTGTAAACTTATTCACCTTCATAAATGGAATACATTTTAAATTGTAGTGATTCCTTTATTTTATGTTTTAGTAGTTATGAGAATATATGAATCGTATCTTATATTGTATGCCATCTCATGGAACATGATCGTCTATAAAAACAAAAGAAGGGTGTTTAATAGTTTTTGTGTAAAATCCTAGTTGATCTTTTATGTCGATTTTAGTGTATATGTCATGACCGATTCACATGCTTGCCATGTATGCTTTTCACACTTTATTGCTCGTTGTTTTTTTTAAAAATTACACACACACACACACACACACATTTTAAAGAAAACAAAGTTGCAAATAAATACCATAGTTTTGTCAATCTCAAATGCGACACATTTTAAAGAAAACAAAGTTGCAAATAAATACCATAGTTTTGTCAATCTCAAATGCGACCTTAAAATACCTTTACCTTCGAAATAATTTTTTTAGAAATTAATTTCGAATTCTAGAAATTTTAGGAAAACTATTTATGATATAATATATTTTTCTAAACACGCTGTAAAAATTTCAAAACAAAACTATATCTGGTTTAAGTTTTACGGCTCTCGTAGTCGCTAATTTCGACAGTTCTGAAAACAGATTTCAACACCTGTTTTCAAAAACTCACAACTCCGTCTTTAGAAATCCAAACTAAGTGATTTCAAATTGTTTTGACAACTAGATCAAAAAATATAGATTTTCCTAATTCAACCCGACCTCTGAAAATCGAAGGAATTAACCTAATTTTGTCTTTTAGAATTGTGTGTCGAATCTGGACAGAATCTATCATGGTCTGCGCACTGCTTTTCAAAATATCATATCTCGAACTACAAAACTCGGATTTCGACAGAACTTAGATGTATGGATGCCAAATTGTCAGCCCTATAACTTTTCTATATAACCCGAGACTTAGAAATGTGTATATAAACACGATATATGCTCCGCAAGTAACCCTATCCTTGCTGTCCAGAAAAAAAAAATTTGTTTTAAACGCTTACATTAAAATAATCGTAATTTAAGTTTCAGATATCTAAATCATGCAAACTTAAATTGTTTAAGACTGAAATACCTACCTTTTCCTAGTTTAACACAAGACTTGAAAACCAATAGAAAATATCTCAAACTGTGCTTTTAAACCATGTGTCGATGCTGGCAGATTCTGATCTGTTCTGCGCAGCGATACTAAAACGCGTTTATCTCCCAAACCAATAATCGGAATTAGGCGATACTTGAACCTATGTCTGCATAACATTTAGAACTACGTTTCTTGTATTATTCCTGAATTCATATGAGTTGAGTAATCAGTGGTTTCCAGCACTTCTTTAAAATATTGTTTCTGGTTTATCCTTGTGGATATTTCACTTTGTATCTTTTGATGACATGTAAATTTGACATGAACTTCATGAATACATGTATTCTTGAATCCATGACTTAACATGATACCATACAACATGTGTCACGCCCCGCTTCCCAAAGTACGCTAAATTGGGCACGTGGCATAGTCAACCATGCTACCTGTGGGTAGGAAGTATCCATCCACAGTCACATTACGGCTGTAGAGATATCAAGAACAAAATAAAACTATCTAAAACATGTCCATAAGTCAAGATAACATGAGTCAAGAATAATAAAAGTGCGGAAGCAAAAGATCCAATACAAAATAACTGGAATGTATGTCCCATAATACGGGCTCACATCAGGAGTAAAATGCAGGAAATAAAGAACTAACTACTGTTGACACCTCACAGCTCAGCCTGCTGGCTGAAGTACTCCTGCTCGGACTGCAGTAACGGTACAGAATCTGGGCCATGCAAAACCCAGACATCAGCGCGTCATGTCATCAAGTAATAAAGGGTAACAGGGTAACAAGCAATGCAAATATAATCATGAGTTATAAAGCATGTGTTGTAGGGTTCCTAGGCACTCTAATGAGGTCTCACAAGGTATCAACCATGCCAATTTCAAATTTTACGGTGCCGAGAAACCCTAGACTAGATCGTTAACTAGAAATTTAGGCGAAACAAAGAGCTAGTTAACAACTTAACTAAAGTGTAACGGAAATACAACCTTTGTAAATCCGGTGCTCCACCTCCATAGCTCCGTGATGATGTCTCCTCGCTGCGATCATCGGATCCCGGGCTCTAGCGTCGGCTTCATCGGAGAATGAACGGGCTAGGTCATCGACTACGACGCCGAAGATGATCTACGTCGAGGTATCACTAGATCAAGCTCCCACTTCACTAAGTCATGAAACTTGTGAACGAAACACCCTATACTACTTGGCAAGAGGTAGAGGATGAAGAAATAGGAGGTGGGTTCACTTTAGAATTGGATTTCTCACTCTTTTTCACTAGTTGCCATTGATGGAGGCAAGCTTCTTCATCTTGAAGATGAAGAAGAAGAAGAAGATATATTATGATAAGTATTTTTAAAAGAATAATAAAATCAATACTTATCATATGGCAACCATGATTAGGTGTAGAGAATAGACCATGGTTAATAGGAAGGGTTAGGGTTAAACATGAAGACAAAATGGTCACTAGGTCAAAGCTTCAAGAAGCTTCAAAAACAAACAAAGAAAGCCACCATTTTCTCTTCATCATTTTCTTTTGCTAAAATAAACAAAATGGATAAATAAATGAATAAATAAACAAGTAAATGAAGCAAAAGAAACCCTAACCATTGACCAACCATGGTTTAAACCATACACCAAACAATCATGTATCATCAAACATGATACAATCAAATGCACAAAAGTATATCATATATACAATGTGCACTTCAAGTGAGAAAATCCTTTTTAAATGAACCTATATTAGTTAATGTAAAATGATATATCAAATATATAATTATACATTAAATCATTAAATCAACACTTGATTTAACGACCCGGTCATATCGCATATAACCGACTAATATCAATAGTAACAACTTATCGAATCAACACTTGATCCGATAACCCGGCTATAACGCATATAACCGATCAATGTTACAAATCGCGAGAATGGAATACGGTATCACATACACGCATTATTCTCGGTCCCGCACATATCTCATATGCGCTCCTATTTCGTTTTGCTTGAGCCAGGAAACCTCTGTGTAGGACTCTAAAGACTCGTCAATACGCTTGCAGCAGGTGATGATCATATCAAACACCCACAAGCCACAAGCGGTCTGCTAAACGTAACGGCCACCCGGGTATTGAGCGATCAGAAGATCGACGAGCAAGCCCACTCATACTCCTGTGAATCCAACCAGTAACACTTACCATACAGTCCGGTCTGATCGTCTGATATGTCGCATATCTCGCCTAGGGGTGGTAAACGTCATACCCCAATAGCTCGATAAGTCGTGTCGATATGAGGTCTATAACAATTCGAGAAACTACTGGTAACACTTACCAGTAAATCTCAGCAATCCTGGCCAGGGATTTCCGGTTATAGCCAATCGAACACAGCGCAACATCAACTCCCTATACCGGGAGAGATGAATCCCCTCCTATCGCTCATTGCCTCCATGTGACTCGGGACTGTACCAAAAAACCACCATTTTGCACGCCCTCTTGGATGTGGTAAGGTGGAAATCAAAGCACAGTGGGAACCACACAAGACTCTATGACGATCTCGGGTCAACAGACTACTCTGTACCAGTGTCACCAGAGAACTGCCATCTGACGTAAGGTATAATACCATCTGGGAGTTCTCGACGAGTCCGTCCAGTGTACCCAGTCTCTACTGAGCACCCGTATATCATCTCCGATGTCAAACACCAATGGATATGGGATCATCCATCGCCCATCTGTATGGGTCGAGAAGGTATACGCTAGTCTACTCTGGTATATCGATGCCCCGTCTCGATACACCCAGGACTAGGGACTTTGAAGGATGTACTTATGGACTACCATGTCCCCACTAGTATGATCCGCATCATAGTCCAGGTAGTCAAGTACACATCCTAAGGGCTTTACCAACATGTAACAGAGAGACAATCAGTGTACACGTTAAGGTAAAGAGCAACCAGATAGCATACTATCATGTCGAGCAAGAAAGTTCTCCCTATATATGTCCCAGCATCCACTACAATATACATCCTATGTATAGTAATGGCCTCTAGGGCATACATATAACTAACAATCTCCCACTTGCACTAGGGCCATCTGATAGCAGTGGTTGCAGTATCTCATACTCAACCATCCCATAAAAGTTTCTCTCTGGGAATAGGCCTTCGCGAGTGGATCCGCCGTGTTGTCCTCTGAGTCTACTCTCCTGATCTCGATCCCCTGGAGATCAACCATCTCCAAGATCAGGTGACACTGCCTTAGAATATGTCTGGATCACTGATGGGACCTGCGTTCCTTGGCATAAGCCACAACTCCATTGTCTCACAATGGTAGGAACGTAGTTCATCTCATGAACCAATATACACCCAAACAGCCTCTTTGGTAGCATCTTAAGTAGCGATGTATCCTGCCTTTATCATCTAGTAAGCCACGGTATTTAGCTTGGAACTCTTCCAATATACCGTCCCTTTACTGAGGGTAAAGACAATGCCTGTGACTGACATTCAGTCGTCTTTATCACCCTGGAACACTTCCAGTGATTTTCCCTAGGATCAACTGATACCATCTCACTACAACTAGTGAGTATTCTAACATCCATTTAGATCTATCTCATAGATCCAAAACCCAGGATTTAGTAGGTATCACTTTGATCCTATGTGGAGAATCATTGTGATAAGCATAGATTGATCGAGCGTAGCATAGGAAACTTCTTCCCCATCAAGAGTATGTCATCCACGTTCTCTACGAGGATCGTCACAATACTCCCTACTACCTTTTTGTTTATAAAAGGTTCATCTACCATTTTGATGATGTCAACTTCTTTGACTATCTCATCAAAACAGATGTTCCAACTCCGCGATGCCTGCTATATCTTATAAAGCATCTTGTACACGTTTCCGCTGCTCCCACTGTCTACGAGGCCCTCTGGCTGTGTACTTATAGACACACTCTTCTAAAACATCATTTAGAAAAGCAGTCATGACACCCAACCGCCAGATATCGTAGTCATGGTATGTAGCCGTGGCAAGTAGGATCTGGATGGACTTAAGCATAGCCACTTGAAAAGGTTTCATCATTGTCCACGCCTGGTCGATGACGAAAACCTTTAACAAGTCTAGCTTTTGTAAGTCTCAACTTTTCCATCTACACCAAGTAATCTTCTCAAGATATACTTGCTCCTGATGGGGATTTAACCCTTCAGATATAGCACCCAAAGTCCATACTTTGTTGGTGTACATGGATTCCATCTCAGATTACTAAGCATCCAGCCATTCTTACAGAGTCTTACTCCTGATGGCCAGCTCGAAGCTAGTTGGGTCATCATCTCATGATGCAATCCTCGCTCCCACTGTCATAGAGAAACAGAAGTATCTCTCAGGTGGGTGAGGAACCCTACTAGATCGGCGGAGAGGCTGAGGTTCGTTGGAATCTACTGAATCCTTTAGTTCTATCAAATCTTCTGCTGTAGTTTGTATAGCTGGAACCTTTCCAGTTCTACATGACTGACCTTGCCTCGAGCTTGTTCGGATTTTGCTTTTAGACATAGGCCGGACAACCCCAAATCTTAACTAACTTAAGATATGGGCTCTTCCCTTTCCATATCACATATGAAGTGGTAGGCAACTGATTTGATTTGAACCCTATTCAATAGGTATGCAGCTTCTTAAGTGCATAACTCCCAAAAAGGAAAAAGGAAACTCAGTAGTACTCATCATAGAGCACACCATATCAAATAGGGTGTATCTGCTCCACCCCGATATACCATCGTGCAATGGTGCATACGGAGGAGTAATGCTGAGAGAGAATCTCATTCTCCTTTAGAATAATCCAGGAATTCCGTGCACAAGTATTCTCCTCCCTGATCTCATCATAGGACATAATACTTATACCCGGTTATTGGTTCTCTACTTCTAGCTTATATTCTGTGAATATCTCAAAAGGTTCGGACTTGTGTTTCAACAGGAACATAGGTCTGAATCTCGAAAGATCATCAGAGAATGTAATGAAGTAAAAAGAACATGTCTTGGTATGTGTAGACAGGGGACCTTCATACATCAACATGTATCATCCCAAGAGTTCAACTAACTCTTTCTCTGTTTCCAGTAAACGGAGCTATGGTCATCTTATCTTTGTGACATGACTGGCGAGTTTCACAAGATGTAAATTCAAACTAATTTAAATATGCATCTTTATGCAACTCTAGCTAGTCGGGTCACATTGATCTGACCTAGTCTACAATACCTCAAGAAGGATCCGTTCAATACTGAACTCTTCCTCTTGTGTGTGATCCGTATACTAAGAACTATAATTTAATTTAGAACGTCAATGCTTTTAGATAACGTGCCTGAACCGATCAACTTTTGATATAGGAAATGTTCAAAACATTATCCAACAATACAAAATTTTATCATTTCTTTACTAATAAAGAGAGTGATATGATTTTATATATCAGGTTCGATATCTAATAACATTCGTTCAGAATCAATATATTGTTAATACAGGGTGACAGTGACCAACAGACTTGGCTGCAACACTTGCCCCGTTTTCTGCCTCATGAAACTTATCACCCGTTCTCAGTTCTCTACCTTTCTGTAGCCCTATGTAACAGATTACATATGGGGGATCCTGATCCGGTATCATATACCCAGGACGCGGAGGATACTGAGAAACAGTTCTTTGTAATGAACACACACGAAGATGATGCATCAGCATGCACTCTCTTCGTTTAGGCGGCACGGGAATTCTGGTAATCCCCAATTTCCTGCTCTGTCTCATAACAATTATAAGTTGGAGCGGGACCAACGTTCCCCAGCTCAGTATAACAAGCGGGTTCGGTCAATAATCCGTATTATTATCTTGATTAAGGCGTGACATGGTCGCTACCAGGAGAGAGAGAGAAGAAAACACTCTGCGTGCGCTCTTGCAAGATCAGATTGGTTATTATTTTATCTAATCAGGATGGCTCCCACTGTTTTTATCAAATCTTCCTTCAAACCCTAAAAGGAAATACTAGCCGGGATTAATTACACACTATAAGTTCGCCAATCTTTCAGCCAGGCCAGTGTCGGTACTTTGAGGGAGGTCCCCCGTGCTTTCGCACGAACCTAATTAATGTAAACCTCGTTTTCCCAGAGGCGTAACCTCGTTAACACCTTTCTAGACACCTACTTGATCGGCTAATTGTAATGCATAAAACTCTCCCAGGAGTAACTCTTACTCGCAGCGGGTATCGGGATCCAACTATCTCATAGAAGGTATGCAATCTCATTGCAAATTTCAACACTTGAAATTCCCGATAATATTTTGCCCCAAGCCTCCTATGACCTTGACAAAGGCCAACAAATCATAGGCTGCTAGTCAAGTTCAACCCGTCATTTCTTGATTGAAATAAACCCACCCGCACGGCCCTTGACAAAGGCCAACAAGGTCGCACGACTACCCTAATCCAATCTGCATCATATGCATAAGCAGATAAGCACCAGTTAGCTACCGCACACTACGCCTTGACAAAGGCCAACAAACGCAGCACGAATACTAACTACTACTTATCTGAAATGACGGAGGGCTACGACAGGTTTTTCTGAAAACCTATTGCGTAATGAACTTGATATCGTTGTAGAATCAAATGATTTTAAAATGGAGTGCTTTTGAGGCTTTTCTAGTTTTGCTAAAGGAGTCACTCCTGGTGAAGGGATCGTCGGTCCTTTCCTCGTCGAATGAGGTGCGGGATATATCATATATATCACTGTGCAAAGCAAAAACACTTAAAAGCAATCAAAAGACAAACCGAGTGTGTAGCATCTGCCAGTTATTGCTAAAGGAGTCACTCCCGGTGAAGGGATCTCGGTCCTTTCCTTATCGAATAAGGTGCAGGATATATCATATATACCTCTGTGCAAAGAAAGAACTGTAGCTACCTGTTTTAATTTTGAAATTCAATTCTACAACATCTTAGGTTTCTTTTTCTTTCATTAATCACATTAATGAAGTCCCATCATTTAAATTACCTAAACATTACAGATAAATACGACGTACACTTATGCCATCCGCATTCGCCTCGATGTCCCCTCGTGCACCGTTAGGTTAGGTAACTAACGGCAGAGCGGGGCAGGGCTAGCGCGGGTGTAAAACATAAGTAACGCCTATATAATATATCGTATATACTATATACAGTATCCATCACAGAACATCACATGATCATATCACAGATATCGCAGCAGAAGAAACATATGAAATATTGGATATACTAGGACGTCCGTGTTTTCAATACGAGCCAGTATAAAACACGGATTCCACGGTCACGATGAATAGCCAAACCCACACCCCTAGACCCCTACGAGAGCGGCAAGCAACCCTACCAATTCTAGAGTTAGGAGACACGGACTCGACTCCTCGAGTTGGTCTCCCACTGAACTCCAGAACCCGGTTACTTGTGCTCCCCTCCTTGGGTCTATCCTAGTGCGGAAAAGTAAATAATATACATCAACGGTGACAACTTCCGCAACCTGGAAGTGCCCCAATAAAAGAATATTACATACAAGTTTTTACATGAATGAAATTGAAAAAACACTCATCTCACATAAAAAAAACCCGGCTATTCAAACACGACGATCCAATATAACATATCCAGCAACACATAACATCACATGTCATCAACGTAAGTAAATATGCACATCCCAATTGTCGTTGACATATAGCAACGAAACCGGCGATATCACATATTTCACTTACGGTCATAGAAAAAAAAGTGTAAAACTACAACAGTTGGAATCCGCAACCTGCATAGACATCGCATGCCTAATCAAATGAATTCCTTAGACATCACATGCCTAACAATTATAAACCCCACATTTCAGTCTCATTATCGAAAACTCTTTTCAATATCAAGTCGGGCAATTCAACAAGATTGCCGACATCCTGATCGAATGCTCGTCGCAAACTTTAGTAGGCGGCCGCACCCCCGATGCCGTCGACAAAGTGCACCAAGGCGGAACACCGCTGCCGCGAGCACCCAAACGGATGCTTTCGGCGACGGGGTTCTCCTACAGTCACTTGGTCGGGGCTATGGGGTATAGCTGTCTATTAAGTTTACCCGGCGAGTATCCGCGTAAGCTACGTGATTGCGACGGACTTTTAATCATATCAAAATTCCGTGGCAACCGATCAAGTGAGACTAAAGTGCTGTGTTTATAACATTCATTCAGTTATCTCATAAGTTGTTGTGAATTCCAATTATTGTATCCCATTCCAGATAATTAGAAAATGTTAAACTTTCCGATCGAACATTCAAACACCCAAGTTTTCCCGATACAGATCAACACATGAATCAAGTCTAAAAACATTCACTTCGTGCCTCAGTACCAACGGTCCAGCCGTAGAAGGGTCAAGCCAACGCCTCACATGTGGCACGCCGTACTGCCCCAAACCCTGAGGTTCAAAGGGCAGTTCAAGACGGTCACATAATCGAGTTAAGGTTTGTTGTCTTCTAGAGGGACCATCGCGTTACTTGCACTACTTAGAACGTCGTTAAACTTCGGAAAGATCCAACACTTGGAAATTTCCCGACAGGGGAAAAAGTGGGTATTTATATCCGATCGCACTTTTTAACATATTCCAAATATCCGGAAAACACAGACAAGATTAGACAATCCGATCGAAGCACCGAGTCCCCAATACAACCCAGAAATTTCAACTCTCGAATAAATATTAAAAATTCCCAGGAAAACCAGCACTTCAAAGTAGGAGTTATTGTGCAAAATTCAATGCATGAAGAGACTAAAGGGCCGCGGAACCGCCGCGCTTTGGGGGACTTAGGAGTACGGGCTTCACAGTAATTCTTAGAATCTCCTGCTGATTTTTCTGCATATTTTTAATACTCAAAAATCCACAATTTTCAAAAATGTACAGAGAACAATTTCCGGGTTAGGGTTTCGGCTCGATCGGACTTCTAACTCCGTCTACGCATCGCCTAAGGCTCTAGCTAGGCTCTGATACCACTGTAGGTCAGGCAGCCACCCCATCCAATGGGGTCGCCGTGGCACCAACGGGTCCCTCAGCCGCTACTTTTTACGCATGCCCCCTCGTGAGGACTACAACCCGCCGGAACACCTTCCGGTCTCGGGACACCCTGGGGGTAAGAGCCTATGCTTCGCCACACTGTCACACAGTGAGAACCCCCCATAGGTCGACATCCAATGCCTAGTAGCTCTGATACCACTGTAGGGTTCCTAGGCACTCTAATGAGGTCTCACAAGGCATCAACCATGCCAATTTCAAATTTTACGGTGCCGAGAAACCCTAGACTAGATCGTTAACTAGAAATTTAGGCGAAACAAAGAGCTAGTTAACAACTTAACTAAAGTGTAACGGAAATACAACCTTTGTAGATCCGGTGCTCCACCTCCATAGCTCCGTGATGATGTCTCCTCGCTGCGATCATCGGATCCCGGGCTCTAGCGTCGGCTTCATCGGAGAATGAACGGGCTAGGTCATCGACTACGACGCCGAAGATGATCTACGTCGAGGTATCACTAGATCAAGCTCCCACTTCACTAAGTCATGAAACTTGTGAACGAAACACCCTATACTACTTGGCAAGAGGTAGAGGATGAAGAAATAGGAGGTGGGTTCACTTTAGAATTGGATTTCTCACTCTTTTTCACTAGTTGCCATTGATGGAGGCAAGCTTCTTCATCTTGAAGATGAAGAAGAAGAAGAAGATATATTATGATAAGTATTTTTAAAAGAATAATAAAATCAATACTAATCATATGACAACCATTATTAGGTGTAGAGAATAGACCATGGTTAATAGGAAGGGTTAGGGTTAAACATGAAGACAAAATGGTCACTAGGTCAAAGCTTCAAGAAGCTTCAAAAACAAACAAAGAAAGCCACCATTTTCTCTTCATCATTTTCTTTTGCTAAAATAAACAAAATGGATAAATAAATGAATAAATAAACAAGTAAATGAAGCAAAAGAAACCCTAACCATTGACCAACCATGGTTTAAACCATACACCAAACAATCATGTATCATCAAACATGATACAATCAAATGCACAAAAGTATATCATATATACAATGTGCACTTCAAGTGAGAAAATCCTTTTTAAATGAACCTATATTAGTTAATGTAAAATGATATATCAAATATATAACTATACATTAAATCATTAAATCAACACTTGATTTAACGACCCGGTCATATCGCATATAACCGACTAATATCAATAGTAACAACTTATCGAATCAACACTTGATCCGATAACCCGGCTATAACGCATATAACCGATCAATGTTACAAATCGCGAGAATGGAATACGGTATCACATACACGCATTATTCTCGGTCCCGCACATATCTCATATGCACTCCTATTTCGTTTTGCTTGAGCCAGGAAACCTCTGTGTAGGACTCTAAAGACTCGTCAATACGCCGACAGCAGGTGATGATCATATCAAACACCCATAAGCCGCAAGCGGTCTGCTAAACGTAACGGCCACCCGGGTATTGAGCGATCAGAAGATCGACGAGCAAGCCCGCTCATACTCCTGTGAATCCAACCAGTAACACTTACCGTACAGTCCGGTCTGATCGTCTGATATGTCGCATATCTCGCCTAGGGGTGGTAAACGTCAGACCCCAATAGCTCGATAAGTCGTGTCGATATGAGGTCTATAACAATTCAAGAAAATACTGGTAACACTTACCAGTAAATCTCAGCAACCCTAGCCAGGGATTTCCGGTTATAGCCAATCGAACACAGCGCAACATCAACTCCCTATACCGGGAGAGATGAATCCCCTCCTATCGCTCATTGCCTCCATGTGACTCGGGACTGTACCCAAAATCCACCATTTTGCACGCCCTCTTGGATGTGGTAAGGTGGAAATCAAAGCACAGTGAGAACCACACAAGACTCTATGACGATCTCGGGTCAACAGACTACTCTGTACCAGTGTCACCAGAGAACTGCCATCTGACGTAAGGTATAATATCATCTGAGAGTTCTCGGCGAGTCCTTCCAGTGTACCCAGTCTCTACTGAGCACCCGTATATCATCTCCGATGTCAAACACCAATGGATATGGGATCATCCATCGCCCATCTGTATGGGTCGAGAAGGTATACGCTAGTCTACTCTGGTATGTCGATGCCCCGTCTCGATACACCCACGACTAGGGACTTTGAAGGATGTACTTATGGACTACGATGTCCCCACTAGTATGATCCGCATCATAGTCCAGGTAGTCAAGTACACATCCTAAGGGCTTTACCAACATGTAACAGAGAGACAATCAGTGTACACGTTAAGGTAAAGAGCAACCAGATAGCATACTATCATGTCGAGCAAGAAAGTCCTCCCTATATATGTCCCAGCATCCACTACAATATACATCCTATGTATAGTAATGGCCTCTAGGGCATACATATAACTAACATGTGTAACAGTGATATAAATCAGGGGCAGTGAAGGGTAGTGTGCAGTGAGTAAACTAAACTGGTCTATTGGATTATCTATTCTAAAGTCTTTCAAATCGATTTGATGAATCATCGATGTAACTCAATAGTATCCCGTGCATACCCGGGACCACGGTCAAGATTCCCGGGCTGAATCCGAGACATGCCGCCAGGCACTAAAACAGGAAATATATACAGATGAATGATGTCAGCATCATCATCCCAAGGCTGGCCTATCCTCTAAAACTGATCAGTAAATATAGTACACTGTCGAGTTACAAGTCATGTTTCATCATTGATTTTCCATACCCCCCAAGTGTGTATGTCAAGTCAGGTATTCAGTAATCAAGAACTAATGCCAACACAGGATCAGGTAAGAGCAGGTTTGTCTGGATAGACAATAGGAACGGTCCGTGAGGACTGCATGTCAGGCTCGTTGGCATTAGACACGAGATCAAGTAACGGGTCAATTCATGGTACAACAGGTCAGGTCAAGTAGTGTACGGTACCATGTCGGGTCAATCGATATGTGTGTAGCAAGTCAGGCCAGGGTGTAAAAGATAACATGTGGATGCTCATAAGCAGCTAGCATAATCATGGTTATAAATAATCAAGCATGGTTATCAACAACACAATCTAAGCAATGAATTAAACAATAAAGCAGATTCAATTAATTAGCAGTACAGTTAATAGTTGTGGTTCAGAGACGGTTTCAACATTATATGAATACAGGGTGACATTCATGGCCATTAAATTATGTTAACCAATATTAAGAATTTCTAGGGATGCAATAATCAATAAATAGGTTCACTGGATGAAGTTACAGCTAAAACTGGTTTAAATGCGCATAAGTGTCCGATGGATTAAACTATAGAAAGATATCATAGACTATGTCAAAAATGTGATTAAACATATGATTGTGGTCATGAGATTTAACATTTAAATGTGATCATGTATGCAATGGTTACCTTTCACGTTCTAAATCTAAAATAATATAAACCGATGCAAACGGAACATCGAAATGATATAAAACGATGCATGGGGTACTATATTCAAACTACAGGTATTAGAATATGTATAAAATGATTTAAATAGCATGTAGCAAGATTAACTTGCCTCGACGGGTCGCGAAACGGAAAACGGAACGTTACGCGTCTGCGGGGAAAACTCGTGACGTGCGCACGGTGCACGAAATAAGTCCGAACGACAAACAGTGGAACCACACGGGTCAGAGTTCCTCGCTGGAACGTCGGGAATCGTCGTCGGCACGGTCAGATTCCGGCCACACACAAAAACAGTGAACATTAAGGATATAAGAATGCATGAAGAAAAGAGAGGAGAATAAGAAGAAAGAAGAGAAGTAAGATGAAGAAGAGGGAGCATACACTGATCAGTAGAGGGGTCGTGCACGTCGCCTGCGTTGACGGAGCTCCGACGAACAGCTGCAGAGAACATCGGCAATCAAGAACCGATCTGAAAGAAGAAAAGAAAAGAAAGAAGGAGAAGGAAGGAGGAGAAGAAGAAGAAGAAGAAGTCATGCTCACCGAGGGGGTGCCCGAAGCCAGGGACACGGACCAAGATCACCGGCGGCGATCCCACGGTGCACAGCAGATGCATGCAAGTGCTTGGCTGTGCGTGCAGGGTGCTCGGCGAGAGGAGGAATGAGGAAAGAGGGAGAGTAGAGGCGGCTGCGACGAGAGTTGAGGGGCGACGAGGCTCGTGCGGCGTCGTCGGCGCTAGGCAGAGGCGAGGGTGGAAGGCGGCTAGGGTTTTCTATGATGGGTTTTGAAAGTAGGAGACGCGGGGTTTTAAAGAGGAAGAGGGGAAAACGTGAAGGAAGTTGATGGGATTCGAGGGCGGTGACGGGATTCGCTACAATGTCGCGAGATGAGAGAGAAAGGGGTGCGAGATGTGAGAGATAGGGAGAGAGCGAGAGGAGAGAGAAAGAAGAGGAGAAAGAAACTCGTCCTCTAGCGCCCGCGAGAGAGAGAGAGAGAGAAGAGAGAGAAAGAGAAGGGGAAATGAGAGAGGGAGACTGCCGTGAGGGGCCCAGGGGGTTAAACGAATTGTGATTGGATGAGGGAAAAGTTGTTATGAAAAAGTTTGTAAAAGATTTACTGAGGTTTTAAAATAATATCGTTGGTTTAAAGAAAATCTGTGATTGGCTGTAAAGAAATTTTAGAGGGATATAGGAATCTTGGCTGTCAGGGAAAAATTTAAAAGATTTAAAGTAAATAGGATTTTGGCGAGATGCAAAACATTTCAGAATTGCGTCCGGGTCGGGTCCAAAATTTTGAATTTGAAATATGAAAATTATCAGTAAGTTCCAAAAATGAAAATGAAGGATTTTGTAACGGAAATACATACCCCCAAGAACGGACGAACGTACGTGGGCGTAGCCATCCAAAAACGTCCGTTTCACTGAACGGGACAAGAACATGATGCAAGGACGCTACCACAGGGTTAGGGGTATCAGGTAGACCATGAAATGCAGTTTTAATTTATATTTTAGATGACTTAAATTGCTATATGCAGAATTTGAATTATCGGGGTAAATTTATAACTAGCAACGGTCAAGCAAGACAGATGAAATGAATACCACACACCATACATATGATAACTAAAATTAGTAGAATTGGACTCGGTTGTTACAACATGTATCTATGAACCTGCATTAAATTACAAATAGGTTTGACCTATGTTTGCCGAGGGTGTTAGGGTAGTTGAGAATAAGCCGCTCAATTGCTTCGCAGTCCTTTATATGAATCCGTGAATCCGTGTTGCTGTGGTACCGAACCGGAACGGTACATTACGTGAATCCATGTTGCTGTGGTACATAGCCGAAAAAATACAATACAATTAAAAATCCCATGAAGTGGTTGAACACCATGCCTTAACTCACATTAGAATAGGAAAGCTACATATTAATGACCATGCTATTTTCATTTGTTTATGACATATTCTCTCCATACTTGTATGTTAATTTCCTGACCTATATTATCATGTTGCATTACTGTTATATACTTGATTGCCATGGATCCCTAGAATTATACTTTATCGTTAAATGTTCTCTCTTTATATACATTACTTACCTTCATGTCTTTTATCATCATTCTTATTGTGCTTTACCTTATATTTATTTATATATAAAATACATTTTTATAATGTGGGACTTTAACACCCTAGTTCATTTATACCAATTCCAGTTCTCGTATTTCCTTAATTGTGGTATTTTCCTGATTTATCGTGTTTTGGGTGCGAATAGTATTTTACATTTTACATTGCATTCGACCCGACCCGCTTCTTGAACCTGTTTGATTCATATTTATAGATTACCCTGACTTATTACATAGACACGTGCATCTCATGTATACTGCATACTGGCATTTTACCATATAACATTTTAGGTCATGTAAAATAATTTAAAATTGCATTTCATAGCCTGCATGATACCCCTAACCCCGTGGTAGCATCCGCGCATCTTGTTCTCGTCCCGTTCAGTGAAACGGACGTGTTTGGATGGCTACGCGCATGTACGTGCATCCGTTCTTAGGGGTATGCATTTTCGTTACCTGAGCATTCATTTTGAATTTTGAAAGTCGCACATATTTTTCGTATTTTAAATCTGAAGTTTTAGACCCGACCCGGGCGCGTTTTGAAATATTTTGGTATCCCGCCAAAATTCAATTTATTTAATTTTAAAATTTAGTTTAAATATTTTCATACGATTTCTTTAACAAACTGAAACCTCTTATCTAAAATTTTAAATCTAAAAATCTTTAAAAATTTTAAATCTGATTTCCTAACAAACTAACAACTCCTTTCTCTCTCTCTCTCCTCTACATATATATTATATATATTTTATTTATTTAATATTTCTTTCCTTATTTAATACATAGCGTCTTCTTCTTCTTCTTTCTTCTTTCTTTTTCTTGATCTTGTTTCTTAATTCCGGTGATCACCGCCGGAGCCGTGCTCGTCGCTGACGATTCGAGTGATCCACTGAACGTACCTAACTTGCGTGATCACCCTCGTGCGTTGTTTGGAACCGTTCCGTGTACCGTGCGCGCGTCGCGACATTTCGCCGACGGAGGACGTTCCGTACACATCCGTTCTTGTTCCGTCTAGGCAAGTTATTCTTGCTACATGCTATATAATTCATTTTTATACCTATTTAAATAAATACCATACCTATAGTTTAAATCTAGTGCCCCATGTTTAATTTTATAACGTTTCGATGTTCCGTTTATATCATATTAAATCTAGATCATGAAAACTTATCTTGTGACATACTAGATTACATTACACTGCATCCATATCATTTAAAATATATATCGTCATAATATTTCTTATTATTATCTTTAATTAGTTTATAATCTGCATTTTATAATGTTATACATTTGAAAATATTATAGTTTACACATGAAACGTCGTTGAAAAAGCGGATACGACAAATCTGAAATTTACTGTACACCTTACCTTATAAAATTCATTATAAATCATAAAAAAATCATTAGTATACGTTCTTTAGTTCGTTACGAAGATAACTAAGAATACTATAACTTTATGAAATATTTACTTACAAAATAAATTTTTTAAATAACGTAAAATGCAAATGAATATGTCCCTAAACTGCTGTCCAGGGAAATTCCAGCAGCAAACTTTCAACTTCGAATGTTCATAACTTTTTGTAGGGATAACCTGAGATGCTTATACTTATAAAAATGAAAACCTTATTGAATTATCTTTATTTTGGTATAAGAAACGTCCCTTTTGGAAAACGTTTGTTATTTTTAAGCTATTTTACAAATTAGGGCGACGCTGAATTTCTGAACGGAACTTTCTTGTGCATGGTTAATAAATACCACTTTTATAGTTATTAATCTCTTTGAATATGCTATCCATATTAATATTATTATATCAATATTTATATCAAATATTGCTTAGTTGTACATCCCACATTACCATTTTATAGTTTTATAACTTTTCGGATACCCGTTTGCATCCATCGCATTTAAGATACATATAATTGCATCCATAGATCACATTACTACATAATACTGTGATATTAACACTCCATATTTAATAAATTGCATCCTAATTAATATTGAAACTATAAATGTAACCCTAATCGATAACTGTGCATCTGTATGCCTTAATCTGTACCTGATTGCATATCACATTACAATGTTCCATTTTATTGTGCTATTAGTACCCATGCTTGTTTTGTATACCCATGCTTATGCTAGTTGATTATGAGCACCCACATAACATTTTGTGCTTCCTGACATGACCTGTTGCACTTCCTACCTGATAGGACATGGTACCGTACACTCTTGACATGACCTGACACCTAAATACACTACTTGACTTGACCTGATGTACCATGGCTTGACCTGTTACCTGATCTTGTGTCTAATGCCAACAAACCTAACATGTAGTCCTTACGGACCGTTCCTGTTGTCTATCCAGACAAATCTGCACCTACCTGATCCTGAGTTGGCATTAGTTCTTGATTACTTAAAATACCTGACTAGACACTTATAACTTGGAGGTATGGGGAAATCAATGATGAAATCCTGACTTGTAACTCGACAGTTGCTTGCTTATACTGATCAGTTTTAGGGGCTAGGCCAGCCCTGGTATGATGCTGCTGACATCATTCATCTGTACATGTTTCCTGTTTAGTGCCTAGCGGCATGTCTCGGTTTCAGCCCGAGAATCTGGACTGTGGTCCCGGGCATGCACGGGATACTATTGAGTTACATCAACGATTCATCAAATTGATTTCAAAGACTTGAGAGTAGATAACCAATTGACCAGTTTAGTTTACTCACTGCACGCTACCTTTCACTGCCCTGATTTAGATTGCTTTACACCTGCTTTATCATTCATGATTATATTTGCATTGCTTGTTACCCTGTTTATATTGTTTCTTGATGTTATGACGCGCTGACGTCTGGGTTTTGCATGGCCCAGATCCTTCTACCTTTGTTGCAGACTGATCAGGAGTATTGCCGCTGTTAGACCGAGCAGTGAAGTTCCTGTCGGTATGTAGTTTTACTTTCTAGGTGTTTCATTATTTTATCTTTTGCTTCCGCATATCATTATTTCTTGACTCATTCATTCTGGCTCATGGACATGTACTGGATAGTTTAGTTTACTTTCCTGTTCTTGATATCTCTACAGCCGTAATGTGACTGTGGAGGGATTTTTCCTATCCACAGGTAGCATGGTTGGCTATATCACGTGCCCATCTTAGCATACTCTGGGAAGCGGGGCGTGACATGGTTCTTTTTGGTATCAGAGCCATGGGATATAGGTTAATCGGGTTTGATTCTTTTGTAGTTGGGTATTGGACCCAATACACGAATCAGAATACTCGTGATTAGGAACATGTCCTGCCATCTTGATTATTGTGATTCTTGAATCATATCCTTCTTTTATCCTTCGCCTTGACGATATGCAAACCACTTTGCATCTCGACTTGAAACCCTTTTGGTTTTCTATTGTCTCTCCCTATTCTTGATTCTGATACTAGGATTTGGGCAACTTGAGTGGAGTTATGTAATTGTACCCATGAACTGCAGCATGGTTACAATGGGGTACTCTATTTAAGTAACTTGGAGTCCTGGTCTTGATTCACTTCCTTATTCCATGATCGTTATACTACCTTGCTTCTCTCGGTTTCATTGCTTACCAGTTATTGTTTTATTACCAGCTTGAACCCTATTTACCGTGCTTAATCCTCTTCAGTATCTTGATTTCGGATGAAGTCATCTTGGTATCCTACTTGTTCTTATCTTTCCGCATTGGAATTATTCAATTCTGGTGCACTCCTTGTTTGTTGTGGTCTTGGGAATAGATTTTTCTTGGCACCTTCCACTCTCACAGTGATTGTAGAGCAAGGAAAGCGAACTTCCAGATTCCCAGACATCCGGAGTTTGTTTTGATGGAGGAAGTAGTTCGGTCGGGCCAGTCGAATTTAGGGCTAGGCCGATAAACAGTGTTCTTTCGTCGATGGAAGTTATTAAGGAAGAAGCGCCGGCTATATTACGAGAGTTCATGGACATGTTCGAGGACATCTCGGGTTACCGCAAACGAGATGTGGAGTTTGTGATTGATCTTGTTCCTGGTGCAGCGCCAATCTCAAAGGCGTATTATCCAATGGCATCAGTGGAGTTGGAAGAAGTAAAGAAGCAGGTTACCGAATTGCTAGAGAAGGGTTGAATTCGCGCAATTCACCTTGGGGAGCTCCAGTTCTTCTAGTCAAGAAGAAAGATGACACAAGTAGGATGTGCATCGATTATCGACAATTAAACCGGGTGACTATTAAGAACAAGTACCCGATCCCTCGCATTGGCGAATTGTTCTAGCAGCTTAGTGGTGAGAGGGTATTCTCGAAGCTGGATTTGCGGTCCGGATATCATCAGATCCGAGTTAAATCAGAAGATATTTGTAAGACTGCGTTCCGAACTTGGTATGGACATTACAAGTATTTAGTGATGCCATTCGGAGTCATGAATGCACCGGCGATATTTATAGACTGATGAACCGAATCCTTCATCGTTCTTGGACCAGTTTATAGTGGTGTTCGCTGAGGATATTCTGGTCTACTCGAGGAGCATTGAAGAGCATGCGGAACACTTGAAAATCGCACTGCAGACACTGAGGCAAGAAAGATTATATGCTAAGATGAGCAAGTGCAAGTTTTGGCTTGAAGAAGTAAAGTTTTGGGCCATGTCGTAGCTGGAGATGGAATCGCCGTTTACCCAGGGAAGATTGCTGCAGTTCAAGACTGGCCGATTCCGAAGAACGTTGTAAAGATCAAAAGTTTCTTGGACTTGCAGGATACTACAGAAGGTTCGTGGAGAATGTTGCTCGTTTGGCTGAGCCTTGACCAAGCTTACGCGCAAGGAGGTACCGTTTGTACGGACGGATAAGTGTGCGTCAGCTTTTGAGGTGTTGAAGCAAAGGTTGATAACCGCTCTTGTTTAACCGTGCCAGACAGTTCCGGAGGATTGGTGATTCACAGCAACGCATCTGGGAAAGGTTTGGGATGTGTTTTGGTACAGTATGGGAAGATTATAGCTTACGCATCGAGACAGTTGAAGACCCATGAGAAGGGCTACCCAACTCCTGACTTGGAGCTAGCAGCTGTGATGTTCGTTTTGAAGATTTGGAGTCACTACTTACTGGGCGAAAGGGTCGAAGTATTCACTGATCACAAAATCCTGGAGTATGTGTTCACACAGAAGGAGCTTAATAAGAGGCAGCGTAGGTGGTTGGAGCTGATGGCTGACGACGACCTTGATCTTGAATACCATCCGGGGAAAGTTAATGTTGTGCCGGATGCACTTAGTCGGTGGCCAGCAATTCAGATGTTGACTGCACAGAAGAAACCTATTGAAGACTTTCGGAGATTCGATTTGGAAATTGTGCTACCGTATTCTTCGGGACAGTTGTTGCAGCTGCAAGTACAGTCGTCGTTGATCGAGAATATTAAAGCAGCGTAATTGCAGGACCCTAGATTGCAAAAGTTTCGAGAACAGGTTGAAGCTGGACTTCGAACAGACTTATTGATCCATGAAGATGGTTCGTTGCGATATGGTAGCCGCTTGTGTGTGCCAAAGGGAGATATTCATGAAAAACTTATGAAGGAGGCGCACAGTTCAGCATAATCCGTACATCCAGGAGGGACGAAGATGTACCGAGATATACGACAGCATTTCTGGTGGGAAGGCGTGAAACGGGAGATTGCCCGCTTTGTGGCAAGGTGCTTGGTGTGTCAGCAAGTTAAAGCTGAACATCAAGGGTTGCTGGTTTATTGCAACCACTTCCGATTCCTCAGTGGAAGTGGGAACATATGACCATGGATTTCGTGACAGCTCTACCGCGGAGTCCAAAAGGCAACAATGCAGTTTGGGTGATTGTTGATCGATTGACCAGGGCAGCTCACTTCATACCATTTCGAGTTGGTCGGTCAACGGAAGCGTCCGCAGAACGGTACATGCAGGAGATTGTGAGATTGCATGGAGTACCTGTGAGCATCGTGTCCAACCATGACACCCGATTCTTATCACACTTCTGGAGAAGCTTACAGGAAAGTTTGGGGACTCGATGGAAGTTTAGCACAGCTTATCATCCTCAAACAGATGGCCAGTCGGAGAGAACGATCCAAACTCTTGAAGACATATTGAGAGCTTGCATGTTAGACTTCAAGGGTTCATGGGAGGATCATCTATACTTGGTGGAGTTTCGTACAACAACAGCTTTCAGGCGACTATTCAGATGGCTCCATTCAAAGCATTATATGGTCACAAGTGTCGTTCACCTGTTTGTTGGGACGATGTTGGAGAACGAAGATTATTGGGACCGGATTTGGTCGTGCAAACAGTTGAGAAGGTTAACACTATCCGGAATCATATGAAGGCAGCAGTACACGACCGACAAAAGAGTTGGGCAGATACATCGAGAAGACCTCTAGAGTTCGTCGTTGGTGATTTGGCATTCTTGAAGATGTCACCGACTAGAGGGGGATCCGTTACGGAAGTCGAGGAAAGTTTAGTCCTCAATTCGTTGGACCTTTTAAGATTTTGGAGCGTATTGGAGAAGTGGCGTATCGTTTGGTGTTACCGCAATCTTTGGAGAATGTTCATGACATGTTTCTTGTATCTCAACCCCGTAGGTATGCTCGAGACGAAATACATGTATTGGATCTTTCGGAGCAGACTGTACGAGAAGATTTTAACCTTTGAGGAGCGACCGATGTAAATTATGGATCGAAGAGAAAAGGTACTTATGAACAAAGTTATCCCTCTTGTGCTTGTTTCTTGGAGTAATCGCTTGCATGGAGAACCCACTTGGGAACGAGAAGATGAAATCCGACAGAAGTTTCCACATCTATTCTTGTAGTTTGTTGATTGTTTATCCTTTCTTATTCTTGGAATTTCGAAGACGAAATTCTTTTGTAGTTGGGTATAATGTAACACCCTAGTTCATTTATACCAATTCCAGTTCTCGTATTTTCTTAATTGTGGTATTTTCCTGATTTATCGTGTTTTGGGTGCGAATAGTATTTTACATTTTACATTACATTCGACCCGACCCGCTTGCTTGAACCTGTTTGATTCATATTTATAGATTACCCTGACTTGTTAAATAACACGTGCATCTCATGTATACTGCATACTGGCATTTTACCATATAACATTTTAGGTCATGTAAAATAATTTAAAATTGCATTTCATAGCCTGCATTATACCACTTTTATAGTTATTAATCGCTTTGAATATGCTATCCATATTAATATTATTATATCAATATTTATATCACATATTGTTTAGTTGTACATCCCACATTACCATTTTATAGTTTTATAACTTTTCGGATACCCGTTTGCATCCATCGCATTTAAGATACATATAATTGCATCCATAGATCACATTACTACATAATACTGTGATATTAACACTCCATATTTACTAAATTGCATCCTAATTAATATTGAAACTATAAATGTAACCCTAATCGATAACTGTGTATCTGTATGCCTTAATTTGTACCTGATTGCATATCACATTACAATGTTCCATTTTATTGTGCTATTAGTACCGATGCTTGTTTTGTATACCCATGCTTATGCTAGTTGATTATGAGCACCCACATAACATTTTGTGCTTCCTGACATGACCTGTTGCACTTCCTACCTGATAGGACATGGTACCGTACACTCTTGACATGACCTGACACCTAAATACACTACTTGACTTGACCTGATGTACCATGGCTTGACCTGTTACCTGATCTTGTGTTTAATGCCAACAAACCTAACATGTAGACCTTACGGACCGTTCCTGTTGTCTATCCAGACAAACCTGCACCTACCTGATCCTGAGTTGGCATTAGTTCTTGATTACTTAAAATTCCTGACTAGACACTTATAACTTGGGGGTATGGGGAAATCAATGATGAAATCCTGACTTGTAACTCGACAGTTGCTTGCTTATACTGATCAGTTTTAGGGGCTAGGCCAGCCCTGGGATGATGATGCTGACATCATTCATCTGTACATGTTTCCTTTTTAGTGCCTAGCGGCATGTCTCGGTTTCAGCCCGAGAATCTGGACCGTGGTCCCGAGCATGCACGGGATACTATTGAGTTACATCAACGATTCATCAAATTGATTTCAAAGACTTGAGAGTAGATAACCAATTGACCAGTTTAGTTTACTCACTGCACGCTACCTTTCACTGCCCTGATTTAGATTGCTTTACACCTGCTTTATCATTCATGATTATATTTGCATTGCCTGTTACCATGTTTATATTGTTGCTTAATGTTATGACGCGTTGACGTCTGGGTTTTGCATGGCCCAGATCCTTCTACCTTTGTTGCAGACTGATCAGGAGTATTGCCGCTGTTAGACCGAGCGGTGAAGTTCCTGTCGGTATGTAGTTTTACTTTCCAGGTGTTTCATTATTTTATCTTTTGCTCCCGCATATCATTATTTCTTGACTCATTCATTCTGGCTCATGGACATGTATTAGATAGTTTAGTTTACTTTCCTGTTCTTGATATCTCTACAGCCGTAATGCGACTGTGGAGGGATTTTTCCTATTCACAGGTAGCATGGTTGGTTATGTCACGTGCCCATCTTAGCGTACTCTGGGAAGCGGGGCGTGACAGGGACTTATCGAGTGCAAGATCGCTTACGGACATTCCATTTGTTTCTTTCTTTTTTTGGGAATGTTCATCAGGTGGTTTAGGAATAAGAGAGTTTGAGCCGACTAAGCAGGACATTTCGCAGATGTTTTCTCAGGCGGGTTACTAGCCGTATATCAGCGTTTATCTTTTCAGTATGCCTATATATTAAGGCTTTCCGTTTACTTCTATTTCAGTTGTATCGTTTTTATTCAAACTTGTTATCAGTTCTCATTTGAATATTGTGGACTTGGAATGTAATAAATGTAGTTAGATTTATTTTTCTTGTTAAATTCTTGTATTATTTAAAACTGCTTATCCAGTCTCTTAACGTGTCTGTATCGAGGAAATGTATTTCCCCTGTATAGATACGTCGTGGACCTAGTCATATATCCGCTACCATCTTTTGGGAAGCGGGATGCGATATGCTCACCATAACTTGACATGATATTAACTTTGATATTATATCCCCATCTTCTTGTAAAACATATTTGTATCTTTTATGACCCTTTTGTATAAGTTTGAAGTATAAAGAAATGTGTATGTATCAAAGTTGTACACAGATCAATATAAATGAAATCTTTTGATGACTTCTTTTATAATCGTTTTTTTGCAAGTACATATATATGTATGATGTGATCTTTTCTTTAATGTGATGTGATTTAAAGCAACCTAATAAGATATCCCGTCTAGGTCAAGATCTGAGAGAATAGGGTGGTAAGTGTTTGCGCTTATCGAAAGGCTCAAACCTTAGGACCTTCTGATCAAATTTCAAACCCTAAACTTTGTTTTTATTAAATTCTACATTTATCTTAGCGTTAGATCGTTAGAGATTATAGAGAGGGTAAACAAAGTGGTGCATCAAAAAGTAAATATGTTGTACAATACACTAACGCTCTTCCACTTGGGAGTTGGTCACTTGCTTCCCGGGTTAGGGCCGGTAGAATTTACAGCGCCCTTTCTAAATTGTTCCACGTCGGTCTTGTCTAAAAAAGCGTTATCCTTGAACCCAGTTAGCATGTGAACTTTAACGCAAAACATTAGGGATGATGAAATCTCTGTATACGAATGGAGAATCATGACTCCCTCCGGGCTGATACACCACATCAAAAGCTCCACCGCGATCTTCGGCTGCCTTCAAGGCAACCATGACCATCCCCCAGGGAATATCCCCTTTCCCGTCAGAGTCGTAGTCAGGACCTCTCCTGATCGCTACACAATGTGTCGCCGGAGAAGTGTTCACGTTGATAATCACCAACATGTCACCTTCTACAAGCACTCCGCTCTTCACAAAATGTTTCCACCCGTCTGAAAAGAGGTGCATTCTCTCTCCTCAGACCACCTTCGACAAGGTCTAAGTGAATCCCAACTCTTTCCCAAGACATCCACCATGGTTAGCTTGTCTTACATCCCATCTACGTCGGGATTTGGGGGATGCACCGATCACGCCATTTTTGCTGAGCATTTGAAAGAGCCTTTGAGGCTCACATCCGTATCTATGAGTTCCTTCGACAATGGTAGCTCGATGGTTGGCCCATTAATCGGCTGCAGCAGGCAAATCAGTTGTAGCACCATCCTTCTCCGGCAGTCTCAGATCCAACGTAAACTTCATATACACTCCTCTCTTAGTGAGAGCGAGCCATTGAAGAATCTGGTTGACGTTTCCTAGAAGCCCTCCGGAAAGAAGATAGCCCTCTCCGCAGCAACCGGCACATTGCCTCATATTGGAACGATGGGATTAACTATATTAGGATTCATTTTGAAAGGGGGCGAGGAAATATCAAGAAGTTAGCTATCTAACAGAAGAAGAAAAAGGAGGAAGAGAGAAGCTAGCGGCGCTTGAAAATGGAGCGAAAAGGAAGATAAAATGGTGTGGGTTGTGTTATAGAGAGGCCTCAGGGCTGCTCCCCAAATAGAATCCTCTTGAAGATGGGCACGTGCTGGTTGGCAGTGCTAGATTGTGGTCAAATATCTACAATTACAACTCTACGCCTATCCTATAGATTCCCACAAATGATTATATGAGGTGGGTGTCTGTGGATGGGGATTCTTACAATGCTGACTTTCGCCTGCGCCTTTGCAATCAACTCGCTAATTTCTCTTTCTCCATTAGGTAATATCGTTCCAACCGTAAATAACAAAGAAACAAATCACACATTTTATATAATACTTCCACGGGAAAAAATAAAGCTAAATCCGCCAATAAGGAACACCTATGCTATCTCTTCTGATGTAATGATCATGAATCATATGCTTCTTCAATTCATCACAACATTATCAACACCCATCAAGATGCGGCGCCTCACATCCATCGGATTTATCCCAGCAGCCGCTGACTTGCACCCCTAAGCAAGTACTGCTCAGGTGAGCACAGTATTTAGAAACAAGAAAAACAGGCTAATTGAAGCACAAGAAATATTGAAAATCTATGTGAAACATCAATATTGAGAAGAATCTAGGGAGGAAAAACAAAAAAGAAACTAGAGGATGTTTATGCATACCATCGCCAGTTACGTAGTTAGTTGCAATATTGGAAACCAGTTCTACAATGGCTACACCAATATTCATCACTCTTATCCTTAAATACAATGCTCTTTGCAACAGTAAACCATCCCTAGTCCGATCGTGTGTTTCTTTTTCTTTTTGGATATATTGGGTTTTGTTTTATTATTATTATAACTTAGAGTTTAATACTTTTAATTAAGATATATACATATAATTATGGTTTTTCAAGCTTGTTAAATAGGCATATTATTAGTATTTAAATATTTATTTGTCTGATACTACTTTGTAACCATATTTATATTTTAGTATTATAGTTTAAACAAAAGATATTTTGTTTAATGATATTTATTTAGTTAAAATATATAGTTTTGACAGGTCATGAGAGTCCATGTTAAATATTTTAACCATATAAATATTTTTCCTAAACTAACAACTAAATTTCTCTCCCCAATCACCATATATCTCCCCATGATCTTATCTCTCTCTCACCTGATAACTCTCTCTTCTTTTAAAACAAATACTATTTTCTTTCTCTCTCTAAATAATTATCTTTTCCAACAGATTTTTCTCTCCATATTCTATTCTATCTAGATATATTTTTCTATATGCCTAACTATATTTCACCAAATCTCACTCTCTCTCTCTCTCTCTCTCTCTCTCTATATATATATATATATATATATATATATATATATATATATAACAACTAATTATATTTATTTTCATGAACCCATAACCATATACATATCTACATATATTTTTACTATATACTAATATATGTATATACATATACTTTCCTATTATCCTAATTATATATTAACTAATTTGTGTATATACAACTTTTCTAATATCTTATAGAAATATATAACAACAACCCATCATATCTCTTTTTTATATTTATATATCTTTCTCTCTCTTAAAATCAAATCTAAATATCATCTCATCAGAATATTTGTTTCTCTCTCTAATCTTAATAATCTCTCTCTCCAATCTTTAACAGCAACTCTCTCTTCCCTATAAAAAACAACCTAATAATCATCATCTCTTCTCCATCAAAAAAAACTCAAGCCTTCACCGAGACCCCTACCTGACCTACTGCCATCAACATCATCATTGTCTCAATTCCCATCGACCCATGTGCGCCCTTGTAGCCCGTAGGTTTATTTCTTTTTAGTTAGTATTTAACATGTACGCCCTTGTGGGACATTAGGACTTATGTATCCCTTTTCGGATTTTGTTTTTATTTCGAACTTATTGTATTGGATCTTTATTTGTATCGATTATCTAGTGGACCTATTTTTAGTATTCCTAGCGGTTTCATTGCAGTATAATTATCAGTGTCATCTCTCATGTTATTGGATATTATCATTGACATGTTTAGCTAGACAGCCTTTATGTGATTATGGAAGGATCTTTTCTTACCGTAATTAGCACGATTGGCCTTCGTAACTCTCCGTATTTCCGTATTTTGGGAAGCGGGGCGTGACAAATTTTTTTTGGTATCAGAATGAGGCTGACGTTGAAGTTAGACTTGGTTATACCAATTTTTAAGTTAGAATCGTATCTAGGTTGCCCTTAGTGTGTCATGCTGTATATTCCGTTGATTCTGATTGTAGGATTTGGGCGACTAAGATAGAATTACGTTATTGTACCCATGTACCGCTGCATGATTACATTGTGTCATTCTGTGTTAAGTAACTTTGAGTTTTACCCTTGATTTGTTTCCACCGATTTGATTTCATTGTACACACCGATTTCTCGAGCCAAGACCGTGACTCTTCATACCCTCATTTGTTTTCTTGATCCTTAATTTTTCATACCCATTTATTTTCATTGATCCTTATAATTAGTTCATGATCTTGTATTTTCATTCTTCTAATTTTGAAGACGAAATTTCTTATAAGGTAGGTAGGATGTAACACCCTAGTCCGATCGTACGTTTCTTTTTCTTTTTGGATATATTGGGTTTTGTTTTATTATTACTATAAATTGAAGTTTAATACTTTTAATTAAGATATATACATATAATTATAGTTTTTCAAGTTTGTTAAATATGCATATTATTAGTATTTAAATATTTATTTGTCTAACACTATTTTGTAACCATATTTATATTTTAGTAGTATAGTTTAAACAAAAGATATTTTGTTTGGTATTTCTTTAAACAATATATATACATAAGATTTTACCCTTTTTAAATCTTATTTATAAGATATTTTGTTTACAGATATTTATTTAGTTAAAATATTTAGTTTTGACAAGTCATTATAGTCCCTATTAAATCTTTTAAGCATATAAATATTTTTCATAAACTAACAACTCAATTTTCTCTCTCCAATCAACATATATCTTCCCCCTGATCTTATCTCTCTCTCACCTGATAACTCTCTCTTATTTTAAAACAATACTATTTTCTTTCTCTCTCCCAATAATTATCTTTTCCAACAGATTTCTCTCTCCATATTCTATTCTATCTACATATATTTTTCTATATGCCTAACTATATTTCACTAAATTCCTTTCTCTCTCTCTATATATATATATATATATATATATTCCTTAACAAAATCCCTCTCTCTCTCTCTGATGAGATTCATAAGTAGGAATTCCCCAGATCACGACACTTAGCAGATGACGTGTCGCCCTCGTAGCCTGCTAGATTCCTAGGGGGCTACGAAGCTAGAGTAAGTATGATACCTTGGGGACTTAATTCGGCACCTTGTCTTCGAGGTTGTACCCAACCCTTTTGAGACCTCCCCGGAGTACCTCCCCTGCGTGCCTGACAACCAGCCAATAGCTCTCTCCCGAGCAATCCTACAGCCGAGATTTCACAGCCTCCTTGCTCGTCCATGAGCTATCCATCGAGCTAAGCTTCCTTGGCTTCCATTATCAACCGAGAGCACGGAACCTGAGCGCCCCGGTAACGGCTCCGTGTATCTCGCCAAAACGAGATTTCCGCCGCACCACGTCCCGCGTCCCACGCTGGCACGTCTCCCCATTAATGAGCGTATGCTATTAATGGACGTACCCTGCCATCGATGCGAACGTCACACAGGGGCGTAACGGACGGTGAGAATCTCGTGCCGGTTCGCTCCATGCGACCACTATATAAACCCTCTCTTCCAGACGATTCACGTAAGGGGAACTCATTCCAATATGCTGCTACCCTGCCATTATTCCTCGGTACTTACTTGATCGTCGGAGGGTCCTACAGTGGTTTCCCACCCCGGGACTTCCTTTGCAGATAGCTTGGCGTCAACGACAACCGACAACCCTTTGAGATCCATACATTTTAACCATCACACGAAATCTCAACCGTTCGGCTCCGCTAGCAGCACGAACGATGGAGGACAACATCCGAGGGAGATTCTGAGCTCCATCAGTTGGCGCCGTCTGTGGGAACGAGAAACTTTTTCATCCAAAAAGTTGATCTTCCGCCTTCGATTCAATGGCCAGCGATAATCGCAACGATCCCAGCACGAGCCGTCCCGTCCTCCACAACAGAGGCGGGGGCGGTTCTACTGCACCTCCCAACATCGTCGACGTATTATCTGCACAGATCGACAGGCTTACGGTGATAGTGGACGCGCTCGCTCGTGTTCAAACGGTCGGCCATGCCCGCCAAACCGCTGTCCCCATTCCTCAGAACGACGGCGTGCATGGGGCGACGGAGGGGCACATTCAGGCCTTCGACCTCGCTCACGCCCATCTCGATGTCACCGAACACCGGCGTGCCGATTCTGGCATTCATGACCCCTATATGAGGAATGATTCCATGACTCATTGGATGCCGGATATTTCGACACTGAGATCTCAGGAGATACCAAGCTATCGTTTCAACACCCGCCGCACTCTCTCGCCCCTGAGAAGACATCGGTCAGGTCGCCTGATTCCAGGCAAGACCGATGTCACCACACTCATTGAGACCGCGCACATGGCGAACGTCGAGGCCAACCATGAAAGGTTCACCCCGAGGATCTAAGGAACATGATAGAGCGAAGCCGAATCCGAAGCTGCTCCATCGCGCAAGCCCGGAGCAGAGATAGCAGGCACTCCGACTATGGAGAATCCTCAAGATACCAACAATAAATCGAGGTCCTCGAGAAGAAAATTGAGGACATGCGGCTCGCCGCCCGTTCAGTCAGAGGAGTGGCAAAGTACGCAGATTCTCTCATGAGGCCCTTCACGGAGCAGTTACTAGGTGAGCGGGTTTCGTCTCGGAACAAACCGCCTAAAGCGGCTCTCTTCGATGAGAAATCTGACCCGAAGGACCGCTTGGATGCATTTATGGTAGGCATGAGCTTCCAAGACAACTCAGACGCGGTTCAGTGCTGAGCTTTCCCCACCACCCTCATCCGGGCCGGCCGAGATTAGTTCCGCGGCCTTACGCCACGCTCGGTCTTGACCTTTGACGAGTTGGCGACTCAGTTCCTTGGTCATTTCGTCGGTAACCGACAACAGAAAAGGACGGTCGACTACCTATTTACAATCAAGAGCGAAGACAGGGAATCTTTCAGAGGTTATGTTACCCGCTTCTATAATGCTCTTCTGAAAGTCCTCGAGCACCGCGACGAAACGGTTATCACCGCCTTGAGGGCGGGTCTTAGGCACAAAGAGTGGCTCCGCTCTTTCGCATTAGTGCGGCCTAAGACTATAGCCGAAGTAAAAGTCTAGACCGAGCGGGAAATCCAATTCGAATATGAGATTAATGCTCACCTTTCCCGAGGATACCGGACATACCAAAAAAAGGGACCTGGAAGAAGACAAGAAGAAGGATGATCGGTCGAAACCTTATACGCTGAGGTTTCGCGAGTACATGCCTCTCAATATCTCACAGGCCGAGCTGCTAGAGGGGGAAAGGAGCGAAAGATTATTCAATCTGTCATCGATGACATGAAAGCCCGTATTGTGCCTATCATCGGAAGTAAGGGCACCCGACTGAGGATTGTAAACAGCTACGTGATTACATCGAGGAGCTGATTCACTCCAGTCACATGGCAAAATACCTGCAAGACAAATGTCAAGAAGATAGGGGGCAAGCCGACCAACTTGAAGACAGAGGGCTGGTGATCGTGCAAATCATGGTTGTCACCGACTGACCCAAGTCCGAGTAGCAAGGACACCCACCGAATCTGATCATTCAATGCAGGAAAGTTTAAAGTGGCCGGTAGGTAACTTCCTACCAGTCAAGCAAAGACCAGCCTTTAACTCAAGTAAATGAAGCTCGGATGTACCTATATGTAGCCAACCTAAGCATCACGAGGCAGCCGGGTAGCTTCCTGCTCGACCCATCCACCATGGGTAGCTTCCTGCCCAACAAAGACGTGGATCCAAAACCCTCATCATGAGGCGGTAGGGCAGCTTCCTGCTCGGCCCATCCGCAGTGGGTAGCTTCCTGTCCAACGAAGCTGTGGATCCAAAGCCCTCATCACGAGGCAACCGGGTAGCTTCCTGCTCAGCCCATCCACAGCGGGTAGCATCCTGCCCAACAACGCTATGGATCCAAAGCCCTCATCGCGAGGCAGCTTCCTGATCGGCCCATCCGCAGCGGGTAGCTTCCTGCCTGTTTACCCCAATCAGAGCAAAGCTCTGTTCAAATTCCAAGACGGGAGATGAAGCAACGCTTCATCTTCCCCCAATCAGAAACAAAGCTTTGCTTTGAAAATTTAAACTTTAACGAATGAAGCAACGCTTCAGATTCTTTGTGCTGTGTGCAACACGCCACGTGTCAAAAGCTGATACGTCAGCGCAACGCCCGAGGCACTGTGTCCAATAAGAGCAAGGCTCTCTTAAAAAATAAAAAGTATGCAACGTTCAGATTGCGCAAGCACTGCATTGCGCGACACGTGTCTACGCAGTTGCGCAAACGTTGCTGCGCAAGCGCGGCGCTGCGCGACACGTGTCTGCGCTGTTGCGCAAGCACAATTGCGCAAGTGCCGCACTGCGCGACACGTGTCTGCGCAGTTGCGCAAACGCTGCTGCGCAAGTGTCGCACTGCGCGACACGTGTCTGCGCAACTGCGCAAGCACAGATGCGCAAGCGCTGCGTTGCGCGACACGTGTCACGCACTGGGGAGTTGCGCAAAAAACAGAATAAAGATTTAAAGAAATCCTTTCTGTTCTTGAGTAAAACAAGAAAATCTTCTTCTGTAAAACAGGGGTCTTGGATCAAAGATCCAACAGTGGGGAAAATTCCCCAAATCACTAAGAAAAAGATCTCTTTAACAAATTTAACTAATTTATGAGCACTATAAAAAGGACCCCAGACCTCATTTCAAAGGAGGGAACATCTTGCTAAAAAAAAAAGAGAAGAGAACTCTGGAGAGCTCCTTGAGAATAAAAGGTAAAAACCTTTAAAAGAAGAGAAAATTCTTTTATGAATAGATCATTGATCTAAGAACAAGATCATTGATCTTCAACAATAAATAAATAAATAAATAAATAAATAAAAATAGTGCCTTGCACTTGTTATGAACCTTTGGTTCTCTGCAATAAGGAAAAACAAGGAAAATGCTTGTTTTTCTTTGATCTAAATTTGGATCAAGAGATTAAAAAGTGCTTTGCACTTCTGTTCTTGAATCTAAAAGATTCTTAGTGCTTTGCACAAATGCAATGCATTACTTGAAGGGCCAGGCCCAAGTCAAAAAGATCTAACAGGCCAAAATAAATTGCAAAGCATAAAAGGGCAGAGCCCAAAACAAATTGATGCTCTGCATCCTTTCTGGGCAAAGCCTAAATAAAAATAAAAAGAAATGCAATGCAAAAGCAAATAAAATGTTGAACATTCTCAACTGGACTTAGCCCAATCATGGCCATAAGTCCTTAAACTAAATTGACTAAGCAAAATTGCTCTACTAAATCAATTTACAATCGGTTCGAGGGTACATCTCCGAACTCCTTTGACATCCATCGTTGTAATTCCTCAACGACGTCAAAGAGGTGACGGGTCCCAACGACCATACATCAATATGGACTGCGGGGTCCTTAAACTCGTGGACCGAGACGTCCTTAAACTAATGTCGGACCGAGACGTCCTTAAACTAATGTCGGACCGAGACGTCCTTAAACTAATGTCGGACCGAGACGTCCTTAAACTAATGTCGGACCGAAACGTCCTTAAACTAATATCGGACCGAAACGTCCCTAAACTAATATCGGACCGAAACGTCCCTAAACTAATATCGGACCGAAATGTCCCTAAACTAATGACGGACCACCACGTCCCTAAACTGGAACATGGACCACCACGTCTCTAAACTGGAACAATAGAGCCAATTGCTCTTCTTTCGGATCTAAACGATCCCGTTCAAGTCGATCTTAGTCCAAAACAGGACTAACGTATCCTTGACGAACGTTTAAGTTGATCTTAGCCGCAATGCGACTAATGCATCCTTAAATTAAAAACACCAAACCCAAATCTAAGTAAATACGGATTTAGACTAATCCACGTCCTACGGGCGACGGCATTACTCAGTCTCCGTATACAATCCACGGGCAACCACAAACAAAACAAACACACACGACACGAAGTGAAATTCTGGAGAAGGAGAAAGTTGTTACCACGATGCGGTAGCGTAATTAACTGCAGGGGCTTGTGCCTGCAGGGAAGAGCGTCGCCACAATCAAAAACCCCTCAAGCGAGGGGGAATCTGACGAAGTCTGCTACATCGGCCGCATCCGTCTAAACCTCCGATACACGGTGCCATAAATCAACTTGGCATCTTCGGAGAGGTGGACGGATAAAACCAAATAGCATCTGCCCCGAATCTCAGCCTCAGGACATCGCGGTCCTGTGCGCCGTCTTTCGGAGGGGAACAGATTCTGGCACGCCCGGTGGGACCTTTTCCACTTTCCACTCCACACTTCGTGTGTCGTGTTCGCGAGCAAATCGCGGTTCGCTGTGGTTTCTTGTGGATTCAAAGTACTTAGATTTGGTGTCTTTCTCCATGCAGAAAACAGAAGATCGATGGCTTCGAACTGCACCGCCTGCAGCTGCTACTCTCGCTCCGTCATTGCTGGAGGAGTGACTTATGGGCCCCGAGCGGCCTCTCTTTTCAAGATACCAGTGGAGCAGGTAACTCAAGCCACCACTGGATTATTCTTCGGGACCATGCTCCCACCATTGAGCTTCAATGCCACAATGACATTGCAAGAAGCTCCAAAGAAGTTGGTCTTCGATCGACTTACCACTGCCGCGACCCCACTCAACAGGTCGCCCAACTCCACTGCTTCAGGTTTTAATGGATTAGGCCAGAGCTCCATCAGGCCCATGAAGAAGCCTGCCATACCAGAAGGCGTTATCCCGAAGCGGATAGCCATTCCAACTCCCGTTCCTGGAAAAATCACCAAGGTTGCTTCCCATGTTCAGAAGTCCGCTTCTGACAAGTTGGCCGTCCCCGTTCAACGGACGTCGATCTTTAAAAAGCCGGTACCAGTATATTCTGACCAACACAGGGGGCATGAGGAGGTCACCCCTATAGCTGAAACAACTCCATCAGCACGACATGCCCGACGTCGCTACTGGCGCCGAGTGAGGAAGGCTGGGGGCAACTCCCCCTCTGGACTTACTCCTCCAACTCTAATGGTGGGGATCGATACTGCTGTTCCAACCAGGAACAGATTTGAGTTGCTGAACTCGGTGCGCAGAAACTCTCCTACTGCGGTGCTAAAGCGAACTCCTTCACCTGTGGAGAATACTCCAGAGAAGAAGCTAGAGCAGCCCCCTCAACGGCTGTCCTCTAAAATTTACAAAGTCTGGCGACAGGTCCAAGAGTCGGTGATCGATCAAGACTGCCTCCGACGACAGAAAAAGATGAAGGTTCGGCAGGGGAAGGATTACTCTGTCAAACCACAAAAAGCAAAAGCTACTTGGGTGCCCACTACAACGGCTCCCTTAACTCCAATCACTCAAAAAAGGAGGCCACAAAAAGCCCCTGTGAACATGGCGAAGCATAAAAGCGCTGAACACAAACGCCCCAAATCTGGGGGCATGGTGGTGCACTCTGTTTATATGGCTTCTGGAAAGGAGGAAAGCCGCACTTCTACGGGCCACCGACCGCTCACCCGATCCGTGACGAAAGCCCAGGAGCAACAACAAAAGCTTCAGGAAATGATGACTACAATGGCTGCACTCACTGAGCCAAAAGAAAGCTCTGAAACGTCTTCGGATGAGCGTCAAGAACAAGAAACCGACGCTGACTTTTTACGCAGAGTCCTCAAAAAGAGGGACAAAGAAGCTGCAGAGCAAGCGGCTAACATAAAACAAATGGCGCTCCTCTTCCAAGATATGGTAGGGATGATGTTACAGTCGGACCCTCCTGCTGAAGATCCTCCGATCGTCCTTGAAGACGACAGGGGAGAAACGTCAAATCCTCCGCCGGCTCTGTCAACAGCCAAGGAGGAGGCAATCTCCAAAGTTGACCTAGACGAATATATAGCTCAGCAGATCCGGGTTCATCAGGCGAATGAAGCGGCTGGGCAAATTGTTAGAACCGGACGACCGTATCCGAGCTGGTATGACCAAATCAGTTACCCGCCAGGATATACGATCCCTAAATTCCACGTATATAAAGGGACAGGGAATCCGCATCAGCATGTCGCTCAATTCAGGGCTTTATGCGGCAATACTGGAGGCGATGATAAATTGTTGCTACGTCAATTCGTCGGCAGCTTAGCAGAAACAGCCTTCGAATGGTATTCGGAGCTACCTAACGACTCTGTCAAAACATTTGCAGAGATGGAACTGCTGTTTACACAAAGATTCGCGAGTGCTAGTGAACGCACCCCGATAACAGCACTAATAAATGCCAGGATAAGGCCAAGCGAAACGTGGGTTCAATACGCAACACGATGGCGGAAGCTATGGTCGAAATGCGAACAACGCATAGAAGAGGCACCTGCGGTAGGCATGTTTGTGGGCACTCTCGATCCGCAGGCGACCATCTCGCAATTCATGATGTTCTTCAGGCCGACCACCTTCCAGGCCTTGATCGACAAATTAGCCCAAATGGACCAGATGGGCCATAAACCGTCTCCTCCAAGACCCGATCCCCGAAATGAGAAAGGAAAAGCGATCATCGTCGCCAATGCTCAACAACAGTCGAGCAACTCAAAGCCGGTCGTTCGCCAAAACAACGTGCGTCCACGCCCATCCCTCGAAGAGAGGCTAGGACGTCCTTACTCGTTTCCTCAGAATAAAACGAGAAGACTGTTTGAGCTGGCAGTGCGTAACAGACTCATCAATCTGCCGAGTCCAAAGCGTCTGTCGCAGCCAGGCGATCTTAATAATCCCAATTATTGCCCTTACCACCAAACGGTAAGTCACCCGATTGAGGATTGTTTCGTCTTTAAGGGATGGATCGAGGATCAATACCTGCAAGGCAAGTTCGCGCTGTCTGAAAGCTGGAAGGTAAACCCACCACAGCCGCACTCTCCAAAGAAGACGGACACGCCGGGGGCAGCTTGTTCTTTAGTCAAGGATGAAAACAATGGAGAAAACTCATCAGATGAATCCGAAGACTACGCAGCGACTTGTCATATGATTTCTCATTCACTGACGGATGATAAAGAGGCTCCTTGCGCTGAGAAACCAATGGCGAATCCTGAGCCGGAGATTCTACAGCCATCAGACGAGTTGATCGATGTCTTCCTAAGTGAAATTCGTCTGAAAGCAAAAGCCAATCAAGAGCGTGAAATGGCCATACTAGAAAGAACCAAGGTATTCCCGTCAAATCAAAAGCCATACACTGCGGGTAAAAACAAATTCAAGACGAGGAAACGGTTCGCCAAAGCTCTATCAGTAGGAATGAAGCTACCGCCCTCTGAAGAAAATACTCTCGCTGAGGCAGAGATGCACCCTAACTTCTGTTTATATCATCAGAAGATCATACATCCTACCGAGGACTACGAATCCTTTAACTGTTGGTGGCAAGGGTATGTCGCTCAAAAGCAACACTTTGACGGGACAAAGTGTGAAGCTTGTGGACATCGGAAAAATGCGATATATGAGCACAAAAGAGTCACCGACGATTGCCATATAGCCGACTCTAAGGTATCGCAAATTATCACCTTTGGAAGCAACTCTGACGAAGAAGCTATCCCCAACTCTTCCCTCGGGGAATCTATTTCAAAAATAAAGGAATTGAGAAGCTGCGAGAACGTTCAGCCATGCAATCGCATGCTACTCGGAAAGAATCCCGGCCCCGTAAACAAAGGATCGAACAAAAAGGATAAAGGAAAAGGAAAAAAAGGCCCTCGTCGCCAGCACTCAACAACAATCAGGTGACCCTAGACCGGTTGCTCTCCAAAGCAACAAGCGGCAACCCCTCCAGGAAAAGTTGAAACGTCCTTACTCGTTTCCGCAAGATAAAACAAGGTGACTGTTCGAGCTGGCAGTGTGCGACAGACTCATCAATCTGCCGAGTCCAAAACGTCCGTTGCGGCCAGACGATGTTAATAATCCTAATTATTGCCCTTACCACCAAACGGTAGGTCATCTGATCGAGGATTGCTACGTCTTCAAGAACTGGGTTGAAGACCAATACCAACAGGGCAAGTTCGCGTTGTCCGAAATTTGGAAGGTGAACCCGCCACAACCGCATGCTCCGAAAAATATGGACACGCCGGAGGCATCATGCTCATTCATAGAGAAAGCCCAACGGACCACTACGTCCTAAAACTGGATAACGGACCGAAACGTCCTTAAACTAACAACGGACCGAGATGTCTTTAAACTAATGATGGACCGCAATGTCCTAAAACTTGCAAATGACCGAAATGTCTTTAAACTACTACCGCAGCATCCTTAGGCTGACGAGATAAAAAATATATATATAAAGAAAAAAAAGTAAAAAATGGTATGTCCATAAGCAAAACGGGCACGGATGAAAACCCGAAAGGGCTCCGTGAGTAAAAACAGCAGGACTACCGGCGAGTGTTTGTGAAAACCCGAAAGGGCGCGACCTCGTAAATAAAAAAAAAGAGACGGTATGTCCATAAGCAAGACGGGCACGGATGAAAACCCGAAAGGGCTCCGTGAGTAAAAACAGCAGGACTACTGGCGAGTGTTCGTGAAAACCCGAAAGGGCGAGACCTCGTAAACACAAAAAAAAGAGACGGTATGTCCATAAGCGAAATGGGCACGGATGAAAACCCGAAAGGGCTCCGTGAGTAAAAACAGCAGGACTACTGGCGAGTGTTCGTGAAAACCCGAAAGGGCGCGACCTCGTAAACACACACAAAAAAGAAAGAGACGGTATGTCCATAAGCGAAATGGGCACGGATGAAAACCCGAAAGGGCTCCGTGAGTAAAAACAGCAGGACTACTGGCGAGTGTTTGTGAAAACCCGAAAGGGCACAACCTCGTTAAAAGACACTTATAAGGTCCCCTCGACCTTGTAAGGAGAAACCACCCGCGTGAGATCCTTACGACTCACGAAGGGAGCAGCACACTTAGGGATCCCCACGATTCCTAAGGAGAAAATACACTTGCGAGATCCTCACGACTCGTAAGGAGAACTCTCTTATGGGACCCTCACGGCTCATAAGATTTGAAAGTCTTAAGTTACAGAGACCTAAACCTGTGCTTAAGCAACCCCCACAACTTTCGTTATGGCCCTACAAGTGGTCCAATATTGACCCTTGTATACAATCCACGGGCGCGAATAAACATTTCCCTAACCAAGTCCCATCCGAGACTGGGGATATGTTTGCATGGTGAAAAACCCTTGTAAATCCTCTCGACTTACAAGGAGAAAACCCTCCTGTAGGATCCTTACGACTTACAGAGGAACAAAACACTTAGGAACCCTCACGATTCCTAAGGAGAAAATACGCCTACAAGATCCTCACGACTTGTAGGGAGAAACACCTTTGTGAGACCCTTACGGCTCATGAAGTCAAAAGCCTTAGTCGACAGGACCTTAACCCTGGTCGCTAAGCCTCCTTTGTTCGACAACGACAGAGGCAAATGATGATTCGCTCCTGGCAATACCCCAGTTGTAGCGGTGCTGATGCCAAAATCGGTGTTCAACTTCAGGTTTACGGCGAAAAGCCAGTAAGCCGCACATGCATGCGAAATAGCCGAAATGATGGGGCAACTTGCAATAAAAAAAAGCAGCAAGTAAAATGTATGCATGCGAAATAGCCGAAATGATGGGGCAACTCGCAAAAAAAAAAAAAAGCAGCGAGTAAAAATAAAATAAATAGCCGAAATGATTAGGCACCGCGAAAAATAGCCGAAATGATTGGGCAATCGCGACCTTCGCGATATAAAAGCTGAAATGATAGAGCATCGCGGAAAGAATAAAAAAAAATGAAAGAATGAAACTTTTTGCCCTACAGGTAAAATCACATCGATCCCTGTATACAATTCAGGGGTACAGATAAAGAGGGAACCATCCTTCCCAACAGGCTCCATCAGAAAGCGAAGCCAAATCTCGACGGTTCATAGACAACCTAGAGACCATCTCGACATTTGTCGCAATATTACAGACACGATGTCAACAAATGAAGCAAACGAAGATCTCGAGCTTCAGGGTCTCGACGTCAACATCGACAACTTAGAGATCACCAACGGTGTGCCTCCTCATTCCAGCAGGACACAGATATTACACCATCAAGCGGAGCGATGGCAAAATCCCAGCTTCACCTCAGCATTCGTCTCGATACAGTAGACGCAATGTCAACAACAGCGTTCCTCCGCAGTCCAGCAGGACACAGATATTACACCATCAAGCGGAGCGATGGCAAAATCCCAGCTTCACCTCAGCATTCGTCTCGATACAGTAGACGCAATGTCAATAACAGCGTTCCTCCGCAGTCCAGCTGGAGGCAGATGCAACGTCAACAAAAGACCTCACGGTCGAAACAAAGCGGAGTAACGGCAAAATCCCAACTCCACCTTAGCATTCGTCTCGTTACAGCAGACGCAATGTCAACAACGGCGTTCCTTCGCAGCCCAGCAGGGTGTACATGCAAAGTTAACAAAAGACCCCATGGTCGAAACAAAGCGGAGTGATGGCAAAATCCCAGCTCCACCTCAACATTTGTCTCAATACACCAGACGCAGTATGAGCAAATGAAGCGAAGGCCAAATTCCTAGCTTCAAGATCTTAACGGCAAGTCATATAAGGCCTGAAAGACCACCGTAGATCATCTCACATGAAGTGGTCACCTCCTCGACGTTCGTTTCGATACAGCAGACGAGTTGTCACCCCAGCGTTCTTCCTCCAGCAGGGATTCAGACATCACAAAGCAAACGAAGCGAAGGCCACATTCCTAGCTTCAACGTCTTTACGGTAACTCACATAAAACCGGAAAGACAATCGGAGATCATCTCGCACCAGCACAGAGTGGTCACCACCTTGACGTTCGTCTCGATACAGCAGACGAAATGTCAACCTCAGCATTCTTCCTCCAACAGGGATTCGGACGTGACAAAGCAAATGAAGCGAAGGCCACATTCCTAGCTTCAACGTCTTTACGGTAACTCACATAAAACCGGAAAGACAATCGGAGATCATCTCGCATCAGCACAGAGTGGTCACCACCTTGACGTTCGTCTCGATACAGCAGACGAAATGTCAACCCCAGCGTTCTTCCTCCAACAGGATTTGGACACACCAAAGCAAACGAAGCGAAGGCCACATTCCTAGCTTCGACGTCTTGACGGTAACTCATATAAAACCGGAAAGACAATCGGAGATCATCTCGCACCAGCACAGAATGGTCACCACCTCGACGTCCGTCTCAATACAGCAGACGAGAGGCCACCCCAATGTTCGTCTCGACACAGCATATGCAACGTCATTAAACGAATAGAGCCACGGCAAAATCCCTAGTTCCAAACCTCGACGGTTCACCAGCAACCTAGAGACAACCTCGACGTCCGTCTCGATACAGTAGACGAGATGCCACCCCAATGTTTGTCTCGACACAGCAGACGCAACGTCATTAAACGAATGGAGCCACGGCAAAATCCCTAGTTCCAAACCTCGGCGGTTCACCAGCAACCTAGAGACAACCTCGACGTCCGTCTCGATACAGCAGACGAGATGTCACCCCAACGTTCGTCTCGACACAGCAGACGCAACGTCATCAAACAAACGAAGCCACGGCAAAATCCCTAGTTCCCACCGCAACATTCGTCTCGATACAGCAGACGCAATGCCAGCAAACGAAGCAAAGGCCAAATTCCTAGCTTCAGGGTCTTGACGGCAACTCACATAAAGCCCGAAAGACTATCGGAGATCATCCCCACACCAGCGCGGAGTGGTTATGACTCATCGGGGCTCACCAAAATAAGCCTAATCTCAAGTAAAAAACGACATGGCAAATTCCTAACGCTTGCTCTTCCGACGGTCAAACTGCCAAGGAGGATTGCTTGAAGACGTCTTGTACAGCCCCCGAAGGGATCAGAGACACCGCAGTCGCAGGGCTACTCGAACAGCACGATTGCCTATCGAGGACTATATCAGCTTATGCGACGGTACGATGGCCAAAACCCTAAGTACCACCAACCTTAACGGGCTTCTGTCGTAAAGAGCAGAGGTTAAATGCGACGTTAAGATATTCTTGCGAGAAACGTTCGATTCGTCTCGACTTATGAAAAATTGTCGAGGCGGCTCGACTCGTGAGATAAAGCCTTAGGCAGTGGGCATAAAAGAAGCCTGTTTCCTAAGCATTGGGACCCCGCAAGTTGGCCCAAAACGGTCTCTTGCATACCATCCAAGGGTCTCACTCTCCAACGTCGAACTTCGACAAGGAGGGAAACAACCGCTTACAAGTCCTCTCGACTCGTAAGAGGGAAAAATTCTCTTGTAGGATCCTTACGACTTACAAGAGAAAACCACACTTAGGAATCCTCACGATTCCTAAGGAGAAAAACCCACCTACGAGATCCTCTCGATCCGTAGGGAGAAAAGTCTCTATGAGACCCTCATGGCTCATAGAGTTGAAAAGTCTTAGGCAGCAGATCTGAACTTGCGGCCTAAGCCCTCGCTATCTCGTGAAGAAATCAAGAAGCTTACTCTATTACCTGCTAATTGTGACGACATGCTGAAAAAGAGGAAAAGCCACAGAAAGAGCATCCGATTTACATTTGATCAAGCGTTCAAGGCACATTCATTCATGCATGGGAAAAAAGACTCAGGACAAAAGATATATCATAAAGACAAGCTGGGATAAAAAAAATTTCCATTAATATTGCCCAAAATTCTTATAATCATAAAAAGCAATGGAAGAAAAATATTATTACAATGGAATAACCTCAGATCCAGGGCACGGATTGAGGAATTCAAAAGTAAGGCCATCCAGAGTTCTTCTGGCCTTTCTAATTATTCTTATGCGCAGCCTCTCGCGCTCCTCTGTGTCGATATCGTCGGCAAGCCCTTCCGGCCTTCGATAAGCAGCAACTATCGTCGTCTGCTGAAAGATTTGATGTAGGATGTCAATGAGACCGTCCCGCCGTTTCTTCGAGATCAGCCCCGTCAGGTACACTGAATGCACCTTGTCTTCGGCATCATCCAACGCATTGAGCGGTAGGGCCTCATGAAGACCTGGAAGTGCTCTCCATATGGCTCCCAGCACAACCTTTAAGAGAGCCGAACGACGGGGAAGCAGCCAACCACAACTCGCGTTGAGGCGACCCATGACCTCCGCACACCGGGCGTCCGTAAACTCCCGGTTCTGTTGACGGCCCTGTACATGGATATCCTCATAAGTGATGAACTCGTGCAAGCAGTATAGACGCACCGCCATAATACCTGAAGAAAACAATACAGGGAGATTAACAAACAAGAAAATACAGAAAGTTAAAAGTTAAACTCCTCGAGAGCAATGCTCTGCAGACAGGAGCGACACCAGTCAAAATCAGTTATGAGGAGAATTTGAGGAAAATTCCCTGAGAACATTGAGAGCTCCGCTCTGGAAAAAAAATGATATAATAATAATAATATTATCAAATGCCATATAATTTGGGAGGAGCAAAGCTCCATTAATTAAGAAATTATAAGAAAAATCTTTTATAGAGCGAAGCTCTATTAATGGAACCCTAACAGGATTCTCCTGAGTTCTCTTTGGACCCCTTTAGAGCAAAGCTCTGCTAAATGAAACCCTAAATGGGTTTTCTTTAGATCAGGGATCTATGGAGAGCAAGGCTCTGTTGATGAAAATTAATCTAATTTAATATAATCTTAATTTAAATTTTCACCTAAAAAGTTTTAAAGAGTTCAACTCTTGCAGTTCTTGAAAATAAAGAGCAGGGCTCTGAGTTTTGAAAATAAAATTGTGAAGATGAAAATCATCTAAAGTACCAAAGGTCCTATTTATAGGCATCAATTGCCTCTTCAACTGCCAAAAGGTGCCGCGACGGTTCGGATTCTGCCACCGTTGCGCTTGCGTTTGGAGGCCACGTAAGCGCAGCGGGGGGGGGGGTATTTGTTTACCCCAATCAGAGCAAAGCTCTGTTCAAATTCCAAGGCGGGAGATGAAGCAACGCTTCATCTTCCCCCAATCAGAAACAAAGCTTTGCTTTGAAAATTTAAACTTTAACGAATGAAGCAACGCTTCAGATTCTTTGCGCTGCACGCAACACGCCACGTGTCAGAAGCTGATACGTCAGCGCAACGCCCGAGGCACTGTGTCCAATAAGAGCAAGGCTCTCTTAAAAAATAAAAAGTATGCAACGTTCAGATTGCGCAAGCGCTGCATTGCGCGACACGTGTCTACGCAGTTGCGCAAACGTTGCTGCGCAAGCGCGGCGCTGCGCGACACGTGTCTGCGCAGTTGCGCAAGCACAGCTGCGCAAGCGCCGCGCTGCGCGACACGTGTCTGCGCAACTGCGCAAGCACAGATGCTCAAGCGCCGCGCTGCGCGACACGTGTCACGCACTGGGGAGTTGCGCAAAAAACAGAATAAAGATTTAAAGAAATCCTTTCTGTTCTTGAGTAAAACAAGAAAATCTTCTTCTGTAAAACAAGGGCCTTGGATCAAAGATCCAACGGTGGGGAAAATTCCCCAAATCACTCAGAAAAAGATCTCTTTAACAAATTTAACTAATTTATGAGCACTATAAAAAGGACCCCAGACCTCATTTCAAAGGAGGGAACATCTTGCTAAAAAAAAAAAAGAGAAGAGAACTCTGGAGAGCTCCTTGAGAATAAAAGGTAAAAACCTTTAAAAGAAGAGAAAATTCTCTTATGAATAGATCATTGATCTAAGAACAAGATCATTGATCTTCAACAATAAATAAATAAATAAATAAATAAAAAATAGTGCCTTGCACTTGTTATGAACCTTTGGTTCTCTGCAATAAGGAAAAACAAGGAAAAAGCTTGTTTTTCTTTGATCTAAATTTGGATCAAGAGATTAAAAAGTGCTTTGCACTTCTGTTCTTGAATCTAAAAGATTCTTAGTGCTTTGCACAAATGCAATGCATTACTTGAAGGGCCAGGCCCAAGTCAAAAAGACCTAACAGGCCAAAATAAATTGCAAAGCATAAAAGGGCAGAGCCCAAAACAAATTGATACTCTGCATCCTTTCTGGGCAAAGCCTAAATAAAAATAAAAAGAAATGCAATGCAAAAGCAAATAAAATGTTGAACATTCTCAACTGGACTTAGCCCAATCGTGGCCATAAGTCCTTAAACTAAATTGACTAAGCAAAATTGCTCTACTAAATCAATTTACAATCGGTTCGAGGGTACATCTCCGAACTCCTTTGACATCCATCGTTGTAATTCCTCAACGACGTCAAAGAGGTGACGGGTCCCAACGACCATACATCAATATAGACTGCGGGGTCCTTAAACTCGTGGACCGAGACGTCCTTAAACTAATGTCGGACCGAGACGTCCTTAAACTAATGTCGGACCGAGACGTCCTTAAACTAATGATGGACCGAGACGTCCCTAAACTAATATCGGACCGAAACGTCCCTAAACTAATATCGGACCGAAACGTCCCTAAACTAATGACGGACCACCACATCCCTAAACTGGAACATGGACCACCACGTCTCTAAACTGGAACAATAGAGCCAATTGCTCTTCTTTCGGATCTAAACGATCCCGTTCAAGTCGATCTTAGTCCAAAACAGGACTAACGTATCCTTGACGAACGTTTAAATTGATCTTAGCCGCAACGCGACTAATGCATCCTTAAATTAAAAACACCAAACCCAAATCTAAGTAAATACGGATTTGGACTAATCCACGTCCTACGGGCGACGGCATTACTCAGTCTCCGTATACAATCCACGGGCAACCACAAACAAAACAAACACACACGACACGAAGTGAAATTCTGGAGAAGGAGAAAGTTGTTACCACGATGCGGTAGTGTAATTAACTGCAGGGGCTTGCGCCTGCAGGGAAGAGCGTCCCCACAATCAAAAACCCCTCAAGCGAGGGGGAATCTGACGAAGTCTGCTACATCGGCCGCATCCGTCTAAACCTCCGATACACGGTGCCATAAATCAACTTGGCATCTTCGGAGAGGTGGACGGATAAAACCAAATAGCATCTGCTCCGAATCTCAGCCTCAGGACATCGCGGTCCTGTGCGCCGTCTTTCGGAGGGGAACACTGCCCAACAACGCTGCGGATCTAAAGCCTTTGCCAAGAGGCGGCCGAGTAATCTCCTGCTCGGCTCATCTACTGAAAGCAGCTTCCTGCCCGGCCACGCTATAGATCCAAAGCCCTCGTCAAGAGGCGGCCGAGTAGTCTCCTGCTTGGCTCATCCGCTGAAGACAGATTCCTGCCCGGCCACTCTGTGGATCTGAAGACCTCGTCAAGAGGCGGCCGAGTAATTTCCTCCACGGCTCATCCGCTGAAGGCAGCTTCCTGCTGGCCACTTTGCAGATCCAAAGCCCTTGTCAAGAGGCGGCCGAGTAGTTTCCTGCTCGGCTCATCCGCTGAAGGCAGCTTCCTACCCGGCCACTCTGCGGATCCAAAACCCTCGTCAACAGGCGGCCGAGTAGTTTCCTGCTCGGCTCATCCGCTGAAGGCAGCTTCCTGCTAGGCCACTTTGTGGATCCAAGACCCTTGCCAAGAGGCGGCCGAGTAGTTTCCTACTCGGCTCTTCCAAAGTTGAATCTAGAAGCACCGATCTATCTATACTTAGCGTTCGCTCGTTCGTACGTGGCACTCAATTGTCACTTCAACCCCGGGGTGAGGGAGGATGCAAATCTACCTATACTTAGCGTTCGCTTGTTCGTACACGGCCCTCGATCGTCACCTCGACTCCGGTATGAAGAAGAACGCATATCTACCTATACTTGGCTTTCGCTCATACATCACGCTCGCTCAACACTCGACACTCGACTTTACATATACTTGACATCCGGGAGACACCAACTTATCCACACTTGCAAAAATAAAAACACTGCAAGGCGGACTAAAAATACTTTATTTATATTCAACACTATGTACAAGGTATTATGGGCTCCCCGGCCTTACAAAATGCCCGGAGGCTTACAAAATTCAATATAAAAACGGGGGAAGCTCAAGCTACATTCTCGGCGGCCACTTCTCCCTGCCCCATCCTTCCATCGGGAGCTACAATGGCAATCTCCGGCTCGGTGCATCTGCCCACTACCTTGCCTCCCCTTACTAGCTTTGTGCTGCCCCCTTAGGGCACTTCCACGGCAAGTGGATACCTTGCACGAAGCTCCCGGTCGTCAAAACTGGGCACAACTTTCTTGACAGCGTCAAGAGCGTTGTGCCATCCGACGGCAACGGAGTCGGCAAGATTGATGTAGAATTGATCGGAGGTCTTATACTTCTCCACCGCTTTTTCCACTCTAACCTCGGCAAGCTTCACAGCCTCGGAGGCCGCCCGGGCTTTCTTCTTAAAGGAGTCTCTCTGCCTTTTCATGGCGTCGAAAAGCCCATTGACCTCCTCCATCTGGACCTGAATGGCCCGGTTAGAGTCGGTCAGGAGTCGATGGGACTCCTTCAGTTTGGCGATGGTTAGGCCCCCCGCGACCAATCTCGAGTCGAGGAGTGTCGCTTTTTCCTCCGCCTGTCGCAGTTGGGCGAGGAGCTTATCCTCTCGCAAAGAAGATTCACCGACCTTCTTCATCACCAGGGGCACCTCCTCAGTCTCCATGGCGGCAAGAAGGACGAAATGCTGCAGAACCTGCGGGAAGCGAGAACCACGTTAGGATCTAAAACGGAGGAAAAACACTTGAAGAAATTCTTGTGCGTTACCGACCTGGACAACCTCCTGAGCTATCCCCGCCGCCTGTGCCTTCATAGTGCCTCGATGAATCTTGGCCCCCGCCGTCTTCTCCATGTCCGCCAGTAAGCTGTCCGCCACGGAGAGCCCCGAAGGCACGTCGTTGCAGAACTCGCCCTCCTGCACCTGTATCCCGGCCGGGGGTGGTCGGTAAACCACCCTTTTCTGCCTCTTGAGTGAGGATTCAGCAGAAGGTGGAACCTCTGTCCTGGCTCGGGGCGTAGGATCCTGCGCATGCTTCTGCCCTCCCCCGCGGCGTTCCTCCGGAATAGGAGGGGCTGCGGAAACCCTGACCGAAGGCTCTTGCCGAGGAGCCGTGCTCGGAGCGGGTTGAGACGAGCTCGCGCCACCGCCCTTCCTCCCCTAAGCCTTGGCGGCCACGGTAGCCATAATTTTCGAGCGATCCATCGGCTCTGCGAGATACACATAAGAAAAAGATCAGTGACCAAAAACAGCGAAATTTTGCCAAGTCTAAATAGATTGACGAAAGCCCTAACTTACCCACAAAGCATGCGGGACTGAGTCCCGCTCAGCTCAAAGCCTACTCGGAAAGCAGGACATCGGCCCGCTAGATCGGTTCCCATTAAAACATCACCCTTGCCTCTGGGGCATTCGATTGTCTAACCTTAGGACAATCAGCCCGATGCCATTTGATGGGCACAGGCCAATCCTCACCCTCCGGGGGCCCGACGAAGACAAACTTCTCTTTCCATTTGTGGATGGAAGAAGGGAAGACCACTACCCCCTACCCGGCCGCCCTACCCTTATGTTTTTTGAACAAAAGGTACACCCAGCTCAGTTCGTCATTGCTGGTACCGAGGTGATTTTTATAACAAAGAAAGGAGAGGAGAAGTCTCAAATCAAAAGGGATTCGATCAATCTTCAACCAGACCAGAAACCCAAGGAGGATTTTCCACGAATTCGGCGCTAGCTGGCCCGAAGCGAAACAGAAACAATGAAGCACGGCACAAACTTCAGGCGAGAAGGGTTGACGCATTCCTGCCCAGAACGCTTCCAAGTACAAAGCAATCTCGTTGCCCTGCACCCAGTCTTCCCGCTCGTCCTCCCTGATCAGACAGAGTGAATAGCCAGGGGCAATATAAAAACGAGCCCGGATGTCAGAAAGCTCATCCAAGCAGTTCAAAACTGAGGGTGCATCGTGGGTATTTCCGATGCGCGCCTTGGGGGCCTTTTTTGCCCCCTGACAATGAAAGACGGGGGCATCGTTCCCCCTGGGAGGCAAGCCTGACATGGAAGACGAAGATGAAGAGGAAGAAGAACTCTCTCGGCTATCGGAAGCCGAGGAGTAAGAAGACCCGCTGGACTCGGCTTCAGAAGTTGAAGCCTCATCGCCCGACTCGACCCCAACTACATCAATAGATACGTCGGAGGAAGACATCTAACCTGATTCAAGGAAGGATTGGCCAAGAAAAGTTTATTTTAGCTGGAGTTCTGACCTAAGCAGATGTAGGCCGGGAAATCTTCAGGCAGCAAGAGACGGCTAGAGCGAAGTATCAGCCATGGGATGACCCCCTATTTATACACTCAACAAGAAAGCATCCAACGACCCAAATCTGTTCCCTCCGAAACGAAGCGTCACACCCAGCGACCACCAGGACTCCGTATGGTGACTGGCTATTGGACACGTCCTCCCACACTCGGATTCGAGTGTCAACCCCCTGCGTCCCGCCATCCTATAGCGGACACGTGGCGCGTAGCCTAACAGACCGAGCGAGCGAAGCGGCGCCCCCATTAAAGCGCAATCATTTCATAGATCCGCTGACGTCACCAAAGATACGTGTAGAAATGGAGGCACTTCGTGAATCACCGCGTGGACCCAAGAGTCCAAGAGGCAAAGCCGCCAAACGTCACATCATCCCTGGCCAATCCATTACAGAGAATCCTCGGCTGAATCATTAAAAACCAGTCAGGCCACTCTCGACCTGACCCATAAATAGGTTAGAGCGAAAGTGGGGGAGGGGCTAATGATGAGGCTCATAAGTGGGAATTCCCCAGATCACGACACGTGGCAGATGATGTGTCGCCCCCGTAGCCCGTTAGATTCCTGGGGGCTACGAAGCTGGAGTAAGTATGATACCTTGGGGACTTACCTCGGTACCTCGTCTTTGAGGTTGTACCCAACCTTTTTGAGACCTCCCCTGCGCCCCAGATAACCAGCCAACAGCTTACCCCCGAGTAATCCTACGGCCGAGCTTTCACAGCCTCCTTACTCATCCCTGAGCTATCCATCGAGCTGAGCTTTCTCGGCTTCCATTATCCACCGAGAGCACGGAGCCCGAGCGTCCCCGTAACGGCTCCGTGTATCTCGCCAAAGCGAGATTTCCGCTGCACTACGTCCCACGTCCCACGCTGGCGCGTCTCCCCATTAATGAGCGTATCCCGCTATTAATGGATGTATCCTGCCATCGATGCGAACGTGACGCAGGGCGTAACGGACGGCGAGAATCTCGCGCTGGGACTTCCCTTGCAGGTAGCTCGGCGTCAACGGCAACTGACAACCCATTGAGATCCATACATTTCAACCTCACACCAAATCTCAAACGTTCAACCCTGCTAGCAGCACAATCGATGGAGGACAACATCTAAGAGAGATACCGAGCTCTATCACTCTCCAATCCAATCCAATCTCTCTCAGTAGATTCTCTCTCTCTCAAATCTACTCTTTCTTTAATTCTTTTTCTACAAACCTATATAAACAATATATATATATAATTGAAGATATTTTGTAATGATAGTTTAACTGAAAATATATTTGTAACATTTTGAAATATTTTAGATAATTAATTATTTTATTTATTCAATTAAAAATGTTATTTTAAATTTTATTGTAATAAAAAGACCTTTTAATATGTGGTAAAGTAATTTAGTAAAGAGAATAGTTTGTTTATATAATATTAAATGTCATAAGGAGTTTTGTGGAAAGTTTAGTTCTTTGTGAGAATTGGAGTTGTGTGAGGGTTTTTATGTTAAAGTGTTAGGTCATGGTTAAGATTAATTCAAACCTCATAGATACCACACCCTAGGTTAAATATCAAGCCCACATATCCTTCTTGCATGAATACACACCATCCTTCATGGTGACACCTCCTTTTAACATTATCAATTCATATTTTTGTTTTCCTTATTTTGTTCAGTTGATATATTAAGTTTAGAAACAATATACCTAGCTTAGTAAAAATCCTAGACCTCACTTAAGAAAGAGAAAATGAAAGTAAAGATAAGTACTTGTGTTCCTCAACTCAAACCTTCAAGTTAGGATCTTATGGACTTATGCATCTCTTGAAGAGTAATTCCAATTGATCGTTCAGTTTGTTATAATTTCCAACCCTGTAGACTTTATACTATTTTAGTATAGAAGTATGATATCGGTAAATATCATATTTGGATAGATTATTGATCTGTTTTGAATCTACTATACTCTTGCTAATCTGTAACAAAATCAAACAGTACCTTAACCTTGTAAATTGGACCTAGAATATACACTAGAAACACGAACCTATTCTAGAAATTTTCGACCGGCGACAATCCAAAATTTCCCGATCTCACCGATTTTTTGTGGGAGTTGGATGTTGAGGATTTTTGGGTAGCTCTCTGTATATATTTTAGAGTATTTGGTATAGTTTGATTATGTTATATATTCTGTATATAAAATCTGGAAGCAAATTTTTGTTTTGGTTATAGTTCTAAATACGATACGAATATTTCGTGTCACGGTTATGTTTTCCCAGTTACGAACAACACGGGATTAGCTCAGGTTAGTATAGATTTTAGATAGTTCACAATATTCGCATGTAGCACGTTTAGTATGTAAGTTTTGTAGTTTTCACGTTTTCGCCGTATCGGAGTTTAGCCGTTTCTTATACGAAAGTTAATTTCGATGTTAGGTTCGACCGCGGGGACTTCGGAGGCCGCAAGGAAGGGAAAGGGATTGATGATATCCGAGTAGATTCGACGTGTTCCGGTGAGTAGACTAAACATCTACCGAGGATTTTGTATAGATGGTGTAATACGCCCGTGATTATAAGTTTAGTTATAATTGTTTCCCATTTACATTGTGTATATAATTAGAACTAAAAACTTCATCGTATGCATTCATATCTATAAATCGCTGGGTCTAACAATTTCTGGGACACTGCACTATTTATCGATGAGTCATGTTGCACGCGCACATACCTACATGTTACACTATACCTCATCGGTATTGACATGTCACGTACCCACTTAGAACATGTTATGTCACGTATGATTCACTTCATACCATAAGCATCATTAATAGTAATTAGTTTGCATCAATGTTATTATGGATACTTATCATGTTTTACTTTCAATTGTTATTATTTGTAGTATAAGGTGTATTAGATTATGAGGATTTCTGGTTTTGAGTGTTATGCACTATTAAGTTATATTCAGCAGTTCTCATGATTGATGTGATATGTCCACCATGAGATATTGTTTTTATGATTTGGTTTTATTCCGGACCGAGTGGGGGAGATATACGGTTGCGAATTTTTACGTTATCCAGACTGAGTGGGGGAGTATACAGTCGGATTCATGGTGGAACCGGTCGAGACCGAGGGGCAGGAAAGCCGCATTTGAGGCGGGGAATCTAGCGAGGATACTCGATACCGGAGATAGTTGTGAAACACGGCGGATATCTGGAGGATACCGACCGATATTACTGATTGACAGGATCGTTCGGGGGAACGATGCCTGCTACAACAGAAGATTTGTGTCGTTGTTGGACACGGAAAAATGAATCTTATTTGGAAATGACGAATATTTTGAAATATTTGATGAGATCTCAGAGTTATTTTATACATTCATTTAGTACATATTCATACGTTAATGTGTTATCATACATCATGTTACTTGTTTGCTTTTAGCTTTATTTCGTCATGCTTACAATATCAACTGTTAAGATGTTAGTTTATTCATTGAGCTGGCAACTCATCCCCATTATGCATTAGTTCCTTGCAGGAGACGTGTGGACGCATAACTGCATTGCGGACACTTTTATCAGCTTTTCTCGCTTGTCTTGCTAGGTGGGTTACATATGTAGTAACCTCCTATTTTTGGTATATGTATTTTGGGATCTAGTATCATTCCATCAAACCTTGTATATTTGACTTAGAATGAAACATGCTTGTATATGTTTTGATTCGATTGAGTGAGATCGGCTAGTTGTGTTAGTTTTTGCTTTTTTTACTTATGGATATATTCTTCGCATATGAGCGTCGTATTGTTATTGCGTGGGTTATTTTTCTGCCATTGGATGTTGTTTTGCTCCCAATTAGGGACGCCACTTATTTAAACATTATATAACTGCTTTTATTTATAATTAGAAAGGAAGGTGTTGTCGAAATTTTAAAGGCTAAAATCAGTTGTTTAAATTTCATTTCTTAATAATCATTCGACATGCTACCTCATTCTTTTTACTTTAAAACTGTAAAAAAAAAATATTTCGCAAATAGGGTTTTGATCTTGTTTTTTTTGGCTTACACGGATTGTGTTGGCTTCTTTATATGTCATACAATCTAAGTGCCGGTCACGCACTAAATTTCGGGTCGTGACAATATTTTAGTTGTTTGATATCTTAAAATCTTTTATATATATATATATATATATATATATATATATATATATATATATATATATGTAACGGCCCCAATATTACTATACCATCGTGTTTTCTTTCTTTAGTAAAATATTTATTCGTAGTATTTTTTCAGTATATTTTGTTTTCTATTATATATATTATTTTATTATTCCATCTATTTTTTTTCCAAACCTAATTGTTTAAACTAAATCTTAACCTATTTCAAATTAAACGTAAGACCCGACCCAGCCCATAACCCAAATCCAATCTCATTTTCATTTTCTTTTATAAAACTATGAGCCCAAAAGCCCACTTTCTTTTCAAGCAACATCATATATTTAATTCTAATTAAAAATGTGTATGAACAATCTTGTAGCATATTGGTTAAGTCCTTACATTGTTATTCCATAAGTCACATGTTCAAATCTCCATTCTTACAATTATTTTTTATCAATTTTTATTCTTCTCATAACCTACAAATGAGATCTTTCATTTCCAAAATGGATGGTGACCTTTCATTTCTCTTTTAATTCCCATGTTGAATGCATATATTATTATACATAATTCACTATTACACCATCTTTATTTGTCCTCTTCTATCTTTTCCTTCCTCACATTTTTTTATCCCTCAGTTCTCCCTCTTCACCTAGAGTCCATGAAGAAGAACACAAAAAAGTTTTCAAGAAAATCTCGCTAGTAACGCGAGGTTATCGGTGGATAGACGAGCCCGGTGACAATACCGGCTTGTGTATATAAGTCTCTTCTCTCTCCCTCCCTCCATCTCTTTATTCTCCTCTTGTCATATCTCGTGATCCCACTATTCTTTTCATATCATAATCCATAAGAGAAGATAAATATAAACATATACATATATATAAGTTTAGATATATATTATTCTATATGATTTAATAATACCTTATTATCTCTTATTCAAATTAATGTGTTTTCAATTCTTTGTTCATGACTATGAATGTTTATTATAAGTTATGAGAACATAAATTTCATGCAACAATATATCTACGATATCTCATGGAATCGGTTTGCTTATTAAGAAAAAAGGAGAAGCTTGCATAAAAAAAATAGTAGTTAATCTTTTTGCCGATTTTAGCATACATATCAATACCTTTACCTTTAAAATAAATTTTAGAAATTAATTTTTACTTCTGGAAATTTCAAAAAATTTCCATATGATAGAATATATTTTTTTGTATATGCTGTAAAAATTTTAGATCGAATCACTTAACGGTTTAGAAATTATATCGTTTTTATTCACTGTTCGTAAAACAGAAAACTGCAGTTATCGGTCAATTTCTAAGACACATAACTTGGTATACCGGTATCCAAATTGAGCAAACTCAGGTGTTTTTGATATCTAAATCGAATGATCTAGATTTTATTAATTTTATATTTTTACTGAAAACCGACGTAAAATATATAAAACTGCGTTACAATATTAAGTGATGAATCTGGACAGAATCTGTCCTGATTCGCACACTGTTTTTAAATTAGACATAACTCAAACTCCCGATATCCGTTCGTGACAAAATTTAGATGTATAGATGCACAATTGATAGAAATATAATTTTATGTATACTATATTACTTAGAAATGCATGAAACAACCCGATATAGGCTTTGCAATATAACATATAGTTGCTGTGCAGAAATCTGAATTTCGGTTTTAAACGCTGAAATTAAAATGATCATAACTAGAGTTTAAGAAATCCAAATCGCGTGAATCTTGGTGTTTTGGATAAGTACATCGAAATACCTATAATTTTCTAATAATCATCGTAACCTGAAACCTGATGGAAATTAACTCAAACTACGTTTTAAAAATATATGACGGTGCTGAACAGATTCTGATCTGTTTTGCGCGACGATACGAACATCTTAAGAAAATGAGATTTCTAGAAATATAATATATATATTAAAATTTATTTTTATAAATATATATATATATATATATATATATGTATGTATGTAATATCAAAAATACCTATTTTTGTTATAACATAAATACTTCAACTTTTCCAAAATCACAAAAATCACTTTACATTAAAATACCATGAAATCCATACAAGTTCAATATTACAATTAAATACCATGTATTATGAAAAATAGATTATTCTCACTAGAAATGTCACAAAATATAAAATCTACATTTATTACAACTCTAAATACGATAATTAAATACTTGGGGTGTATTTTGAAAATTATACAAAAATATTTTTTACATAAAACCCCCTCAAGTTCGATAAATTGCAATAAGAACCCTAGTAAATATAGGTTTAAGCGGGACCAATCTCTTGAGCCTCGGGGATCCGGAGAAGTGGGTGCTTGCCTATTTAAGGTAGACAACTTAACAACGGTGTTATCAACACGGTAATCATCTTTGAAAAATACATAAATCCTGCCGCCCATGTGCAGCGGTTACCGATAACATCAAAAACTAATCCAGGACTTCAATTTCCCTTTATTCTGACTCAGACTGAGTCTCATTATAATAATCTGACTTGAATATGATTCAAGTACAACCTACAATTCAACATGAATCCATGAATACATATATTCAATCTATATTGACCGAACCGAACCATGGATATACTTCCATTTTCATGATTCTCCAGTTACATCCATGATTATCCAGTTACATCTATTTACTGATATCATGGTTTTGGCAAGTCATCCAATTATACAATCTATATATTACAATTCAATTACAGGTTACAATACAAACAATACAATCAAGACACCGCGGGGTTTAAGGGGTAGATTGGTATGGAAGGTGTTAGAAGTGGCATGAGACTGCAACCATAAGACACCTAACATGTATTCCGTTGCTATTGTACTGTGGCATAAACGGTTCCTTGAGTTCCTGATACCTTAGTCTCCGGGGAAAGTGAGACTCCTCTCGTATACACGGGTATCTTTCTGTACCAAGCTACAAACAACAACGTTAACACTCAATACAATAATATAATAATATAATACAACTGTAAAAGCTACACTCTCTCTCTTACTCTCTGTCTATTCTATTTCTCCCTTATCCTTGGGACTTACCGAGTGATTTGTTCGCTGACGACATTCTCTTTCTTTCTTCTTTGAATGTCGTCAGGTGATCTGGACACTCCGGAGATCGACCCCACTAGTGAAGACTTGGACCACTTCATTGAAAACCCAGAGCTTTAGTTCATTGTACACTTTTATTTCAGTACTTTTCCTTTTCTGTTATGTCATTGTTTAGGCATTGCTTTCATTCAGTTGTATTTACTTTTCCATGCATTGTACAGAAAGAATGTGAATAAATAAAGTTGTCGTTTTATTATATCTTGTCTCTTGTGCATATTTTTTATATTGCTTAGATACGCTTAGCGTATTTACTTCATAGTAAATATGTAGCAATCTCGTCGCGTCCTTTGCCCGTACAGTGGGAAGCGGGGCGTGACACACACACACACACACACACACACACACAGAGACATGCATACATACATACATACATACACGCACGCGCGCGCGCACACACACACAGCAACTAATTAAATTTATTTTCACGAACCCATAACCATATACATATCTACATATATTTTTACTATATACTAATATATGTATATACATATATTTTCATATTATCCTAACTATATACAAACTAATATGTATATATACAACTTTTCTAATATCTTTTATAAGTATATAACCACAACTCATCATATCTCTCTTTTATATTTATGTATCTTTCTCTCTCTTAAAATCAAACCCAAATCTCATCTCATCAGAATATTTCTTTCCCTCTCCAATTATAATAATCTCTCTCTCCAATTTTTAACATCTCTCTTCCCTATAAAAAAAACAACCTAATAATCATCATCTCCTCTCTTTCAAAAGAAAACCCAAGCCTTCACTGAGACCCCTACCTGACCTACTGCCATCATCATCATCCTCGTCTCAATTCCCATCAGCCCATATCCAGCCCGCACCCATAGACCCCGACCACCATCCTCACCTTTGAACCCCATACCGGTGCCTTCGCCCATCAACCGCCGGCAAACCCTCCTCTCCCTAGGACTACCATAGCTTAGCTATGAACCCTCGCCTGCACCAACCCAACTCCATCTTCTTCCTCATCAACACCGCAACACTAGCTCGTGATCCCCGTCGCCGAACCTATCAACTCCTAGGCCGAAACCCTAACCCCAGCTACCTCCTTCTCCATCTTTAACCGAGAACCCATCGCAAAACCTGCACCCTCGTTTCCATCGCCGGCAACGCCGCCATAGAAGCCATCGTTAGCTTCATTGTCTTCCTCGCACCATTGCAACTGCCATTGGGAAAGGCAAAGAGATACCTCGAGGATGTCATTGCTCATAAGCAGGCTATTCCCTTTCTGAAGTTTTGTCGAGGTGTTGGCCGAGTCGCTCAAGCTAAGAATCGTCACTCTGATGGTCAGGGATACTGGCCTATGAGATCAATCAAGATCATCTTGGATTTGCTTAAGAATGCTGAAACCAATGCAGATGTTAAGGGCTTGGAGGTTAATGCAATTTATGTATCTCACATACAAATGAACCAAGCTCAAAAACAGAGGTGCAGGACTTATCATGCTTATGGACGGATTAACCCTTAATGTCATGCCCCGCTTCCCAGTAGACAGAAACGGTGACGTGGCAGGCCGCAACATATTTACTAAGAAATAAATATGTTAAGCGTAATTAAGCAATATATAAAAATGTACAAGAATAACAAGAGTAATAAAACAAACAGCAACTTTATTTACATTCATCTTTACATACAATTGTTTGAAAAGAAAAAATACAATGAGTAAAGCAGTGCCTAAGCAATGGCATACAAAATGAAAGTGCAGATGAACTAGTAGTCAGGCTGAGTGGTGAGATGGTCCAAGTCCTCCTGGTTAGGCTCGATCTCCTGAGAGTCCGGTCCTCCTAGCGAACATTCCAAAGAAAGAATAGAAAGGAATGTCACCAGCAAACTAATGCTCGGTAAGTCCCAAAAGAAGAAAGAGAATATAACAAGTAATGTGAAATGAACAGGTAAGTTGTGTATGATTGATTACCGGTATATGATAGTTATTCTAATGTGGTTGTTTGTAGCTTGATAAAGAAAGTATTCATGTATACGAGAGGAGTCCATCTTACCCCGTAGACTATGGTAACATGTAGTACAAGGCCCCGTCATAACTCACGGGACAACGGCACGTGAATTCATGTAGGTGTCTTTTAAGTGACCTCTCGTGCCATGATATACGTTCCGTACCAATCTACCCCTTTATTCCCGCGTAATGTATTGTATATATTATGTTTACTAGTATTGCCGAAACCATGGATACAAATTGTTCAAGTATCATGTTCAGGATGTAGTCAAGTATTCAAGTAGTCATGTCAAGTTATACCATGGTTCGGTCAAGTCAGGTCAAGTATACATGTTTGATATTGATGTTTGATTTCAAGTATTCATGTTCATGATTAAGTATTCATGTTTGATTTTTGAATTCAGGTTTGAATTGGACTCAAACTGAGTCAGACACTAGTATTGATTTAACTCTGGAATTAAGTTCGGGAGTCATCGGTAACTGCTGTACATAGACGACATGATTTGTGTCTTTTTCCAAGACAATTGTCATTGATAACTCTGGTTAAGTTTTCTAACTTGAATAGGTAAGCATTCACTTTCTCCGGCTCCTTAGGGCTCAAGAGAATTGATCCCGCTTAAACCTATATTTACTAAAGTCCTTAAATAGTGTTTTATACATCTTGAGGGGATTTTATGAAAAATATATTAATATAGATTAAAAAGTAAATCTCGAGGGTGATTAGTATTACTTAGGGTTTTCATGAGCATGGATTTTAAGTACTGGGTATTTTAGTGATAATTACTTAATTTGGAAAGTTCATGGTATTTTATTGAAAAACTTTCCTTTTTGGTATCTTGATGGTATTTCATTGTCATTTGTTAATCTTTCATTTTTAGAAAAATATCGTTTCATTATATTTTGAAAATATGGATTTATAATTTTATATAACTCTTTAAAAATAATTTTATTTTTATTTAGAAAATTCGTATTTCTTAAAAACGTATTTAAATCCTTTCGAGATCGAATGTTTCGTGAAGACGTCTGCATCTCGCTCTACTAGCCCAAGGATGTGCGATAATCCGCACCATCCATTAGCGGGTCCCCTAAAGAGGGTTGTGGATGCATAATTGCAAAGAAAATGAAATACCGCTTTAAAAGAACTCCGGTTTTAGAATTATGTGGTATTTTATTGTAAATACTATCTTCGAACCAAAAATACATACCATTAGGTATCGTGCTATGAAACCAATTGTGCGTGTGGGATAGGTCGTTGCCCCGTGAAGTTTTTCCTCAAAGTATTGTTAAGACGATTAGTCGAAAAGGTGTGATAACAAAGTTCAAGGTATTTTAATGTAAAAGTTCAATTATGATTGTTTACATGAGATTCTTGGTTAAAATTCATTCTAAACATTGGTATTAAAATTACAAATGAAGTGGTAAAATTAAATTGTCCAAATGATAAAGGAAAATGGAGTTATCGGTTTTAGAAAAGATGATATTAGTAATAACTCTACTTTTACCGATTTTGATTAAAAATGAAATTCAATGAAGAGAAAGGGAGTTTTGGAGGGACTTACAGTTTAGAAAGCTCAAAGAAAGGGTTAGGAAGGAAAGGGTGTCGTCGTGGTGTCGCGGGAGCTCCGAAATTGGTTTCGATCTTCACCAGAACTAACTTACTTGCTAGGTCCACTTTATATCACTTGCACTAGGAACATTTTAGAGAGTTTTGGCTCGAATTTTCAGAATGGTGCTGAGCCAAGGTAGAGGTGGTATTTATAGTGGAGAATTAGGGTTTGGGAATTAAAAATGTGAATTAAAAGCATTAAAATTGTGTTTAATTATGAAATGAAAGGTCTCTATTTGATTGCAGGGAAATAAAACAATGCAGAAAGGTTAGGGGTAGATGAAGAGGTGTGTGTGCAAAGCCCGGACTTCATTGGCCTCATTTCAGCCGTCCCCGCCGGTTTTTATTCAAGTTTGGCCGGTCAATCTAGAGGCAAATGCCTCAAGATTCGTGCCACTTGATTTAATCTCTGTTTAAACCATTTTCCATATGTTTGATTTTTCTGAACTTTTCATTTCTCCGTATATTGCACATGCAATATTTTGAGCTTCCAAAAAGTTAAAAAGAAAAATTAGAAAAAAAAATAATTGTGTCTGATGGGAATCGTACACAAGGGCTACGTCACAGTAGTGCAAGGGCTTTACCAGTGAGCTACAGGTGGGTTCTTACTGTTAATTCACAAAAGTGACTTATAACTCAAATTCAGGCTGTAAAACTCATTTCTTGTATATTAATAGAAAATTTTCCGTACAAAGATTTCAGAGTCGTTACATTCTACCCTCCTTATAAAAATTCCGTCCTCGAAATTTACATTTACATATGGATTAATTTTCAAATAGATAAGGATATCTTGCACGCATGTCTTCTTCTCATTCCCATGTTGATTCTCCTGGCGAATACTTTCTCCACATCACTCGGAGTAAGTTTACTTTCTTGTTCCGTAATGTCTTCACCTTTCAGTCTAAGATCTCAACCGGTTATTGCTCGCAGGTTAGATCAGTCTGTACTATGAGCTCTGAATGATTGAGTATATGGCTAGGGTTGCTCACATATCGTCATCGCTGGGATATATGGAACACGTTGTGCACTCCTTCCAATAAGGGTGGTAGTGCTAGACGGTATGCCATTTCTCCAACTCGTTCGAGTATGTCGAACAGTCATATGTATCTTCGACTTAGTTTACCCCTCTTGCCAAAATAGACCACTCCTCTATTTGGAAAGATCTTCATGAATATGTGGTCTCCAGGTTGGAACTCCACATGTCGCCGCTTTGCATCTGCCCAATACTTCTGTCGGTCTTGGGCTATACGCATTCTTTTCCTGATTGTGCGAACTATGTCCACAGTTGCCACGATCATCTCTGGTCCAAGGAGTTCATAATCTCCAACGTCGTCCAAACTTACCGGTGAACGAAGAGTCCTGCGAATGGTGTCATTCCAATACTTGCCTTATAGCTGTTGTTGTATGAAAACTCCACAAGGTGTGGGTGATCTTCCCACGAACCTCTAAAGTCTAACATACAAGCTCTTAGCATGTCCTCCAGAATCTGAATTGTTCGCTTGGACTGTCTGTCCATTTGTGGATGATAAGTTGTGCTGAAATTCAGACTTGTTCCCAGGCTAGCTTGCAGACTCTGCTAAAACTATGATCGGAAGCTTGTATTACGACCGGAGACGATGCAAACAGATACTCTATGTAATCTCATGATCTCATGCATGAGTTCATGGGTATCAAATATAGTACATCTTGAAGGTTTAAATCTTACTTTTAGATTTATGCTTACCTCCATGTACTTTTTTGCTAGCGTCTCAGTTGATTGGCCAACTCGAAATGGAATAAAGTGAACCGACTTGGTGAGTCGATCCACAATAACCCATATTGCGTCGTTACCCTTTGTGCTGCGAGGAAGGGCAGTCATGAAGTCTATGGTAATATGCTGCCATTTTCAATCTGGATTGGTAATGGCTAAACTAGATCAGCAGTTCTGTGATGTTCAACCTTCACTTGCTGACACACCAAACACTTGGCTACACTCCTTACTACTTCGTGCTTCATTCCATACCACTAGTAGTGTTGTCGTAGATCCTTGTATATCTTTGTACCACCTGGGTGTACAGAATAAGGAGAGATGTAAGCTTCTTTCATCAAATCTTCTCGAACATGGCCGTTTAGTACACATAATCGACTTCCATATCGCAAGGATCCATCTTCATGGATGATGAAGTCAGTTCGAAGTCCACTTTCTACTTGTTCTCGGATTTTTTGTAGCTTAGCATCATTTGTTTGAGCTGCCTTGATCTGATTTACAAGAGTGGACTGGACCTGTAAGTTCATCAAATACGAAGCGTTATTTGGCATAATTACTTCGATCGCCAATCCATGCAATTCTTGTTGTAGCTTCCACTGAGCGGTGAGATTCATTACTAATGGCTGGCGGCTAAGTGCATTAGGAACTACGTTCACCTTCCTATGATGATACTGTAGGTTGATATCGAAGTTCGCCATGAGTTCTAGCCATCTTCTCTGCCGCATGTTTAATTCCTTCTGAGTAAATACATACTTCAGACTCTTGTGGTCAGTGTATATATCCACTCATTCTCCTAGAAGATAGTAGCGCCAAATCTTAAGTGCGAAAATGACGGCTGCCAACTCTAGATCATGTGTTGGATGGTTGCGCTCATATACTTGTAGCTATCTTGATGCAAAAGCCACAACTTTTCCATGCTGGTGTAAAACACATCCTAATTCTTTATCGGACGCATCACAATGCACAATGAATCCTTCAGATTGATCTGGTATTATGAGGATAGGAGCAGAGGTTAATCTTGATTTGAGTTTTACAAAAGCTTTCTCACATGCTTCTGACCACATGAATGCTTCATCTTTGCGTGTGAGCTTGGTCAGGGGTGCTGCAATCTTTGAAAAGGCTTCAATGAATCGTCGGTAGTATCCTGCTAATCCCAAGATACTTAGTATATCTTTCACCGTCTTTGGTGTCGGCCACTCGCTGACAGCTGACACCTTAGCTGGATCTACTGAGATTCCTTCGCCTGAAACGATATGTCCAAGAAATCCGACTTGATCTAGCCAAAATTCACACTTGCTGTATTTGGCATAGAGCTGATGTTGTCGCAATATCTCCAGGACAATCCGTAAGTGCTCGGCATGTTCTTTCCGATTCTTTGAATACACCAAGATATCATCGATGAAGATGACAATAAACATGTCTAAGTACTCTCAGAAAACTTGGTTCATCAGGTTCATAAAGATGGCAGGCGCATTAGTCCCTCTAAATGGTATTACGAGATATTCATAATGACCATAGCGAGTCATAAACGCCGTCTTCGGAATATCGGACTCTTTGACCTTCACCGGATGATAACCCGAATGAAGATCTAATTTCGAAAATACACAAGGCCCACTTAGTTGATCGAAAATGTCATCGATGCGTGGTGGTAAATACTTGTTCTTAATCGTTACTTCATTCAGAGCTCGATAATCCACACACATCTTGTATGAACCTTCTTTCTTCTTCACCAGTAATACCTAAGATCCCCAGCTTGAAATACAGGGAAAAATCCAACCTTTCTTCAGGAGTTCGTCCAACTGAATGCGGATCTCCTTCAATCCTTCTGGACTTAGCCGGTACGGAGCTTTGATTACTAGTTGCGCACCAGGTTGTAAGTCGATGCTGATTTCAAGAGCTCGATTAGGAGGCAAACCTAATATATCTTCCGGGAATACATCCTTGAACTCTTGAACCACCTCTGGCTTCGATTCTCCTGCTTGCAATGATGCAACCACTGCCTTCTTTGGTTTTGCATTGTAGACGCTAGGTTCTAAGGTACGGTCTCCATTCTTGAAATAGAACACTGGATGATCTGATATTTCGAACACTTGTAACACCCTAATACGGTTATACGACATTAATTGGTATTTTAACACTTGCTTTATATTTTTTCACGCCCCGCTTCCCAAAATACGGGATACGAGGGATTGACAAGGCCAGCCATGCTCCTACGGTCAAGGAAATGTCCTGCCATAGTCACATTTCGGCTTCTAGTTTTTCATGGTAAACAGTAAATGATGCGCAGGTAATGAGAAATGCGGTAACTGAATGAAACAATATAAAGAACTGACCTGAGGGGAAACAAAAGAATATAACTCTGGATAGCAAATCGAGGTGTCTGTGATATACGTCTAGTCCTGGTCCAGGCTAAATCTTCTCCTCACACTGAGCATGCATACTCAGGTCGTCAGAGCGACACAATAGCAATATAATATATAAAATCATGTGATAATTCTAACAGTGATAATAGGTATGTATAACAGTAGATCAATGACGGTACAGGTATGAACATGCAGTAATCAATGCAGCGGAACAGTAAATGCAGTAGAATGATATGCCACGTATGTCAACACAGTAAGTATGTATATCGATGCTATCATCCCTATCAGTCACTAAGTCTCACTGTACAGGTCACTAAACCTATCGTCAGTTCAAGTGTGAGAGTCAACCACTCGCGAGTGTCCTCCACCCAAGGGTAGAACCCAAGGGCAAGGGACCACGGGCCCAACATGTAACTCACGGTAATAATCATGTACCCTGTAAATCTCCATATATCTCCATATATATATAAGCCGGCAAGGGACTCCCGAGATTCTGTTGAACTCACACTCAAACTACCCCACACCCCGTGGTCTACATCAATCGCTAACCACAACCCTAAATACCAGTCGGTCTGTGACAAATCTGCGCGAGAATTGGAGGCAGGACCTCCATCAAGAACGTCCCGACTAATACCTAAGATAAATGGTAGAGGCTGATGTCTTATCTGTGACACCCGTGCAAGAGTTTCCATAAGTGTCCCATACCACTTATAGTTACACGTACACGTATCCCATAGACGTCGATAATGCAATAGAATAATGAGGTTCACTGATTGTGTACAAGTATGTATCACTTTCACTTATTCACTGATACACGAACACTAACGTACTTGCCACAATCATCACTAATACCTAACACTGGGTAATGCACGTTATCACTAGATTATCAATGCAGTGACATAAGTATGATATTATAAGGAAACGGTATATAAAGCATGGTATTTTAAATCAGTATTCTACCACTTGCAATATTTATCATAAGTAACACGCATACAGTTTAGCGAAACGATAAAAGAAGAATAAATAATATGATTAATTATCTAACCAGCGAATTTGGTTTCACGGTAATCGGGTTTCAGGATCATTAGTTATGGCCATTTCCTTTTAAGCGTTCACGGTTGGAAATCCGGTTTCAGAATCAAAATCCGTTTCGCAACGCATTTTAATCCTAGTTGGGATCAGATTTTAGCAATGCTACAGTTGAATGAAATCTGGAGTTTTCAGTAAGGTTTTCAACGCAACAGACGGATCTTCAATCGCGTCTGTACGTCAGGAGATTTTCACTGTTTAATGCTAGTATGTAAATTCTGATTCTGTTGGGACTGTTAAGCGTCCCGATCTTTTAAATTGCAGATTAAATAGTAAATGATGACGAAACAGGGTGAAACTACTTGTGTTATCTAGCTAACAGATTCACCTATAATAAACAGCGGAGTTCAGAAACCTACGAGTTAAAGAAACAGTGTGGTACCCATTACGGGACAGCACACAGTAAACAGAGTCGCTCTGGACTGCAGTCCAGAGTCGCACTCCGATCCAAATATTGTCACAGTTTTTAGTACAGAAACAATTAGAAATTTACATAAGGTTATAGTTCGTCGAGTCGGATTCGATTTAAGCCCTCGAACGCATCATTCCAGTATGTATATAATTTATGGCGATTTTAACGGTTTTCAGGTACAATAAAATTCCAGTTTTACGAGTAAACTTGGGGGTAGTCGTTTTAGTCGTTAACGGTCATATTATCCAACGAAATTCACACACTAGATTCACAGCCATACGGGCCAAACTATATCATTTAGTTCCGTCAAATTAGGTGAGTAATTTTATTGGGAACACACGTCGAACAGGTATGGCATAAAATTGATCTAAAATTGTAACTTTATGATCTATGTAATTAAAGATTGTAATTTGAGTATATAGCATGTAAGCAAGTAAAATACTTGCCTGGCGACGTGTTGAAGATGGTACGGCAATGGCAACGGCACGATCGCGACACACGCGCGCACGGCAACTTGACTTGGCTCGAACTCGAGTCTCGGCAGCGGCTTGGTTGCTGGGGTCTTGACGACGAGGGTGGTGGTCGGTGTGTCGAGACCGATGGGGAGGGATTGCAAAGGGGGAGAGAGAGATATTGAGAGAGAGTTAGAGAGAGAAAGAGAATGCAGAGGGTGTGAGAGAGAGAGATATTGAGAGAGAGTTAGAGAGAGAAAGAGAGAGTTAGAGAGAGAAAGAGAATGCAGAGGGTGTGAGAAAGAGAGCAGGGGAAGGGAGAGTAGAGAGGGATGGAGAGATTGAGAGAGATTAGAGAGAGGGACTGAGAGAGTGAGAAAGAGTTAGAGGGAGATCAAGCGAGAGAGGCAGAGAGAGAGGTCAGATAGAGAGAGAGAGAGAGAGAGAGCATAGAGAGAGAGAGAGCAGAGTGTGTGAGGGAGATCGGAGGGAGAGAGAGAGAGAAGTCGGGTGAGGGAACTGAAGGGAGAGGGGATGGTGCTGGCGGATCGGGAGATTACGACGATGATGATGATGATGTTGACGAGGAGGGTGCAGGGGAGGCTCGCCGGCAAGGGGGTACGGGCGTGGGCTCGAGAGATGGAGAACGGGAATGAGGGGGCTCGGGCGAGGAGAGGGTGGTGAAGAGGAGAGAGAGGTGCAGCAGATGGGGTCGTGAGGGTTGTACGCGGTGGTAAGGTCGTCGCCGTCGAGGGAAGCGGGTGATGGGCGATGGCAGCGGAAGTGGGTTCGAGAGAGAAGGAGGAAGGAAAGAAAAGAGGGAGAGAGAAAGGGTGTGCAGGAAGAGAGGAGGAGAGATAGGGGAGACAGGGTCGCGCGTCGTGGAGAGTAACGCGCACGAGCGACGGGGCGCGAGCGTGGGCGGAGGCGATGGAAGTGGGTCAAGCGCGCGGGGGGGAAGAAAATAGCCGTTGGAGGAAGGAGATGGGTTGGGTGCGAGTCAGGTTTGGGGAAGCGGGTGCGGGCGTGGGCTGAAGGAGAAGGGCCGGGCCTGTGAAGAGTTTAATTGAATTATAAGAAAAGAAAACGGGCCGGGCCAAGAAAGAAATAAGGAGAAAATGTTTGAGGAGGGAAGAGGGGACGGGCCGGGGAGTTGGGCCAGGGGAAAAAAGAAAAGAAATTAATTGGGGGAAGGATAGAAGCGGGCCGGGGCTGAATTATTTATAATATTAGGTAAAGAAATGGGTAGTAGGCTGAGGGAAAATAGGTTAGAAAAATAGGATATGGGCTGAGAAATTTAGAGGAAAAATCAAATGTGAAAATAAAGGGAGTGGGCTTGGGATTTGGTTCAGGGTAATAATTAGAACTAAGGTTTTAGATTAGAATACAAAACAACAAGAGTTAGAAAACTAGAAATTTAGTAATATAGGAAAATATTTTGATGAAGAATAAATCTATAGTTTGGGTTTGGGCTAAAAAGGTTTTTAAAAATAAATTAATAATTATAAATAAAATAAATAATAAAAACAAACTGTATAAGTTAAAGAGAGATACGTTTTATTGGTATAAAAAGGGCTGGGTGTTACATCATACCACCCTTACAAAAATTCCGTCCTCGAAATTTAAAATAAACGATAAGTTATACAAACATAGGCGAAATCTATTATATTGCAAACTAACACATAAAGCTTTATTTGAAATAGGCAGATAAAGAAATTTGAAGGTTTATATATGTAAGAATAACATACAAAGATATAGGTTTAAATAAGTATAAGACATGAACAACTACAAAGGCAACCTATATGTATATAAGAATAGCAATAACAACAATAATGAACAATGATATTCGAGGCGTACTCGATAAAATCGAAACTCAAATATGTGCACGTTGTTCCCCTCCGAATGGCGGCGGACAGGACCGCGGCGTCCTGGTGCTGAGATTCGGGGCAGATGCTATTTGGTTTTATCCGTCCACCTCTCCGAAGATGCCAAGTTGATTTATGGCACCGTGTATCGGAGGTTTAGACGGATGCGGCCGATGTAGCAGACTTCGTCAGATTCCCCCTCGCTAGAGCGGTTTTTGATTGTGGGGACGCTCTTCCCTGCAGGCGCAAGCCCCTGCAGTTAATTACGCTACCGCATCGCGGTAACCACTTTCTCCTTCTCCAGAATTTCACTTCGTGTCGTGTGTGTTTGTTTTGTTTGTGGTTACCCGTGGATTGTATACGGAGACTGAGTAATGCCGTCGCCCGTAGGACGTGGATTAGTCCAAATCCGTATTTACTTAGATTTGGGTTTGGTGTTTTTAGTTTAAGGATGCATTAGTCGCGTTGCGGCTAAGATCAACTTAAACGTTCGTCAAGGATACGTTAGTCCTGTTTTGGACTAAGATCAACTTGACGTGATGATCGATTTAATAGATATGGTCGTCAGGACTCATCACCCCTCTGACGTCGTTGAAGGATTACAACGATAGGTGTCGGAGGAGTTCAGAGATGTACCCTTGAACTAAAGTCAATTTGAAGTTTTATCGTTCATTTAAATGCTTAGGGATACGTTAGCCGTATTTGGGGCTAAGATCGACTTAAACGGGACTGTTTAGATCCGAAAAAGAGCGTTTGGATACTCTATTGTTCCAGTTTAGGGACGTGGTGGTCCAATATTAGTTTAGGGACGTTTCGGTCCAATGTTAGTTTAAGGACGTTTCGGTCCAATGTTAGTTTAGGGACGTTTCGGTCCAATGTTAGTTTAAGGACGTTTCGGTCCAATGTTAGTTTAAGGACGTTTCGGTCCGTGAGTTTAAGGACCCCGCAGTCCGTATTGATGTGTGGTCGTCGGGACCCGTCACCTCTCTGACGTCGTTGAAGGATTATAACGATAGGTGTCAGAGGAGTTCGGAGATGTACCCTCGAACCGGTAGTAAATTGATTTAAGAGAGCAATCTTGCTCAGTCAATTTAATTTAAGGACTTATGGCCGAAGTTGGGCTAAGTCCAGTTTCAACATTTTTTGTGTTTGGCCTGTGCTAGGGTTTTACCCCTTTTTAGTAATGCACTGCATTATTCTTGTTTTGGTTGGGCTCTGCTCTTTTATAAATGATGCAGAGCATCTATTTTTTGTTTAGGCTTTGGCCCCCTTTTAAAATGCATAGCATTTTTTATTAGGCCTGTTAGGCCTTTTAATTGGGCTCTGTCCCTTTTCTTTAATAATGCAGAGTGTTAAATACTCTGACAGTGCCCCATGTGGCTTGTCAGGCGCTTTGCGCTAAGTAATAAGCGCAAACTCATATGGTGGTGACACGTGTCACGCTCTGGTGAGCGCAAGCGCAATAGTGCAGTGCGCTGCGCTGTTGCGCTGCTGACACGTGGCGCGCTCTGGTGAGTTGCGCTAATTCCAGAGAGCAAAACTCTATTTCAAGAGCGCGTAGCGCAAGTGGTTCTATAGCTGACACGTGGCGCTCTCTTAGGAGCGCAACAGCGCAGTTTGTAAGTGCAGAGCACTAAGAATCTTTTAGATTCAAGAACAGAAGTGCAAAGCACTATCTAATTTCTTGATCTAAATTAGATCAAAGAAAAATAAATTTTTTCTTTTTTTTTTTCAAGAACCAGAGGTTCATAAAAGTGCAAAGCACTATTTTTTTTATTTTGCTGTTTTCCTGTTTTTAAAGAACCAGTGGTTCAAAAAGAAGTGCAAAGCACTGTTATGTGAAAAACATTGATCTGGTTTTTAGATCAATGATTTATTTAAAAGAGATTTCTTCTCTCTCGTGAAGGTTTTTTTACCTCTTTCTTGAAATTTTCTCAGAGTTCTCTCTGTTTGAAGCTCTTGACTTTTTTCAAGAAATGTTCCTCTCTTTGAATTGAGGCCTAGGGTCCTTTTTATAGTGCCCATAAATTAGTTAAATTTGTTAAAGAGATCCTTCTCTGAGTGATTTGAGGAATTTTCTCCACCGTTGGATCTTTGATCCAAGGGCTTCTGCTTTGCAGAAGAAAATCTTCTTGTTTTAACAAGAACAGAAAAGATTTCTTAGAAATTTAATTCTGTTTGGCGCAGATGCCCCAGCGCGTGACACGTGTCGCGCAGCGCACAGCGCAGCACAACTGCGCTGACACGTGTCGCGCAGCGCAAAGCGCAGCGCAACTGCGCTGACACGTGTCGCGCAGCGCAGTACTTGCGCAGCTGAAGTGTTGCTTCATTTAAATAGAGCTCTGCTCTGATTGGGCGCGCCTTCTTGGGCGCTGCGCTGATGCATCTGCGCCTGGCACGTGGTGTTTTGCACGCAGCGCAAAGAATTTGAAGCGTTGCTTCAGCTAGACCATTAGCATTCGACGTGTCGACGACGGTACGGCAACGGCAACGGCACGATCGCGACACACGCGCGGCACGACAACTTGACTTGGCTCGAACTCGAGTCTCGGCAGCGGTTTGGTTGCTGGGGTCTTGATGACGAGGGTGGTGGTCGTTGGTGTGTCGAGGCCGATGGGGAGGGATTGCAAAGGGAGAGAGAGAGATATTGAGAGAGAGAAAGTGAATGCAGAGGGTGTGAGAGAAAGAGCAGGGGAAGGGAGAGTAGAGAGGGATGGAGAGATTGAGAGAGATTAGAGAGAGGGACTGAGAGAGTGAGAAAGAGTTAGAGGGAGATCAAGAGAGAGAGGCAGAGAGAAAGGTCAGATAGAGAGAGAGAGAGAGAGAGCACAGAGAGAGAGAGAGAGCAGAGTGTATGAGGGAGATCGGAGGGAGAGAGAGAAGTCGGGTGAGGGAACTGAAGGGAGAGAGGATGGTGCTGGCGGATCGGGAGATTACGACGATGATGATGATGATGTTGACGAGGAGGGTGCAGGGGAGGCTCGCTGGCAAGGGGGTACGGGCGTAGGCTCGAGAGACGGAGAACGGGAATGAGGGGGTTCGGGCGAGGAGAGGGTGGTGAAGAGGAGAGAGAGGTGCAGAAGACGGGGTCGTGAGTGTTGTACGCGATGGTGAGGTCGTCACCGTCGAGGGAAGCGGGTGATGGGCGATGGCAGCGGGAGTGGGTTCGAGAGAGAAGGAGGAAGGAAAGAAAAGAGGGAGAGAGAAAGGGTGTGCAGGGAGAGAGGAGGAGAGATAGGGGAGACAGGGTCGCGCGTCGTGGAGAGTAATGCGCGCGAGCGACGGGGCGCGAGCGACGGGGCGCGAGCGTGGGCGGAGGCGACGGAAGTGGGTCGAGCGCGCGGGGGGGGGAAGAAAATAGCCGTTGGTGGAAGGAGATGGGTTGGGTGCGGGTCGGGTTTGGGGAAGCGGGTGCGGGCGTGGGCTGAAGGAGAAGGGCCGGGCCTGTGAAGAGTTTAAATGAATTATAAGAAAAGAAAACGGGCCGGGCCAAGAAAGAAATAAGGAGAAAATGTTTGAGGAGGGAAGAGGGGACGGGCCGGGGAGTTGGGCCAGGGGAAAAAGGAAAAGAAATTAATTGGGGGAAGGATAGAAGCGGGCCGGGGCTGAATTATTTATAATATTAGGTAAAGAAATGGTTAGTGGGCTGAGGGAAAATAGGTTAGAAAAATAGGATATGGGCTGAGAAATTTAGAGGAAAAATCAAATGGGAAAATAAAGGGAGTGGGCTTGGGATTTGGGTTCAGGGTAATAATTAGAACTAGGGTTTTAGATTAGAATACAAAACAACAAGAGTTAGAAAACTAGAAATTTAGTAATATAGGAAAATATTTTTATGAAGAATAAATCTATAGTTTGGGTTTGGGCTAAAAAGGTTTTTAAAAATAAATTAATAAATATAAATAAAATAAATAATAAAAACAAACTGTATAAGTTAAAGAGAGATACGTTTTATTGGTATAAAAAGGGCTGGGTGTTACATATTTCTTCTATTCTATCTATTCGGTCGCGAATAATTCGAATAGTACTAGTCGTTATCCGACCCGACCCGCAAGTTTAGAACCCAATATGGTGAAAGATTGTATCTGAGATTTATCAGTAAAGTGTATCTATGTGAATCTAGTATAATACATACATTATATTTTTAGATCTTTATATATCATATATCTATATCATCATATATGTTTTAATAACCACAAGTTAAGAATAAGTTATATTTTGTTAACTGTCATCATATGGTTGCCATTCCATATCTTATTTTGGCTTTTATCTTTTACGTTTAAATCTCAAGATATCTAATATCAAATACTTACTAAATCTTGATATATTTTTAGAATCCTTTTAAATCTTAAATTAGGAGTATTAGTTATTTAAAATATATTATTGCATTATGGTTGAGAAGTTTACATATGTGAATTATTTTCCAAAATATATTTTTGATGAGATTTTGGTGGAGATTGGTTGTAGTTTGATATTATCTATATACATTAAAACTAATATATTTTTATAACCTAATTTAAACTATATTATATATATTTATATTAAACACAAAACCTCTCTCTCCCCCTACATAACATATCTCTCCCTCATCAATTTATATATTCTTCTTCTTCGTTCTTCAAGCCCACACTCATTATTACCGACGTAACTCCGGCCGCATCTTAGAATCTTAACCGAGCCATCAAAACTTGGTGTTGATTTGTATAGCGTCATATTGCTTCCGTTCATGGCGTTTGTTTCGAGGCAAGTTTATAACTTACTACATGCTATGCTTTATGTAATTTACTTATAAGTTGTCGTACTGTTATTATTATTATCATACAGCTATATCTATATAATTTATACACCGTAGTTATTTAACCTTAATCAGTTTTATAGCATACAATGTATGCAAGTTTACAACTTGCGACATACTATAATTATATCTATAAATATATATATCATGGTAATATTTCTTATTATTATCATTAATTAGTTTATAATCTACATTTTATAATGTTATACAAAATGTAGTTTGAAAATATTATAGTTTACACATGAAACGTTGTCGCAAAGCGGATATGACAAATCTGAAATTTACTGTATACCTTACGTTATAAAATTCGTTATAAATCATAGAAAAATCATTAGCATACGTTCTTTAGTTTGTTACGAAGTTAACTCAGAATACTATAATCCTGTAAAATATTTACTTGCAAAATAAATTATTTAAATAGCATAAACTCTAAATGAAAGTACCTCTGAACTGCTGTCCAGGGAAATTCCAGCAACAAACTTTTAATTTCGAACGTTCATAACTTTTTGTAGGAACAACCTGAGATACTTTAACTTTTAAAAATAAAAACTTTATTGAATTAGTTTTTTTTGGTATATGACACGTCCCTTTTGGAGGACGTTTGTTATTTTTAAGTTATTTTACAAATCATGATGACGCTGAATTTCTGAACTGAACTTTCTTGTGCATGGTTAATCAATACAGCTTTTATAATTATTAATCGGATTGAATTTGTTATCCCTGTTAATGTTATTATATCAATATCTGTTTAATAAATAATAGTGCATGTGTTTTAATATTCAACAAATATTACCGATTTACAGTTTTATAGTATCCATCTGTATCCGTACTGATAATAACATATCTGATTGCATGCCGGACCATCATGATATCATTATACTACTATATTAGTACAACATGCTATCTAGTTTGCATCATACTTGGTAATGGATATATAAAAGTTATTACAGATAGATACATGTGCATCTGTACATTAACCGTGTTCCGATATTCGTTACAGTTTCACATTTGGGTATCTGTTGATACATATGCATCACATGACATGTTCACGACACCCTACTTGACTTGTTAATTGGATCTTGTTACTAATGCCAACAATATTGACGTGTTGTATTGACGGACATGACTTGCTGTCTGCATAAACAAGAACTGTACATACTTGATCCTGTGTTGGCATTAGATCTATATTGGCAATACCTGACTTGAACACAAATCTGGGGGAAAATAGGAAATCAAGAATGTAACCGCAACGTAACTCGAAAGGATATTATTACATGTTTGTCATTTTTCTGGGCGTTACGGAATAATTACCTGTTTATCGTTTTTCCGGGAGTTACGGAATAATTACCTATTTGCCTTTTTTGGGAGTTACGGAATAAATCCTGTTGCCGTAATCCCGTAGGGAATGAACGAGATATATTCTGTTGGGTTACAATGAGAATTACATTAATTGATTTCAAAGACTTTTAGAATAGATAACCTAGAGGCACATATTTTAGGATACACATTACATACCTATATCTCACTGTTTTACACCTGTGTTATTTATTTACACTCATGTTTAATCATAGCATCCTATCCTGGTTATTACTATTATTTTGATACTTATGACGCACCGATGTCTGGGTTTTGTATGGCCTAGATACTTGACATAGCATGTGAGTATTCGACAGGATCGCCAATCAGTGAGGACCACCTCATTGATATAGCTCTTATGCGGGTTAGTTATTCCTTAGATCTTTATTGCTTCCGCTATCTTTTCCAGTTATTGTTCTTGTGGATATTGGACATGTGATAGATAGATTTAGTAATTTACTATTCTTGATATCTAATTGACAGTCGTAATGTGACTATAGAAGGATTTTTCCTCGCCATAAGTAGCATGGTTGGCTCTATCATGTGCCATGTTTACATATTTTAGGAAGTGGGACGTAACAACACTACCCTCCTTTAGCGACAGTCGATGGTAGCGAAGAAAGTTCCCAGCCAGTCCATTCCCAAGACTACGTCGAAGTTCGGTATGTCCAGCACCTTGAAGTCCGCATAAAATTCTCTACTGTAGACGACCATTGGATAAAGATCGTATCCCAAAGTTTCTTTTAGAACGCCGTTCCTTGAATTGACATTTCAGCTGGATACGAGCGGTTTAACTAGAATCGCATTAGTTCGGACAAACCGTTGTGACATAAAGCAATGTGATGCTCTAGTGTCGAAAAGAACTAGAGTAGGTAGGGAGGCTACTAATATAGTACCTAAGTTGTGTTAGTTTGGGTTTAGATATAGAAAAAGTATAGTGATTTACAAGGATTGAAAAGATTTGAAAGGATCGGGAATTACCAGTAATGACTTGGCCTGTGGTTTCGGCCTCCTCAACTGTCATTGTGAAAGCTTGACGTCGTGGTGCATTCCTCTTTGCTGGAGGCACATTCCTATGTCCTTGGGGCATATTTCTCTCTGCCCTTGAAGCATGTTTCTCTGTGCCTGATAGAATTGACGTTGAGGCTATGCAGGAGGTCCATGTGGAGCTGATGCAGGGAGAGCTAGGCAAGGTGCAGGAGCCTGAATGGCTGGCCGTTGCGGTACTGTGATTGTGGGTCTGGGAGCTGGTGCTGTGTTGATACGATATAGACATGCTCCTATCGCATGAGTGGATGCGCCACAAATCAAACACAGGCCATTTGCACGCCTGCAGTCATTCGCCGGGTGTCCAGTTCTCTTGCAGTAGAAACAAAAGTCTGGACTGGACCGGTTAAATGATCCTCCCGGTCTCCTGGGTGTAAAAGTTGGCCTAGAAGAGGCTCCTCCTGTCATCTGTGTGGCAAAGAGTTTCATACCGGTAGTCTGCGGTCTGCCCTTCTTCTTCACAACTACCTCATAGTATCGGGTAGCCTTCAAAGCAAGCTCATGGGTTGGGAAATCCCCTGTAATGAGTGCAACTTGGATTTCTGGGTCCAACCATTACTAAAATCGTCGTGTCTGGATCTCAGTAGTAGAAATCAGGTATGCAGCGAACCTATTACGACCTTGTGTTAGGAGTGTAATGAGTGAGATCAGGAATTTGAATTTGAATTTGAGAAAATCGTCGTGCCTGGATCTCTTTCCCCGAGAAGTGTTTTCGATGCAGCACCCGAAATTGTTTGACTCTGGGTGCCTTGGCTTTGGGGCGGTGCATAAGAATAGCAGTTTACTGCTGCTGGCCCTCCAGAAGGCTCTTGATAGCCTTAAGTAGTACCGTTTGCTCATTGATGGGAGCTGCAACGGTAGGTGGTGGTGGTAGAGTAGGCGGTGGAGTGTTGCCATTGACATTGGTACTGGTGTTGTTGGGAGAATCCATGACCTTGATTGAAAAATGAATGGTTAGGATAGATTCAAGAAATTAGAAATGTAAGAAATGTATAGTTGCTGGCTCTTATAATTCTTGTGATATATTGCTTAAGACTTCATGCAGAACCGACCTGTATGGGCCGCCAACAAAACATGTCACGCCCTGCTTCCCAATAGACGGAAACGGTGACGTGGCAGGTCGCAACGTATTTACTAAGAAATAAATACGTTAAGCGTAATTAAGCAATATATAAAAATGTACAAGAATGACAAGGGTAATAAAACAAACAGCAACTTTATTTACATTCATCTTTACATACAATTGTTTGAAAAGAAAAGATACAATGAGTAAAGCAGTGCCTAAACAATGGCATACAAAATGAAAGTGCAGGTGAACTAGTAGTCAGGCTGAGTGGTGAGCTGGTCCAAGTCCTCCAGGCTAAGCTTGATCTCCTGAGAGTCTGGTCCTCCTGATGAACATTCGAAAGAAAGAAATCGAAAAGAATATCGTCAGCGAACTAACGCTCGGTAAGTCCCAAAAAAAGAAAGAGAATACAACAAGTAATGTGAAATGAACATGTAAGTTGTGTATGATTGATTACCTGTATATGATAGTTATTCTAACGTGGTTGTTTATAGCTTGATAAAGAAGGTATTCATATATACGAGAGGAGTCCATCTTACCCCGTGGACTATGGTAACACGTAGTACAAGGTCCCGTCATAACCCATGGGACAACGACACGTGAATTCATGTAGGTGTCTTTTAAGTGACCTCTCGTACCACGATATACGTTCCGTATCAATCTACACCTTTATCCCCGCGTAATGTATTGTATAGATTATGTTTACAAGTCTTGCCGAAACCATGGATACAAATTATTTAAGTATTTATATTCAGGATGTACTCAAGTATTTAAGTAGTCATGTCAAGTTATAACCATGGTTCGGTCAAGTCAGGTCAAGTATACATGTTTGACATTGATGTTTGATTTCAAGTATTGATGTTCATGATCAAGTATTCATGTTTGATTTTTGAATTTAGGTTTGAATTGGACTCAAACTGAGTCATACACTAGTACTAATTTAACTCTGGAATTAGGTTCGGGAGTCATCGGCAACTGCTGCACATGGATGACAAGATTTGTGTCTTTTTCCAAGACAATTGCCATTGATAACTCCGATTAAGTTTCTAACCTGAATAGGCAAGCACTCACTTTCTCCGGTCCCTGGGGCTCAAGTGAATTGATCCCGCTTAAATCTATATTTACTAAAGTCCTTAAATAGTGTTTTATATATCTCGAGGTTTTTTTTTATGAAAAATATATTAATATAGATTAAAAATTAAACATCGAGGGTGATTAGTATTACTTAGGGTTTTCATGAGCATGTATTTTAAGTACTGGGTATTTTAGTAATAATTATTTAGTTTGTAAAGTCATGGTATTTTATTGAAAAACTTGCCTTTTGGGTATCTTGATGATATTTTATTGTCATTTGTTAATCTTTCATTTTTAGAAAAATATCGTTTCATTATATTTTGAAAATATGGATTTATAATTTTATATAACTTTTTAAAAATAATTTTATTTTTATTTAGAAAATTCATATTTCTTAAAAACGTATTTAAATCCTTTCGAGATCTAATACTTCATGAGGAGATCTGCATCTCGCTCTACTAGCCTAAGAATATATGATAATCCGCACCATCCGTTAGCGGGTCCCCTAAAGAGGGTTATAGATGTATAATTGTAAAGGAAATGAAATACCGCTTTAAAAGAACTCCGGTTTTAGAATTATGTGGTATTTTATTGTAAATACTATTTTTGAACCAAAAATACATACCATTAGGCATCGTGCTATAAAACCAAGTGTGCGTGTGGGGTAGATCATTACCCCGAGAAGTTTTTCCTCAAAGTATTGTTAAGACGATTAGTCGAAAATGTGTGATAATAAATTTCAAGGTATTTTAATATAAAAGTTCAATTATGATTGTTTTATATGAGATTCTTGGTTAAAATTTATTCTAAATATTGATATTAAGATTATAAGTGAAGTGATAAAATTAGATTGTCCAAATGATAAAGGAAAATGGAGTTATCGGCTTTAGAAAAGATGATATTGGTAATAACTCCACTTTTACCGATTTTGATTAAAAATGAAATTTAATGAAGAGAAAGAAAGTTTGGGAGGGACTTACAGTTTAGAAAGCTCAAAGAAAGAGTTAGGAAGGAAAAGATGCCGTCGTGGCGTCGCCGGAGCTCCGGAATTGGGTTTGATCTTCGCCAGAACCAACTTACTTGCTAATTCCACTTTACTTCACTTGCACTAGGAACTTTTTAGAGAGTTTTGGCGAGAATTTTCAGAATGGTGCCGAGCCAAGATAGGGAGTGGTATTTATAGTGGAGAATTAGGGTTTGGGAATTAAAAATGTGGATTAAAAGTATTAAAATTGTGTTTAATTGTGAAATGAAAGGTCTCTGTTTGATTGCAGGGAAATCAAACAGTGCAGAGAGATTAGGGGTAGCTGAAGAGGTGTGTGTGTAATACCCAGCCCCTTTTATACCAATATCTGTATTCATGTTACTCTTGAAGTTCATTTATTCTTTATAAATATAATTTTAGAACTATAACTTTTTCCCAACCCTAATTTATCCCAAGCCCATCCTTTTTAAACAACTTAACCTATTTTATTAAAACCCAAACCCTACTACATTTTTTCCCCACTAATTCCCTCAGCCCAACCCCATTTTCTTTTAATAGAACCCAAGCTCACCCTTTCAAAATAAATTCATTTCCTATTCAAAATTTTTAGCCCAGCAATACTCCTCAGCCCACACGAAAATTAAAGGAATTCAATTCTTTTCAACCCCGACCCGTTTCTCTTCTTTCCCCAATCAATTTCTTTTCCTTTTATTTTTATTTGGCCCGGCCCACTCACTTCCCCAGCAGCCGCTCCCACGCCTCCAACCCGCTCCCGCTTCAGCCCTCACCCGCACCCGCTTCCTCGACCCGACCCGCTCCTATTCATCCTTCTCCCCAAAGGCTCTCTCCCAATTTCCCGCTCACCTCCTTCAACGCGCGATCCGCCTTCTCCGCCGCCTCCTTCGCCCACGCTCGCGCTCTTGTCGGCCACGCTCGCGCGCCGTTACTCCCCACGACGCGCGACCATCGTCTCTCTTTCTCTCCCCCCACGTCTTCTCCTTTCTCTCTTTCTTTCCTCCTCCTCCTCCTCCTCCTCGAAACTCACCTGCACACCCATCCCTTACCACTGAACCTCACCCGCTTCCCTCGCCGACGGCGACGACCCCACCACCTCGTACTCCCTCTCGCACATCCCTCCTCCACCAACAGCTCCCTCGTTCTCCTTCCTCCTCAACCCAAAATCCTCGAGCACCCAACGTCGCACGCCCTGACGGCGACGACCACGACCTCTCTTCCTCACTCCCTCACCTCCACCTCGAGCACCTCTCCTCGCCTCGAATCTCCTCCCCTCTCACCCTCCTTCTCCGATTCTCTCCCTCTCTTTCTCACTGTCTAATTCTCTCTCTCCTCACCCCCTCTTCCTCTGTTTTTTCCCTCCCTCTCTCTTCCTCCTCTCTCTCTCTATCACTCTCTCTCTGTTCTCTCCCTCTCTCTCTTCCTCTACTTTCTCTCTCTGTTCTTTCCCTCTCTCTCATCTCTCTCTCTCTCTTACTGATCTCTCTCTCTCTCTCTCTGAAATCACACACACACTCTCTCTCCTTAACTCTACAGCCCCTCTCCGTCGCACACCACAAACAACCACTGTACCAAGCCGTCAAGACCGTGCCAAGTTTGAGCCGAGACTCGAGTTCGAGCCAAGTCAAGTTGCCGTGCCGCGCGTGTGTCGCGATCGTGCCGTTGCCGTTGCAGTACCGTCGTCGACACGTCCCCAGGCAAGTATTTTTCTTGCTAACATGCTATATACTCAAGTTACAATCTTTAATTACATAGATCATAAAGTTACAATTTTAGATCAATTATGTGCCATACCTGTTCGACGTGTGTTCCCAATGAAAATATTCACCTAATTTGACGGAACTAAATGGTATAGTTTGGCCCGTATGGCTGTGAATCTAGTGTGTGAATTTCGTTGGATAATATGATCGTTAACGACTAAAACGACTACCCCCAAGTTTACTCGTGAAACTGGAATTTTATTGTACCTGAAAACCGTTAAAATCACCATAAATTATATACATGCTGGAATGATGCGTTCGAAGGCTCAAATCGAAGCCGACTCGACGAACTTTAACCCTATGCAAGTTTCAAATTATTTCTGTACTCATACTGTGTCAATATTTGGATCGGAGTGCGACTCTGGACTGCAGTCCAGAGCGACTCCAGTTGTTGTTTACTGTCCCGTAATGGGTACCACACTGTTTCCTTAACTCGTAGGTTGCGGAACTATGCTGTTTACTAAGGATGAATCTGTTATCTCAATAATACAAGTGGTTTCACCCTGTTTCGTCAACATTTTCTATTTAACCTGTGATTTAAAAGATCGGGACGCATGACAGTCCCAACAGAATCAGAATTGACATACTAGTATTAAACAGTGTATATCTCCTGACGTATAGACGCGATTGAAGATCCATCTATTGCGTTGAAAACCTTACTGAAAACCCTAGATTTCATTAAGTTGTAGAGTCGCTAAAATCTGATCCCAACTAGGATTAAAATGCGTTGCGAAACGGACTTCCGATTCTGAAACCGGATTTACAGCCGTGAACGCTTAAAATGAAATGGCTATAATTAATGATCCTGGAATCCGATTGGCATGAAACTAAATTCGATGGATAGATAACTGAACATGCTATTTATTCCCCGTTCATCATTTCACTAAACTGTAACCGTATGATTTATGATAAATTATGCAAGTGGTAGATTATCGATTCATGACACCCTAATCATGCTTTATACCCTGTTTACGCATCATATCATACACATGTCATTGCATTGATAACCTAGTGATAACGTGCATTACCCAATGTTAGGTATCAGTGATGATTATGGCAAGTACGTTAGTGTTCGTGTATCAGTGAATGAGTGAAAGTGATACGTACTTGTACACAATCAGTGAACCTTATGATTCTATTGCATTGTCGACGTCTGTGGGACGCGTGTATGTGTAACTATAAGTGGTATGGGACACTTATGGAAACTCTTGCATGGGTGTCACAGATAAGACATCAGACACTGCCATTTATCTTAGGTATTAGTCGGGATGTGCTTGATGGAGGTCCTGCCTCCAATTCTCGCGTAGACTTGTCACAGACCGACTGGTAGTTAGAGTTATGGTTAGCGATTGATGTAGACCACGGGGTGTGGGGTAGTTTGAGTGTGAGTTCAACAGAATCTCGGGAGTCCCTTGCCGGCTTATATATATATGGAGATTTACAAGGTACATGATTATTACCGTGAGTTACATGTTGGGCCCGTGGTCTCTTGCCCTTGGGTTCTACCCTTGGGTGGAGGACACTCGTGAGTGGTTGACTCTCACACTTGGACTGACGATAGGCTTAGTGACCTGTACAGTGAGACTTAGAGACTGATAGGGATGATAGTATCGATATACATACTTACTGTGTTGACATACGTGGCATATCATTCTACTGCTTTTACTGTTCCGCTGCATTGATTACTGCATGTTCATACCTACACCGTCATTGATTTACTGTTTCATATATTTACTATTACTGTTGGAGTTGTCCTTTGGATTTATATATTATATTGCTATTGTGTCGCTCTGACGACCTGAGTATGCATGCTCAGTGTGAGGAGAAGATTTAGCCTGGACCAGGACTAGACGTATATCACAGACACCTCGACTTGCTATCCAGAGTTATATTCGTTTGTTTCCCCTCAGGTCAGTCCTTTACATTGTTTCATTCGGTTACTGCATTTCTCATTACCTGCGCATCATTTACTGTTTACCATGAAAAACTAGAAGCCGAAGTGTGACTACGGCAGGACATTTCCTTGACCGTAGGAGCATGGCTGGCCCTGTCAACCCCTCGTATTCCGTATTTTGGGAAGCGGGGCGTGACAGTGTGCAAAGCCCGGGCTTCATTGACCTCATCTCAGCCGCCCCCGCCAGTTTTTATTTAAGTTTGGATGGTCGATCTCGAGGCAAATGCCTCGAGATTCACGCCACTTGATTTAATCTCTATTTAAACCATTTTCCACATGTTTGATTTTTCTGAATTTTTCATTTCCCCGTGTATTGCACGCGCAATCTTTCGGGTTTCCAAAAAGTTAAAAAGAAAAATCAGAAAAAAATAATTGTGTCTGATTGGAATCGAACACAGGGGCTACGTTACAGCAGTGCAAGGGCTTTACCAGTGAGATACAAGTGGTTTCTTGCTGTTATTTCACAAAAGTGATTTATAACTCAAACTCAGGCTGTAAAACTAATTTCTTGTATATTAACAGAAAATTTTCCGTACAAAGATTTCAGAGTCATTACACTTAACACCAAGGCCATCATATCCTTCTTCACCATCTTCAACACCTAACCGAGCCTTGCCGAGCATCAAGTTTGGAATTTTGCTTCGTATCGTTGTGCCTTATCCGTCTCCAGGCAAGTATTCTTTTTTTTTCGGTCGATGCAATATCGGTGATCCCTCAAATATATCTTTAACACGCACTGTCCGATAAAATTGTGTTAGTTCTCAAAATTTATATCGTTATTATATAGACTTATATGCAGTAAAGTGATAGAAATAGATATAATGAAATACAAATAAAGTTCGAAAGTTGTTAATCTATCCTTAATATATACATATATATCATACTTGCCAGTCTGTTATCAAGAAAATATAAATAGTACATCTATTTTGGTTAACATAATGGTATAAATAACATATGAGACTTATACTATTCATAAGCTTGTACACCCCTTACATGCGATTACTATTACTTGATAACGACCATATTTGCCATGCCATGATCATTCATTACTCTAGTCCTTTTATTTAAAAGCGATATCTCTAATTAGGATGCTGAACCACATACCATGACACAACCTACTGTTTACAAGTTTCATTTCTATATAATTAAGATGATATTACAAGTTCCAGTCTTTTCAGTATTCTTAATTTGTGATTTAGTTATTACCATATTGGATACGAATACGCAGGATATTAGGGTAGTTTGAAAGTGTGTCCGTATAACAGGATCTCAGGAGTCCCATGCCGGAAGCTCGTACCGGGCTATATCGGTCGCATATTATCACAGCTCGTACCGGGCTATATAGGTCGCATGTTATCACAGCTCGTACCGGGCTATATCGGTCACTTGTTCATTCCACGGTTGGGCCCGTACTTCCTATCCCCTTGGGACCTATTCTTGGGTTAGGAATACTCCTGCAAAGGTTGACACACACACTCGAACTCACGATAGCATAGATTACCTTCCAGTGACTAGTTAGGATATGACTTGACCTGTGTACATGTCTGTTTCATATTATTACAATATCCATATATCTATATCTACATGCGCACACGGGCTTCACAACACTCATATATTTAGAGACGGATTTTTATGCTGAGCAGAATTTGAGCGGCTATCAGGACTTTGTCGAAAATCAGTAGCCCGTAGGTTTATTTCTTTTCAGTTAGTATTTAGCATGCGCGCCCTTATGAGACATTAGGACTTATGTATCTCTTTTCGGATTTTGTATTTATTTCACACCTATTGTATTGGATCTTTATTTATATCGATTATCTTGTGTACCTACTTTTAGTATTCCTTGTGGTTTCGTTGCAGCATATTTATCAGTGTTATCTCTCATGTTATTGGATATTATCTTTGACATGTTTATCCAGACAGTCTTTATGTGACTATGGAAGGATCTTTCCTTACCGTAGGTAGTACATCCGGTCTTCGTTACTCTCCATATTTCCGTATTTTGGGAAGCAAGGCGTGACAGATATGCTTCTTCAATTCATCACAACATTATCAACACCCATCAAGATGCAGCGCCTTACATCCATAGGATTTATCCCAGCAGTCGTTGACTTGCACCCCTAAGCAAGTACTGCTCTGGTTAGCACAGTACCTAGAAACAAGAAATACAGGCTAATTGAAGCACAAGAAATATTGAAAATCTATGTGAAACATCAATAGTGAAAAGAATCTAGGGAAAAAAACAAAAGAGAAACTAGAGGACGTTGGTCCGTACCATCGCCAGCAACGTGGTTAGTTGCAATATTGGAAACCTGTTCCACAATAGCTTCACCAATTTTCATCACTCTGTCCTTAAATACAATGCTCTTTGCAACAGTAAACTATCCTTCGTAACCTTCGGCGCACCGAAGCTTTGCTCCAGAACAACATTACGGCAATGAAAAAATAATTCGAATTTCAATGGTTGTAAGGATTCAAGAAAGTAACCAATTGAAGATGCATATAGCAAACAATCGAAATATTTAAGATATGAATGAGTGTGAAGCATAGTACCGATAATGGCGAATCAAATACATGAGCTTTCTAGTTAAAAAGGACAGGGAAAGGATGAACAAAATGACATGAAATGCATGAATGCAAGTGTATGAGATATAAACAGGGGACACGAAATTTAAACAATGATTGATTTTTTGAGATAAAAGGTGGGATAAATTAGCCATTCTCTCATAAATAGGAGACCCTCAATCCCGGGTCTCACCAATAAGCTACTTCAAGCCCCACCAATGGGCTACTCCAAGCGTTTCAATATGTCATGATTGTTTGATGATTTAAAATACAGAATATAATGAAGTAATTAGCCAGAGGTAAGGGAATTAGCTATGCCTAGAATCCATTAAAATCAAGTTCCTATTTAAACAACATAACTTATTTCCCAAAAAACAAAGGATCGATCATTGTAACGTAATTCAAGACAAAGCCACAGAGAAAGGATTGGCCTTACGGCAACCCAGCTAGCATCTAAATCTAAATATATATTTAACTGAAGGGCCAAACCTAAAAGGTCTAAGGCAACAAAATTTTACAAACAAACACTTAATTGATATTATCGGAATATCATTAATTTTGCAACCAAAAAACCAACGGTGAAATGGTGTTATTATCACAAGAAATTTGGTGTGTATACATCTTAGACGATGAAAATAAAGATGATGGATGCCGATCGTCGGAAAAAAATGGTGGAGGGTTGATTTTTTTTGTTGCATCTGAATAAATTTCGTCTTGTTGCGCTTGAGATTCCCTTTCTCTGTTGTAATATAAGATATCTGTCATGCCCTGCTTCTCAAAAATACGGGGGTGGAGGCGCGACGAGGCCCGCAACGTTGCTATACTGGAAGAGAAATCTCAATTTAATACAGCTACGCTAAGCGTATAAGTATGCAGGAGCACACAAGATGCAAGATAAATAAAATATACTTTATTCTTTAACTAATATTTATTACAAATCGAGTTCCAAAAGTTATTGCATCGATAAAATAAGATAAGAAATGAAGTGAATGCCTTAAACAGGTGGGCGAATAAGAAATAAGAATGTGTTTACCGCCGGAAGCCGGGAAGACTGAACGTCTTGCCTGAATCTGGGGGCAGATGCTAATTGGTGCTATCCGTCCACCTCTCCGAAGATGCCAAGTTGATTTATGGCACCGTGTATTGAAGGTTTAAACGGATGCGGCCGATATAGCAGACTTCGTCAGATTCCCCCTCGTTTGAGGGGTTTTTGATTGTGGGGACGCTCTTCCCTGCAGGCGCAAGCCCCTGCAGTTAATTACGCTACCGCATCGCGGTAACAACTTTCTCCTTCTCTATACGGTCATTTCGTGTCATGGGTGTTTGTTTTGTATTTGGTTGCCCGTGGATTGTATACGGAGACTAATTTGTGTTGTCGCCCGTAGGGCATGGATTAGTCCAAATCCGTATCTTCTTAGATTTGAGTTTGGGGGTTGGGTTTAAGGATACGTTAGCCTCATTTGAGACTAAAATCAACTTAAACGTATGTTAATGATACGTTAGTCTAATTTCCAGACTAAGATCAACTTAACAGGATCATTTAGATCCAACAAGAGAGCATTTGGGCTCTATTGTTTTGTTTAGTGACATTGCGGTCGATTACCAGTTTAAGGACATGGTGGTCCAATCACGGTCGAGATTAAGGACATCATAGTCCGTGAAATGTATGGCTGCCGGGACCCATCACCTCTCTGAAGACGTTGAAGGATTACAAATATCAGAGGAGTTCAGAGATGTACCCTTAAACCAATGTTGGTTGGGAGATCTATAGTCCAATTTGGGACTAAAGTCTGTTTAAAGGTTTATGAGCATATGGGCTCAGTTGATATGAGTTGAACATTTTATTGTTCTGGCTATTGAGCCTTTATTTGGGCTCTGCCCTTTTAATAATGCTAAGCATTGGGCTCTGACATTTTGTCTTGGCATTGGGCTCTAACATTTTTTGTATTATATTGAATGCATAGCATTTATCAGAACAAAATATATTCTGACAGCGCGCCACGTGGCGCACTAGGTGCTTTGCGCCAGTCAAAGAGCGCGTTGCACTTCTGTCGGTTAGCGCACACGAGGAGGACACGTGTCGCTTAGCGCTAAGCGCTAGTTTGTTAGCGCACTGCGCTTTTAATTCATGAGCGCGCTGCGCTAATTTATGGGTGTGCCAGTGAGTGACACGTGGCGCGCTTGGCGCTGAGCGCCAGTCCATGAGCGCAGTGCGCTGTTTCAGAAGCGCAAAGCGCAGATTATGTCTCTGATTGACACGTGGCAAGTTTGGGCGGTGAGCACCGATCCAATGAGCGCAAGGGCGCAATTCATAAGTGCAATGCACTTTTCCATAGCGCAAAGCGCACTTGATCAAATTTGTGATCAAAGAATAAGTTTATGTCCTTCAAAAGAGGCTTTGCCTCAAGATCCAAGAACAAAAGTTCTTATTTATAAAAAGGCGCTGCCTTTGTAGATCAAAGATCTATGAATGAAGTAAAATACTTCTTTTGTTTATTATTATTAGATCTCTTGATCTTTTCTTTTAAATCAAAGACCTTGGTCTTTTTATAGATCTAAGATATTTTTAGAAGATGGTTCTTCTTTTTACGAGATGGATTCATCTCTGTTATTCAAGAATATAGTTCTTTTTACCTTGAATATGAAGAAATGATCTTCTTCTTTCTAAGAACTTTCTCTTCTTTTTGCAGAGGGTTTTTCTCTCTCTTTTCTATCTTCTCTCCATTTTAGACTTGAAGTCTAGGGTCCTTTATATAAGGCCAAATGATTTGTTAAATCAGTTTTAAGAGATCTTTCTCTGCTTGATTTGGGAATATTTCCCACCGTTGGATCTTTGATCCTAAGGATTCTGTTTTACAGAAGATAATCTTCTTGTTTTAATAAGATTGAAAAATCTTTCTATAACAGAATTTTAGTTCTGATTAATTAATAATTTATTATTAGTAGATCTTTTGATCTGACGGTGGGGAATTTTTAATCCCAGCGCTGGCGCACCTTGCGCTAGCGTACCAACGTTCGACACGTGGCGCGCAGCGCAGCGCAACTGCGCTAGCGCACCTGTGTTTGATACGTGGCACGTAGCGCGCAGCGTGCAGAATCTGAAGCGTTGCGTCAATTTAAATTTTGAATTTGAAACAGAGCTTTACTCAGATTGGGGGTGCGCTGCCTAGGGCGCAGCGCACCTGGCGCTAGCGCGTCTGCGTTTGACACGTGGCGAGCAGCGCGCAGCGCGCAGAATCTGAAGCATTGCTTCTATTTTTGAATTTTGAAATTCAAAACAGAGCTTTGCCCTGATTGGGGGAAACAAATGCCCCTCCCCACCGTTGCGCTCATGTGGCGTACACGTGAGTGCAGCGGTGGCAATATCTGAGCCCTTGGATCAACTCAAAAGTTGAAGAGGCGTTTCAATGCCTATAAATAGGACCTTTGGTCCCTTAGATGATTTTCATCTTCTTCTTATGAATTTTCACTTCTGAGAATTTCATTCTCCCACAGAGCATAGCTCTCCTGTTTAAAACTTTTTCAAGAGTAAAACTCTGTCAAAACTTAGGTAAAGTTAAGAACTTTTAATGAATTAGGGTTTTACCCATTAACAGAGCCTTGCTCTTCATAGATTTTTGATCTAAAGAAAACCCATTTAGGGTTTCATTAACAGAGCTTTGCTCTCCTGAACATATAGATTTTTTAATCTTTTGTGAAGAACTCTTAAGAGTTTGTTCATGGATCTTAAAAATAAAATTTTATTTTTGATGGATCATCTTCTCAGAGCAAGGCTCTTCTTGAGGAATTTTATTCCTTCATCATTAGACTTTGACAGATGTCTGTCTAGTAAAGAGCGCAGCTCTCAATGGGAGTTTTACTCCTCTGCCCGAGGGATTTCTCATTTAATGAGAATCTCTTGAGGATTTCCTCTTTTAATGACAGCCTCATCCAATGATGAGGCTTTTTTTTATTAATGATGAACTGTCATCTAGCTTTTGTGGGTCCCCCTTGGTCCCCTTTCCACTGCATTGCAGTGCAGTACAACTTTTAAAGTACCGAGTGTCAGAAATTAAGAATTAAATTGCGACACTGACAGTTGATTTCTGTCCCCCTTTTTGCAGGCAACATGTTTTTCGATACTTCGTTCCCATTCGTTCGCTCAGAGGGAGGATTTCCTGGAGCACCCGTAGACCGGGAGGTCCTAGCTTTTATCAGAGACCATGATCCAGAACATAAGAATCTTCACCTTTGGGGGTTATGGTACAATCAGATTATCAGGGGTCGACAAAGCTTTTCATGTGCGGTACCCTCGGAGCCCATCACGGCGATCTATTACGCCAACTCACCCCCGGTGAACTACGCCGCGGAGATGATCAATTGGACATCAGAAGGCTTTCTTCAGCCTGCTATAGCTTCGATTCCCGTTCAGCCTCCCATGGTTTTAGATACCTTGGGACGTCGTATTTGTCAAGGCGAGGCGCGGCCGTGGGGGCAACCATATAACATAGGTCTGATTCCTCGTCATCCGACCGGTTATCTGCAATGGGCCCGCTACATTCTGTCAGCGAAAAAGTCACAGTTGATGAGGCTTGGGTTGTATACCGCCGTTTATGCTTCTCTTTTCCAGTATCCTACGCTTCCCACCTGGTGGGTTAAGGCCTTCTTGGAGCAGTAGAATATCCCTACTCACACCTTCCTCTTGCTGGACCGAGAAGTATCAATCTCTTTAGAGGAATTTGCAGAAGTTTCTGGCTTACCGGTCATAGGGGAGCATTATGAGGAGCTGCTTCCCACGGACGAATATGTTTTTGGTGCTAAGTCGATGATAATGGGCCTTACCCCGGTGAATGCTGTTCAACACCAGTTTCCTAGTTTGATCAAAGTGTTGAATATCTACGAGGGCCTGTTTCTCGAATCTGGGAGCCGCGGGGTTAGTTTCGTGGATTTCATCGCTCGCTTCCTTCACCCACAAGTCTTCTTGAAGGAGGCCGTTAAATTCGCCATGCTTGACGACCCTTTCGGCTTAGGTTTGGACAACCTGCCAGCGATGGAGGTAAATCAGAAGGGTTTCTTCCTTCCCAGCTCTCCGGTTGTTCCTTTTGCGGAGATTGCAGTCCCTGGGATGGACGAGGAAGCATTCTTTTTGGGATTCCTTGGGCTATGGCTGAGCTGGTTCGCGCTCCCGACGCACCTTCGCCGTATGAGGCCATCTGTCTTTTACCCGGCTCACCAGATGACTATTGGGGTGAAAGTGGCTATTGGGGTCGCTGGCTTAGCCCATCTGTATTACGGCCTTAGTCAAGCGGCGGATACTACTGAACCTGGAGTACATCATGTGAACTTCTCGATGCATTACTTCATGTCATGGCTCGAGCTACATGCACTTGGCATTTTTGGTATCCATAGAAGGCCTTCATTCTATGACAGGTGCAGCTTCCCCCGGATTATGCGATTGGTCGGTGCTTCAATTGTAAATCCGTCACCGCGGGCTGCTAGAGGTTTGCTCCTTCGCCCCCGCACGGTTGGAGACGGGATGACCTTTACCGATAAGGTGTTAACCATCGGAAAAGAGTCTACCACAACGGTGCGATTATTGCAAGATATTTTCAAAGACGGAGCCTCAGTTCTGACAGCTCGGGAGACCCTCCATTTATATTCTATCAGACCGGGCTTCCTGGTGTTTAGGCAAAATGATGCGGCGCTTTTCATGAGATATAATCCGCATCGTTTTGCTCAACAATTGAGCTATAATTAAGGAGTGCCGTTGGAGGCTTTCTTGCTGGAACCCACTGCTACTGAAGAGAGGATGCGGAGCGCGCTGCATCACTTCATGCGTTTAAATACGGGCTCTCACTTCTTTATCAGCGAGCCGAGTTGTGTCCCACGGATCCTTAATGCATATACGGCATGGTACCAGCATTCGACGGGCGCCGTTATTAAGGAAGAAAGGAGGTTGCTGCTTGATCGCAAAAGTGCACCTCCTGCCAGTGATCGCAAAGTCCCTTTGAAGCGACGGACCATTGTCCCCCCTTTGTTAAGAGAAGTCGCTGCAGTTGAGCCTCCGTGTGTGTTAAGCCCCACGCGCGGATTGCCCCATGCTCCTGTGGAGACGGTGGATGCGCCATCGGTGCCCCGTGCTCCCGTGGAGACGGTAAATGTAGCTTCATCGGAATCTGGCATGGGCTCGGACATCGGGACTCGCCGTTCCAAAGTGGCCACTAAACGCAAGCTGGTACTGGCTGCGACCGGAGCTCGCGCACAGAAGAAGAAGAAATCGGTCCTCTCTCTTGATGTCGTACTCGGCCTAGAGCCTGAGGCTCCTTATAACGCGGGTATAAGTGAATATGGGACCAATGAGGGTTTCGTCATAGCGCCAGAAGACACTGATCTCGAGGCCGCTATTGTAGTTTCTGTGCGCTCTGCCACTCTTAAAACAAAAATAGCCGCCCTCGTGCAATCAAGTAAACGTTAGTCGCATCTTGTTATTGCATTATACCTTCCTTCTTATTATCATGTTTTGATTGAATTTCTCCTTTTGTAGCAGGCTTTACCACTGAAGAGATTTTGGCGACTTCCCTCAGGTCCTTCGAAGAGGAGGAGAGGAATCACGCTCTATTGGGCATTGGTATGTCTCAGCTCATTGAGTCTTCCTTCTCTTTTTTATGGACAATCTAACCCTTTCTTTATCTCATCGCAGGGACCACAATGCCGGTCCCGCAAGGTGATGCGGAGACTCTTCCCGGGCCAGCCATCGAAGTCCCGGCCTCTTCGGTATTACCGAAAGAGGCTTTACTCAAACAACCGATGACGGAAGCCTTGACGGCTCCAGGGGTAACCCTGGGTGCGGATGATGACACTCTGTTGAGGGAGGCTTCTAGAAGGTCTGCTTTGACAGTCCGGGAGGAAAGGAAGCGCCAGAGGCGCGCATCAAGGGAGCGTAATGCTGCTCTAGCTGTGGGTGCGGGTTTGAGCGCCGCTGCCCCTGCTGCTACTCCTTCAGAGGAGTCTCCGGTCGCCTTGTCTACTGCTTATAGACGGGCGACACGTGCGGCTCGGGAAGAGAACGGTAAATCAACTCCAGGTAATGTGCCATGAGGTTCCGTTGTCAAAGTTTTAAGCTATCAGTTCTCATATACCTTATCTTGCAGGGCCGAGCCTTCCCGAAGAAACGGTGGCGACCGCTGAGCCTGAAGGAGCGGTGGAGGAGGTGGCTGCTATTCCCAAACCCGGGGTGGCGGTAGGCGATATGGCCGCAATTGCTGGGTCCAAAGTAGTGGCTGATGAGACAGTCACGATTGCTATGCCCAAGATAGCCACCACTGCCAAGCCCGAGGTGGCGGCGGGTGAGACGGCTACCACGGCCGAGCCTAAGGCAGCGGTGGATGAGATGGCTGCAATTACTGAGCCCGAGGTAGTGGCGAGCGAAACGGGTACAATTGTTGGGTCCGATGTGGCCGCTCTTTCTCAAGAGTCGGGCACCGCTCCGATCATCGCCCTTCCCGCCTTCGGTTCTTTGTCGTCTCCCGGCATCGCAAGTGTGATGACGGCTCTCGTGGAGTCAAGGGACGAGGCGACAGGAGGTGAGACCACTCCGATGGAGGAGGGAGACGCCGCTGTCGTATCGAGTGACGCCCTAGTCACGGCTCCGACCGGCGACTCAACAGGTAGATTTTAAGTCACCGCCTTTCTTTTTATTCTGCATTCTTTCCTGACAGGGTTTATCTTGTCTCTAATGCAGGTGCGGCTAGTGCTGATGTCGCACTACCCGAGGCAACGCCATCAGCTACCGCCTTGACGGTGGCATCTCCTCTACCTTCTCTCATACCATCTCAGATGTTGGAAGGTGCGGATTTGTGACTCATCAGTCTTATTTTTTAAGCTGTATAATTTATGTACTGACGTTGCATTATTGCGTTTTTGTAGGAGTCCTTTTTGACCACCTGTACCAGGTGCTGCACCCCCACTTCTCCTTCCTGTCGGAGATTGCTTCATCCAATGGTGCTGGTGAATACAGCCTTCAGTTAATGTTCTCTTTTTTACCAACAGTGAAATCATTTCTGATTCTTCTTTGCCTTGATTGCAGTACTACAGATTGAAGGAGGAAATGAGAGGACAGTTGCGCCACTGGTCCTTCCGCCTTTGCCACCTGCTGTAGCTGGTATAATAAATCCAATTGTTCATGAATCTCTTATATTTCTTGAACCGTCATCTGATTGTGATTTGTTTTGCAGCGGTCGCTTCAACTCCGGCCTCTTTCGAATCTCGCATTACGATGCCGGCAGGGCCCTTTTCCAGACGTCCATCCTCAAAAGGTGCTGTGACCAGTCTGCGTATGCTGAGCGAATACGCCGAGGAGATTGACGCGGAGGCTCCTACATCTGCCGCAGATTTTGCTGCCGAGGTCAACCCAATGCTGGCGACGCTCGTGAATTTCCATAATGAAGGTGTCGTCGAGTTTTGGGTTAATCATTGCAGGAGGATTGTGGCTTGTCTGTATGAGCTTGAGCTTATGAGTCCTCCCACTGAGACTCAGGCTTTGAACTCCCAGTGGGCCGCATGGGTTGAGCAGAGTGTTCCGTTACTTCGCCATTTCGAATGAGAGGCAACCCTTAAGCGGAAAGAACGTAAGGCGACTGCTGCTGAATCTGCCCAACTGCGCGCTGAGGTTGTCGCTAATGCTGCCCTGCTGAACGCCATTTTTGAAAACCTTCAACGATGTATCTCTGACGGGCTGGTGTTGAGGAAGAAGCTTGATCTTAATGAGCAGGTCGCGCAGAGTCAGGAGGCTGCCCAGCAGGAAGTTGATCATAAGCTCTCATCCTGTTTGCAGCAATGGGCCAAAATTGAAGCAGAGCAGGCCGCGGCAGCTGACCGTGACGAGAAGCTGAGGGGAGTGCATGAGCAATTGATTGGCCTACTGAAGATGCTTCCCTCCCAATAGTTGCATTTTGCGCCATTTGTAAATTTTGAATAAAATGTATTCATTTTTCTTTATCCTTTCAGATGATGTAGCCTGTACTCAATTGAATTCATGAATAAAAGATACATTTCTTTCGCAATGTCTTGTGTCATCTCTCTGCTTTCTTCTTTCTTTTGTTATCAGCATGTCATCTTAGCAAACATAGCCGGCAGATGATGGGGTGAACATCTTGTTTTGGCTTCTTCGAGGGGTAGTGATGGCTTAGGAGGCAGGTTCAGATCTGCTGCCTAAGACTTTTCAACTTCATGAGCCGTGAGGGTCTCATAAAGACTTTTCTCCCTACGAGTCGAGAGGATCTCGTAGGTGTATTTTCTCCTTAGGAATTGTGAGGATTCCTAAGTGCGTTTTCTCTTGAGAGTCGTAAGGATCTCACAAGAGAATTTTCTCCCTTACAAGTCGAGAGAACTCATAAGTGGTTGTTTCCCACCTTGTCGATATTCGACTTCGGAGAATGTGGCCAACAGATAGTCTATCTTGACCTTCTTGTAGGGCACCGATGGCTTAGGAAACAGGGTTAGGATCTGCCACCTAAGACTTTTCAAATTTATGAGCCGTGAGGGTCTCATAAAGACTTTTCTCCCTACGAGTCGAGAGGATCTCGTAGGTGTATTTTCTCCTTAGGGGTCGTGAGGACTCCTAAGTGCATTTTCTCTTGAGAGTCGTAAGAATCTCACTAGAGAATTTTCCCTCTTACAAGTCGAGAGGACTCGTAAGTGGTTTGTTTATCCCAATCAGAGCAAAGCTCTATTCAAATTCTAAGGCGGGAGATGAAGCAACGCTTCTGTTTCCCCCAATCAGAGCAAGGCTTTGTTTTAATTTCAAATAATAATAAAGGAATTCAAATAATAATAAAGGAAGCCACGATTCAGCTGATTTGCGCTCCGCGCTGCGCGACACGTGGCAGCGCAGTTGCGCTAGCGCAGTTGCGCTGCGCTCTGCGCTGCGCGACACGTGGCAGCGCAGTTGCGCTGCGCTCTGCGCTGCGCGACACGTGGCAGCGCAGTTGCGCTAGCGCAGTGCGCTACTCGACACGTGTCAAGCGCAGGTGTGCTTGCGCCAAACAGAAAAATTCTGAAAGATCTTTCTGATCTTATTAAAACAGTAAGATTCTCTTCTGTAAAACAGAAGCCCTTGGATCAAAGATCCAACGGTGGGGAAAAATCCCTAAATCACTCAGAGAAAGATCTCTTTAACTAATTTAACAAATCTATTGGCACTATATAAAGGCCCCTAGACTCCAAGTCTAAAACACACAGAGATACATAGAACTCCTAAAAAGAAAGTTTGAGAAGAACTCAGAAAGAAAAGAACGTAAACCTCTGAAAAGAAGAATTTCTTCTAAAAAGATCGATGATCTAAGAACAAGATCAAGGTCTTAAAATAAAAAAAAGAAAAAAGATCAAATAATAAGAATAAAAGAAGAAGTAATATACTTCTTTATTAGATCATTTGATCTACATAAAGGCATTGCCTATTGATGAACCAGTGGTTCTGGAATCTTAAAAGATTCTATTCTTTAATCCAAAATTGGATCAAGATAATTAAAAGTGCCCTGCACTTGTAAATCAGCACTGTTGCGCTCTTGGGTTGGCGCAAGCCACCAGAGAGCGCCACGTGTCGGCCCCAGAACAAACTGCGCTATGCGCTTCTAAAACAGAGCATTGCTCTCTTAAATTGGCGCACTGCACCAGAGCGTGCCACGTGTCAACAGCGCAGCGCACTGCGCTTGCGCTCATCAGAGCGCGACACGTGTCACCTCCACATGCACTTGCGCTCATTAATTAGCGCAGAGCGCCTGACAGGCCACGTGGCCACTGTCAGATCTTTAATGCTCTGCATTACTTAAAGAGGGCCAAGCCCAATTAAAAAAAAGGCCTAACAGGCCTAATAAAATGCAATGCATTATATTTAAAAAGGGCAGAGCTCAAACAAAGGTCTGTCAGACCAAACAAATGCTGTGCATTTAATTAAAAGCTCAATGTTATCCATTAATAAAGGGCAGAGCCCAAGCAAAGGCTTAATAGGCTAACTACAAACAAAAATGTTGACCATTTTTCAACTGGACTTAACCCAATCATGGCCGTAAGTCCTCAAATTAAATTGAGCTGAGCACAACTGCTCTCTTAAATCAATTTACAACCGGTTCAAGGGTACATCTCTGAACTCCTCTGACATCTGTCGTTGTAATCCTTCAACGTCGTCAGAGAGGTGACGGGTCCCGACAACCACACATCGATACGGACTGCGGGGTCCTTAAACTCGTGGACCGAAACGTCCTTAAACTAATATTCGTCCCAAAATGGGAACGTTGGACCGAAATGTCCTTAAACGAATATTCGTCCTAAAATGGGAACGTTGGACCGAAATGTCCTTAAACTAATGTTCGTCCCCAAATGGGAATGATGGACCACTATGTCCCTAAACTGGTAACACGGACTGTGGGGTCCCTAAACCCATGGACTCATGCGTCCTTAAACCGACAATACGGACCATGGGGTCCCTAAACCCATGGACTTATACGTCCTTAAACCAATGTTCATCCCCAAATGGGAATGATGGACCACCACGTCCCTAAACTGGAAATCGACCGCAATGTCATTAAACTAAACAATTGAGCCAATTGCTCTCTTGTCGGATCTAAACGATCCCGTTAAGTTGATCTTAGTCTGGAGATTAGGCTAACGTATCCTTAACAAAAGTTTAAGTTGATCTTAGCCTTAAATAGGGCTAACGTATCCTTAAACCAAAACCCCAAACCCAAATCTAAGAAAATACGGATTTGGACTAATGCACGTCCTACGGGCGATGACATAAATTAGTCTCCGTATACAATCCATGGGCAACCACAAACAAAACAAACACCCACGACATGAAGTGAAATTATGGAGAAGGAGAAAGTTGTTACCGCGATACGGTAACGTAATTAACTGCAGAGGCTTGCGTCTGCAGGGAAGAGCGTCCCCACAATCAAAAACCCCTCAAGCGAGGGGGAATCTGACGAAGTCTGCTACATCGGCCGCATCAGTCTAAACCTCCGATACACGGTGCCATAAATCAACTTGGCATCTTCAGAGAGGTGGACGGATAAAACCAAATAGCATCTGCCCCGAATCTCAGTCAAGACGAACCTGCGCGGTCGCGTCTCCATGATTCGGTGGGGAACAGATTCTGGCACGCCTGGTGGGACCTTTTCCTCTTTTCACTCCACACTTCGTGTGTCGTGTTTTTCCCGCGATCAAATAATCGCGGTGTGTATGTTTTTGGTTGCCCTTAGCGGAGTGGATATTGAAGCCGGCATTTCGTCTCTATGAAGAATGGCATTTGCCCCCACCCTAGCAACTCAGGCTCTGTTATATCCGGTGGAGTCAAGTATGGGTCACTTGCAGCCTCAAGTCTCTGCAATCCGGCTCTTCAAGAAATCAACGAGCTTCTTTTTGGGTCGATGCTCCCACCTCCCACCCTCGGTGCCTCAACGCCGATGGAGGAAGCCTAGAGGATGTCTGTCGTCCACAGGCAGGCTCCCCAAACAGCACCCTTGCCGACGGAATCGGTCCTCAAACAACTGGCACATGCCAAAGACCAAGGTCGACGCAGGGGGCAGAATATTCAAGTTCTTCAAGAAATCAATGGCTTCAAACTGCACTAACTGCAACAGCAACTCTCGCTCTGTCCTATCTGGAGGAGTAACCTACGGGCCCCAAGTGGCCTCTCTTTTCACTATGCCAGTGGAGTAGGTAACTCAAGCCACCACTGGGCTATTCTTCGGGACCATGCTCCCGCCAACGAGCTTCAGCGCTCCTGTACCATCGCAAGAAGCTCCCAAGAAGTCGTTTTTCAGCGCTCCTGTACTTATTTACGCCCTACTTTGCATTATACTATATATAAGCACACACAAAAAAAATTGTGATAATAAAAGAGTAGAAAGTGAAAAATTATATTTAAAAGATAGGAATAGTTTAAGAAAAACAAGAAAGTTAGATGTTTTCTTAAATGAAACTAGTAATAAGTAGTTATGAGCTGTTGTCCCAAGGGTTAGTAAGATGAAGGAAATTACTAATCTGAGGATAAAAATAAGCCTGAAAAATAGTTCCTATTCTGGAAGCCAAACATTTGAACATTGATACCCTACTATACGCACTCATACACATCTTGAAACTCGGGATAGTAGAGGATACCTTGAAATGCTCTTGTCTAAAAGCCAAAGTATGAAGAAAATAAAAGTGGAGAATAAAAAATAAAATGGTGAAAAGAAAAATGAACACTGGTTTTGTTATCACCGAGGCAGCAATAAAAAAAATATAGCTAAGGTGCTTTATCACCTAGTACCTTAGACCAACTGGTTTGGGAGCCACTGCTAAGCCTTAGGTGTTGCAAGACGATGAAAAACACCTAATTAGCAAGCACATGAGTAATTGGTCGGTTAGTACCTCAAGAAATATTAACGGTCACATGAAGAATGTGTGAGCAAATTCCATCTAAATATCTATTAAAAAGTACTAAGGTAGATGGACAAGAGTATGATTGCTTGAATTGAATTCTCTGAGTGTAGGGATATTCAGTTCACACACGTAGGGGTATATGATCAATGTTTGGAAGAAAGGTAGGAATGAAAACTAAAGGCGATGTTTTATTGAGTGATAATGTGATTTCTAACATTTTTTCATGACCATTAAGATAGGGCTCATAGCAACTGAAAAGCTGGTATAGTTGAAAACTCTTATTTTCAAATTTTTTCTTTTATAGTTCTTATCTTTATATAACTTTCACCATCTCTCTTTTATTATACGATTTTGTGGGTGTAATCCGCTGAAAACCCTCAGGAGACAACACTCCTCCTACTAGGGATATGCTACTGGCGCCAAGTAAGGAAGGCTGGGGGCAACTCTCCTCCTGGACTGACTCCGCCAACTCCAACGGCGGAAATTGATGTTGCTGTTCCAACTGGGAACAGCTTTGAACCACTTAGGAAGGTCCGTAAGAACTCTCCGACCGCTGTGCTGAAAAGATCTCCTCCACCTACGGAGAGCGCTACAAAGGTGAAGCCGGAACAGCCCCCTCAACGACTGTCCTCTAAAATTTATAAGGTCTGGCGACGGGTTCAGGACTCAGTAATCGACCAAGATCACTCTCGCCGACAGAAGTGGGTGAAGGTTCAGGAAGAAAAGAACCGTCCTGTCAAACAACAAAGGACGACAACCACTCGGGAACCCACTACAACGGCCCCCTTCATGTCGACTACTCAAAAGAAAAGAAGACCGGAGAAAGTTCCCACACCTGCGGCGAACGTCGAAGGCAGTGAACCCAAACGCCCTAAGTCCGGGGGCATTGTGGTACACACCGTCTACATGGCATCCGGGAAAGAGGACAGCCATACATCCACAGGTCATAGACCGCTTACGCGGTCGGTGACTAAAGCTCAGGAGCAGCAGCAGAAGCTCCAGGAAATGATGACCGCGATGGCCACACTCACTGGGCCAAAAGAAAACCCTGAAGCGTCCTCGGATCAACGCCAGGAGCAAGAAACTGACGCCGAATTCCTTCACAGGATACTGGAAAAGAAGGACAAAGAGGCTGCAGAACAAGCAGCCAATATAAAATGAATGGCCTTTCTGTTCCAGGACATGGCGGGTATGATGATCCAGCAAGATCCTCCTGCTGAAGACCCTCCGATCGTCCTTGAAGATGACAGAGGAGAGACGTCAAATCCTCCACCAGCGCTGTCAACAGCCAAGGAGGAGACAATTTCTAAAGCTGACCTGGATGAATATATAGCTCAGCAGATACGGGTTCATCAGGAAACGGAGGCAGACGGTCAAGTTGTCAGAACGGGGCGACCATATCCGAGATGATATGATCAGATCAAGTACCCGCCGGGCTATACAATACCGAAATTCCATGTCTATAAGGGGACTGGCAATCCCCAACAACATGTTGCCCAATTCAAGGCTCTTTGCGGTAACACCGGCGGTGATGATAAATTGTTGCTTCGCCAGTTCGTCGGTAGCTTATCGGAGACGGCATTTGAGTGGTACTCCGAACTCCCAAATGACTCCGTCAAGACCTTCGCTGAAATGGAGTTGTTATTTACCCAGCGCTTGCAAGTGCCAGTGAGCGTACTCCAATAACAGCTTTGATTAATGCGAGAGTAAAACCGGGCGAGACTTGGGTTCAATATGCAATCCGATGGCGGAACTTGTAGTCAAAGTGCGAACAACGCATTGAAGAAGCGCCGGCGGTGGGCATGTTCGTGGGCACCCTAGATCCTCATGCAACTATCTCACAGTTCATGATGTTCTTTAAACCAACCACGTTCCAAGCCTTGATCGATAAATTAGCCCAGATGGATCAGATGGGTCACAGACCGTTTCCTCCAAAGCCGGACTCTCGAAATGAGAAAGGGAAAGGGAAAGCGATCGTCGTCGCCAATGCTCAACAACAGCTGAGCAACTTGAAGCCGGTTGTTCGTCAAAACAATATGCTTCCACATTTGTCCCTCGAGGAGAGGCTGGGATGTCCTTACTCGTTTCCTCAGAATAAAACGAGAAGACTGTTTGAACTGGCATTGCGTAACAGACTCATTAATATACCGGAGTCAAGACGTCTGTCGCAGCCAAACGACGTCAATGATCCCAATTACTGTCCCTATCATCGAGTATTAGGTCATCCGATTGAAGATTGCTACGTCGTCAAAAACTGGATTGAAGATCAGTATCAGCAAGGCAAGTTCGCGTTATCCGAAAGATGGAAAGTGAACCCGCTGCAACCTCATACTTCTAAAATGGTGAATACGCCGGGGGCAACGTGCTCCCTTGTTGAAAAAGCCCCATGGGAGGTTATGTTATGAGCCAAAACCAAAAGGATGCTGAATGATCTCAAAACATGCCCGACGGTCAGGTGGAAGAACCCGCTAGAACCCCAGATCATTGAAGGGATGTTGAAGTCACGCCCAACTCCAAGGACCGGTGGTGATGGCCCAAGCATTCATACCCAGCCGTCGAAATCTTCAAAGAAGAAGAAGAAAAGATCCAGAAAGCCCGTGAAGCCTGGTGACAAGCGCACGGACTTACAGAAACAAATTGACGCGCTGGAGGAATACAATCAAAAGGCACGGACTCCCGTCACACTCCAGGAGTTCCTTAACCACGTCTTTCAAAAGGAAGATGAGGGAGAGTCGGATGAATCCGAGGAATACGTGGCGAGTTGTCATGTGATCTCTCACTCATTTACGGACGATGAGAGAACTCCTTGCACTGAGAAGCTAGGGGCAGATCCTGAACCGAAACTTCTGGGGCCATCAGATGAAACCATTGATGCATTACTCAACGAAGCTCTTTTGAAAAGTAAAGCTGATCGGGAACGCGAGACGGTTATATTTGAAAAGGCCAAGCGCCAGCGATTAGACGAAAAGGTCGAGACACTCCCGTCAAATCAAAGTACATCCATTGTAGACAAAATCAAATTCAAGACGAGGAAGAGGTTTGCTAAAGCCATGTCGATGGGGATGAAGCTGCCACCCTCTGAAGGAAACATTGTCGGCAAAGCGGAAATGCACCCTTCCTATTGCTTATATCATCGGAAGGTTTCGCACCCCACCGAAGAGTACAAAGCTTTCAATAAATGGTGGCAAGGATATGTTGTTCACCGGCAACAATTCAAGCGGGAGAAGCGCAAAACTCATCGGGAGAAAAAAAGTACGACCGAGGAGCTTATAAGAACTACCGGCGATTGTCGCATGGTTAACGCCGAGGAAGTGCAAATTCTCACATTCGGGAGCGACTCTGACGAGGAAATGGAGCTTAGCCCTCTCTTTAAAAAGTCCACCTCGGGAAAGGAGGAAGAACCGAAGGCCTGCGAAAATATTCGGCTGCGTAATCGTACACTACCCGAAAAGAATTTTGGACCCTCAAATAAAAAAGATAAAGGGAAAGAAAAGGTCTCTGAGGATATCGCCTTAGATGACCAAGTCATAGAAAAGCTAATCGCCAAGGACCCGCCGAAGGGAAATAAGGTGGACTACAACGTTCTAGCACACTTGAGAAAGCTACCTTCGCAGCTCAGCGTTCTTGACGCCCTTCTACTATCAAAAGAAGCAAGGGATTTGTTGATCAAAGCGCTACAGGAGCCAGAGCAATTCCAAGCTTTTCTCGCCGAAGAAAAGATGAAGGACGAGCTGGAAGAAGTGCACACAGACGATGTCACTTTCAGTGATGAAGACCTTCTCCTTGGGACGCGTGAGCACAATCGCCCCCTCTATGTCAAAGGATACTGCCACGATATAAAGATAGGCAAAATCCTGATCGACAATGGGTCTTCCGTCAATCTTCTCAACGTGCAAGTGTTGAAGGAAATCTGCATGAGTGTACAGCATCTCGCTCGTGATAAGATCACCATCTCTGGTTTTGACTCTCAATCATCATGGACTCTTGGGTCTGTGATACTGACGTTACGCTTTGGGCTTTCGTCACGGACATTAAATTCCACGTCATAGACGCCAAGACATGCTATAATGCTCTGCTCGGCCGGCCTAGGTTACATGAGTACAACATCATCCCTTCTACAAAGCATCAATGTATGAAATATTTTAAGGATGGTCTCGAGTATACCGTAACAGGAGAGTTGAACCCATTCTCCGTGAACGAAGTCCGCAAATATGAAGACGCAAAATACTTCTTACCGGATTTCGAAGACACGGAGAGGTGTCATAAGCCGGAGAACAAAGCTATCGCCACAATCCCTGTTTTCGGGAGCGATACAGAGGAGGACGAAGAGATGGTTTATTCGGGCCCACCCCAGTACAACAAGCCAGGACCGTCCACTCCCACATTGATCTTTGGCAGTGATTCGGAAGATGAAGTCCATGCTATATTTTCCGCTCGACCTCCAATACAAACTTTCGCTGGTAAAGAGCAAAGTCTGCAAGTCGCCGTGGTTCCACCCAAACATCATAAAGAGCTGGACGCGCTTGATACCTATAGTGTGGAAGAGCTGCAAACGTTCTATGTCCCTACCAGGCGAGAAGGCGAAAAGGCAATTCTATTCTACCGTTCGGGGGAAACCAAGGTGGAAAAAGAAATCTGGCACGGTGCGGATTCTACGCTTGACAGGCTTTAGCCCATTCGTCTGCCTAGATATTATACAGAAGGCTTGAAAAGGCCATTAAAGCACCAAGGGATACCCGTCAAACAGACCGCTCGAAAAGCTAAATTCTATGATAGGATCTGGAACGTTCCTGGAACTCAGCACAAGTTGCCCAATGGGAGAATGGAAGCAATCGGGCTTGGATATGTTCGGTCCAAGAAACGGGAGCTACTCCGTGACTGCTATGTTGTGCATAACTTTGATGAAGAAGGGGATGCTCAATAGGAAAATGTTAACCCTGAACCAGAAAAAGTCCCCGAAGCAAAAATGCCCAGTTCGTCGTTCGAAGAACAAATGGATAAGCTTATAAGGGAAGCTGGTCAAAAAGTTCGAGATGACCACAACCGCGAAATGGCCATCTACGAGAAAGGCAGGACGCAACGCCTCCTTCAACAGGCTAAGAAAGATGAAAATGTCGCTCCCTGTCAACCTGTTGCAAAAAAGGCCCGACGCAGAGGCAGAAATAAGTCAAAGAGCGGAAAAGGCGTTCGACAGCGACAAAGCGGGACTAAAAAGTCACGCTGTCGAGAATCAAGTGGTCTGGATTCGTCCCTTATGAAGAAGATGAGTCGAGCATACTCCTTTCCGCAAGATAAGACAAAGAAGATACTTGGTCTCGCCATAAGGCATCAAATGCTTACACTGCCGGAGTCTAAACACCCTGAGCAAGCAGGCGAAGTCTTACACCCGAACTATTGCTCTTATCACAGGGTAATAGGGCATCCTCTCGAAGACTGTTTCACCTTCAAGAACTGGGTCGAAGATCAGTATCGGCTCGGCAAGTTCGCTCTATCTGACAGCTGGAGGGTAACGCCGCCACAGAAGCATGAACCCAAAGCCACGAGAGCAGAACCAGATCCACATCAGTCTTGGAAGTGGGCTCGTACTTGTCATATGATAACAATATCAAAAGAAGAACCCGAGAATGTGGATGACCTCCCTTGGTGCTTCGAAAATAATGGTGATGAGGTGATCTCAGAGTTTCCACCGATGCCCAAAGAGCTGGAAGATGGAATACACACTACTGCAGATAACCTCAAGAAGATTGATTTGGGAACGACAAGTGACTCAAGGCCTACGTTTGTCAGCGAGCTACTGTCCGAAGAACAGGTGGCGACACTCAAGGACGTGCTCATACAGTACAAGGACTGCTTCACATGGAACTACTCCGAGATGCCGGGATTAGATCCAGAGATTGCTGTGCACAAGTTGGCAGTATCCCCGGACATCAAGCCAATCAAACAAGCATCGAGAAGAATGCGGCTTGAGCTTAAGATGAGCATTAACGCTGAGATCAAAAAGCTAATTGACTCCGGCTTCATCCAGGAAGTTCAATATCCTGACTGGATCGCCAATATCGTCTCGGTAATGAAGAAAAATGGGACGGTGCGCATATGTGTAGACTTTCGGGATCTCAATAAAGCCTGCCCGAAGGACGATTTCCCAGTGCCAGTCACCGAGCTGATGATAGATAACACGTCCACTCATGAGGTTTTCTCCTTCATGGACGGCTCATCAGGATATAATCAGATAAAGATGCATCCCAAAGATCAGAAGCACACCGCTTTCCGGACCCCGCTGGGTATATTCTGCTACAAAGTGATGCCCTTCGGTCTAAAGAACGCCGGTGCCACCTATCAGAGGGCCATGACGAAGATCTTCGATGACCTTATACATGAAATCGTCGAATGCTATATCGGCGACCTCGTGGTTAAAAGCAAATCATATGAGGAGCATCTCGAGCATCTGAAGATCGTGTTTCAACGTCTTCGACAATACAACTTGAAGATGAACCCTCTCAAGTGTGCATTCGGAGTTTCCTCGTGCAAATTCCTATGATTCATCGTCCGACACCGAGGCATTGAGATAGATCCGTCCAAGATCAAGGCGATCATGGAAATGCCCCCGCCAAGGACCCTTAAGCAATTGCGGTCTCTCCAAGGGAAGCTCGCGTACATCCGGCGATTTATAGCCAATCTTTCAGGCAAGTGCCGCCCTTATAGTCACCTGATGAAGAAGGGAACCCCGTTCGTCTGGGATCACAAATGCCAGAGCGTGCTAGACGAAATCAAACAATACCTGCAGAATCCGCCAGTATTGGCTGCTTCGGTCAAGGGAAAGCCTCTCATTCTATATACAACCGCCCTCGAAGGTTCCTTAGGCGCATTATGGGCACAAGAGAACGACCAAGGGAAAGAAAGAGCTCTTTATTACTTAAGTCGAGTTCTCCTGGGAGCAGAAAGCAACTACTCCCGCATCGAAAAACACTGCCTGGCGTTGATCTTCATGATAACAAAGCTCTGGCACTGCGCGTTGGCGCATGAAGTCCGTCTCGTTTCGAAGGTGGACCCCATTAAATATTTAATGTCGAAGGCTATATTGACAGGGAGACTCGCTAAGTGGGCCTTGCTCTTAATGGAGTTTTCAATAACCTACCAGCCTCTCAAGGCAGTAAAAAGCCAGGCCATCGCCGACTTCCTCGCTGAGCACCCGATACCTGCCGATTCTCCTTTGAATTGCGAACTGCCAGACGAACATGCGTTTGATGCGATCAACGGTAGTGATACCCGATGGGAACTCTATTTCGACGGAGCATCTTCCATGAAGAAGCGCAAACAAAGCATCTCTATAATCAAATCGGGGGTGGGCCCCATCTTCATAACTCCACAAGGAGGGATAATGCGCTTTGCTTTCTCCTTAACAGAGCCGAGGACAAACAATGAAGCCGAATACGAAGCTTTAATAGCAGGCCTCGAGATCGCCATCGATATAGGAATTGAAAACCTCCTTATATATGGAGATTCTCAACTGGTCGTTAGTCAAGTAAACGGCGACTATCAAACGTGCAAACCAGAGCTGGTGAAGTATGGCGAGAGAGTACAGCAACTGTTGACTCAAATCCCCTCCTACATGTTGGAAAGCATACCGCCCGCAGAGAATAGCAAGGCGGACGCGTTAGCCAAGCTCGCTAAGGAACTGGCTGATGAGAACCTCGATGACGTCAGAATCGTGGTACAAAGCCGTCGGGTGCTCGCCCCAGCAGAAATATCTCCGGAATCACCCGAAGAGAAGGAAGCGACTGAGCAAATGGCTATGCAAATAAAAGACCAGGAAAAGGCTGAGGATTGGAGAGAAATCTTTATAGACTACTTCAAATCCCGTCGAACGCCTGAAGATGCGTCCTTAAGACATCAGCTCATGAAACGAGCTCTGTCTTTTGCCTTCGTCGATGATACTCTGTACAAGAGGTCGTTTGATTCTCTGTAGTTGAGATGTCTGGGACCTGAGGAGGCGAAAAGAGTCATTCAGGAAGTTCATGACGGACTCTGCGGTTCTCACCAAGCAGGCCCGAAGATGAAGTTGAAGATTAAACGGATGGGCTATTATTGGCCAACGATGATTTAGGACTGCCTCGAGTATGCGAAGCAATGCCACTCATGCCAAATTCATGGGGACTTCATCCATCAGCACCCAAATCCTCTACATCCAAAAGTGGCTAGCTGGCCGTTCGAAATGAGGGGGGCTGATGTAATCGGCCCCATCGAACCAGCATCGTCCAGGGGACATCGATTCATCTTGGCAACGACTGACTACTTCTTCAAATGGGCAGAAGCAGTACCGCTAAAGGAAGTGAAGACGGAGAATATCCTCCATTTCTTTAAGACGCGTGTCATCTATCGGTTTGGGACCCCGCGACGGATTATTTCCGATAACGGGCCAGCTTATAGAAGCCACAAGATCTGCCGCTTCGCACAACAACACAACATAGACTGGAAATATTCCTCGGTTTATAATCCCTGAGCTAACGGTCTAGCTGAGGCTTTCAACAAGACCTTGACGAAGATCGTAAAGAAGACGGTGTCCCGAAATAAAAAGGACTGGCACGAGAGACTGCAAGAAGCTCTCTGGGCGTATCGAACTACGTTCAAGACGGCCACGAACACAACGCCATACGCGTTAGTCTTCGGTACAGAAGCAGTACTCCCCCTCGAGATAGAATTACCCTCTCTACGAGTGGCAGTCCACTACGAGCAGACGAACGAAGAAAACGCTCACCTTCGGCTTGAGGAGCTTGATGCCTTTGATGAAACCCGGCTCATAGCGCAACAAAATCTGGAGGCTTATAAAGCAAAGATGACGCGCTCATATGAAAGATTGACCAGGCCGAGGACATTCCGCCAAGGCGAACTCGTGCTAGTGGTCAAAAGACCTATGATCCCCAATCGTGCCAAGCGGGGAAAATTCGAGCCGAACTATGAAGGCCCGTACATCATAGACAAGGTCTACCAGGGTGGAGCCTATCTACTCATGGATATGCACGGTGAAAGACCTTTCAGGCCCATAAACGGTCGCTTCCTGAAGAAATACTATGCCTAATGAGTTACGGCCTAGGTCAATGATAGATGACGACGAATATGTCCGCTCGCTATCTCCCTAAGCTCAAAACTTTATAAGCGGTAGCTGGCCAACGGACCGAAACGTCCTTAAACTAATGACGGAACACGACGTCCTAAAACTAGCTGACGACCGAAACGTCTTTAAACTACCGCAGCATCCTCAGGCTGACGATATATAAAAAAAAAAGAATAATAAAATATATAATAATAAAGACGGTATGTCGATAAGCGAAATGGGAACGGATGAAAACCCGAAAGGGCTCCGTGAGTAAAAACAGCAGGGCTACCGGCGAGTGTTCGTGAAAACCCGAAAGGACGCGACCTCGTTAAAAAAAAAGAATATAAAGAATATAAAAAAAAGAGACGGTATGTCCATAAGCAAAATGGGCACGGATGAAAACCCGAAAGGGCTCCGCGAGTAAAAACAGCAGGGCTACCGGCGAGTGTTCGTAAAAACCTGAAAGGGCGCGACCTCGTTAAAAAAAAAGAATATAAAGAATATAAAAAAAAGGAGACGGCATGTCCATACGCAAAATGGGCACGGATGAAAACCCGAAAGGGCTCCGTGAGTAAAAACAGCAGGGCTACCGGCGAGTGTTCGTGAAAACCCGAAAGGGCGCGACCTCGTTAAAAAAAAAGAATATAAAGAATATAAAAAAAAGAGACGGTATGTCCATAAGCAAAATGGGCACGGATGAAAACCCGAAAGGGCTCCGCGAGTAAAAACAGCAGGGCTACCGGCGAGTGTTCGTAAAAACCTGAAAGGGCGCGACCTCGTTAAAAAAAAAGAATATAAAGAATATAAAAAAAAAGGAGACGGCATGTCCATAAGCAAAATGGGCACGGATGAAAACCCGAAAGGGCTCCGTGAGTAAAAACAGCAGGGCTACCGGCGAGTGTTTGTGAAAACCCGAAAGGGCGCAACCTCGTTAAAGGACACTTACAGGGTCCTCTCGACTTTGTAAGGAGAAACCACCCGCGTGAGATCCTTACGACTCACAAGGGAGCAATACACTTAGGGATCCCTACGATTCCTAAGGAGAAAATACACTTGCGAGATCCTCACGACTCGTAAGGAGAATTCTCTTATGGGACCCTCACGGCTCATAAGATTTGAAAGTCTTGAGTTACAGAAACCTTAACCTGTTCTTAAGCAACTCCCACAACCTTCGATATTGCCCTACAGGTGGCTCAATACTGACCCTTGTATACAATCTACGGGCGCGAATAAACATTTTCCTAACCAAGTCCCACCCGTGGCTAGGGATATGTCCATATGGTGAACAACCCTTGTAAGTCCTCTCGACTTATAAGGAGAAAACCCTTTGGTAAGATCCTTACGACTTACAGGAGAACATACACTTAGGAATCCTCACGATCCCTAAGGAGAAAACACACCTACGAGATCCTCAAGACTTGTAGGGAGAAATACCTTTGTGGGGCCCTTACGGCTCATGAAGTCAAAAGCCTTAGTCGACAGAATCCTAACCCTGTTTACTAAGCCACCTTTGTTCAACATCGACAGAGGCAAATGATGATTTGCTCCTGGTAATATCCCAGTTGTAGCGATGTTGATGCCTAAGTCGGTATCAAATTCCAAGTCCTTTCATGGCAAATGATGATTCGCACCTGGTAATATTCCAGTCGTAGCGATGCTGATGCTAAGATTGGCGTCAGATTCAAAGTTCCACACTCGCGATAAAAAAAATCAGCGAGCCATACGTGCATACAAAATAGCCGAAATGATGGGGCAACTTGCAATAAAAAGCAGCAAGTAAAAATGTATGTATGCAAAATAGCCGAAATGATTGGGCAACTCGCAATAAAAAGCAGCGAGTGAAAATAAAATAAATAGCCGAAATGATTGGGCACCGCGAAAAATAGCCGAAATGATTGGGCAATCACGACCTTCGCGATATAAAAGCTGAAATGATAGAGCATCGCGGAAATAAAATAATAATATAAAAAAATGTGTGAAACTTTTGCCCTACAGGCGATATCATAGCAATCCCTGTATACAATCCAGGGGCACAAACAAAGAAGGAAACATATCTTCCCTCCCCATGCTCCATCAAAAGACGGAGCCAAGTCTTGACGGCAACTCATATGAAGCCCGAAAGACAATCGGAGATTATCTCACCCCAGCGTGAAGTGATCACCACTTCGGCGTTCGTCTCTACACAACAGACGAAATGTCACTGCAACGTCCCTCCTCCGACAGGATTCGGACACACCACAGCAAGCGAAGCGAAGGCTGAATTCCTAGCTTCACTGTCTTGACGGTAACTCATATAAAACCCGAAAGACACATTACTTCGACTCATGGAAACCAGTGTCCTTGACGAGAGCTTCTTGATTCGCGTCAGCCCGCAGAGAAACCAGTGTATTTTCAGGAATACCCCGATTCGTTTCAACTCCGAGGAAACCAGTGTCCTCGGCAAAATACTTCGACTCAGGGAAACCAGTGTCCTTGACGAGAACTCCTTGATTCGCGTCGGCCCACAGAGAAACCAGTTTCTTTGCAGGAATACCACGATTCGTTTCAACCTCGAGGAAACCAGTTTCCTCGGCAAAATACTTCGACTCAGGGAAACCAGTGTCCTTGACAAGAACTCCTTGATTCGCGTCGGCCCGCAGAGAAACCAGCGTCTTTGCAGGAACACCTCGACTCGTCTCAACCCCAGGGAAATCAGTGTCCTTGGCAACCTCCTCGATTCAGGGAAACCAGTGTCCTTGATGAGAGCTCCTTGATTCGCGTCGGCCCGCAGAGAAACCAGTGTCTTTGCAGGAATACCCCGATTCGTTTCAACTCTGAGGAAACCAGTGTCCTCGGCAAAATACTTCGACTCAGGGAAACCAGTGTCCTTAACGAGAACTCCTTGATTCGCGTCGGCCCGCAGAGAAACCAGTGTCTTTGCAGGAATACCCCAATTCGTTTCAACTCCGAGGAAACCAGTGTCCTCGGCAAAATACTTCGACTCAGGGAAAACAGTGTCCTTGACGAGCACTCCTGATTCGCGTCGGCCCGCAGAGAAACCAATGTCTTTGCAGGAATACTCCGATTCGTTTCAACCTTGAGGAAACCAGTGTCCTTGGCAAAATACTTCGACTCAGGGAAACTAGCGTCCTTGATGAGAGCTTCTTGATTCGCGTCGGCCCGCAGAGAAACCAGTGTCTTTGCAGGAATACTCCGATTCGTTTCAACCTCGAGGAAACCAGTGTCCTCGGCAAAATACTTCGACTCAGGGAAACTAGCGTCCTTGATGAGAGCTTCTTGATTCGCGTCGACCCGCAGAGAAATTAGCGTCTTTGCAGGAACACCTCGATTCTTTTCAACCCCAGGGAAACCAGTGTCCTTAGCAACCTCCTCAAGTCAGGGAAACCAGTGTCTTTGACGAGAGCATCTCGATTCGTCTCGACTTGTGAGGAAATTAGTGTCTTCGTAAGAACTTCTCGATTCGTCTCGACTTGTGAGATAAAGCCTTAGGCAGCAGGGATTAAAAAAAACTTGTTTCCTAAGCACTGGGACCCTGCAAATCGGTCTAAAACGGTCTCTTGCATACTATCCACGGGTCTCACTCTCCAAAGTCGAATCTCGACAAAGAGGGAAACAACCGCTTACGAGTCCTCTCGACTCGTAAGAGGGAAAATTCTCTTACAAGATCCTTACGATTTATAAGAGAAAACGCACTTAGGAATCCTCACGATTCCTAAGGAGAAAATACACCTACGAGATCCTCTCGATCCATAGGGAGAAAAGTCTTTGTGAGACCCTCACGGCTCATAAAGTTGAATAGTCTTAAGTAGCAGACCTGAACCTGCTTCCTAAGCCATCACTACTCCCCAAGATATTCAAGACGGAATGTTCTATATCACCTACAGGCTACGCTTATTTGAGAAATATGCCAATAACAAAGCAGAAAATAAAAGGAAGGAGGCAAAAGATTTGTCATTCATACTCGAAAAATTCTTACATCAATAAAAACAATAAACAAAAACAACATTATTGAAAGGTTTACAATGGTATGACCTCGGACCCAGGACATGGATTGAGGAACTCGAAAGTAACCTTATCTAAGACTTTCCAAGCCTGGCGAACCATTCTAGTGTGCTTTCTTTCGCGAGCACAAGCATCGGGGTCCCCACTGATGTCCTCTTCCCTCTAATAAGCAGCGAGTATGGCGGACTGTTGGAAGGCCTGGTGCAGGAGATCGACAAGATTGTCTCGCCGTCTTTTCGAGATTAAGTTCATCAGGTACACCGAGTTCACCTTATCCTCGGTGGCATCCAACGCCCTAAGCGGCACACCGGAACAGAATAGGGGAAGCGCTTCCCAGATGGCTCCCACGATAAGCTTCAGGAGAGAGAAACGTCGGGGAAGCAGTTGACCGTTATATGCGTCGAAGCGGCTCATGATTTCAGCACACTCCGCGTTTGTGAATTCTCGATTTTGAGAACGGCCGAGTCGGCAGATGTCCCCGTAAGAGATGATCTCATCGAGATCCTACATGTGGGCGTCCATTACTCCTATAAAAGAAAATCGACAAAATTAGCAACCCTTAAGAATTCTGCTATATGATTTAAAAGGAGCAAAGCTCCATTAATGAATCAAGAAATTATAAATAAAATCCTTTCAGAAGATCAGAACTCTATTAACGGAACTCTAATGGAGTTCTCTTTAATTCTCTCTGGATCCCTTTAGAGCAAAGCTCTGCTAAGTGAAACCCTAAATGGGTTTTCTTTAGATCAGGGATCTATTGAGAGCAAGGCTCTTAAAAAATTAATTTAATCTACTTTAATTTTTACCTAAAGATTCTCTAGAATCTGAACTCTTAAAAATGTTTAAACAAGAGAGCAAGGCTCTGAATAAAAATTCTTAACAAAAGAGATGAAAATCATCTAAGGGACCAAAGGTCCTATTTATGGGCATTGAGAGCCCTTTCAATTTCTAAAAGTTGCCGCAATGGTTGGAATTCCGCCACAGCTGCGCTCACGTTTGGGGCCACGTAAGCGCAACGGTGGGGGGGCATTTGTTTACCCCAATCAGAGCAAAGCTCTGTTCAAATTCCAAGGCGGGAGATGAAGCAACGCTTCTGTTTCCCCCAATCAGAGTAAGGCTCTGTTTTAATTTCAAATAATAATAAAGGAAGCAACGCTTCAGCTGATTTGCGCTCTGCACTGCGCGACACGTGGCAGCGCAGTTGCCCTGCGCTCTGCGCTGCGCGACACGTGGCAGCGCAGCAGCTGCGCTCTGCGCTGAGCGACACGTGGCAGCGCAGCAGCTGCGCTCTGCGCTGCGCGACACGTGGCAGCGCAGTTGCACTGCGCTCTGCGCTGCTCGACACGTGTCAAGCGCAGATGCGCTTGCGCCAAACAGAAAAATTCTGAAAGATCTTTCTGATCTTATTAAAACAGTAAGATTCTCTTTTGTAAAACAGAAGCCCTTGGATCAAAGATCCAACGGTGGGGAAAAATCCCTAAATCACTCAGAGAAAGATCTCTTTAACTAATTTAACAAATCTATTGGCACTATATAAAGGCCCCTAGACTCCAAGTCTAAAACACACAGAGATACATAGAACTCCTAAAAAGAAAGTTTGAGAAGAACTCAGAAAGAAAAGAAGGTAAACCTCTGAAAAGAAGAATTTCTTCTAAAAAGATCGATGATCTAAGAACAAGATCAAGGTATTAAAATAAAAAAAAGAAAAAAAGATCAAATAATAAGAATAAAAGAAGAAGTAATATACTTCTTTATTAGATCATTTGATCTATATAAAGGCATTGCCTTTTGATGAACCATTGGTTCTGGAATCTTAAAAGATTCTATTCTTTAATCCAAAATTGGATCAAGATAATTAAAAGTGCCCTGCACTTGTAAATCTGCACTGTTGTGCTCTTGGGTTAGCGCAAGCCACCATAGAGCGCCACGTGTAAATCCCCGTTACCATCTTAATAAAAGTTTTTCCTATTTTCTAAATCCCAAAAATTTACTTTTTCCTCGTATATTTTTGAGAAAGTGGTTGCTTGAATCCCAATATTTATAATTTCCCTAACCCTAAAAGTCAAAAACCCAGAATTAAAACCAACTCGGAAAACCAAAACTAAAACAAATAAAATCAATTTAAATTAACCTTTAATTTCCCTAAACCCACAGCCCAACAACCAAAATCCAAATTTAAAATTAACATCAAAATTCTTTTCCCCGGCCCGTTCTTCTCCTAAGCCCACACACTCTTTTAAATAATCCTTTAATTAATTCCCCGGCCCGTTCTTCTCCTAAGCCCACACACTCTTTTAAATAAATCCTTTAATTAATTCCCCGGCCCGTTCTCCCTTCAGCCCACAAAATTTTAATAAGGAATTTTAAAAAAATAAATAAACCCCAAGCCCACTCCTTCGGGCCGCCTCCTCAATTCACCCGACCCGCTACTGTTCTTCTCCTTTCCCTCCAACGGTAACTTTTCCCCATTTCCCGCTCGCGACCGTCTCCTCCGCAGCAGCTCGCGCCAACGCCCACGCCCGTTATTGCGACGTTACACCCACGACTTCAACCCTCGTTCTCTTCCTCACACCCTCACCTCTCTCTTCTCTGCCATTTCAAATTTTTCCTCATCTCTCTCCACTCACGAAAACTCACCAAGCCCCATTGTCCCTCATCCCACCGCCGGCGATCACCCATCTCTTCGACAACCCCTCGGCAACCCTTGCTCACTCCTCCTCCGCCAACATAACTCCTATACGACTCTACCCGACTCTGCACACTAACTCCCCTGCACACAAGACCCATTACACCCGAGCTCGGCCACCTTGCACCCTCAACGCCGGCGAACTCCCCACTATATCGCCGACCACCCTACGACCTCCTCGCCATCAGCATCAACACCCACACACACACCCTAAACCTACACAACCGAGCCACTATCTCTCTCTCTCTATCTTTCTCTCAAAACCTATAACGAACCCACGCCCACTGTTGCCCTTCGCCGGAACACCGTCGTCGACCGCCGGCAATCCCAGCACTACTCAGGAGATCCACAGAGCCTACTTCACCCTTCCAGCGAGTACAAGAAGTCTCCGGACAACTCCGACGCAAATTCCGTATCTCGAGCCAAGCTCGCGTAATCCGTTTCACGGCGTACATCACGCGTTCATGACGCCGCTGCTGCCGTGCGACCCCGAGACTTTTCCAGGCAAGTGTTTACTTTCTACATGCTAATAGAATTGTGGTACAAACCTAAATCATATAGTTTATAAATTTACCGATTCCCGATATATTATGCGACCTATGTGTTCGATGCTAGATCCCAATGAAAATAATTGTTTAATTTGACGGAAATAGATATTTCCTGTTGGCCCTCATAATGATAAATATCGTGTATAAATCTCACTAGAAAATACGATTGTTAGTGACTAAAACTGATACCCCCAAATATGCCGATAAAACTAGAATTTTTCCGTATCTGAAAACGATTAAAATCACCGTAAATTATATACATACTGGAATGATGCGTTCGAGGGCTTAAATCGAAGCTGACTCGTAGAAATTTAACCCTATGTAAACTTCTAATGATTTCTGTCCTGTAACTGCGATGATATCTAGATCGGAGTACGACTCTGGACTGCAGTCCAGAGCGACTCTGATTATTGTGTACTGTCCCAAAATGTGTGTCACTGTGTTTCCTGAAGTCGTATGTTACGGAACTCTGCAGTAGATTAAATATAATTCTGTTAGCTAAACAAAACAAGTGGTTCCATTCCGTTTCATTGCCGTTTGCTATTTTAAACTGTAAATAAAAGGGCAGAACGTATAACTGTCCAGAACAGATTCAGAAGTGATTTACTGATGTTAAACTATGTATAACTTTCAACGTACAGATGCGATTGAGGATCCATCTATTGCATTGAATACTCTATTGAAAACCCTAGATTTCATTGAACTGTAGCATCGCTAAAATCTGAACCCAACTGGGTGCAATTCGTGTCGCGAAACGGACGTTCAGTTCTGAAACTGAATTTCCAGCCGTGAGCACTTAAAATGAAACAGCTGTATCTTGAGAACCGGAATCCCGATTGAACTGAAACTAATTTTGATGAATTGCTGACTGGGTGTTCTATTTATCTTACTTGTATCATTTTGCTTAATTCTTAACATATTAATTTATGTAATTTTTGTAAGATAATGACATGCATATTGATTCATAATACATTTAGCTTAATGATGGCATACATATATATATCATACCCCATTTGCTATATACTTAGTGTTAGTGCGTGTTAGAGTCAGTGGACATTGCATTATCGTGCGTGGTTGATGTTGATTTAGGAGTGACGAGTATACCAATGGGAAGTGAATATTCGTGACAGTGATTGATACAGTGAGCAGTGATAAAACCGTACCATTGATATACTTGTACACGACTGAATCAAGATCACAAATAGTGTAAACCTGGGAATAAAAGGGGAAATCGAAGTGGAAAGAGAATCTTATTTAGCGGGACCGTGTTTTAGAGGATGATCATTCGAGCAGTGATATATATAGTAGGTAGGATCTAGCGATCCGGCTGGCAGGGTTATGTCCCGGGCATGTGGGCCGTTGTCTCGGGTATGTACGAGACTCCTGTTAAACATGATCCTCCTTCCACTATGCGATTTCAAACATGACCTAGAGACCGATAGGGACACAGAACATATTCTGCATCATATAGTGACATAGTGATTACTTGCATTGTTCTTACAATAGTACTACCTCATTTACCTGTTTCATCTTATTATAATAATATTGTTATTAAGTCGCTCTGACGACCTGAGTATGCATGCTCAGATTCCGTGGGAGGACCAGCACAGGAGACGGATCTACCCTTCGAGTTCACGGAGATATAGTCTGGTGTACTTTCTTCATTTACTGCTTCCCATAAAAGTGATCGTGAGATTGAACTTGGTTAGTAATTATTCTTGTTATCTGTAATGTGTGAACAATGGATTTTAATGTAATAAATTAGTGATGTATTTCCTTTACTACTGTGCTTTATTTACTGATTACCATGTAATGCTAGAAGCCGAAGTGTGACTACGGCAGGATGATTCCTTGATCGTAGGAGCATGGCTGGCCTAGTCATCCCTCGTTTTCCGTATTTTGGGAAGCGGGGCGTGACACCACGTGTCGGCCCCAGAACAAACTGCGCTATGCGCTTCTAAAACAGAGCATTGCTCTCTTAAACTGGCGCACTGCACCAGAGCACGCCACGTGTCAACAGCGCAACAGCGCAGCGCACTGCGCTTGCGCTCATCAGAGCGCGACACGTGTCACCTCCACATGCACTTGCACTCATTAATTAGCGCAGAGCGCCTGATAGGCCACGTGGCCACTGTCAGATCTTTAATGCTCTGCATTACTTAAAGTGGGCCAAGCCCAATTTAAAAAAAAGGCCTAACAGGCCTAATAAAATGCAATGCATTATATTTAAAAAGGGCAGAGCTCAAACAAAGGTCTGTCAGACCAAAAAAATGCTGTGCATTTAATTAAAAGCCCAATGCTATGCATTAATAAAGGGCAGAGCCCAAGCAAAGGCCTAATAGGCCAACTACAAACAAAAATGTTGAACATTTTTCAACTGGACTTAACCCAATCATGCCCGTAAGTTCTCAAATTAAATTGAGCTGAGCACAACTGCTCTCTTAAATCAATTTACAACCGGTTCAAGGGTACATCTCTGAACTCCTCTGATATATGTCATTGTAATCCTTCAACGTCGTCAGAGAGGTGACGGGTCCCGACAACCACACATCGATACGGACTGCGGGGTCCTTAAACTCGTGGACCGAAACGTCCTTAAACTAATATTCGTCCCAAAATGGGAACGTTGGACCGAAACGTCCTTAAACTAATATTCGTCCCAAAATGGAAACGTTGGACCGAAATGTCCTTAAACTAATGTTCGTCCCCAAATGTGAATGACGGACCACTATGTCCCTAAACTCGTAACACGGACTGTGGGGTCCCTAAACCCATGGACTCATGCGTCCTTAAACCGACAATACGGACTGTGGGGTCCCTAAACCCATGGACTTATGCGTCCTTAAACCAATGTTCGTCCCCAAATGGGAATGATGGACCACCACGTCCCTAAACTGGAAATCGACCGCAATGTCATTAAACTAAACAATAAAGCCAATTGATCTCTTGTCGGATCCAAACGATCCCGTTAAGTTGATCTTAGTCTGGAGATTAAGCTAACGTATACTTAACAAAAGTTTAAGTTGATCTTACCCTTAAATAGGGCTAACGTATCCTTAAACCAAAACCCCAAACCCAAATCTAAGAAAATACGGATTTGGACTAATCCACGTCCTACGGGCAACGATATAAATTAGTCTCCGTATACAATCCACGGGCAACCACAAACAAAACAAACACCCACGACATGAGGTGAAATTCTGGAGAAGGAGAAAGTTGTTACCGCAATGCGGTAACATAATTAACTGCAGGGGCTTGCGCCTGTAGGGAAGAGCGTCCCCACAATCAAAACCCCCTCAAGCGAGGGGGAATCTGACGAAGTCTGCTACATCGGCCGCATCCGTCTAAACCTCCGATACACGGTGCCATAAATCAACTTGGCATCTTCGGAGAGGTGGACGGATAAAACCAAATAGTATCTGCCCCGAATCTCAGGCAAGACGAACCTGCGCGGTCGCGTCTCCGTGATTCGGAGGGGAACATGGTTGTTTCCCTCCTCGTCGAGATTCTACTTTGGAGAGTGTGGTCCGTGAATAGTATGCAAGAGTCCGTTTTGGATAGACTTGCAGGGCCCCAGTGCTTAGGAAACAGGTTTTTTAATCCTCGCTGCTTAAGGCTTTTCCTCACGAGTCGAGACGAATCGAGCATTTCTTACAAGAATATCCTAACGTCACAGTTAACCTCTGCTCTTTACGACAAAGGTCCGTTAGGGTCTGTGGTACTAGGGTTTTGTCCGTCGTACCGTCGCGTTGGCTGATGTATCCCTCGATAGGCAATCTTGCTGTTCGAGTAGCCTTGCGATTGTCATGTCTCTGATCCCTTCGGGGGCTGGACAAGACGTCTTCAAGCAATCCTCCTAGGCAATTTGACCGTCGGAAGAGCAAGCGTTAGGAATTTTGCCATGCCGTTTTTTACTTGAGGTTAGGCTCATTTTGGAAAGCCCCGATGAGTCATAACCACTCTGCGCTGGCGTGGGATGATCTCCGATAGTCTTTCAGGTTTTATATGAGTTGCCGTCAAGACCCTGAAGCTAGGAATTTGGCCTTCGCTTCGTTTGTTGGCATTGCGTCTATTGTATCGAGACGAATGTCCTAGCTGTCTCTAGGTTGTTGGTGAACCATCGAGGTTTGGAACTAGGGATTTTGCCGTGGCTCCGTTGTTTGATTGTCGCGTCTGAATCCTGCTGGAGGAAGAACGCTGTGGTGATATCTCGTCTGCTGTATCGAGACGAACATCGATGTGGTGACCACTCCGCGCTGGCGTGGGATGATCTCCGATAGTCTTTAAGGTTTTATATGAGTTGTCGTCAAGACCCTGAAGCTAGGAATTTGGCCTTCATTTTGTTTGCTGGCATTGCGTCTGCTGTATCGAGACGAATGTCGCGGTTGTCTCTAGGTTGTTGGTGAACCGTCGAGGTTTGGAACTAGGAATTTTGTCGTGGTTCCATTATTTGATTGTCGCGTCTGAATCCTGCTGGAGGAAGAACGCTGTGGTGACATCTTGTCTGCTGTATCGAGAAGAACGTCGGGGTGGTGACCACTCCGTGCTGGTGTGGGGTGATCTCTGGTGGTCTTTCGGGTTTTATATGAGTTGTCGTCAAGACCCTGAAGCTAGGAATTTGGCCTTCGCTTCGTTTGTTTTGGCGTGTCCGAATCCTGTTGGAGGAAGGACGCTGTAGTGACATATCGTCTGCTGTATCGAGATGAATGTCACAGTTGTCTCTAGGTTGCTGGTGAACCGTCGAGGTTTGGAACTAGGGATTTTGCCGTGGCTCCTTTTGGTGATGTTGTGTCTGCTGTATCGAGACGAATGCTGAGGTGGAGTTGGGATTTTGCTGTCACTCAGCTTTGTTTTGACGTTGCGTCTGCATCCTGCTGGATTGCGTAGGAACTCCGTTGTTGACATTGCATCTGTTGTAACGAGACGAATGCTGAGGTGGAGTTGGGATTTTGTCATCACTCCATTTTGTTTTGACGTGAGGTCTTTTGTTGACGTTGCGTCCGTATTCCGTTGTAGTGAGAAGAAACGCTGTTGTTGGTCTCCAGGCTGTAAATGTGGCCGTCGATACTTAGAACTAGGGACTCTGCCATAGCTCCGTTGTTTTGACCCTGGGGTCGTTTGTTGACGTCTCGTCTGCATTCCGTTGTAGTGAGAAGAAACGCTGTTGTTGGTCTCCAGGCTGTAAATGTGTCCGTCGAGACTTAGAACTAGGGACTCTGCCATGGCTCCGTTGTTTTGACCCTGGGGTCATTTGTTGACGTCGCATCTGCATCCTGTTAGAGCAAGGAGAAACGTTGTTGGTGATCTCTATGTCGTCTGTGAACCGTCGAGGTTTGGAACTAGGGGGCTTTTCCATGATTCCGTTTCGCTGTGTCGCTTCCGTGCCTTGTTGGCATTAGGAGAAGCGCTGTTGTTGGTCTTCTTGGATGCAGATGTGACCGTCGAGACTTGGCTCTCTTTCTGATGGAGCCTGAGGAGGGAAGGCGTGATTCCTTCTTTGTTTGCGCCCCCGGATTGTATACAGGAATCGATGTGATATCACCTGTAGGGCATAATTTTCATTTCATTTTTTTAATTTCTTTCCGCGATGCTCTATCATTTCAGCTTTTATATCGCGAAGGTCGCGATTGCCCAATCATTTCGGCTATTTTTCGCGATGCCCAATCATTTCGGCTATATTTTTTTATTTTTACTCGCTGCTTTTTATTGCGAGTTGCCCAATCATTTCGGCTATTTTGCATGCATATATTTTTACTTGCTGATTTTGTCTGCAAGTTGCCCCATCATTTCGGCTATTTCGTATGCATGTGTGGCTTGCTGGCTTTTCGCTGCAAGCTCGAAATTAGACACCGATTTCGGAATTAGCACCGCTACTACTGGGACATTGCCATGAGCGAATCATCATTTGCCTCTGTCGATGTCGGACAAAGGTGGCGTAGTGAACAGGGTTAGGATCCTATCGACTAAGGCTTTTGACTTCATGAGCCATAAGGGTCTCATGAAGGTATTTCTCCCTACGAGTCGTGAGGATCTCGTAGGTGTAATTTCTTCTTGGGAATCGTGAGGATTCCTAAGTGCGTGTTCTCCTATAAGTCGTAAGGATCTTACAAGAGTGTTTTCTCCTTAAAAGTCGAGAGGACTTACAAGGGCTATTCACCGTGCAGACATATCCCTAGTCACGGATGGGACTTCGTTAGGGAAATGTTTATTCGCGCCCATGGATTGTATACAAGGGTCAGCATTGAGCCGCTTGTAGGGCAGTATCGGAGGTTGTGGGGCTGCTTAAGAACAGGTTCAGATCCCTGTAGCTTAAGACTTTCAAATCTTATGAGCCGTGAGGGTCCCATAAGAGGGTTCTCCTTACGAGTCGTGAGGATCTCGCAAGTGTAATTTCTCTTTAGGAATCGGGGGGATCCCTAAGTGTGTTGCTCCCTTGTGAGTCGTAAGGATCTCACGCAGGTGGTTTCTCCTTACAAGGTCGAGAAGACCTTGAAAGTGTCTTTTAACGAGATTGTGCCCTTTCGGGTTTTCACATAACTCGCAGGCAACCCCGCTGTTTTTACTCACGGAGCCCTTTCGGGTTTCTATCCGTGCCCATTTTGCTTATGGACATACCGTTTTCTTTTTTCTCTTTTTTTTATTCTAACGAGATTGCGCCCTTTCGGGTTTCCACAAAACTCGCCAGTAGCCCTGTTGTTTTTATTCACGGAGCCCTTTCGGGTTTTCATCCGTGCTCATCTTGCTTATGGACATACCGTTTTTTTTACCACGTCAGCCTAGGGATGCTGCGGTCCGTAGCAGTTTATAGATGTCTCGATCAGTTGCAAGTTTTAGGACATTGCGTTTAGGGACGTTTTGGTCCACAGCCAGTTTTAGGACATAGTGGTCCATTGTTAGTTTAAGGATGTTCCGGTCCGACGCCAGTTTTAGGACATAGTGGTCCATGGGGCTTTCTCTATGAATGAGCATGATGCCCTCGACATATCCATCTTTTTCGGAGCATATGGTTGCGGCGGGTTCATCTTCCAGTTTTCGGATAACGCGAGCTTGCCTTGTCGGTATTGGTCTTCAACCCAGTCTTTGAAGACGTAGCAGTTATCGATCGGATGGTCCAATACTTGGTGGTAAGGGCGGTAATTAGGATTGTTGACATTATTCAGTTGCAGCTGGTGTTTCGGCTCCGGTAGAGTGATAAGCCTGTTGCGCACTGCTAGTTCGAACAGCCTCTTGTTTCATCCCGGGGAAATGAGTAAGGACGTTTCAACTTCTCATAGAAGGGTTGCCGTTTGTTGCTTTGGTGAACAACCGGTCTAGGACCACTCGATTGTTGTTGAGCGTTGGCGACGAAGGCTGTTTTTTCCTTCCCCTTATCCTTTTTGTTCGATCCCTTGTTTGCGGGTCCGAGATTCTTTCCGGGTAGCGTGCGATTGCGCGACTGAATGTTCTCGCAACTCCTCAGTTCTTTCGTTTCAGAGATGGATTCCTTGAAGAGAGGACCGAGGGCTACTTTTTCATCGGAGTCGCTCCCGAAGGTGAGAACTCATGATCCCCCGGGATCAACCCTATGACAATTGCCGGCAATTCTTTTACGCTCATCTGTCGCATTTTTTCGCTGTTTACGAGCTTCACGCTTTGTCCTGTTGAAGTGTTGCCTGTGAGCGACATACCCTTACCACCAACACTTAAAGGAGTTGCAGTCTTTAGTAGGATGTGCGATCTTCTGATGATATAAGCAGAAGTTAGGATGCACGTCCGCTTCATCAAGATGTATACCGCCAGGAGAATTTTCTCCGAAAGAGGGCAGCTTCATCCCCATCGATATGGCTTTGGCGAATCGTTTCCTTGTCTTGATCCTGCTTTCATTTGCGGCGGATGTACTTTGACCTGGTGGGAGTGTTTCGACCCTTTTGTCCAGTCGCCGGCGTTTGGCCTTTTCAAATATAGCCATCTCGCACTCCCGATCAGCTTTGCTTTTTAGACGGGCTTCGTTCAGGAATGCGTCAATTGTTTCGTCTGATGGTCCTAGAAGTTCCGGCTCGGGATCTGCCCCAGTTTCTCTGCGTCAGGAGCTTCTTCACTGTCTATCGACGAGTGAGAGATCATATGGCAGCTTGCCACATAATCCTCAGGTTCATCCGACGAGTCTTTGTCATCATCTCCGTTCTCAAGGATGTGGCTGAGGAATTCTCGGCGTGTGACTGGGGTCCGCGCGTCAATATCCTTTTGCAGATCCGTGCGCTTGTCATCAAACTGCGCGAGCTTTTTGGTCTTCTTCTTTTTCTTTGAAGACTTTGACGGCCGTGCCTGGGTGTTTTGCCCACCGTTATCAATTCTCGGTGTTGGGCGTGGTTTAAGCATCCCATCAATGACCTCGGGCTCTAGCGGACTTTTCCACCTGACGGCTGGGCATGTGTGAAGATCCTTCAGCATTCTTTTCGTCTTAGCTGAAAGAGCGACCTCCCATGGAGCTTTTTCTATAAAAGAGCACGATGCCCCCGGCATGTCTACTTTTTTAGGAGCATGAGGTTGTGGCGGGTTCACCTTCCAGTTTTCGGATAATGCAAACTTGCCTTGTTGTCATTGGTCCTCAATCCAGCCTTTGAAAATGAAGCAATCTTCAATTGGATGGCTTACTGCTTGATGGTAAGGGCAGTAATTAGGATTGTTGAGATCGCCTGGCTGCAACGGACGTTTTGGACCCGGCAGATTTATGAGCCTGTTGCGCAATGCCAGCTCAAACAGTTTCCTCGTTTTATCTTGGGGAAACAAGTAAGGACGTCCTAGTCTCTCCTCGAGGGATGGGCGTGGACGCGTAATGTTTTGGCGAACAACCGACTTTAAGTTGCTCGGCTGTTGTTGAGTGTTGGCAACGAATGTTGCTTTCCCCTTCTCTTTTTCGTTTCGCGGCTCTGGCTTCGAAGAGGAAGGCATGTGGCCTATCTGGTCCATTTGAGCCAGCTTGTCAATCAAGGCCTGGAAAGTAGTTGGCTTGAAGAACATAATGAACTGGGAGATGGTCGCTTGAGGGTCGAGAGTACCCACGAACATGCCCACGGCAAGAGCTTCTTCTATGCATTGTTCGCATCTCGACCATAAGTTTCGCCACCGTATTGCGTATTGAACCCATGTTTCACCTGGCCTTACCCTGGCGTTGATCAATGCGGTGATCGGGGTGCGCTCACTGACGCTTGCAAATCTTTGTGTAAACAGCAGCTCCATCTCCGCAAATGTTTTGACAGGGTCGTTAGGCAGCTCCGAATACCATTCGAAGGCCGTTTCCGCTAAGCTGCCGACGAATTGGCGAAGCAACAGTTTATCGTCGCCTCCAGTGTTGCCGCATAAGGCCCTGAATTGAGCGACATGCTGATGTGGATTCCCCGTCCCTTTATATACATGGAACTTAGGGATCATATATCCCGGCGGGTAACTTATTTGGTCATACCAGCCTGGATAGGGTCGTCCGGTCTTGACAATTCGGCCACCCACTTCATTCGCTCAGTGAGCTCGTATTTGCTGAGCAATATAATCATCAAGCGTGGCTTTTGAGATGGTTTCCTCCTTGGCTGCTGAAAAAGTCGGATGAGAGTTCGATGTCTCCCCTCTGTCGTCTTCAATAATGATTGGAGGGTTTTCAGCTGGAGGTTTCGGCTGTAATATCACCCCGACTATATTTTGGAAGAGAAGTGCCATTCGCTTTATATTAGCCGCTTGTTCTGCGGCTTCTCTGTCCTTCTTTTCGAGGACTCTGCGAAGGAAGTCAGCATCGGTTTCTTGTTCATGACGCTGCTCCGATGACGCCTCCGGTCTTTCTTTTGGTCCGGTGAGCGCAGCCATTGCAGTCAGCATCTTCTAAAGCTTCTGCTGTTGTTGTTCCTGAGCCCTTGTTATTGATCGGGTGAGCGGTCGGTGGCCCGTCGAAGTGCGGCTTTCCTCTTTTCCGGAAGCCATGTAAACAGAATGTACCACCATGCCCCCAGACTTAGGGCGTTTAGGCTCGGTGTTTTTGTGGTCTGCCATGTTTACAGGGGCTTTCTCTGGCCTCCTTTCCTTTTGAGTAGTCGACGTGGAGGGGGCCGTTGTAGCGGGCACCCAGGTGGTTGTCGTCCTTTATGGCTTGCCAGGACGGTTCTCTTCCTGCTGAACCTTCAGCTTCTTCTGTCGGCGGAGGTAGTCTTGATCGATCATTGACTCTTGGACACGTCGCCAGACTTTGTAAACTTTGGAGGACAGCCGCTGAGAGGATTGTTCTGGCTTTGCTACCGCGACATTCTCCACTGATGGAGGAGATCTTTTCAGTACGGCGGTAGGAGAATTCCTGTGCACCTTGTTCAGCAATTCAAAGCTGTTCCCAGTTGGAACAACAGCATTAACCTCCACCGTTGGAGCTGGTGGAGTTAACCTAGAAGGGGAGTTGCCCCGGGCCTTCCTTACTCGGCGCCAGTAGCGACGTCGAGCGTGTCGAGCTATTGGAGTTGGTTCGGTGACGGGGATGACCTTGTCTTGCCCTATGTCCGGTTGAGGCGCCGCTGGTGCCAACCACTTGAAGACTGACGTCCGTTGAGTAGTGGTATCCAATCTGTCGAAGACGGACTTTTGAGCAGGATGGCTATCCGCTTCGGGATGGCCGCTTCAGGTATCGCGGGCTTCTTCATGGGCCCACTTGATCTTTGGCCCAGTTTGCTGAAAACTGAGGCATTGGACTTGGGCGGCCCGTTGAGAGGGGCCACGGTAGTTGTAAGCCAATCAAAGACCGACTTCTTTGGAGCTTCTTGCGACGACATTGGGGCATTGAAGATCATCGGTGGGAGTATAGTCCCGAAGAATAGCCCAGTGGTGGCCTGAGTCACTTATTCCGCCGGCATAGCGAAGTTGGAGGCCACTTGGGGTCCGTAAGTCACTCCTCCGGACGGGATGGAGCGAGAGTTGCAGTTGCAGTTAGTGCAGTTTGAAGTCATTGATCTTCTGTCTTCTGCACGGAGCAAGGCACCAAATCTAAGTATCTCAAATCCACATGCAACCATATCAAACCACGATTCGTTCGCGAACACAAAACACGAAGTGTGGAGTGGAAAGAGAAAAAGGTCCCACCGGACGTGCCAGAATCTGTTTACCGCAGGAAGCCGGGAAGACTGAACGTCTTGCTTGAATCTGGGGGCAGATGCTAATTGGTTCTATCCGTCCACCTCTCCGAAGATGCCAAGTTGATTTATGGCACCGTGTATTGAAGGTTTAAACGGATGCGGCCGATGTAGCAGACTTCGTCAGATTCCCCCTCGTTTGAGGGGTTTTTGATTGTGGGGACGCTCTTCCCTGCAGGCGCAAGCCCCTGCAGTTAATTACGCTATCGTATCGCGGTAACAATTTTCTTCTTCTCCATATGGTCACTTCGTGTCATGGGTGTTTGTTTTGTGTTTGGTTGCCCGTGGATTGTATACGGAGACTAATTTGTGTTGTCGCCCGTAGGGCGTTGATTAATTCAAAAATATATGTTAACCGTAATCATAAACGGCGTCGCTTTGCAGCTAGCCGGTAAATACGGGTCGATCCACAGAGATGTGTAATTTTCTTATGTGTTTTCACGAGTTGATTCCAAATGTGGTTTGATTTTGCTGATTGAGTCTAAAAACTAAGTTGTATGATATTAAGGAACTTGCTAGGGTTAGGTCTAAAGTAGGGTTTGATAAGATTTGTATTTACACCTCTTTCAATGCCTTCGATTAAAACTTTTTTAGAAGTCATAACAATTATTAGTAAAGGGGATTAGGATGATTGGGAAGAAACGAAGTTTCTTTCTCTTGATCCTTGTCCGTCCTTTCCTATTAATTGCTATAACCTTCATGGACATCATGCATGTCCGGTCCTTTATACTACGGTTTCACCATTACCTCATGGGTAGGGTGCCGTAGGGAGCGGATCATGCATGCGTGCATGAAGTTCTACTTATAAAAATATTTGGCATTGAAAGAGATGAGAGATATTCATCTCTCAATCCCTCCTTTATTCCTAACCCTAACAAGCGAGGAAATTACTCGCTCATTAGGGTGTCTTTTAAGAATAGAATTTTGAAAGCACTTACCAATTGCATTTGAAAGAACTACACTAAATTAACTAGGGCAATTGTATGATTAATCTATGGCAAGAATTATACTAGAGAGTTAGGGCAACAATTAAATTAACACTAGGGCAGAAATTGAAATTAAAAACTTACAGAAAAGTGATGCTCTTAATCTCCCAAGAATTCTGAAATTTTATTGATTGAAAAGAGGCATCCCTTTTACAGATCTGTGATTACAATTTATAGGTAAACAGGGAAACTAGGGTTACAGATTCTCGCACACGTGATTTTACAGATGTGCCCACGGAAAATCCAAACCCTCGCACCGACGCACCGACAAGAGAAGACTGCACCGACACGAGCACTGAATAGCCGCGGAACCGTGGCTCCAGCCTAGGTTTGGCCGCGGTTCCGCGGCCAAATTAAGGAATTAGGTCTGGAAACTTCTGGGCTTTCTTCGTGGCTTCTTGGGCTTTCTATTTTTCCACTTCTTTTCTCCATTTGACTTCTGGGTCTTCTCCAGATCTTCAGTGAAAACTTGTAATGATCTTTTGACTGTTTCCTTTGACATTTCGGACCGTGCGTTGCCTTGTACACTTGTGAATTGTTCTCTGTCTAGGCTTGACTAGGGTCCTTCTACTTATTGGTCAAAAGCCCCTTTTCTGTATCAACTTTCGTCTTTTTCACTGTATTTGCTCCAAGAGCCTGTATCCTGTAATATGCAACAAACGTGCGTCAAGAGTACCTGTTTATTTATAAAACGAATAAAAATGGGGAGTACAATAATGCAATATTATAGTATAAACAAATACCCCCAAACTTATATTTTGCTCGTCCTCGAGCAAACTTATTATTTTATTCACTAACATCCTAACTACACTTTCGTAGGGAAACGCGATTGCACTGAGCACGTGCAACAAGCCGTTAAACCTCTAGGTGTCCCTAGTAGGAGGAGTGTTATCTCCTGAGGGTTTTCAACGGATTACACCCACAAAATCCTATCAACTCGGCCCATTGACTTTTGTTCTCCAATTAGGTTTTCTACAAGGAATTCTATTATCTTTTGACTCGCAAATTATCCACCCATATTCTTCACGCTTCCTCATTATTTAACTTAAGATTATATATGTTATGTAGACCTACTTATCTTTCGGCATTTCTTAAGTCTTCCTTCTAGGATTTCATCTTCACTTAGGAATTTCTATCAATTCTATTAAAGATACAAGTTCTATCTTTCATTCTTTTCTCTTATCTAAACTCTAATCACACATCCCCACGTGTGTGTATAGATCACCCCTACACTTGGAAATTCAAATCAAGCAATAGTACTCTCATCCATTGTCTAAAGCACTTATTAATTAGTGAATTTTTTTTAAATGAAATTTGCTTACACATCCTTTATGCGACCGTTAATACTTCTTGAGGTACCAACAACCGATTACAAGATGCGTAAGCACTTTAAAGCGTACTTCCTAGTTTTGCAACACCCAAGGCTTTAGCAGTGACTCCCAAACCAGTTGGTCTAAGGCACTAGGTGATGAAGCACCCTCGCTAAATATTTTTCTATTTTTGCAGCCTTAAGTATCATAAAAACCAGTGTCCATTTTTTTATATTCTTTATTCACACTGATATATATATATATATATTTTATTTTCTTTGCACTAAGGACTTTAGACAAGAGCATTTCAAGGTCTCTTCTACTATTCCAAGTTTCAAGGTGCGTGATTGTGCATTTTGTAGGGTATATGTTTTCAGAATCTAGACTTAAGCTAGGAACTATTTTTCAAACTTATACTCTAATAAGAACTTCAATATTTTTCCTTTGTTTCGACTTAGCCCAAGAAGTGAACCCAAAATTTGCCTATTTCTAAATAAACTACAAGGCATATACTTTCTAGCGTTAAACTTTAAGGAATGTTATTTTTAGGGTTTTTAATTTACTAAGTCTAAGATCTAGTTGCTCCTAGCTAGTTAACCTATCTGTCAAACTCTAGTCAAATAAACCAAAATTGAATACAATAATTTTTATAATTTTTCAAATTTTTCAAATTTTTATGGGTTTCCAAATAAATATGCAAATGCAAAAATATATACAAATGAATGCGAAGGAAGAAGACGTACCGGGCATGCCCCCAAACTTGAACTTGACAGTGTCCTCACTGTCATACTAACCCAAGAGGGTCAAAATACCGGCACTTCCCTGTTTATTTATTTATAATTCTTTATTGTTAAGAAAAACAAAAATATATACAAAAAGGCCCTCCCCCAAACTTCATTTAAACAATGTCTGACATTACTGCCAAACTTTGCATAGACCAAACGTCAACACCAACCAGTTGAAAAATTTATCAGTAAAGAGTATCGGTTGGTGGAAGAATAAGTCGTAGCGATCCAAAAAGAATTGGGGAAGATAGAAGTGGTGGTATGGAAGGTGTGGAGGTGAATATACAGGAGGTGGTGATGCATCAACACGAGAATGGGAATGATCAGCAATTAGTGGAATATTGGCATTCTCGTAGCTTATTAAAAGAAATGGGGGTGGTTCAACTTCTACAGGAGGAGGTTGACTCACCACAATATCCCCAAGATATTTCTGTGGATCCTTTATTGACTTGGCATCATCCATCATATGCATATGATATTCAATTATGAGAGAACTAATCTCCTCAATGTCCGCCATAGTCCAACCGAAAGCTTGCCGCCTATCTTGTAAAACCATCAAAAGGGCGTTCTCTTGCTCAAGGGCTAGAGAAGCCGATATGATAATGGGAAAGGTCTCATTCTCACCTATGTACGCATATTTAAGGTAAGACGGCAAGGGCGTGAGTTCGAGTTTCGGAGGTGAAACAATCATACGCAAAATTGGGAACTCTACCTCAAACTCAAAGGACTCCAACACAGGTTCGAAATCACTGCAAACAACCGATTCGGATGGTTCGACTAACTCATCCAAAAATTCAAAAGACTCATATTCGGGCTGTGAGTCGTCATCATCCGAAAAAGTGAAACATTCATAATCAATATCGGTTGTGTCAACGGTGGTAGGCTCAAGGAGGGACACACTAGTGGCGTCAAAACTGTTTTCATCAAACAAGAATCTTTCAAGCTCGCAGTCCTCTTGCATGATTTCGTGAATAGAGCAAACTTCTCGTGTACTGGTTTTAGGCACGGGGGGCAGACTTCCCATCTTATAAATATTGAACTCACTAGACATCTTCCCAAAGGATAGAGTCATGGAGCCATTGCGACAGTTTATCACAGCATTGGAAGTGACCAAAAATGGTCGACCGAGGATCACCGGAATTTGGTTCCGTGGGTTAGCAACAGGTTGTGTATCCATAACAATAAAATCAACGGGGAATATGAACTCCCCAACTTTGATCAACACATCCTCTAGCTCACCCCTTGGATGGGTGATTGATCGATCAGCCATTTGGAGAGTACAACGAGTGGGTTTCAACTCTCCAACCCCTAATTGTTCGTACACGGAGTAGGGGAGCAGGTTAACACTAGACCCAAGATCTAAAAGTGCTCGATTAATTTTCTTATCCCCAATTGTGATTGAAATCGTAGGACAGCCGGGGTCCTTTCGTTTTTGGGGTAAGGTTTGAGGGTGGTTAATAGCATTGCTCACTGCACTAGCCACTAGCACTTTCTTGGGTACTTGAGATGACTTTCTCTTCGAGGTGCATAAGCCCTTTAAGATTTTCGCGTATGAAGGGACTTGTTGGATTGCATCCAAGAAAGGTATATTTATGCTGACCTGCTTAAATAACTCCACAATCTTCTCCATTTGTGCAGTTGGTTTATTGGGACTCAACCTGTTTGGAAATGGAGCATTTTGAAGATTTGTTGAGTCAAATGTCTGTGGAGCAGAATGTGAAGTAGGAACGGCACCCTGTGTAGATGTGTTCGTGTTGTGAGAAATGGGTCCGTTCGAGTTAGAAGAAGTAGAGCCGTGTGAAGGGTGGAGAATAGGCTCTAAAGAAAAAGGTGAAGAAGAAGGTGAAGAAAATGAAGAAGGGGAAGATGACGATGGAGAAGAAGAAGAAGAAGAAGAACCACCGGCGGGGATTTCATCACTAATACCCACATTATTTTGCAACACTCTTCCGGATCTCAACGTGGTCACCGCATTTATATTGTGATTGTGATATGCGTTTTGTGTGTGACCGGGATTTGGCATTGGTTGAGATGGAAGCTTTCCCTTTTCTCTCTCGCTCAACGCAGCAGTTAATTGTGCAATTTGTGCCTCAATAGATTTGATACTTTGATCGTGTGAAGCATTGTTATGCATCAAAGACTGAACATAATTTTCAAATCTTGCTGCGGATTCTGTAGATTGCTTGAGAAATGCATCTAGACTTTTTTCGAGCGAGATAACCTTATCATCATTTGGTTGAACCAAATTGTTCGTTTTATTTGTATAAGGTTGTTGTTGGAAAGGTTGCTTGTTTTGAGTTTGTGAAGGTGCTTGTTGTTGTTGTGGAGGAGGAGGTCTTTGAAAATTGTTATTCCCTTGGAATTGTTGATTTTGGTTCCAAGCGAAATTTGGATGACTCCTCCATCCTGGATTGTATGTCGAAGAGTACGGATCGTTTCTTTGTCGTTGCTGAAATGCAGCATTGACTTGATCCTGTCCTTGAGTAGATGCATTATAAGGACACGCTTCGGTTAGATGCGATGGATCCGTACAACAAGCACAAACAATTCGTGGAGGCATAACAGGGGCAGGAGAAGGCGATGAGATTTTGGTCTCAATGGCTTCTAGCTTTTTCATAAGTGCGGCCATCTCGGCCTTTATAGCAATCGACATATCTACTTGATATATGCCTGCCCTAGATTGACCACTAGAAGAAGATGATGTGGTCTTGGTACTCTCCCACTGAATTGTTTGCTCACTAAGATCCTCAAGAAACTGCCACACTTCGTCGCTAGACTTGGAGAGAAAATGACCTTGACATATGGTTTCTAGCAACTGCTTCGTTGCCGAGTTCAATCCCTCGTATAATGTTTGGCAAAGTTGCCAACTTTCGATCCCATGATGAAGGCATTGAACGAGTAGGTCTTTAAATCTCTCGAAGCACTTCCAAAATGGTTCGGAAGGAAGCTGTGAAAATTGTATAATCTCGTTACGGATTCTAGCAGTTTTGTGATGAGGATAGAACTTTTTCAGAAAAGCTTTCACAAACTCATCCCAATTTCTAATGGAATGTGATGCGGTACTGTATAGCCACTTCTCGGCTAGGTCACATAAGGTAAAAGGAATGACCCTTAGCCTTATAGCGTCATCACTTAATTGGGTCGTTTTCATCATAGCGCACACATTTTGGAATTTATTGATAAAGATATATGCATCTTCAGATTCCAAACCATGAAATTTTGGCAGCATATTGATGAAATGTGGTTTTATTTCAAAATTGTCCCCATTTGCCGGTGGGGGTGAAAGACAGGTAGGTAAAGAAGTGCGGACGGGGTAGAAGAGATCCTGGAGCGCAACTCGTGGGGGCGCTGCAACAGGCGGAAGATTCGGGTTATTCGCACCTAACGGAGATGGAATCATTCCCGTCGGTAAGGTATTGTTGGGGTTGGATCCCGACATACCTTCGAAAGAAGAATTTGAAGGTGGAGGTAAAGAAATGGAGGGAATTTCGACTTCGGTGTCGAAAGGTTCGTCGGTTGGTACCAACGAAACACGGACTAATCGGGCGTTAGTATCCCTAGTCCAAAGTGACATACACTAAAAGGGGTAGTGTAGTCAGAAAAAATAAAAGACAGAATGTGGAGGTAAGAAAACGTCAATGAGAAGAAGTGATGTAAGTGAGTTGCAAGTTCCTTTAGCGACAAGTTGCAAGTTTTCAAAAGATTTTTCTTTCTTCTTCTTTTTTTTTATGTGAGAATGTTTGCAAAGAGGTTTTTGAAAAGAGACTCGTGACACAATTTCTATCAACCACACATGCACAATCAGGCCTAGATCTAGGGTCACCTAGGTCTGCTAGACAGCTCCTAACTAGGGCTAGAAATAGGACCTCAAACCGTCTCTTCACCGACAATTTCGGCCAGGTAAGTGCCAGGTAAGTGGGAGGCTCCCCGCTACAAGTAGCGGTCCTAATTAAGTAACCACTTGCCTTGACACACTTGCCTAGACACCGCAAAGTCAGTTAGGATAAACGGTCGATGCCTATACTAGTCCTTTTCCTATTGAGCTCGACGTCCTTAAGGCTGAGTCTAGTATTTTTTTAATTAATTGTGGTCAATGCAAATGCTTTAAGTGTTTTCTGGGGTCCCGAAAAGGGTGATGAAATCCCCACCCAATCTGAGTTTGGTCAATTAGCCCCTTAAAGTCCGATTAAATTATGCAAAACAATGAATTCACTTGCAATCAAATTTTTAGCGCGGCGCAAAGAAACCTGCAGAAAATCTGTTATTTAGAAGGGGGAAGAAGAATTTTTTTAGCGCAAAGAAACCCTGCAGAAAGTTTTCACAGAAAGATATATGGAGGTTGCAGAGGGGAGAATGAGAGATCTAACCATGCAAAATTGAGGACCTGAAGTGGCTAAAGCGCCGCGGGTTCACGGTCTGGGGCACTATAAAGCCGCGGTTCCGCGGTCAGTTGAGCAGATCGGTGGCTCAGAAAATTTGTGGTGCTCTGTTGGTTCAACCTACCTCTGTTGTGATGTGCACTTTACTGATTTGCCTTCTGTAAAATTCTAGATCCGCGATTCTTCGCTTTTCCTGCAAGATTCAAACAATAAACGCTTCAAACAGATAAAAATTGATAAAAAAATTTGTACCTTTTTTTTATATTTTCAGATTTTTATAATTTTTAAAATTTATATCAACCCGAAATCACACAAAAGAAATTTTACGCCATCCCCGGCAACGGCGCCATTTGATTAATTCAAAAATATATGTTAACCGTAATCAGAAACGGCGTCGCTTTGCAGCTAGCCGGTGAATACGGGTCGATCCACATAAATGTGTAATTTTCTTATGTGTTTTCACGAGTTGATTCCAAATGCGGTTTGATTTTGCTGATTGAGTCTAAAAACTAAGTTGTATGATATTAAGGAACTTGCTAGGGTTAGGTCTAAAGTAGGGTTTGATAAGATTTGTATTTACACCCCTTTCAATGCCTTCGATTAAAACTTTTTTAGAAGTCATAACAATTATTAGTAAAGGGGATTAGGATGATTGGGAAGAAACGAAGTTTCTTCCTCTTGATCCTTGTCCGTCCTTTCCTATTAATTGCTATAACCTTCATGGACGTCATGCATGTCCGGTCCTTTATACTACGGTTTCACCGTTACCTCATGGGTAGGGTGCCGTAGGGAGCGGATCATGCATGCGTGCATGAAGTTCTACTTATAAAAATATTTGGCATTGAAAGAGATGAGAGATATTCATCTCTCAATCCCTCCTTTATTCCTAACCCTAACAAGCGAGGAAATTACTCGCTCATTAGGGTGTCTTTTAAAAATAGCATTTTGAAAGCACTTACCGATTGCATTTGAAAGAACTACACTAAATTAACTAGGGCAATTGTATGATTAATCTACGACAAGAATTATACTAGAGAGCTAGGGCAACAATTAAATTAACACTAGGGCAGAAATTGAAATTAAAAACTTACAGAAAAGTGATGCTCTTAATCTCCCAAGAATTCTGAAATTTTATTGATTGAAAAGAGGCATCCTTTTTACAGATCTGTGATTACAATTTATAGGTAAACAGGGAAACTAGGGTTACAGATTCTCAGACACGTGATTTTACAGATATGCCCACGGAAAATCCAAACCCCCGCACCGACGCACCAACACGAGAAGACTTCACCGACACGGGCACTGAATGGCCGTAGAACCGCGGCTCCAGCCTAGGTTTGGCTGCGGTTCCGCGGCCAAATTAAGGAATTGGGTCTGGAAACTTCTGGGCTTTCTTCGTGGCTTCTTGGGCTTTCTATTTTTCCACTTCTTTTCTCCATTTGACTTCTGGGTCTTCTCCAGATCTTCAGTGAAAACTTGTAATGATCTTTTGACTGTTTCCTTTGACATTTCGGACCGTGCGTTGCCTTGTACACTTGTGAATTGTTCTCTGTCTAGGCTTGACTAGGGTCCTTCTACTTATTGGTCAAAAGTCCCTTTTCTGTATCAACTTTCATCTTTTTCACTGTATTTGCTCCATGAGCCTGTATCCTGTAATATGCAACAAACGTGCGTCAAGAGTACCTGTTTATTTATAAAACGAATAAAAATGGGGAGTACAATAATGCAATATTATAGTATGAACAGGCGTGGATTAGTCCAAATCCGTATCTTCTTAGATTTGGGTTAAGGGGTTAGGTTTAAGGATACGTTAGCCTCATTTGAGACTAAGATCAAGTTAAACGTTTGTTAAGGATACGTTAGTCTAATTTCCAGAATAAGATCAACTTAACAGGATCATTTAGATCCAACAAGAGAGCATTTGGGCTCTATTATTTTGTTTAGTGACATTGCGGTCGATTACCAGTTTAAGGACATGGTGGTCCAATCACGGTCGAGATTAAGGACATCATAGTCCGTGAAATGTATGGTTGCCGGGACCCATCACCTCTCTGAAGACGTTGAAGGATTACAACGACAAATATCAGAGGAGTTCAGAGATGTACCTTGAACCAATGTTGGTTGGGAGAGCTATAGTCCAATTTGGGACTAAAGTCTGTTTAAAGGTTTATGAGTATATGGGCTCAGTTGATAAGAGTTGAACATTTTATTGTTCCGGCTATTGAGCCTTTATTTGGGCTCTGCCCTTTTAATAATGCTAAGTATTGGGCTCTGACATTTTGTCTTGGCATTGGGCTCTGATATTTTTTGTCTTATATTGAATGCATAGCATTTATCAGAATAAAATATGTTCTGACAGCGTGCCACGTGGCGCACTAGGTGCTTTGCGCCAGTCAAAGAGCGCGTTGCGCTTCTGTCAGTTAGCGCACACGAGGAGGACACGTGTCGCTTAGCGCTAGTTTGTTAGCGCACTGCGCTTTTAATTCATGAGTGTGCTGCGCTAGTTTATGGGTGCGCCAGTGAGTGACACGTGGCGCGCTTGGCGCTGAGCGCCAGTCCATGAGCGTAGTGCGCTGTTTCAGAAGCACAAAGCGCAGATTATGTCTCTGATTGACACGTAGCAAGTTTGGGCGGTGAGCGCCGATCCAATGAGCGCAATGACGCAATTCATGAGTGCAATGCACTTTTCCATAGCACAAAGCGCATTTGATCAAATTGGTGATCAAAGAACAAGTTTATGTCCTTCAAATGAGGCTTTGCCTCAAGATCCAAGAACAAAAGTTCTTATTTATAAAAAGGCACTGCCTTTGTAGATCAAAGATCTATGAATGAAGTAAAATACTTCTTTTGTTTATTATTATTAGATCTCTTGATCTTTTCTTTTAAATCAAAAACCTTGGTCTTTTTATAGATCTAAGATCTTTTTAGAAGATGGTTCTTCTTTTTACGAGATGGATTCATCTCTGTTATTCAAGAACATGGTTCTTTTTTACCTTGAATATGAAGAAATGATCTTCTTCTTTCTAAGAGCTTTCTCTTCTTTTTGCAGAGGTTTTTTTTCTCTCTTTTCTATCTTCTCTCCATTTTAGACTTGAAGTCTAAGGTCTGTTCCCCTCCGAAAGACGGCATACAGGACCGCGATGTCCTGACGCTGGGATTCGGGGCAGATGCTATTTGGTTTTATCCGTCCACCTTTCCGAAGATGCCAAGTTGATTTATGGCGCCATGTATCGGAGGTTTAGACGGATGCGGCCGATATAGCAGACTTCGTCAGATTCCCCCTCGCTTGAGGGGTTTTTGATTGTGGGGACGCTCTTCCCTGCAGGCGCAAGCCCCTGCAGTTAATTACGCTACCGCATCGCGGTAACAACTTTCTCCTTCTCCAGAATTTCACTTCGTGTCGTGTGTGTTTGTTTTGTTTGTGGTAGCCCGTGGATTGTATACGGAGACTGAGTAATGCCGTCGCCCGTAGGACGTGGATTAGTCCAAATCCGTATTTACTTAGATTTGGGTTTGGTGTTTTTAGTTTAAGGATGCATTAGTCGCGTTGCGGCTAAGATCAACTTAAACGTTCGTTAAGGATACGTTAGTCCGATTTAAGACTAAGGTCAACTTAACGTGGTGATCCATTTAATATATGACCGTTGGGACTCGTCACCTCTCTGACGTCGTTGAAGAATTACGACGACGGATGTCAGAGGAGTTCAGAGATTTGGGACTCGTCACCAAGGTTGATTTGGAATCTTATCGTTCATTTGAGTGTTTAAGGATACGTTAGCCGTGTTTGGGGCTAAGATCAACTTAAACATGACCGTTTAGATCCGGCAAAAGAGCATTTATAGGCTCTGTTGTTCCAGTTTAGGGACGTGGTGGTCCATGTTCCAGTTTGTGGACGTGGTGGTCCATCGCCAGTTTAGGGACGTGGTGATCCATGTTCCAGTTTAGGGACGTGGTGGTCCATTGCCAGTTTAGGGACGTGGTGTTCCAATATTAGTTTAAGGACGTCTCGGTCCGTTATTAGTTTAAGGACGTTTCGGTCCATCGCCAGTTTAAAGACGTGGTGGTCTATCATTAGTTTAAGGACGTTTCGGTCCAATATTAGTTTAAGGACGTTTCGGTCCGTCGCCAGTTTAAAGACGTGGTGGTCTATCATTAATTTAAGGACGTTTCGGTCCATCGCCAATATGTGGTTGTCGGGACCCGTCACCTCTCTGACGTCGTTGAAGGATTACAACGACATGTGTCAGAGGAGTTCAGAGATGTACCCTTGAACCGGTCATAAATTGATTTAGGAGAGCACCTTTGCTTGGTCAATTTAGTTCGGGGACTTACGGCCATGATCGAACTCAGTTGCACTGCATTTTATTCCGGCCTGCTAGGCCTTTTTGATTTGGGCCCTGTCCATATGTTTTGGTTTGGGCTCTGTCCCTTTATAAATGGTGCAGAGCATCTATTTTTTTTGTTTGGGCTTTGCCCCTCTTTTAAAATGCATAACATTTTTATTAGGCCTGTTAGGCCTTTTAATTGGGCTCTGTCCCTTTTCTTTAATAATGCAGAGCATTAAATACTCTGACAGTGCCCCACGTGGCTTGTCAGGCGTTTTGCGCTAAGTAATGAGCGCAAACTCATATGGAGGAGACACGTGTCACGCTCTGGTGAGCGCAAGCGCAATAGCATAGTGCGCTGCGCTGCTAACAGGTGGTGCGCTCTGGTGAGCGCAAGCGCAATAGCGCAGTGCGCTGCGCTGCTGCGCTGCTGCGCTGCTGACACGTGGTGCGCTCTGGTGAGCGCAAGCGCAATAGCGCAGTGCGCTGCGCTGTTGCGCTACTAACACGTGGCGCGCTCTGGTGAACGCAAGAGCGCAGTTTGGAAGTGCAAAACACTAAGAATCTTTTAGATTCAAGAACAAGAGTGCATAGCACTATTTAATTTTTTGATCTAAATTAGATCAAAGGAAAAATAAATTTTTCCTTTTTATTTCAAGAACCAGAGGTTCATAAAAGTGCAAAGCACTATTTTTTTTTTATTTCGTTGTTTTCTTATTATTATTTTTTTAAAGAACCATTGGTTCAAAAAGAAGTGCAAAGCACTATTATATGAAAAACATTGATCTGGTTTTTAGATCAATGATCTATTAGAAGAAATTTCTTTCCTCTAGTGAAGGTTTTTACCTTTTTCTTTTTGAAATTTTCTCAGAGTTCTCTCTCTGTTTGAAGCTCTTGACTTTTTTCAAGAAAAAAATGTCTCTCCTCTGAATTGAGGTCTGGGGACCCTTTTATAGTGCCCATAAATTAGTTAAATTTGTTAAAGAGATCTTTCTCAGAGTGATTTGGGGAATTTTCCCCACCGTTGGATCTTTGATCCAAGGGCTTCTGCTTTGCAGAAAAAAAATCTTCTTGTTTTAACAAGAACAGAAAAGATTTCTTGAAATTTTAATTCTGTTTGGCGCAGATGCCCCAGCGCGTGACACGTGTCGCGCAGCGCAGAGCGCTAGCGCATCTGCGCTGACACGTGTCACGCAGCGCAGAGCGCAGCGCAACTGCGCTAGCGCATCTGCGCTGACACGTGTCGCGCAGCGCTGTGATTACGCAGCTGAAGCGTTGCTTCAGTAAAATAGAGCTTTGCTCTGATTGGGCGCGCCTTCTTGGGTGCTGCGCTGACATATCAGCGCTTGACATGTGGCGCATTGCGCCCGAAATTTAAAGCGTTGCTTCAAAATTTTGAATTTTGAATTTCTACAGAGCTTTGCTCTTATTGGGGGAAACAAATGCCCCCCCCACCGTTGCGCTCACGTGGCGCACACGTGAGTGCAGCGGTGGCAAACTCCTGATCGTTGGATCAAGGGGTGAGCTCAAGGGGCGCAAGCGCCTTATATATAGGACCTTTGGTCCTTAGAAAAAATCTTACCGTTTTAAGATTTTTTGATTTCAACAGAACTTTGCTCTTTCTTAAGAATTTCAGAGCTTTGCTCCTTCCCACAGTTAGAAACTTTAGGTAAAACTTAATTTAAATCGAATTGATCTAAATTAATCTTAACCAAAGAACTTTGCTCTCACAGATCTCTTGATCTAAAGAGACCCCCCAATTGGGGTTTCCTCAATAGAGCTTTGCTCTCATAAATCCATAGATCTGAAAAGATCTTGCTCATGGGTTCTAACCCATGAGCAGAGAGCTTTGCTCATGGATCCAAGAATAGATCTTTTTGGTCCAAGAATGAAGAACTTCTAAGGGTCTTCAAAAAATGTTTTAATCTCTTTAGGAGTTTTAAATAAGTTTTCTCATTATCACCACAGAGCTAAGCTCTTTTTTAAAGGATCTTATTCCTCTAAGACCAGAGTTTGACAAGTGTCACTCTGTGACAGAGCTTTGCTCTGAAAGAGGAGATTTCCTCCTTGTCTTTAGAGATTATTTATTAATGGGAATGTTTTCCTGGGGACCAACTGATGATCTCCTCCAATGATGAGTTTGTCTTATTAACCGACGTATTGTCATCCAGATTTTGTAGGTCCCTCCTTGGTCTCCTACTCACTGCACTGTTGTGTGGTGTAATTAATTAATTTTAATTTAATTTAATAAATGCATTTTCCTCTTCTTCTTTTTATACGCCAAACGTTGGAATTACAACACTAACGGCTAAATTGTTCTTTTGCAGCGATCATGTCTTTAGACACTTCATTCCCGTTCGTCCGCTCAGAGGAGGGGTTTCCCGAGGCGCCCCTGGACCGTGAAGTCCTGGCTATGATCAAGGAGTACGACCCGGAATACAAGAGTCTCCATCTTTGGGGGTCGTGGTACAATCAGATCATCATGGGCCGACGGAGCTTCACCTGCGCGGTGCCGTCAGAACCCATCACGGCAATTCACTACGCTACCCCACCTTCAGTGCAGTATGCCGTGGAGATGATAGACTGGACCGCGAACAGCTTTCTTCATCCCGCTATGGATGCAGTTCCGGTTCAGCGTCCTATGGTCTTGGATATCCTAGGACGCCGTATTTGTCAGGGAGAAGCACGGCCCTGGGGGCAATCATATAACCTTGGTTTGATTCCCCGTCACCCGATTGGCTATCTGCCGTGGGTCCGGTACATCCTGTCGACGAAGAAGTCACAGTTGATAAGACTAGGACTGTATACCGCGGTCTACGTCTCTCTCTTCCATTATCCCACGCTCCCCACTTGGTGGTTCAAGGCTTTCTTGGAGCAATGGAATATTCCCACCCACACTTTCCTTGCTATGGATCGGGAAGTGTCCATCTCTTTGGAGGAATTCGCGGAGGTATCCAGCCTACCGGTCATGGGAGAACATTACGAGGAGCTGCTCCCGACAGATGTGTACGTCTTTGGTGCTAGGCCAGTGGTCAGGGGGGTTACGCCGGAGAATGCCGTTCAACATCAATTCCCGAGCTTGATTAAGGTGTTGAACATCTATGAATCTCTCTTTATCGAACGCGGGAGTCGCGGAGTTAACTTTGAGGATTTCATTGCTCAGTTTCTTCATCCAAACGTCCTCTCGACAGAAGCTACCAAGTTTGCCACCCTTGAGGACCCTTTCGGTTTAGGTCTGGATAACCTGCCAGCCAGAGATATAGACCAAAAGGACTTCTTTCTTCCTAACTCCCCAACTACGTCCTTTGCAGAAATTGCGGCCCCCGGAATGGATGAGGAGGCCTTTTTCTTAGGATTTCTCGGACTGTGGCTGCGTTGGTTCGCGATCCCAATGCACTCTCATCGCATGCGGCCTTCTGTCTTTTACCCAGCCCACCGAATGGTCATCGGGGTAAAGGTGGCTGTGGGGATCGCTGGCCTGGCGTACCTATATCATGGCCTCAGCCGAGCAGCGGATGCCAGCGAGCCCGGGGTACTGCACGTGGTCTTCTCGATGCACTACTTTGCATCATGGCTCGAGCTACACACGGCGGGTGTCTTCGGCATGCATAAAAGGCCTTCATTCTTTGACAAGTGCGGTTTTCCTCGCATTTTACAGTTGATTGGCTCATCAATCGTGACCCCTTCACCACGCGACGCCAGGGGTTTACTGCTTTGCCCTCACACCGTTGGAGTCGGGATGTCCTTTATTGATAAGGTACTAACCATTGGAAAAGCGTCCACCACTGTGGTGCAACCATTACAGGACTCCTTCAAGGATGGAGCTTCAGTGTTAACGGCCCGGGAGATCCTCCATTTGTACTCTATTAGACCGGGTTTCCTAGTCTTCAGGCAAGGCGGTGCAGCAGTCTTTATGAGATATAACCCGCTTCGTTTTGCCCAACAACTGGGTTACGATCAAGGGGTACCCTTGGAAGCTTTCTTACTGGAACCTGTTGTCAATGAAGAAGGGATGGAGAACGCGTTACATCACTTCATGTGCCTGAACACGGGTTCTCGTTTTTTTATCAGCACGCCGGCCTGTGCTCCACGACTCCTTAATGTATATAAAGAGTGGTACAATCATGCGACGGGGGCTGTTATAAAGGAAGAGAGGCGAGTGTTGATCGACCGTAAAGTAGTACCCCCCGGCACCAACCGTAACGCTCCCTTAGTGCCAAGGATCCCGGTGGCTCCCCCTCTAAAAGATGCCGGGGGCAGACCATCACGTGCGCAAAGTCCTCCACGTGAGCTGCCGCTCCCTGATATCACAGATGCACCTCCCACACCCTGCGCTCCAGTGGAGACCGTGGTTGTACCCTCGCCGGAGTCTGGCGTGGGTGCGGACATCGGGACCCGTCGTCCCAAAGTGGCTGCTAAGCGGAAGTCGATCCCCCATGAGCCTAGGGTCGGAGGGCAAAAGAAAAAGAAGTCGCTCTTCGCTGCGGACGTCGTGTTCGGTCAGGAACCCCATGCTCCCTATGCCGAGGGTCTGCTCGAATATGGGACTAACGCAGGATTAGTGATGCCGCCGCCGGACGATACAGACTTGGAGGCCGCTCTCAAAGCTTCAGCATGGTTGGCGAGGCGTGACGCGTGGTTAGCTAAGCTTGCGCAGTCAGGTAACTACTAATCGCCTTTCTTTATTGCAATATGTCTTCTCTATTGCCTTTGACTAACGCTTTTCTTTCCTTTCTTTCAACAGGCATCACTGATGAAGAAGCCATTGCCGCTTCTCTGAAGACTTTCCAGGAGGAGGAACGTCTCAGAGTATCTATGGGCCTTAGTAAGTTTAGATTCATCAAGCTTTCATTTTCCTTGTGTTATGGTCGATCTAACCTTCCCCTTTTAATCACAGGAACCTCGATGCCGTTCCCTCCAAGTGACGCCGATGCTCCACCGGCTGCCGATGTTCCTGCTGCCTCTGGGCCACCGTAGGGGGTTCGTCTTGAAGAGCCGATGAGAGATGCCTTAAAGGCTCTGGAGGCATCCCTGAACGAGGACGACGACGCTTTGAAAGAGGCGTCACTAAGATCCATCGCGACAGCCCAGGAGGAAAGGAAGCGGCTGAGGCGTGAGGCGAAGGCGCGCAGGGCTGCCTTGGCTGCGGGAGCGGGCCCCAGCACCGCCCTTCGTGCTGATACTCCATCTGAAGAGGCCCCTGTTGCCTTATCCACTACCCGCAGAGAGGTGGCGCGCGCAGTTCGGAGCGCAAACGGTAAATCCGCTTCAGGTAATATTTCTTTCAGAGTTTTGTTATAAGGATTTTTAATGTCATCGGTCCTTATACCCCTTATCTTGCAGGGCCGAGTCCGATCGAAGGAGAGGCGGAAACCGTTGATCCCAAAGAAACAGAGGAGGCAGTACCTGCCGAACTCGAGCCGACGGTGGGCAACATCGTTGTGGCTTTGGAGCCTGAGGTGGAGGTCGAGGGGCTCACAGCCGAGAAGGTCGTTGATGCCGAACCTGAAGCGGCGGCAGATGACATGATCACTATAACCGAACTGAGGATGGTGGTGGACGAGGCGCTTGAGGCCGGCAACCTCGGGATGACAGTGGATGAGCCGATGGAGACGGCGGAGCTCGAAGTAGTTGCGGGTGAGATGGGTATGACTCTTAGGGAAGGGTCAGCCGCTTCCTTCCAAGAATCCGGCAACGCTCCAATCATTGCCCTCCCTGCCTACGATCTCCTGCCGTCTCCTGGTCATGGTAGCACGACGACGGTCCCCATCGAGTGGGGTGATGAGGCTACGGGCGGTGGCCTCATGTCGATAAAGGAGGGAGTCGCTTCTGTTTCGGCCGGGAGCTCCTCAGGTAAACCTTAGGTTGCTGTTTTTCTTATTTTGCAATCCTTTCTGACAAGTTTACCTTTCTTGTAACGCAGGCGCAGCCAGCGCTGATGCCCCACTGCTTGAAGGAGCGCCTTCAACGACTGTCTTGGCGGGGGTTACCTCTCAACCCTCCCTCATACCATCTAAGATGTTGGAAGGTATGGGTTTGCAACTTATTAGTCTTATCTTTCAGATGTATAGTGTATGTACTGAAGTCGTGCTGTTATGTCTTTTCAGGAGTACTTTTTGACCATCTTTACCAGATGTTGCTCCCACACTTCTCCTTCCCATCCGAGCTTGCTTCTTCCTCTGGTGACGTTGGTGAGTATGATTTCTAATGACATCCTTCTTTCTTCATTAATAGGATTATTTCTAAGACCTTCCCTTTTTATCTCGACTGCAGTGCTACAAATCGAAGGAGGGGACGAAAGACGGGCTGCGCTGCCGACCCTTCCGGCCCTGCTACCTGCCTCAGCTGGTACAGCGACTATTACATTGATAAATCCCCCTTTTATTTTCTGAACTGTTATCTGATCATATCTTGTTTCTTTTCAGCTGTCGTTCCAGTCTCGGCGCCCTTCGAATCTCGCATCATAATGCCAGCAGGTCCTTACCTGAGACGTCCATCTTCGAAAGGCGCCGCGAACAGCTTACGTACGTTGAGCGATTACATTGAGGAGCTCGACGTCGAGACCCCTACCTCTGCTGCAGATTTTGCTATAGCGGTTAACCTGATGCTGGTGATACTCGTGAACTTTCATGACGAGGGTATCATCATATCTTGGGTTAACCATTGCAGGGAGATCGAGGCTCGCCTGCATCAGTTGGAGTCGCTGCGTCCCGCTCCCGAGGCCTTGGCTGCCAGTAATCAAAGAACAGCGTGGATTAAGCAGAGCGCTCCTTACTTCCACCACCTCGAACAAGAAGTCATTTCAAGGCGTAAGGAGCGAGGTGAGACTTCGAGCAAGTCTGCCCAACTGCATGCTCGGGTGGAGGCCAACGCCGCACGGCTGAAGGTTGTCTTTGAGGGCCTCCTGCAATGTCTTTCTGAAGGGTTATCATTGAGGCAACACCTTGACGTTGTCGAGCGAGAAGTACCTAACCAGGAAGCAGCCCAGAAGGCGGCGGAGGAGCAACTTTCATTCTTCTTGCAGCAGCGGGCCCAGGTGGAGGCGGAGGTGGCTGCGGCTGTCACTCAAGAGGAAGCGCTGAAGGAAGTGCGAGAGCAGCTTGTGAATTTGTTAAAGAAACTTCCTCCTCAGTAGATATCCATCTTTGTATCGTTTGTACTTATAGATAAAAGAATATATATATTTTTTTTCTTTTGACATAATGTATCCTGTATCCAATCAAGTTTATGAATAAAAGATACACTCCTTTTTTTTTTGTAATGTGTCATTTTCCCCGTCTTTTCTTTCTTTTATTATCAGCATATCACTTTAGCAAACATGGTTAATGGATGATTAGAACGAGTATCCTGCCTTTCTTGAGAATCAGCGATGGCTTAGGCCGCAGGTTCAGATCTGCTGCCTAAGACTTTTCAACTCCATGAGCCGTGAGGGTCTCATAGAGATTCTTCTCCCTACGGATCGAGAGGATCTCGTAGGTGGGTTTTCTCCTTAGGAATCGTGAGGATTCCTAAGTGTGGTTTTCTCTTATAAGTCGTAAGGATCCTATAAGAGAATTTTTCCCTCTTACGAGTCGAGAGGACCCACAAGCGGTTGTTTCCCTCCTCGTCGAAATTCGACTTTGGAGAGTGAGACCCGTGAATAGTATGCAAGAGACCATTTTGGATTGACTTGCAGGGTTCCATTGTTCAGGAAGCAAGTTTTTTAGTTCCTGCTGCCTGAGGCTTCATTTGCATGTTGAGACGAATCGGGAATTTCCCGCGGAGACACTGGTTTCTCTGCGAGCCGACGCGAATCAGGAGGCTCTCGTCAAGGAGTGTTTGTATCCGTGAGTCGAGGAGTTTGCTAGGGATTATTTGTTTCCCAAGCGCCAAGGATTATTTGTTTCCTTGGGGTTTGAAACGAGTCGAGGATTTCCCACGGAGGCACTGGTGGCTCTGCGAGTCGACGCGGATCAGGAGGCTCTCGTCAAGGAGTGTTTGTATCCGTGAGTCGAGGAGTTTGCTAGGGATTATTTGTTTCCCAAGCGCCAAGGATTATTTGTTTCCTTGGGGTTTGAAACGAGTCGAGGATTTCCCACGGAGGCACTGGTGGCTCTGCTAGTCGACGCGGATCAGGAGGCTCTTGTCAAGGAGTGTTTGTATCCGTGAGTCGAGGAGTTTGCTAGGGATTATTTGTTTCCCAAGCGCCAAGGATTATTTGTTTCCTTGGGGTTTGAAACGAGTCGAGGATTTCCCACGGAGACGCTGGTGGCTCTGCGAGTCGACACGGATCAGGAGGCTCTCGTCAAGGAGTGTTTGTATCCGTGAGTCGAGGAGTTTGCTAGGGATTATTTGTTTCCCAAGAGCCAAGGATTATTTTTTTCCTTGGGGTTTGAAACGAGTCGAGGATTCCCCACGGAGACGCTGGTGGCTCTGCGAGTCGACGCGGATCAGGAGGCTCTCGTCAAGTAGTGTTTGTATCCGTGAGTCGAGGAGTTTGCTAGGGATTATTTGTTTCCCAAGCGCCAAGGCTTATTTGTTTCCTTGGGGTTTGAAACGAGTCGAGGATTTCCCACGGAGGCACTGGTGGCTCTGCGAGTCGACGCGGATCAGGAGGCTCTCGTCAAGGAGTGTTTGTATCCGTGAGTCGAGGAGTTTGCTAGGGATTATTTGTTTTCCAAGCGCCAAGGATCATTTGTTTCCTTAGGGTTTGAAACGAGTCGAGAATTTCCCACGGAGGCACTGGTTGCTCTGCGAGTCGACGCGGATCAGGAGGCTCTCGTCAAGGAGTGTTTGTATCCGTGAGTCGAGGAGTTTGCTAGGGATTATTTGTTTCCCAAGCGCCAAGGATTATTTGTTTCCTTGGGGTTTGACACGAGTCGAGGATTTCCCACGGAGGCACTGGTGGCTCTGCGAGTCGACGCGGATCAGGAGGCTCTCGTCAAGGAGTGTTTGTATCCGTGAGTCGAGGAGTTTGCTAGGGATTATTTGTTTCCCAAGCGCCAAGGATTATTTGTTTCCTTGGGGTTTGACACGAGTCGAGGATTTCCCACGGAGGCACTGGTGGCTCTGCGAGTCGACGCGGATCAGGAGGCTCTCGTCAAGGAGTGTTTGTATCCGTGAGTCGAGGAGTTTTCTAGGGATTATTTGTTTCCCAAGCGCCAAGGATTATTTGTTTCCTTAGGGTTTGACACGAGTCGAGGATTTCCCACGGAGGCACTGGTGGCTCTGCGAGTCGACGCGGATCCGGAGGCTCTCGTCAAGGAGTGTTTGTATCCTTGAGTCGAGGAATTTGCTGAAGACACTGGATTCTTCGGAGTTGGACTGAGCCGTCAAGATTTGGCTTCGTCTTCTCGCGGAGCCTGTTGGGAAAGTATGGTTCCCTCTTTGTTTACGCCCTTGGATTGTATACAGGGATCGATGTGATCTTAACTGTAGGGCCAATGTTTTATCATCATTTTTTGTTTTATCTCCGCGATGCTCTATCATTTTAGCTTTTATATCGCGAAGGTCGCGATTGCCCAATCATTTCGGCTATTTTTCGCGGTGCCCAATCATTTCGGCTATTTATTTTATTTTTACTCGCTGCTTTTTATTGCGAGTTGCCCAATCATTTCGGCTATTTTGCATGCATACATTTTTACTTGCTGCTTTTCATTGCAAGTTGTCCTATCATTTCGGCTATTCCGTATGCATGTGCGGCCTACTGGCTTTCCGCCGTAAACCTGGAATTAGACACCGATTTCGGCATCAGCACCGCTACAACTGGGATATTGCCAGGAGCGCATCATCATTTGCCTCCGTCGATGTCGAACAAAGGTGGCTTAGCGAACAGGGTTAAGGCGCTGTCGACTAAGGCTTTTAACTTCATGAGCCGTAAGGGTCCCACAAAGGTATTTCCTCCTACAAGTCGTGAGGATCTTGTAGGTGTATTTTCTCCTTAGGAATCTTGAGGATTCCTAAGTGTTCGTTTCCTCTGTAAGTCGTAAGGATCCTACAGGAGGGTCTTCTCCTCATAAATCGAGAGGATTTACAAGGGTTGTTCACCATGCGAACATATCCCCAGTCAGGGATGAGACTTGGTTAGGGAAATGTTTATTCGCGCCCGTGGATTGTATACAAGGGTCAGTATTGAGCCACTTATAGGGCAATATCGAAAGTTGTGGGGGTGGCTTAAGCACAGGTTTAGGTCTCTGTAACTTAAGACTTTCAACTCTTATGAGCCGTGAGGATCCCATAAGAGAGTTCTCCTTACGAGTCGTGAGGATCTCGCAAGTGTATTTTCTCCTTAGGAATTGTGGGGATCCCTAAGTGTGTTGCACCTTTATGAGTCGTAAGGATCTCACGCAGGTAGTTTCTCTTTACAAGGTCGAGAGGACCCAATAAGTGTCCTTTAACGAGGTTGCGCCCTTTCAGGTTTTCACAAACACTCGCCGGTAGTCCTGCTGTTTTTACTCACGGAGCCCTTTCGGGTTTTCATCCGTACCCTCTTTGCTTATGGACATACCGTTTTTTTTTCTTTTTATTTTCTTTTTCTCTCTTTTTTTTTTACGAGGTCGCGCCCTTTCGGGTTTTCACGAACACTCGCCAGTAGCCCTGCTGTTTTTACTCACGGGGCCCTTTCGGGTTTTCATCCGTGCCCTTTTTGCTTATGGACATACCGTTTTTTTTTTAATTTTATTTTTATATGTTTTTTTTTATATCTCGTTAGCCTAAAGATGCTGCGGTAGTAGTTTAAAGACGTTTCGGTCTGCTATTAGTTTAAGGACATTCCAGTCCGCTATTAGTTTAAGGACATTTCGGTCCAACGTTGAGAACCTGGCTACTGCTTATAAAGCTTGAGTTTAGGAAGATAGCGAGCGGACATAGTCGTCGTCATCTATCATTGACCTAGGCTGTGGCTCATTACGCGTAGTATTTCTTTAGGAAGCGACCATTTATTGGCCTGAAAGGCCTTTCACCGTGCATGTCCATGAGTAGATAGGCCCCACCCTGGTAAACTTTATCTATGATGTATGGGCCTTCATAGTTTGGCTCGAATTTTCCCCACTTGGCGCAATTGGGGATCATAGGCCTTTTGACCACTAGCACGAGTTCGCCTTGGCGGAATGTCCTCGGTCGGGTCAATCTTTCGTATGAGCGCATCATCTTTGCTTTATAAGCTTCCAGATTTTGCTGCGCTATGAGCCGGGTTTCATCAAGGGCGTCAAGCTCCTCAAGCCGAAGGTGAGCATTTTCTTCGTCTGTCAGCTCGTAGTGGACTGCCACTCGTAGAGAGGGTAACTCTATCTCGAGGGGGAGTACTGCTTCCGTACCGAACACCAACGCGTACGGCGTTGTGTTCGTGGCCGTCTTGAATGTAGTTCGATATGCCCAAAGAGCCTCTTGCAGTCTTTCGTGCCAATCTTTCTTATTACGGGACACCGTTTTCTTTATGATTTTTGTCAATGTCTTGTTGAAGGCTTCAGCTAGTCCATTGGCTCGCGGATTATAAACCGAGGAATATCTCCAGTCTATATTATGCTGTTGCGCGAAGCGACTGATCTTGTGGCTTCTGTAAGCTGGCCCGTTATCGAAGATGATCCGTCGCGGAGTTCCAAATTGATATATGACATGCGTCTTGAAGAAGTGGAGGATATTTTCCGTCTTCACCTCTCTTAACGGTACTGCTTCTGCCCATTTAGAGAAGTAATCAGTCGTCGCCAGGATGAAACGATGCCCTCTAGACGATGCTGGTTCGATGGGGCCGACTATATCAGTCCCCCACATCTCGAATGGCCAGCTAGCCACCGTTGGATGCAATGGATTTGGGTGCCGGTGGATGAAATCCCCATGAATTTGACACGAGTGACACCGCTTCGCATATTCGAGACAGTCTTGAATCATCGTGGGCCAGTAGTAGCCCATCCGTTTTATCTTCAACTTCATCTTTGGGCCCGCTTGATGAGAACCGCAGAGTCCATCGTGAACTTCCTGGACGACCCTTTTTGCTTCATCAGGTCCCAAGCATCTCAACCACAGAGAATCAAACGATCTCTTGTACAGAGTATCGTTGACGAAGGCGAAAGACAGGGCTCGTTTCATGAGCTGATGTCTTGTGGACGCTTCTTCAGGCATTCGGTGGGACTTGAAGTAATCTATGAAGATTCCTCTCCAATCCTCGGTATTTTCCCAGTCTTTTACTTGCAAGGTCGTCTGCTCGCTCGCTCCTTTTTCTTCGGATGATTCCGGAGATATTTCTGCTGGGGCAAGCACCTGACGGCTTTGTACCACGATTCTAACGTCATCGAGATTCTCGTCCGCCAGTTCTTTAGCAAGTTTGGCCAATGCGTCTGCTTTGCTGTTTTTTGCGCGCGGTATGTTCGCCAAAGTATAGGAGGGAATTTGGTTCAACAGTTGTTGCACCTTTTCACCATACTTCACCAATTCTGGTTTGCATGTTTGGTAGTCACCGTTTACTTGACTAACGACCAGTTGAGAATCCCCGTATATGAGGAGGTTTTCAATTCCCATGTCGATGGCAATCTCAAGACCTGCTATCAAGGCTTCATATTCAGCTTCATTGTTTGTCTTCGGCTCTGTTAAGGAGAATGCGAAGCGCATTATCCCTCCTTGTGGAGTCACGAAGATGAGGCCCACCCCCAATTTGATTATAGGGGTACTTTGTTTGCGCTTCTTCATGGAAGATGCACCATCAAAATAGAGTTCCCATCGGGTATCACCACCGTCGATTGCATTAAACGCATGTTCGTCTGGAAGATCGCAATTTAGAGGAGAATCGGCGGGTATGGGATGTTCAGCGAGGAAGTCGGCGATGGCCTGGCCTTTCACTGCTTTGAGAGGTTGATACGTGATCGAAAACTCCATCAAGAGTAAGGCCCATTTAGCGAGTCGTCCCGTTAATATGGCCTTTGACATTAAGTATTTAAGGGGATCCACTTTTGAAATGAGACGGACCTCATGCGCCAACGCGTAGTGCCTGAGCTTTGTTATCGCGAAGATCAACGCCAGGCAGTGTTTTTCGATGGGGGAGTAGTTGCTTTCTGCCCCCAGTAGAACTCGACTTAAGTAGTAGAGTGCTCTTTCTTTTCCTTGATCGTTCTCTTGTGCCCATAATGCGCCTAAGGAACCTTCGAGGGCGGTTGTATAAAGAATGAGAGGCTTTCCCTTAACCGGAGCAGCCAACACTGGAGGGTTTTGCAGGTACTGTTTGATCTCGTCCAGCGCGCTTTGGCATTTTTGATCCCAAACGAATGGGGTTCCCTTCTTCATCAGGTGACTGTAAGGACGGCACTTTCCTGAGAGGTTGGCTATAAATCGTCGTATATACGCGAGCTTCCCTTGGAGAGACCGCAGCTGTTTGAGAGTTCTCGGCGGAGGCATTTCCATGATCGCTTTAATCTTAGATGGATCTATTTCAATACCTCGGTGTCGAACGATGAATCCTAGGAATTTGCCTGAGGAAACTCCGAATGCACACTTGAGCGGGTTCATTTTCAAGTTGTATTGTCGAAGGCGTTGAAATACGGTCTTCAGATGCTCGAGATGTTCCTCGTATGATTTGCTTTTAACCACGAGATCATCGATATAGCATTCGACGATTTCGTGTATAAGGTCGTCGAAGATCTTCGTCATGGCCCTTTGGTAGGTGGCACCGGCGTTCTTTAAACCGAAGGGCATCACCTTGTAACAGAATATTCCTAAAGGGGTCCTGAAGGCTGTGTGCTTCTGGTCTTCTGGATGCATCTTTATCTGGTTATACCCTGACGAGCTGTCCATAAAGGAGAAAACCTCATGAGTGGACGTGTTGTCTATCATAAGTTCGGTGACTGGCACTGGGAAATCGTCTTTCGGGCAGGCTTTATTGAGATCCCGGAAGTCCACGCATATGCGCACTGTCCCATTTTTCTTCATCACCGGGACGATGTTGGCGATCCATTCAGGGTATTGAACTTCCTGGATGAAGCCAGAGTCGATCAGCTTTTTGACTTCAGCATTGATACTCATTTCAAGCTCGAGTCGTATTCTTCTCGGTGCCTGTTTGACTGGCTTGATGCTTGGGGATATTGCCAATTTATGCACAGCGATTTCTGGATCTAGTCCCGGCATTTCGAAATAGTTCCATGCAAAGCAATCTCTATGCTGCAGAAGCACATCCTTTAACGCGGCTACCCTTTCTTCAGATAGTAACTCGCTGATGAATGTCGGTCGCGGGTCGTCTAGCGTTCCCAATTCAATTTTCTTGAGGTTATCCGCAGTGGTATGGATTCCATCTTCCAGTTCTTTTGGTGCTGGTGGGAATTCTGAGATTATCTCGCTGCTGTTTTCGAAACACCAAGGGAGCTCATCTATGTCTTCGGGCTCTTGTTTTAATATTGTAAGCATGTGACAGGTGCGAATTCGCTTCCCATTCCAATATGGAACCGGTTCTTCTTTCGTGGCCTTGGGCTCGTGTTTCTGTGGTGGAGCTACCTTCCAGTTGTCGGACAGAGCGAATTTGCCGAGCTGGTACTGATCTTCAACCCAATTCTTGAAAGTGAAGCAATCTTCAAGAGGATGCCCTATTATTCGATGGTAAGAGCAATAATTTGGGTCAGAGACTTCGCCTGCTTGTTCGGGATATTTTGACTCCGGCAATGTAAGCATTTGATGTTTTAGAGCAAGATCAAGTATCTTCTTCGTCTTGTCCCGAGGAAACGAGTACGCTCGACCCATTTTCTTCATGAGGGATAGATCAATAACGCTCGACTCCCGTTTGCGTGGCTTCTTAGCCCTGCTTTGCTGCTGTTGAGTGCCTTTTCGGCCTTTCGATTTATTTCTGCTTTTGCGTCGAGCCTTGTTTATAACAGGTTGACAGGGAGCAGCCTTTCCATCTTTCACGGCCTATTGGAGAAGGCGTTGCGTCTTAGCTTTCTCAGAGATGACCATTTCGCGGTTATGATCTTCTCGGGCTTTTTGACCAGCTTTCTTTATAAGTTTGTCCATTTATTCCTCGAACGACGGACTGGGCTCCTTTGCATCTGGAACTTTCACGGGCTTAGGATTAGCGTCCTCCCATTGAGCATCTGCTTCTTCATCGAAGTCATACATGACGTAACAGCTGTTTAGTAGCTCTCGTTTCTTTGACCGGATGTATCCAAGCCCTTTTGTTTCCATTCTCCCGTTAGGCAGCTTGCGTTGAGTCCCGGGAACATTCCAGATCCTGTCATAGAATTTGGCCTTTCTAACGGTCTGTTTGAAGGATATCCCCTGGCGTTTCAGCAGCTTTTTCAAACCCTCTGTATAATATCTGGGAAGACGGATAGGCTGAAGCCTATCGAGCGTAGGATCCGCGCCATGCCAGATTTCTTTTTCCATCTTGGTTTTTTCAGAGCGGTAGAACAGAATTGCTTTCTCGCTTTCTCGCCTGGGAGGGATATAGAACGTCTGCAGCTCTTCTACATTGTAAATATTAAGTGCATCCAGTTCTTTCTGGTGTTTAAGTGGCACTATGGCGACTTGTAGACTTCGCTCTTCGTCAGCGGACGTTCGTATTAAAGGTCGAGCAGAGAATACAGTATGGACTTCATCTTCCGAGTCGCTGCCAAAGATCAATGCAGGAGTCGATGGTCCCGGCTTGTTGTGTTGGGGCGGACCTGAATAAACCATCTCCTCTTCCTCCTCAGTATCACTACCGAAGACAGGGATGGTAGCATTAGTTTTGTTCTCCGGTTTGCGACACTTCTCTGTGTCTTCGAAATCCGGTAAGAAGTATTTGGCATCTTCATATTTGCGGACCTCGTTGACAGAGAACGGGTTCAGTTCTCCCGTCACGGTATACTCGAAACCATCCTTAAAATACTTCATACACTGATGTTGTGTAGAAGGGATGATGTTGTACTCGTGTAACCATGGTCGGCCGAGCAAAGCGTTGTAGCATGTCTTGGCGTCTATGACGTGGAACTTAATGTCTGTGACGAGCAGCCCGAAGCGTAGCGTCAGTATCACAGATCCAAGAGTCTTTGATGATTGGGAGTCAAACCCGGAGATGGTGATCTTGTCACGAGCAAGGTGCTGGACGCTCATGCAGATCTCTTTTAACACCCGCACATGGAGGAGATTAACGGAGGATCCATTGTCGATCAGGATCATGCCTATCTTTATGTCGTGACAGTATCCTGAGACATAGAGGGGGCGATTGTGCTCGCACATCCCAAGGAGAAGGTCCTCATCGCCGAAAGTGACATCGGCCGTGTGCACTTCCTCCAATTCGTCCTTCATCTTTTCCTCGGCCAGGAGAGCTTGGAATTGTTCCGGATCTTGGAGTGCCTTAATTAACGAATCTCTCGCCTCCTTTGATAGCAAAAGAGCGTCAAGAATGCTGAGCTGTGAGGGTAGCTTCCTCAGATGCGCTAAGACGTTGTAATCCACCTTATTCTTCTTTGGTTGGTCCTTGGCGGCTACCTCTTCTAGAACTTGGTCATCTAAGACGATATCTTCAGAGACCTTTTCTTTCCCTTTATCTTTTCTGCTTGAGGGTCCGAGGTTCTTTTCGGGCAGCGTGCGATTACGTAGCCGGATATTTTCGCAGACCTTCGGCTCTTCTTCTTTTTCCCAAGTGAACTCTTTAAAGAGAGGGGCAAGCTCCAGCTCTTCATCAGAATCACTCCCGAATGTAGGCACCTGTGACCCACTGGTGTTAACCATGCAACAATCGCCAGCAGTCCTTTTAAGCCCTTCGGTTGTATTTCTTTGCTCTCGACGAGTTTTACGCTTTTCCCGCTTAAAGTGTTGTCGATGAGCAACATATCCTTACCACCATCTATCGAAAGCTTTGCACTCTTGAATGGGGTGCGAAACCTTCTGATGATATAAGCAAAAGGAGGGGTGCATTTCTATTTCACCAGTAATTTTTCCTTCAGAGGATGGTAGCTTCATGCCCATTGATATGGCCTTAGCAAACCTTTTCTTTATCTTGAATTGGCTTTTGTCGGTAGCGAAGGTATTTTGCTCCAGCGGGATCGTCTCAGCTCTTTCATCAAGTCGCTGGCGCTTGGCCTTTTCAAATATAGCCATCTCGCGTTCTCGATCAGCTTTACTTTTCAACCGAGCTTCATTAAGGAATGCATCAATTACTTCATCTAATGGCCCCAGAACTTTTGGTTCAGAGTCTGCCCCCAGCGTTTCAGTACAAAGGGTTTCCTCGTCGTTCGAATGGGAAATCATATGACAGCTCGCCACGCGTTCCTCAGATTCATCTGACGAACTTTCTCCCTCACCTTCCTCTTGAAAGACGTGGTTGAGGAACTCTTGGAGCGTAATGGGAGTCCGTGCCTTTTGGTTGTATTCATCCAGCACATCAATTTGCTTTTGTAAGTCCGTGCGCTTGTCGCCAGGCTTCACGGGCTTCTTAGATTTCTTCTTCTTCTTTTTCGAAGATTTTGACGGCTGGCTGCAAGTGCTTGAACCGCCACCATCGGTCTTTGGAGTTGGACGTGGCTTCAACATCTCTTCAATGACCTGCGGTTCCAACGGGTTCTTCCACTTGATCGCTGGACATGTCTGAAGATCGTTTAGCATCCTCTTCGTCTTAGCTGATAATACAACCTCCCAAGGAGCTTCTTCAATGACGGAGCATATTGCCTCCGGCGTATTCGTCCCTTTAGAGGTGTGGGGCTGCGGGGGATTCACCTTCCATTTGTCAGATAACGCGAACTTGCCCTGTCGGTATTGGTTTTCAAGCCAATTCTTGAAAACGTAGCAATCTTCGATCGGATGGCCTAGTACTCGATGATAAGGACAGTAGTTGGGCTCGTTGACGTCACTTGGTTGCAACGGACGTTTTGGATCTGGCAGATTTATGAGTCTGTTGCGCAACGCCAGCTCGAATAACCTCCTCGTTTTATCGCGGGGAAAGGAATAAGGACGTCCCATCCTATCCTCAAGGGGTACGTACGGGCGCATATTATTTTGACGAGCAAACGGTTTCGAGTCGCTCGATTGTTGTTGAGCATTAGCGACGACAATCGCTTTTCCCTTCCCTTTATCACTTCGGAAGTCCAGCTTTGGAAGAGGAGGTTTATGGCCCATCTGATCCATCTGTGCTAGTTTGTCAATCAAGGCTTGGAAGGTAGTTGGCTTGAAGAACATCATAAATTGCGAGATGGTTGCTTATGGATCGAGGGTTCCCACAAACATACCCACTGCGGGAGCTTCTTCAATGCGTTGCTCGCACTTCGACCATAAATTCCGCCATCGTATAGCGTACTGAACCCATGTCTCGCCGGGTTTTACCCTGGCGTTAATCAGTGCCGTCATCGGGGTACGTTCACTGGCGCTTGCGAAACGTTGAGTAAACAGTAGCTCCATTTCCGCGAAGGTTTTGATAGAGTCGTTCGGGAGTTCAGAGTACCACTCAAACGCCGTATCCGATAAACTTCCAACAAACTGGCGCAGTAAAAGCTTGTCATCTCCACCGGTATTGCCGCAAAGTGCCCTGAACTGGGAAACATGCTGGTGTGGATTGCCCGTCCCCTTGTAGACATGGAACTTAGGAATTGTATAACCTGGTGGGTACTTGATTTGATCGTACCAACTTGGGTATGGCCGCCCCGTTTTTACGACCTGACCGGCCGCTTCGGTCGCATGATGCACCCGTATTTGCTGGGCGATGTATTCATCCAAATCAGCTTTTGAGATGGTATCCTCTTTAGCTGTGGATAGAGCCGGTGGAGGATTCGACGTCTCTCCCCTATCGTCTTCAAGAATGATCGGGGGATCTTCAGCAGGTGGATCTTGTTGAATCATCATACCCACCATATCCTGGAACAGGAGGGCCATTTTCTTTATGTTGGCTGCCTGCTCCGCAGCTTCTTTATCTTTCTTCTCTAGTACGCGCCGAAGGAATTCGGCATCCGTTTCTTGTTCTTGACGTTCCTCTGAGGATGTTTCCGGGGTTTCTTTCGGCCCTGTAAGTGCGGCCATAGCGTTCATCATCTCCTGGAGCTTCTGTTGCTGCTCCTGAGCCTTGATCACTGACCGTGTAAGCGGTCTATGATCCGTGGATGCACGGCTGTCTTCTTTTCCCGATGCCATGTAAACCGTATGAACTGTTATGCCCCCTGACTTGGGGCGTTTAGGTTCACCATTTTTAACTTTTGCCGCTGACGCGGGAGTTTTCTCTGGCCTCCTTCTTTTGTGGGCCGTTGAGGTGGAAGGAACCGTTGAAGGGGGCATCCTAGCAGCTGCTGTCCCCTGCTGTTTAATGGAACAGTCCTTGTCTTTTTCTCTTTCGCCTTTTTCTGGTGACGAGAGTGACCTGGGTCAATCACAGAATCTTGAACCCTCCGCCAAACTTTATATATTTTTGAAGACAACCGTTGAGGGGGCTGTTCTCATTTCGTTTCTGGAACTCTCTCTGCAGGTGGAGGAGATATCTTCAGTGTAGCGGTTGGAGAGTTCTTCCGTACCCTCCTCAGCAGTTCAAAGCTGTTCCCAGTTGGAACAGCAGCGTTAATTTCCACCACTGGAGCCGGTGGAGTTATCCCTGAGGGGGAGTTGCCCCCTGCCTTCCTCACTCGTTGCCAATGGCGACGTCGAGCACGGCGAGCCGTTGGGATTAGCTCAGAGATTGAGATAGTTTCTTTTTGCCCCCCGTCTGAATGAGGCGCTGCCGGTGTTAACCTCTTAAAGACTGATGTTGTCTTCTGAGGTGTGATATCCAACCTATCGAAGACAGATCCTCGAGCAGGGACAGGAGCAGGAATCGTCAGTCTTGAAAAGACTGATTCTTTGACAGGGGAAGCCGCCTTGACGACTTCTGAAGCAGCAGTCCTTGCCTTCCTTGGGACAGCCAGTTTAGAGTTCTGATTTAGCCTGGTGAAAACAGAGGCCGTCGGTTTGGTAGTGGGCGACCTGTTGACAGGGGTCGTCGTAGCAGTGAGCCGGCCGAAGACCGATTTCTTGTTCACTTTCGGTGCAGATATTGGCGTAGGGAAGCTTGTAGGTGGGATCATGGTCCCAAAGAACAGACCAGTGGTGGCTTGGGTCACCTGGTCTATCGGCAGAGCGAGGAAGGAAGCCGCTTGGGGTCCATATGCTACACCTCCCGGAGAGGTGGAGCGTTTGTTGCAGTGGCACTTCGAGCAGTTGGTGCAATTAGAGGCCATTGAATCTTGAGTTCTGCGCCAGGCAAGAGACCAAATCTTAGTAACTTGAAATCCGAAGGCAACCATTTAACAAACCGTGATTGGTTCGCGAAGACGACACACGAAGTGTGGAGTGGAAAGAGGAAGAGGTCCCACCGGGCGTGCCAGAATCTGTTCCCCTCCGAAAGACGGCATAAAGGACCGCGATGTCCTGACTCTGGGATTCGGGGCAGATGCTATTTGGTTTTATCCGTCCACCTCTCCGAAGATGCCAAGTTGATTTATGGCACCATGTATCGGAGGTTTAGACGGATGCGGCCGATATAGCAGACTTCGTCAGATTCCCCCTCGCTTGAGGGGTTTTTGATTGTGGGGACGCTTTTCCCTGCAGGCGCAAGCCCCTGCAGTTAATTACGCTACCGCATTGCGGTAACAACTTTCTCCTTCTCCAGAATTTCACTTCGTGTCGTGTGTGTTTGTTTTGTTTGTGGTTGCCCGTGGATTGTATACGGAGACTGAGTAATGCCGTCGCCCGTAGGACGTGGATTAGTCCAAATCCGTATTTACTTAGATTTGGGTTTGGTGTTTTTAGTTTAAGGATGTATTAGTCGCGTTGCGGCTAAGATCAACTTAAACGTTCGTTAAGGATACGTTAGTCCGATTTAAGACTAAGGTCAACTTAACGTGGTGATCCATTTAATATATGGCCGTTGGGACTCGTCACCTCTCTGACGTCGTTGAAGAATTACGACGACGGATGTCAGAGGAGTTCAGAGATGTACCCTTGAACCAAGGTTGATTTGGAATCTTATCGTTCATTTGAGTGTTTAAGGATACGTTAGCCGTGTTTGGGGCTAAGATCAACTTAAACATGACCGTTTAGATCCGGCAAAAGAGCATTTGTAGGCTTTGTTGTTCCAGTTTAGGGACGTGGTGGTCCATGTTCCAGTTTGTGGACGTGGTGGTCCATCGCCAGTTTAGGGACGTGGTGGTCCATGTTCCAGTTTAGGGACGTGGTGGTCCATCGCCAGTTTAGGGACGTGGTGGTCCAATATTAGTTTAAGGACGTCTCGGTCCGTTATTAGTTTAAGAACGTTTCGGTCCATCGCCAGTTTAAAGACGTGGTGGTCTATCATTAGTTTAAGGACGTTTCGGTCCATCGCCAATATGTGGTTGTCGGGACCCGTCACCTCTCTGACGTCGTTGAAGGATTACAACGACATGTGTCAGAGGAGTTCAGAGATGTACCCTTGAACCGGTCGTAAATTGATTTAGGAGAGCATCTTTGCTTGGTCAATTTAGTTCGGGGACTTACGGCCATGATCGAACTCAGTTGCACTGCATTTTATTCCGGCCTGCTAGGCCTTTTTTGATTTGGGCTCTGTCCATATGTTTTGGTTTGGGCTCTGTCCCTTTATAAATGGTGCAGAGCATCTATTTTTTTTTTTGGGCTTTGCCCCTCTTTTAAAATGCATAGCATTTTTATTAGGCCTGTTAGGCCTTTTAATTGGGCTCTGTCCCTTTTCTTTAATAATGCAGAGCATTAAATACTCTGACAGTGCCCCACGTGGCTTGTCAGGCGCATTGCGCTAAGTAATGAGCGCAAACTCATATGGAGGAGACACGTGTCACGCTCTGGTGAGCGCAAGCGCAATAGCATAGTGCGCTGCGCTAGTGCGCTGCGCTGTTGCGCTGCTGACACGTGGTGCGCTCCGGTGAGCGCAAGCGTAATAGCGCAGTGCGCTGCGCTGCTGACACGTGGTGCGCTCTGGTGAGCGCAAGCGCAATAGCGCAGTGCGCTGCGCTAGTGCGCTGTGCTGTTGCGCTACTGACACGTGGCGCGCTCTGGTGAGCGCAAGAGCGCAGTTTGGAAGTGCAAAGCACTAAGAATCTTTTAGATTCAAGAACAGGAGTGCAGAGCACTATTTAATTTTTTGATCTAAATTAGATCAAAGGAAAAATAAATTTTTCCTTTTTATTTCAAGAACCAGAGGTTCATAAAAGTGCAAAGCACTATTTTTTTTATTTCGTTGTTTTCTTATTATTATTTTTTTAAAGAATCATTGGTTCAAAAAGAAGTGCAAAGCACTATTATATGAAAAACATTGATCTGGTTTTTAGATCAATGATCTATTAGAAGAAAATTTCTTTCCTCTCGTGAAGGTTTTTACCTTTTTCGTTTTGAAATTTTCTCAGAGTTCTCTCTCTGTTTGAAGCTCTTGACTATTTTCAAGAAAATGTTCCTCCTCTGAATTGAGGTCTGGGGTCCTTTTTATAGTGCCCATAAATTAGTTAAATTTGTTAAAGAGATCTTTCTCTGAGTGATTTGGGGAATTTTCCCCACCGTTGGATCTTTGATCCAAGGGCTTCTGCTTTGCAGAAAAAAAATATTCTTGTTTTAACAAGAACAGAAAAGATTTCTTGAAATTTTAATTCTGTTTGGCGCAGATGCCCCAGCGCGTGACACGTGTCGCGCAGCGCACAGCGCAGCGCAACTGCGCTGACACGTGTCGCGCAGCGCACAGCGCAGCGCAACTGAAGCGTTGCTTCAGTAAAATAGAGCTTTGTTCTGATTGGGCGCGCCTTCTTGGGCGCTGCGCTGACGTATCAGCGCTTGACATGTGGCGCATTGCGCCCGAAATTTGAAGCGTTGCTTCAAAATTTTGAATTTTGAATTTCTACAGAGCTTTGCTCTGATTGGGCGAAACAGGGTCCTTTATATAGGGCCAAATGATTTGTTAAATCAGTTTTAAGAGATCTTTCTCTGCTTGATTTGGGAATATTTTCCACCGTTGGATTTTTGATCCTAAGGCTTCTGTTTTACAGAAGATAATTTTCTTATTTTAATAAGATTGAAAAATCTTTCCATAACAGAATTTTAGTTCTGATTAATTAATAATTTATTATTAGTAGATCTTTTGATCTGACGGTGGGAAACTTTTTAATCCCGGTGCGGGCGCACCTTGCGCTAGCGCACCTACGTTCGATACGTGGCGCGCAGCGCAGAGCGCAGCGCAACTGCGCTAGCGCACCTGTGTTGGACACGTGGTACACAGCGCAACTGCGCTAGCGTACCTGTGTTGGACACGTGGCACGCAGCGCGCAGAATCTGAAGCGTTGCTTCAATTTAAATTTTGAATTTGAAACAGAGCTTTGCTCTGATTGGTGGTGCGCTGCCTAAGGCGCAGCACACCTGGCGCTAACGCGTCTGCGTTTGACGAGCAGCGCGCAGCGCGCAGAATCTGAAGCGTTACTTCAATTTTTGAATTTTGAAATTCAAAACAGTGCTTTGCCCTGATTGGGGGAAACAGAATGACTAAAACCCTAATTGTGCGTTGTAATAGAAACACAGTCTTCCTTCGTAGCTTCAACCTCTGTCGTCCTGTCCCGCTCTTCTCCTATGGCTAACGGGCATTTCGGGAGGAACAAAGGAAAAGAAAGGTCCGTTAGCGAGTTAAACTCGAGTAGAATTCTCAAGAGAAATATATGGTAATAAGGATGAGTTAAAGTATGGTATAAAAAGATTTAAAATAATAAGTGTAGACTCGCAAAATCCGGGTGCAAAAGTGTAGGTAAGATCATAACGCAAGTATAGGTGTAAAGGTATCATTCATTAAATAATATTATTAGTTTAGCCGTTTTGGTTTAGTCTTATAAAGGTACACGCTTTTCAGGTAAAACAAGTTATATTAAACTATATATGGTATGGCAAGCAAGCATATTCAAGTGGATCATGTTAATTAAGATATTCTTGTTATTGACAATTAGCATCCCGTCTATGCCCGGGATCATGGAAACAAGATTACCCTGTTTATGCTTGGCATCACGGAAACAAGATTACCCTGTTTATGCCCGGGATTACGGAAACACGGTCATTGCATACGTTCATTGCACACAGTCATTGCTCATGATCATTGCTCAAGATTATTAAACAATTAAGTTGACTAGTCAATGTGAAGTCAAGTGTAAGATAAGCATCTACTAAGTTTTGTAATTGTTTCAGTTTGATTAAACACAGGTACCCGGTTGATATGATCATTCTGTTGTATTCAATAATTACGGATTAATGTTAGAGCGTAGTTCATTTAAGTTTGGAATTTCAACAGTTGTACAGGTCACCCGTAATAACGGGATCTTCTAAATTAAGTCATCTGAATTATCGGGATCTTCTCACAATCAGGTCATCCGTATATCGGGATCCTCTATAAGTATTCCATACCTAGGTTCGCACATCTAACCCAATCCGTACTCGATATCATAGGCTGTGTTCAGTATAGTATCGATCAAGTGATTGGACTTTTATTATAAATCATGGTAATTTATCGTAAATATCTTTTATTAAAGGTCATGATATTTTATTGTATTTATATTTTGGAAAAACGCATTCGTGTTGTATTTGTTGTCATATGAGAAACCATGATGTTTTATTTAAGATTACACAATTTTCATAACATTTATACTAATATTATAGAAATCAAGGGTTACTGAGAGTTCTTTGTTGATCGGTTTTTCCCGTGAGGACGTCATTATCAACCCTGTTATACTCGTTGTGTGCGATAATCCACACCATCCACAAAGGAACCCTCATAGAAAGTTGTGGGAGATTCAATATCCAAAAGAACTTAGTATCATCTTAGATCGAGGGGGTTTAGTGTTAAAAGTTCACTTTTCGAAGTTGGGGTTAGTTTTAATATAAAATTTGTTTAGAAAAATTCATGGTATTTATTTGAACTTAATATTTTAGAAAACATTCTCGTGTTGGCAACCACTACACTTGGGCGGTCAACATTTGTATCATTTTTCAGGGCGATTGCCTCATAACCACGGAGCATTTTACATAAAATATTCAAGTGTGGGGTATTGTTATTAAACTTAGATTTTGATAAGTTTAAGATATTTTAGTGATGTCTTATCTCCGGCTTCTCGAGACTCAAGAGATAACGGGTTTCTGAAACTTCAGGGTATTAATCCAAAAATACGGGATTTGGAAACCGTATGGTATTAATATGAAAATACAATATTTAAAAATTTTAGGGTATCAATGTGAAATTCGGGTTTTCGAAACCATAGGGTATTTTTAGTGTAATAAGGTAGTTAGAATATATATAGTGGATTAAATTTGTTTAAAGTTCACTTTTAATTTGGGTAGTATTTCAGCTTGTAAAACGGTGTTTTTTGAGCTTTAGAATTGGGCAACATATTGATATGTGTCTAATTACAAATTAACAGTAAATAAGGGAATAGGTCGTTACCCCGTGTCTTGAATGTACAAATGTGTATTTAGGTGAGTGAGAGGGTAACTCAAGCAAGTTGTTGTATGTACCAATTAGAAACTAACTAGTATAACTACCATAGCCGTATTAATTGTTTAGAGATCAAGTTGGCATTTTTGAACAAATTCAAAAGATGCATAGAAGAAGCGACGGGATCAAGTGGAGAGAAATGGAATTCTACCTGAAGACGATTATCAGAAAACATATTAGAACATCGCCTCGTATGGAAACTCGAATAGTGTCGTTCTCGGATTTTTCCTGGATGATCGGGCGGTGCCACAACGTCGGTGTCGAGAAAACGAAGAACCATGTATTTTTTCGGATTTTTGTGATGAGAAACGAGTGAGAAAAAGAGTGGAGAAGACGGGGTATTTATAGGGTTCAAAATATTCAAAACGAGCCGGAAAGGGAGCCGATTGGAGCCGTGAATCGCGCGCCACTGTCGCCCTCGCCACATCATCCGTTGGCTGAAAGAATCAGGCGGCAAATAAAAGCCCACATGGGCTTGTGCTGCCCACACGGCTGCAACGACCGCGCACGCGCAGGCGCGTATGGTCCACATGCTGACGCTAGCATGCGTCAACGAGAGGCCGGCCAGGCCGGGTTTGGGTCTGGGTTTTGGGCCTGGGTTCGGGTCTTGAGTTTTTAAAATAAAAATCGTTTATTTTCTTTTCTTTTTTTCTTTTAAAAACCGTTTAAAAATTGTTTTTCTTTTCTAAAAATTAATTAAAAATACTTTTAATTATCGGAAAATCATGAAAAATATCTTGGGAAATTCTAAATAAATATTTTATCATTTTAAACCATTTTCTTCTCAAATTTTCTAAAATCTACTTAATAAAATAAATCTTCAAAAATAGTAAAAATCATATTTAATTTCTTTTCTTCTCCCAAAAATTATATTAGTCATATTTAAACTAAAAATTACTTTTCCAAACTTTTCCATTAAAAGAAATACAAAGATAAGTGATGATGCTCATAAGTGGTGTCTCCTCAGATCATAACACATGGCAGATGACATGTCCCGGACTTTACGGGGGTGGAATAAATGAACCGCATCGGGGACATTCCCCGGGACCCCTTTTCGGTTGACGTACCCGACCTTTCGGGAGCCCCCCTGAAGACATTCCACCTTCATCTAGGAGACTACCAATAGCTCGTCTCGAGCTTCCTCAATCTCCTCGCACGCCACCGAGCCATCTCTCGTGCCGAACTTCCTCGGCCCCCCGCTCATCTCCGAGCTCCAAGCATGCCGAGCTTCCTCGGCCTCCTGCTCGTCACCGAGCCCCTGATGTGTAGAGCTTCCTCAGCCTCCCCCGATCAACCGAGATTGCAGAGCCCTAGCGCCTCCGCAAACGTTCCGCGTATCTCACCAAAGCGAGATAACCGCCGCTCCACATCCTACGCTGGCGTGTCCCCCCATTAATGAGCGTATCCCGTCATTAATGAAGGGATCCCGTCATTCATGCACGCGTAACGTCAAGGGCGTAACCGAAGGCGAAAATCTCACGCCTGCTCGCTCTATGCGACCACTATAAAACCCTTCTCTCAGACGACTCAGGTAAGGAAACTTAAACCTAATAAGCCACTACCCTGCTCAAATTTCTCGGCTAACTTGATCGTCGGAGGGTCTACGGTGGCCACCCATCCCGGTACTTCTTTGCAGGTAGCTCGGCTTCCACCTCAAACTCAACCCATTGAGACCCACACACTCAAGGAGGCAACCTCCGAATCCAATCTTAACCGTCCAGCAACGCTCGCGACAGATCGATGGAGGACAGCATCTGAAGGAGATCAAGACTTCCATCAGTTGGCACCGTCTGCGGGAACGAAAGACTTATTTTGTTCCAATAACAAAATTTGATCCTCCGCTCTCGATCCAATGGCGAGCGACGACTGCAACGATCCAAATAGGAGCCGCCACAACGAAGGCGAGAGCGGCTCGCGTCCCCCTCCTAATGCCATCCACGCTTTGTCTGCCCGGATAGACCGGCTTATGACGCTGGTAGATGCCCTCGTCCGCATTTAGGCGGTGGGCCCTGGCCACCAGAGCGCGGCTCCGCCTCCTCGGGATAACGACATCCACCGAAGGACGTACGGGCATACTCAAGCCCCCTATCTACCTCACCCTCGTTACAGCGCCACTGAGCGCAGGCAGGCCGAATCTAGCCACCTTAACCCACACGCGGCGACTGATTCCATGACCCGCTGGGCGCCGGAAAGCTCCACGCCACGGTCCTAGGGAAGACTGGGCCGTCGCTCCAATGCCTGTCGTGCGTTCTCTCCTCCTGAGGAGGTGTCGGTCAGCTCGCCTGCTTCTAGGCATGACCGATGCCCCCACTCTCGCCGGGATCGTGCGAACGATGAGCGCAGGGACCACTCGAGAAGGGCCCCGCCCGGGGATCTGAGACACCTGATAGAGCGGAATCGAAGCCGCACCCTGGCGCAGACCCGGAGCAGGGATAGCCACCACTCCGACTGTATGGAATCCTCGGGTTACCACCATCGTCTCAAGGCCCTTAAAAAGATGATTCAGGGCATACGGCGAGACGAACCTCCATCCGGCGAAGGGGCTAAGTATTCCTTGGATTCTCTCATGAAGCCCTTCACCGAAGAATTGCTGGCCGAACGTGTCTCATCCAAGAACAAGCCGCCCAAGGTGGCGCTCTTTGACGGGAAGTCCGACCCAAAAGATCACTTGGACGCATTTACAGCGGGCATGAGCTTCCAAGATAACTCAGACGCAGCCTAATGCCGCGCTTTCCCCACCACCCTCATCCGGGTTGGACGGGACTGGTTTCTAGGACTTACGACACTCTCCATCTCGACCTTTGATGAGCTGGCCACCCAATTCCTCGGTCACTTCGTCGGGAATCGATGGTAGAAGAGGACGGTCGGCTATCTGTTCACCATCAAGAGTGGAGACAAAGAATCCTTCAAAGGATAGGTCACCCGCTTCTACAACACACTCCTCGAGGTCCCCGAGCACCGCGATGAAACGGTCATCACCACGCTGAGGTCAGGTCTAAGGCATAAAGAGTGGCTCCGTTCCTTTGCATTAGCGCAACCTAAGACCATGGCCTCGGTAAAAACCTGGACCGAGTGGGAAATCTAACTCGAGTCCGAGTTTAACTCGAATCTGCCCAGAGGCGACCAAACCGACCAAAAGAAGCGGGGCAGAAAAGAGAAAAAGATAGTCGACCGACGAAAACCTTACTCCCCCTAGTTCCAGGAGTACACTCCTCTTAATATCTCCTAGACCGAGCTGCTAGAGGAGGCAAAGGGCGAGAACTTCTTCAAGCTCCCGCTGGCTACCCGAAGCACGGGCAAGCGGCTCCGAGGCCCGTATTATGCCTATCACCGGACGCAAGGACATCCAATCGAGGATTGTAAACAGCTGCGTAATTACATCGAGGAGCTGATCTGCTTCAGTCACTTGGCAAAGTACCTGCGAGATAAACGTCAAGCCGATCAAATTAAAGGTGGGGAGCTGACGATCTGACAGATCATGGTCATCGCCGACTGACCCAAATCTGAGCAACAAGGACACCTACCAAAATTTATATTCAATGCAGGAGAATTTAAATTGAATCACATAATCTGTAATTTATTCAATAATAAAGATTCTCGCTTCCCTGCAGTTTGAACTACTTCTCTTTGTTTCCGTGCTAAATCCCCCCTCGAGGCTACCGAGCAGCTTCCTTGCCCGGTCCATCCGCAGTGGGTAGCTTCCTGCCCAACTACGCTGTGGATTGAAGCCCTCCTCGCGAGGCGACCAAGTATCTTCCTGCTCGGTCATCCCTAGCGGGTAGCTTCCTACCCAACAACGCTAAGGATCAAAGCCCTCCTCTCGAGGCCACCAAGCAGCTTCCCTGTCCGGTCCATCCGCGGTGGGTAGCTTCCTCTCCAACTACACTGTGGGTCAAAGCCCTTCCCCCCGAGGCGACCGAGTATCTTCCTGCTCAGTCATCCCTAGCGGGTAGTTTCCTACCCAATAACGCTAAGGATCAAAAGCCCTCCCCTCGAGGCCACCGAGCAGCTTCTTTGTCCGGTCCATCCGCAGTGGGTAGCTTCCTGCCCAACTACGCTGTGGATCGAAGCCCTCCTCGCGAGGCAATCGAGTTGCGTCCTGCTCGGTCAACCCTAGCGGGTAGCTTCCTACTCAACAACGTTAAGGATCAAAAGCCCTCCCCTCAAGGCCACCAAGCAGCTTCCCTGCCTGGTCCATCCGCAGTGGGTAGCTTTCTGCCTAACTACGCTGTGGATCGAAGCCTTCCTCGTGAGGCGACCGAGTAGCTTCTTGCTCGATCATCCCTAGCGGGTAGCTTTCTACCCAACAACGCTAAGGATCAAAAGCCCTCTCCTCGAGGCCACCGAGCAGCTTCCCTGCCCAGTCCATCGGCAGTGGGTAGCTTCCTGTCCAACTACGCTATGGATCGAAGCTCTCCTCGCGAAGCGACCAAGTAGCTTCCTGCTCGGTCATCCGTAGCGGGTAGCTTCCTACCCAACAACGCTAAGGATCAAAAGCCCTCCTCTCGAGGCCACCGAGCAGCTTCCCGTCCGGTCCATCCGCAGTAGGTAGCTTCTTGTCCAACTACGCTGTGGATCGAAGCCCTCCTCATGAGGCGACCGGGTAGCTTCCTACTCGGTCATCCCTAGCAGGCGGCTTCCTACCTAACAACGCTAAGGATCAAAAGCCCTTCTCTCGAGGCCACCGAGCAGTTTCCCTGCCCGGTCCATCCGCATTGGGTAGCTTCCTGCCCAACTATGCTGTGGATCAAAGCCCTTCTCGTGAGGCAACCGAGTAGCTTCCTGCTCGGTCATCCCTAGCGGGTAGCCTCCTACCTAACAACGATAAGGATCAAAAGCCCTCCTACAGAGGCCACCGTGCAGATTCCTGCTCGGCTAAACTCCGAGGGGTGGATTCCTACCCTACGAAGACTCGGATCTAGGACCCACATTGAGGAAGAATCAATTATGGCCGACCTATTCTAACTTAGCTGATTTTCTACTCATGCTAAAACACGTGGTCGTCACCTCGACTCCAAGGTATGGATTGATACCGACCTTCCTAGCCTTGGGATTCCTCTTGATTCATCATAAATGAACGATCGCCACCTCGACTCCGGGGAGCGGGGGGTACCGACCTTCCTACACTTGGCTATTATTCGACTTACACTCGACGCGCGATCGTCATCTGAAAACGCGACCGTCATCTAAATTCTAAAGAGCCGGGAAGCGGCCTATGACCTAACACTTGCAGCAGAATGAAAATTCAAACAAGAAAAAGGCCGACGAACTGAAATACTCACGCAGAAAGCACACAGTCATGCAGAGGAAAATAAGCACAGCTTTATTTATATTCCAGAAATTTCTACAAGGTATTCTGGGCTCCTCAGCCTTACAAAACGCCCGGAGGCTTACAAAACTTTAAAAAAAAAGGGGAAAGGAAAAGGCAGGAAAGCACAGGCTGTAGGCCTGGGAAGGATCTCGCCCTGCTCGACGCCGGCGTCGGGAACCAAAATGGCAACCTCTGGGTCGGTGCTTCCACCGGCAGCCTCACCCCCGGTGGCATCCCCAGCTGCTTCCACCTGTGGCGCATCCTCGGAGAGAGGGTACTGGACCTGGAGCTCGCTGTCGGCGAACCCCGGCATCAACGCCTTGATGGCGTCGAGAGCTTGGTGTCAAACAATGGTCGAGGCATCGGCGAGGTCTGCATAGAACTGGTCCGACACCTTATACCACTCCATGGACTTCGAAGCTCGGAGCTCGATAAGCTTCACCGTATCGAGCGCTGCCTAGGTGTCCTTCCTGCTGGCATCCCTCGACTTCTTCATCACGACGTAGAGCTTGCTAACCTCCTCCAACTTAGCCTGGATGGCCTTGTTGGATTCACTCAGAAGTCGGTGAGACTCCTTACACTTGGAGTTCGTCAACTCCTCGGCAGCCACCCGAGTTTCGAGAACGGCTATCCTCTCCTTTGCCTGCTACAGCTCCAGGCGCAGATCCTCCTCCTGTGAGGACGATTCATCCCCCTTTCTCATGGCCAGGGCAATCTCTTTGGAATCCATATTAACGATGAGGGCGCAGTGTTGGAGGACATGAGGAAAGCGGCAAAAGAGTTAGAATTGTTCAAACCGAGGAAAAATGCTTAACAAAATTCTTAAAGGAAAATGGATACCGGCCTGAACCGCCTATTAAGCGATGGCGGCCACTTGGGCTTTTAGGGTCCCCCAAGAAATTTTTCTCCCGGCCGATTGCTCCATGTCGAAGAGCAGGCTATCGGCGATGGAAAGCTCTGAGGGCTCCTCAAAACAGACGTTCCCTCCTGCATGGGTATCCCGGAGGGTGGAAAGCGAGAGATCGTCCTTTTGTACCTCTTGAGGGGGACCTCGGTGAGGTCGGCTTCATCCTCCACCCCCCTCGCCCGGGGCTCCAGTCCCCGTGCATGCTTCTGGCTCTCCCTGCGGCGGACTTCCGGGGCTCGGGGCACAGTGGAAGGCTTCGCCGGTGCAGTTGGTTTCGGGGCCGAGCTCGGACCGGGATGGGACGAGCTAGCGCCCCTGGTCTTCTTTCCTGCCTTCGCGTCCATGGCAGCTAAGAATTTGGATCGGTCCATTTGCTCTGCAGAAAGGAGAAAACACGAAAGAGAGTTAACGACGCTGGAAAGGGCAAGCAAAACCTATTAACGTCTAAATAGATCGTCTAAAGACCTAACTTACCCAGGAAGCGCGCGAGGTTGAGCCCGGCCCTGCCAAGAGCCTGCTCGGAAAGTAGAACGTTGATTGGTAGATTTTTTTGCGTACGTGCGTTTTGAAATCAAAGAATTAACCGCAATCAAGAACGATGTCGCTTGGTAGCTAGCCGGTTGAATACGAGTCGGTCCACAGGGAAAACGTGTATTTTCTAGTTGTTCTAACGAGTCAATTCCTATTTGTGGTAGGTTTTGATTTTCTATAAAAACTGAGGTTGAAATTGATTTGGATTAAAACCTTGCTAGGGTTAGGATTATGTTAGTTTGGAAAGTCAATTATTCTCACCGCTTTCTTTGCCCTAATTAAGAACGTTATGTATTAAGGTAATAGTTAACAAACGGGTTAGCACGACCGGGAAGAAACTAGGTTTCTTCCTTTTGGTCCTTGTCCGTCCTTTCTTAACTCTTAGCCCTGACCTCTATGGAAATCAAACACAACCGGACTTTAATTAGGGAATCACCGCTACCTCGTGGGATAGGGTGCCGTAGTGAGCAGTGTGTGATTGTTTGCATAGAGTCCTACTTTAAAATATTGAACGGGCAAGAAAGGGGTGAGAGATTTTCATCTCTCAAACCTTCCCCAAACCTAACCCTAACAAGTGATGAACTACTCACTCATTAGGGAATTAACAAAGGAATTCATTTTTATGATTTTTAATAATCAAATTAAAGTGCGGAAAATAACTACGGCAGATAAAAAGATTGCAGAGAAATAAAAATTGCAAATAACAAATTCAAGATTAAAAAACTTACTTTTTATTGATACACTCTTTGACAATTACAAGAAATGAAAATTTTAATCTAGGAAAGTAAAAAGAGGCATGCTCCAAAAAGAGCTGTAGGATTCCTATTTATAGATACTAGAAACCCTAGGGTTTACATCTGATCCATATCTAGAATTACAAAAATACCCTAAGAAAACCGGATCAATGCACCAACTCCACCGACACGCACCGACACACGCCGACACGTGCACAGCACGGCCGCGGATCCGCGGCCATTTGATGGGCTTGCTGGCTCATTTCTTCAGGGCTTCTTTCTGTTGCTTTTTCCTTCTATTTTCTTCACTTGGTTCTTCAGAATGTCTTCTAGTTTCTTCCAGATTTCCACAGTGCAGAATGTTGTGGACTTTTCCTGTTTGCTTCGTGTTGAAGTCTAGTCTTGAATCTTGTGCTGCCTTTGTACTTTGTGAAATTGGACTGTTCATTGATCTTCATTTGTTCTTTAAACTGTAGGCGGTATCATAAGGATTCTTCTATTTGTTGGTCGTAGTCTCACTTTTGTAGCATTTTTTTCATCATTTTCACTGTATTGTTCCGAAAAACTGTAACCTGCAACTATTCAGCAGACATGGATCAAAAGCACCTATTTATTTGTAATATGATTAAGAATGAGGAATATAATAATGCAAAATTCTGATATGAACAAACGTCGACCCGTTGGATCGGCTCCCACATGGATACCGCCCTCGCCTCATGTGAGGACGACTGCCTCGCCCTCGAGCAGTCGGCCATGTGCCACTGTGTAGACACATGCCAATCCTCACCCTCAGGTGGCCCGACGAATATGAACTTCTCCTTCCATTCGTGAATGGAAGAAGGGACGACTACTACCCCAACCCGGCGATCCCATCCTTACATTTTTTGAAAGAAAAATACACCCAGCTCGGCTCATCCTTGCTGGTGCCGGGATTGTTGGGGTCGAAAATTGCACCCCGGTTAACCTAATCAAAGTCAAGGTCAACCCCAAGCCAAGTGGGCCCAAACCCAGATCAAGTGGGCCCATGCCCAAATTGAGTCCGAACATGAAGCGGCCGGCTCTCCTCCATGCCAAAATAAAAAATCATGTAATAAATAATTTTGATGTAATTTTTTATGCATGAATGTAAGCAAAATGAGCATAAAGCCAAATTTTTGTAAGCCTATGGTTTATGTGCAAAAAGAAATAGCACATGAAGTATGGGATGGGCAAAATGCCATTTTGTAAAGCCCAAGGGGCTATATGTAAATGTGTAAGCCTATATAAGGCAGCATGATGATGAATAAAGACACACTTTTCATTCCCTACAAAAAACCAGGGTTCATGTGCCTCCTTCTCCTTCCTCAAGGTTCTAAACCTTCTTCTTTCTTTTGAATTAAATCAAGAGTTTTACTCTTTCTCTTCCAAAACTAAATAGCTTTTCACCACAGAACCCACAAAGGTGAACTCAGATTTCCCCTCAGATCTCAAAAATAAGGGATTTTTAAAATCTCATACTTCCCTTTTCTCCAAGATCCGGTCAACAGGGGGAGGAGAAGACCCATCTCCAAAGACCCCATTTTGGGAAAGATCTAAGGCTCAGAGAAGAAGAAAGGGGTCCCCTTGAGCATTTACAAGGATTTCTTAGAATTTAACTGTCACGCCCCGCTTCTCAGAGTACGGTAAATTGGGCACGTGACATAGCCAACCATGCTACCTGTGGGCAGGAAGTATCCATCCATAGTCACATTACGGCTGTAGAGATATCAAGAACAAAATATAACTATCTAATACATGTCCATAAACCAAGATAACATGAGTCAAGAATAATAAAAATGCGGAAGTAAAAGATCCAATACAAAATAACTGGAATGTATGTCCCATAATGCGGGCTCACATCAAGAATAAAATGCAGAAAATAAAAGAACTAACTACTACTGAAACCTCACTGCTCAGCCTGCTGGCTGAAGTACTCCTACTCGGACTGCAGCAAAGGTACGGAATCTGGGCCATGTTAAACCCAGACGTCAGCGCGTCATGTCATCAAGTAATAAAGTATAAACAGGGTAACAGGCAATGCAAATATAATCATGAATGATAAGCAGGTGTAACAGTAATAAAATCAGGGCAGTGAAGGGTAGTGTGCAGCGAGTAAACTAAACTGGTCTATTGGGTTATCTACTCTAAAGTCTTTGAAATCAATTTGATGAATCATCGATGTAACTCAATAGTATCCCGTGCATGCCCGGGACCACGGTCTAAGACTCTCGGGCTGAAACCGAGACGTGCCGCTAGGCACTAAAAGGAAAAGGGTACAGACCAATGATGTCAGCAGCATCGTCACGAGGCGGGCCTAGCCTCTAAAACTGATCAGTAAAATCAAGCAACTGTCGAGTTACAAGTCAGGATTTCATCATTGATTTCCCCATACCCCCAAGTCATGTATGTCAAGTCAGGTATTCAGTAATCAAGAACTAATGCCAACACAGGATCAGGTTGGTGCAGGTTTGTCTGGATAGACAACAGGAACGGTCCGTAAGGACTACATGTCAGGTTTGTTGGCATTAGACACAAGATCCGCTAACAGGTAAAGCCATGGTACATCAGGTCAAGTCGAGTAGTGTACGGTACCATGTCGGGTCAAGTAATATGTGTGTAGCAAGTCATGTCCGGGTGTAAAAGATATTATGTGAGTGCTCATAATCAACTAGCATAATCATGGTTATAAATAAACAAGCATGGGTATCAACAACACAATAAATTGGCACATGTAATAGGTTAAGCAATAAAGTAGATTAAACTAGTTAGCTGTACAGTTATCAGTTTGTGTTTAAGAGATGGTGTCAGCATTATATGAATACAGTATGACAGATGCGAATGCTAAAAACCAGGTTAATAAGTATCGAGTAATCTAGGGATGCGATGACATGTATAATCTGTTCAATGGATGCAATTGTAATTAAACCGGTTTAAGATGCACACGGATGTCCGATAGGTTAATACAAGAGAAAAAGGGTATCACGTCTATAAAAATATTTGTGATCATGTGGTCTAATATTTACAGGTGATTACTAGGTATAAACAACTAGATGCAACAATTAAGTTTCAAGTTCGAGATCAGAAAATATGTAACGGAACGTTATACGGTAAACTTGAAATCTAAGACTTTCGATTCTATTTAGAGATTTAATAGGAAAATAAATAAATTAGTATAAGAATAGTTTGAATAGCATGTAGCAAGTTTCACTTGCCTCGACGGGTCGCGATACGGAAAACAGAACGTTACACGTCGGCGGGGAAAAGGCGCGACGCGCGCACGGTACACGGAATGAATCCAAACGACGAACAATGGAGTCACACGGATCAGAGGTTCTCGCTGGGTCGTCGGGAAACGTCGTCGGCACCGTCGGATTCCGGCGAACCAGAAAACAGCGACAACAAGAAAAACCATAATTTAACAAGAAAAGAAAAGGAAGCAAGGAAAAGAACAGAGGAGGAATGAGGGTACTATAGCATACAGGGTTGCAGAGGAGGTGCTGTGGCGACGGTGAGACTAACCGTGGCGAGATCGACGGGGCTCCGGCGATGAACAGGGACCTCCCTTCAAGAAAACAGCAAGAAACTCTTTTTAACAGAAAAACATGGGAAGAAGAAGAAGAGAAGAATGAGGGGGAGAAGGAGCGCTTACTGGGGTGTGCATGATGCCAGGGACACGGGGACGAGTCGCCGATGGCAACAGTTCCGGCGATGCGAAATTGCAGGGGTGCAGGGGTGCTCGGGAGAGAAGGAAAGGAGGAGGAAGAGAAGGTGGAGGTGACGAGGGTGAGGAGCGGCGATGAACAGCAATGGTGGCGTCGGCGCTAGGGCAACGGCGAGAGGAGAAACGGCGGTAGGGTTTTGCAGGGAATGGGTTTTGGTTTGGGAAGAAAGAAAATATATAAGGGGAGAGAGAGAGATACGCGGGGGGGGGGGAGAGAGAGAGATAGAGAGAGAGAATTCTCCCCCGAGAGGAGAGAGAAGAGGAGAGAGATAGAGAGGAAGAGAGAGAAAGAGAAGGAGAAAAGGAGAGAGGGAGTCTCGTGGGGCCCGGTAAAAGAAATGAAGCTCTGCGATTGGCTCGTGGCGATTTAAGGAGAAAGGAGAAAAAATTTAGTGGAAGGGAAGAAATGTGTGGGGCCCAGCTGCGCACAGAGGAAAAAAAATTTGATTGGTTGGGGAGATTTGTTTTGAAAGATGGTTGTGAAAAATATTTGCTGGAAATAATTTGTTGTAGGAAAAAATTTACTAAGCTGTAGAAAAATATTGTTTAACTGATTTAATAAATTTAAAAAGCATTTGGCGGGATACAAAAATATTTCAGAATTGCGCCCGGATCGGGTCCAAAAATTTGAATTTGAAATATGAAAAATATTTGCAAGTTCCAAAAGTTGAAATGAAGGATTCAGTAATAAAAAAACATACCCCCAAGAACGGACGCACGTACGTGCGCGTAGATGTCCAAACACGTCCGTTTCACTGAACGGGACGAGAACACGATGCAAGAACGCTACCACAAGGTTAAGGGTATCGAGCAGGCCAAGACAAGTATACTTTAAATTATTTTAAATGAATTAAATTGTTATATGCAAACATATGTAATGTCGGGGTAAACTATAACTAGTAACAACCAAAGCATGATAAATGAAATAAATACCACAACAACCCATACGGTAACCGAAATTTGTAGAACTGGACTCGGTTGTTACATTAACTCCACAAATCAAAGCTTCTAGGAGTTTAACTCCATATAAATAAAAAAAAAAAGTGAAGAAGAGTCTTTCTTTCTAGGAGTTCAACTCCATAAGTCAAATCGGGAGCACAGCTCCCAGTGTAGAGACCAAGTCCCTTTTCCTGCTAGAGCCCAGGCGCCCACATGCCGGGCATGTGAGGCACCAGCGCCCGCGTGCCGGGCATGTGAGGCGCCAGCGCCCGAGCGCCCGCGTGCCGCGCACGTGAGGCGCTGGCGCCTTCTCCCACGCATCCTTTGGATGCCCTTTCTTTTTTTTTTTATATATATGTATACACACACGCACACATACTCCACCACACTGTCCCCGCTAGAAAAAATTTCTAACGGGGCGCTGCCCCGCACCCTGCAACGGGGCTGTTAGCCCCCTTGACCCCCGCCCGCTATCTGGGTAGCGGGACCCCCGTAAAAACTCTGCGGGCCCCCCGATATATCCAAAACCCCTTCAAAACACAACGATGCACATTGAGTTCGCATGACTTGTTTGACCCGTCAATCGGAGGTTCTCTCGCTCCAAAGGCGAGGGGTAATTAACGGCAGCTTAGTCCGCGGCTGCCGGAGATTCGAATCCCCACAATCAATAAACCCCAGCCTACCCTAGACAGGGAAAATCTGTAATGCGCCTGACAAGCGCGCGTGTATTCACATCTCAATGGGGTGACGAGAAACACCCTACAGGGATGATTCTTATAACAAATAAAGGAGACTAGGAGGGTCAAACTAAAGGGAATATTTTCAAGTTTCAACCGGACCAGAGACCCGAGGAGGATTCTCCACGAGTTCAGCGCTAGCTGGTCCGGGGAAAGATGGAAGCAACGAAGCACCCCACATACTTCGGTTGGGAAGGGCAGACGCATTCCCCCCAGAATGCTTCCAAATATAAGGCAATCTCTTTGCCCTGCACCTGGTCCGCCCGCTCACCCTCTCCGGCTAAATGAAGAGAATAGTTAGAGGGGATATGGAATCGAGCCCGGATCTCGACAAGCTCGTCCACATTCCTTAAGACGGAGGGCGCATCGCGAGCGTTCCCGGCGCGCACCTTGGGAGCCCTTGTTTTCGCCCTACGGCGGGTGACGGGGGCGGCCCTGACTCTCGGATGCGATCCTGACACAGAGGATGAAGAAGAAGAAGAAGACAAACCATTTTGGCTATCTGAAGCCGAAGAGGAAGAAGACCCTCTGAACTCAGCTCCAACAACTGGAGCCTCATTGTCCGACCCTACCCTAACTATCTCTATAGACTCCTCAGATGAAGACATCTAACCTGACTCAAAGGAATGGGCTGGCCCAGAAAAAAGCACGGGTGATCCGATCTAAAAGGAAGGTGCGCCGGGCAATCTTTAACAACGAGGGTGAATTATTGTCGAAGTGTTGGCCCTAGGGGGGCCCCTTCTATTTATGCATTCCATAGAAAGTATCCAACGACCCAGATCAATTCCCGCCAAAATGAAGTGTCGCGCCTGCCAGCCGTCAAAGCTCCATTTGGCGATCGGCCATTGGGGACGCCCCTTCGATTGCAGGTGACAACGACAGCCTGTCGCGTCCGCCAACCCGCGTCGGACACGTGGCCTGCAACCCAACAGACGAACAACCAAAACGACGCACCCTCTTTAAAGTGCGATCATTTTATTGATCTGCTGACACCGTCGTGGATACGCGCGGAGATTCAGGCGAACGACGATGCGACACGTAGGCCCAAGGATCGAAACGACGTAACCACAAAACGCCATGCCGTTCTCAGGCGATCTGTATTACGATTCCTTGACGCCAAATTGAGCAGAAGAAAGACCGAGTAGACCACTCTCGACCCGACCCTTGGATAGGTCGGAACGAGAGTAGGGGCTAATGATGATGCTCACAAATGGTGTCTTCGCAAATCACGACACGTGGCAGATGACGTGTCCCGAACTTTATGGGGGTGGAATAAATGAGCCGCATTGGGGACATTCCCCGGGGGTCCTTCTCGGTGGACGTACCCGACCTTTCGGGAGACCCCCTGAAGACATTCCACCTTCATCTAGGAGACTATTAATAGCTCGTCTCCGAGCTTCCTCAGTCTCCTCGCTCGCCTCTGAGCCATCTCTCATGCCGAACTTCCTCGGCCTCCCGCTCGTCTCCGAGCTCCAAGCATGCCGAGCTTCCTCAGCCTCCTGTTCGTCTCCGAGCTCCAAGCATGCCGAGCTTCCTCGGCCACCCGCTCGTCTCCGAGCCCCTGATGTGCCGAGCTTCTTCGGCCTCCCCCGATCAACCGAGATTGCAGAGCCTTAGCGCCTCCGCAACGGCTCCGCGTATCTCGCCAAAGCGAGATAACTGCCATCCCACGTCCCGCGTCCCGCGCTGGCGCGTCCCTCCATTAATGAGCATATCCCGTCATTAATGAAGGGATCCCGTCATTCACGCACGCGTAACGTCGGGGGTGTAACCGAAGGCGAAGATCTCACGCCTGCTCGCTCCATGCGACCACTATAAAGCCCCTCTTTTAGACAACTCAAGTAAGGCAACTTGAACCCAATAAGCCACTACTCTGTTCAAATTTCTCGGCTAACTTGATTGTCGGAGGGTCCTACGGTGGCCACCCATCCCGGGACTTCTTTACAGGTAGCTCGACTTCCACCTCAAACTCAACCCCATTGAGATCCACACACTCAAGGAAGTAACCTCCGAATCCAATCTCAACCGTCCAGCAATGCCCGCGATAGATCGACAGAGGACTGCATCTGAAGAAGATCAAGGCCTCCATCAATAAGAATAAAAATTATACGAAGACTTTATTAAAATATAGATAAAACACAGATGTTACAATATCCATATTTAGTAAACTTAAATTTTAAGATTGAATTCTTGTCATTAATAGTAAAATCTTTTTTGTTTTTGTAAATTCGTGTAAGTTTGTAAATTTATTAAAAAAAAAAATTATGATTTAAATTTTAACTAAAGGTCAAAGATTTGCATTGTTCCCCATCAGGGACGAAGCCAGAGTCGATCTGAGGTTTGGCAATGGACCGACTTGCAGCAAGAAAGAAGCTATAAATGTATGAAAGTGTTTTAGATAAATATAATTTTCAAACCCATTTCTCCAATCTAGATAAATGCTCGAGTGTTAGACGTTTAGAGTTTGAATCACTTGCTCATCAAAAATCTGTCCCATTATTTAACGTGATCTCACACATTCAATTACTTTCCAGCTTTCATGACAAATACCTCCTTAAGAGAGATAAGAGAGAGACGAGTTATGCATACGGGTCGGATGGACATAAGATTTAGCACCATTTTAAACCCGGATACCCTTAACCGTAACCGTTTCATCCTCCATCAGCCATGACCTGTCCACGGTTGGCCCGGCAAATTGAGATGCAAAACAGCTGGCTGCGGACCGATGAAGTTGCTTAGGGGCTGTTTGGTCGCAAGATTATGAAATTTGGATTTCAAAATAGTACGGTTGAAAATTTCTGGATTTGATAATTTGTTGTTTGGTTGGTATTGGATTCCTAGTTTTGAATTTGTAAATCCTTATAATCTCTGTTTGGTTGATGAAAAAAAGGTAGGATTTGGATTTGAGAATTTTAAAGAGAGATAGAAAGAGAGAGAATTATTAAATAAATAAAGTACCAGAGTCTCATCTAAAAGTACAATGAATAGTGTCAAATCCTTGTAAATTCTCCAAGCTTTTTTAGGATCGTAGGATTCTTGTTTTATGGTGGGCCCTCCAGAAAAAACAAAGGAATCCTACAAATCCAAATCTCACAACCAAACACAAAATTATGGAATCCTCTCAATTTTTTGAGTTGCACAATCCAATTCTTGGGGAATCCTCCAACCAAACAGGCCCTTATGGGCTATTTGGTTGCAAGATTATGAAATTTGGATTCCAAAATAGCACGATTGAAAATTTCTGGATTTGGTAATTTGTTGTTTAGTTGGTTTTGGATTTCTTGTATTGGATTTGTAGATCTTTATAATCTTTGTTTGGTTCTTGTAATCTTTGTTTGGTTGATGAAAAGAAAGTGAGATTTGGATTTGAGAATTTTTTTGAGAGATAGATAGAGAGATGATTATTAAATAAATAAAGTATCCGGGTCCCATCTAAAAGTACAATGAATAATGCAAATACTTTCAAATTCTCAAAAAATATTTGCGATTCAAGAATCGTTATTTTGTGGTGGGCCCTTCATAAAATCCAAAGGAATCTTATAAATCTAAATCCTCCAACCAAACACAAAAAAATGGAATTCTTGGATTGTACAATCCAAATCCATCGTAATCCTACAATCAACAGGCCTTTAGGGCCTGTTTGGTTGCATGATTTATTAGGATTTGGATTGTGGAATTCTAGGATTCCATAATTTTGTGTTTGGTTGGAGAATTTGGATTTCTATAATTTCTTTGTTTTTTATGGAGGGCCCACCATGAAACATGGATTCCTGAATCCTAAATTTTTTTAAGGATTTTCAAAGATTTGGCACTATTCATTGTACTTTTAGATGAGACCTGTGTATTTTATTTATTTAATAATACTCTCTGTATCTTTCTCTCTCTAAAATCCTTAAATCCAAATCCCACTTTATTTTCACATACCAAATAAAGATTACAAGAATCTTCAAATCCAATACTAAAAATCCAAAACCGACCAAATAACAAATTACCAAATCTAGAAATTTTCAGCTTACTATTTTGTAATCCAAATTTCATAATCTTGCAAGCAAACAGGCCATTGGTGCAGCAACCATGTGCGCATTAATTTTGTAATAAATCTCACAAATTAATCTCACATGTTCAGTCACAGATCCCATTAAAATCAGCAGTGCAGATCTCAAAACCCCAAATGGCGACCTCAGCAGCAACCACCAAAACCCTAAAGCAGGTCGCCGTCGACTACTCCCCCTCGGCCTGCCACCACTCCCCCTCCACCGACGAGATCCACGTCACCTTCGACCACACGGTGGCGCTCTCCCTCCCGCTTCCTCTTCGGCTCCTTCTCCGCCCGCATCCGCTGCCCCTCCGGCTACACCTCCGGCCTCAACTTCAACCTCTACCTCTCCTCGCTCGAGGGCTCCAAGACCCAGGACGAGATCGACTTCGAGTTCCTCGGGAAAGACCTCGCCTCCGTCCAGACCAACTACTACACCGGCGGCAGGGAGGCGATCCACCCGCTGGGGTTCGACGCCTCCGATGGGTTCCATGGGTACGAGATCAGGTGGGGGGAGAAGGAGATTGTGTAGGCGGTGGATGGGGCGGTGGTGAGGAGGGAGGAGAGGAAGGAGGGAGGGGGGGGGCGTGGCCGGGGAAGCCGATGTACCTCTACTCGTCGGTGTGGGATGCGAGCTATATCGACGAGGGGAGGTGGACCGGGGAGTATGGGGGATGCGACGCACTGTATGTTTGTAGCTATATGGATGTGCGAGTGCCGGTGGATACCATGGTGGCCGATAATGAGAATGATCACGACAATGTGGACACCAACAAGTAAGTTTAAATTATGAAAATGGTTGTTAGTTGGGATGAATTCTAATAAAATGATGCTTTTTAGAGAAGGGGAAAATGTGTGATGCATGTTCATTTAATTGTTTGATGATTGATAGTTGTTTAAGGATCCAAATTTTCTCCTGTGTCTACATGGCACTCGAGGGATAAGTAGTGTTTGTTAGCCGTTGGATATGATTTAATGGTTAAAAAACTTTAAACAATATGTATGCTGCCTATTGAGGGCCTGTTTGGCGATGGAGTTAAGCTTTGTAAACCGTGGTTTCATAAAGTTAGCAAAAGTCGACTCCAAAATGCCAACTTTGGCTTGTTTGGCAACCATTTTGGGTTGAGATAACTGCAATTTTCAGCAAAAAACTGCAGTTATCTCAACTCCAATCTGATCAAAGTTTACTAAACTCCGTTTTTGGAGTTTGGGGCTTGCAAACCATAGTTCGGATGCCTCCTATCTCCACTTTAGAATAAACTATGGTTATCCTAACTTTGTATCCAAACCATGCCTTATTGACTGAGTTCATCTATTCACTTCAAAATATGGAAAATTGACACTTAGATCTTTTTTTCGATCTTGATCTTTAGCTCATCGATCATAATTCTTAAATCTCCACTCCTCGATCTTCTTCTCTCAGTATTTTAGATTTAGATTATATCGTTTTTTATATACTTTGATATTGAAATTAAAAAAAATTATTATGATCATTCCATGTAGTTATAAACTAAAATTATTTTATTGAAGAACAAGATGCCGCTTAAACTAATTTAACATTTACATCTTAATTCTTTTACGGTCGTAGATCGATCTAAGGACAACGTCTACAGCGATGTTTTGGAGTTTTGATAGAGTGATAAGGATGAATAACAAACTTTAAGTTTTATATTTTCATTATGCTTCATGATGCAGAAGAAACAAGTTCTATTTCTTATTGAAATGATTGGGTATATAAAAAGCTTGTGATTAATTAAAATAGAGATGTGGTGGGGAAAGAGTTTAGATGGGAAAGAATTGAAAGGAAAAGAAGAAGATGACAAGATAAAAATTATTAAGATATGCTGTTTATAGCCTGTATATTCTAGATTTTGCCCTCATGTATTCTAGAACCTTCCATTGACTTGTATATATACATGTATATCAAGTATATTGAAATTATCAATAAATAAAATCTTTCTCCAAAAGTATTATGGTTTCAGAGCTATAATTACAAAACCCTAACCCTAATCCCTTATCTTCTTCCTTCAATAGCCGCTGATCATCTCGAGCGCTACCATCGCCTCATGCTAAGATAAGCTGCCTCAACAACACCAATCCCCGCTTTCCTCTCCTCGACCCCCGCGACACCATCACCGCCCTCTCCTTCGCCTGTGCCAAGCCCTCTCCTCGTTGACCCTCCTCGCTCACAGCGGCACCATCATCGTCCTCGCCATCTTTGCGCTCTAATTCGATCGTCGCCTCACTGATCTCTAATCCGATCGTCGCCTCACCGATGCACCTGCGCTCATCGCCGATCTCTGCGCCAAACATCGTCTCGCCGACGCACCTGTACTCATCTGCTATCTCTGCGCTGATCTGCGATCATCTAGGATCTCTGTGCCCTTTGTCTCCATCGCCGGCGAGTCTCTCCTTTATCACAATACTCGATTCCCTCCTTGATCACAACACTTGATCATAGCGGGCCTCCCTATTGGACCTTAGAGGATTTCCGCAGTCCTAAACAACTCGGGTTATTTCTTATTCCAATTTTAGATTTTTGTTCAAAAAAGAAAGGAAAGGAAAAGAAAAGAAAAGAACAAGCAAGGATTATATAACTTTCCTGCCGTCGATATTCAACTCACAGGAGTTGAAAATTATACGGGTTGGGCGTTAACCATGCAGTATAATCTTCGCGCCTTTGCACTTTGGGGATACATTGATGGCTCTCTACCGTGTCCTACTTAGCCCACTGCCCCTTCATTTACTACTACACCGATGTCTGATACATCATTCATCGGCGCAGTTGATTCGTCGCCTACAGATCAACGGTGGATTCGTACCGATCAGCAGATCATGGCGATTAGTCTCAGTTTCCATCCACATGTGATTAGTCTTAGTTTCCATCCGCCTCTCCATCGGCTTAGAAGACTCACTACACGGTCTCTCTCGAGCGACTCATATCTGGTCTGAGCAAGACCCATCAAAAGAAACTAGTCAACTTCACTGATCTAGTATCGGAGCGTCTCCCTGAATTAAATATCTATATCATGCGATTAGTCTCAGTTTCCATCCGCCACTTCATTGGTTGACTTTTTTACCTCACGTGAAATGTGGGCAGCCATCTCGCGAATGTTTGTGCAGATAGGAGCCGCACGAGAGTATCAATTACATCATGCTTTTCATAATGCACGTCAAGATCGATCTCTTCAGGATTTTTTTAACTTTCTTTCCAACTACTGGGAAGAACTACAGACTATAGAGGCTACTTTTGCATGAGTTTGCTCAAGAACTTGAGACAACGCGATTGGCATCGGCTTTATCACTTTGTGATGCGTTTATGTCCCGAGTTCGAGCCTCTTCAGGCTCACATTCTTCATTGCTCTCCTCTTCCACGACTCATGGATGTTGTTGCAGAGTTTACAATGGAAGAGACGCGCCTGGAACTTCTCAAGACGACTGCACTATCTTCCACATCTACTACTGCTACAGTATTTGCTGCACAATCTCGTCCATTTGTATTTAATCGCGGCAATAATAATCGTGGTAATGGACAATCTCGTTCTTGGTATGATCATAGACAATCTCCACCCGATCCAGTCCTAACTGCAAACTTGAAGGACATTGGTTACGAGACTGTTTGACCCGGTCGTCATACTGTGCCCGCCCTACAGCTGCTGCCCATGTTACTTCAGCAGACTCTCAACTCACAACCGTCTCATCATCTCTTGCACCACAGCCTCCACAGAGTGTTAGCCCTCGTTCTCCTTCTCAACTGTTGGAGCTTGCAAATCTCGTTCCTCAGAACCTTGGATTTACTGGTGCTTCCTCAAGTTCCACTCCTGCTGTGTTGTCTGCCACTTCGGGTAACTCAACTCCTTGGATATTTGACTCATGTGCTTCTCATCATATGACTTCCGATTCTTCTGTACTTCAAAATTGCACCCCTATGCAATCTTCCTTCATTTATATTGCTGATGGTGTCCCTCTTGCAGTCACTGAGCATGGCGACATTACACTAACTTCCGGATCGTCCATTTTACTTAATTTATCTGTTTTATTTGTTCCACAACTCACCATGAATCTCATTTCCGTCAGCCAATTAGCTGATTTGGGTTATACTATCTCGTTTAATTCCACCTCTTGTGATGTGCACGATACCTGTAGCGGCCAGCGGATTGGGACCGGTCGTAAGATGGACAATTTGTATCAGTTGGAGCAGCTTCATCTTCTATCCTCATCACCCATTGGTTTTAGTTATTCCACCTCCACATTTTTGCATAAACAGTTAGGGCATCTTTCTAATTCTCGTCTCAAAACATTAGTTGATTCAGGAGTCTTAGGTTGTTTTCTTTTCATGCTCAAAATAATTGTACTGGTCGTCATCTTGCAAAACAGTCTGCATTGCCTTTTTCATTGCTGTTGAACCTTTGATTTAGTACATTCTGATATTTAGGGTCCTTCACCCATTGCATCTCTATAAGGTTATAAATACTATGTGAGATTTATACATGATTTCTCACGTTACACTTATCTCATGCGTTCTTGTGCTGACTTGTTCGATATATACAGAGATTTTACAAACATGATTCATACTCAGTTCCATAAAAGAATTAAAGTGTTTAGATCTGATAACACATGCGAATATGTCTCTCACTCGATGCAAAATCTTTTTAGATCTCATGGAACCTTATCTCAACAATCTTGCCGTCGTACCCCTGAACAAAATGGTGTTGCGAGCGCAAACATCATCATATTCTTGAAACCACACGTGCTCTAATGTTAACAGTCTCCACTCCACGAACTTTTTAGGCAGAAGCCCTTCTTGCAGCAATATTACTCATTAATGTCACACCTTCTCTTTTTCCTAACCCTTGTCCATACTCTCGTCTTTACTCAACCATGTTTGACTATTCCAAACTTCGAGTTTTTGGATGTGTATGCTTTGTTCTCCTACCACATCACAAGAGGGACAAGTTATCTGCTCGTTCTGCACCCGTTATGTTAGGATACAGTCTAAGTCACAAATGATATCGTTGTTATGATCCTGTTAGTCGCAGGCTTTGCATATCTTGTCATGTTACTTTCTTTGAAAACGTATACTACTATTCCTCAACTTGCGAGTCCGATTTATCCTTGATAAATCCATGTCCTTGTTGCCTCACCCCTCGTACACACCACTTCCACCGAATCCATCACTATCGTCGGAAACTATCTCCACTGATGCAAACCCGTATGTTGCCACTTTAGACACCACTCCGTCAGCCTTTGTGCCGCAATCACCAACATCGCCGTCGCCTCCCTCACAACCACGTCGCAATCCTCCTCGAAATCGCTATCCACTGCTCCGTTATAGCTGTCTGACAAATTCTTGCTTGCCACGGTTTTTTTTTTCTAGCTGCAATTCACTCCCTGCAGGAACCTAACTCAACTCATACACTGAGGCAGTTCAGTATCCCGAATGGCAGAAAACTATATAGAGGAACTACAAGCCTTTTAGCGCACTCATACACGGGATCTCGTTCCAATACCCCTGGGGTGAAACCAATCAGTCGTAAATGGATCTTTAAGATCAAAACCAAATCAGATGGCTCTCTCGAGAGATATAAAGCCAGGCTTGTAGCCTATGGGTTTAGTCAAGAATACATCATTGATTATGACAAGACTTTTGCACCGGTCGCCAAAATCACTTCTATTTGCACTATCGCAGTAGCCGCCGTCCGTCGTTGGGAATTATACCAGATGGATGTTAAGAATGCATTTCTTAATGATGAGCTTACTGAGACAGTCTATATGCAGTCACCTCTTAGAATTGATATTCAGCCCTCGCATGTATGTCGTCTGCGGCGTGCTATCTATGGTCTTAAACAAGCATCCAGGGCCTGGTTTGAGTGATTTCGACTGTCTATCCTTTCTGTTGGGTTTACGGAGAGTCCGGCTGATTATGCTATGTTCTATTGTACATCCTCTCATGAACAGGCTATCCTTTTATTATATGTTGATGACATGATTATTACTGGTGATGATTTATCTACCATCCGGTTTCTCAAACAACACCTTCTGTTTCAGTTTGAAATGAAGGATCTTGGATCTCTTCGCTACTTTCTTGGGATAGAGATTGGTTACTCTCCCCGCGGATATCTTTTATCACAACAGAAGTATATCTCTGATTTCTTTTGTAATACCCAGTCTCTTTTTAATTATTTTCGTATTTTTAAACAAGATTACAAATTTTATTTACTTAAATACTTCTATTTTCCCAATTATTTTTCATCAAATTTTCCTAACCCTAACTATTAAACCCTAAACCCTTATATATTTATTTTCCCAAATTCTTCCTAATCCATTAACCCAAACCCTTTCTCCCAAACCCCTACTCCCTCTCCTTCTCACTTTTATTTTATTTCTGGCCTATGAACCCCAGCCCAAACCTAGCTCCCTCACCCGACCCGCTTCCCCTTCTTCCTCCTCTCCTCTATTTTCCCGCTCTTTTTCCCCTGCCTCACGACCGCTTCTCGCGCGCGCACCCTCGCCTCGCACCCACGCCCTGCGACGATGCGCGCCCCCTCAACAACCCAACGGTCGCTTCCCCACGACCCGCTCACCTATGACTCCCATCTCCCTCGCCGCGAGACTCGCTCCCCCCTCCCGCGAGACTCGCTCCTCTCAACACCCACGATCCCCATCGCCTCCTCTACCGCTCCCTCTCGTTCTCCTCCCCTCACTCTCAATCTCCCTCACTCATTGCCTCACCCGACCCCGTCCTTGCTCCCGCCGTGACGACAAGCCCTCCTCTCTCCTCGTCGCTATCCCCTCTCACCTTCGTTGTCGCCTCACCTCCCCCTCGCCGCTGCATCGTCGACCTCATCGGCCAAATCCGAGCTCCTCGCCAGCCTCGTTCACCGACGACGAGAACCCTGAGCCACCAACCTCTTCGCCTCCTTTCATGAGCACTCTTGCCTGCTTCCCCGAGCTCCTACCTCACCACCGACACCGAACTATCAACATCGTCGACCTCCTGCTACACCGAGGACCCTCTTCATCGTCGTCGGAGCTCCCCCTCACTCTCGTTTCTCCCTCCCACTCCCAAGACGCCTCAGCCCACCACATCCGATCACCGCGAGCTCCCCTCGTCAGAAACACCGTGACCATTGCACCTCCCCCATCGACTTCGGCAGTCGCCACCAGGTCGACTTCCACCACCTCTACCCTCACCGTGACCCTTCCTCTCTCCACCCAAGCTCCTGCCCGAGCTCCTCAGCTCACCTCCTTCTCCTACATCTCTACAACCCACCACCATTTCCTCGCCGGAGCTCCAACCTCATCACCGACGACCACTACCAGAACCACCGAGCACTTGAGCCACCACCGTCGACGAACCCCTCCATGACCGCCTGCCACCTCCTGCACACTCGAGCCCTATTTCACAGTCGAGCCCCCGGCATTTCGTCGAATACTTACATCGATCGCAATCGCCGCTATTCTAGCCACCGGCATCGCCGTTTAAGCCATCGCCACCGTCATTGTGCCCATCGCCGCAGTCGACGCAGCAGCCGTCGCAACGTCAGCGCACGTCAGTCGCACCCATCGAGCCATCGAGTCCAAAAATCAAGCTCCACCGAGGCCAACCTTCGTCGTACTCGAGTCGTGAACGAGCCGTTGCCGTAGCCGTGGTTCACCACTGTGCCGTTCGCTGCTGTCCAGTCACCGATCGTCGTCATCAGGCAAGTATATTACTTGCTTCATGCTATTAGTCGTAATTAAATCGGTTTAGATGTTAATATCGTATATATACATCTCATGCGAGCCAATGAATACAAGTGTTTGATACGAAACTATATATGGAAACCGGTCTTTAAATGGCGGAACTTATGATCTTTAAACCCGTCTGCTGTTTTCCGAGGTGCTGTAGAAATTTGGTTGGAAACCACGGTCGTTTCACCTATGAAATGTTAATCCCGATAATCATTACGAAACCTGAATTTCCTGAATCTGCTAGACCGTTAAATTCACCTTTAATCTTTTACGAATCGGATTTTGGCGTTCCATGGCTCGTATCGAAGCTAATGGGATAATCTACAGAACCCTATAATTGTTATCTAAAATTGAACTAGTTCCGATAAAGAAAACTGCGGAGAATTACGATTCTGGACTGCAGTCCAGAGCGGAAATTTCAGATAACCCATGTTCTAACTCACTGTATTCTTCCTTGCTCAAATGCGGAAATGTGCGGAACCCTATATCGTTACGAAGCGAATTGAGTTAGCTTCCTTATCCCACTGGTCTCACTGTATTCCTCAACTATATGATATTTTTAACACATTTTATAATGTCGATATGTTCTGTTGAATTCTGCAGTGACTGATTTTACACATCGAACATAACCTATCCATAACTCCCTTTCGATATAGCATCTCACTGATCTGCCAATTGCGGTGGAAACCTAACTGTAAAACCTAACCATTGTTCAACTATAGTGTCGCCTAATTATGATCCCAACTGGGATTAAAATGTGTTACAAAACGGACTTCCAGTTCTGAAACTGGATTTCCAGCAGTGAACACTTAAATTGAAATGGCCATATCTAGCGAACCTGAAACCCGATTGACGCGAAACCAATTTTGATGGATAGATAATTAAATATACTGCTTACCCCCTTTACATTGTTTCGCTTAATTCTGCATGTATGATTTATAGTAAATTATGCAAGTGATTGGACACTGACTGATGATATTTTGTTCATATCACAATTATTGTATTCTCATCATATCATATAGATGTCATTGCATTGGTAACCTAGTGATCATGTGCATTACCCAGTGTTACGTATTAGTGTTTGATTGTGGCAAGTACGTTAGTGTTTAAGCATGAATGGATAAGTGAAAGTGACACGTACTTGTACACAATCAGCGGATCCTATTGATTTATTGCATTGTCGACGCCTATGGGACGTATATAAGTGTAACCATAACTGGAATGGGACGGTTATGGAGTACTCATATTAGTGTCATAGGTAAGGCATCAAACACTGTCCATTTATCTTGGGTATCAGTCGAGACATGCTTGATGGAGATCCTGTCTCCAGTTCTCGCGTAGACTTGTCATGGACCGACTAATATTTGAGTTTATGGTTGGTGTTTGATGTAGACCATGGGGTGTGGGGTTGTTTGAGTGTGAGTTCAACAGAATTTCGGGAGTTCCATTGCCGGCACGTACAGCGATTCTGGAGATATATGGGTGATATTACCGATTATTAGCGAGCGACTCGGGCCCGTGTTCCCTTGCCCCTGGGTCCTACACTTGGATGGGGGATACTCACGAGTGGTTGACTCTCACACTTGGACTGACGATAGGATTTAGCGACCTGGATAGTGAGACTTAGAGACTGATAGGTTTAGTGACATGCATTGATTACTGATTCAATATACCTGCCATACTGTTTACCGTTTTACTGTTTACCTATACTGGCTACTTCATGCTCATGTCATTACTCCATGCTTACTGTTTCACGTTCGTCACCATTGCATGTGTTTATATTGTATTTATATATATTGCTATTGTGTCGCTCTGACGACCTGAGTATGCATGCTCAGAGTGAGAAGTGGATTTAGCTCGGACCATGACCTGACGTATCCCGAGGACATTGCGGATATCTTGATCAGCGACTCAGCGCTATCTTTCCTTGACCTCTATCTGGTTAGTTTTGTATCAGTTTTGATTTAGTGACTGCATTTCTTATTACCTGTGCATTGATTACTGAATACCACGTAGTGCTAGAAGCCGTAGTGTGACTACGGCAGGATTTTTTCTTGACCGTAGAAGCATGGCTGACCTTGTCAACCCCTCGTATTCCGTATTTTGGGAAGCGGGATGCGACATCTTTAGTCGTGCTACGCTTACTGATTCCTCGATTGCATCTCTTCCGCTGTCACTGCTTCTATGGAGCTTCATCTCAAACTTCGAAAATCGGATGGTGAACCCTTATCTAATCCTACAAGACATCGTGAACTCGTTGGAGCACTTATTTATCTATCGGCCTCTCGACCGGATATCTCTCATGTCGTGCATACTCTCAGTCAGTTTATGTCGGCACCAATGAATGTCCACTATGCTACACTTATTCGCATTCTTTGGTATTTTCGCGGCACTGTCACTCGTTCTTTTTTGTTTTCGTCTGATTGGACATTGAATCTACAGGCCTTCTTCGATGCTGGTTAGGCCAATGACCCTGATACCCGACGTACTACCATAGAATATTGTGTCTTCCTAAGTTCCTCACTGATTTCCTGACGGAGCAAACGGCATGATATAGTCTCTAGATCCAGTACTGAGGCTGCATATCGTGCTATGGCGGACACTACTCTTGAGATTCGTTGGCTCTGTTACCTTCTTTAGCACATTGGTGTTCTCCTTTTGTTTCCGACTCCGTTGCATTGCGATACCGTAGTGCCATTCAGATTGCTACTAATCCGGTTTTCCATGAGCGTACAAAGCATATAGAGGTCGCTCGTCATTGTATGACAGGAGTATTCCTCTCGACACCTTTCGCTATTCTATATCGCTTCCAAAGGTCAGCTTGCCGATATTTTCACAAAGGCTTAGACTACTGCTCAACAACATTACTTTTTATCCAAACTCTCGATATATGATCCATCGTAAGTTTGAGAGGGGTATTAAGAAATGCCGTGTATAGCCCATATTTTCTAGATTTTCCCTCATGTATACTAGAACCTTCCATCGATTTGTATATATACATGTATATCTGTTAGTTATATGTATGCCCTAGAGGCCATTACTGTACATACGTTGTATATTGTAGTGGATGCTTGGACATATATAGGGAGGACTTTCATGCTCGACATGATAGTATGCTATCTGATTACCCTTTATCTTAACATGTACTCTGATTGTCTCTATGTTACATGTTGATAAAGCCCTTAGGATGAGTACTTGACTACCAGGACTATGATGCAGATCATACTAGTGGGGACAGTGTAGTCGCCAAGTACATCCTTCAAATGTTCCTAGTCGTAGGAGTACCGAGACAGGGCATTGATACTCCAGAGTAGACTAGCATATGTACTTCTTGACACATATGATGGGCGATGGATGATCCAATATCCATTGGTGTTTGACATCAGAGAAGGTATACGGGTGCTCAGTGGAGACTGGGTACACTGGACGGACTCGCCGAGAACTTCCAGATGGTATTATACCTTACGTCAGATGGCAGTTCTCTGGTGACACTGGTACAGGTTAGTCTGTAGACCCGAGATCGTCATAGAGTCTTGTGTGATTCCCACTGTGCTTTGATTTCCATCATACCACGTCCAAGAGGGCGTGCAAAAAGGTGGCTTTTGGGTACAGTCCCGAATCACATGGAGGCAATGAGCGATAGGAGGGGTTTCGTCTCTCTCGGTATAGAGAGTTGATGTTGCGCAGTGTTCGATTGGCTATAACTGGAAATCCCTGGCCAGGGTTGCTGAGATTTACTGGTAAGTGTTATCAGTAGTTTCTTGAACTGTTATAGACCTCATATCGACACGACTTATCAAGCTGCTGGGGTCTGACGTTTACCACCCCAAGGCGAGATATGCGACATATCAGACGAAGAGACCGGACTGTACGAGAGTGTTATTGATTGGATTCACGGGAGAAAGTACATGCTTGCTTGTTGATCTTCTGATCGCTCAATACCTGGGTGGCTGTTACTTTTAGCTGACCGCTTGCAGCTTGTGGGTGTTTGATATGATCATCACCTACTGCCGGCGTATTGACGATTCTTTAGAGTCCTACACAGAAGTTTCCTGGCTCAGGCAAAAAGGAGTAGGAGCATATATATGATATGTGCAGGACCGAGAACGATACATGTATGTGATACCGTATTAGATTCTCGCGATATGTGATATCGGCCGGGTATATGTGATATAGCCGGGTCATCGGATCAAGTATTGATTCGATGAACTGATACAGAATATATTAGTCGGTTATTTGTGAAATAGCCGGATGATCGGATCAAGTATTGATTCGATAATTTAATGTATAATTATATATTTGATATATTAAATTACATTAACTAATATAAGCTCACTTAAAGATTTTTTCTCTCACTCGGGTAATACATTGATATATATGTGATATATGTTAATTGTATTATTTTATTTTGTTACAAATATATATTATATATGTGATATATAATATCGTAACAAGTTATGATTACTAATGCAACATGATTAGTGGAGATTAAACATGGTTAGGGTTTGATTTGGGTTATCTCTTTCATGAAGTTTCTAGAAGCTTTTGTTTTGTTTTGAGCTAAAATATTATGTGTTGATATTTTGTGAGATATTCTTTAACCCAACCCAAACCCTAGTAAACTCTCTACAATGGTTAGCCTTCTCATCTTTAACCATGGGTTGCATTTGTAATTGTTATAACTATTTTTATTATTCATCACAAAAGGATTTGATAATATTCTTCTTCTTCTTCCTTGATGAAAAGCTTTCTAGCTTTTTCATTAGTGATGAAAATGAGTGAGAAATTGAAAACAAATGAGAGCTAAATTCCTATTTCATCATCCTCATCTATTCTTGCCACTTAGATTAGGGTGTTTGCTTTGCTAATACTTGATTAGCAAAGCAAGAGCTTGGGTTTGAGTTTCTTCAAGGTAGATCATCTTTGTTATCGAAGATCGGAAGCAAGCTTGCATTTTTCTTTTCGTGGAGCCTCTCTAGAGTCCGGGAACTTAATGATCGCAGCGAAGGGACCACAACACGGAGCTTATGAAGTGAAGGACCGGACTATAAAGGTTGTAATCCCAAACTCTTAGAAGTAAAGTTTACTTGCTTATGTTTTCGCCTAATCTCTAGTCTAAGATCTTGGTTAGGCTTGTTCGGCACGTCTAAAATTTAAATCGGACATGGTTGATGCCTTGTAGAACCTTGCGAGAGTGCCTAGTAACCCTACAGTGGTATCAGAGCCAAGCTAGAGCTTTAGGCGTAGTCTAGACGATGTTTAAAGTCCGATCGAACCCTGAAACCCCATTTTATACCCCCTCTCTGGAAATTTTTGAAAATGTTGATTTTTTCTGTATTAAAATTGGTCAGAAAATTCAGCAGGTGATTTTATGGATTACTGTGAAAAACGAGCCCATAATCCCTTTAATGCGCCGCGGAACCGCGGCAATACCCTGCCTTGCGCGGCGGTTCCGCGGCTAAAAAGGGGAATTAGGGTTATATTTTGATACAGTAATATCCGTAGGTGTTACCTAGTGCTTCTGGGAATTTTTAATATTACCCAAGTGTTGAGTTTTCTGGAGATCTTTTGTATTTGTTGATTCGATCGGAAAGTTTAACTTCGTTTAAGTTTTTTCCGGGTAATTTAGAAGTGTTAAAAGGTTCGAACGGATATCAATAACTCACTTTTTCCCGACCCGGAAAATTTCCAAGTGTTGGATTTTTTCCTTAATTAAAGAATATTCATAGTCGTGCAAGTAACGCGATGGACCCTCTAGAAGAACACAAACCTTAACTCGATTATGTGACCGTCTGAACTGCCTCTAAACCTTAGGGTTTGGGGCAGTACGGCGTTGCCACATATGAGGCGTTTGTTTGACCCTTCTACGGCTGGACCATCGGTACTGTGGCATGTGATGGATACTTTTTGAACTCCGCTCAAGTGTTAATATGTTTGGGAAATCTTGGGTGTTTGTTTATTCGATCGGAAAGTTTAACATTGTCTGTTTATCTGGAATGTGATACAATATTTGGAATCCACATGTAGTTATGAGATAACTAATTTGAATGTTATAAATCTAGCAGTTTAGTCTCATTTGATCGGTTGCCACGGGATTTTGATGTGATCAAAAGCCCGTCGCAATCACGTAGCGTACGCGGATACACGCCGGGTAAACTTAATAGATAGCCACGCCCCATAGTCCTGACCAAGTGACTGTAGGAGAACCCCGTCACCAAAAGCATCCGTTCGGGTGCTCGCGGTAGCGGTGTTCCGCCTTAGTGCACTTCGTCGACGGCATCCGGGGGTGCGGCCGTCTACTAAAGTTTATGACGAGCATTCGATCAGGATGTCGGGAATCTTGTTGAATTGCCCGACTTGATATTGAAAAGTGTTTTCGAGATCGAGACTAAAATGCGGGGTTTATAATTGTTAGGCATGCGATGTTTAAGGAATTCATTTGGTTAGGCATGAGATGTCTAAGGAGGTTGCGGATTCCAACTGTTGTAGTTTTACACTTTCTTTTCTGTGACCGTAAGCGTAGTATGTGGTGTATCGCCGGTTTCGTTGCTATACATCAACGACAATCGGGATACGCATACTTGCTTACGTTGATGATATAAGATATTATGTGTTGCTGTGATATGTTATATTGGATCGTCGTGTTTTGAATAGCCGGGGTTTTATGTGAGATGAGGGTTTTTATTTTCATTCATGTAAAATTCATTGTATGCAATATTCTTTTATTGGGGCACTTCCGGGCTGAGGATGATGTCACCATTGTATATTATTTACTTTTCCGCATTAGGTAGATCCAAGGCGGGGAGCACAAGTAACCGGGTTCTAGGGTCCAGTGGGAGACCATCTCGAGGAGTCGAGACCGGATCTCCTAACCCTAGAATTGGCAGTGTTGCTTGCCGCTCTCGTAGGGGTCTAGGGATGTGGGTTTGGCTATTCATTGCGACCGTGGAATCCGCATTTTATACAGGCTCGCATAAAACACGGAAATCCTAGTATATCCAATATTTCATATGTTATCTTCTGCTGTGATGTTCTGTGATAAGATCATATTACTGCCTGAGACGAATGTTTATATTATATATATGAGATATATATTATATTGCTGATTTCGTTTCAAATGTGATGCTTGTGAAGCATAGTAAAATGGGATTTCATTAATGAGATTAATGAAACTAAAAGAAACCTAAAGATGTTGTAGAAACTTGTCTCAAAAACTGGTAGCTCTAGTTCTTGCTTTGCATAGCGGTGTTCCTTGTAAAACATCCAGCACCTTATTCGATAAGGAAAGAGCCGAGACCCCTTCACCGGGAGTGACCTCTTTAGCGAAACTAGCAGATGCTATAAACTCGGTTTGTCTTTTGATTGTTTTTATAGTTTTTGCTTTGCATAGTGATATTTGTGAAATATCCTGCACCTTATTCGATGAGGAAAGAGCCGACGATCCCTTTACCGGGAGTGACCTCTTTAGCAAAACTAGAAAAGGCCTCAAAAACATTCCATTAAAAATCACTCGATTCTACAACGATATCAAGTTCATTACGCAAAGGGTTTTCTTAAAAACCTGTCGTAGCCCTCCGTCATTTCAGATAAGTACTACTTAGTATTCGTGCTGCGGCAGTTTGGCATTCGTCAAGGCGTAGTGTACAGTAGCTAACTAGTGCTTATCTGCTAGCATACGATGCGATTGGATTAGGGTATTCGTACGGCGTTGTTTGGCATTCGTCAAGGGTCATGCGGATGGGTTTAATTCAATCAGGAAATGTACGGGTTGAACTTGACTAGCGGACTATGGGTTGTTTGGCATTTGTCAAGGTTATAGCACGTTAGGGGCAGAAGCATTATTGGGAATTTCAAGAGTTGAAATTTGCAATGAGATTGCATAGCTTCTATGAGATAGTTGGATCCTGATACCCGCTGCGAGTAAGAGTTACTCCTGGGAGAGTTTTACACATTATAATTAGCCGATCAAGTAGGTGTCTAGAAAGGTGTCAACGGGGTTATGCCTCTGGAAAAACGAGGTTTATTTTAATTAGTCCGTGCGAAAGCACGGGGAACCTCCCTCAAAGTACCGGCACTGGCCTGGCTGAAAGATTGACGAACTTGTAGGGTGTAATTAATCCCGGCTAGTCTTTCCTTTTAGGGTTTGAAGGAAGATTTGACTAAAACAGTGGAAGACATTCTGATTAGATATATTAATAACCAATCTAATCTTACAAGAGCATACGCTGAGTGTTTTCTTCTATCTCTCTCCAGGCAACGACCATGTCACGCCTTAATCAAGATAATAATACGGATGTATTGATCGAACCCGCTTGTTATACTGCGCTAAGGAACGTTGGTCCCGCTCCAACTTATAATTGTTATAAGACAGAGCAGGAAATAGGGGATTACCAGAATTTCCGTGCCGTCCAAACGAAGAAAGTGCATGCTGATGCATCTTCTTCGGGTGTGTTCATTACCGAGAACTGTTTTTCAGTATCCTTTACGTCCTGGGTATGAGATACCGGATCAGGATCCCGCAAATGTAATTTATTACATGAGCTACAGATAGGTAGAGAACTGAGAACGGGTGATAAGTTTCAAGAGTTGGAAATGATGCAAGTGTTGCAGCCAAGTCTGTTGGCAGTTATCACCCTGTATTACCAGAATACATTGATTCTGAACGAATGTTATTAGATACCGAACCTGATATACAATATCATATTAATCTCTTTATTAGTAAAGAAGGATATAATTTTGTATTGTTGGATAATGTTTTGAACATTTCCTATATCAAGAGTTGATCGGTTCAAGCACGTTATCTAAAAGTATAGACGTTCTAAATCAAACTACAGTTCTTAACGTACAGAACACACACAAGAGGAAGAGTTCAGAAAAGAACGAATTCTTCTTGAGGCATTGTAGACTAGGTCATATCAATGCGACCCGACTAGCTGAAGTTACATGAAGATGCATATTTAAATTAGTTTGGATTTACATCTTGTAAAACTTGCCAGTCATGTCACAAAGATAAGATGACCACAGCTCCGTTTATTGGAAACAGAGAAAGAGTTAGTGAACTCTTGGGATTGATACATGTTGATGTATGAAAGTCCCCTGTTTACATATGTCAGGACCGGTTCTTTGTACTTCATTACATTCACTGATCATCTTTCAAGATTCAGACATATGTTCCTGTTGAAACACAAGTCCGAACCTTTTAAGATATTCACAGAATATAAGTTAGAAGTAGAGAACCAAAAACGGGTATAAGTATTATGTCCTTTGATGTGATCAAGGAGGAGAATACTTGAGCACGGAATTTCTGGACTATTCTAAAGGAGAATGAGATTCTCTCTCAGCATTACTCCTCCGAATACACCACAGCACGTCGGTGTATCGGGGCGGAGCAATCACACCCTATAAGATATGGTGTGCTCTATGATGAGTACTACTGAGTTGCCTATTTTCTTTTGAGGTTATGCACTTGAGAAGTTGCATACCTATTGAATAGGGTTCCAACCAAATCAGATACCTACCACTCTATATGTGATATGGTATGGGAAGAGCCCATCTCTTAAAAATGTTAAGATTTGGGGTTGTTCGGTCTATGTTTAAAAGCAAAATCCGGACAAGCTCGGGGCAAGGTCAGTTCTGTGGAAGTTTGTTGGATATCCCAAGCATTCGCAAGGGAATATCTTCTACCAAACTGGGGAACAAAATGTGTTTTTGTTTCTCAGAATGCCACCTTTGTGAAAGGGAATTTCTTGTGAAGAAATTAGTGGACATAATATAGAATTGGAGGGAGTTCCAGCTATACAAACTGCAGCTGATGATTTGGTAAACCCGGAGGATTCAATAGTTTCCAACGAACCTCAGCCTCTCCGCCGATCTGGTAGGGTTCCTCATCCACCTGAGAGATACTTCGGTTTCTCTATGACAGCGGGAGCGAGAATTGCATCATGAGATGATGACCCAACTAGTTTCGAGCAGGCCATCAGGAGTGAGACTCTGTAAGAATGGCTGGATGCTTAGCGATCTGAGATGGAATCCTTATACACCAACAAAATATGGACTTTGGTTTCTTTATCTGAAGGGTTAAATCCCCATCAGGAGCAAGTATATCTTGAGAAGATTACTTGGTGTACATGGAAAAGTTGAGACTTTCAAAGCTATGCTTAAGTCCATCCAGATCCTACTTGCCACGGCTACATACCATGACTACGATATCTGGCGGATGGGTGTCATGATTGCTTTTCTAAATATTGATTTGGAAGAGAGCGTCTATAAGTACACAGCCAGAGGGCTTCGTAGACAGTGGGAGCGGCGGAAACGTGAGCAAGATATTTTATGTGATAAATCAGGCATCGCGGAGTTGGAACGTCTGTTTTGATGAAGTAGTCAAAGAGTTTGACTTCATCAAAATGGTAGATGAACCTTGTATATATAAAAAGGCAGTAGGGAGTATGGTGGTGATCCTCGTATAGTACGTGGATGACATACTCTTGATAGGGAAGGAGTTTCCTATGCTACGCTCGGTCAATCTCCTCTTATCACAAAGATTCTCCATATAGGATCAATGTGATACCTCCTAAATCCTGAGTTATGGATCTATGAGATAGATCTAATTGGATGCTAGGATTCTCACTAGTTGTGGTGAGATGGTATCAATCGATCATGGGAAGAATCACTGGAAATGTTCCAGGGTGATAAGAACGACTGAATGTCAGTCACAGGCATTGTCTTTACCCTCAGTGGAGGGACAGTATGTTGGAAGAGTTCCAAGCTAAATACCGTGACTTACTAGACGATTAAAGGCTAGATACATCGTTACCAAGGATGCTACCAAAGAGGCAGTCTGGATATATTTAAGTTCATGAGATGAACTTCGTTCCTGCCATTGTGTGACAATAGAGTTATGGCTTATGCCAAGGAACCCCCGTCCCATCAGAGATCCAGACATATTCTTAGGCAGTATCGCCTGATCATGGAGATGGTTGATCTCCAGGCAGATCGAGGTTAGGAGAGTAGACACAGAGGACAACAGCGCGGATCCACTCACAAAGGCCTATTTCCCAGTAGAGACTTTTATGAGATGGTTGAGTATGAGATACTTCAACCACAGCTGATTGTTGGGTATACGATACCACAACAGATGACCCTAGTGTAAGTGGGAGATTGTTAGTTATATGTATGCCCTAGAGGCCATTACTGTACATACGTTGTATATTGTAGTGGATGCTTGGACATATATAGGGAGGACTTTCTTGCTCGACATGATAGTATGCTATCTGGTTACCCTTTATCTTAACATGTACTCTGATTGTCTTTATGTTACATGTTGATAAAGCCCTTAGGATGAGTACTTGACTACCAGGACTATGATGCAGATCATACTAGTGGGGACATTGTAGTCGCCAAGTACATCCTTCAAATGTTCCTAGTCGTAGGAGTACCGAGACAGGGCATCGATACTCCAGAGTAGACTAGCATATGCACTTCTTGACCCATATGATGGGCGATGGATGATCCCATATCCATTGGTGTTTGACATCAGAGAAGGTATACGGGTGCTCAGTAGAGACTGGGTACACTGGACGGACTCGCCGAGAACTCCCAGATGGTATTATACCTCACGTCAGATGGCAATTCTCTGGTGACACTGGTACAGGTTAGTCTGTAGACCCGAGATCGTCATAAAGTCTTGTGTGATTCCCACTGTGCTTTGATTTTCATCATACCACGTCCAAGAGGGCGTGCAAAAAGGTGGCTTTTGGGTACAGTCCCGAATCACATGAAGGCAATGGGCGATGGGAGGGGTTTCGTCTCTTCCGGTATAGGGAGTTGATGTTGCGCAGTGTTCGATTGGCTATAACTGGAAATCCCTGGTCAGGGTTTCTGAGATTTACTGGTAAGTGTTATCAGTAGTTTCTCGAACTGTTATAGATCTCATATCGACACGACTTATCAAGCTGCTGGGGTCTGACGTTTACCACCCCAAGGCGAGATATGCGACTATCAGACGAAGAGACCGGACTGTACGGGAGTGTTACTGATTGGATTCACGGGAGAAAGTACAAACTTGCTTGTTGATCTTCTGATCGCTCAATACCTGGGTGGCTGTTACGTTTAGCTGACCGCTTGCAGCTTGTGGGTGTTTGATATGATCATCACCTACTGCCGGCGTATTGACGATTCTTTAGAGTCCTACACAGAGATTTCCTGGCTCAGGCAAAAAGGAGTAGGAGCACATATATGATATGTGTAGGACCGAGAACAATACGTGTATATGATACCGTATTAGATTCTCGCGATATGTGATATCGGCCGGGTATATGTGATATAGCCGGGTCATCGGATCAAGTATTGATTCGATGAACTGATACAGAATATATTAGTCGGTTATTTATGAAATAGCCGGATTATCGGATCAAGTGTTGATTCGATAATTTAATGTATAATTATATATTTGATATATTAAATTACATTAACTAATATAAACTCACTTAAAAATTCTTTTTCTCACTCGGGTAATACATTGATATATATGTGATATATGTTAATTGTATTATTTTATTTTGTTACAAATATATATTATATATGTGATATATAATATTGTAACAAGTTATGATTACTAATGCAACATGATTAGTGGAGATTAAACATGGTTAGGGTTTGATTTGGGTTAGCTCTTTCATGAAGCTTCTAGAAGCTTTTGTTTTGTTTTGAGCTAAGATATTATGTGTTGATATGTTGTGAGAAATTCTTTAACCCAAACCCTTAACCCTAGTAAACTCTCTACAATGGTTAGCCTTCTCATCTTTAACCATGGGTTGCATTTGTAATTATTATAACTATTTTCATTATTCATCACAAAAGGATTTGATAATATTCTTCTTCTTTCTTGGTGAAAAGCTTTCTAGCTTTTTCATTAGTGATGAAAATGAGTGAGAAATTGAAAACAAATGAGAGCTAAATTCCTATTTCATCATCCTCATCTATTCTTGCCACTTAGATTAGGGTGTTTGCTTTGCTAATACTTGATTAGCAAAACAAGAGCTTGGGTTTGAGTTTCTTCAAGGTAGATCATCTTTGTTATCGAAGATCGGAAGCAAGCTTGCATCTTTCTCTTCGTGGAGCCTCTCTAGAGTCCGGGAACTTGATGATCGCAGCGAAGGGACCACAACACGGAGCTTATGAAGTGAAGGATCGGACTACAAAGGTTGTAATCTCAAACTCTTAGAAGTAAAGTTGTTTACTTACTTATGTTTTCGTCTAATATCTAGTCTAAGATCTTGGTTAGGGTTGTTCGGCACGTCTAAAATTTAAATCAGGCATGGTTGATGCCTTGTAGAACCTTGTGAGAGTGCCTAGTAACCCTACAATATCAAGTATATTGAAATTATCAAAAAATAAAATCTTTCTCCAAAAGTATTAAAAATATTGGCTCTCATGTTTTGTGTTGAAAGATTTTGAGCCGTTCTATATGTATCCAGTGGCTTACAAAAATTTACTTCTCTCCAGTGCCACGTAGGCACCGAAGGAGATTTGGATCCCTCACAATATCAAATCTCCTCCGGTGCATATGTGGCACTGGAGGGACAAGTAGGTTTTTGTACGCCATCGGATTCATATCAAACGGCTGAATCTTTCAACACAAAATATGGGACCCAATATTTTTATATTGTTATCTTCTTTTCCTTCGAGTTCTCTCTCACCTAAACTCTTTCCCTACCCCCATCTCCATATTAATTAATCACCGAGCTTTTTATATGTCGAATTATTTCCATAAGAAATAAAACTTGTTTCTTCTACATCATGAAAATATATAACTTAAAGTTTGTTATTCATCTTTCTCAGTCTATCAAAGCTCCAAGACATCGCCTAGACGTTGTCGTTAGATCGATCAACGACTGTAAAAGAATTTTTTTTGCTGGGATGTTAAATTAGTTTGAGTGGCATCTCGTTTTTCAATAAAATAATTTTAGTTTGGGACTATATGGGATGATCATAATAAAATTTCTAATTTCAATCTCAAAGTATATATAAAAAAAGATATAATTTAATTCTCAAATTCATAGAGATATAGATTCAAGAATTACGATCAAGATCGAAAAAGAGATCAAGTGTCATTTTTTCCCATTTTGAAGTGAAAAGATGGAACTCAACCAATTAATAGGAAGCATACACCCACCTTAGTTATTGTTGAAAAGCTTTTTAACCATTAGATCATATCCAACGACCGACAAGCACTACTTGTCCTTCCAGTGCCTACGAGGCACCGGAGGTATTTGGATCCAGGATATTGACGGGTAGCATGCTGTTGGCCTGCGTCTATCATTGCATAAATAAACTTGGACACTATAATTTACTTCAGATTGCACTTATACCCACTTAAACGACTTTTACAAGCTCAAAACACCCCTTTGCTAGTCAATCAAAAGTCGGAACGCTTAGATACATTCACATTCAACACTAGACAACTTAGATAATCGTCAAATGTGTTTTGAATTTCTGTGTCGTTTTAGAATTGAATTTAATGCTTTTGAGATATTTGGTGGATGAACATATATTGTGGGTGTTTGAGGTAATAAATCACTGAAGGAGGTATGCAATTAACCCTTAGATCGACCGGAGCTTGGTGGAAGAAAGCGATGATTGCATTGTTTACGGTGTTGATGGAATTGAACTATCTAAATTCTAATTGTAATGAAGGTAGGCTACGAGTGCCGTTATAGCCAAGTGGTGAAAGTAAAACCTTCTTGCATTTGAGCGGGAGGTCTGGGATTGAAACCTTACCTACATCAGGTAGCCTATTAATCAAACAAAAAAATAGTAGAGTAGGTATACGGTGCCTTTGAGCCTATGATTTGCTAGTACCCAACACATGAATTGGAGTGGAGTGACTTTACTAGTATCGTTTGTTTAACAAGCTTACACTTGAGTCTTCTTTAAATGAAAAGCTTACACTGGAGTTGACATTGATTGAAGTGGAGTCCCTTTGCCTTGTAATAATGCATTTGGTTCCTTTTTGGTGAAAAAGGGAGGTTAGGTCTTCAAACCTTTTGGTGCAATAATGCATTTCGTGCCTTTTTTGGGTGAAAAGGGGAGCTTCAAACCTTTTGGTGGTTGCACATGACATACCCTTATCTCTGTTGCTCTTTTGTTTAACTTGTCTGGTCGATAAATGCAACACTGATGAGAGAAGTGATGTTTCTCCCTTACCTCTTCATCAACATTTTTGTTTCTTTTATTTTGCGAAAAGACAAATATATATATATATATATATATAGTAGCACCTGGCTTGAAACTTGTAAGATACTCTTTGGCTCGTTTTCTAAGCTTAATTACATTTGAGTAACACATGATCGAAGCCGTGGTCTAAAATCATAAGTTATTAGGGTTTTTTTATATATCAGAATTCGTAATAAAGGAGGCAAATGCCAGCTCTTGTCTGAAGTTAGCCTACATCTCCTCTTTGCACCAAAATTCGGTGATATATGATTCATATTGGCCGAAGAATACATAGCTCGGCCCTTAACCCTTTGCAATGGCGAGGAAAATAAAAGGTTATCAGCCGATGACATCTCTCGCTAAGGTGCAGGATAATGGCTAACTGTAACAAGCATACATGCACAAGAATGTGGGTCACAACCAGCGATAGTGTTGTGATCACATAGAGAGGAGATCGTGGGAAGTTGCTATGTTAATCAACGGACGTAACTACTACTTCTATAGATCTATAAATATAAGAAAGCTTGAAGAAAACAAGACCACTCTTTTGACCAATCAAACTCAACTATCTTTGCGTTCATAACATATCATAGGAGTAGCATATATTACCATGTTGTCGGAGGTCTGATCAGAGTAGTGTGAATCCCTCACTGTCAGGTAACTCCTGCATTCATCAGAATGATACCATTTCCAAACCAAAGATCTGATGTTACCGGAGTATAGAGTTCTTGCTTGAGTAGAGTGTGAATCTCTCTCCACTAAGGCCCTATCCGCAGTGCTCTGCCCTTACCTAAGTTGGATTCTAGGTATATAATACAAATCCCTGTAGGGGGGACTTTCGAATAGGACTCGGCTGACAACCTAGAAGCCAATAATCAGGCTCAAAAGCATTATTGTCTATATGATTCCACCGATGAATGAATATTATGTTTATCATGTAAAAGTGTTGTGACATCTAATTCGGTTTACTAGTGAATGCACTTAAACCATATGTGTGCTTGTACGAGCAACAGGTACTTAAAAATGACGCACCTTGTATTATGTGGCCGCGCAAGCCGTTAGCCGATACTTGTATGGAATCATGTAAACATCATCATTTTAGCCGATGAAGTTGATGGATAATTTGAAATTTGATACTCTGCTTATGTATGCTCATACAAATTGTCGACTTTATATCTTCCCATGTTCTATTCTATTGCTGCTAGCTATAATTAATGATTGCCGTACTTTTGTTATGCCGGTAATAAATTTAAAAGTGGGAGACAAGGAATGCCTGTTCACCCTTTTTCCTGAACGTTCATTGTTTAAGACACGTTGTTGCTTTAGTTATCGAATAACTAGGACGACGCTACTCAGTGTATTTCTGAAAATAGAGCCAACACCCCCACAAAAGAGGACATGAGAAAGCGAAACAGTCGCGTCGCTGTGCCTAATAATGGCGCATTTGGTCCTTGTATAGCGACAAGGGAAAGTTAGGTCTTCAACCATTTTGGTGTTTCCATCTGAGAAACCCAAGTCTATGTTTGTCGCTCTTTTGCATGATATGTGATAAATGTGACGCTGATGTGAGAAGGGATGTTCCTTCCTTCGTCGTCAACATTTCATTTCTTTTTAGTCTGCGAAAAGATAACTATATAGATCCTTAAGTGAACTAAGTTTTGGTTCGAAAATATGTTCATCGTGTTCTTTTTATTGTTGTAATACTGAATAATGTCACGACAGATTTTTAGTCCCCGCGTTCTTCTTTTTGATATTTCCAATAAACATTGTTTGATACAGGAATTTGTGGGACATTTTATTCAATTTCTGGCATCAATCCCACTTATCTGCAATTTTTTCATCGATTGACTCCACAATCCTAAACTAATGAAGATCATACACAGTGGTATCAGCAGCATAGCACCCCAGTATCCTAACAAAGGCAGCAAACCCCTCAATCTCCTCAACAGCCTCCTTCACATTCTCATCCTCCTCCACAGATCCTTCGAAATCAACATACAGAACATGTGGAAACGCCCGAAGCCTGCCTCCTGTATCCATGACCATCACCAACCCTTTTCTGTCCCCTTCCATTGCCGGATTCTTCACCTCCAATTTCCTCAGATTTATCTTCCTCCTCGAAAATGCCGACAAAACCCTCAGCACCACTGTCATCGACCCTCCTCGATGAGCCACCACCATGCTCGTCTTCAGCGGCCCCATACCAGGCCTCACCTGTGAACATTATGTTAGCTAGATATACCAAGTTATCGACCAACCCAACTGCTTATGCTTTTGGGTAAAACCAAATGGCTAAATTGCATAAACTAGCTAGCGTTTGCTTTTGGCCACCTAGCAGGAAACATCCTCTCTTTTCTAAATCTGTGTTTGAAAGGAGAAGGATATTTCCTGCTATACGTCCAAAAGCAAATGACATATCCTGCAATTTGGCTGAAATAAAATAGTTCTTGACACTACCGGTTCAGGGTTCCTCGACAGTATCAGAAACCTAGTCACATTCCAGTTCTCATCCTGAATCCCATGCGCTATCACATCCAGTCCATAAATACTCGCGGTCCTTGGGCTCGCAATGGCAGCCGTATCCATCATCCGCTGCGACCTTAGCATCTCAACCGCACCAGCCGTGTCATCAACAGGCTCTCTATCGACTCCAAGCTGTGCGAGTGCACGTGCACAGTGGGCGAGAGCCAAAGGATGGCTAATAACTCTCCGGAGATGGGTTTTCTGGACCCCAGGGATGGCCAACAGGCAGTAGTGGACAAAGAGGTTCAGTTCCTGGACAATGTGGATATTGTTCTGGAGGAGGAGGTGGTAGTTCCGGAGGTCGGAGCCATCCATGGTGCTCTCGACAGGGAGGACGGCACGGTCGGCCAGGTCTGCATGGAGCGCGGCGATGGCGGCAGGAAAGGAGCGCCAGGGGACGGGACTGCAGGTGGAACCGCAAGCGGTCTTGGCGGCTAGCTCGCTGTAGGCGCCTGCAGAGCCTTGGTAGGCCACACGGAGGCCGGGGGTGGCGCCGGAGAGTTTGAGGGGCCCATTTGAATCGGTGGAGCAAGTTATATTTATTGAGTTCTTTGTTGTTGATGATGATGATGATGATGGTGTTTGGGGATAGAGAGGAATTTTGAGGTTGAGGGCCATATGAGGGGAATTCGGTGGTTGGAGATGGTTTTTGCGTGAGGAATATGGAATGTTTGTTATGAAGGAGCTGAGGGATCTTATTCTTTGGTTATGAGGAGCTTTTAAAGAGATAAGGATTGAGTGCAGTTGAAGGGGATTGGATGATTTGCCCATACTGCCCATGTGCATGCTCATTGGATACTACAGACAGTGTAAGAATCTCAGGGTGGGCATTGGAAGAATCATTTTTCTTTTTTGAGCAGTAGGATGTAGCCTGATGTAACCGGTGCTCCATCCCAAGATTTCCCCTCAGCTGTTAGAAGGTTTTACTGCTAGGTTGTAGTGACATTCGTAGACGAATCGTTTTGGATTACAATAAGCCGTATAGATCTTTCGTATATCGGTTGACAAAAAGCTTTTCTAAAAATTAGTAAAATTAGCAGATAAATAGTAATCGGTGATATCTAGAGCGGTTGTTTTAATATTTACTATGGGCTGTTTCGTTGAGAACCACATGTGGTTCCAGCTACATGGAATTATAAAATCAAGTGTTTTGTTTAAGTTAGTTGCTACTTCAACTTGTAGTTGAAAAAGCAAATTGTGTTAAAAATCATATAGTTGCAACTATATTCAAATTGAGCGCTTTTACAACTACATGAGTTGGAATGCAAAAGAGAATAGAAAAATTTGTTATTGTGTTGCAACTGCATCCAAACAAACACATGTTTTGCAAAGCATGTGGTTGCAACTGTATTCTAACCAAATAAAGAAATGAAGTTGTAACCATGGTTTTTGTATCTATATGTAGTTGTAAATACATTGTTTTTCCAACCAAACAGCCCCTATAATTAGTATAAAACTTTTGGGTTTTTTTTGTATACAACCCCTCTAAATCTTTTGCATTTACATGTAACTCCCTCTAATCTTTGTATTTGTATATGCCCATTAAATCTTTAGAGCTGTTACAAAAAAACGACCTCTTTAGCAATATGTACCAAAAAATTTCATCTTTTTGAGTAGAAAGGGAAAACTTTACTTAGTATATTTAGTATGAATATGGAAAATAATTATTATTTTCCAGTTTTTTTAGTTGTTTAATCATTTTTTATATTTATATGCAAGAAATATATTCTATTTTAGCTTTCATTAATGGTCTTAGTTTTTAACATTTCACTATATCATATTCATTTTGTATAAATATAATCATAATTATAAAGGTTCAAGTGGTAAATTAGAAAATTAAGTTTAGTAAAATCGAAGGCGGTAGTGTTTAGGTATGAAAATAAAATGCTAAATTAAAAATTATTATATAAATATAATAGGCATTGCATTAATTAAGCTAATTTCAATTATGTACATCCATTCTGAGGAGCGAAGAGGTTTTTTTAAAACAAAATATATGCACCCCAACTTATTTATGTACTTTCAATTATTAATGATTTTCAATTGGTATGACAATTCTCGCTGGGGAGTACAGAGTTTGATCCCTGAGAAGAGAAAGTGTCCATAATTTAACGTTTTTGGGGCAAATTCATGGATCCTTTGGATGCGTATGTGTGTTTTGTGTCTGTGTGTGTTGTGTGTGTGGGTTAGGATTACGGACCACTTCAAAAATAAAAAAAAATAAATAATAAACTTAATATTAAAATTCCACTAATCGCATAGTAAATCCAATAAATCCAATATAACTCGATACTTGGTTCATTTTGGGATTAAAATCTACCATCTTAGATCCGAAGCCGAGATTTCAAACCATGGTTACTAATAGTACTTGTTGGGTGTTAATGGAAAATGTTCAATATACCAAGTATATGTGTTTGGTCATGAAAAAGGAAAAAAATGGCATCATGTGCCTCACAAATCAGTCGTCAGTCCGAAAGATGAACTAGAAATCCCGTCTCTTTCTCTTTTCCGGTAGGATCAATGTGTTGCACGCATGTGTATCCAGACATATGGAATAATTTCCCATGTGTAAGGATCTATGATGACAAGGAAACGATATGAAATTTGTACTGGTATGTCCAACTTCTATCAATGATTTGTTTGGAGATGGGATTCTTTTTCCTATCGTAAGGACCAAGCAGCATGCATTGTGAACTACAATGATTTGAAAACAACAGACTGGAACCTTAGCATAATGAACCAACTCACTAGTGCAATTGGGGTTGTGTTTATGGATATAGGAATTCGTAGAGACAAATTTTTATTGTCCCTATGGTTTACACCGTAGGGGCATAAATAAATTAAAAAATATTAAGATGTAATCTCTTTATTTGGCCCTACGGTGACGTAAAAGAAAGTCCTACGGATTGAACCGTAGGGACAACAAAGGGTTATTTAAAAAAAATAAAGCTAAGTAATTTCTCACCGTCCCCCAAAATTTTCCACCAACCTTATCTCTCCTGTGTCCTCGTCCCTCATCGTCGACTCCCTCCTCGTCGATCAAGCTCGTCGGCGAGTTCCTCATTCATCGCCGTCGATCGAGCTCGTCGTGGAGTTCCTTGTCGCCGCCAATCGACATCGAGGTTCTCATCGCCGCCTCCACCTTTTCGAACTCCATTTTCCCAGCCGCCTCCATCTCGTCGAGCTTTTAGCCTCTACCTCTTCGAGCTTTTTGCCGTCGGCCGGTGTTTGGCAACGAGGTGAATTTATTTAATTTGAAATTGAATTTTCTTTAGTTATGTTTTTTATTTCTGTAAATTAATTAGGAATTTAATTTATAATTTTGTTGTTTTTGATGTTCTTGCTGTTGATTTTAGGATTAGGGTTAGGGTTATAGGGCTGGGTTAATTAGGGGATAATTTGGGTTATATGATGATGATTAGGGTTAGGGTTAATTATATTAATTTGAGTTAATTTTGGTTTAGGTTAGGGTTAATTAGGGTTAGGGTTTGGGTGATGATTAGGGTTAATTTGGGTTAATTAGGTAAAATAGAGTTGGTGATGATTAGGGATAGGGTTAATTAGATTAATTATGGTTAATTTTGGTTTGGGTTAGGGTTAATTAGGGTTAGGGTTTGGGTGTTGATTAGGGTTAGGGTTATGATTAATTTGGGTTAATTAGGTAAAACAGGGTTGGTGATGATTAGGGTTAGGGTTAATTAGATTAATTAGGGTTAATTTTGGTTAGGGTTTGGGTGATGATTAGGATTAGGTTAGGGTTAATTAGGTAAAATAGGGTTGGTGATGATTAGAGTTAGATTTATGGTTAATTTTCGTTTGGGTTAGGGTTTTGGTGATGATTAGGGTTAGGATTAAGGTTAGGTTAATTAGATAAAATAGGGTTAAGTTGGGTTAAGGTGTTGATTAGGGTTAATTTGGTTTAATTAGGTTAATTTTGGGTTAATTAGGGATAATTTGAGTTAGGGTGATGAATATGGTTAATTAGGTTAATTTGGGTTAATTAGGGTTGGGGTTTAGGGTGCACTAGTTCTTTCAGTAGGATACTCGATGATAACGTAAACGTAAAACTTTACCATAAACGTAAGAAAAGTTTACCCTAAACTAAAAACTTCAAACCTTTAAAAACAAAACGTAAATGTAAAACCCATTCAAGTTAAAACCAATATATGATACTCGATAATAATATGAAACTTTCATATTCTCATCGATAGTCATATGTGAAAATCAAAGCGTGACTTAGTCTCTGTCTATCGGTTAACATATGTTCGATGTTCGTCGTGATATAGAACTATACGAAGCTTGTTAAATATCGGACGGTATCGTTCGTTGACAACTATCGTATAGTCTATGTAACGAGAAGATTCAATCGTATGATAACCGATAAATTTGTTCAGTATGGACAAGTTAGGAATGTATAAAGCAAACATCTGCATTCACTTATGTTTTCATTCGTTTTGAGATATTTCGTCGGTATTTTTCCGCTGGTTCTCCGTATACAAAGATGGCTTAGATGTTCATTTCAACGTTTTTTCACAGCATTGAAATGATTATCTATTCTATTACAGTGTACTCGGAGAACAGCGGGGAGGTGCTGCTGAAATTTACTCGAAACGGATGAAACCACAAGCGAATGAGTGTCTGCTCTATACATTCTTAATGAGATAGAAACCTTACACCCGACAGCCGAAACACACACATACAATACGAATACACAGCAAACGCACACACAAAGCATATACACACTAACAACTCTACACCTAAGCGAAATCATAAATTGAAACACACATACACAGAATATAACTCATATTTGGGTATCTTCAAATCTAATTTTGTTAATCGATAATTTATTCTTTTCAATGACACACTTGTCTCTACAGATTTTCTTCTTTGTCAGTAACCATCTCGTTCTTAGATTTTTCAATATAGTCATCATAACCTACAATTTATATGTTATACAGTCTAACATGACCCATGAGTACATCAGAGTTAAGTACTGAATTTACGTGGATTGACAACGCATGCAATCTAAGTTTGTCGTAGGAGTTGCTGCTTTCATTAAATTTGCACGCGCACATAATAAGATCGTGTTAGAGAAGATTCTCTGTCCGTACGATAGATGTGGGAATAAGTTCTGGCGGAAAGTAGAAATCGTAGGGCTTCACATCGTTAAACATGATTTTACTAGATTTTATACAACTTGGCTATATCACGGGAAGGACAAGAAGAAGACGGTAATGCGGCAGAAGAAGAAGACGATAATTTCTTTTCAGGAGAAGAAATGGAGGATATGGTAGAGGCTGCCATCGGTGATAGTATTTCTACCGAAAATGACATTCCTTCCTGTCAAGGACCGCGTGCGGATAAGTATGAAAGTTCATAAATGATGCTAGAAGACCAATTTATGAGAATGCAAAATATTCCACCCTGTCATGGTTCGTCCGACTTTTTCAGATTAAGTGTCTAAATGGATGGAGCAACAAGTCATTCACGATACTTCTGAAGTTCCTGAAAGATTCTATACCCCTGGAAAATAATGTGTCCGACAGCTGGTACGAAGCCCAGAAGATGATGTCTGATATGGGTCTGAAGTGAGAAGATTCATGCATCCCAAAGGTTGTGTGTTGTACGGGAAAAAGAATTCAGATTTGAAAAAATGTCCAACATGCAGAGAGATCAGGTATAAAGCCGAAAGAATCTGATAAAAAGCCCGATATACCTATCAAGATAGCATGATACTTTCCCATAACACAGAGGCTGTAGAGGCTATTCAGGTGCAAGAAAACAACCGAGGCAATGATTTGGCATCACTGTACTGCTCCAAGCGAAAATGTAAAAATGAGTTATCCAAGAGATTCACCGGTATGGAAGGATTTCGATAGGAGGCACCAAATATTCAGTAGTGATTCTCGCAATGTCAGGCTCGGACTGGCTAGTGATAACTTCTGTCCATTCAACTATATGACTGGAAGCCACATCACATAACCCGTTGTAATGATAGTTTATAATCTGTCGTCTTGGTTAGTTATGGATCAATTCTAATTTATGATGCCTCTTCTTATTGACGGACCTAACTCACCGGGAAACAATATCGACGTCTATTTCCGACTTTTGATCGAAGAGTTAAAATCTTTATTCATTGATAGTGTAGAGACTTACGATGTAAACACAGATACAACCTTCACAATGCGTGCAGCTTTAATATGGACAATTAATGACTTTCCTGCGCTTGGAATGCTATCATGTTGGTCCGTACATGGTCACAAAGCATGCCCTTATTGCCATTAAGATACAACATCGAAATGGTTGAATTTTAGCAGGAAGATTTGTTATTGCGGTCATCGGCTTTTCCTGCCACTAGACTATCTCTAAAGGTTAGACGCTGCTCATTTTAATGGTCATCGGGAGCTTCTTGGGCCTCCAGCCTTATTGTCCGGAGAGGACGCGATTGCTCAGTGGGATAGTTACAATAATGTGACCTTCGGATAGATCCGGCAAAACAGGTCAAACCACTCTATTGAAACAAATTAAGCATTTTTTACGAGTTCCCGTATTGGTCAACAAATTTAGTGCGTCATTGTCTGGACATCATGCACATAGAGAATGGAGTTTCCGAGTACGTACTCAACTTGCTTCTTTGTAAAGACGGAAAATCGAAAGACAACCTTCGTGCTCAGATGGATCTTCAGGACTGGAAAATTAGAAGTGAATTGCATTCTAAACCGATGGCGGGTGAACCAGGCAAGTTTGTATTTCCTAATGCCGCATATCATATGTCACAACCGGAGAAGAAAAGATTTATGCAGGTGTTGCATAATTTGAAAGTTCCTACAGATTTCTCAGGATCATTTAGCAAGAAGATAAAAATTGTGAAAGGTAAGATCGATGGGCTGAAAAATGATAATCACCATGTTATTATGGAGCACCTTCTCTCATTAGCCCTCAGGACTTTCTTTCCCGAATCGGTTGGTCTAGTAATCAATGACCTTTGTTGCTTTTTTAGAGAATTGTACGCTAAAACCTTGGATGTTGTGACACTGGAGAATCTAGAAAATTCTATTTCATTGATACTTTGCAAGCTTGAGCGTATTTTCCTACCGTCGTTCTTCGATATCATAATACACCTGATGGTTCATCTTGCAACCGAGACTAAGTTTACTGGACCGGTACAATATCGATGGATGTATCTTGTGGAAAGGTACGTTGAATTTTTCGTTTCATGCATTTTGTAAAATTATTGTTGTTCTATACGCCCGTATTTATTTATTTAATATATTTTTCTTTAGCTACCTCTACACTCTAAAAAAGTATATACGCAATAGAAATCAACCAGAGGGTTCTATCATGCAAGGTTATCTTCTAGATAAAGTAACCACATTTTGTTCCCGTTATCTGGACGAGAATATTGAGACGAAGTTTAACCGGTCTCGGAGAATTCAGGACGGGTCATATGGTAAAACTGATTATAAGAGAGTAGCCACTATGTTTATCAACAAGATATATCGGTTTATCCTGCTCAACATCGTATGCCTTGAAGAAATTGGAGAGTAAGTTTTTTTGGATTAATTGTTATATGTGTTTGTGTGTATATGAAATGATATAATATTAATGTCATAATTTATTGTTGAGAACAAAATTCATATTGATGAGGTACGTGATGGGCATCCTGATTGGAATGATGAACAATTGGAAAAATATCATCAGGATAATTTTTGCGATTTGGTTGCAGATCATGTAAGTTCGAATAATATGTTATTGCTACCAGTCTTAATCTAAACTTATATCGTTATATATTTGCCGTAAAATTTATTTTGTCGGATCTACGATCCGAACTTGTTTGCATCATTAAAGAGAGATTCAAGATGTTTAGCTCAGTTTCCTAGTATGGAGGTTACATACTATAAAGGATTCGGTGTCCTTAGATACAAATTTGAAGTTAAGGATATAAAAATATCTCGAACCACTCAGAATAATGGGATTGCGACGGTAGGATCGGATGGTGTGATTTATTATGGATACTTAAATTGCATACTTGGTATCCAATATCCCGGACGATTAGAACCGTTTTATATATTTCAGTATTTGGTACGATACACAAACCGATACGGATAGGTGGAGAAACAATCTCGAGACTTGAAAAGATGAATATGGATTGACTAGTGTGAACACACTTCGATTTTACTGTTAGGACGATCCATTTATCTTTCCGAATCAAGCGTTCCAAGTATACTACTCACACTGCTTGAAGCATTTGGGATGGAGTGTCGTATGCCGTTGAAAAACCATGGATGTTTACGATGTCCCAGAATTCGAGAATCGTATGAAGGACAGCGATGGAGATGAAGAAGAGAGAAGACTTAGAGTGCTCCGACCGTCTGTTTCAAAAGACTAGTTGTCTTTGGCTAATCGTAAAGTTACGTGGGTTAGAAATGATATCAATGATGAAATCCAAGTAGATACGTCTAATGCGTCTACGAAACGAAAAAAGTTATCAATAATTTTATATTGTTACTGCACATTTCTACAATCTATACATATATTGCATGCATATGTAATGATTGTACTCTTATCTAGGTCTGATGACGACCCCCGGAGCAGTGAGGGGCGGCAGGAACACCAGCCGCGGAAGAAGCAGAGCGGTTCTGTCGTCCGTGGAGCTGCACAGGGAGTTCCAGAGGGCTGGTCTTGCACCCTGATTAATCATCTTTGTGTGTATTTGGAAAAGTTTTAATCACAACCAAAAAAATTTATACCGCAATCAATTAACGGTGTTTATTGAAGTTTCGTTAGCGGATACGGATCGTCCACTAAGATTGTGTGAATTTGTTCTAATTTGTTTTAGTTGAGTTGAAAAGAAAAGATAAAAGAAAATGATTCAATATTTATGAAATTTAGTTTCAAGAAACATAAAGGAATAGATCTAGGATCAGGAATTAATAAAGATCAAGAAAATGTCCAAACCAATTGAATTATCAAGATTTGTAAAGTAGCTTGTAGCAATCGAACAAATAAGTAGTGATCATGAAAACTAAAGATTACGAAATCTTATCTATTGAGAATTTGTTGCTAGATCGATGACGATCAACGAGATTTAGGGATCTATTGAAGAAACTAGGGTTTCTCCTTCACCACCCCTTGTCCTTTCATTGATTATCATTCAAATTCTAGTCTCTAGCAAATTAAATCACCGATCGTTGATCTCTAATTTGGAGCGAAAACATTCAAGAAAGTGATCTCGCTCAAATTAGGTCTTCGATAATTCAATTTCCTAAAGTTTACAAAACTCATAAGACTTAAGAATCGTTCAAGAATTTCATCATCATCATCTACCTATTCTCTCGATTCCGCTATAAGAGGAGATTTCACTCAAACATCATGAAAAAGGAAAGAATTAAGAATCGACAACTTTTCATAATGCAAGAATGTAAAGAAAAGCAAGATTTATAATTTTCACTTTTATTAATCGACGATTAGGTACAATTCACTCAAAAATTACAAGATTTGAGGAGGTAACTAGATCCGCCGAAATTAGCTTCGCATCGATCTTCTTGAGTTGTGGAACGGTTGCGATCACTTGCTCGGATGATGATCGGCGTTGCTTCAAAGGATGTTCATTTGCTTGCTTGATTTGCTTCTCAATGGATCTTGATTTGGCTTTGGATTTGGATTTGGTTTAGGGTTTTGGATCACAAGTTGTGTCACTCAAGTTGTGCAAATTTGGCTCAATATTCAACAACTCAACAACAACCAACAACCCTTTTGAATGAAGCCCTAAGTCTCCTTTTATAGTCCTCCTCTATCTTCCCCTAGAAGCTAGGTTTATCTTCCATTAGAAGCTAGGTTGTTATGAAGCTTGCATAGGAAGGTAGGTAGGTATCAAGCTTACACAAGAAGCTTGGAGGTTTGAAGGGAAGCTTCTGGAGAAATATATACAGTTCAAAGCGTCTTGAGGAAGCTTGGACGTTAAAAGGGGAGCCTCGAGAAAAAGTTCGACTGCCAATGAGTCAGATCGGCCGCGGATCCGCGGCGGATCGGCCTGGATCGGCCGCGGTTCTGCGGCCGTTTGAGGAGATCTTTACATGATTTTTTCTGTGTCTCTTGATGTTGGCTTTAGGGTTCTTCTCTGATATCTGCAATCTTTTTATCCCTTATGAATCTCTGTCAGATTTGAATTCTTTGACTTGCTGTATTTTATCGGCATTTTCACGATTTCGATTTTTTAACATGAAGAATTTCTTGCACACAATCTTGATGAAAGTGTTGAGATATACAAAATCATGCATGTAGTAATAAACACACAATTTCCTTCATAATACTGGTTATAATGTATAACACATGTTATTTGATATTTTGCAGACGAATTGCTAATATGTGCTATATTTATACCAAACACGTTTAGATAATTAGAAAGAGTAAGGAAATTGTCGTGTTGAGAATGCAATATTTTCGACTGATCAAATTCCCCCAAACTTAATTTTGATCGTCTCGAGCAAACATCTTTTATTCAGGTGAAAGAGAAAAGAAGAAGAAAAAGAAAAAGAAAAAGAAAAAGGAAAAGAACTAACTAGCACACTTTCGTAGGCAACACGATTGCACTGAGCACGTGCAACAAGCTTTTAAACCTCTAGGTGTTCCTAATAGGAGGAGTGTTGTCTCCTGTGGGTTTTCAGCGGATTGCACCCATAAAATCCCATAATAAAAGAAAGACTGTGAAAGTTACATATAAAGATAAGAACTGTAAAAGAAAAACTTTGAAAATTAGAGTTTCCAACTATACTGGCTTTTCGGTTGTCATGAGCTCTATCTTAATAGTCATGAAAAGATGTTAGAAATCACATCATCCCTCAATAAAACATCGTCTTTATTTTTCATTCCTATCTTTCTTCCAAACACCGATCATATACCCCTATGTGTGTGTAAAAGACATCTCTACACTCGGAGAATTCAATTCAAGCTATCATACTCTTATCCATCTACCTCAGTACTTGTTAATTGGTTAATATTTAAATGAAATTGCTCACACATTTTTCACGCGACCGTTAATACTTCTTGAGTTACTAACCGACCGATTACTCATGTGCTTGCTGATTAGGCGTAAGTAGCATTTTCCTCGTCTTGCAACACCTAAGGCTTAGTGGTGACTCCCAAACCAGTTGGTCTAAGGCACTAGGTGATGAAGCACCCTCGCTATATTTTTTTATTGCTGCCTTGATGTTACAAAACCAGTGTTTATTTTTCTTCACCATTTTATATTTTATTTTTCATTCATTATTTCCTTCATACTTTGGCTTTTAGACAAGAGTATTTCAAGGTATCCTCTACTATCCCGAGTTTCAAGACGTGTGTAAGTGCGTATAGTAGGGTATCAACATTCAAATATTTGGCTTTCAGAATAGGAACTATTTTTCAGACTTATTTTTATCCGCAGATTAGTGACTTCATTCATCTTACTAACCCTTGGGACAACGGCTTATAACTAGTTCGTTTTAAGAAAACTTCTAACTTTCTAGGTTTTCTTAAATTTTTCTAATCTTTTGGATGTAATTTTTCACTTTCTAATTTTTTATTATAAAATTAAATATTAAATATTTTTTTATATATATGTTTTGTGCTTATGTAAAATGATATGCAAAGTGATGCGTAAATAAGCACAAACCTCCCCCAAACCTGTTTACAACAGTGTCCTCACTGTTACCATCTGTTAAATCTTCAGAAACCTGTTGATTTGGGAGGAAATTTATTAACGGAGGCAATAATATATGAACATGAAAAATTTCCCCTAAACTTATTCTTTTCACTCACCTCCATTCTAAAGATGATACAGTATTTTACAAGAAATGGAGGTGAGACGGAGGAATTTTTATCAAGATAAATTGGCTTCTGTAAAAACAGGAGCTCCTCCGTGGGGTCAGTGGAAAAATACGGTTTTAATCTATGTCCATTTACTTTGAAAATTGTACCGTTTTCAATATTTTCAACCTCAACTGCCCCGTGCGGGTATACATACCGCACAACAAAAGGTCATTTCCACTGAGATTTTAGCTTACCCGCATGAAGATGGAGACGTGAATCATAAAGAAGGACTTGTTGATCAGGTGTAAAAGTTTTTCTCAAAATGTTTTTATCGTGAAATACCTTAGTCCGACTCTTTACAATCACAGCATTATCGTAAGCTTCATCGCGGAGTTCGCTTAGCTCGTTTAATTGTAGCTTTCGAAAGTTGCAGGCTTAATTTAAGTCAAAGTTAAGTTCTCTAATGGCCCACATTGCTTTGTGTTCAATCTCGACCGGAAGGTGACAAGCTTTACCAAATACTAGACGATATGGAGACATATCCAGATCGGTTTTATATGCAGTACGGAATGCCCAAAGAGCATCTGTCAATTTGGTTGACCAATCTTTTCGATTTTTAGAAACTGTTTTCTCCAAAATTTGTTTGATTTGTCTATTTGAAACCTCAGCTTGCCCGCTCGTTTGGGGATGATAGGGTGTGGAAAGTTTGTGGTTGATTGCATATTTCCGCATCAAGGTCTCGAAAGACCGATTACAGAAATGTGTCCCGTTATCGCTAATGATAGCACAGGGGTGTCCAAATCGCGAAAAAATGTTTTCTTTTAAGAACTTAATGATAACCTTTTTGTCATTAGTGCGACAAAGAATAGCTTTTACCCATTTCGAGACGTAATCAACCGCAAGCAATATATACAGATTCCCAAAGGAGTTAGGAAAAGGACCCATAAAATCAATACCCCAAACGTCAAAAATTTCAACCACTAAAATGGGTTGAAGTGGCATCTCATTTCTCCGGGAAATCCTACCCGTATGTTGACACTGTGCACGGGTTTTGCAATGATCAAATGCATCTTTGAATAAAGTCGGCCAATAAAAACCGCATTGCAAAACTTTTTCCGCCGTCTTTCGAGAACCGAAATGACCCCCACATGCCTAATCATGACAAAAAGATAGAACACTCTTGAATTCATCATTAGGGACACATCTGCGAATGATCTGGTCAGGACAATACTTAAACAGATAGGGGTTCATCCAGTAAAAGTGTTTTACTTGGGATAGAAATTGATGTTTGTCCTGTTTCGACCATTCGTGGAGAATAAGTCCCGTAGCAAGATAATTCACAGTATCCCCGAACCAAGGTTCGTTGGATATGTTCAAGAGTTGTTCGTCTGGAAAAGAATCATTGATTGGCAGGGTCACAGGTGAAGAAAAGATGCGCGACAGATGGTCGGCTACCACGTTTTCACATCCTTTCTTATCTCGAATAACAAGATCAAATTCTTATAATAGAAGGATCCAACGTATTAACCTACTTTTAGCATTCTTCTTCGCCAAAAGATGTTTCAAGACGGAGTGGTCAGTGTACACAACAATTGGTGAGCCAATCAAATAAGGCCTGAATTTTTCTAATGCAAATACAACTGCCAAAAGTTCTTTTTGGTAGTTGTATAGTTAATTTGAGCATCATTCAGGGTCTTACTTGCATAATAGATCACATGTGTCATCTTTTCAATGTGCTGTCCTAAGACTGCACCAACGACAAAATCTGATGCATCACACATAAGCTCAAACGGATGGTTCCAATCAGGAGATGAAAGAACGGGGGCTGTAGTGAGTGAATTTTTAAGTGAATCAAATGCAGCCTCACAATCCGAGTCAAAGTGAAAGGTTGTGTCCTTGGCCAAGAGGAGAGTTAAGGGTCTAGCAATTTTGCTAAAATCCTTAATAAATCTCCGATAAAAGCCTGCATGATCAAGAAAATATCGTAAATCCTTGACGCATTTGGGATGAGGAAGATTTTGAATGATATCTATTTTAGCTTTGTCAACCTCAATGCCTTTTCATGAAATAACATGTCCAAGCACAATTCCCTCTTGGACCATGAAATGGCATTTTTCCCAGTTCAAAGTTAAGTTCTTCTCTTTGTAACGAGTAAGAACTGCGTCAAGATGAGATAGGCAGTCATCAAAAGAATCTCCGAATATCGAGAAATCGTCCATAAAAATCTCCGGAAAATTCTCGACCATGTCTGAGAATATTCTCATCATACACCGCTGAAATATAGCGGGAGCATTGCATAACCCAAAGGGCATGCGTCTATAAGCAAAAGTACCAAAAGGACAACTAAATGTGGTTTTATCTTGATCCTTTTTGGCAATAGGGACCTGGTTATAGCCAGAGTATCCGTCCATGAAGCAGTAATATTCACGTCCAGCTAAGCGTTTCAGCATCTGATCAATAAAAGGTAAAGGAAAGTGGTCTTTCCTCGTTGCGGCATTGAGTTTTCTATAATCAATACATACATGCCACCCAGTTTGAGTGCGTGTCTGGATTAACTCATTTGCCTCATTTGCTATGACCGTAACGCCAGATTTCTTAGGGACGGCATGAATTGGATTTATCCATTGGCTATCGGAGATTGGGTAAATGATACCACTGTCAAGGCATTTGACGATTTCTTTCTTTACCGCATCCTTCATTACGGGGTTCAACCGTCTCTGTGGTTCTCGGGTTGGCTTGGCTTCATCCATCAGATGTATATGATGTTCAACTATTAAGGGACTAATCCCTTTGATGTCAGCCATAGTCCAACCAAATGCCTGCCTATTAGATCTCGATATCGTCAAAAGCGCATTCTCTTGCTCTGAGGCTAGAGAAGCGGATATGATCATAGGTAAAGATTCATTCTCACATAAATATGCATATTTAAGATGAGAAGGTAAAAGGTTGAGATCTAACGCTGGCGGAGAAATTATAGAAGGTTGTGGTAAAAGAATGACATTCAGATTTATGGAGAAGCTCATAGCCTGCAAAGGATACAGACTCGGAAGGTGAAGAGTCACAAAGTTCAGACAAAAGAGTGGAAAGAGTGTCCTCACTAAGATGTGAGAGATCAAACATTGATGTGCTAGTGTCGTTGAGATCATCAAAGCAAAGTTCATTAACTTCGCAGCTTTCGAGAGCTATCTCGTGGACAGAACAGACATCAAGTATGTGAGCAGTAGGTTCAGACGGTTGACTTCCAATTTTGTAAATATTCAGCTCAATTGTCATTTTTCCAAAAGATAGGTTCATAAAACCGTTTCGACAGTTAATGACAGCATTGGAAGTGGCAAGAAATGGTCGACCCAAAATCACCAGAATTTGGTTTCGTGGGTTTGCTACAGATTGTGTATCGAGAACAATAAAGTCCACAGGGAATATAAATTCCCCGACTTTTATCAACACATCCTCCAGTTCACCCCTAGGTTTGGTGATTGAACGGTCTGCCATTTGGAGAGTGCAATGAGCTGGTTTTAACTCTCCAATCCCTAGCTGCTCGTAAACCGAATATGGAAGCAGCTTAACACTTGCGCCAAGGTCAAGTAGAGCACGCTTAATGTTTTTACCTCCAATAGAAATCGATATTGTAGGACAGCCTGGGTCCTTACGTTTCTTTGGTAACTGTGGGGTAAAAGCAGTGCTAACATTATTCGTCATGAAGACCTTTTTGAACACTTGTGTCTTCCTCTTCCTAGTGCACAAGTCTTTAAGAATTTTCGCATAAGCGGGGACTTGTTGGATATCATCTAGGAGAGGGATGTTGATGTTAACCTGTTTGAATATTTCCATAATTTTTTCCATATTTGGACTCGATTTGTTACCCCTTAACCGATTCGGATAAGGAGCTTTAGCAATAATAGTTGGGTCCAACATTGGAGAAAGTGGTGTGTGTGGAACTGATCCCAGAATAGAAGTGGGGATCATTTTTGGTGGACTAAAAGAGATATGCTGAGGGTTCGAGCCTTGGGGAAAACGGAGAATAGGCTCGGAAGAAAATGGTGGGGTAGACGAACTGGAGTCAGAAGTAGAAGTGGATGTAGGAGGAAAAGTGGAGTAGAAGCCGGGGTGTTATTGATTAATTCTTCATGATTATCAATCTCTTCCCCGACTTGATTATTCAACACTCTTCCAGATCTCAACGTTGTAATGGCATTCACATTGTAGTGTTGTGAATGTCCAGGATTCGGTAGGGGTTGAGACGGAAGTTTCCCTTTCTCTCTAGCACTCATCTCGGCATTTAATCAAGCAATTTGTGCTTCCATCGATTTAATACTCTCACTTTGGGAGTCGGAGTTTTTCTGGATCTTATCGAGGGAAGACTTAAATTCAGCCGACATTTGTTTCATAAACATTTCAAAAGTCCGTTCAAGTGAAGAGGAATTATCAGTACCGGTCAACTGCAAAGGATTATACGGTGCTGGTGTGTTGACCGGATTTTGAAAGTTTTGTGATTGGTAGGGGTGCTGACTTATTTGAAGTGGTTGCTGTTTTTGTGGAGAGACCCTTTGAAAGTTGTTTTGGTTTGGAACCGTGTTTTGAGTTTGTTGTTGGTTCCAAGCAAAGTTAGGATGATTCCTCCAACCCTGATTATAAGTGGAAGAATACGGATCGTTTCTAGGTCTTTGTTGGAAATCAGCATTGGTATGCTCTTGACCTTGAACAGAGAATTTAAAGGACATTCTTCCGTAAGATGAGATGGATCAGAACAACATCCATAGACAGTTTTGGGGAGTGACATCTGATTTATGGAGGCTGCTAAAAATTTATGTTCCATAGTTTCGAGTTTCTTTTGCATTGCTACCATTTCAGCTCTAACTCCTATGGAAACATCAAGTTGATGAATGCCGCCCCTAAACGATGGTTGGTTCACACTCTCCCACTGTAAAGTTTTTCAGCGAAATCTTCTAAAAATCTCCAGGCTTCACCATCATCTTTATTCATGAAGGTGCCTTGACACATGGATTCAAGGGTCTGTTTTGTTGTAGGATTAATGCCCTCTTATATGATTCTGTACATATCCCATCTAGGAATTCTGTGATGAGGACATTGAACTAACAGATCCTTGAAGCGTTCAAAACACTTCGAGAATGGTTCATTTGGAAGCTGGGTAAATTGATTTATTTCGTTATGGACTCGAGCTGTCTTATGATTAGGGTAAAATTTCTTTAGGAAAGCTGTTACGAATTCTCCCCAGTTCGAAATAGAATATGCGGCTGTATTATAAAGCCACTTCTCAGCTATATCGCACAAAGTGAATGGGAGAAGACGTAATCTCATAGCATCCACAGAAAGCTGTGAAGTACCCATCATAGCGCATACATTTTCAAATTTGGTAATAAAGACGTATGCGTCTTCAGACTCGAGACCATGATATTTGGGTAAAAGATTGATTTATTGAGGTTTTATTTCAAAGTTGTCCCCATTGGCTGGTGGAATGGCAAGACAGGTCGAAAGAGGACCTCGCATAGTGTAACATCTCTCTTGGAGAGAGATGCGGGGCGGATTCTGCGCACCCGCGGGCGGTGGCAGAGTAGTGTTAAAGAAGTTCGATGGAGAATCGTCCATCGAAGTGGGTGTGGTAGTGGGTGAAGAAAAAGTAGATGTAGAATTACCGACTTCGGAGTTGATAGGAGGAACGCGGACAAGACGGGCACTAGAATCTCGTGTCCAGCCGAGCATGCACTAAATGGTTTAGCACAAGTGGCAGCGTTGTGATAATTAGAGAAAAGTTTTGATTGGTGTTTGTTTTGAAAAAGACGGATTTTGAAAAGTTCACACAAATAATGCACAAGCTACCCTAAATCTAGTGGTCACCTAGGCCAAGTCTCTAGACCGTTCCTAGACTTCCAGAAGACAAGTCGCAAGATAGATCCTCTACTGCCTCTTTATCCCTCCTGTGGCCAGGTAAGTGCCAGGTAAGTGGGAGGTTCTCCACTACGTAAGTAGTGGGCCTAATTAAGTAACCACTTGCCTTAGACACGCTTGCTTTAGACACCACAAAAGAAACGCGGATAAGCAATAGATTACACACGACCTCCTTCTGTCCTAAGTGAGCGCGACGGTCCTTAGAGTCTTGTCTAGATATTTTTTTAGTTAATGAGGGTGATACGGATGCAAGTTTGTGATTTTTGGAGCTTAGGAAGGGTAATGAATTCCCCACCTAATCTGAATTTGTTCTTTGCCCCTTAATTTCTGTGTTAAAATATGCAAACAACCAAGATTAAACACGCAACAATTTTCTTTTTAGCGGCGCTGCGAGTTTTTGCAAAGAATCCTGCATAAATTGGTTAATGGACAAGAGCAGGGAGGAGATAAGAAAGTCAGGAATAGACCTGAGAATTTTGGAACACTGAAGCCTCAAGAACGCCGCGTTTCCGCCGCGAAATGTTACCAAGTGCCGCGGTTCTGCGGTTTGATGATGTGATCTTTGCACAAAATTTTGTGTAAATGCTCCTGTCACCTCACTGGACTTCCTGAGATGATCTGAATATTTTTTCTCTTGCTCCAATGATTCCAGATTCTCTTGCAGAAATCACAACAAACTGTTAAGCACTTGTTGCGATTTTGATCTAAAAAATTCTGATGGAATAATAAAATTTTCAACTCAGATTGCAAAAACGAACAAATTAGCACACGATCCCGGGCAACGGCGCTATTTGATTGATCATCTTTGTGTGTATTTGGAAAAGTTTTAATCACAACCAAAGAAATTTATACCGCAATCAATTAATGGTGTCTATTGAAGTTTCGTTAGCGAATACGGATCGTCCACTGAGATTGTGTGAATTTGTTCTAATTTGTTTTAGTTGAGTTGAAAAGAAAAGATAAAAGAAAATGATTCAATATTTATGAAATTTAGTTTCAAAAAACATAAAGGAATAGATCTAGGATCAGGAATTAATAAAGATCAAGAAAATGTCCAAACCAATTGAATTATCAAGATTTGTAAAGTAGCTTGCAGGAATCGAACAAATAAGTAGTGGTCATGAAAACTAAAGATTACAAAATCTTATCTATTGAGAATTTGTTGCTAGATCGATGACGATCAACGAGATTTAGGGATCTATTGAATAAACTAGGGTTTCTCCTTCACCATCCCTTGTCCTTTCATTGATTATCATTCAAATTCTAGGCTCTAGCAAATTAAATCACCGATCGTTGATCTCTAAATTGGAGCGAAAACATTCAAGAAAGCGATCTCGCTCAAATTAGGTCTTCGATGATTCAATTTCCTAAAGTTTACAAAACTCATAAGACTTAAGAATCATTCAAGAATTTCATCATCATCATCTACCTATTCTCTCGATTCCGCTACAAGAGGAGATTTCACTCAAATATCATGAAAAAGGAAAGAATTAAGAATCGGCAACTTTTCATAATGTAAGAATGTAAAGAAAAGCAAGATTTATAATTTTCACCTTTATTAATCGACGATTAGGTACAATTCACTCAAAAATTACAAGATTTGAGGTGGTAACTAGATCCGCCGAAATTAGCTTCACATCGATCTTCTTGAGTCGTGGAACGGTTGTGATCACTTGCTCGGATGATGATCGGCGTTGCTTCAAAGGATGTTCATTTGCTTGGTTGATTTGCTTCTCAATGGATCTTGATTTGGCTTTGGATTTGGATTTGGTTTAGGGTTTTGGATCACAAGTTGTGTCACTCAACTTGTGCAAATTTGGCTCAATATTCAACAACTCAACAACAACCAACAACCCTTTTGAATGAAGCCCTAAGTCTCCTTTTATAGTCCTCCTCTATCTTCCCCTAGAAGCTAGGTTTATCTTCCACTAGAAGCTAGGTTGTTATGAAGCTTGCATAGGAAGCTAAGTAGGTATCAACCTTGCACAAGAAGCTTGGAGGTTTGAAGGGGAGCTTCTGGAGAAATATATACAGTTCAAAGCGTCTTGAGGAAGCTTGGACGTTAAAAGGGGAGCCTCGAGAAAAAGTTCGACCGCCAATGAGTCAGATCGGCCGCGGATCCGCGGCGGATCGGCCTGGATCGGCCGCGGTTCCATGGCCGTTTGAGGAGATCTTTGCATGATTTTTTCTGTGTCTCTTGATGTTGGCTTTAGGGTTCTTCTCTGATATCTGCAATCTTTTTATCCCTTATGAATCTCTGCCAGATTTGAATTCTTTGACTTGCTGTATTTTATTGGTATTTTTACGATGTCGGTTCTTTAACCTGAAGATTTCCTGCACACAATCTTGATGAAAGTGTTGAGATATACAAAATCATGCATGTAGTAATAAACACACAATTTCCTTCATAATACTAGTTATAATGTATAACACATGTTATTTGATATTTTGCAGACGAATTGCTAATATGTGCTATATTTATACCAAACACCTTTAGATAATTAGAAAGAGTAAGGAAATTGTCGTGTTGAGAATGCAATATTTTTGACTGATCACACCCCGATCCGTATCCCCTTCAGATGACTCCTTCCGTGTGGACTTTGCTACACCTCCATGTATATTTCACGCATATTCATTTTGAATGTAATATTATAGATATACACGCATATTTATTTTAAAATTACTTATATAATCAATATTTAATTGTCTAGTTGTAGGTGGTGCGTCCACATCAGAGGCAGAGGCCGCTACCGCACCTGCATGCATGTTTATATATTTTATAGTACATGCATATTGATTTAGAATGTTATATCACAAATATACACACCTTTTTTTTACTTAGATAATCAATTTTTGATTGTTTAGCAGGGTGGTGCCTCCACATCCCGGGCAGAGGTCACCACCGCACATGCGGGTATGTTTATATATCCTATATTGCATGCATATTGATTTAGATTGTTATATTATCGATATATACATTCTTTTTGTAATTAGTTATATAATCTATTTTTAATTGTCTAATTATAGATGGTGCATCCACATCTTGCGCAGAGGCCACTTCCGCCACTTTCGTACCCTCCGCTCAGTCTACAGGTTCATATTCTTAAATCTAAAATATTTATTCATTTTACATATTCTCTAAGAATAAACATGAACTTTATATAATTTTGTCGTCAATGTTTATTTTCTAGTTAGAGGGGATGCGTTCATGTCCAGGTCACCGGCTGTTCTTTACCGGAGGAACCATCGTCCCGCTCATGCTGCTGCCCGGGCTTAGGCTCGTGCTGCTGTCGCTGGAGATATATATCACACTTCAATTTCGTCAGTCATTGATTTCTTAATACTGTTTTGTCTTAATATTGTTTGTCTTGATATTTCTTGTAGATGCAGGGCAACCCCATCCCGAGAGGGGGGCTTGAGGGTTGAATCAGTCCTACAGACTGAGGCCCGATAGAGTTAGGGGGAGGCACCATTCCCTTTTTTCTTTGTCCCCGATTATCGCTATACTGGCGATTATGCCGAGAGGTTCGGCCAGTATATTGGGAATGAGAGCCGCATCCAAAAGAAATATCCACTTCAAGTTGAGTGGGGTGATCAGCACCGGCGCTCATTTGCCCTTTTCTGGGATCAGGCTCGGGTATTAATATATATTTTCATTTGACTTATCAAATAAATTTATTATTATTTTACACTTGTAATTTAAGTACATTATTATTTTGTATTTGCAGTTGGATTACGACTTTCAGTCTGTATCCGATCCGGATCACTCTGACAGAGTGCTCGATCTTCACGCTCTTTACCTGGGCTTTATGAAGAACATGCAATCTAAGGTCCGATATAATAGGAACGAGCTGAAAATCGATTGCTATTTGGTATGGCTGGCGACCCCCGAGGCAGAGAGAACGGCTCTCTTACATACTCTGGCTTTTGCTAGAGCCGACGTAGATACATGGCCTCTCTTGTGCCAAGATATGACTCTGAGCGCAAACATGTTTGTAATTTAAATGTAATTCATTATTTAGTATATAATTTATTTTTTGTCTTGTTTAATTAGAAAACTAAATCTGATTGTGTTATGCAGAAACGGGCTGCAAAATAAGGAGAATAGAAAGTCGGCGAAGAGGGGTCGCCTCACTTACACAGGTGGCTCAAGGAACATTACTCGTGCCATTGAGGCATCGGTAAATTACAATAGATCTATTTTGATATAATGCAATATTAAGAGTTATGATATATGTAAATTTTTTGCGAATTGCAGAGAGTTTAGACCCTGGCGCAGGGTGGTACACCGAGCGTGTTAACCGCGTATCTTGCCGTTCACGACACCTCGACAGATCCCGCCGAGCTTCGATTTCCCGACACCGCTACCCAGGAGTATTACGTAAGTGTTAATATTTATTCTATTTCGAATGAAATTTTTATTTTGATAAATTCAAATTTAAATGATATACTTATATTTTAATGGTTAATGTGGGTGTATGAGTGGGTGATGGAGCAGGCGGAGGCATCGGGATCGATTTTAGTGGACAGACCGATCCGATGCTACTGACCCCAGTCCTAGACGCCGCACATGGAGGGCACCACGGAGGTTGGGAGAGAGGCCGAGGACTGGGTCCTAACAGGGCCCATATGAAATTGGTCTCCACTCCGACGGTTACTACCCCTACCCCCTATGAGCGACGTCTGGAGCATGATGTTGCCGCCTTGAAGACCACCGTCGAGGAGTTGAAGGAGATGCTGTTATGTATATTACTTAATAGTAAAATATTATATTATATTATAGATAATAACATATGCAATATTAGTGGCCTGAGCTTATTTGGTTGTAGACTTAGGTTTGATTAATCATACTTACATAAAACTATCAAATTAAAATAAACTACGGTTTTCCAAACTAGATATCCAAACTAGGCCTAAGTCCCTAAGTATTCTTAGATTGGAGTTTTGCAATAATCTGATAATGATACGAATTCGACTAAAATCTAATACACCGTTCTTATTCGTTTATTACACAAAATTTTACAGATTCGGCAGGCTATTTCGGCTGCGGCTCCACATGCATCTCCTTCGGCTGCGGCTCTGCAAGCCACTACTTCGGCTGCGGTTGCGCAGACCACTCCTATAGCTCCACAGCCCGTTCAGACTCCCGCACAATCCGCTCCTTCATTAGTTGAGTTTTTGACGACTCAGGCTTGCGCCGAGGAGCGGATGCGCCAGATTAAGGCGATTATCAGAAGTGGAGGAGCTGGACCGAGCTAGAGTAGCTTTATTTATATTTTTGAAAATGTATGTACTTATCTGATACATATTGTATATATTTTGGACGATATTGGTGGTTGTTTGTTTGTTCACGATGATTTAGATTGATTTCGTATTCTGTTTGTTTATTTCTTTTATATATTATTTGTGAGATGTTGATTATAAATATTTCTGTATTTGGTTATATGATATATATATTATTGTGCACAGGACGGAGAAAAAAGGGGAAGCACATTTTAAAAAAAAAACCCTGATACAATGTCCCTACGGATTACTCCGTAGGGACAACCATTGCACCTACGGATTAATCCGTAGGGGAAAGTTTTGCCCCTACACATTTCTCTGTATGGACAAAATATCAGAATATCTGATATTTTGTCTTTATAAATTCAGTAACAGGGGCAAAACTTGCCCCTACGGATAATCCATAGGGGCATTTATGAGGCTCTACGGATAAATCTGTAGGGGCAAGTATTTTATTTTATAAACAGATAAATTAAATAAAGAATATGTCCCTACAGACCTACGGAATAATCTATAGGGATAAATGTCCCTACGGAGTAAGGCGTATGGGTAATTATTACTCTGTAGAGACGTGTTCAGGACGAAAACTTGCACATGCGGCCTTTGGACCTACGGAGAAATTTATGTTCTTACGGATATATCCGTAGGGGCAGTGATTTGTCTCTACGGCTAAATCCGTAGGAGCAAGCGATTATTGAAGTAGTGACTCCAAGTATGTTTTATGCTAAAATAGTCATAGATCTAACTTATTTAGATAACTTTTAGGTATATAATTGCTGCAACTGAAAGGGAATATATATTAGTTCTTGGCTTTTCTCTTGTCCCTGAATCTTGTAGGTTTTCTCATCTATAATGGTGAGTGTGAATTGGTCTCCGAAACTGGGGACAGAGCCACTTAGAACTCATTGGGGACACGTGGCTCCAATCGAGATCTTACAAAGAAAGAAATAACTACATTTTATCTCGTACAATAGCTTGAAGTAGTCCATTGGAGGGGTTTGGAGTAGCCCATGGAGGAGAACCGTGTTCTAACCCGGGATACCTTTCCCATTAAATGAGAAAAAGGATAGCTAATTTATTCCACCTACCATCCCTCAAGGCCTTATTTTTTTATACATTTGATCTAGCACTGTTGTAATATAATATGAGTAAATATTATATATATTGAGTTTATAAAACTACTATTATCTATCCGCAGGTGTGGGTTATGTGAAATGCCAATTCCACTGCATAAGTTATAATGAGGGCTAGCATTCTTCCACTACACAAAAATCTCGAAGTTATAATGAGGGTTGAGAGCTAGTATCCTTCCACTATTGTTGATCTTATTGTGATGATGCTCACAAGTGGTGTCTTCTTAGATTACGATACGTGGCGGATGACGTGTCCCGAAGGCTACGGAGGTGGAATAAATGAGTTGCATTATGAGGATTCCTCGGAACTTCGTCTCGAAGAACGTGTCCGACCTTTCAGGAGACCTCCCCGAATACATTCCATCTTCACTTAGGAAACTACCAACAGTTCGCCTCCGAGCTATCTCAGTCTTCTTGCTTGCCTCCGAATCGTCTGGCATGCCGAGCTTCCCCGGTCTCCCGGCTCGTCTCCGAGATCCTGACATGCCGAGCTCCCTCGGCCTCCCGGCTCGTCTCCGAGCATCGATGTGCCGAGCTTCCTCGGCCTCCAGGCTCGTTTCCGAGCCTCCGACATGCCGAGCTTCCTCGGCCTCCAGGCTCGTCTCCGAGCCTCTGACATGCCGAGCTTCCTCGACCTCCCCCGATCTACCAGGAGCGCAGATCCCATATGCCTCGCAACGGCTCCGCGTATATCGCCAGGGCGAGATATCCGCCTTCCCACGATCCGCGTCCCACGCTAGCGCATCACTCCATTACTAGGCGCATCCCGCCATTCAAGGCAAGGATAACGCCGGGGCGTAACTGACGGCGGTGATCTTGCGCCCGCTCGCTCCACGGATCCCTATATAAAGCTCTCTCTCAGACGACTCAGGTAACTCGAATTATCTCAATACGCCGCTACTCTGCTCCTATTTATCGGCTCTAATTTGATCGTCGGAGGGTCCTACGGTGGTCGCCCACCCCGGGACTTCTTTGCAGGTAGCTCGGCGTCCAACACCAACCCATTGAGATCCACACTCAACAACTCCAAAACTAAATCTCAGCCGTCCAAGACCGCCATCGCAGGATCGACGGAGAACAGCATCTGAAGGAGATCCGAACCTCCATCAGTTGGCGTCGTCTGTGTTAAAGAAAGACTTATTTTGTTCCACCAAAAAAGTTGATCTTCTGCCCTCGATCCAATAGCGAGCGATGACCGCAACGATCCAAATATGAGTCGCCACAACGGAGGCCGGAGCGGCTTGTCTCCCCCTCCTAATGCCATCCACGCCTTGTTCGTCCGGATAGTTAGGCTTACGACGCTGGTAGATGCCCCCGTCCGCGTTCAAGCGGCGGGCTTTACCCACCAGAGCGCGGCTCTCTCTTCCGAGATAACGACGTCCGCCGAAGGACGGACGGGCATACTCAAGCCCTCGATCTACCTCACCCTCATCACAGCGCCACTGAGCACTGACGGGCCGACTCCGGCCACCTTAACCCATACACGGCGATTGGTTCCATGACCCGCTGGGTGCCGGACAGCTCCACGCTACGGCCCCAGGGAAGATTGGGTCGTCGCCCCAATGCCCGTCGTGCGTTCTCTCCTCCAGAGGAGGTGTCGGTCAGCTCGCCTGCTTCCAGGCATGACCGATGCCCCCACTCTCGCCGGGATCGCACGAACGAAGAGCGCAGGGACCACTCGAGAAGGGTCTCGCCCGAGGATCTGAGACACTTGATAGAGCGGAATCGAAGCTGCACCCTGGCGCAGACCCAGAGCGGGGATAGCCACCACTCCGACTATGCAGAATCCTCGGGTTACCACCACCGACTCGAGGCCCTCGAGAAAAAAATCAAGGGCATATGCCGGAATGGCCAAGCGTCTGGCGAGGGGGCCCGATACTCCGCCGATTCGCTGACGAAACCATTTATGGAAGAACTGCTGGCTGAGCACGTCTCGTCCAGAAACAAACCGCCCAAGATGGCCCTCTACGATAGGAAATACGACCCGAAGGACCATCTAGACCCATTTACGGCGGGCATAAGCTTTCAGGATAACTCCGACGCGGCCCAATGCCGAGCCTTCCCCACCACCTTCATCCGAGCTGGACGGGACTGGTTCCGAGGACTTACGCCACGCTTTATCTCGACCTTCAATGGGCTGGCCTCCTGTTAGTGATATGTATGCCCTAGAGGCCATTACTGTACATACAATGTATATTGTAGTGGATGCTTGGACATATATAGGGAGGACTTTCTTGCTCGACATGATAGTATGCTATCTGGTTACTCTTTATCTTAACATGTATTCTGATTGTCTCTATGTCACATGTTGATAAAGCCCTTAGGATGGATACTTGACTACCAGGACTATGATGCAGATCATACTAGTGGGGATAGTGTAGTCGCCAAGTACATCTTTCAAATGTTCCTAGTCGTGGGAGTACCGAGACAGGGCATTGATACTCCAGAGTAGACTAGCGTATGCGCTTCTTGACCCATATGATGGGCGATGGATGATCCCATATCCATTGGTGTTTGACATCAGAGAAGGTATACAGGTGCTCAGTGGAGACTGGGTACACTGGACGGACTCGCCGAGAACTCCCAGATGGTATTATACCTCACGTCAGATGGCAGTTCTCTGGTGACACCGGTACATGTTAGTCTATAGACCCGAGATCGTCATAGAGACTTGTGTGATTCCCACTGTACTTTGATTTCCATCATACCACGTCCAAGAGGGCGTGCAAAAAGGTGGCTTTTGGGTACAGTCCCGAATCACATGGAGGCAATGAGCGATAGGAGGGGCTTCGTCTCCCCCGGTATAGGGAGTTGATGTTGCACTGTGTTCGATTGGCTATAACTGGAAATCCCTGGCCAGGGTTGCCGAGATTTACTGGTAAGTGTTATCAGTAGTTTCTCGAACTATTATGGACCTCATATTGACACGACTTATCAAGCTACCGGGGTCTGACGTTTACCACCCCTAGGCGAGATATGCGACATATCAGACGAAGAGACCGGACTGTACGGGAGTGTTACTGGTTGGATTCACAGGAGAATGTACATGCTTGCTTGTTGATCTTCTGATTGCTCAATACCTGGGTGGTTGTTATGTTTAGCTGACCGCTTGCAGCTTGTGGGTGTTTGATATGATCATCACCTACTGCCGGCTTATTGACGATTCTTTAGAGTCCTACACAGAGGTTTCCTGGCTCAGGCAAAACGGAGTAGGAGCACATATGTGATATGTGCGGGATCGGGAATAATACGTGTATGCGATACCGTATTAGATTCTCGCGATATGAGATATCGGCCGGGTATATGTGATATAGCCGGGTCATCGGATCAAGTATTGATTCGATGAACTGATACATATTATATTAGTTGGTTATTTGTGAAATAGCCGGATTATCGGATCAAGTGTTGATTCGATAATTTAATGTATAATTATATATTTGATATATTATATTACATTAACTAATATAAGCTCACTCAAAGATTCTTTTTCTCACTTGGATAATACATTGATATATATGTGATATATGTTAATTGTATTATTTTATTTTGTTACAAAATATATTATATATGTGATATATAATATTGTAACAAGTTATGATTACAAATGCAACATGTTTTGTGGAGATTAAACATAGTTAGGGTTTGATTTGGGTTAGCTTTTTCATGAAGCTTCTAGAAGCTTTATTTTTTGTTTTAAGCAAAGATATTTTTGTGTAGATATTTTATTAATCCAACCCAAACCCTAGTTAACTCTCTACATAGGTTAAGTCTTCATTCTTAACCATGGGTTGCAATTGTAACCATAGTATAATAATTCGTTATTCATCACAAAGTAATTTCTTCTTCTTCTTCTTCCTTTGAGAAAAGCTTTCTAGCCTTTTCTTATGTGATGATTTTGAGTGAGAAATTGAAAACAAATGAGAGCTAAATTCCTACTTCATCATCCTCATCTATTCTAGTCACTTAGATTAGGGTGTTTGCTTTGCTAATACTTGATTAGTAAAGCAATAGTTTGGGTTTGAGTTTTTTCAAGGTAAATCATCTTTGTTGTTGAAGATTGGAAGCAAGCTTGCATCTTTCTCTTCATGGAGTCTCTCTTGAGTCCGGGTACTCGATGATCGCAGCGAAGGGACCTCAACACGGAGCTTTAGAAGTGAAGGAACGGACTACAAAGGTTGTAATCCCTAACTCTTAGATATAAAGTTGTTTACATGCTTTGTTATTCTTAATTCTCTAGTTAAGATCTTGGTTAGGGTTTGTTTAGCACCCCAAAAATTTTAAAGTTGCATGATTGATACTTGCCAAAACCTTCCTAAGGTGCTAAGCTAACCCTACACCTCCCAATTCCCCGGTCACTTCGTTGGGAATCGACGGCAGAAGAGGACGGTCGACTATCTGTTCACCATCAAGAGCGGAGACAAAGAATCCTTCAAACGATATGTCACCCGCTTCTACAACACGCTCCTCGAGGTCCTCGAGCACCGTGATGAAACGGTCATCACCGCGCTGAGGTCTGGTCTTAGGCATAAAAATTGGCTCTGCTCTTTTGCATTAGCGCAACCTAAGACCATGGCCGAGGTATAAGCCTGGACTGAGCGGGAGATCCAACTCGAGTCCGAGGTGAACTCAAATATGTCCAGAGGCGACCAAACTGACCAAAAGAAGCGGGGCAGAGAAGAGAAGAAGAGAGTCAACCAACCAAAACCTTACTCCCCGAAATTCCAGGAGTACACTCTTCTTAACATCTCCCAGACTGAGCTGCTGGAGGAGGCAAAGGGTGAGAGGTTCTTCAAGCTCCTGCCGGTGACCCAAAGGGTGGGCAAGCGTCTCCGAGGCCCGGTACTGCGCCTTCCACAGGTAGCAGGGCCCGACCGAAAACTGCAAACAATTCCGTGACTACATCGAGGAGTTGATCCGCTCTGGCCACCTGGCGAAGTACTTGCGGGACAAGCGGCAGGCAGAGCGGAAGCAAGAGAACCAGCCCTCTCCCGGGGAGTTAACGATCGGGCCAATCATGGTCGTTATCTCGGATCCTGATCGAGAAGCTGGCGGAAACCATCGCCTCCTCCCGGTCGAGAGTGTAAGCGATCCACCCCAGAAGAAGTGCAGGAAGGATGAGCCCACCATCTTCACCAACGAAGATCTCCACGGTATATCCTTGCCTCACAACGACCCTCTCATGATAACGGCCCGGATCCATCGTTACTGTTAGTTATGTATATGCCCTAGAAGCCATTGTTGTACATATGATGTATATTATAGTGGATGCTTGGATATATATAGAGAGGACTTTCTTGCTCGATATGATAGTATGCTATCTGGTTGCTCTTTGTCTTAACATGTTGACTTATATTGGGTTACTGTCTTACTCTTACATGTTGATAATGCCCTTAGGAATGTACTTGACTACTAGGACTATGATGCAGATCATACTAGTGGGGCCAGGGTAGTCCACAAGTACATCCTATAACTGTTCCTAGTCGAGGGGGTATCGAGACAGGGCATCGATACTCCAGGGTAGACTAGCGTATACGCATCATGACCCATATGATGGGCGATGGATGATCCCACATCCATTGGTGTTTGATATCAAAGATGGTATATGTGTGCTCAGTGGAGACTGGGTACACTGAACAGACTCGCCGAGAACTCCTTGTTGGTATTATACCTATCGTCAGATAGCAGTTCTCTGGTGACACTGGTACAGGTTAGTCTGTTGACCCGAGATCGTCATAGAGTCTTGTGTGATTCCCACTGTGCTTTGATTTCCACCTTACCACGTTCATGAGAACGTGCAAAACGGTGGCTTTTGGGTACAGTCCCGAATCACATAGAAGCAATGAGCGATAGGAGAGGTTTCGTCTCTCCCGGTATTGGGGGTTGATGTTACGCTGTGTTCGATTGGCTATAACTGGAAGTCCCTGGCCAGGGCTGATATGGAGATATACTGGTAAGCGTTATCAGTAGTTTCTCGACCCGTTATGAGCCTCACATCGACACGACTTATCGGTTACTGGGGTCTGTTGTTTACCACCCCTAGACTGGATATGCGACATATCAGATGAAGAGACCGGACTGTACGGTAGTGTTACTGATTGGATTTACAGGAGTTAGATCAGACTTGCTTGTTGATCTTCTGATCGCTCAATACCCTGATGGCCGTTACGTTTAGCTGACCACTTGCGGCTTGTTGGTGTTTGATATGATTATCACCTACTGCCGGCGTATTGACGAGTCTTTAGAGTCCTACATAGAGGTTTCCAGGCTCAGGCAAAACGGAGTAGGAGCACATATGTGATATGTGCGGGATCGAGATTGATACGAGTATGTGATATCGTATTCTATTCTCGCGATATGTGATATCGGCCGGTTATATGTAATATAGCCGGGTTATCGGATCAAGTGTTGATTCGATGAAATAATATATAATATGTGTGTGTGTATTATGCTCACTTAAATATTTATTATTCTCACTTATAATACTTTTAACATATATGTGATATATGTTTATTGTATTGTTTTCTTTTGTTGCATAAATATTATATATGTGATATATAATATTGTGACATGCTAGGTTATAAATGCAACTAGGGTTTATGAGAGTTAAACCATGCTAGGGTTAATATTAGGGTTTATATTTATCATTAAGTAATTTAAATATTGTGGATATTTGTCATGGTAGATATTTGTTGAAGCTTGTAGTCTTCTTTGACTTTGTCTACTCTTTTTGTCTAGCTTAAGATATTTATCAACATACCTTTAACCATAGCTCATGGTTAAGTCTCTACAAGGGTTAAGGATGATATACTTGACCCATGGTTGCATTTCAAACCACACAACAATAATTCATCACTTGCTTCTTCTTCTTCTTCTTCATTGAAAAAAGCTTGCTAGATTTTTCATTTGTGATGAATGATTGTGAGTAATTAAATAATAAAGTGAGCAAAATTCCTACTTCATCATCCTCTTCTATATTAGCCATATAGATTAGTGTGTTAGCTTCACTAATTCCATATAGTGAAGAGAGAGCTTGAGTCCATGTTTCCTCGACGTAGATCATTGTAGACTTTGAAGACTTAAAGCAAGGATGCATCGTACACCTTGTGGAGCCTCTCAAGAGTCCGGGAGTTCATAGATCGTAGCGAAGGGACTACTACTCGGAGCTTTTGAAGCGAAGGAACGGACTACAAAGGTTGTAATCCCTATCACTTAGATGTAAAGTTGTTTACATGCATAGTTAACCCTAATTCTCTAGTTCGATTTCTTGGTTGGTTTGTTTAGCACCCCAAAATTTTAATATAGCATGTTTGATGCTTGCCAAAACCTTCACAAGGTGCTATGCTAACCCTACAGTGGTATCAGAGCCAAGCTAGAGTATTAGTCGTTGTTTAGACGAAGTTAGAATTCCGGTTGAACCCCGAAAACCCGAAACGGACCCCCTCTCTGGAAATTTTTCAAAATGTTGGATTTTTTCATGTTAAAAATACTTAGAAAATCATGCAGGGAATTCTATGGACACACCTGAAGAACGAAACCCTAACTCGTCTAAGTGACCGCGGATTCGCGGCCAAAACCTGATTTTGGCGGCGGATCCGCGGCGCCACTTGAGAGGCTTGGTTCGGGCCCTTCAGTTGTTGGTCCGTAGGAACTGTGGTATGTTTCTGGTTAACTTTAACAGTGCTCAAGTGTTGAGCTCTCTAGAAAATTTTGGGAATTCGTTGAATCGATCGAATTATCTAATTTCGCCTAGCTATCTGTGATTGTGATATAATATGTGGAATTTATATAGTTAGGCATGGAATCCGTAATATGAGGTATTTTGGGTTTATGATGTCTAAGGTAATTGTGGATTCCAAATGTTGTAGTTTTTCATTTTCTTTTCTGTGACCGTAAGTGTAATATGTGGTGTATCGCCGGTTTCGTTGCTATACATCAACGGCAATTGGGATACGCATATTTACTTACGTTGATGACATATGATGTTATGTGTTGCTGTGATATGTTATATTGGATCGTCGTGATTAGAATAAGCCGGGGGTTTTATGTGAGATGAGGGTTTTATTTTCATTCACGTAAAATTCATTGTATATAATATTCTTTTATTGGGGTACTTCCGGGTTGAGGATGTTGTCACCATAGTTGTATATTATTTACGTTTCCGCATTAGGATAGACCCAAGGCGGGGAGCACAAGTAACCGGGTTCTAGAGTCCAGTGAGAGACCAACTCGAGGAGTGGAGTCCGGGTCTCCTAACTCTAGAATTGGTAGGGTTGCTTGTCACTCTCGTAGGGGTCTAGGGATATGGGTTTGGCTATTCATCACGACCGTGGAATCCGCGTTTTTACTGGCTTAAATAAAACACGGAATTCCTAGTATATCCAATATTTCATATGTGATTCGTCTGTTGCTGATATTCTGTGATGTGATCATTTTATATACGTGAGACGAATGCTTATACTATATATATATATATATATATATATATATATATATATATATAAACATTATTGCTTTCGTTTCTTCTGTGATGCTTAGGAAGCATAAATGATGGGAATTCATTAATGAGATTAATGAAAAGAAAAGAAACCTAAAAGATGTTGTAGAATCAAATTTTCAAAAAGGGTAGCTCTAGTTTTTGCTTTGCATAGCGGTATTTCTTGTAGAATATCCAGCACCTTATTCAATAAGGAAAGAGCCGAGATCCCTTCACCGGGAGTGATCTCTTTAGCGAAACTAGCAGATGCTACAACTCACTCGGTTATGTTTTTTTTATTGCTCCTATAGTTCTTGCTTTGCATAGCGGTATTCCTTGTAGAATATCCAGCACTATATTCGATAAGGAAAGAGCCGAGATCCCTTCATCGGAAGTGACCTCTTTAGCGAAACTAGTAAAAGCCTAAAAAACACTCATTTTCAAAATCACTTGTTTCTACAACGATATCAAGTTCATTACGCTCATGGTTTTCATAAAAATCTGCGTAGCCCTTGATTTGTCTCAAAAACTATCTAGTAACCGCAATCAAGAACGGCGTCGCTTGGTAGCTAGCCGGTGAGTACGGGTCGGTCCACAGGGATGTTGTGAATTTCCTAATCGCTCTTACGAGTTAATTCCGATGGGCGTCGGATTGATTTAATCTAAAAACTGAATTAATCTAGATCTAAATCTTGCTAGGGTTAGGTCTAGGTTAAGTTTGGAAAGTCTATAAATCTCACCGCTTTCTATACCCATATGAAGATCTAATTAGGAGTTATGGTAATTATTAATAAAGGGGATTAGAATCATTTGGAAAGATGTTTTCTTCCTCTAGATTCTTGTCCTTCCTTTATCAATCCTTACCCTAACCTCCATGGAAAACAATCACAACCGGGCCTTTATACTACGGTATCACCGCTACCTCGTGGGATAGGGTGCCGTAGGGAGCGGTATGTGCATGTATGCATAGAGTCCTATGAAAATATATGACGGGCAAGAAAGGGGATGAGAGATCTTCGTCTCTCAAACTTTTCCCAGATCTAACCCTAACAAGCGAGGAGACTACTCACTCATCAGGGAATTTAAAAACATTTATCTAGGGCAGAGAATGAAAATTACCTAGGGCAAGAATTGAAATCTAAACTAGGGCAATTAAATAAATCTACTTACTTTACAGATGGCTCTCTCCAAACATTTACACAGGGTTGTCAGATCTGAATTAGATGATATGAAAAGAGGTATCGATGCTCTCCAAAAGAATTCTAAATTTTATTCATAAAAAGAGGCATAGGGAGGCATAGCCTTTACAATGATTTAGAGTTCCTATTTATAGAGGATAGGAAACCCTAGGTTACAAGTGATTCGCATGTCTACATTTACCAAAATATCCTTAGAAAGACCTAGTCAAAGTAGACTTCAAGCTTTGGTAAAATTCTATGTTTGGAAATTTTGGAACTGATTCTGGGCTTTTTGGGCTTTTTATTTCTTTGGATCTTTATTTAATTTGGCTTCTCTATTTCTTCCAGATCTCCAGTGAACAATTGCAGTGGACTTTTAACCGTTTGCTTTGTAATCTTGGACCTTGCGTTGCCTTGTACTGATCTTTTGTGTAGGCTTGATTAAGATCCTTCTATTTGTTGGTCAAAGTCCCCCTTTTTGTGTCGTCTTTTGTCTTTTTCACTGTTTTCGCTCCAAGAACCTGTAACCTGTAATATGTAGCAGACATGCGTCAAAAGCACCTGTTTAATTGTAAAACGAATAAGAATAGGGAATATAATAATACAATATTACGGTGTGAACAAATACCCCCAAACTTATCTTTTGCTCGTCCTCGAGCAAACTTATTTTTATTCTCTACAAAAAAACCTAACCGCACTTTCGCAGGGAAATGCGATTGCACTGAGCACGTGCAACAAGCCGTTAAACCTCTAGGTGTCCCTAGTAGGAGGAGTGTTGTCTCCTGAGGGTTTTCAGCGGATACTATCCACAAAATCCTATCAATTTGGCTTTTCGATTTTTGTTCTCCAATTAGGTTTTCTAACAAGGAATTCTATTATCGTCGACCCGTAAATTATCCACCCATATTCTTCACACTTCCTCATCATTTAACTTAAGATTATGTATGTTTTATAGACTTACTTAGCTTTCGGCATCTCTTAAGTTTTCCTTCTAGGGTTCCATCTCCACTTAGGAATTTCTATCAACTCTACTAAAGATACAAGTTCTATTCTTCACTCCTTTCTCTTATCTAAACTCCAATCACATATCCCTACGTGTGTTTATAAATCACCCCTACACTTGGAAATTCAAATCAAGCAATCATACGCTTGTCCGTTGTCCAAAGTACTTATTAGTAGGTGAATTTTTAATTGAATTTTTGCTTACACATCCTTCATGCGACCGTTAATACTTCTTGAGGTACCAACAACCGATTACAAGATATGTTTGCACTTTAAAGCGTAATTCCTAGTCTTGCAACACCCAAGGCTTTTAGCAGTGACTCCCAAACCAGTTGGTCTAAGGCACTAGGTGATGAAGCACCCTCGCTAAATATTTTTCTATTTTTACAGCCTTAAGTAATCACAAAAATCAGTGTTCATTTTTTTCTTTATTTGCACTTGTATTTTTTTATTTCATTTTCTTCGTACTAAGGACTTCAGACAAGAGCATTTCAAGGTCTCCTCTACTATTCCAAGTTTCAAGGTGCGTGATTGTGTAAATTGTAGGATATACATTTTCAGAATCTAGACTTAAGCTAGGAACTATTTTTCAAACTTATACTCTAATAAGAACATCAATACTTTTCCTTTGTTTCAACTTAGCCCAAGAACTGAACTCAACTTAAAATTTGCCTATTTCTAAATAAACTACAAAAACATATACTTTCTACCGTTAAGCTTTAAGAAAGGTTATTTTTAGGGTTTTTAATTTACTAAGTCTAAGATCTAGTTGTTCCTAGCTAGTTAACCTATCTGTCAAACTTAAGTCAAATATGGCCAAAATTGAATACAATAATATTTATAATTTTTGAAAAATTTCAATTTTTATGGGTTTTCAAAATAAGTATGCAAATGCAAAAATATACATATGAATGCGAAGGAAGAAGACTTACCGAGCATACCCCCAAACTTAAACTTGACAGTGTCCTCACTGTCATGCCACACCAAGAGGGTCAAAATGTCGGCACTCCCCTGTTTATTTATTTACAAAATATTTTTTTTTATTTTATTGTTTTGAAATTTTTTGGTTATTTTTTATAGAAAAAGAAAACAAAAAATACATATATACAAAGGTTTCCCCCAAACTTAAGCTTGGCCTTACACAGGCCAAAGGTTAGCACCAACCATTCAAAAATCTTATCGTGGTAATGGTCGAGTTGGTGAAAGAATGTGGTGGAAAGAAAAGAAATGAGAAGCACACGAGACCGTGTGGAGGTAGAAACGGGATACGGTCTCGGTGGGGGAGAAGAATGGCGGAAATGAGAAAGAAGTGGAGTACGATCTTGAGGGTGTAAATTGAGTGAATAAATTAGCGCAATTTGGGATGACCGATGTGTTAAAAGTGTTTGCGCTAACCTATCAACCCGTCGTGAAATGGGGTCAAATCCCTCAAGATTCGCGAGAAAACATGGGTACGCCGAACTTGGTATAGGAGATGAAAGCGTAATGGTCTCTTGTACGGTCAGAACGATAGGAAGGACGAAAGGGAGTGAATTAGGGATAGTATCATTCTCACCGTAGTAAACTGTCTCGAACTTGAAAGATTCTATTAATAGTTCGAAACTACTGTAAGCAACCGAGTCTGATGGTTCAACTAACTCATCTGAAAATGTAAAGGACTCAAACTCGGACGGTGAGTCATCAACATCGTCCGAAAAAGTGAAACACTCGTAAGTGTTATCGGCTGTGAGAACTGTATCAAATTCAAAGGAAATTTTTTTCAAGCTCACAGTGTTCAAGCGTGATCTTTTGTGTGGTCGGAACGATGGAAAGGAGGGAGGGTGATTTAGTTAAAGGTTCAAGAGGCTGAATTGGAAAATCCGACACATCAAACAAAAATGGTTCAACCTCAATATTATCCTCAAGACTCTCCTCAATACTATCCTCATAAGTCTCCTCAATAGTTAACTCATTCATGCCATTATCATCAAAATCAAGACGCATATGAAGTTTGGGAGAAACATCTAATGACTCGGGATGATGAATGGGGCATAAAATTTCAATCAAATCGACTGGTTCATCATCCAAAATATTCCCGGCGTCTATATCCTCAATCAAGTGAAAATCAATTTTTTCTGACACCTCATCAAAAGCATGAATATTTATCGATTTAGGTTCTAAAGTGGAGGTGTAAAGGTCAAAAGGATTAGGTGTGGTTTCACTTGAAAGGGGTTCCTCACAATTTGGCAAATCAAGTACTACAAATTCACACAACTCGTTTTTATTTTCAACTGTTGAACTATTTTGGATAAACGATGGAAAACCGGAGTTGTGGGCTGGAATTGGGTATGGGTAGGTTTGATTTGGAAATCCTCTCATATTCTCACTCTGTCCAACCGCCTCCTCATACATTGGAAAATTTGGAGCTAGTTGGAAACTAGCTACCGGTTCACTAGGTTGCATAAGGACGGCCACGGACGCTTCCACATTCCTAACCATTTTGTTTGTTGCTAAAATATAAGCTTGCAACGACTGTTCCAAACTAGACATGGGTGGTGAAGGGGTTTCGGTAAAAGATTCGAAATTGTTTGGATACCTTAAACTCCCAAAAGGTTGTGTAGAAACAGGGTCTAGTGAAGGTGGGAAAGTCGGGTAGGACTGGTAGGAATTGGATGGTTGGACAGGAGTAGGGTCAACATGTGGATAAAAAGGTGAATGGACTTGTTGATCCCTAGAACTAGATGTGTGGAGAGGGGTGAAAGATCGGCTACGAGATTGAGCAATATGCTCAGCAATGGACATCGGTTTAGGAGTTACAGCTGGACTCGAAAAAGTGGTATCAACATATGAAGGTGGTAAAGGTTGACTTGGTTGACACAAAGTGGGTTGTAAAGTAAAACTGTTTCTCCTAGACGCTTCTATTTGATCTTTCAACGAAATTTTTGGCACTGGAGGGATCGTCTTTAAATTGACCGAACAAATTAACGTACGACGCAAAATTAGGTTCGGGATACCAAAGTTCGGCAAGAGATTTATGCTGTGGGGTACCCATGATAGAAGAAAGAGAAGATGAAGAAGGTAGGTGGTGCAAGGATTTCTCAGCGACAAAAGTTGCAAGTCTTTTTATAAAAAAAAATTTCCTCTTATTATTCTTTTTTATTTGTTTTGCAAAAATTTTCGATAAAGAGCTAAGACACAAATGCAAATAACCAGAAATGCACAATCAGTCCTAGATCTAGGGTCACCTAGGTCAGCTAGACAGCTTCTAACTGTCCAAAGGGCTAGAAATAGGACCTCAAACCGCTTCTTCACCGCCAATTGCGGCCAGGTAAGTTCCAGGTAAGTGGGAGGCTCCCCGCTACAAGTAGCGGTCCTAATTAAGTAACCACTTGCCTTAGACACACTTGCCTATACACCGCAAAGTCAAGTTAGGATAAACGGTCGATGCCTATAACTAGTCCTCTGTCCTATTGAGCTTGAAGTCCTTAGGGCTGAATCTAGTATTTTTTAATTAAAGATTGGTCAATGCAAATGCTTTATGTGATTTCTGAGGTCCTGGAAATGGTGATGAAATCCCCACCCAATCTGAATTGGTCAAAAGCCCCTTAAAGTCCGATTAAAAATATGCAAAACAGTAAATCACTTGCAATCAAATCTTTTTTGTGAATTTCAAAGTTTGCACGTTTTCTAATTAAAATTTTCCTTTTTCCGCTTGCTCTTTATTTGGAAATTTGCAAAAAGATTTTCGATAAAAGATATGCAGAACAAAAAATATTACTTGCAATCAATTTCTAATTTAAGCGAGGCGCAAAAATCCTGCACAAGATTTGTTATTTGGAAAGGAAAAGATTTTTTAAGCTCAAAGAATCCTGCAGGAGATTTTACAGAAGATAGATCGAGATTTGCAGAGGAGAAGTTCAGAAGACTTACAGAGTTTTTTTTTCCAAGCTCTGAACTGACAAGGGCATGGCGGTTCCGCGGCCAGAAAGGGGTCGCGCGGTTTTTTTTTTTTTTTGGGACCAGATCACCGCGATTCTTCTTGTTTGACTCGGTCCTCCAAATTTCTTCTGTTCCTCGGTTGTTGTGATCTTCTGTTTGTTCGGATTTGATATTTGCTGTTTTGATCTCAGTAGATTTCCAGATCCGAATTTGTTCATAGATCCTGCAAAATTAACACAAAAATACCCTTCCCAAAAATAACAGAAGATATATTTTTATATTTTTTTGATTTTTCAGATTTTTATGATTTTTTGAATTTTGATTAACCCGAAATTGCAAAAAGGAAATAACACGCCATCTCCGGCAACGGAGCCATTTGATTTGTCTAAAAAACTATCTAGTAACCGCAATCAAGAACGGCGTCGCTTGGTAGCTAGCTGGTGAGTACGGGTCGGTCCACAGGGATGTTGTGAATTTCCTAATCGCTCTTACGAGTTAATTCCGATGGACGTCGGATTGATTTAATCTAAAAACTGAATTAATCTAGATCTAAATCTTGCTAGGGTTAGGTCTAGGTTAAGTTTGGAAAGTCTATAAATCTCACCGCTTTCTATACCCATATGAAGATCTAATTAGGAGTTATGGTAATTATTAATAAAGGGGATTAGAATTATTTGGAAAGATGTTTTCTTCCTCTAGATTCTTGTCCTTCCTTTATCAATCCTTACCCTAACCTCCATGGAAAACAATCACAATCGGGCCTTTATACTACGGCATCACCGCTACCTTGTGGGATAGGGTGCCGTAGGGAGCGGTATGTGCATGTATGCATAGAGTCCTATGAAAATATATGACGGGCAAGAATGGGGATGAGAGATCTTCGTCTCTCAAACCTTCCCCAGATCTAACCCTAACAAGCGAGGAGACTACTCACTCATTAGGGAATTTAAAAACATTTATCTAGGGCAGAGAATGAAAATTACCTAGGGCAAGAATTGAAATCTAAACTAGGGCAATTAAATAAATCTACTTACTTTACAGATGGCTCTCTCCAAACATTTACACAGGGTTGTCAGATCTGAATAGATGATATGAAAAGAGGCATCGATGCTCTCCAAAAGAATTCTAAATTTTATTCATAAAAAGAGGCATAGGGAGGCATAGCCTTTACAATGATTTAGAGTTCCTATTGATAGAGGATAGGAAACCCTAGGTTACAATTGATTCGCATGTCTATATTTACCAAAATATCCTTAGGAAGACCTAGTCAAAGTAGACTTCAAGCTTTGGTAAAATTCTATGTTTTGAAATTTTGGAACTGATTCTGGGCTTCTTGGGCTTTTTATTTCTTTGGATCTTTATTTAATTTGGCTTCTCTATTTCTTCCAGATCTCCAGTGAACAATTGCAGTGGACTTTTAACCGTTTGCTTTGTAATCTTGGACCTTGCGTTGCCTTGTACTGATCTTTTGTGTAGGCTTGATTAAGATCCTTCTATTTGTTGGTCAAAGTCCCCTTTTTGTGTCGTCTTTTGTCTTTTTCACTGTTTTCGCTCCAAGAACCTGTAACCTGTAATATGTAGCAGACATGCGTCAAAAGCACCTGTTTATTTGTAAAAAGAATAAGAATGGAGAATATTATAATACAATATTTTGGTGTGAACAGCCCTCCGTCATTTCAGATAGAGAATAGTTAGTATTCGCACTGCTTTTGTTGACCTTAGCCAAGGCGTAGTGTACGGTAGCTAATTAGTGTTTATCTGCTAAAACATGAGATGCGATTGAGTTAGGGTAGTCATACGACTTTGTTGACCTTAGCCAAGGGTCGTACGGGTGGGTTTAATTCAATCAGGAAATGACGGGTTGAACTTGGCTAGCACTTATGATTTGCTGACCTTAGCCAAGGTCATAAGTTGCTAGGGGCAAAAGTATTATCGGGAATTTTAAGTGTTGAAATTTGCAATGAGATTGCATACCTTCTATGAGATAGTTGGATCCCGATACCCGCTGTGAGCAAGAGTTGCTCCTAGGAGAGTTTTACACTTTACAATTAGCTAACCCATTAGGTGTCTAGAAAGGTGTTAATGGGGCTATCCCTAGGAAAAGACGAGGTTTATCTTAATTAGGTCCGTGCGAAAGCACGAGGAACCTCCCTCAAAGTACCGACACTGGCCTGGCTGAACGGTTAGCGAAGTTGTAGACTGTAATTAATCCGGGCTAGTCTTTCCTTTTTAAGGTTTTTTGAAGGAAGATTTGATCAAAACAGTAGGAGCCGTCCTGATTAGATAAAATAATAACCAATCTAATTTTGCAAGAGCATACGCTAAAGTGTTTTCTTCTTTCTCTCTCCAGGTAGCGACCATGTCAGGCCTTAATCAAGATAATAATATGGATGTATTGACCGAACCCACTTATTATACTGAGCAGGGGAACGTTGGTTCCATTTTTTCTTATAATTGTTATAAGACTGAACAGGAAATAGGGAAATATCCGGATTCACACGCCGCCCAAACAAAGAATAAGCATGATGATGCATCTTCTTCAGGTGTGTTAGTTATCGAGAACTGTTTCTCAGTTCACTCTACGTCCTGGGCATTAGATACCGGATCAGGATCCCACATATGCAATATGTTGCATGGGCTAAGGAAAGGTAGAGAACTGGGAATAGGTGATCATTCCGTAACAGTAGTGAATGGTGCAAATATTGTAGCCAAAGCAGTTGACGAATATCACCTTATATTACCAAATGGTAATACATTGATTCTGAACGAATGCTATTACATACCGAACCTGATATGCAATCTTATATCAGTTTCTTTATTAAGTAAAGAAGGATATAATTTTGTAATACAGGATGATGTTATGAACATCTTTCTAAATCAAAAGTTGATTGGATCAGGCTCGTTACATAATGGCATATACATTCTAAATCAAACCACAGTTCTTAATGTACAAAACATTCACAAGAGGAAGAGTTCAGAAATGAACGAATCCTTCTTGTGGTATTGTAGACTTGGTCATATCAATGCGACACGACTGGCTAAGTTACATAAGGATGGATATTTGGATCCGTTCGAATTATCATCTTATGAAACTTGCCATTCATGTCTCAAAGGAAAGATGACCAAAACTCCGTTTAGTGGACACGGAGAAAGAGTTACGGAACTCTTAGGACCAATACATAGTGACGTATACGGTCCCATGTCTACACATGCCAGGAATGGCTCCTCATACTTCATTACATTCACTGACGATCTCTCAAGATACGGACATGTGTTCCTGTTGAAACACAAGTATGAAGCTTTTGAGAAATTCAAAGAATATAAGAACGAAGTCGAGAACCAAACGGGTAAAAGTATTAAGATCCTTCGATTTGATCGAGGAGGAGAATACTTGAGCAATGCGTTTCTGGATTATTTAAAAAGAACTGGATTCTCTCTCAGCTTACTCTTCCGTATACACCACAGCACAACGGTGTATCGGAATGGAGGAACCGCACCCTATTAGATATGGTACGCTCTATGATGAGCACTGCTGAGTTACCTATTTCCTTTTGGGGGTATGCGCTTGAGACAGCCATTTACCTATTAAATAGGGTTCCAACCAAATCGGTGCCTACCACTCCATAAAAGATATGGAATGGGAAGAGACCATCTCTTAAACGAGTTAAGATACGGGGTTGTCCGGCCTATGTTAAAAAGCAAAATCCAGACAAGCTCGAGGCAAGATCAGTTCTTTGCAAGTTTGTGGGATATCCAAGCAATTCGTATGGATATCTATTCTACCACGGTGAACAACAAAAGGTGTTTGTTGCTCAACATGCCACCTTTTTAGAAAAGGAATTTCTTGCAAAAGAAATTAGTGGCGAAGAGGTAGAGCTGGAAGAAGTTCCAGCAGCACAGGCTACAACTGATGATTTAGTGAACCAGAGGATTCGATAGTTCCCAACGAACCTCCGCCGCTCCGCCGATCTAGTAGGGTCCCTCATCCACCTGAGAGATACTACGGTTTTCTCATTGACGGTGGGAGTGAGGACTGCATCATGGTAGATGATGACCCAACTAGCTTCGAGCAGGCCATCACGAGTGGGGACTCTGCTAAATGGCTGGATGCAATGCGATCTGAGATGGAATCCATGTACACCAACAAAGTATGGACTTTGGAAGTTGCTCCTGAAGGGGTAAAACCCATTGGGAGCAAATGGATATTTAAGAAGAAATTTTGTGTAGATGGAAAAGTTGAGACTTTCAAAGCTAGACTTGTTGCAAAGGGTTTTCGTCAACGACCAGGTGCGGATTATGACGAAACCTTTTTTCCAGTGGCTATACTTAAGTCCATCCGGATCTTACTTGCCATTGCTACGTACCATGACTACGAAATTTGGCAAATGGATATTAAGACCGCATTTCTAAATGGTGATTTAGAGGAGTGCGTGTACATGACTTAGCCAGAGAGCTTCGTAGATAGTGGGAGCAGCGGTAAGGTGTGCAAGCTGCTTAAATCCATCTACGGGTTAAAGCAGGTATCGCGGAGTTGGAACATCTGTTTTGATGTGGTAGTCAAAGAGTTTGACTTCATCAAAAACATAGATGAACCTTATATATACAAGAAGGTAGCAGAGAGTAAGGTTGTCTTCCTCGTATTGTACGTGGATGACATACTCTTGATAGGAAATGATGTTCCTATGCTGCACTCGGTCAAGCTCTTCTTATCACAAAGATTCTCAATAAAAGATTTAGGTGATGCCTCCTGCATTTTGGGGATTACGATCTATAGATATAGATCTAAGCGGATACTGGGATTGTCCCAATCCAGGTACATTGACACCATACTAAAGAGGTTTAGTATGGAAGAATCCAAGCGTGGGAATTTACCCACGATCTCTGGACTCACTCTCTCCAAAGAGATGTCTCCTAAGACTGATTTGGAGAGAGCTCGCATGCAAGGGATACCCTATACTTCGGCAGTAGGCTCTATCATATATGCGATGCTATGTATCAGACCTGATGTAACATACTCACTAAGTGTAGTGAGTAGGTATCAAGCAAATCCTGGAGAGGATCACTGGACAACTGTGAAGAACATTCTCAAGTACTTGAGAAGGACTAAGGAGATGTTCTTGGTGTATGGCAACGGAGAACTCCAGGTGGAGTACTTTACCGATTCGAGCTTCCAAAGTGATAAGGACGACTCTAAGTCGCACTCGGGATTTGTCTTTACCCTAAATGGAGGGGCGGTGTGTTGGAAGAGTTCCAAACAGGAAACCGTTGCAGACTCGACGATGGAGGCTGAATACATCGCTGCCAACGATGCTGCCAAAGAGGCTGTCTGGATAAAGAAGTTCATTACAGAACTTGGAGTGGTTCCGTCCATCGAGCATCCAATACCTTTGTATTGCGATAACAATGGAGCCGTAGCTTTCACCAAGGAACCCAGGTCCCATCAGAGATCCAGGTATATTCTGAGGCAGTATCACTTGATCCGGGAGATTGTTGATTGCCGGGAGATCGAGGTCAGGAGAGTAGACACAAAGGATAACATTGCGGATCCATTCATGAAGGCCATTCCCCAGATACAGTTTGAGAGACTCTTCGGAATGTTAGGTATAAGATACTACAACAGCTGGCCTTAGTGCAAGTGGGAGATTGTTAGTTATGTATATGCCCTAGAGGCCATTGTTGTACATATGATGTATATTATAGTGGATACTTAGATATATATAGAGAGGACTTTCTTGCTCGATATGCTAGTATGCTATCTGGTTGCTCTTTGTCTTAACATGTTGACTTGTATTGGGTTACTGTGTTGCTCTTACATGTTGATAAAGCCCTTAGGATATATACTTGACTACTAGGACTATGATACAGATCATACTAGTGGGGCCAGGGTAGTCCACAAGTACATCCTATAACTGTTCCTAGTCGAGAGAGTATCGAGACAGGGCATCGATACTCCAGGGTAGACTAGCGTATACGCATCATGACCCATATGATGGGCGATGGATGATCCCACATCCATTGGTGTTTGACGTCAAAGATGGTATACGGGTGCTCAGTGGAGACTGGGTACACTGAATGGACTCGCCGAGAACTCCTTGTTGGTATTATACCTATCGTCAGATAGCAGTTCTCTGGTGACACTGGTACAGGTTAGTCTGTTGACCCGAGATCGTCATAGAGTCTTGTGTGATTCCCACTGTGCTTTGATTTCCATCTTACCACGTTCATGAGAACGTGCAAAACGGTGGCTTTTGGATACAGTTCCGAATCACATGGAGTCAATGAGCGATAGGAGGGGTTTCGTCTCTCCCGGTATTGGGGGTTGATGTTGCGCTGTGTTCGATTGGCTATAACTGGAAGTCCTTGACCAGGGCTGATATGGAGATATACTGGTAAGCGTTATCAGTAGTTTCTTGACCCGTTATAAGCCTCACATCGACATGACTTATCGGTTACTGGGGTCTGACGTTTACCACCCCTAGACTGGATATGCGACATATCAGATGAAAAGACCGGACTGTACGGTAGTGTTACTGATTGGATTTACAGGAGTTAGAGCAGACTTGCTTGTTGATCTTCTGATCACTCAATACCCGGGTGGCCGTTACGTTTAGCCGACCGCTTGTGGCTTGTTGGTGTTTGATGTGATCATCACCTACTGCCGGCGTATTGACGAGTCTTTAGAGTCCTACATAGAGGTTTCCAGGCTCAGGCAAAACGGAGTAGGAGCACATATGTGATATGTGTGGGATCGAGATTGATACGAGTATGTGATACCGTATTCTATTCTCGCGATATGTGATATCGGCTGGTTATATGTGATATAACCGGGTTATCGGATCAAGTGTTGATTCGATAAAATAATATATAATATATATGTATATGTGTGTGTGTATATATATATATATATATATATATATATTATATGCTCACTTATAATACTTTTAACATATATATGATATATGTTTATTGTATTGTTTTCGTTTGTTGCATAAATATTATATATGTGATATATAATATTGTGACATGCTAGGTTATAAATGCAACTAGGGTTTATGAGAGTTAAACCATGCTAGGGTTAATGTTAGGGTTTATATTTATCATTAAGTAATTCAAATATCGTGGATATTTGTCATGGTGGATATTTGTTGAAGCTTATAGAAACTTGTTCCACTCTTTTTGTCTAGCTTAAGATATTTATCAACCATACCTTTAACCATAGCTCATGGTTAAGTCTCTACAAGGGTTAAGGATGATATACTTGACCCATGGTTGCATTTCTAACCACACAACAATAATTCATCACTTGCTTCTTCTTCTTCTTTATTGAAAAAAGCTTTCTAGATTTTTCATTTGTGATGAATGATTGTGAGTAATTAAATAATAAAGTGAGCAAAATTCCTATTTCATCATCCTCTTCTATATTAGCCATATAGATTAGTGTGTTAGCTTCACTAATTCCATATTAGTGAAGAGAGAGCTTGAATCCGTGTTTCCTCGACGTAGATCATCGTAGACTTTGAAGACTTCAAGTAAGGATGCATCATATATCTTGTGGAGCCTCTTAATAGTTCAGGAGTTCATGGATCGTAGCGAAGGGACCACTACTCGGAGCTTTTGAAGCGAAGGAACGGACTACAAAGGTTGTAATCCCTATCACTTAGATGTAAAGTTGTTTACATGCATAGTTAACCCTAATTCTCTAGTTCGATTACTTGGTTGGTTTGTTTAGCACCTTAAAATTTTAATATAGCATGTTTGATGCTTGCCAAAACCTTCACAAGGTGCTAAGCTAACGTTACAGTTACGAGATACAGAGAATATTGGTCGATTCCGGGAGCTCAGAAGACATCCTCTTCTACGATTGTTTCCAGCGTATGAGGTTAGGACCGTCCGACCTACAGCCGACCCCCCACATTCTCTCAGGGTTTACCAACCACTCCATCCCGACCGAAGGAGTGGTCACCCTCTTCCTCAACATTGGAGAAGCAGGCCATACGAGGACCATGCCCTTGAAATTCATCGTCGCTAAGGTTCTTTCGTCCTACAACATCCTCCTGGGTCGTCCAACATTAAACGCCCTCCGGGCTTAAATCTCGACTTACCACCTCACGATCAAATTCCCTTTGGATCAAGGGGTATAGGCCGGGCCTACGGGAACCGGCAAATCGCTAAGGTTTGTCTCGCCACCGCATCACCCATCGAAGAGCAGAGCAAAGATTTTGAAGATGCGTGTGATTTTCAGGGGTCTTTGGATACACGCAATGACCAAAAAGAACTCCGAGGATCCCCGGTGGAAGCATTAACGGAAGTCCCCCTCGTCGAAGGGGTCGACGGCCGGACCATCCAAATCGACCCTCTCTTAACAGAGGACCACCGCGAGGACCTGATACGGTTCCTCCGAGATAACTCGGATGTGTTCGCTTGGACCCCCGCGGATATGCCCGAGATCGACCCCAAAGTGATCTCCTACAAGCTCGGGGTCGATCCAAAAGCAAAGCCTGTCCGACAAAAGAAGAGAAGCTTTGCGTCGGCCAAGCAAAAGGCAATAGAAGAAGAAGTGGATCGACTGCTCGCAGCCGACTTCATTAGAAATCTTGACTCCTCGGATTGGCTAGCAAACGTGGTCATGGTCAAAAAGTCAAACGGGAAGTGGCACATGTGCGTCGACTTCACGGATCTGAACAAGACCTGCCCTAAAAACAACTATCCCCTCCTTCGGATAGACCGGCTAGTGGACAGCTCGGCCGGCCATGAATTACTAAGCTTCATGGACACTTTCTCTAGTTACAATCAGATCCGGATGAACCCGACAGATGTCGAACTTATCGCGTTCACCTTGGATCGGGGAGTATACTGTTACAAAGTGATGCTCTTCGGTCTTAAGAATTCTGGGGCTACATATCAGCGCTTCGTCAACAAACTGTTCAAACCACAGATCGGCAGAAACATGGAGGTCTATGTCGATGACATGCTCGTAAAATCATACTCATCGGATGGGCACATCAAAGATCTCGGCGAGACATTCGACGTCCTACGTAAATACAAAATGAAGCCGAACCCAGCTAAGTGCGCATTCGGGGTCACTAGCGATAAATTCCTCGTATTCATGGTTACCCACTGAGGAATCGAAGCGAACCCAGAAAAGATCAGTGCCATTCTCAACATGGCCACACCACGGTGCAACGTAGAGATCATGCGTCTCACAGGGAGAGTAGCCACTCTGAGTTGTTTTATGTCAAGATCCGAAGAGAAGTGCCTCCCGTTCTTCAAAGCCTTGAGAAAAATCCCTAAGTTCGAATGGTCGGAGGAGTGTCAGAACGCCTTCGAACAACTCAAGGCGCATATGGAAACTCTACCACTACTCATCCGACCGGTCGAAGGTGACGAGCTATTACTATACTTGTGGTCTCCGATCAAGCTGCGGGCTCGGTACTTATCAGGGAATCCGAAGGTATACAAAAACCGGTCTACTACATAACCCACGTTTTCAAGGACGCGGAAACAAGATACCCGGCCATAGAAAAGATAGTCTTGGCACTTGTTGTCGCCTCAAGAAAACTACGGCACTACTTCCAGGCGCACACTATCCTCTTCCTTACCGAGCGACCTATAGGGACTATTCTCGCTCCCCTGAATCATCAGGACGACTGGAGGAATGGAGGTGGGAGTTATCCCAATTCGACATCAAGTACCGCTCCAAGCAAGCCATCAAAGCGCAGGTCTGAGCAGACTTCGTGGTCGAATGCACTATTCCCACTAAAGAAGAAGCGGTAGCATGGGCCCCGAACCACGTCCCTCGGTCTAGGAAGCACTCGACTCTGTCCCCGACTGGGTACTCTACGTGGACGGATTCTCTACCGAGGAAGGGAGCGGGGCTGGCCTTATCATCCGAGGCCCGGACGAAGCGGAGATGGAATACTCTTTGAAGATAGGGTTCAGAACTTCGAACAATACCGAGGAATATGAGGCTTTGTTAGCCGGATTGCGAATCGCCTCCGGGGTAAGACTGAAGACAATCCAAATTCGCAGCGATTCCGCGTTGGTCGTCGGCTAAGTAACCGGGCGATTCGAGGCCCGGGAACCGCTCATGATCAAATATCGGGCCAAGGTAAAAAGAATTCGCAAAAATTTCGACGAAGTCCAGGTAGAGTAGATTCTCCAGACCCTGAACACTCAAGACGACGCTTTAAGCAAGCTTGCTTCTTCCTATATTGCCGATCATAAAAGGGACATCCTCTTCGAAATCTTGCCGCGACCCAGAGTGGAAGATGGGGAGGTAATGCTCCTAGTATATACTACTCAGGAGGAAGGCTAAGATTGGAGGAAGCCCTTCGTGGAGTTCCTAAAAGATGGTTTACTTCTAGAGGACCGAGGGGAGGCTTGCCGCTTTCGGGCAAAAGCTCATCATTTCATATGGAGCAATGGAAACCTCTATAAGAAGTCGTACACTTAACCCCTGCTCCGATAAGTCGACCCCTACGAAGCCGACTACGTTCTACGAGAGATATTTGAAGGGGTCAGGGGAGCGCATCAAGGGGCCCGTACCCTGGTCTAGAAGATGCTGCTCTAAGGGTATTATTGGCCGAGGATACACCAGGACGCCGAGAAGCTCGTCAGAAGATGCGAGTACTACCAACTCCATGGCAATATACCTCGTCTCCCCGCTACCGAGCTAACGCCCCTCAGTTCCCCTTGGCCGTTTGCACAATGGGGGATGGATATGGTGGGCCAACTCCCCATTGGCACGGGCGGACACAAATACATCCTTGTCGCAGTAGACTACATCACGAAGTGGATAGAGGTCGTGCTCATCAGAAAACTAAATGCCGCCTCTACTATAAAGTTCCTGCAAAACAACATCATCTCTCAATTTGGAATCCCGAGGTGCATCGTTACAAACCACGGGACCAACTTCGAAAACGACAAAGTCAAAGAATTTTGCAGTGACTACCACATGCTAATGAAGTTTGCCGCGGTCGCGCATCCGCAAGGCAACGAACAAGTCGAGGTAGCAAACCGAGGAGTCATACGTAGGCTCAGGGCTCGCTTAGAAGGAAGACAGGGCAACTAGGTCGAGGAATTGCCGTCGGTGTTGTGGGCATTGCGGACCTCGAAGAAAACACCCACGAGAGAAACCCCGTTCAGCCTCTGCTATAATACCGAGGCGATGGTCCCGGTTGAGATCGGACTGCCCAGTTATAAAGTCAAACACTTCGATGATGAAGCGAACACCTCGACACTCCGGACCAACTTGGACGTATTATTGGAAAAGCGGGATCGAGCGCAGATAAGAGCAGTCGCCTATTAAGAGCAGACCGCTCGCTAATACAATGCCCGAGTTAAATACCGGGCCTTCAAGGCTGGAGATCTGATCTTACGAAGGAACGAGTTTGTGGACCAAGCAAGGCTGTATAAATTCTCCCCGAAATGGGACGGACCATCCTCGTAGCAAAATTATTGCCCGATGGAGCATATCGCTTAGAAGACGCCGGGGGACGTAAGTTTCTTCGGCCCAACAACGCCGAAAAACTCAAATTGTACAAATAAGCATCTCTTCTCTTTTTGAAACAATGTAATTCTTATTGACGTTGAATTAAATCTCCTGGGCTAGGTCCTCTCATAAAGGAAACCTTTTGCATAACTTTTGTTTCTTTCTTCGGTTCCGAGACCTTTAGGTCTGTTATAAAAATTGTGTAAAATATACTGAGGGGATAAAAAGAGACAATACGCAACACACTAATGCCAAAAATAAACTTTACTGATTAAAGGGTATTATAGGCTCCCCAGCCTTAGAATAATTACAATAGAAGGGGGCGGGGATCAAGAAAGCACTGCTGATGGTACTTCGAGAAAATCTCCTGCAGCCGAGCCCGAGCTTCCTTTGGCGGTGCCTGTGGATCCTGGATGCCACAGAAGCGCCGGGGGCCTGATCCGTCTGGCAGGAGGCAACGATCTGCCTTTTCTGGAAACACTCCAGAAGAAGACCCACTGACCGTTCCTGCCTGCTCTGCGAGATCAGGCCGAGGTGGTAGAGCGTACGCACCTTGTCGAGCGCCTCGTCCCTCAGCTGCGGAGACAGGGCATTGTGCAGATCCGGGGACATCCTCCAGATCGCGTACATAAGCACTTGGAGGAGGGCAGATCGCCGGGGAAGTAGGCGACCAAAATGGCCCTCCACGCGGTCTATTACCGCCTCGTACGTGTGCTCGGAGCAGTCAAGACAGTAGAGGTACAAATCGTCGCGAGAGATGATCTCCCTGATGAAGAATATACGTCCAGCCATCTTCAAGGGAATGCAGGATGGAAAAGAAACCAACGTACCTTTGCTATTTATAGCTTCAGCGGCCGAAACTTACTCACGCAGTGACGCGAATCTCGGGATATCTCAATTTCCCGATAAAGAATTGCCACGTGTCGGTCATGCCAGTAGCCGCCCGCCAATGCAGCCCACGGAAGATTGAATGACACCCTCACTCCCGCCAATGCGGACCACGGAAGTTGGATGTTAGAACGACACCCTATGAGGGCCCAAGGGAGTCTTAAAAGCTCTCATCACTAGGTCACCGAGCAACTTCCCTGTAGCTTCCTACCCATCTACGCTAAGGATCTAAAACCCTTCTCTCAAGGCCACCGAGCAGTTTCCCTACCCAGTCCATCCCTAGTAGGTAGCTTCCTATCCATCTACGCTAAGGATCTAAAGCCCTCCTCTCGAGGTTATCGAGCAGCTTCCCTGCCTGGTCCATCCCTAGCGGGTAGCTTTCTATCCATCTGTGCTAAGGATATAAAGCCCTCATCTCGAGGCCACCGAGCAGCTTCCCTGCCCGGTCCGTCCCTAGCGAGTAGCTTCCTACCTATCTACGCTAAGGATCTAAAGCCCTCCTCTCGAGGCTACCGAGTAGCTTCCTTCCTGGTCCATCCGTAGCGGGTAGCTTCCTACCCATCTACGCTAAGGATTCAAAGCCCTCATCGCGAGGCCGCCGAGCAGCTTCCTGTCCGAACCATCCCTAGCGGGTAGCTTCCTACCCATCCACACTAAGGACCTAAAGCCCTCATCACGAAGCCACCGAGCAGCTTCCTGCTCAGTCCATCCCTAGCGGGTAGCTTCCTACCCAACAACGCTAAGGATCTAAAACCCTCATCGCGAGGTCGCCGAGCAGCTTCCTGCCCGGTCCATCCCTAGCGGGTAGCTTCCTACCCATCAACGCTAAAAATCTAAAACCCTCACCAAGAGGCCACCGAACATACTGCTATTCGTCTCGTCCGTGTGGGGTAGGTTCTTGCTTTAAGAAAAGATGGATCCAACGCCCTCGTCAAGGAAGAATCAGTCAACCCCGACCTATTCTAACCTAGCTACTTTTCAATTCATGCTAAATGAACGATCGCAACCTCAACTCCGGGGAACGGGATGGTACCGACCTTTCTACACTTGGCTGTTACTCGACTTACACTCGACGCGTGATCGTCACATAAAAAGGCCGGACACCAACCTACGACTTAACACTCGCGGGATAAGACTATTGACAAGCTAAATATACTTGTAGAATGTATACGAGCTAAACATTTGAACAATGAAGAAAAATGTGCACTTTATTTATGATCCGAAAATAAATACAAGGTATTCTACGCTCCCCATCCTTACAAAAGCGCCCGGAGGCTTACAAAAATTTTGAAAAAAGAAAAAATCCCCAAGGGAGGAAAGCTCAGGCTGCAGGCTCGGGGAGGATCTTACCTTGCTCGACGCCAACGTCGGGGACCAAAACGGCAATCTCAGGGTCGGCTCTTCCATCGGTAGCCTCGCCCTCTGCGGCCACCTCGGCATCCTCCCCTAATGGCACGTCCTCGGAGAGCGGGTACTTAGCACAGAGCTCACCATCGGCAAACTTCGGCATTGACGGCGTCGAGGGCCTCATGCCAAACGACGGCCGAGGCTTCGGCGAGGTCGGCGTACAACTGGTCCGACACTTTATACCTCTCCACGGATTTCGCTCTCGGACCTCGGCAAGCTTCATGGCCTCTGAGCGCCACCCGGGCGACCTTCCTGCTGACGTTCTTCGACTTCTTCATTGCGTTATAGAGGTTACCAACCTCCTCCAACTTGGTCTGGATAGCCCGGTTGGATTCACTCAGAAGTCGGTGAGACTCTTTGTACTTAGAATTCGTCAGCTCCTCGACGACCATCTGAGCCTCGAGGGAGGCTATCTTCTCCTCCGCTTGATGCAGACGAAGGCGCTGATCCTCCTCCCGCGAGGACGATTCGCCCTTCTTCCTCATGGCCGGGGCTATCTCCTCGGATTCCATATTGACGATAAGGGCGCAATGGTGAAGGACCTGAGGAAAGCAGCAAAAGGAGTTAGAAAAGTTCAAACTAAAAAAATATGCTTAAGAAGATTCTTAAAGAAAAACGGATACCGACATGAACTGCCTCCCGAGCGATGGCGGCTACCTAGGCCTTCAGGGTCCCATGGGGAATCTTGCCCCCGGCTGCTTGTTCCATGTCGAAGAGCAAGCTGTCGGCAACGGAGAGCCCCGAGGGCACCTCGAAGCAGAAGTCCCCCTCCTGCATTAGGATCCTGGTAGATGGCGCCCGAGAAACCGTTCTTTTGTGCTTTTTTAGGGGGGCGTCGGTGGGCTCGGCTTCCTCCTCCTCCTCCCTCTCCCGGGGTGCCGGATCTCACGCATGCTTCTGCCCCCCCCGGTGGCGCTCTTCGGGGACTCGGGATGATGTAGCTGAAGGCTTGCTCGGCAGGGTAGGCCTCGGAGCCGAGCTCGGACCCGGTCGGGACAAGCTTTTGTCCTCGGTCTTCTTTTGGGCTTTCGCGGCCATGGTAACTAAGAACTTGGATCGGTCCATTTGCTCTGCAAAAAGAAAAATACACAAAGAGAGTTAGTGATGATGAAAAGGGCAAAGAAAATTCATCAAAGTCTAAATGGACCGTCTACTGCCCTAACTTACCCAGAAAGCACGCAGGGCTGAGCCCAGCCTAGCTCAGAGCCTGCTCAGAAAACAGGATGTTGGCCCGCTGGATCGGCTCTCACAAAGACACTACCCTTGCCTCAGGTGAAGATGACTGTTTTGCTCTCGGGCAGTCGACCCTGTGCCACTGTGTAGGCATGGGCCAATTCTCTCCCTCGGGTGGCCCGAGGCCCGACGAAAATGAACTTCTCCTTCCATTCATGGATGGAAGAAGGGACGGCTACCACGCCCGATCCGGCCACCCCGCCCTTACATTTTTTGAAGGAAAAATACACCTAGCTCGGCTCATCCTTGCTGGTGCCAGGGTGATTCTTATAATAGAGGAAAGAAGCGAGGAGGGTCAAACTGAAGGGGATATTTTCAAGTTTCAACCGGACCAGAAACCTGAGAAGGATTCTCGACGAGTTCGGCGCTAGCTGGCCCAGAGCAAGATGGAAGCAGCGAAGCACCCCACATACCTCGGCTGAGAAGGGAAGACGCATTCCGGCCCGGAATGCTTCCAAATATAGGGCAATCTCCTTGCCCTGCACATGGTCCGCCCACTCACCCTCTCTAGCTAAGCGAAGCAAATAGTTGGAGGGAATATGGAATCGAGCCCGAATCTCGGTAAGCTCGTCCACATTCCTCAAAACAGAGGGCGCATCTGTTGCGCCACGGCAGCGCCCCGGCCGTCTTACTCGAGGCCAAATTGCGGAATCAAAATTTTTCCTTACTCGGAAACCGGCGCTACCGCGGACAAAGAAAACCCGGATCGTAACCATTAACCTAACGCTAGCAATCAAGAGATAGGGTGAGAAGTATACCGAGTGATCCGAGTCCTCCGGTCTTCTCGTCATCATCCCGATCTCCCGCGGAAAGTCTTGCCTCCACATCGTCGCCTCCTCGCCGGAAAGGGCACCACAACGCCTGCGTCTTTTACGGGCTCCCGCCTCAATACCGAGGCAACTCGAGCATGAAGCCGGCAACTCGACATGCTCAAGATGTGCTGTAGAATGTAGTGTAGAAGATACTTGTCTCACTTGGGGTTTGTTGCCATGGTGATGGAGGAATCAAGAATAGAAAAATGGTGCTTGCATTTTTCTAGCAAGAAAATGAGATCAAGAATGAAACTCTCAAGATGAAGCTCTCTTCTTCTTCTTCTCTCTTTCTTTTTCCTCTCATGAAAAACTTATCATCATCTAAGAATAAAATGGTGGAGGAAAGAAAGTATATGAAGCATGAAGGGAGGTGAGTGTAGGAGCATAAGAATGGTGACCACATCCTAGACAAGAAAACATCAACCATGCTTATTCTCCTATTCACTCCATAACCTTTCAAATCTCTCAATTCAAAAGCATGGAGCAAAAGAAATGAAAGCTATCATAATCAATACTTTTGCAAGAAAACCCCCTCCACAAAAGTAATTTGCAAAACTGCAAATTACCCCCTCCATCGAAAAAGTCCGGCCGGGAAAGAACAAAGGAAAACCGGCCGGAACGGAATGCAAACTGGCAACTCCAGAAAACTGGTCCCGTAATAAATTACAGGAAAACCCCAATACTGTGCATACACACCCGCATCTGTATTCCGTCCGGATACAAATGCAATGAGACAAAATCTACACTGTACTAAACTAGTACCGGCTTAAACCAAAGCCGGCTAGTAAAAAAAAACCGTTCGATCCTGATCCGTGCAATACCGCACGTATCTGATCGAACCCTGCCATATATATCCATACGGCCACTAGTACAAAACTGTCCGATCCTGATCCGTGCAATACCGCACGTATCTGATCGGACCCTGCCATATCTCCATACGGCCTCTACAGCGTTTCGCCCGAAAGCTTGAGTAACTGTAAGTGTGGTGGACTCTAAAGACTCGTCAATACTATGGCTGTGGATTTAACCACTGGCACGTCAGAGGTATAAGCCAATACGTGACGGGCCACCAGCTATTGACCAAAAGGGACGTCGATGAGGAAGCTCATCCCGACACCCAACTGAGCCTGTCAGTGACAATATCCGTACAGTCCGGTCCGTTCGTCTATGAGTATCGCATGGCGGGCCTAGGGGGTTGGTAAAAGTCAGACCCCCAAAAGCGGTACAAGTCGTGTCGGAGTGTAGCCCAGAACGCCCTGAGATACTACTGGAATACCTACCAGTAAATCTCCTGCCTCGGCCGAGGGCTTTGCGTAATGGCTCTCCTAGACACAGCGCGACCTCACCCCCAATACCGGGAGAGACGAACCCCTGAAGATCCGCTCACTGCCTCCATGTGGCTCGGGACTGTACCCAACTAAAACCTGTTTGCACGACTCCTTTGAGCCGTGGTAGGGTAGTAATCAAAGCACAGTGGGAACTCACACGAGACAAATGACGATCCTCAGGTCGATGAACTAACCTGTACACATGTCACCAGGGAACTGCTATCTGACGTCAGGTATAAGCCCAACTAGCAGGTTCCCGGCGAGTCCTGTCCGGTGTACTCATAACCCAATGAGCACCTGTATACATCTTAGGTGAACCAACTGACACCAGTGGCTTGTGAGACCGGCCACCGCCCCTCGTCGGGGTCTCGACTGTATACACTAGTCTACTAACGGAGTATCGATGCCCTGTCTCGAAACTCCTACGACTAGGGACCATTTAAGGATGTGCTTATAGACTACCAGCTCCCACGTATATGATCGCCATCATACTGCTAGCAGTCAAGCAAGAATCCTAGGGGCTCTATCAACGTGTAATAGCGACATGTCAGGTCACCTAAAGCAGTACACGATGATAAAGATAAACCAGATAGCATACTATCATCTCGAGTAAGACTGTCCTACTGGGATAGGTCCTCCCTCAATCATTGCAATCACGTGCCTGTGATCCAATAATTGACTCTGAGGGCACTATCTCCAACAATCTCCCACTTGCACTCAAGGCTAATTATTGCGATGCCGCATACTCACAGCCCGTGTGATACCGAACACCCAACTCCTCTACTAGTCAGTCTCCCAAAGCTCGTTTGTGAAACTTTTGCGTTCGAGGAATAGCCTCAGTGAGTGGATCCGCTGTGATGTTTCTTTTTATGTCTCTCTATATCTCAAGTTCGCGGAGAAAGCCATCTCCCGAAATGAGCAATACCTGTCTTAGAATGTCTGGATGTCTGATGGGACTTAGCTCATAAATGAACTTCAAATCCAAACTTCTTAGACTGTATCGTCAACTGAACTTAATCAGTATCCTGCGCCATGCCACCCTCAGTATTGCCTTGGACCACCTGTCCAAAATACTGCCCCTCCTCAGAAGGAAAACTATAACTCTGACAACCTCCTTGTCGTCCATGTCACCTTGGAAGCCTGGAATGATAACTGTCTCCTAAAGGAGGCTGCCGTTATCATATCCCTAGAACATTCACTTATATTCTAAAACTGCTTCCGACTGTTTTTCCAGGATTGGATCAATATCAACTTATTGCATCTAGTGCAAGAACAACATCTGGTGCGGTACTTGACATCTCATGATTGACTCAATTGCCTAAGCAAGTGATCTGCCAATCATGAGTATCCCTCTCCCCTTTAGTCTATAAGACACCTTTAGAGAGGGTGACTCCATCAACTGCAGGTGCACTACCGTGTCAGGAGTCGTCCATTCTAAATACTCATAGAATGCTGTCAAGGTACCCAGATTGGGAAACCACCCAAATCTAGATCTAAAACCATAGATCTAGTAACCAGTATGTCTGATATAATATCCAAGTCCCTTGTGGAGAAACCACTGTGTGACGACCAAAGTATAACCGATTGTAGTATAGGAATATCACTTCCTACTACCTTCTCAACAGATCCACCCCTTATTCTGATGACGTCAAACCTATGACTGTCACATCAGAAATGGATGATCTATCTCCGCTACATCTGCTTTAGTCTATAAATAGACATAAGCCTGATGTCCACCAATGCTTCCGCTGCTCCCACTGACTACGACAACCCTCTGGCAGAGTCATATAGACGTGCACTTCCAAAGCTAGTTTAGAACGACGCTATACTCATCCTCCTGCCGGGTCTCGCAGCCTGGAACAACAGCAATGGTAATTGTGGGTAAACAAGAACTTCCCTGTCACCGTCCTTGAGGCTACCGGAGTACCTCTCGGGTGCCTGAAGTTACCCACCGTATCTGCGGAGTGGCCAATGGAATGTCAAATCAGATTGAATCTTTAGGTTCTTTATCAAATCTTTAGTAATCGTTTGCGGTTCTGGAATCACTTCCAGTTCTACCATACTCCCACTACTGTTTTTGAAAAATCCATTTTTAATAAAACTGTGGCGAGTCAAGAACAATATTTCTATTGATCTGCCAAATGGTAGAAAGTCAACCCTCGTCATAGCCTGGGTCAACCCACAAACAGCCATTACAGAAACGTGCCTTGAGTTGTCCAGTGTCTGGTTTTAATCATAAGCCGGACAACTCCCCGTACCTTAACATCGTTAAGATATGAACTGTTCTATATCCAATATAGAACCAGAGGCACTGATTTAATTGAACCAGATTCAAATCATGCAACTGTCACCAGTGCATGTCAACTAAATAGAAGGAGGCTGATCAGCGTTACTCAACTTAGGAATGCTTCCAATTATGAGTAACCTGAAAGAGAAGCAAGTTCTCTTTATCATTACTATCAACTGAATACCATACACAAGTATCTACATCTTCGATCACTTTGAAGAATCCTGATACTTGCTACACCTGGTTCTCTACTGTATTCAAATACCTATAACTCCTCAAAACTCAGACCCTGTGTTCCTACGAAACACATGTCTAAGAACTAGAGAAGTTAAAAGTAAACAGAATATAGTATAAGGACCAACCCCTCTGTCCTAATGGACACTGGACAACATACAATACTCTGTATAAGTCCGCTGAGTCTAACAACTCTTTCACTGTGTGTCGTAGGTTGAAAACTGTACTTATGGTTAAGAAGAATTACACCGCTGTTTAATGCTCCTTACCTAACCATCCACTGATATAGGTAAATGTCATCGACATAATATCAAAAGGTATATCTCACTCTATGAAAATAGACGTACAGATATATCAATTTGAAATTGGTGCACAACAGCGGATATTCAAAACCAAATATTTGCCGACCGGCAAACAGCCCAGGTGATCTCCTCAAGTATCACCGATTACAACGAATCCCGATATAATGAGGATGATCACCCAATTCCCAATAACTTACTCCCACTCATCATCTGTAAAACCATACAGATGTGAGAATCATACCTGGTAAATACATACCCTGGAGTAAGTGTCTAATCGGGAAATCAGTTTTCTATTAACAGTACACAGTGAAACTGAAACATTGAAATGTTTCGTCGGGGTATCCTGGTATTCCTAGTAATGCCTCTTCCATTATCCAGATTCACAACTGTAACCGTATAATTCTTTGCCACCTCTCCAAATCCCTTTATATGTCTTTAGTCATTACCTTCTGTACACCCCTTTAAGCCAAATGGTTTTCTTCCTTCCCTACCGTTCGGCACCAGCCTATGGTTTGGAAGAAGACTATCCAAAAGGCATAAAGGGTGTATTGTCCTAATCCTAGGAGCACTCGCATTGCGAGAGAAGGTGAAGATAAAAGACACCTGAATGTACTTTATTCCTATTTCTCCTGAACCAGAATCCATCCCCGAACTGGAACAAGTTCCTTTCGAGTTCGTATATAACCATACGATGGATTAACCAATAAAATGGGATCTTCGCAGTGATACGGAGTGTCCTGGAGAAATACAAAGGTGATTTAGGATTGGCGAAGAAATACTTGGTTTGGTCGTGAATAGTAGTCGCAACTTACTTTGCCCTCTTACTAATCCCTTGCTTTGTCTTAACTTAATACCTTCTGCACACCATCGTTATGCTAATTGGTTTTCTTCATTCCCTACCCGTCGGCACCAGCCTATGGTTTGGAAGAAGACTATCCAATTTGCGTAATAGGTGTACTACTCCTAAACCAAGGAGTACTCGCAACCTGAGAGAAGGTGAAAAGAAAAGACAACTGAATAATCCTATTCGTTTTCTCCAGAACCAGAAACCATCCTCGAAGTCCTTCGAGTTCGTATCTAACCATACGATGGTTTTGTCCAATGGAAGTGGACGTTCGTAGCAATACGGGGTGTCCTGGAGAAAAGGGTAAAAGTAGAAGTGGCAATGAGGTTTGCAACTCTGACAATCCAAAAGCCAGTGTTAAGAAGGTTCGGTCAACTTGGTCACTGAGTCATAGTCCAGGGTCGGGTCAATTGTCGCTGCCAAAGAGAGAGAGAAAAGAAACACTCAGCGTGCACTCTAACCTAGATCAGAATGGTTATCACTTTGTCTAATCTGGAAACCTCCCACTGTACCGTCAAATTCTCCTCCAAACCTGAAAGAAGAACTAGTCGGGGTCACCCGAGGAGTAAACTAACTCATCAGTGGGAATCGGGATCCAACTATCACCGCATGATAACTTGACGGAATCCACTCAAGTCACCACACTCCAGAAGGTATGCGCATGCCTGGCAAGTTTCAGTTCTTTTGAAACTCCCGATGTGATTTTTACCCCTAGGACCCAAGTGACCTTGACGAATAATCAACAAATCAAAAGGTCCTAGTCAAGTTCAACCCGTCATTATCTTGATTGCGTTAAACCCACCCGCACGACCCTTGACGAATAATCAACAAAGTCGCACGACTGTCCTAACCAATCCACATATCCTTGCGACAGAAAGCATTACAGAGCTACCGCACACTACGCCTCGGCGAATAGCAACGACAAACGTAGCGCGAATACTATGCAATACTATCCGAAATGACGGAGGGCTACGAATGGTTTCTGGCGAAAACTTTTAACGTAATGAACTTGATATCGTTGAAGGAACTGGATAACTTTTTAGAAAATATAGTGACGAAAACCTTTACTAAAGAGGTCACTCCCGGTGAAGGGATCTCGGCTCTTTCCCCGTAGAATGAGGTGCAGGATATTCCAACTGAATACCACGATGCAAAGCAAAAGTAATCGGCTATAGTGAAGTTAATGCCCTGACGCAAACTTCTGTCCAAGGGGTCACTCCCGGTGAAGGGATCTCGGCCCTTGCCTCGTCGACTGAGGAGCAGGATATTCCAAATGAATACCACGATGCAAAACAAAAGTGAACGTCCTTGCAATAACAGCTTTTTGAAAAATGTTCCAACAACATCAGAATAGGTTTGTTTATCTTGCATTGATCCGAATCAACGCACTCCCATCAATTGATCACACCACAAAGAACGAAAATATACTGACGTACGTATATGCCATCCGCATTCGCCACTGGGTCCCGTCATCACCCGTTAGGTTAGCTTACTAACGACAGAGCGGGGACTGGACTAGCGCGGATGAAAAACATATACAACATCTACTAATATATATATACCAATATATAGTATTTCGCTCAAGGCGTGAATAAAAAGCAACATCACAGAAATGTACAGCATCACAGAACAATACAGATATCTGGAAGCCCCGGGTTTCACAGAGCCGCTGCTGAAACCCGACGTTCCCTTGGTCGTGTGGATAGCCTGTGCAATGAAATCCTAGACCCCTACGGGCGCGGCAAGTCACCCGCCAAAACCTGAAGCGAGGCAGCCCCCTCCAGCACCGTGAATGGACCACCCAGCACTTCACGGAATCCGGTAACTTGGGCACCCCTCCTGGGTCAACCTATACCCCCTACGAGTGCGTCGAACAGCCCGCCAATTCCAGACTGAAGCCCCCTCCGTCCCAATGCCATGAGATGCGGGCTTGTTGCCCCCTAGAACCCGGCTATCCGTGCACCCCTCCGCGGGGTAACCCTAGTACAGAAAGTAAAATATACATACACCGGGTACATCGACCGCAACCAGGTCGTGCCCCAAAAGAATAATACAATCAGGCAGTGACGGCAGTCCACATGTCGGACGCTCGCCCCGCAATATCAAATGTACATAATACAACAAAACTGTACTAGCATTGCATCCAGGCTATCCCCCACGACCGATCCGCAACATCACAGCATAAACATAGAACATCAACGTGAAAGTCACGTTCGCAAATCCGTCTAACCGGGCTATAGCAGTTAGACCGGATTTACCGATCGAGTGACATTCACGGTCGCAGATATAATGTAAATACTGTGAAAAAATGTGTTTAAAATTTTCCGATTGACCAAAAATTAACAAGTGGGCCCCCAATCAAAACTGTAGCACTCACAGAAAACCTGGGCCCAATTTTAATATTCCAAAAACCCCATTTTTAAGATCAAGACAATCTGGAAAAAATTGGTACAGTGAAGAGTTTAATCGGCGGCGGAAGCGCGGCCAAAGTAATGCTTTGGCCGCTCTTCCGCGGTGCTATGTAGGATTCAGGCTACCAATTTTTACCACATCTCTTATATTTCCCTGTACATCATTCTGCAACCACCTGAAAAATTTTTCGAGCCCGGAAAAAATCGACAGAAAACTGATGTACACTAAAATACGGTTTTTTGAGATTTTGGTCGATCGGAGACGCAAACACATCAAACGAAGCTAGGTAAGGTTAATGGCGTGGCTCTGATACCATGTTGCGCCACGACAGCGCCCCGGCCGTCTTACTCGAGGCCAAATTGCGGAATCAAAATTTTTCCTTACTCGGAAACCGGCGCTACCGCGGACAAAGAAAACCCGGATCGTAACCATTAACCTAACGCTAGCAATCAAGAGATAGGGTGAGAAGTATACCGAGTGATCCGAGTCCTCCGGTCTTCTCGTCATCATCCCGATCTCCCGCGGAAAGTCTTGCCTCCACATCGTCGCCTCCTCGCCGGAAAGGGCACCACAACGCCTGCGTCTTTTACGGGCTCCCGCCTCAATACCGAGGCAACTCGAGCATGAAGCCGGCAACTCGACATGCTCAAGATGTGCTGTAGAATGTAGTGTAGAAGATACTTGTCTCACTTGGGGTTTGTTGCCATGGTGATGGAGGAATCAAGAATAGAAAAATGGTGCTTGCATTTTTCTAGCAAGAAAATGAGATCAAGAATGAAACTCTCAAGATGAAGCTCTCTTCTTCTTCTTCTCTCTTTCTTTTTCCTCTCATGAAAAACTTATCATCATCTAAGAATAAAATGGTGGAGGAAAGAAAGTATATGAAGCATGAAGGGAGGTGAGTGTAGGAGCATAAGAATGGTGACCACATCCTAGACAAGAAAACATCAACCATGCTTATTCTCCTATTCACTCCATAACCTTTCAAATCTCTCAATTCAAAAGCATGGAGCAAAAGAAATGAAAGCTATCATAATCAATACTTTTGCAAGAAAACCCCCTCCACAAAAGTAATTTGCAAAACTGCAAATTACCCCCTCCATCGAAAAAGTCCGGCCGGGAAAGAACAAAGGAAAACCGGCCGGAACGGAATGCAAACTGGCAACTCCAGAAAACTGGTCCCGTAATAAATTACAGGAAAACCCCAATACTGTGCATACACACCCGCATCTGTATTCCGTCCGGATACAAATGCAATGAGACAAAATCTACACTGTACTAAACTAGTACCGGCTTAAACCAAAGCCGGCTAGTAAAAAAAAACCGTTCGATCCTGATCCGTGCAATACCGCACGTATCTGATCGAACCCTGCCATATATATCCATACGGCCACTAGTACAAAACTGTCCGATCCTGATCCGTGCAATACCGCACGTATCTGATCGGACCCTGCCATATCTCCATACGGCCTCTACAGCGTTTCGCCCGAAAGCTTGAGTAACTGTAAGTGTGGTGGACTCTAAAGACTCGTCAATACTATGGCTGTGGATTTAACCACTGGCACGTCAGAGGTATAAGCCAATACGTGACGGGCCACCAGCTATTGACCAAAAGGGACGTCGATGAGGAAGCTCACCCCGACACCCAACTGAGCCTGTCAGTGACAATATCCGTACAGTCCGGTCCGTTCGTCTATGAGTATCGCATGGCGGGCCTAGGGGGTTGGTAAAAGTCAGACCCCCAAAAGCGGTACAAGTCGTGTCGGAGTGTAGCCCAGAACGCCCTGAGATACTACTGGAATACCTACCAGTAAATCTCCTGCCTCGGCCGAGGGCTTTGCGTAATGGCTCTCCTAGACACAGCGCGACCTCACCCCCAATACCGGGAGAGACGAACCCCTGAAGATCCGCTCACTGCCTCCATGTGGCTCGGGACTGTACCCAACTAAAACCTGTTTGCACGACTCCTTTGAGCCGTGGTAGGGTAGTAATCAAAGCATAGTGGGAACTCACACGAGACAAATGACGATCCTCAGGTCGATGAACTAACCTGTACACATGTCACCAGGGAACTGCTATCTGACGTCAGGTATAAGCCCAACTAGCAGGTTCCCGGCGAGTCCTGTCCGGTGTACTCATAACCCAATGAGCACCTGTATACATCTTAGGTGAACCAACTGACACCAGTGGCTTGTGAGACCGGCCACCGCCCCTCGTCGGGGTCTCGACTGTATACACTAGTCTACTAACGGAGTATCGATGCCCTGTCTCGAAACTCCTACGACTAGGGACCATTTAAGGATGTGCTTATAGACTACCAGCTCCCACGTATATGATCGCCATCATACTGCTTGCAGTCAAGCAAGAATCCTAGGGGCTCTATCAACATGTAATAGCGACATGTCAGGTCACCTAAAGCAGTACACGATGATAAAGATAAACCAGATAGCATACTATCATCTCGAGTAAGACTGTCCTACTGGGATAGGTCCTTCCTCAATCATTGCAATCACGTGCCTATGATCCAATAATTGACTATGAGGGCACTATCTCCAACAGCATCGCGGGCGTTCCTGAAGTGCGCCTTAGAGGCCCTTGTCGCCACCCGACGACGAACGAAACAGGCGGCCCTGGCTCTAGGGGTGAGCCTGACACAGATGACGCAACAGAAGAACCCTCTCGGTAATCTGAAACTGGGGGGAGGAAGACCCGCTGGACTCTGCTCCAACAACTGGAGCCTCATCGTTCGGCTCAACCTTAACTATCTCTACAGACTTCTCAGATGAAGACATCTAACCTGATTCAAAGGAATGAGCTCGCCGAGGAAAAATCACGGATGATCCGATCTAAAAGGAAGGAGCGCCGAGAAATTTTCGACAACGGAAGTAAATTATGGCGGAAGTGTTGGCCCTAGAGGGGTCCCCTCCTATTGATACATCCCAAAGAAAGCATCCGAAGGCCCAGATCGACTCCCGCCAAAACGAAACGTCGCGCATGCCAGCAGTCAGAGCTCCACGTGGCGATTGGCCATTGGAGACGTCCCTTCGGTTGCAGGTGACAGCGACAGCCTGTCGCGTCCACCATCTGGCGTCAACACTTGGCCCGTATCCCAACTGGCGATCGACTGAAACGGCGCCCCTCTTTAAAGCGCGATCATTTCATTTGATCCGCTGACGTCATCGGGGATATGCATGAAGATTCAGGTGCATGATGAGGCGACAAGTGGGCCCAAAAGATCGAAACGACGCGACCGACAAACGCCGTGCCGTTCCCAGGCGTTCCGCATTATGATCTTTGGCACCAAATTGAGCGGAAGAAAGACCGAGCAGACCACTCTCGACCTGACCTTTGGATAGGTCGGAATGAAAGGGTGGGTAATGATGATGCTCACAAGTGGTGTCTCCTCGGATTACGACATGTGGCGGATGACGTGTCCCGAAGGCTACGGAGGTGGGATAAATGAGTTGCATTATGAGGATTCCTCGGGACTTCGTCCCGAGGAATGTGTCCGACCTTCCAGGAGATCTCCCTGAATACATTCCACCTTCATCTAGGAAACTACCAACAGCTCGCCTCCGAGCTATCTCAGTCTCCTTGCTTGCCTCCGAGCCGTCTGACATGCCGAGCTTTCCCGGCCTCCCGGCTCGTCTCCGAGCTCCTATCATGTCGAGCTCCCTCGGCCTCCCTGCTCGTCTTCGAGCATCGATGTGCCGAGCTTTCTCAGCCTCCAAGCTCATCTCCGAGCCTCCGACGTGCCGAGCTTCCTCGGCCTCCAGTCTCGTCTCCGAGCCTCCAACGTGCCGAGCTTCCTCGGCTTCCCCCGATCTACCAGGAGCGTAGATCCCATGCGCTCTGCAACGGCTCCGCGTATACCGTCAGGACGAGATATCTGCCTCCCCATGATCTGCGTCCCACGCCAGCGCATCCCTCCATTAATAGGCGTATCCCGCTATTCAAGGCCAGGATAACGCTGGGACGTAACTGACGGCGGTGATCTCGCGTCCGCTCACTCCACGCGACCCTTATATAAACCCCCCTCTCAGACGACTCAGGTAACTCGAATTATCTCAATACGCCGCTACTCTGCACCTATTCCTCGGCTCTAACTTGATCGTCGAAGGGTCCTATGGTGGTTGCCTACCCCGAAACTTCTTTGCAGGTCTCGACATCCAACACCAACCCATTGAGATCCACACTCAACAACTCCAAAACCAAATCTCAGCCGTCCAAGACCGCCATCGCAGAATCGACAGAGGACAGCATCTGAAGGAGATCCCATCACATTGTTTTTTACATTTGATCTAGTACTGTTGTAATATATTCCAACCTACCATCCCTATAATATGAGTAAATATTATATATATTGAGTTCATAAAACTACTATTGTCTAGTCGTAGGTTGTGGATTCTGTGAAATGCCCCTTCCACCGCACAAGTTATAATGAGGGTTGAGGGCTAGTATCCTTCCACTGCACCAAAATCTCGAAGTTATAATGAGGGTTGAGAGCTAGTATCCTTCCACTACACTAAAACCTCGAAATTATAATGAGGGTTGAGGGGTAGTATCTTGCATTCTAATACGTCCCCACAAGTCGAAGGCCCTTTGGGCCAAGTCCTGAGCTTTTATGCAGTGGTATTTTCTTTTTAAATAATCTGCTTTTAAATACGCACTTGACAAAATTCGAACTTGAGCTGCCTAGAACTTGTCTATCACTGCACCAAAACTTCAAAATTATAATGAGGGTTGCGGGTTAGTATCTTACATTCTAATGGGTTCAATTTGTATAATTGGCATAATTACTCCAATGGTGCAGTAAGTAAGGTAGTTAATGTCATCTATTGATGGTATATTTTTTAGTAAAAGAATTTAAATAATAAGAAAATCTATTTATATATTTTTAATTTAAAATATTCACATCATCATCACAACTAATTTTTTTTATAATGTCTTTCTAAATTCATAAACTTCCCAAACCATCCATTTTAATTTTTAAAGGCATCGAATTAAATTTTTTCAAGAGCCTAAATATTTAAATCACGGCCGCGTGCGTTGTACATGTAAAAGACTAGTTCTTATAATAGAAACTCTAAAGTTTAAAGGTAGCTCATGCTATCAATGAATGGGTTATTTTCCTGGCAAACAAGACCCAATTTGTATGATAATTGGTTTAGAAAATGAAGCTATATTGGTTTTTTTTTCATATACAACTGTTCCCCGCCGAATACAGAGACGCGGACGCGTAGGTTCGTCTTGCCTGAATTTCGGGACAGATGCTAATTGGTGCTATCCGTCCACCTCTCCGAAGATACCAAGTTGATTTATGGCACCATGTATCGAAGGTTTAAACGGATACGGCCGATGTAGCAGATTTCGTCAGATTCCCCCTTATTTGAGGGTTTTTTGATTGTGGGGACGCTCTTCCCTGCAGGCGCAAGCCCCTGCAGTTAATTACGTTACCGCGTCGCGGTAACCACTTTCTCCTTCTCCAGAAGGCCACTTCGTGTCGTGTGTATTTGTTTTGTTTTTGGTTGCCCGTGGATTGTATACGGAGACTAATTTATGTTGTCGCCCATAGGGCGTGGATTAGTCCAAATCTATATTTTCTTAGATTTGGGTTCAGTTAACATAAGTTGAGGACTTATGGCCAATATTGGGCTAAGTTCAATAAATGTTTAACATTTCCTTATTCTGGCTATTGAGCATTTATTTGGGTTTGGCCCTTCTGACAATATTTTTGTCATGTATTGGATGCAGAGCATTCATCAGAATAATTTATATTCTGTCAACGCGACACGTGGCGCGCCAGGTGCTTTGCGCCAGTTGATGAGCGCAATGCGCTTCTGCCAAGTAGCGCACATGTGAAGGACACGTGTCGCTCTTGGCGCTAAGCGTCAGATGATGGGCGCATTGCGCCAGTTTATGGGCGCTAAGCGCTAGTCCATGAGCGCATTGCGCTATCAATTTAGTGGCGCACACATGAGTGACACGTGGCGCATTTGGCGCTGAGCGCCAACCCATGAGCGCAGTGCACTATTTCAGAAGCGTAAAGCGCATGTTGTTTAATTGGCGCATACGTGGTTGACACGTGGCGCATTTGGCGCTGAGCGCTAGTCCAGAGAGCACAGAAGCGCAGTTTAAGAGCGCAAGGCACATTTCAATAGCGCAAAGCGTATTTCAATAGCGCAAAGCGTATTTGATCAATTTTTATGATCTGTGAACAAATTTATGTTCTTTTAAAAGAGACTTTATCTCAAGATTCAAGAACAGCAGTTCTTATTTTTGAAAGGGCTTGCCTTTTATAGATCGACGATCTTTAAGAAAATTTAATAATTTTCTCCTCCTTTATGATGAGATGTTCATGATCTCAGAAAGACAATTTGTCTTATAGATCTATTGTCTGTGAACGAAGTAAATACTTTTTTGTTTTTATGATGAGATCTTTTGATCTTTTTATAAAAGACCTTGGTCTTTATAGATTTATGATCTTTTTTAAGAAGATAATTCTTCTTTTTATGAGATGATTTCATCTCTGTGTTCATCATTCATCATCTTTATCTTGAAAAAATATCTTCTTGCAAGAGCTTGCTCTCTTTCTTTTGAGTTTCTCAAAGTTTACATGGGGGTTTCTCTATATCAGATTTGAAGCCTTGGGGCCTTTATATAGGGCAAGTTGATTTGTTAAATCGGTTAAAGAGATCTTTCTCTGATTGATTTGGGGATGTTTCCCCACCATTGGATCTTTGATCCTAGGGATTCTGTTTTACAGAAGGCAATCTTCTTGTTTTTAATAAGATTGAGAAATCTTTTCATAACAGAATTTTAATTCTGATTAATTAATGATTTATCATTATTATTAGATCTTTTGATCTAAGGGTAGGGAATTTTTAATTCCAGCGCTAGCGCACTCGTGCTTTGCACGTGGTGCGCTGCTCAGAGCGCAGCGCACTTTGCGCTAGCGCACCTGTGCTTGACACGTGGTGCGCTGCTCAGAGCGCAGCGCGCCCTGCGCTAGCGCACCCGTGTTTGACACGTGGCGTGCAGCGCACCTAGCGCTAGCACACACATGGCCAGCGCACCTGGCGCTCTGCCTAGGGCGCAGCGCACCTGGCGCTAGCGCATCCGTGTTTAACACGTGGCGCGCAGCGCGCCTAGCGCTGGATCTGAAGCGTTACTTCAATTTTTTTGAAATTCAAATTTCAAACAGAGCTTTGCTCTGATTGGAGGAAACAAATGCCCCCCCACCGTTGCGCTCGCGTGGCCCACACGTGAGTGCAGCGGTGGCAGCATCTGCGTCCTTGGATCAACTCAGAAGTTGAAGATGCGTTTCAATGCCTATAAATAGGACCTTTGGTCTTTTAGATGATGTTCATCATCTTTTTGAGAATTATCTCTTCTTTAGAGCATTGCTCTCCTGTTTAAGAACTTTTCAAGAGTAAAAACTCTGTTAAAATTTTAGGTAAAAATTTAAATTTTTTAATAAACTAGGGTTTTACCCATTAACAGAGCCTTGCTCTTCATAAATCTTAGATCTAAAGAAAACCCTTTTAGGGTTTCATTAACAGAGCTTTGCTCTTCTGAACCCATAAATTTAAAGAGATCTTTTCTTGGAATTTCTTAGCCTATGAACAGAGCTCTGCTCTTTTGATGACATGTAGATTTTTAATCTCTTGTGAAGAACTCTTAAGGATCATTTTTAATTCATAAAAAAAAATTGATTTTAATTTTCTTTTTCTGATGGGTTTTTCCAATTATCTTTACAGAGCCAGGCTTTTGAGGAATTTTATTCCTTCATGATCAGAACTTGACAAGTGTCACTCTGTCATAGAGCATTGCTCTCAAAGGGAGATTTTCTCATTTTCCCGAGGGATCTCTCATTTAATGAGAATTTTCTTGAGGATTTCCTCATTTAATTAACAGTCTCATCCAATGATTAGGTTGTTTTATTAATTATTAATTAATGAATTGTCATCCAGATTTTGTTGGTCTCCCTTTGGTCCTCTTTCCACTGCATTGCAGTGCGGTACAAATTTTAAAGTACCAAATGTCAGAACTTAAATTATAGCACTGATAATTGACTTTTGTCCCTTTTTTTCGCAGGCGACATGTCTTTCAATCCCTTTTTCCCGTTTGTTCATTCAGAAGGAGGATTCCCTGGAGCACCTGTAGACCGGGAAGTCCTAGCTTTGATCAAGGATCATGATCCAGAATATAAGAATCTTCATCTTTGGGGGACATGGTATAACCAGATTATTAAGGGTCGGCAAAGATTTTCGTGTGCTGTACCCTCGGAGCCCATCATGGCGATCCATTATGCCGACCTACCCCCGGTGAACTATACCGTGGAAGAAGTGAACTGGACTTCGGGTGGTCTTCTCCAGCCTGCTATGGCTTCGATACCCGTTCAGCCTCCTATGTTTTTGGATACCTTGGGACGACGTATTTGTCAAGGCGATGCGCGACCGTGGGGACAACCATATATGATTGGCCTAATTCCTCGTCATCCGACTGGTTATCTGCAGTGGGCTCGGTACATTCTGTCAGCGAAGAAGTCGCAGTTGTTGAGGCTTGGGTTGTATCCCGCCATTTATGCTTCTTTCTTCCAGTATCCTACGCTTCTCGCCTGATGGGTTAAGGCCTTTCTGGAGCAGTGGAATATCCCCTACCCACACCTTCCTTTCGCTGGACCAAGAAGTATCAATCCTCTTAGAGGAATTTGCAGAAGTTTCTGGCTTACCGGTCATAGGGGAGCATTATGAGGAACTGCTTCCTACGGATGAATACGTTTTTGGTGCCAAGCCAGTAATGACAGGCTTTACTCCGGAGAATGCCGTTCAACACCAGTTTCCTAGTTTGATCAAAGTGTTGAATATTTATGAGGGCCTTTTTCTTGAATCTGGGAGTCACGGGGTTAATTTTGAGGATTTCATCGCTCGTTTTCTTCATCCGGAAGTCCTCTCGAAGGAGGCTACTAAATTCGCCACGCTTGACGATCCTTTCGGCTTAGGTGTAAACAACCTGCCAGCGGCGGAGGTAGATCAGAAAAGTTTCTTCCTTCCCAATACTCCAGTTGTTCCTTTTGCGGAGATCACAGTCCCTGGGATTGATGAGGAAACATTCTTCTTGGGATTTCTTCGGCTATGGTTGAGCTGGTTTGCGCTCCCGATGCACCTTCGCCGTATGAGGCCATCTGTCTTCTATCCGGCTCACCGAATGATTATTGGGGTGAAAGTGGCTGTCGGGGTCACCGGTTTAACCCATTTGTATTACGGCCTTAGTCAAGCGGCGGATACTACTGAACCCGGAGTGCAGCATGTGAACTTTTCGATGCATTACTTCATGTCATGGCTCGAGCTACATGCACTTGGTGTTTTTGGTATCCATAAAAGGCCTTCATTTTATGACAGGTGCGGCTTCCCCCGGATTATGCGATTAGTCGGCTCATCTATTGTAAATCCGTCACCGCGGGAAGCTAGAGGTTTGCTCCTTCGTCCTCGCACCGTTGGAGATGGCATAACCTTCAACGACAAGATTTTGACCATTGGAAAAGAGTCCACAACAACAGTGCGGCCATTGCGGGACATTTTTAAAGATGGAGCCTCTGTTTTGAAAGCTCGGGAAATCCTCCATTTATATTCTTCAGACCGGGCTTCTTAGTGTTTAGGAAAAATGATGCGGCGTTATTCATGAGATACAATCCGCATCGTTTTGCCCAACAATTGAGCTATAATCAGGGAGTTCCGCTGGAGGCTTTCTTGCTAGAACCCACTGCCACTGAAGAGGGGATGCGAAACGCGCTGCATCATTTCATGCGCTTGAACATGGGGTCCAATTTCTTTATCAGCGAACCAAGTTATGTCCCGAAGGCCCTTAGTGTGTACGCGGCGTGGTACCAGCATTCAATGGGTGCCGTCATCAAAGAAGAGAAGCGGCTGCTGCTCGATCGCAAAGGTGCACCCCCTGCCGGCGATCGTAACGTCCCTTTGAAGCGACGGACCACTGTCCCCCCTCCGTTAAGAGAGGCTGCCGTGACCGAAGTCCCGCACGACAGGCCTGAGCTACCGCTGCCCCGTGCTCCCGTGGAGACAGTGAATGTGCTACCGGCGCCCTGTCCTCGTGTGGAGACGGTGAACGTAGCTTCCCCGGAGTCTGGCGTGGGTTCAGATATCGGGACTCGTCGTCCCAAAGTTCCCACCAAGCGTAAACTCGTGCTTGGGGCGACTGGAGCTCGCTCGCAGAAGAGGAAGAAGAAGTCGATCCTCTCTGTCGACGTTGTACTTGGACAGGAGCCTCACGCTCCTTACGGGGAGGGCCTGAGCGAGTATGGGACAAACGAAGGTTTATTCATGCCGCCGGATGATTCTGATCTAGCGGCTGCCATTGCAGCTTCTGAGCAATTGGCAAGCCATGAAGCGGGACTGGCTATCCTCGCGCGATCAGGTACCCATTAACTGTATCGTTCGTCATTGCATCATATTTCTATCATCATGTTTTGACCAACACTTTTCCTTCTTTAACAGGCATTTCCACCGAAGAAGCTCTTGCAGCTTCTCTCAAGACTTTTGAGGAAGAGGAAAGACTTCGAGCGTCCTTAGGCATCGGTATGCTTCGGTTCACCGTGGTCCTGCTCCCGTTTCTTATGGGTAATCTGACCCTTTTTTTTATCACAGGAACTACCTCTACTCATGTTATTCCGAGCGTGGCACCGACTTCGCAGGGCGGTGCGGAGACGCTCCCCGGGTCGGCTATCTCAGTTCCGCCGGCATTGCCGAAAGAAGCTTCATTTAAGCAACCGATGACGGATGTCGTAACGGCTCCAGAGTAAATATTGGTGCAGACGAGGATGTCCTGTTGATGGAGGCTTCCAGAAGATCCGCCCTCACGGCCCGAGCGGAGAGGAAGCGTAGAATGCGCGCGGCAAGGGAGCGTAGTGCTGCCTTGGCCGCGGATGCAGGTTCGAGCACCGCTACCCCTGCCCCTACTCCTTCAGAGGATGCTCCGGCTGTCTTGTCCACCGCCCACAGACAGGCAGCACGTGTCGGTCGGGAAGCAATCGGAAGACCAACTCAAGATAACGTGACATTGGGTTCTTTTGTCAAGGTTTTTAATTTTCAGGTTCTCATAAATCCTATCTTGCAGGGCCGAGTCTTACCGAAGAAGTGGCGGCAACCACTGAGCATGGGGTAGCGGTAGAGGAGGTAGCCATGATCGCCGAACCCGAGGCAGCGGTAGGCGAGATGGCTACAATCGCCGAGCTCGAGATAGCGGTGGGTGAGATGGCGGCAACCATTGAGCCTGAAGTAGCCACCCTTTCTCAAGAGTCTGGAACTGCTCCAATCGTGGCTCTTTCCCCTTGCGGCTCCCTACCGTTGCCGGGCGCTGCGAGTATCACGACGATTCTCGTGGATTCGGGGGGTGAAGCCACGGACGGCGAAACCATTTCGATGGAGGAGGGTGAAGCAGCCGCTATATCAAGTGACTCCCTTGTTGCGGTTCCGACCGGCGACTCACCAGGTAGATTTTGGGTCATTGCTTTTCTTTTTATTCTGCAACCCCTTTCAATCTTTTCCGACAGTATTTATCTCGTTTCTAATGCAGGCGTGGCAAGCGTTGAGTTGGCGCTACCCGAGGCAACGCCATCAGGTACCGCTTTGACGGTGACCACTCCTTTACCTTCTCTCGTACCATCTCAGATGTTGGAAGGTGCGGATTTGTGACCCATCAGTCTTATTTCTAGGCTGTATAATTTATGTACTGACATTGCATTATTGCGTCCTTGCAGGAGTCCTTTTTGATCACCTGTATCAGGTGCTGCACCCACACTTCTCTTTCCAGTCAGAGATTAGTCCGCCTGCTGATGTCGGTGAGTATCTTTTCTAAACGACGTCCTTTCTTTCACGGGCAGTCACATTATTGCTAATTCTTCTTTGCATTGCTCGTAGCCTTACAAATTGAAGGAGGGGTCAAGGGTATCGCCGCGCCACCGAAACTTCCAGCTTTGCCCCCTGTTGCAGCCGGTATAATAGACTCTTTTGTTCGTATATATTTTTATTTCTTAAGCTGACATCTGATTGTGATTTGTTTTGTAGCGGTCACATCGATTCCAGCCCCGTTCGAGTCTCGAGTCACAATGCCAGTGGGCCCCTTTTCTCGACGTGCATCCTCGAAAGGTGCTGCGAATAGTCTGCGCATGTTGAGCGACTACATCGAGGAGCTTGACGTGGAGACTCCTACATTCGCTGCGGATTTTGCCGCGGTGGTTAATCCCATGCTGGCGACACTCGTGAACTTTCATGGTGAGGGCGTCATGGAGTCTTGGGTTAACCAATGCAGGAAGATTGAGGCCTGCCTGCATGAGCTTGTGCTTATGCGTCCTGCCCCTGAGATTCAGGTTTTGAACTTCCAGCGGGCCGTATGGGTCGAGCAGAGTGTGTCCTTCCTCCGCCATTTCGAACAAGAAGTGGCCTTGAGGCGGAAGGAACATGAGGAGGCTTCGGGTGAATCTGCCCGGCTGCGCGCCCAAGTTAAAGCGAACGCCACGCAACTGAGAGTTATTTTTGACACCTTGCTGTTAGAGATAGTGCCCTCAGAGTCAATTATTGGATCACAGGCACGTGATTGCAATGATTGAGGGAGGACCTGTCCCAGTAGGACAGTCTTACTCAAGATGATAGTATGCTATCTGGTTTATCTTTATCATCGTGTACTGCTTTAGGTGACCTTACGAGTCGCTATTACACGTTGATAGAGCCCCTAGGATTCTTGCTTGACTGCCAGCAGTATGAGGGCGATCATATACGTGGGAGCTGGTAGTCTATAAGCACATCCTTAAATGGTCCCTAGTCGTGGGAGTTTCGAGACTGGGCATCGATACTCCATTAGTAGACTAGTGTGTACAGTCGAGACCCCGACGAGGGGCGGTGGCCAGTCTCACAAGCCACTGGTGTCAGTTGGTTCACCTAAGATGTATACAGGTGCTCATTGGGTTATGAGTACACCGGACAAGACTCGCCGGGAACCTGCTGGTTGGGATTATACCAGACGTCAGATAGCAGTTCCCTGGTGACATGTGTACAGGTTAGTTCATCGACCTGAGATCGTCATTTATCTCGTGTGAGTTCCCACTGTGCTTTGATTACTGCCCTACCACGGCTCAAAGGAGTCGTGCAAACAGGTTTTAGTTGGGTACAGTCCCGATCCACATGGAGGCAGTGAGCGGATCTGCAGGGGTTCGTCTCTCCCGGTATTGGGGGTGAGGTCGCGCTGTGTCTAGGAGAGCCATTACACAAAGCCCTCGGCCGAGGCAGGAGATTTACTGGTAGGTATTCCAGTAGTATCTCAGGGTGTTCTGGGCTTCACTCCGACACGATTTGTACCGCTTTTGGGGGTCTAACTTTTACCAACCCCCTAGGCCCGCCATGCGATACTCATAGACGAACGGACCGGACTGTACGGATATTGTCACTGACAGGCTCAGTAGGGTGTCAGGATGAGTTCGCTCATCGACGTCCCTTTTGGTCAATAGCTGGTAGCCCGTCACGTATGGCTAATACCTCTGACGTGCTAGTGGTTAAATCCACAGCCATAGTATTGACGAGTCTTTAGAGTCCACCACACTCAGTTACTCAAGTTTCGGGCGAAACGCTGTAGAGGCCATATGGAGATATGGCAGGGTTCGATCAGATACGTGCGGTATTGCACGGATCGTGATCGGACGGATTTTACTAGCCGGCTTTGGTTTAAGCCGGATCCTAGTATTAGACAGTGTAGATTTTGTCTCTTTGCATTTGTGTTCAGTGGGAATACAAATGCGGGTATGTATATGCGGTAGCGGGGTTTTCCTGTAATTTATTACGGGATCAGTTTTCTGAAGTTGCCAGTTTGCATTCCGTTCCGGCCGGTTTTCATTTGTTCCTTCCCGGCCGGACTTTTTCGATGGAGGGGGTTATTTGCAAGTTTGCAAATAACATTTGTGGAGGGGGTTTCTTGCATATGGTTTGATTATGAGAGCATCTTTTTATTCCATTCTTTTCTATCATCATTTCATACATTAATGAGATTAAGATTGATTTAGTGTATGATGTGAAGCTTGCTTTTGATATGGTCACCACCCTTGATCTCCTACACTCACCTCCCTTGTTCTTGATTCCCTCCTCATTCCAATTTGAGGCCGGCCACACTTCAAGAGGGAGAGAGAGATTTTTCATTTGGATGAAGGAATTTATTCATCTCATTCTTCATGCTTGAAAAAAAGATATACACCTTCATCCTCTCCAAAGTTCTTCCTCTTCTCGATCATCTTTATGGCAACTTCATACCCGCATCGAGACATGCTTTCTACACTACAACCTACAGTACCCTTGGACGCGTCGGCTAGCCAACTTCGCACCCGAGTTGCCTCGGTTCAGAGGTGGGAGCCCGTAAAAGAATCCGGCTACGTGGTGCCCCTTTCCGGTGAGGAGATGAAGATCGGAGATTCCGCGGGAGATCGGGACGACGACGAGAAGATCGGAGGACACGGATCACTCGGTATATCTCTCACCCTTTCTCTTGTATGCTAGGATTAGGTTAATGGTTACGATCCGGGTTTTATTGTCTGCGGTAGCGCCAGTTTAAAAGTTAAGAAAAATTTTGATTCCGCATTTTGGCCTCGAGTAGACGGCCAGGGCGCTGCCGTGGCGCAACATGGTATCAGAGCCACGCCATTAACCTAGCCTAGCTTGGTCTAACATGTTTACAAGTTCGATCGAACGGATTTTTCTGAAAACCCGATTTCATGTGCACAGGTTTCTGTCGAATTTTATTCTGCTCCAAAATTTTTTCAGGTTGTTTCAGTAACATGTGCGCACAATTCTAAGAACACTGGAAAAATTTGGTAACATGATCCTTCAAAAGGACCGCGGAACCGAGGCCATAACCCCACTTTGGCCGCGGTTCCGCCGCAGTATTTAGGCTTCATTTCACCAATATTTCCCAGTGGGTTTCTAACATGGTATCAGAGCCACGCCATTAACCTAGTCTAGCTTGCTCTAGTATGTTTAAAGACCCGATCGAACAAAAATCCCAAAAACCGTATTTCGTGTGCATCAGGTTTCTGTCGAATTTTTTTGGACTCTAAAATTTTTTCAGGTAGTTGCAGAATGATGTGCAGGGAAGTATAAGAATTCTGGTAAATTTGGTCGCCTGAATCCATCATCCCACCGCAGAACCGCGACCAAAGCCATGATTAGGCCGCGGTTCCGCCGCCACTTAGGCTCCTCACTGCACCAAATTTTTCCAGATTGTCTTACACTAGAAAATAGGGTTTCTGGAATATTATTTTTGGGCCCAGATTTTCTGTAAGTGCTACAGTAATGCTTTGGGGCCCACTTGGTAAATTTGTTCGATCGGAAATTTTAAACACGTTAGTTCACAGTATTTACATTATATTTGCGACCGTGAATGTCACTTGATCGGTAAATCCTGTCTAACTGCTATAGCCCGGTTAGACGGATTTGCGAACATGACATTCACGTTGATGTTCTGTGATTGTGCTGTGTTGTTGCAGATTGGTCGTGGGGGATAGCCTGGTTGCAGTGGTAGTACAGTTTTGTTTTATATGTACATTTGATATTGCGGGACGAGCGTCCGACATGTGGACTGCCGTCACTGCCTGTTTGTATTATTCTTTTGGGGCACGACCAGGTCGTGGTCGATGTACCCGTTGTATGTATATTTTACTTTCTGTACTAGGATTACCCCGCGGAGGGGTGCACGGATAGCCGGGTTCTAGAGGGCAACAAGCCCGCATCTCATGGCGTTGAGACGGGGGGGGCTTTACTCTAGAATTGGCGGGGTATTCGCCGCACTCGTAGGGGGTACAGGTTGACCCAGGAGGGGTGCCCAAGTTACCGGATTCCGTGAATTGCTGGGTGGTCCATTCACGTTGCTAAAGGGGGCTGCCTCGCTTCAGGTTTTGGCGGATGACTTGCCGCGCCCGTAGGGGTCTAGGATTTTCATTGCACAGGCTATCCACACGACCAGGGGAACGTCGGGTTTCAGCAGCGGCTCTGTGAAACCCGGGGCTTCCAGATATCTGTATTGTTCTGTGATGCTGTACATTTCTGTGATGTTGCTTTTTATCACGCCTTGAGCGAAATATTATATATTGATATATATATACTAGTAGATGTTGTATATGTTTTGCATCCGCGCTAGTCCAGTCCCCGCTCTGTCGTTAGTTAAGTAACCTAACGGGTGATGACGGGACCCGGTGGCGAATGCGGATGGCATATACGTACATCATTATTTTCGTTCTTTATTGGTGTGATCAATTGATGGGACTGTGTTGATTCGGATCAATGCAAGCTGAGCAAACCTATTCTGATGTTGTTGGAACATTTTTCAAAAAGCTGTTATTGCAAGGACGTTCTCTTTTGTTTTGCATCGTAGTATTCGGTTGGAATATCCTGCTCCCCAGTCGACGAGGCAAGGGCCGAGATCCCTTCATCGGGAGTGACCCCTTGGACAAAAGTTTGCGTCAGGGCAATAACTTCACTATAGCCGATTACTTTTGCTTTGCATCGTGGTATTCAGTTGGAATATCCTGCACCTCATTCTACGGGGAAAGAGCCGAGATCCCTTCACTGGGAGTGACCTCTTTACCAAAGGTTTTCGTCACTATATTTTTATAAAAAGTTATGCAGTTCCTTCAACGATATCAAGTTCATTACGTTAAAGGTTTTTCGCCAAAAACCAGCCGTAGCCCTCCGTCATTTCCTACAGGTATTATTTAGTATTCGTGCTGCGTTTGTTGACCTAGTCAAGACGTAGTGTTCGGTAGCTAAGTGGTACTAGTTTGTTGCATAAGTGGGATTGGTTAGAACAGTCGTGCGGCCTTGTTGACCTAGTCAAGGGCACGTACGGGTGGGTTTAATGCCATCCAGAATAATGACGGGTTGAACTTGACTAGCGGTTTATGGTTTGTTGACCTAGTCAAGGTCATAAACCGCTTGGGGTAAAAATCACATCGGGAGTTTCTAAAGAAACTGAAACTTGCCAGGCATGCGCATACCTTCTGGAGTGTGGTGACTTGAGTGGATTCCGTCAAGTTATCATGCGATGATAGTTGGATCCCGATTCCCACTGATGAGTTGGTTTACTCCTCGGGTGATCCCGACTAATTCTTCTTTCAGGTTTGGAGAAGAATTTGAGATTACAGTGGGAGGTTTCCTGATTAGATAAAGTGATAACCATTCTGATCTAGGTTAGAGTGCACGCTGAGTGTTTCTTTTCTCTCTCTCTTTGGCAGCGACCATTGATCCGACCCTAGACTATGACTCAGTGACCAAGTTGACCGAACCTTCTTAGCACTGGTTTTTGGATTGTCAGAGTTGCAAACCTCATTGCCACTCCTACTTCTACCCTTTTCTCCAGGACATCCCGTATTACTACGAACGTCCACTTCCATTAGACAAAACCATCGTATGGTTATATACGAACTCGAAGGAATTCGAGGATGGTTTCCGGTTCTGGAGAAAACGAATAGGACTATTCAGTTGTCTTTTCCTTTTACCTTCTCTCAGGTTGCGAGTACTCCTTGGTTTAGGAGATAGTACACCTATTACGCAAATTGGATAGTCTTCTTCCAAACCTTAGGCTGGTGCCGAACGGTGGGGAATGAAGAAAACCAATTAGCCTAAACGGTGTACAGAAGGTATTAAGTTAAGACAAAGAAAGGGATTAGTAAGAGGGCAAAGTAAATTGCGACTGCTATTCATGACCAAACCAAATATTTCTTCGCCAAATCCTAAATCACCTTTGTATTTCTCCAGGACACTCCGTATCACTACGAAGATCCCAGTTTGTTGGATAATCCATCGTATGGTTATATACGAACTCGAAAGGAACTTGTTCCAGTTCGGGGATGGATCCTGGTTCAGGAGAAATAGGAATAAAGTTCATTCAGGTGTCTTTTATCTTCACCTTCTCTCGCATTGCGAGTGCTCCTAGGATTAGGACAGTACATCCTTTATGCTTATTGGATAGTCTTCTTCCAAACCATAGGCTGGTGCCGAACGGTAGGGAAGGAAGAAAACCATTTGGCCTAAAGGGGTGTACAGAAGGTAATGACTAAAGACAGATAAAGGGATTTGGAGAGATGGCAAAGAATTATACGGTTACAGTTGTGAATCTGGATAATGGAAGAGGCATTACTAGGAATACCGGGATACCCCATCGAAACATTTCAATGTTTCAGTTTCACTGTGTACTATTAAAAGAAAACTGATTTCCCAATTAGACACTTGCTCCAGGGTATGTATTTATCAGGTTTGATTCTCACATCTGTATGGTTTTACAGATGATGAGTGGGAGTAAGTTATTGGGAATTAGGTGACCATCCTCATTATATCTGGATTCGTTGTAATTGGTGATATTTGAGGAAGCCACCTGGGTTGTTTGCCGGACCGCAAATATTTGGTTTTAAATATCCGTTGTTATGCACCAATTTCAAATTGATATATCTGTACGTCTATTTTTATAGAGTGAGATGTACCTTTTTGAAATTATGTCTATGACATTTACCTGTATCAGTGGATGGTTAGGTAAGGAGCATTAAACAGCGGTGTAATTCTTCATAACCATAGTACAGTTTTCAACCTACGACACACAGTGAATGAGTTATTAGACTCAAGGGACTTATACAGAGTATTGTATGTTGTCCAGCGTCCATGAGGACAGAGGGGTTGGTTCTCGTACTATATTCGGTTTACTTATGACTTCTCTAGTTTTTAGACAGGTGTTTCGTAGAAACACAGGGTCCGAATTTTGAGAAGTTATAGGTATATGAATAAAGTAGAGAACCAGGTATTGCAAGTATCGGGATTCTTCAAGGTGATCGAAGATGTAGATACTTGTGAATGGTATTCAGTTGATAGTAATGATTAAGAGAACTAGCTTCTTTTTCAGGTTGCTCATAATTGGAAGTACTCCTAAGTTGAGTAACGCCGATCGGCCTCCTTCCATTTACTTGACATGCACTGGAGACAGCTGCATGATTTGAATCTGGTTCCAATTAAATCAGTGCCTCTATTTCTGTATTGGATATAGAACAGTTCATATCTTGACATTGTTAAGGTACGGGGAGTTGTCCGGCTTATGCTTAAAACCAGACTCTGGATAACTCAAGGCACGTTTCTGTAATGGCTGTTTGTGGGTTGACCCGGGCTATGACGAGGGTTGACTTTCTACCATCTGGAAGATCAATAGTGATATTGTTCTTGACTCGCCACAGTTTTAACAAAAATTGACTTTTTCAGAAAACAGTAGTGGGAGTATGGTAGAACTGGAAGTGATTCCAGAACCGCAAACGATTACTGAAGATTTGATTAGAACCTAAAGATTCAATCTGGTTTGACATTCCATTGGCCACTCCGCAGATATGGTGGGTAACCTCAGGCACCCGAGAGGTACTTCGGTATGCTCAAGGACGGTGGCAGGGAGGTTCTTGTTTACCCAGACTTGCCATTGCTGTTGTTCCAGACTGTGAGACCCGGCAGGAGGATGAGTATAGCGTCATTCTAAACTGGCTTTAGAAGTGTACGTCTATATGACTCTGCCAGAGGGTTGTCGTAGTCAGTGGGAGCAACGGAAGCACAGTGGGAAAGAGGCTTATGTCTATTTATAGACTTAAGCAGATATAGCGGAGATAGATCATCTATTTCTGATGTGACAGTCATAAGTTTGACTTCATCAGAATAGGGGATGGATCAGTTAAGAAGGTAGTAGGGTGTGATGTCCTGGTATTTGGATGACATACACAGAGTAGGAAGTGAAATTCCTACACTACGATCGGTTATTCTTTGGTTGTCACACAGTGGTTTCTCCACAAAGGACTTGGATATTATATCTGACATTCTGGTTACTGGATCTATGGTTTTAGATCTAGATTTGGGTGGTTTCCCAATCTGGGTACTTAGACAGTATTCTATAAGTATTTAGAATGGACGACTCCTGGCATGGTAGTATACCTGCAGGTAATGGAGTCACCCTCTCTAAAGGTGTCTTACAGACTAAAAGGGAGAGGGATGTGTGTGATTGGCAGATCACTTGCTTAGGCAATTGAATTAATCATGAGATGTCAAGTACCACACCAGATGTTGTTCTTGCAGTAGGTGCAATAGGTTGATATTGATCCAATCCTGGAGAAACAATCGGAAGCAGTTTTAGAACATAAGTTGATGTTCTAGGGTTTTGATAACGGCAGCCTCCTTTGGGAGACGGTTATCATTCCAGGCTTCCAAGGTGACCTGGATGACAGAGTGACTGTCAGAGTTATAGTTTTCCCTCTGACGAGGGGCAGTATTATGGACAGGTAGTCCAGGTGGATACTGAGGGAAGGCATGTCGTAGGATACTGATTAAGTTCAGTTGACGATACAGTCTAAGAAGTTTGGATTTGGAGTTCATTTATGAGCTAGGTCCCATCAGACATCCAGACACATTCTAAGACAGGTATTGCTTATTTCGGGAGATGGCTTTCTCCGCGAACTTGAGTTATAGAGAGACATAGAAAGAAACATCACAGCGGATCCACAAGCTGAGGCTATTCCTCGAACGCAATAGTTTCGCAAACGAGCTTTGTGAGACTGACTAGTAGAGGAGTTGGGTGTTCGGTATCACACGGGCTGTGAGTATGCGACATCGCAATAATTAGCCTTGAGTGCAAGTGGGAGATTGTTGGAGATAGTGCCCTCAGAGTCAATTATTGGATCACAGGCACGTGATTGCAATGATTGAGGGAGGACCTGTCCCAGTAGGACAGTCTTACTCAAGATGATAGTATGCTATCTGGTTTATCTTTATCATCGTGTACTGCTTTAGGTGACCTTACGAGTCGCTATTACACGTTGATAGAGCCCCTAGGATTCTTGCTTGACTGCCAGCAGTATGATGGCGATCATATACGTGGGAGCTGGTAGTCTATAAGCACATCCTTAAATGGTCCCTAGTCGTGGGAGTTTCGAGACTGGGCATCGATACTCCATTAGTAGACTAGTGTATACAGTCGAGACCCCGACGAGGGGCGGTGGCCGGTCTCACAAGCCACTGGTGTCAGTTGGTTCACCTAAGATGTATACAGGTGCTCATTGGGTTATGAGTACACCGGACAGGACTCGCCGGGAACCTGCTGGTTGGGATTATACCAGACGTCAGATAGCAGTTCCCTGGTGACATGTGTACAGGTTAGTTCATCGACCTGAGATCGTCATTTGTCTCGTGTGAGTTCCCACTGTGCTTTGATTACTGCCCTACCACGGCTCAAAGGAGTCGTGCAAACAGGTTTTAGTTGGGTACAGTCCCGATCCACATGGAGGCAGTGAGCGGATCTGCAGGGGTTCGTCTCTCCCGGTATTGGGGGTGAGGTCGCGCTGTGTCTAGGAGAGCCATTACACAAAGCCCTCGGCCGAGGCAGGAGATTTACTGGTAGGTATTCCAGTAGTATCTCAGGGTGTTCTGGGCTTCACTCCGACACGATTTGTACCGCTTTTGGGGGTCTAACTTTTACCAACCCCCTAGGCCCGCCATGCGATACTCATAGACGAACGGACCGGACTGTACGGATATTGTCACTGACAGGCTCAGTAGGGTGTCAGGATGAGTTCGCTCATCGACGTCCCTTTTGGTCAATAGCTGGTAGCCCGTCACGTATGGCTAATACCTCTGACGTGCTAGTGGTTAAATCCACAGCCATAGTATTGACGAGTCTTTAGAGTCCACCACACTCAGTTACTCAAGTTTCGGGCGAAACGCTGTAGAGGCCATATGGAGATATGGCAGGGTTCGATCAGATACGTGCGGTATTGCACGGATCGTGATCGGACGGATTTTACTAGCCGGCTTTGGTTTAAGCCGGATCCTAGTTTTAGACAGTGTAGATTTTGTCTCTTTGCATTTGTGTTCAGTGGGAATACAAATGCGGGCATGTATATGCGGTAGCGGGGTTTTCCTGTAATTTATTACGGGATCAGTTTTCTGAAGTTGCCAGTTTGCATTCCGTTCCGGCCGGTTTTCATTTGTTCCTTCCCGGCCGGACTTTTTCGATGGAGGGGGTTATTTGCAAGTTTACAAATAACATTTGTGGAGGGGGTTTCTTGCATATGGATTGATTATGAGAGCATCTTTTTATTCCATTCTTTTCTATCATCATTTCATACATTAATGAGATTAAGATTGATTTAGTGTATGATGTGAAGCTTGCTTTTGATATGGTCACCACCCTTGATCTCCTACACTCACCTCCCTTGTTCTTGATTCCCTCCTCATTCCAATTTGAGGCCGGCCACACTTCAAGAGGGAGAGAGAGATTTTTCATTTGGATGAAGGAATTTATTCATCTCATTCTTCATGCTTGAAAAAAAAGATATACACCTTCATCCTCTCCAATGTTCTTCCTCTTCTCGATCATCTTTATGGCAACTTCATACCCGCATCGAGACATGCTTTCTACACTACAACCTACAGTACCCTTGGACGCGTCGGCTAGCCAACTTCGCGCCCGAGTTGCCTCGGTTCAGAGGTGGGAGCCCGTAAAAGAATCCGGCTACGTGGTGCCCCTTTCCGGCGAGGAGATGAAGACCGGAGATTCCGCGGGAGATCGGGACGACGACGAGAAGACCGGAGGACACGGATCACTCGTTATATCTCTCACCCTTTCTCTTGTTTGCTAAGATTAGGTTAATGGTTACGATCCGGGTTTTATTGTCCGCGGTAGCGCCAGTTTAAAAGTTAAGAAAAATTTTGATTCCGCATTTTGGCCTCGAGTAGACGGCCAGGGCGCTGTCGTGGTGCAACACTTGCAGCAATGTATCTCGGACGGGCTTCTATTGAGGCGGAAGCTTGACTCTATCGAGCGGGTTACGCAGAGTCGCGAAGCTGCCCAACAGGAAATCGATGAGAAGATTTCATCATGCTTGCAGCAAAGGGCTCGAATTGAAGCGGAGCTGGCCGCGGCGGCTGATCACGAGAAGGCGCTGAAAGGAGTGCGAGAGCAGCTAGCGGACTTGTTGAAAACGCTTCCTTCTCAGTAGCTGTTTTTTGTATCAATTAAACACTTGTAATTTTTGAATAACATGTATCCATTTTTTATTCTTTTATACGATGTATCTTGTATTCAATTGAGCTCATGAATAAAGACACATTTTTCTTATCTCCCACCATCGTTTTTTTCTCTTTGCTGTGTTATTGGTATGTCACTCTGGCAAGTGTGGCCTGTAGATAATAAAGAACATTTCATCTTGAACTCTCCGAGAGGTAGTGATGGCTTAGAAAGCAGGTTCAGATCTGCTGCCTAAGACTTTTCAACTTCATGAGCTGTGAGGGTCTCATAAAGACTTTTCTCCCTACGAGTCGAGAGGATCCCGTAGGTGTATTTTCTCTTTAGGAATCGTGAGGATTACTAAGCGCGTTTTCTCTTGAGAGTCGTAAGGATCTCACAAGAGAATTTCCCTCCTACAAGTCGAGAGGACCCGTAAGTGGCTGTTTCCCTCCTTGTCGAGATTCGATTTTGGAGAGTGTGGCCCGTGAATAGTATGGAAGAGTCCATTTTGGACTGACTTGCAGGGCCTCAGTGCTTAGGAAACCGGTTCTTATCCCCATTGCCTAAGGGTTTTCCCTACGAGTCGAGGCGAATCGAGAAGTTCTCGCAAAGACACCAATTTTCTCACGAGTCGAGACGAATCGAGCAGTTCTCGCAAGAATATCCTAACGTCACAGTTAACCTCTGCTCTTTACGACAGAGGTCCGTTAGGGTTTGTGGTACTAGGGTTTTGTCTGTTGTACCGTCGCGTTGGCTGATGTATTCCTCGATAGGAAATCTTGCTGTTCAAGTAGCCTTGCGACTGTCGTGTCTCTGATCCTTTCGGGGGTTGGACAAGACGTCTTCAAGCAATCCTCCTCGGCGGTTTGACCGTCGGAAGAGCAAGCGTTAGGAATTTTGCCATACCGCTTTTTACTTGAGGTTAGGCTCATTTTGGAGAGCCCCGATGAGTCATAACCACTCCGCGCTGGTGTGGGGTGATCTCCGATAGTCTTTCAGGTTTTATATGAGTTGCCGTCAAGACCGTGAAGCTAGGAATTTGGCATTCGCTTCGTTTGTTGGTATTGCGTCTGCTGTATCGAGACGAATATCGCGGTTGTCTCTAGGTTGCTAGTGAACCGTCGAGATTTGGAACTAGGTATTTTGCCGTGGCTCCATTGTTTGATTGTCGCGTCTGAATCCTGCTGGAGGAAAAATGCTGTGGTGACATCTCGTCTGCTGTATCGAGACGAACGTCGAGGTGGTGACCACTCCATGCTGGTATGGGATGATCTCCGATAGTCTTTCAGGTTTTATATGAGTTGCCGTCAAGACCCTGAAGCTAGGAATTTGGCCTTCGCTTCGTTTGCTTTGGCGTGTCCGAATCCTGTTAGAGGAAAAATGCTGTGGTGACATCTCGTCTGCTGTATCGAGACGGACGTCGAGGTGGTGACCACTCCGCGCTGGTGTGGGATGATCTCCGATAGTCTTGCAGGTTTTATATGAGTTGCCGTCAAGACCCTGAAGCTAGGAATTTGGCCTTCGCTTCGTTTGCTTTGTCGTGTCCGAATCCTGTTGGAGGAAGGATGCTGTAGTGACATCTCGTCTGCTGTATCGAGACAAACGTCGAGGTGGTGACCACTCCGTGCTGGTGTGGGATGATCTCCGATAGTCTTTCAGGTTTTATATGAGTTGTCGTCAAGACCCTGAAGCTAGGAATTTGGCCTTCGCTTCGTTTGCTTTGCCGTGTCCGAATCCTGTTGGAGGAAGGACGCTGTAGTGACATTTTGTCTGCTGTATCGAGACGAACGTCGAGGTGGTGACCACTCCGCACTGGCGTGGGATGATCTCTGATAGTCTTTCAGGTTTTATATGAGTTGCCGTCAAGACCCTGAAGCTAGGATTTTGGCCTTCGCTTCGTTTGCTTTGGCGTGTCTGAATCCTGTTGGAGGAAGGATGCTGTAGTGACATCTCGTCTGTTGTATCGAGACGAACGTCGAGATGGTGACCACTCCACGCTGGTGTGGGATGATCTCCGATAGTATTTCAGGTTTTATATGAGTTGCCATCAAGACCCTGAAGCTAGGAATTTGGCCTTCGCTTCGTTTGCTTTGGCGTGTCCGAATCCTGTTGGAGGAAGGACGCTGTAGTGACATTTCGTCTGCTGTATCGAGACGAACGTCGAGGTGGTGACCACTCCGCGCTGGTGTGTGATGATCTCTGATAGTCTTTTAGGTTTTATATGAGTTGTCGTCAAGACCCTGAAGCTAGGAATTTGGCCTTTGCTTCGTTTGCTGGCGTTGCATCTGCTGTATCGAGACGAATGTCGCGGTTGTCTCTAGGTTGCTGGTGAACCGTCGAGATTTGGAGTAGGGGATTTGCCGTAGCTCCAGGGTTGATTACAGCGTCAGAATCCTGCTGGAATGGGGAGGAACGTTGTTGATGATCTCTAGGCTATCCCTGAACCGTCGAGATTTGGCTTCGTTTTCTGATGAAGCCTGGGGAGGGAAGGTGTGATTCCTTCTTTGTTTGCGCCCTTGGATTGTATATAGGGATTGATGTGATATCACCTGTATGGCATAAGTTTTATTTATATTTTTTGTTATTTCTTTCTGCGATGCTCTATCATTTCAGCTTTTATATCGCGAAGGTCGCGATTGCCCAATCATTTCGGCTATTTTTCGCGGTGCCCAATCATTTTGGCTATTTATTTTATTTTTACTCGCTGCTCTTTATTGCGAGTTGCCCAATCATTTCGGCTATTTTGCATGCATGTGTAGCTTACTGGCTTTTTGCTGCAAGCTTGGAATTAGACACCGATTTTTGCATCAGCACCGCTACAGCTGGGATATTGCCAGGAGCAAATCATCATTTGCCTCTGTCGATGTTGAACAAAGGTGGCATAGCGAACAGGGTTAGGATCCTGTCGACTAAGGCTTTTGACTTCATGAGCCGTAAGGGTCTCATAAAGGTTTTTCTCCCTGCGAGTCATGAGGATCTCGTAGGTGCGTTTTCTCCTTAGGAATCATGAGGACTCCTATGTGTATGGCTTCTCGTAAGTCGTAAGGATCTTACAAGAGTGCTTTCTCCTTATAAGTCGAGAGGACTTACAAGGGTTGTTTACCGTGTAGACATATCCTTAGTCACGGATGAGACTTTGTTAGGGGAATGTTTATTCACGCCCGTGGATTGTATACAAGGGTCAGCATTGAGCCGCTTGTAGGACAGCATTGGAGGTTGTGATGGCTGCTTAAGAACATGTTCCGACCCCTGTAGCTTAAGGCTTTTGAATCCTATGAGCCGTGAGGGTCTCACAGGAGGGTTCTCCTTACGAATCGTAAGGATCTCATTAGTGTAATTTTTCCTTAGGAATCGTGGGGATCCCTAAGCGTGTTATTCCCTTGTGAGTCGTAAGGATCTCATGCAGATGGTTTCTCTTCACAGGGTCGAGAGGACCTTGTAAGTCGATGAACTACACCCCAATACTTGTGGGGAGGCGGAAATTTCAAAAACGAACTTGTTTAGTGAACGAACATCGACTAACCGCTTGAATCGAAGCTAAACTACAAATAACCGTACACAAAGAGTTTCATAACTATTGTGTTTAGGGATTATACCTAATGAAACTAGTCCTTCGTCTTTACGATCTCCTTGTTCTCCTCGGCCTTCTCTAGGTAGTAGACGATCCACCTGAGAGCAAAACTCCAAGCTAAACCTCTAAACTTGAGGTAACTAATCTTCTTGGATTGCTAATCAAAGAAGATAGAATGAAATAGAGTGATGGTTATGGATTGATTAGTCTTTCTAATCCTTTGATCTCAACACATGAGGTGTAAGGATTAGGGTTTGAAGATGAGAGCTTGAGGAGAGAGAGGGTGAGAATGAATATGAAATGAGAATAGTAAATCTATCATAATAAATATGAAGCATTCTTATTTATGAGAAAAAGAATAATGCATAATGAATAAGCATGCTTCACAAATATCTAATGGTGATTCATTGTCATGACTCACTAAGCATTTATCATGCATTAATGATATGCATGAATCACCCTCATGACTCACTAAACTCATTTAATGCAAATGACACATAACCCTCCTTAGTCACCATCTTCTAGAAGCTTCTCGAGTAATTACGAGAACGCCCCTCCGATCCGTAAAAATACGGAAAAACTTTAGACTGTATAAATCCAATAACCGGATACCAGTAACTGGCTTAAACCAAAGCCGACTGGTAAAAACTGTCCGAAAGTCGTACGTGCGTAAACGCACGTATGCGTCCGAACCCTTGTCGTAAAACCATACGACCTCTATATCGTTTCGCCTGGAGTAGGAAACTCTCTGTGTGGGACTCTAGAGACTCGACTACTACGCTGGCAGTGGGTTTAACCACAGACCGCAAGCGGCACTAGCTGTACGTAACGGTCCCCAGGTAGTTGTCGATAAGAAGGCCGATGAGTAAACCTATCCGAACTCCTACTGAGTCTGATGTGACAATCTCCATACAGTCCGGTCCGTTCGTCCAAGACTATCGCATATCGGGCCTAGGGGGGCGGCAAGCGTCAGTCCCCTAATAGCGGTATAAGTCGTGTCGGAGCGAAGCCCATTACACCCTGAGAAACTACTGGAACCTACCAGCAAATCTCGCTTGCCCTGGCCAGGGACTTTGCGTAATGGCTCTCTGACACAGCGCGATATCTACTCCCAATACCGGGAGGGACGAATCCTTTCTAACCGCCACTGCCTCCAAGTGCTCGGGACTGCACCCAACTGCTACCTGTTTGCATGACTCCTTTGAGCCGTGATAGGGTAGCAATCTAAGAACAGTGGGACACACTCAAGGCGAAGTAGCAGTGTCAAGTCTGCGGACTATGCTGTACTCATGTCACCTGGGAACTGCTTACTGACGACTGGTATCAAACCAACCAACAGTTCCCTGTGAGTCCTGTCCGGTGTACCCGTAACCTAACGAGCACCTGCATAATATCTCCAGTACGACGTACTGACGGCTGTGGGACAGACCATCTCCCCAACTGGGATGAGAAGCGTACACACTAGTCGACTCCGGAGTATCGATGCTCTGTCTCGATAATCCAACGACCAGGGACCTGAATAAGGATGTGCTTGTAGACTACCCAGCCCCCACTAGTGTGACTGCCATCACAACGCTGGTAGACAAGCAAGATCCTAAGAGCTCTATCAATACGTACACTCACATATTAAGATAGAAAAACCAAGTAGCATACTACCATGTTTAGCAAGACTGTTATATACATGTGAATATCCCAAGCTTCCATTAAGTAATATACAAACTAGTATGATACAGTAATGGCCTTCTAGGGCATAAACACTAACAATCTCCCACTTGCACTAGGGCCATGTACTGGCATATCGTAGACCGATGATCTCGAGTAGCCTCTCGAACTGAATCTGAGGTAGGGCCTTCGTGAATGGATCAGCAATGTTCTCTTCAGAAGCAACTCTCCGAACCTCGATCTCCTGACGATCAATGATCTCCCTGATCAGGTGATACCGCCTTAAGATGTGTCTGGACTTCTGATGGGACCTTGGTTCCTTCGCTAAAGCTATAGCTCCGTTGTTGTCGCAATACAGAGGTATTGGATCAACTATGGTAGGAACCACTTGAAGTTCTGTTAGGAACTTCTTCATCCAGACTGCTTCTTTTGCGGCATCGCAAGCAGCTATATACTCCGCTTCCATTGTCGAGTCAGCAACGGTGTCCTGCTTGGAGCTCTTCCAGCACACCGCCCCTCCATTGAGGGTAAAGACATAACCCGACATGGACTTGGAATCGTCCTTATCACTCTGGAAGCCGGAATCAGCAAAGGCCTGCAACCTGAGGTCTTTTCCGCCGTAAACCAAGAACATCTCCTTAGTCCTCCTCAGGTACTTGAGAATGTTCTTTACTGCTATCCAGTGTTTCTCCCCTGGGTCTGACTGATACCGGCTTACCACGCTCAGTGCGTAAGCTACATCTGGTCTGGTACACAACATCGCATACATTATAGAGCCTACCGCAGAAGCGTAGGGTATAATAGACATGCGTTCCCTTTCCAAATCAGTCTTGGGGGACATCTCTTTGGAGAGGGTGATTCCGTGACAAGCCGGTAGATTATCGCGCTTAGAATCTTCCATACTGAATCTTTTCAGTACAGTGTCGATATACCTGGACTGCGAAAGTCCCAACATCCTCTTGGATCTATCACGATAGATCCGGATCCCCAGAATGTACGAGGCATCACCCAGGTCTTTCATGGAGAACCTGTGTGACAAGAATCCTTTGACAGATTGTAGCATAGGAATGTCATTTCCTATCAATAGAATGTCATCCACGTACAAGACGAGGAATACGACACTTCTGGCTACAACTTTACTATATATGCACGGTTCATCTGGATTTTTGATAAAGTCATATTCTTTGACTGTCTCATCAAAACAGATGTTCCAACTCCGCGATGCCTGCTTTAGTCCATAAATGGACTTAAGCAGCTTGCATACTTTCCCGCTGCTCCCACTCTGATTGAAACCCTCTGGCTGATCCATATAGACGCTCTCTTCTAAATTTCCATTCAGAAAAGCCGTCTTTACGTCCATCTGCCAGATTTCATAATCATGGAAGGCAGCAATAGCAAGAAGGACCCGAATGGATTTGAGCATAGCCACTGGAGAAAAAGTTTCGTCATAGTCCAAACCAGGTCTTTGACGAAAACCCTTTGCAACAAGTCTAGCTTTATAGGTTTCTACCTGTCCATCTACACCAATCTTTTTCTTGAAGATCCATTTGCATCCTATGGGTTTTACCCCATCTGGAGCAAAGTCCAAAGTCCATACTTTGTTGGTGTACATGGACTCCATTTCGGTCCGCATTGCATCTAGCCATCGTACCGAGTCGCCGCTCTGGATAGCCTGCTGGAAGTCAGTAGGTTCATCATCTATGATGCAATCCTCTCTATCCCCGTCTATGAGAAAACCGTAGTATCTCTCAGGCGGATGAGACGGCCTACTACTCCTGCGGAGGGGTGCGGGAATGTTCTGTTCTTCTTGAACTCCTGGTTCTACCAAACTTTCAGTAGCAGTTTGTGGTTCTGGAATTTCTTCCAGTTCTATTTCGCTCCCACTTATTTCCTTTTCTAAAAACTGATTTTCCAGAAAATGGGCATTACGAGAAACAAATACCTTTTGTTCCTCTGCGTAATAGAAATAATATCCCTTGGAGTTCTTTGGATATCCCACAAACATACATTTTACTGATCGTGCCTCGAGCTTGTCCACATGCTGCTTTTTAACAAAAGCTGGACATCCCCAAATCTTTATATGTTGAAGATGGGGTTTCTTCCCAGTCCACATCTGATATGGAGTGGTAGGCACAGTCTTGGTAGGAGCCCTGTTCAAAAGATATGCCGCTGATTCTAGCGCATAACCCCAGAAAGATCGCGGTAACTCAGCATTACTCATCATGGATCGTACCATATCCAATAGGGTTCGATTCCGTCTCTCCGATACACCGTTATGCTGTGGAGTGTATGGAGGAGTAAGCTGAGAGAGAATTCCTTTCTCTTTTAGGTAACCTAGGAACTCGGCACTTAAGTATTCTCCACCTCGATCAGATCTTAGTGTCTTAATACTTTTGCCGGTTTGGTTTTCTACTTCATTCTTATACTCTTGGAATTTCTCAAAAGCCTCGGATTTATGTTTCATCAGATAAATGAATCCGTATCTTGAGTAATCATCCGTGAAAGTAATGAAATAGGAAAAACCACCTCTCGCATGTGTAGACATTGGACCGCATACATCGCTGTGTATGAGTCCTAAGAGCTCGCTCGCTCTTACTCCTTGTCCAGTAAATGGAGTCTTTGTCATCTTTCCTTTGAGACAAGATTGACAAGTGTCATAAGTTTGATATTCGAACGAGTCCAAATATCCTTCTCTATGCAACTTAGTCAACCTTCTCTCATTGATGTGACCCAGTCTACAATGCCATAAGAAAGCTTTATTTAAATCTGGAGACTTTCTTTTTAGTGTGTTCTGGACATTGAAAATTTGGAGTTGGTTTAAAACATATATGCCGTTATTTAGAGTACCGGACCCAATCAAACCATGATTAAGGTGGATGTTAACAACATCTCTTACAAACGTGAAATCATAACCTTTATTTGATAACAAGGAAACTGATATGATATTACACGTTAAGCTTGGTACAAAATAACAGTTATGCAAAACCAAAATATGTCCACTCGTCAATCCTAGGTGATAATCCCCGACGGACGCAGCTCCCACACTAGCTCCGTTAGCAACCTTTAGGGTCATATCACCTTCCTTCAGCACTCTACGGTTTCTCAGTGCCTCCAATGAATTGCAAATATGAGATCCTGATCCGGTATCCAATACCCAGGAACTAGAGTTGATCGACAGACAATTCTCAATTACAAACACACCTGAAGTCGAAGCCACAGCTTGCTTCGGTTCCTGGTTCTTGGCGTTCCACGCCTTGCAATCCTTCTTCCAGTGCCCTTTCCTGTGACAATGGAAGCACTCATCCTGGCCAACTACCGGTACTGCAAACTTTTTCTTTCCCTTCCCTCCCACCTTACTAACACCTCCTCTAGGTTTGGGTGCGGCCTTCTTCTTCCTTCCTTTGGCCCTAGCCTTGGACCCGGAAGAAGATGCACCGCCAACAAACATAGCGGGTGTTTCCCTTACTTTCTGCAAGGTGCCCTCTGCACTCCTTAACATGTTCAGGAGTTCCGCAAGTTCAACTTCTTTTCCTTGAAGGTTGAAGTTGAGGATAAACTGGGCATAGGTGGGAGGAAGGGACTGGAGAATGAGGTCTGTATAGAGCTCATTATCCAAAGTCGTCCCAAGGTCTGCGAGCTCTTCAATATAGCCGATCATCTTTAGGACATGTTCACCTACCGATGACCCGACAGCCAACCTCGCTCGAAACAAGTTCTTAGAGGTCTCGTATCTTGCTATACGAGATTGCTCTCCATAAAGTTCCTTTGTATGGAGAAATATGCCATCTAGGGACATATCCTCGTGCCTCCTCTGATGTTCATTGTTCATTGAGGCAAGCACGATGCACTTGGCTTTCGCGCAATCTAAATCCCAGGTTTTGTGGATTTCCTTATCCGCATTGCTGGATTTGGGACCAGGGACAGCAGGTGCCGTAGCGGTGAGGACGTACCCCAATTTGTCATAGGTCAAAGCCATTTTGACATTCCGCAGCCAATCTTTATAGTTTGGCCCTGTCAGTATATTTTTCTCTAAAAGTAACTTAAGTCCAGTCATTTTCAGGGTCGCTGCAATTAGGAGAGAGAGAAGAAAACTCTTTAGCATGATGCTCTTGCAAGTTTAGAGTGGTTTTTAGTTTATCTAAACTGGATGGCTCCCACTGTTTCTCGAATCCTTCCTCAAACCATAAAAGAAGAATTAGCCAGGACTATTCTCACCGTACAATACTTGCTTAACCGTTCAGCCAGGCCAGTGTCGATACTTCGAGGAAGGTTTTCCAACGCTTTCGCGAAGTTCCTTAATTAAATAACCTCTTTTCTCTGGGGGCGTAACCCCGCTGACACCTTTCTGGACACCTACTAGGTTTATAGCATTGATCGTTAAGTGACGAATATCCTGATAAGTAGCATATACTTACAGTAGGATCGGGATCCAAATATCATCGTATGATAATGTTGAAGGAATCCTACCAACATTCATCAAACTCCAAATGGTATGCATCTCTTTGCAAATTTCAGTTTCTTTAGAAATTCCCGATATAAGTTTTTGCCCCATGCTCTTATGACCTTGGCTTTGGTCAAAATGTCATAAGTCACATGTCAAGTTCTACCCGTCATTATCTTGTCAATTTGAACCCATCCGTATATACCCCTGACTTTGGTCAAATGGTAATACGACTGTCCCAAACCAACTCATCTATCTTATGCAACAAATGAAAACCCAGCAGCTACCAAACACTATGCCTTGACTTTGGCCAAAAATGCATAGCTTGAATACTACTGAATACCCAAATGAAATGACGGAGGGCTACGAATGGTTTTGGCGAAACCGTGAACGTAGTGAACTTGATATAACCGAAGGAACCTGATAGCTTTTAAAAGGAGTGGTTAAGTCTCCGCATTTAAAAAATATCTGTTTTTAAAATTAACCGAGTGGTTTCTTTTAAACTGTTCCAACGATTTAAACTTAGGTTTATTTTCTTTGCATTATAGATAATGCGTCCCATCATTAACCTATCATTGCAGAAAACAACGAAAATACAACGTCCTCTTATGCCATCCGCATTCGCCACGGGGTCCCGTCATCACCCGTTAGGTTACTTAACTAACGACAGAGCGGGGGCTGGGCTAGCGCGGGTGTAAAACATAAGTGACGTCTAAATAGCTATCATAAATATAGATATTTTACATTCGTCTGACGCAATGATATACATTCCAGAACACAGATAAACAATATTGGATTTGCAAGCAATCTGTATTTCTTTTGAGCCTGCAAGAAAAGACAGATTACACAGTTGTGATGAATAGCCGTTACCCCACCCTCGACCCCTACGGGTACGGCAAACTACCCGCCCGGCAGTTTGTGTACCCCACCTTGGGTCAGTCCTAGGAGCAAAAACAGTAAAATGAAATAATACAACGGTGGCTACAACCGCAACCTGGATGTGCCCCGCAAAAATAATATTACAACAAATTACATTTACAACAAATGAATTAAACAATAACCCATTGCAAACCTCGGCTATACACCACAACAGTCCAATACAGTTTATATGCACAAACAGATATAACCATTACAGAAATGTGCAACCCCCTGCCAACCGACATACTAGCAGTTAGGGGAGGTTTACGAACACATTAAACAATCACAGATATAATCCAATATGCAAATACTGTACAATTTCGATCGATTAAACATCTTTAATATTGCTCCAAAAACTGCTCTGTAAACTGGAAACCTGAGCAAAATTAAAATATTCCAGAAAACACCAAATACCAGAGAGGACCCACACATGAAAAATGAGTCCATGACTCGGCAACTCGGCCGCGGAACAGTGGCGGCTCAGTAGGGAACCGCCGCGCTTCCGCGGCTCTTTAGCCGATTCATGGGCTCAAATTTCATGGGTGTTCTCCTGGACCCTTTTCAAGCTTTCTGAGTGACCCTGAAAAATTTTTAGACTTCATTTTAATTTCGACAGAAACTTGACAGATTTAGGGTTTTCCGGCTTCGTTTTTCCGTTCGAAATTCATACAAATTTGCAATTAAGTTATTTATTGTTTAGCGAGGCTCTGATACCACTGTAAGTCGATGTACTACACCCCAATACTTATGGGGAGGCGGAAATTTCAAAAAAGAACTTGTTTAGTGAACGAACATCGACTAACCGCTTGAATCGAAGCTAAACTACAAATAACCGTACACAAAGAGTTTCATAACTATTGTGTTTAGGGATTATACCTAATGAAACTAGTCCTTCGTCTTTACGATCTCCTTGTTCTCCTCGGCCTTCTCTAGGTAGTAGACGATCCACCCGAGAGCAAAACTCCAAGCTAAACCTCTAAACTTGAGGTAACTAATCTTCTTGGATTGCTAATCAAAGAAGATAGAATGAAATAGAGTGATGGTTATGAATTGATTAGTCTTTCTAATCCTTTGATCTCAACACATGAGGTGTAAGGATTAGGGTTTGAAGATGAGAGCTTGAGGAGAGAGGGTGAGAATGAATATGAAATGAGAATAGTAAATCTATCATAATAAATATGAAGCATTCTTATTTATGAGAAAAAGAATAATGCATAATGAATAAGCATGCTTCACAAATATCTAATGGTGATTCATTGTCATGACTCACTAAGCATTTATCATGCATTAATGATATGCATGAATCACCCTCATGACTCACTAAACTCATTTAATGCAAATGACACATAACCCTCCTTAGTCACCATCTTCTAGAAGCTTCTCGAGTAATTACGAGAACGCCCCTCCGATCCGTAAAAATACGGAAAAACTTTAGACTGTATAAATCCAATAACCGGATACCAGTAACTGGCTTAAACCAAAGCCGACTGGTAAAAACTGTCCGAAAGTCGTACGTGCGTAAACGCACGTATGCGTCCGAACCCTTGTCGTAAAACCATACGACCTCTATATCGTTTCGCCTGGAGTAGGAAACTCTCTGTGTGGGACTCTAGAGACTCGACTACTACGCTGGCAGTGGGTTTAACCACAGACCGCAAGCGGCACTAGCTGTACGTAACGGTCCCCAGGTAGTTGTCGATAAGAAGGCCGATGAGTAAACCCATCCGAACTCCTACTGAGTCTGATGTGACAATCTCCATACAGTCCGGTCCGTTCGTCCAAGACTATCGCATATCGGGCCTAGGGGGCGGCAAGCGTCAGTCCCCTAATAGCGGTATAAGTCGTGTCGGAGCGAAGCCCATTACACCCTGAGAAACTACTGGAACCTACCAGCAAATCTCGCTTGCCCTGGCCAGGGACTTTGCGTAATGGCTCTCTGACACAGCGCGATATCTACTCCCAATACCGGGAGGGACGAATCCTGTCTAACCGCCACTGCCTCCAAGTGCTCGGGACTGCACCCAACTGCTACCTGTTTGCACGACTCCTTTGAGCCGTGGTAGGGTAGCAATCTAAGAACAGTGGGACACACTCAAGGCGAAGTAGCAGTGTCAAGTCTGCGGACTATGCTGTACTCATGTCACCTGGGAACTGCTTACTGACGACTGGTATCAAACCAACCAACAGTTCCCTGTGAGTCCTGTCCGGTGTACCCGTAACCTAACGAGCACCTGCATACTATCTCCAGTACGACGTACTGACGGCTGTGGGACAGACCATCTCCCCAACTGGGATGAGAAGCGTACACACTAGTCGACTCCGGAGTATCGATGCTCTGTCTCGATAATCCAACGACCAGGGACCTGAATAAGGATGTGCTTGTAGACTACCCAGCCCCCACTAGTGTGACTGTCATCACAACGCTGGTAGACAAGCAAGATCCTAAGAGCTCTATCAATACGTACACTCACATATTAAGATAGAAAAACAAAGTAGCATACTACCATGTTTAGCAAGACTGTTATATACATGTGAATATCCCAAGCTTCCATTAAGTAATATACAAACTAGTATGATACAGTAATGGCCTTCTAGGGCATAAACACTAACAGACCTTGCAAGTGTCTTTTAACGAGGTTGCGCCCTTTCGGGTTTTCACAAAACTCGCCGGTAGCCCTGCTGTTTTTACTCACGGAACCCTTTCAGGTTTTCATCTGTGCCCATCTCGCTTGTGGACGTACCGTTTTTTTTACCACGTCAGCCTGAGGATGCCGTGGGTTGGTAGTAGTTTAACGACGTTTCGATCATAAGTCAACGTACGATCACGCAGCTAGATTTTGCCACAAATCTTCGCATGTTTTGTGTCGGAGGTGGGTTCCTTGAAGAGAGGGCTGAAGGTGATTTCTTCGTCAGAGTCGCTTCCAAAGGTGATAACTTGCGATCCTTTGGTGTCGGCTATGTGACAGTTGCCAGCAGCTCTTTCGCACTCATCTGTCGTGCTTTTCTATTCCCAATGAGCCTTGCGCTTCACTCGTTGAACGTGTCGTCGATGGGCAACATATCCCTGCCACCAGTTTTTTTTAAACGCTATGCACTCCTCGGTAAGGTGTGCAATCCTCTGATGGTATAGGCAGAAGTTAGGATGTATGTCCGCTTTATCAAGACGTATATTGCCAGGGGAATTTCCTTTGAAAGAGGGCAACTTCATTCTTATTGCCAGGGCCCTAGCGAATCATTTCCTTACTTTAAGCTTGTTTTTGCTGGCAATAGGGATGCTTTACTCCAGTTGGGGTGTCTCGACCTTTTCCTCCAGTCGTCGGCGTTTGGCTTTTTCGAATATAGCCAGTTCACGCTCTCGACTGGCTTTGCTTTTCTGATGGGCTTCGTTCAGTAGCAAGTCGATCATCTCGTCAGACGGTTCCAAAAGTTTTGGCTTCGATCATGCCCCCAGCTCTTTTATGCTGTCTTCTATCGCCGAGTGCGTTTCTTCATTAGTTAATGCCGAATGAGAGATCATGTGGCAACTTGCCACATAGTCCTCAGTTTCTTTTGACGAGTCATCCCTGTCGTTATTTCCGTTCTCAAGGATATTGTTAAGAAATTCTTGGAGTGTGACCGGGGTCCACGCCTTCTGGTTATATTCTTCCAGAGTGTCAATCTGTTTTTGCAGGCCTGTGCGCTTGTTATCAAGCTTCACGGGCTTTTGGGTCTTCTTCTTCTTCGAAGACTTTGACGGCTGGGTGCAAGCGCTTTGACTATCACCACCAATTTTTGTAGTTGGGCACGGTTTCAGCATTCTCTCGACGATCTCGGGTTCCAGTGGATTTTTCCACCTGATTGCCAGGCGCGTTTGGAGATCCTTCAGCATTCTTTTCGTCTTTGCCGAAAGAACAACTTTCCATGGGGCTTCCCTTATGAATGAGCACGATGCCCCCGGCACGTCCACTTTTTTAGGGTCGTGAGGTTGTGGCGGGTTCACCTTCCAGTTTTCGGATAATGCGAACTTGCCTTATTAGTATTGGTCTTCAATCCAGCCTTTGAAGACGAAGCAATCTTCGATTGGATGGCTTACTGTTTGGTGGTAAGGGCAATAATTAGGATTGTTGACATCACCTGGCTGCAACGGACGTTTTGGATCTGGCAAATTTATAAGTCTGTTGCGCACTGCCAGCTCGAACAGTCTCCTCGTTTTATCCTGGGGAAACGAGTAAGGACGTCCCAGTCTTTCCTCGAGGGATAGGCATGGACGCACGTTGTTTTGGTGAACAACCGGCTTTAAGTTGCTCGGCTGTTGTTGAGTAGTGGCAACGAATGATTCTTTTCCTTTCCCCTTTTCATTCCGAGGATCCGTCTTTAAAGGAGATGGTCTATGACCCATCTGGTCCATTTGGGCCAACTTGTCAATCAAGGCCTGGAACGTGGTCGGCTTGAAGAACATCATGAATTGGGAAATAGTTGCTTGAGGGTCAAGAGTACCCACGAACATGCCTACCGTAGGCGCTTCTTCGATGCGCTGCTCGCATTTCGACCACAAAATTCGCCATCGTATTGCATATTGGACCCATGTTTCTCCAGGCTTCACCCTGGCATTGATCAATACCGTTATTGGGGTGCATTCACTAGCACTCGCGAAACGCTGGATGAATAATAGCTCCATCTCTGCAAAAGTTTTGACGGAATCGTTGGGAAGCTCTGAATACCATTCGAAGGCCGTTTCCGCCAAGCTGCCGACGAATTGGCGAAGTAGCAATTTATCATCACCTCCGGTGTTGCCACATAGAGCCCTGAACTGGGCAACATGCTGGTGGGGATTGCCCGTCCCCTTGTATACATGAAATTTAAGGATCGTATATCCCGGAGGGTACTTTATTTGGTCATACCTGCCTGGATATGGTCGCCCAGTTTTAACAACCTGGCCGGCTTCTTCATTCGCCTGGTGAGCTCGTATTTGCTGAGCAATGTAGTTGTCCAGAGCGGCCTTGGAAATGGTTTCCTCTTTGGCTGCTAAAAGAACTAGAGGAGGGTTCGATGTCTCCCCTTTGTCGTCTTCAATGATGATAGGAGGGTCTTCAGCTGGAGGTTTTGGTTGTAATATCATCCCGACTATGTCTTGGAAGAGAAGCGCCATTCGTTTTATATTAGCTGCTTGTTCTGCTGCTTCTCTGTCCTTCTTTTCGAGGACTCGGCGGAGGAAGTCAGCATCGGTTTCTTGTTCATGACGCTGTTCTGATGATGCCTCCGAGCTTTCTTTTGGCCCGGTAAGTGCGGCCATTTGCGTTAGCATATCCTGAAGCTTATGTTGCTACTCTTGGGCATATGTCACAGATCGGGTGAGCGGTCGGTGACCCGTCGAAGCGCGGCTTTCCTCTTTTCCGGAAGCCATATAAACAGTATGCACCATTATGCCCCCAGACTTGGGACGTTTGGGCTCGGTATCTTTGTGGTCTGCCGTAGTCACAGGGGCTTTTTCTGGCCTCCTTCTCTTCTGAGCGATTGACGTTGAGGGAGCCGTTGCAGTGGGCACCCAGACTGATGACATCTTCTGTGGTACCTCACGATGGCTCTTTTCTTGCCGAGCTTTGAGCTTTTTTGGTCGGCGAGAGTAGTCCTGGTCAATTACTGAGTCCTGAACCTGTCGCCGGACTTTGTAAATTTTGGAGGATAGCCGCTGAAGGGACTGCTCCAGCTTCGTTTCCGTAACATTCTCCACGGGTGGAGGAGATCTCTTCAGCACTGCAGTAGGAGAGTTTCTGCGCACCTTGTTGAGCAATTCAAAGCTGTTCCCAGTTGGAACAGCAGCATTGACTTCCACCGTTGGGGCTGGTGGAGTTAGCCCAGAGGGGGAGTTGCCCCTAGCCTTCCTTACTCGGCGCCAGTGGCGACGTCGAGCGTGTCGAGCCGTTGGGATTGTTTCAGCTTGAGGGGTGACTTTGTCATGCCCCCTGTTCTGGTGAGGAGCTGCTGGTACCAGCCTCTTGAAGACCGACGTCCGTCGAGCAGCAGTATCCAATCTGTCAAAGACAGACCTTTGAGCAGGAACGGGAGCCGGAGTGGCCAGCCTCGTAAAGACCAATCCTTTGACGGGGGAGGTTTCTTTAGTGGCCTCGAGAGCAGGAATGGCTATCCGCTTTGGGATGGCCGCTTCAAGTATCGTGGGCTTCTTGATGGGCCCATTGGAGTTCAGGCTCAGCCTATCGAAGACTGATGATGTTGGCTTGACATTGGACGGCCCGTTGAGAGGGGCCGTGGTAGTAGTGAGCCGATCAAAGACCGACTTCTTTGGCACTTCTTCCGGCAGCGGGATGTTAATGCTCACTGGTGGGAGCATGGTCCCGAAGAACAATCCGGTGGTAGCCTGCGTCACCTGCTCTATCGGCATTGTGAACAGGGAGGCCGCCTGGGGCCCGTAAGCTATACCTCCAGATGAGGCGGAACGTGAGTTGCAGTTGCAGCTGGAGCAGTTGGAGGACATTGATGTTATGTCTTCTGCACGGGATAAAAACCAAATCTTAGTAGCTCGGACCTAAGGGCAACCATATCAAACCGCGATTTGTTCGCGAACACGACACACGAAGTGTAGAGTGGAAAGAGGAAGAGGTCCCACCGGGCGTGCCAGAATCTGTTCCCCGCCGAATACAGAGACGCGACCGTGCAGGTTCGTCTTGCCTGAATTTCGGGGCAGATACTAATTGGTGCTATCCGTCCACCTCTCCAAAGATGCCAAGTTGATTTATGGCACCATGTATCGAAGGTTTAAACGGATGCGGCCGATGTAGTAGACTTTGTTAGATTCCCCCTCATTTGAGGGGTTTTTGATTGTGGGGACTCAATTCCCTGCAGGCGCAAGCCCCTGCAGTTAATTATGTTACCGCGTCGCGATAACCACTTTCTCCTTCTCCAGATGGGCACTTCGTGTCGTGTGTGTTTGTTTTGTTTTTGGTTGCCCGTGGATTGTATACGGAAACTAATTTATGTTGTCGCCCTTAGGGCGTGAATTAGTCCAAATCCGTATTTTCTTAGATTTGGGTTTGGGGTTGGTTTTAAGGATACGTTAGTCTCATTTGAGACTAAGATTAACTTAAACGTTTGTTAAGGATACGTTAGTCTAATTTTAGACTAAGATCAACTTAACAGGATCATTTAGATCCAACAAAAGAGCATTTGAACTCTATTGTTTAGTTTAGGGACATTGCGGTCGATTACCAGTTTAAGGACATGGTGGTCCAAGGTTAAGGACATCATAGTCCGTGAGTTTAAGGACCCCACAGTCCAAGGTTAAGGACATCATTGTCTATGGGCTTAAGGACCCCACAGTCCAGATTAAGGACATCGTAGTCCGTGAGTTTAAGGACCCTACAGTCAGGTTTAAAGACGTCATAGTTTATGAAATGTATGGTTGTCAGGACCTGTCACCTCTCTAAAGACGTTGAAGGATTACAACGACAAATATCAGAGGAGTAAAGAGATGTACCCTCGAACCGGTGTGAGTTGGTTTTTATAGATCTGTAGTCCAATTTGGGACTGAGATCTGTTAAATATTCATGAGCAGGTGGGCTCAGTTAACATAAGTTGAGGACTTATGGCCAATATTGGGCTAAGTCCAATAAATGTTTAACATTTCCTTATTCTGGCTATTGAGTCTTTATTTGGGCTTGGTCCTTCTGACTATATTTTTGTCTTGTATTGGATGCAGAGCATTCATCAGAACAATTTATGTTCTGTCAACGCGACACGTGGCGCGCCAGGCGCTTCGCGCCAGTTAATGAGCATAATGCGCTTCTGCCAAGTAGTGCACATGTGAAGGACACGTGTCGCTCTTGGCGCTAAGCACCAGATGATGGGCGCATTGCGCCAGTTTATGGGCGCTAAGCGCTAGTCCATGAGCGCATTGCTCTATCAATTTAGTGGCGCACACATGAGTGACACGTGGCGCATTTGGCGCTGAGCGCCAGCCCATGAGCGCAGTGCGCTATTTCAGAAGCGCAAAGCGCATGTTGTTTAATTGGCGCATACGTGGTTGACACGTGGCGCATTTGACGCTGAGCGCTGGTCCAGAGAGCGCAGAAGCGAAGTTCAATAGCGCAAGGCGCATTTCAATAGTGCAAAGCGCATTTCAATAGTGCAAAGCGCATTTGATCAATTTTTATGATCTGTGAACAAATATATGTTCTTTTAAAAGAGATTTTATCTCAAGATTCAAGAACAACAGTTCTTATTTTTGAAAGGGCTTGCTTTTTATAGATCGATGATGTTTAAGAAAATTTAATAATTTTCTCCTCCTTTATGATGAGATGTTCATGATCTCACAAAGACAATTTGTCTTATAGATCTATGGTCTGTGAACGAAGTAAATATTTTTTTGTTTTTATAATGAGATCTTTTGATCTTTTTATAAAAGACCTTGGTCTTTGTAGATCTATGATCTTTTTTAAGAAGATAATTCTTCTTTTTATGAGATAATTTCATCTCTGTGTTCATCATTCATCATCTTTATCTTGAAGAAATATCTTCTTGCAAGAGCTTGCTCTCTTTCTTTTGAGTTTCTCAAAGTTTACATGGGGGTTTCTCTATATCAGATTTGAAATCTTGGGGCCTTTATATAGGGCAAGTTGATTTGTTAAATCAGTTAAAGAGATCTTTCTCTGATTGATTTGGGGATGTTTCCCCACCATTGGATCTTTGATCCTAGGGATTCTGTTTTACAGAAGGCAATCTTCTTGTTTTTAACAAGATTGAGAAATCTTTTCATAACAGAATTTTAATTCTGATTAATTAATGATTTATCATTATTATTAGATCTTTTGATCTAAGGGTAGAGAATTTTTAATTCCAGCGCTAGCGCACCCGTGCTTTGCATGTGGTGCGCTGCTCAGAGCGCAGCGCGTCCTGCGCTAGCGCACCCGTGTTTGGCACGTTATGCGCTGCTCAGAGCGCAGCATGCCTTGCGCTAGCGCACCCGTGTTTGACACGTGGCGGGCAGCTCCCCTAGCGCTAGCGCACACATGGTGCACTGCCTAGTGCGCAGCGCATCCGGCGCTAGCGCATCCGTGTTTAACACGTGGTGCGCAGCGCGCCTAGCGCTGGATCTGAAGCGTTACTTCAATTTTTTTGAAATTCAAATTTCAAACAGATGTTTGCTCTGATTGGGGGAATCAACAACTATCAAAGATGAGGAATTTTGAAAAAACACTCCAAAAATCAGAAATTTTGAAAACAACCCTCAGATATTGATCATTAACTAAATAAGATCATTTGTTACGCCCACTTGGCTTTAACCATAGATTATGCTAACTATGGTTAATTGTGGATTTTTTGGACACGTCAAATGTCCAAAGTACCCTCATTACTCCCCACCCATCTTTAACTCATGATCCTACGTAAAATCCTCTCAAACTCCTCAAAGCCTCCAACCTCCTCCTTGGATCTTGCAAGCCTAGTCGATTTCTAAAGGTTTTCCCAGCTATCCTTCTCACCCTACCACTCTCATCATTGTCCAAAATAGGGACCCATCTGTTGGGGTCAAAATTTGCACCCCAGTTGACCGGGTCAAAATCAAGGTCAAACCTAAGTAAGCGGGCCCAAGCCCAAGCAAGTGGGCCCATACCCAAGTCGAGCCCGCGGCCGGCCTCCCCATGCCAAAATAAAAATCATGTAACAAATAATTTTGATATAATTTTTTTGTGCATGAATGTAAGCGAAATAGGCATAAACCTAAATTTTTGTAAAGCGCATGGCTTATGTGCAAAAAGAAATAGCACATGAGACATGGGATGGGCAAAATGCCATTTTGTAAAGTCCAAGGGGCTATATGTAAATGTGTAAGCCTATATAAGGCAACATCATGATGAATAAAACATACATTTTTCATTCCCTCAAAAATCTAGGGTTCTTTGTGCCTCCTTCTCCTTCCTCAAGGTTCTAAACCTTCTTCCCCCTTTTCAATTAAATCAAGAGTTTTACTCTTCCTTCGGGAAATTAAACAGTTTTTCACCACAAAACCCACAAAGGGGAGCTCAGATCTTCCATTAGATCTCAAAAGGGGAGATTTTTAAATCTCACCCCCTTTCTCCAAGATCCGGCCAACCGACAGGAAGAAGAAGGAGACCCATCTCCAGAAATCCCATCTTGGGAAGATCCAGAGCCAAAGGGAGAAACAAAGCAGCCCCCTTTGATCATTTCTAAATATTTTTAGGAGTCTAACTCCATTCAAGATTCATTGGAGTTTAACTCCCTAAATTAATCTCTGTCAGGAGTTCAACTCTATAAGTCAAATCGGGAGCACAGCTCCCAATGCAGGGACCAAGTCCCTTTTTCTGCTAACGCCTGGCGCCCGCGTCCCAGGCACGTGGGGCGCTGGCGCTCTGGCACACAGCGCCCGCGTGCCAGGCATGTGGTGCGCTGGCGCTCTGGCGCACAGCGCCCGCGTTTCAGGCACGTGGGACGCTGGCGCCTTCTCCCACGCATCCTTTGGATGCCCTTTCCTTTATATATATATATATATATATATATATATATATGTATACACACACACACACATACTCTACGACACTGTCCCTGTTAGAAAAAAATTTCTAACGGGGTGCTGTCCCGCACCCCGCAAGGGGGCTGCTAGCCTCCATGACCCCCAGCCTGCTATCCGGGTAGCGGGACCCCCGTAAAAACTCTGCAGGGCCCCCGATATATCCAAAACCCCCTCAAAACACACGTACACTGCACATTGAGTTCGCATGACCTGTTTGACCCGTTAATCGGAGGTTTTCTCGCTCCAAAGGCGGGGGGTAATTAACGGCAGCTTAGTCCGTGGCTGCCGGAGATTCGGATCCCCACAATCAATAAACCCCAGCCTACCCTAGGCAGAGGGAATCTGTAATGCGCCTGACAAGCGCGCGGGTATTCCCATCTCAATGGGGTGAAGAAAAACACCATGCACCATCGAAGACCATTTCCGTTCCCGGTGTGATGATGCTCGATATCAGTGATCTCCCAGATTGTGACACATGGCAGATGGCGTGTCCCGAAGCCCGCAAAGAAGGACCAAGAACAGCACGTCGGAAGAACACCCGGGTCTGCGACCCTTTGACGTGGCCGACCTTCTGCTACCGACCACACCACTCTTGTAAAACAACTGTTGGCTCACCTCTGAGTCCCCGCACAATTGGCCTCCTTGGCCCCCTCAGCTCGTTTCCGGGCTTTAGCAGAACCAGGACACCTCGGCTTCCCGCTCGTCCCCGAGCTTCCCGCCGAGCTCATCCTCCTCGGTCTCATCCTGACCAACCCGCAGCGCTGATCACAGGCTCCCACGCCACGGCTCCGTGAATCTCACCATACGCGAGATATCCGCCGCCCACGATCCCATGTTCCACGTCACCACGATCCCCCAATTAACGAGCTTGTCTTGCCATTAATGCCGGATCCCGCTTATCACGCGGGCGTGACGTCGGGTGCGTAACGGCCGGCGTGATTCTCGCGCCTGCCTGCCCATCGTTGCCGCTATATAAACCCCTCTTTCAGATGATCAAGGTACGCAATTCTCTCCTCACTAGGCTGCTACTCTTCCCAAATTGCACCACTAACTTGATCGTCGGAGGGTCCTCGGTGGTACAACCACCCCAGGACTTCCTTGCAGGTAGCTCGGCCACCACAACCTAAAACCCATTGAGAATCCACACGCTTCAGGAGTCAACCTCCAAGTCAATCTCAACCGTCCATCGTCGCTCGACAGCAGATCTGCGGAAGGTAACATCTTGACGTGATACGACGCACGTCAGCTAGCGCCGTCTGTGGGAACTTCTTGATTCCATTGAACAAAGTTCATCTTCCGATCTCCATTCAATGGCGATCGATCGCCGCGATGATCCGAGCACCAGCCTCCGCCTCCCCCACAACAGAGGCGCAGACGAATCTCCTCCCCCGAACGCCATCAACGCCTTAGCCCCCGGATAGATCGACTCGCGTCCATCGTGGATGCGCTCGTCCGTGTCCAAACGGCGGGCCAGGCTCCCCCGGTCGCCGCTCTCCCATCACGGGATCGGGACCCCTACAGAGGGAGAGAAGTCTCTACACGCGTCGGCACAGCCGACCACCGTCTCGATGCCTCCCACGGCCGCCGATCTCCCAGGCCAACATATTCTATGACCCGCTGGGCGCCCCACAGTTCAACACCGTGGTCTGTCGCCCGAGCACCTAGCCCCGAGCCTCTTCGCGCTCCTGTCCCTCTCGAGGAGATGTCGGTCAGCTCGCCTGCTCACAGGCATGACCGACACCCCCTCCCGCGATGAGGTCGCGCGGACGGAACTCGTCCCGGCAGCTTGAAGACAACCTCGCCGGGTGACCTAAGGAACCTCATCAAAAGGAACCGGGGCTCATCAAAAATCATCGTCATGTCGGCGGGGGGTACGTCGAGTACTTATGAGATTCCGCACCCCACGCGGGCCGCAGAGGCCAACAGCCGTCCGACGAAGAAGGCCAGGGAGACCGAGCCGATCATTTTCGACGATGGGGACCTCCACGGCATATCCTTGCCCCACAATGACCCTCTGGTAATCACGGCTCGGGTCCACTAATACGAGATGCACAGGATACTGGTTGACTCAGGAAGCTCGGCGGACATTCTCTTCTACGACTGCTTTCTGTCCATGGGGCTCACCCTAGCAGACTTGAGGCCGACCTCCCACGTCCTTTCAAGATTCACCAACCACTCCATCCCGGCGGAAGGGGTAATCACTCTGCGGTTTAATATCGGAGAAGCCGGCTGTACGCGAACAGTGCCGGTGGAATTCATCGTAGCGAGAATCCCATTGGCCTAAAATATCCTCCTCTGCCGCCCAACGCTGAACTCCTTCCGGGCCCAGATATCGACCTACCACCTGGCGATGAAGTTTCCTCTCGATCAGGGCGGGATAGGTCAGGCCTATGGAGACCAGCGGATTGCAAAGGTTTGCTTCACCGTAACATCTTCATCTGGGCGGCCAACCTACGATGTCGAAGGTGAAGGTGACATCAGGGGTTCCCTGGACACTCGAGATGAGCAAAAAGAGGTCCGAGGGACCCCGGTGGAGCCATTGACAGAGGTCCCCCTCGTAGAAGGGGACGACGAAAAAATCGTTCAGATCGGGTCGCTCTTGACAGGAACTCAGCGGGATGATCTGGTTCATTTCCTCAGAAACAACTCCGATGTGTTCGCCTGGGCGCCTGCTGACATGTCTGGACCCCAAAATCATATCTTACAAGCTCGGGGTAGATCCTACGGCTCGACCCGTCAGGCAGAAAAAGCGAAGCTTCGCCCCGGCCAAACAGAAGGCTGTCGAGGACGAAGTATATCAGCTCCTCGCCGCCAACTTCATTCCGAATGTGCCCTATTTGGAGTGGCTGGCGAACGTAGTTCTGGTCAAGAAGTCGAGCGGGAAATGGCGCATGTGCGTCGACTTCACCGACCTCAACAAGGCCTGCCCTAAAGATAACTATCCCCTCCCTCGAATAGATCAGCTCGTCGACAGCTCGGCAGGCCACGAGCTATTGAGCTTCATGGATGCCTTTTCCGACTATAATCAGATCCGTATGAATCTGGCAGACGAAGATCTTACTGCATTCACAACGGACCGGGGGGTATACTGCTACAAGGTGATGCCCTTCGGCCTCAAGAACGCCGGAGCTACGTACTAACGATTGGTTAACCGCATGTTCAAACCGCAGATCTGCAGGAACATGGAAGTTTACGTCGACGATATGCTCGTCAAATCCATCTCGTCGGTCGACCACGCCAAGGACCTGGGCGAGGCCTTTGAAGTGCTCCGCAAGTTCAATATGAAACTGAACCTTGCCAAGTGCGCATTCGGAGTCACCGGGGGAAAGTTCCTCGGTTTCATGGTCACCCACCACAGAATCGAAGCTAACCCAGAGAAAATCGACACTATCCTCAACATGGCCGTGCCCAAGACCAACGTCGAGATCATGCGACTTACGGGCCGAGTAGCCGCTCTGAGCCATTTTATGTCGAGGTCTGGGGAGAAGTGCCTCCCGTTCTTCAAAGCTCTAAAGAAGATCTCGAGGTTCGAGTGGTCAGAGGAGTGCCAGGTAGCCTTTGACCAATTGAAGAGGCACCTTGCGACGCCATCGCTGCTCACACAGCCAGTTGAAGGAGACGAGCTATCACTGTATCTGGCGGTGTTCGACCAAGCAACGGGCTCGGTGCTCATCCGAGAGGTCGACGGGGTGTAGAAGCCGGTGTACTACGTGAGCCACGTCTTCAAAGACGCAGAAATGAGGTATCCAGCCATAGAAAAGATCGTCTTGGCACTCGTTGTGGCCTCAAGGAAGCTACGGCACTACTTCCAGACGCACACCATCCTCGTTCTTACCGAGCGCCCGCTGGGGGATATCCTTGCCTCACCTGAATCCTCGGGCCGCTTAGAGAAGTGGAGGTGGGAGTTGTCCTAGTTTGACATAAAATACCGCCCAAGGCAGGCCATTAAGGCACAAGCCCTGGTCAATTTTATCGTCGAGTGCACCATCCCCAGCAAGAAACCGGAGTTCACGCCAACCCTCACGGCTCGACCCTCAGTCGAGGGGAGGTCCGACTCCATCCCTAAGTGGGTCATTTGCGTCGACGGGTCCTCAACCGAGGAAGGCTGTGGTGCCGGCCTCATCATTCGAGGCCTGAATGAGGCGGAAATGGAGTATTCTCTGAAGCTCAGATTCAAGGCCTCAAACAATGCAGCAGAGTATGAGGCTTTGCTGGCTGGACTGCGCATGGCCTCCGGGCTGGGGTTGAAAACAATTCGAATCCGCAGTGACTCAGCCCTAGTCGTCGGCCAAGTGACCGGCCATTTCGAAGCTCGGGAACCTCTAATGGTGAAGTATCTCGCCGAGGTAAGAAGACTTCGAGAGAACTTCGACGAGGTCCAGGTAGAGCAAATACCCAGACAGCTCAATGCCTAAGCCGACGCCCTGATTAAGCTGGCTTCATCCTACTCGGTCAACAACAAGCGGTCTATCCTCTTCAAGATCTTGCCACGGCCCAGCGTAGAAGACGGGGCGACAATACTTCATGTGTACACAGCCCAGGAAGAGGACTGAGACTGGAGGAAGCCCCTTGTGGAATTCCTGAAGGAAGGTACGCTCCCGGAAGATCGGAAAGCAGCCTGCCGTCTCCGAGCCAAAGTCCGTCTCTTCGTCTGGAGCAATGGGAACCTTTACAAGAAGTCCTTCACCCAGCCCCTGCTCCGATGCGTCGACCCCCACAAAGCCGACTACGTCCTCCGTGAAATCCATGAAGGAGTCGGAGGCGCACATCAAGGGGCCCGCACCTTAATTTAGAAGGCATTGCTTCAGGGGTACTACTGGCCAACTATTCACAAAGACGCCCAGAAGCTCGTCAGGAGATGCAAAAGTTTCCAACTCTACGGAAGCATATCTCGCCTTCCGGCAACCGAGCTAACCGCCCTTACCTCCCCGTGGCCGTTCATCCAGTGGGGATTGGACATGATAGGCCAGTTCCCTACCGGTACGGGCGGGCACAAGTATGTCCTCGTCACAGTGGATTATTTCACGAAGTGGATTGAGGCCGTCCATATCAGGAAACCGGATGCCACCACGACTATCAAGTTCCTGCAGAACAACGTGATACTCCAGTTCGGTATACCGAGGTGTATCATCACCGACCACGGGACAAACTTCGAGAACGAGAAAGTGAAGGAATTCTGCAATAAGTATCATATCCTCATGAAGTTTGTCGCGGTTGCACATCCCTAATGCAACGGGCAAGCCGAAGTCGCTAATCGGGACGTCCTCCGAGGTCTACGAACCCACCTAGAAGGATGTCAAAGCGGTTGGGTCGAGGAGTTACTCCGGGTCTTATGGGCCTTGCGCACGTCAAAGAAGACCCCCACTGGGGAAACCCCTTTCAGTCTCTGCTATGGGACCGAGGCAATGGTCCCAGCGGAGATCGGGCTATCCACACCGGGTCGAACACTTCGATGACGAGGCGAACACCACGGCTCTCCGGACCAACCTAGACATCTTGTTGGAGAAACGAGACCGGGCTCAGATCAGAGCTGCCGCCTATCAGCAGCAAACCGCCCGATACAACAACGCGCGAGTCAAGCGTCGCTTCTTCAAGACCGGCGACCTAGTCCTGGGGCGAAACGAGCTCGTCGACCAAGGCAGGCTGCACAAGTTCTCCCTTAAATGGGACGGTCCTTTCCTCGTCTCCGAGGTCCTTCCCGGCGGGGCCTACAGCTTGCAAGACGCAGACGGGCGCAAATTTCCACGGCCTTACAACGTTGAAAAGCTCAAGCTATGCCAGTGAGGGCAACCATCCTGCTCGGTCCGTCCTTAGCAGGCCCTTTACGGCCCCTCCCGCGCTAAGGATCAAAGCCCTCATTAAGAGGCAACCGGGCCCGCCCTTGCTCGGTTATCCCTGGATGGTAGCTCCCTACCCCATGATGCCAGGGATCAAAGCCCTTATCAAGAGGCAATCGGGCCCGCCCTTGCTCGGTTATCCCTGGCTGGTAGTTCCCTACCCCACAACGCCAGAGATCAAAGCCCTCATCAAGAGGCAACCAGGCCCGCCCTTTCTCGGTTATCCCTGGCTGGTAGCTCCCTGCCCCACGACGCCAGGGATCAAAGCCCTCGCCAAAAGGCACCGGGAAGCAACCCTGCTCAGCCCGTCCTTAGCAGGCCCCATACGGCCCCTCCCGCGCTAAGGATCAAAGCCCTCATCAAGAGGCAACCGGGCCCGCCCTTGCTCGGTTATCCCTGGCCGGTAGCTCCCTACCCCACAACGCCAGAGATCAAAGCCCTCATCAAGAGGCAACCGGGTCCGCCCTTGCTCGGTTATCCCTGGCTGGTAGCTCCCTACCCAACGACGCCAAGGATCAAAGCCCTCGCCAAGAGGCACAGGGCAGCAACCCTGCTCGGCCTGTCCTTAGCAGGCTCCATACGGCCCCTCCCGCGCTAAGGATCAAAGCCCTCATCAAGAGGCAACCGGGCCCGCCCTTGCTCGGTTATCCCTGGCTGGTAGCTCTCTACCCCACAACGCCAGAGATCAAAGCCCTCGCCAAGAGGCACCGGGCAGTAACCTTGCTCGGCCCGTCCTTAAGGATCAAAACCCTCGCCAAGAGGTACCGGGCAGTAACCCTGCTCGGCCCGTCCTTAGCAGGCCCCTTACGGCCCCTTCCGCGCTAAGGATTAAAAGCCCTCAACAAGAGGCAACCGGGCCCGCCCTTGCTCGGTTATCCCTAGCTGGTAGTTCCCTACCCCACAACGCCAGATATCAAAGCCCTCGCCAAGAGGCACCGGGCAGTAACCCTGCTCGGCCCATCCTTAAGGATCAAAGCCCTCGCCAAGAGGCACCGGGTAGTAACCCTGCTCGGCCCCTCCTTAGCAGGCCCTTTACGGCCCCTCCCGCGCTAAGGATCAAAAGCCCTCATCAAGAGGCAACCGGGCCCGCCCTTACTCGGTTATCCCTGGCTGGTAGTTCCCTACCACACGACGCCAGGGATCAAAGCTCTCGCCAAGAGGCACCAGGCAGTAACCCTGCTCGGCCCGTCCTTAAAGATCAAAGCCCTCGCCAAGAGGCACCGGGCAGCAACCCTGCTCGGCCCGTCCTTAGCAGGCCCTTTACGGCCCCTCCCGCGCTAAGGATCAAAAGCCCTCATCAAGAGGCAACCGGGCCCGCCCTTGCTCGGTTATCCCTGGATGGTAGTTTCCTATCCCACGACGCCAGGGATTAAAGCCCTCGCCAAGAGGCACCGGGCAGTAACCCTGCTCGGCCCATCCTTAAGGATCAAAGCCCTCGCCAAGAGGCACCGGGCAGCAACCCTGCTTGGCCCGTTCTAAACAGGCCCTTTACGGCCCCTCCCGCACTAAGGATCAAAAGCCCTCATCAAGCGGCACGGGCCCGCCCTTGCTCGGTTATCCCTGGCTGGTAGTTCCCTACCCCACAACGCCAGGGATCGAAGCCCTCGCCAAGAGACCACTGAGCAGCTTCACTGCTCGGTCCATCCTTGGCCGACCTCTTACGGCCCTTCCAGCGCTAAGGATCGAAGCCCTCATCAAGAGGCAACCGGTCCCGCCCTTGCTCGGTTATCCCTGGCTGGTGGTTCCCTACCCCACAACGCCAGGGATCGAAGTCGTCGCCAAGAGGCCACTGAGTAGCTTCAATGCTCGGTCCATCCTTGGCCGGCCTCTTACGGCCTTTCCAGCGCCAAGGATCGAAGCCTTCACCAAGAGACAACCGAGCAGCTACCATGCTCGGTTATGATGAATGTCGTTAACTACCCCCACGAAGCTAGACACCTAAGCCCTCGCCAAGAGGCAACCGAACAGCTACCATGCTTGGTCATCCATAGCTGGTGTTACTAACCGCCGACGCCATGATCCAAGCCTTCGCCAAGAGACCATCCACGTCTAAGCGATCCCCACTTCGATTTCAGGGCCATGGAGATACCGACCCTTCACCAGTCTTTGCACACTTGATAAATAGTCGAATTCAACTCGACGTGCGATCGCCAGACGAAGAACCGACCTGACGTGAAAGCTGGACCGTGCAAATACAAATGTTTTCCACAGACAAAAGGAAAATATGCACGCAAAGAAGCAGCAAAAATATTTTTTTATTCACATAAATCAAAGTCTCTACAAGGTACTCTGGGCTCCCCAGCCTTACCAAAATTGCCCGGAGGCTTACAAAAAAGAGAGAAAAAGGAAAGGCCAAAAAATCCAATCCGCAAGCCCGCCTAGACCTCATGCCCCTCGGTACCATCCCCAGAAGCCGGGACTTCCGCTCCAACAGCAGCTCCTCCCTCGTCGCCCTCTGCCGAAGGCATGACCACCGATAGCGGGACCCGAGCGCGGAGCTCACCATGGGTAAACTCCGGAGACTGTACCTTGATGGCATCAAGAGCTGTGTGCCACGCAATGGCAGAGGCTTCGCCGAGATCGACGTAAAATTGGTCCGACCCCTTGTAATCGGCCACCGCCTTTCGAGCTCGAACCTCGGCACCCTTCGCCGCCTGAAGCGCAGCCTCGGCATCCCGTGTGTTGGCATCCCTCGCCTTCTTCATTGCTGCATAGCGATCAGCCAGCTCCACCAACTTAGCCTCGATGGCTCGTTGGGACTCACTTAACCGGTGGTAGGACTCCCGGCACTTTGAGACGGTAAGCTCCCCGGCAGCCAATTGGGCTTCAAGGATGGCCATCCTCTCCCTCTCCAAACGCAGCTCGAGTCGAAGGTTCTCGGCCTCCGAAGAAGACTCCCCTGCCAACCTTCTAACATGGGCATCATCCTTGGCCTCCATGCGAGCAACGAGGGCGCAGTGCTGAAGGATCTGATGAAAAACGGCAGAGAGGCTTAGAGACGCTCGATCTGAGAAAAGGGCGCTCAAAATAACACATAAGGGAATGCGTACCTGCACCGCCTTCTGAGCTATAGTTGCCACTTGGGCCCTCAGGGTCCCCCGCGGGTTCTTGCCTCCGGCCAACTCTTCCATGTCAGGGAGCAGGCTGGTGGTGACAGAAAGCCCGGACGGGACTACAAAACAGGCGTCCCCCTCCGGCACAGGAACCCCCTCGGGAATCTCAGTCGACGGCGCACGGGAAACCGTCTTTTTCCTCTTAAGAGGGACCTCGTCTTCACCCTCTCCCGCTTCCCTCGGCCAGGGTGGGGGAACCCGCGGACACCTCTGGCCGCTGCCGCTGCAACCATCGGGGGCTAGGGTCAAGGCGGACGGCCTCGTCGCCGGCGACTCCCCTGGCGTGGAACTCAGGTCCGCCCGAGCCACGGCCACGCCCCCGGCTCTCTTTTGGGATAGGGCACCGAGGGCAGCAAGAATCCTGGATCGGTCTATTTGCTCTGCTAAAGGGGGAAACAGGCTCAACTTTGAAGAAGTAGAAGAGGAAGAAATAGAAGAGGAAGCTTCAGAGGACACCCTAGACTCTACCCACACTACATCTACAAACTCCTCAGAAGAAGACATCTAACCTAATTGAAGAAATGTGTCCTCGGGAGATCAAAAGCGAGGAGTCCGAACTGAGGAGAAGAGCGCCGAGCTAACAAGACTCTGGACGAGAAAAATATGAAGAGGTATGGGCCCCGATGAGGACCCTACCTCTATTTATAGCTACAGGCGTACACATCCAACGGCGATAGACATCTCCCGCCAAAACGACTCATCGCATTCGACGGCCTCCATCGCTCCACCTGTCGCACGCGCATTGATCGCACCCCATCGGACACCAGAAATCTGCAGCCCGTCGCGTCAGCCAACCAGCGCCGGACACGTGGGCTGTCGCTTCGGTGAACATACGCACGATCCGGCGCATTCTCTTTAATGCAGGATCTGGCCCTTGATCCGTTGACGTCGTCAAGAGAATACAACTGATTGCCTGGGAATGCACACTTATAATATCTACGACAAGGAGCTCACCTCGGGTGACCCGGCAGACCACTCTCGACCCGACCTGTGATCAGGTCGGGACGAGAGTGGGGGCTAATGATGATGCTCGATATCGGTGATCTCCCAGATTGTGACACGTGGTAGATGACATGTCCCGAAGCCCGCAAGGAAGGACCAAGAACAGCACGTCGGAAGAACACCCGGGTCTACGACCCTTGGAAGCGGCCACCTTCTGCTACCGGCCACACCACTCCTGTAAAACAACTGTTGGCTCACCTCCGAGCCCCCGCAAAATTGGCCTCCTCGGCCCCCTCAGCTCGTATCCGGGCTTTAGCAGAACCAGGACATCTCGGCCTCCCGCTCGTCCTCGAGCTTCCCGCCAAGCTTATCCTCCTCGGTCTCATCCTGACCGACCCGCAGCGCTGATCACAGGCTCCCACGCCACGGCTCCGCGAATCTCGCCATGCGCGAGAAATCCGCCGCCCACGATCCCACGTTCCACGCCATCACGATCCCCCATTAACGAGCTTGTCTCGCCATTAATGCGGGATCCCGCTTATCACGCGGGCGTGACGTCAGGTCCGTAACGGCCGGCGTGATTCTCGCGCCTACCTGCCCATCTGTCACGCCCCGCTTCCCAGTGTACGGCGAAGTGGACGTGACGAGGCCCGCTACGTATGTACTCAGAAGTACATACGCTAAGCGTAACTAAGCAATATAAAATGAATCACAAGAGACGAATAATAGAAATAACAGCAACTTTTATTAATAACATTCTTTATACAATGCATGAAATGAAAATACAACTGGAATGAAAAAAAGAAAGCAATGCCTAAACAGTGGCATAATAATAAAAGGAAATACTGGAAAGAACAAGTACAAAGTCTAGAGCTCTGGATCTTCTTGGAACTGCTCCAAATCTTCAGTTGTTGGCTCGGTCTCAACTTGGTCCAACGCACCTGACGACATTCAAAGAAGAAAGAAATAGAATGTCGTCAGCGAACAGGTCGCTCGGTAAGTCCCAAAGAAAAGTGGAGTGAGAATGGCAGAGTAACAGTATTTTCTAGAGTATTATGTTGTAGAATATTATGGAATATTGTTTAACGCAGTTGTTTGTAGCTTGGTACAGAAGAATGCCAGTGTATACGAGGGGGATCTCTATATGCTAGAGATCAGTGCAAACGGAGAGTACAAGGAACCGTTATGCCACGGTACAACAGCAACAGTATTCATGTTAGGTGTCTTAATCTGACCACCTCATTCCACTTTTAACATCTTCCGTACCAATCTACCCCTTTAAACCCCGTAATGTTTTAACAGTGTTGTAGTAATGGAATATGTAAATTGAGTGACTGACCAAAACCATGATATCAGTAAACATGTTGCAACTGTATAATCAGTTAAATGGAATATCAGGATAATGGAATGAATATCCATGGTTTGATTCAGTCAAAAATGAATATATTGTTAACTGTATTCAGGGATTCATGATTTCAAGTTGTGTTGGAATATGATTGAAATATAGATTGACTTGAATTATATTCAAGTCAGAATTAGTCAGACTCTAACCCGAGTCAGACTAAAAGAAAGATAATTTGAAGTTCAATATTAGCTAGGGGCCTTATTGTAATTTGTGAAACTTGAGGGGGTTTTATGTAAAAAGTACTTTTGTATAATTTTCAAAATATACCTCAAGTATTTAATAATCGTCTTTATTATTGTAATGGATGTGAATTTTATTTGTGTTATTCTAGTGAATATATCCTAATAAAAGTATTAACTGTTTATTTGAAATTCGTGGTATTTTAATGTAACTTTTAATCTATGATTTTTAGGAAAAAGTGGAAACTTGATATTATAACAAAATAAGTGTTTAAATGATAATTATATATAATAAAACACTTAAATGATTTTTAAATGAATATTTTATTTACAAAAAATATTACTTTCCTTAAATATTGTATTTAAACCTTTCGAGACCGAATGCTCCTTGCGGAGGTCTGAATCTCGCACCACTAGCCTGCGGGTGCACGATGAACCGTGCTATCCCTAACAGGTTCCCCACGAATGGGTTGTAATGGCACTTTGCTCAGGTTTTATAAATACTTTTAATTTAGGGAAAAGATTTTCTAAATATAGGGTATTTATTTGTAAAAGTATATAGTTCTCCATATTTTAGTTGTTAGGGTTTCCTAGACCATCTAACCTATCTTCTATGGTCTAAACGATGAATCATTAGAGCCTCAAATCGCCTCTTCACCATCATGCAGCCAGGTAAGTGCCAGGTAAGTGGGAAGGAACCACGTCGTGGGCCTAATTAATAACCACTAGCCTAGACACACTTGCCTAGTCACCACAAGACAGATTAGATAACGATCGATGTCCATGACCAATCGTGTTTTCATTTTGTATAAGTTTTATTTAAAAAGAATTTACAATTTAAAGATTAAACTAAAAGTTATAAAGATTATGGTATTTTAGTGAAAAAGTCCTATAATATCGTATTCTGTATTTTGTTATTCAGCAATTAGGGTTATAATGAGTGTGTGTAAGGGTAGGTCATTACCCCGTGACTTATATTAAGTTTTGGTGAAGTTTCAAGGTGAAATGAGTTATGTTAAAGTTAAGGGTATTAAAGTGCAAGAATACGGTTTCCATAAACGTTATCATTTCATGTGTGAAATTTCATCCAAATTGAATGAAACAAGTTTTGTTATCAAAATAAACATGATTAGGAGTGGGGTATCTAAATAGAACATTAAAATTTAACTTGATGGTATTTTTATGCAAGAAATACGGTTTTCTAAAGAACTTGTCATTTCATGTGGAAAAGTACAATTAAATTTGATTTAAGGGTGATTAATAGTCAACATGCAAGAGGGTTGATAATATGTATTAGGTGACAAGTGGAATTTTTAAGAAAAAACAGAATCGGAAATCGGTTTGTCCGATTTCCGTCGGGTTTCAAAAAGTCGTATTTTGCAAATATAGAAAAGAGAGGTAGAAGGTTGGGACTTACGGGTTTGGACAAGCTAAGCGTTCTAAAAGGTGTGGTGGTTGCCGATTTGTTGGAAACGTCACGTCGGTCTTGATCCGGTCGCCGGAATCCGTCGTCGGTTTCGGCAGCGCTTCGCTTCTCGCTCTTTGCACCAAGTTCTCAAGAGTTTTAGAGAGTATGCTTAGAGTTGTGAGGGGAAAAGGTAGAGGGTAGGGGCCTTTATATAGGGCTAGGCTAGGGTTAGGGTTAGGGTAGATGAAAAGTTAAAAAATAAAAATGTGATAAAATGTAATAAAAATGTATTAAAAGTGGAGTAATTGGGGGTTTTAAAGATCTCTGGAAGTGGTATTGGGCTGAAACTTTGCAGGTGAGTAGGGAATACCAAAAGACACAACTTTCATGTTGTGACCCTTGCCGGAATCGGCCTAAAAGGGGGTGACTCGGCCGTGACTCGGTCGGATCACTGAGTCGGCCGAGTCAAGGCCGAGTTGGCCGATTCCCGACCGAGTCCGGTGACCTGGATCTCCCCCGACGGTTCATCTACCCTCTGCAAGTGTTACATCTTTGGGTGTAGTGGGGTTTTTTGTGAGATATGCACGTGTAAACTCTTGGTATTCTAAAGGTTTTTTTAAAAATCAATATTAAAAATAATGTGGGGTATGGGATTCGAACTATGGTGGCTTAGTTCAGCAGTGCAAGGTATTACCAATGAGCTACAAGCTCCTTCTTGTAATTATTGTAAAGAGATAGATACTTAAAGTGTTATCAGCAACATTAATATTCCAAGTATACTTCAATTTTAAATCAAATTTTGGTATACAAAAATTGGAGTTGTTACAATCTACCCTCCTTACAAAAAATTTCGTCCTCGAAATTTACAACTTTTATTTAAGGACTAATTTACAAAAAGGTGCGGATATTTTGCACGCATCTCATCTTCCCTTTCCCACGTGGATTCTCCTGGAGTGTCTTTTCTCCACATTACCCGGACCAAATTAACTTCTTTGTTCCGAAGTGTCTTCACTTTGCTGTCCAGGATCTCCACAGGTTGCTGCTCACAAGACAAATCGGGCTGTATCGTGAGCTCTGAATGATCAAGTACATGGCTGGGGTCACTCACATACCTTCTGAGTTGGGATATGTGGAACACGTTATGCACTCCTTCCAATGAGGGTGGAAGCGCTAATCGGTATGCCACTTCACCGACTCGTTCGAGTATATCGAACGGTCCAATGTACCTCGGACTCAACTTTCCCCGTCTTCCAAATCTGATCACTCCGCGGTTCGGAGATATCTTCAAGAATACATGGTCTCCTGGCTGGAACTCCAAGTGTCGTCTCTTTGCATCAGCCCAATGTTTCTGTCTATCTTGGGCTATGCGCATTCTTTCTCTGATAGTACGAACCACATCAACGGTCGCTACTATCATCTCTGGTCCAAGGAGTTCCCTATCTCCGATGTCGTCCCAACTTAATGGCGATCGACACATCCTTCCATATAATACTGCAAAATGTGCCATTCCTATGCTTGCTTGGTAGCTGTTGTTGTACGCGAACTCCACAAGATGCAAGTGATCTTCCCACGATCCTTTGAAGTCGAGCATACATGCTCTGAGCATATCCTCCAAGATCTGAATAGTTCGTTCCGACTGACCATCTGTTTGTGGATGATAAGCCGTGCTGAAGTTCAGACTTGTTCCCAAGCTAGCTTGCAGACTTTGCCAAAATTGTGATCGGAACCTGGTGTCACGATCGGAGACAATGCAGACTGGTACTCCATGAAGTCTCACAATTTCCTGTATGAGTTCATGGGTATCAGAGATAGTACATTATGAAGAGTTTTTAAATCTAAATTAGATTATTACCTCCATGTACTTCTTTGCTAATGTCTCAGTTGATTGGCCAACTCGAAATGGGATGAAGTGAGCCGACTTTGTGAGTCGATCCACAATGACCCAAATCGCATCGTTACCTTTTGTGCTGCGAGGAAGAGCAGTTACAAAGTCCATCGTAATGTGCTGCCACTTCCATTCTGGAATTGGTAACGGTTGAAGTAATCCAGCAGTCCTGTGATGTTCAGCCTTTACTTGCTGACACACCAAACATTTTGCGACACTCCTGGCTACTTCACGCTTCATTCCATGCCACCAATAATTCTGACGTAGATCTTTGTACATTTTGGTACCTCCAGGATGTACTGAATAGGGAGAGCTGTGAGCTTCTTTCATTAACTCTTCCCGAACAGGACCCTTTGGTACACACAATCTGCTGCCGTATCTCAAAGATCCGTCTTCATTGATGATGAAATCTGTTCTGAGTCCATTCTCCACTTGTTCTCTGATCTTTTGCAACTTAGCATCGCTGGCTTGAGCTGCATTGATCTGATTGACAATGGTTGATTGAACTTGTAGATTCATCAAATTTGAAACGTCATCTGGCATGACTAGTTCGATCTCCATCTGATGTAGGTCTTGCTGAAGCTTCCACTGGGCGGTGAGATTCATTGCTAATGGTTGGCGACTAAGAGCATCAGGTACTACGTTCACCTTTCCTGGATGATATTGCAAATTGATGTCGAAGTCCGCCATAAGTTCTAACCATCTTCTCTGCCGCATATTCAACTCCTTCTGGGTAAACACATACTTCAGACTTTTACGATCTGTGTAGATGTTCACTCGTTCACCAAGTAAGTAGTGGCGCCAAATTTTAAGAGCAAAAATAACGGCTGCCAACTCTAGATCATGCGTCGGGTAATTGCGCTCATGAGTCTTCAGTTGTCTTGAAGTATAAGCCACAACCTTACCGTGCTGATGTAGAACACATCCTAATCCTTTACCGGATGCATCGCAATGTACTTCGAATCCTCCAGATTGATCCGGTAATACAAGAATAGGTGCAGACGTCAGCCTCGACTTGAGTTCTACAAAAGCTTGCTCGCATGCTTCTGACCACACAAATTCTTCATCTTTTCGTGTGAGCTTGGTCAGGGGTGTTGCTATCTTCGAAAAGCCTTCAATGAATCTTCTGTAATATCCAGCTAAACCCAAGAAACTCCGAATATCCTTCACTGATTTTGGTGTAGGCCATTCGCTGACTGCTGAAACTTTTGCTGGATCCACAGAAATCCCTTCTCCTGATACGATATGTCCAAGGAAACCAACTTGTTTTAACCAAAACTCGCACTTGCTGTATTTGGCATAAAGCTTATGTTGTCGAAGAGTTTCCAGGACAATTCGTAAGTGCTCCGCATGCTCTTTCCGGTTCTTAGAATATACCAGGATGTCGTCGATGAAGATGACAACGAACCTGTCTAAATACTCCCGGAAGACTTGGTTCATAAGATTCATGAAAATTGCTGGTGCATTGGTCACTCCAAATGGCATTACTAGAAATTCGTAATGTCCATAGCGAGTTCTGAAAGCTGTTTTGTGAATATCAGCTTCCTTGACCTTCACTTGATGATAACCTGAACGAAGATCTAGTTTAGAGAAGACACAAGATCCACTTAGCTGATCGAATAAGTCGTCGATGCGCGGAAGTGGATACTTGTTCTTAATAGTAACTTCGTTCAAGGCTCTATAGTCGATGCACATTCTATATGAACCTTCCTTCTTCTTCACCAGTAGTACAGGTGCTCCCCAACTCGAAGTGCTGGGACGAATCCATCCTTTCGCCAGTAATTCGTCCAACTGTGTTCGTACTTCCTTTAAACCTTCTGGACTTAGTCTATATGGTGCTTTGATTACTGGTTGTGCTCCTGGTACTAAGTCAATGCTAAATTCAAGAGCTCGATCAGGAGGCAAACCTGATATATCGTCAGGGAATACGTCATCGAACTCTCGAACTACCTCCGGTCTTGCTTCTTCTTCTGCATGAGCTGCCGCAACTATTGCTTCCCTTGGCTTTGCTTTGTAAGTGCTTGGCTCCAATGTACGGTCTCCACTCTTAAAGTAAAAGATCGGATGATCTGGAATCTCAAATACTACCCTCCTTTGGCGACAGTCAATGGTAGCATAAAAGGTTCCAAGCCAGTCCATTCCTAGAACCACATCAAAGTTCGGTATGTCCAGTACTTTGAAGTCAGCGTAAAATTCTCGATTGCAGACGATGACCGGACACATGCTGTATCCCATAGTTGCCTTTAGAACACCATTTCCGGAACTGACGTTCCAGCAGGATACGAGCGGTGAGACTGGAATCGCATGGGTTCGGACAAACCGTTGCGACATAAAGCAGTGAGATGCTCCAGTATCAAACAGTGCAAGTGCAGGTAGTGAAGCTACTAGAATTGTACCTAAGGTATATGGGATAGGTTTTAGGTATAGGGAAAGTGTGTAGGTAACCAAAACTAGAAGATAAATTTGGGAAGGAAATTTACCAGTAATGACTTGGCCAGTGGCCTCAGCTTCTTCAACAGACATCATAAAAGCCTGGCGCTTCGGCACATTCCTCCTGGCCTGAGGAGCATTCCTCTGAACGTTTCTTTGTGCTTGATGGAACTGTCGAGGAGGTGGTGCAGCTTGTGGTCCTCTAGGTGGTGCAGGTAGTGCAAGTCTGGTAGCAGGTGCTGGAAGAGCTGGTCGCTGCTGATAGTTGTTAGCTGGCCGGGTTGCAGCATCTGAGTTCTGCCTTTGAGGACAGGATCCAATGTCATGAGTGGCTGAACCGCAGATCAAGCAAAGGCGGTTGGCTCGACGGCAATCCTTCATCATATGTCCCTTTCTCTTACAGTAGGTGCAAAAGGCTGGGCTAGGGTGATGAGTTGGTACTCCGGGACGCCTCGGCACGAAGGATGGTCTGGACGTGGCTCCACCTGCCATCTGGTTGGCAGGACGCTTGACTCCTACAGAGTGAGGTCTTCCCCTCTCTTTTATCACTGCCTCGTAACTGCGGGCAGCTTCCAGGGCTTCCTCGTGAGTCAAAAACTTCCCGGTGGCTAGAGCAGCCTTGATTTCGGTGTCCAAACCTTGCTGAAAACGACGGGCTCTGATCTCGTCCGTCGGTATCAGGTGTGCCGCGAATCTGTTTAAAGATTGTGTTAGCTGTGTAGTAGGTGATATTAAAAAATTTGAACTACTGTGACAGATCTTACCGGCTCAACATAGTAAACTCAGCATCATACTCATCTACAGATTTCTCCCACATAGATCCTTGTTGTAGGTGAATAAATTGCTGTTCCATAGCGAACCTGGCGGTCACAGGGAAATATTTCGCGTCGAACTTCTCGCGAAATGTTTTCCATTCAATCGGCTGGGCTAGACGGGTCTCTTCCGCCTTCCACCAATTTCGAGCGTTATCCGTGAGCTGTAGCTTCGCTACACGGACCCAGGCATTATCTGGCACTTGAGCTGCTGCCAGATCATCTTCAATACTTTGCGCCCATTCTTCTGCTTCGAGAGGGCTCCCTTTTCCCGAGAATTGCTTCGGGTGCAACGCTCTGAACTGTTTGATTCCCGGTGCATCTGTCTCAGGACGACTCAGAAGTTGTTGCTGTCCCTCTAGCAGACTGCGGATCGCATCGAAAAGCATGGTTTGCTCAGTGGATGGTGCGGGAACAACTGGAGTGAGAGGTAGTGCTGAAGGGGTGTTGTTGGCATTGGTGCTGGTGTTGTTCGGGGAATTGTTTGGGGAATCCATAATCCTGAAGAAAAATTTGGATTAGGACAGATTCAAATACATGAAATGATAAGATTGAAGGAATAAAAACTTGTAAGATTCAAATAACATGAATTGTAAAGAATGTTTTAGTTGCTGTTTCTTGTGTTACATTGCTTAGGTTGTTCACGCAGACCAGAACTGCATGATAGGGATTCATACAGCTCTGACCTGCATGGGCCACCAACAAAACCTGTCACGCCCCGCTTCCCAGTGTACGGCGAAGTGGACGTGACGAGGCCCGCTACGTATGTACTCAGAAGTACATACGCTAAGCGTAACTAAGCAATATAAAATGAATCACAAGAGACGAATAATAGAAATAACAGCAACTTTTATTAATAACATTCTTTATACAATGCATGAAATGAAAATACAACTGGAATGAAAAAAAGAAAGCAATGCCTAAACAGTGGCATAATAATAAAAGGAAATACTGGAAAGAACAAGTACAAAGTCTAGAGCTCTGGATCTTCTTGGAACTGCTCCAAATCTTCAGTTGTTGGCTCGGTCTCAACTTGGTCCAACGCACCTGACGACATTCAAAGAAGAAAGAAATAGAATGTCGTCAGCGAACAGGTCGCTCGGTAAGTCCCAAAGAAAAGTGGAGTGAGAATGGCAGAGTAACAGTATTTTCTAGAGTATTATGTTGTAGAATATTATGGAATATTGTTTAACGCAGTTGTTTGTAGCTTGGTACAGAAGAATGCCAGTGTATACGAGGGGGATCTCTATATGCTAGAGATCAGTGCAAACGGAGAGTACAAGGAACCGTTATGCCACGGTACAACAGCAACAGTATTCATGTTAGGTGTCTTAATCTGACCACCTCATTCCACTTTTAACATCTTCCGTACCAATCTACCCCTTTAAACCCCGTAATGTTTTAACAGTGTTGTAGTAATGGAATATGTAAATTGAGTGACTGACCAAAACCATGATATCAGTAAACATGTTGCAACTGTATAATCAGGTAAATGGAATATCAGGATAATGGAATGAATATCCATGGTTTGATTCAGTCAAAAATGAATATATTGTTAACTGTATTCAGGGATTCATGATTTCAAGTTGTGTTGGAATATGATTGAAATATAGATTGACTTGAATTATATTCAAGTCAGAATTAGTCAGACTCTAACCCGAGTCAGACTAAAAGAAAGATAATTTGAAGTTCAATATTAGCTAGGGGCCTTATTGTAATTTGTGAAACTTGAGGGGGTTTTATGTAAAAAGTACTTTTGTATAATTTTCAAAATATACCTCAAGTATTTAATAATCGTCTTTATTATTGTAATGGATGTGAATTTTATTTGTGTTATTCTAGTGAATATATCCTAATAAAAGTATTAACTGTTTATTTGAAATTCGTGGTATTTTAATGTAACTTTTAATCTATGATTTTTAGGAAAAAGTGGAAACTTGATATTATAACAAAATAAGTGTTTAAATGATAATTATATATAATAAAACACTTAAATGATTTTTAAATGAATATTTTATTTACAAAAAATATTACTTTCCTTAAATATTGTATTTAAACCTTTCGAGACCGAATGCTCCTTGCGGAGGTCTGAATCTCGCACTACTAGCCTGCGGGTGCACGATGAACCGTGCTATCCCTAACAGGTTCCCCACGAATGGGTTGTAATGGCACTTTGCTCAGGTTTTATAAATACTTTTAATTTAGGGAAAAGATTTTCTAAATATAGGGTATTTATTTGTAAAAGTATATAGTTCTCCATATTTTAGTTGTTAGGGTTTCCTAGACCATCTAACCTATCTTCTATGGTCTAAACGATGAATCATTAGAGCCTCAAATCGCCTCTTCACCATCATGCAGCCAGGTAAGTGCCAGGTAAATGGGAAGGAACCACGTCGTGGGCCTAATTAATAACCACTAGCCTAGACACACTTGCCTAGTCACCACAAGACAGATTAGATAACGATCGATGTCCATGACCAATCGTGTTTTCATTTTGTATAAGTTTTATTTAAAAAGAATTTACAATTTAAAGATTAAACTAAAAGTTATAAAGATTATGGTATTTTAGTGAAAAAGTCCTATAATATCGTATTCTGTATTTTGTTATTCAGCAATTAGGGTTATAATGAGTGTGTGTAAGGGTAGGTCATTACCCCGTGACTTATATTAAGTTTTGGTGAAGTTTCAAGGTGAAATGAGTTATGTTAAAGTTAAGGGTATTAAAGTGCAAGAATACGGTTTCCATAAACGTTATCATTTCATGTGTGAAATTTCATCCAAATTGAATGAAACAAGTTTTGTTATCAAAATAAACATGATTAGGAGTGGGGTATCTAAATAGAACATTAAAATTTAACTTGATGGTATTTTTATGCAAGAAATACGGTTTTCTAAAGAACTTGTCATTTCATGTGGAAAAGTACAATTAAATTTGATTTAAGGGTGATTAATAGTCAACATGCAAGAGGGTTGATAATATGTATTAGGTGACAAGTGGAATTTTTAAGAAAAAACAGAATCGGAAATCGGTTTGTCCGATTTCCGTCGGGTTTCAAAAAGTCGTATTTTGCAAATATAGAAAAGAGAGGTAGAAGGTTGGGACTTACGGGTTTGGACAAGCTAAGCGTTCTAAAAGGTGTGGTGGTTGCCGATTTGTTGGAAACGTCACGTCGGTCTTGATCCGGTCGCCGGAATCCGTCGTCGGTTTCGGCAGCGCTTCGCTTCTCGCTCTTTGCACCAAGTTCTCAAGAGTTTTAGAGAGTATGCTTAGAGTTGTGAGGGGAAAAGGTAGAGGGTAGGGGCCTTTATATAGGGCTAGGCTAGGGTTAGGGTTAGGGTAGATGAAAAGTTAAAAAATAAAAATGTGATAAAATGTAATAAAAATGTATTAAAAGTGGAGTAATTGGGGGTTTTAAAGATCTCTGGAAGTGGTATTGGGCTGAAACTTTGCAGGTGAGTAGGGAATACCAAAAGACACAACTTTCATGTTGTGACCCTTGCCGGAATCGGCCTAAAAGGGGGTGACTCGGCCGTGACTCGGTCGGATCACTGAGTCGGCCGAGTCAAGGCCGAGTTGGCCGATTCCCGACCGAGTCCGGTGACCTGGATCTCCCCCGACGGTTCATCTACCCTCTGCAAGTGTTACATCTTTGGGTGTAGTGGGGTTTTTTGTGAGATATGCACGTGTAAACTCTTGGTATTCTAAAGGTTTTTTTAAAAATCAATATTAAAAATAATGTGGGGTATGGGATTCGAATTATGGTGGCTTAGTTCAGCAGTGCAAGGTATTACCAATGAGCTACAAGCTCCTTCTTGTAATTATTGTAAAGAGATAGATACTTAAAGTGTTATCAGCAACATTAATATTCCAAGTATACTTCAATTTTAAATCAAATTTTGGTATACAAAAATTGGAGTTGTTACAATCTACCCTCCTTACAAAAAATTTCGTCCTCGAAATTTACAACTTTTATTTAAGGACTAATTTACAAAAAGGTGTGGATATTTTGCACGCATCTCATCTTCCCTTTCCCACGTGGATTCTCCTGGAGTGTCTTTTCTCCACATTACCCGGACCAAATTAACTTCTTTGTTCCGAAGTGTCTTCACTTTGCTGTCCAGGATCTCCACAGGTTGCTGCTCACAAGACAAATCGGGCTGTATCGTGAGCTCTGAATGATCAAGTACATGGCTGGGGTCACTCACATACCTTCTGAGTTGGGATATGTGGAACACGTTATGCACTCCTTCCAATGAGGGTGGAAGCGCTAATCGGTATGCCACTTCACCGACTCGTTCGAGTATATCGAACGGTCCAATGTACCTCGGACTCAACTTTCCCCGTCTTCCAAATCTGATCACTCCGCGGTTCGGAGATATCTTCAAGAATACATGGTCTCCTGGCTGGAACTCCAAGTGTCGTCTCTTTGCATCAGCCCAATGTTTCTGTCTATCTTGGGCTATGCGCATTCTTTCTCTGATAGTACGAACCACATCAACGGTCGCTACTATCATCTCTGGTCCAAGGAGTTCCCTATCTCCGATGTCGTCCCAACTTAATGGCGATCGACACATCCTTCCATATAATGCTGCAAAATGTGCCATTCCTATGCTTGCTTGGTAGCTGTTGTTGTACGCGAACTCCACAAGATGCAAGTGATCTTCCCACGATCCTTTGAAGTCGAGCATACATGCTCTGAGCATATCCTCCAAGATCTGAATAGTTCGTTCCGACTGACCATCTGTTTGTGGATGATAAGCCGTGCTGAAGTTCAGACTTGTTCCCAAGCTAGCTTGCAGACTTTGCCAAAATTGTGATCGGAACCTGGTGTCACGATCGGAGACAATGCAGACTGGTACTCCATGAAGTCTCACAATTTCCTGTATGAGTTCATGGGTATCAGAGATAGTACATTATGAAGAGTTTTTAAATCTAAATTAGATTATTACCTCCATGTACTTCTTTGCTAATGTCTCAGTTGATTGGCCAACTCGAAATGGGATGAAGTGAGCCGACTTTGTGAGTCGATCCACAATGACCCAAATCGCATCGTTACCTTTTGTGCTGCGAGGAAGAGCAGTTACAAAGTCCATCGTAATGTGCTGCCACTTCCATTCTGGAATTGGTAACGGTTGAAGTAATCCAGCAGTCCTGTGATGTTCAGCCTTTACTTGCTGACACACCAAACATTTTGCGACACTCCTGGCTACTTCACGCTTCATTCCATGCCACCAATAATTCTGACGTAGATCTTTGTACATTTTGGTACCTCCAGGATGTACTGAATAGGGAGAGCTGTGAGCTTCTTTCATTAACTCTTCCCGAACAGGACCCTTTGGTACACACAATCTGCTGCCGTATCTCAAAGATCCGTCTTCATGGATGATGAAATCTGTTCTGAGTCCATTCTCCACTTGTTCTCTGATCTTTTGCAACTTAGCATCGCTGGCTTGAGCTGCTTTGATCTGATTGACAATGGTTGATTGAACTTGTAGATTCATCAAATTTGAAACGTCATCTGGCATGACTAGTTCGATCTCCATCTGATGTAGGTCTTGCTGAAGCTTCCACTGGGCGGTGAGATTCATTGCTAATGGTTGGCGACTAAGAGCATCAGGTACTACGTTCACCTTTCCTGGATGATATTGCAAATTGATGTCGAAGTCCGCCATAAGTTCTAACCATCTTCTCTGCCGCATATTCAACTCCTTCTGGGTAAACACATACTTCAGACTTTTATGATCTGTGTAGATGTTCACTCGTTCACCAAGTAAGTAGTGGCGCCAAATTTTAAGAGCAAAAATAACGGCTGCCAACTCTAGATCATGCGTCGGGTAATTGCGCTCATGAGTCTTCAGTTGTCTTGAAGCATAAGCCACAACCTTACCGTGCTGATGTAGAACACATCCTAATCCTTTACCGGATGCATCGCAATGTACTTCGAATCCTCCAGATTGATCCGGTAATACAAGAATAGGTGCAGACGTCAGCCTCGACTTGAGTTCTACAAAAGCTTGCTCGCATGCTTCTGACCACACAAATTCTTCATCTTTTCGTGTGAGCTTGGTCAGGGGTGTTGCTATCTTCGAAAAGCCTTCAATGAATCTTCTGTAATATCCAGCTAAACCCAAGAAACTCCGAATATCCTTCACTGATTTTGGTGTAGGCCATTCGCTGACTGCTGAAACTTTTGCTGGATCCACAGAAATCCCTTCTCCTGATACGATATGTCCAAGGAAACCAACTTGTTTTAACCAAAACTCGCACTTGCTGTATTTGGCATAAAGCTTATGTTGTCGAAGAGTTTCCAGGACAATTCGTAAGTGCTCCGCATGCTCTTTCCGGTTCTTAGAATATACCAGGATGTCGTCGATGAAGATGACAACGAACCTGTCTAAATACTCCCGGAAGACTTGGTTCATAAGATTCATGAAAATTGCTGGTGCATTGGTCACTCCAAATGGCATTACTAGAAATTCGTAATGTCCATAGCGAGTTCTGAAAGCTGTTTTGTGAATATCAGCTTCCTTGACCTTCACTTGATGATAACCTGAACGAAGATCTAGTTTAGAGAAGACACAAGATCCACTTAGCTGATCGAATAAGTCGTCGATGCGCGGAAGTGGATACTTGTTCTTAATAGTAACTTCGTTCAAGGCTCTATAGTCGATGCGCATTCTATATGAACCTTCCTTCTTCTTCACCAGTAGTACAGGTGCTCCCCAACTCGAAGTGCTGGGACGAATCCATCCTTTCGCCAGTAATTCGTCCAACTGTGTTCGTACTTCCTTTAAACCTTCTGGACTTAGTCTATATGGTGCTTTGATTACTGGTTGTGCTCCTGGTACTAAGTCAATGCTAAATTCAAGAGCTCGATCAGGAGGCAAACCTGATATATCGTCAGGGAATACGTCATCGAACTCTCGAACTACCTCCGGTCTTGCTTCTTCTTCTGCATGAGCTGCCGCAACTATTGCTTCCCTTGGCTTTGCTTTGTAAGTGCTTGGCTCCAATGTACGGTCTCCACTCTTAAAGTAAAAGATCGGATGATCTGGAATCTCAAATACTACCCTCCTTTGGCGACAGTCGATGGTAGCATAAAAGGTTCCAAGCCAGTCCATTCCTAGAACCACATCAAAGTTCGGTATGTCCAGTACTTTGAAGTCAGCGTAAAATTCTCGATTGCAGACGATGACCGGACACATGCTGTATCCCATAGTTGCCTTTAGAACACCATTTCCGGAACTGACGTTCCAGCAGGATACGAGCGGTGAGACTGGAATCGCATGGGTTCGGACAAACCGTTGCGACATAAAGCAGTGAGATGCTCCAGTATCAAACAGTGCAAGTGCAGGTAGTGAAGCTACTAGAATTGTACCTAAGGTATATGGGATAGGTTTTAAGTATAGGGAAAGTGTGTAGGTAACCAAAACTAGAAGATAAATTTGGGAAGGAAATTTACCAGTAATGACTTGGCCAGTGGCCTCAGCTTCTTCAACAGACATCATAAAAGCCTGGCGCTTCGGCACATTCCTCCTGGCCTGAGGAGCATTCCTCTGAACGTTTCTTTGTGCTTGATGGAACTGTCGAGGAGGTGGTGCAGCTTGTGGTCCTCTAGGTGGTGCAGGTAGTGCAAGTCTGGTAGCAGGTGCTGGAAGAGCTGGTCGCTGCTGATAGTTGTTAGCTGGCCGGGTTGCAGCAACTGAGTTCTGCCTTTGAGGAGAGGATCCAATGTCATGAGTGGCTGAACCGCAGATCAAGCAAAGGCGGTTGGCTCGACGGCAATCCTTCATCATATGTCCCTTTCTCTTACAGTAGGTGCAAAAGGCTGGGCTAGGGTGATGAGTTGGTACTCCGGGACGCCTCGGCACGAAGGATGGTCTGGACGTGGCTCCACCTGCCATCTGGTTGGCAGGACGCTTGACTCCTACAGAGTGAGGTCTTCCCCTCTCTTTTATCACTGCCTCGTAACTGCGGGCAGCTTCCAGGGCTTCCTCGTGAGTCAAAAACTTCCCGGTGGCTAGAGCAGCCTTGATTTCGGTGTCCAAACCTTGCTGAAAACGACGGGCTCTGATCTCGTCCGTCGGTATCAGGTGTGCCGCGAATCTGTTTAAAGATTGTGTTAGCTGTGTAGTAGGTGATATTAAAAAATTTGAACTACTGTGACAGATCTTACCGGCTCAACATAGTAAACTCAGCATCATACTCATCTACAGATTTCTCCCACATAGATCCTTGTTGTAGGTGAATAAATTGCTGTTCCATAGCGAACCTGGCGGTCACAGGGAAATATTTCGCGTCGAACTTCTCGCGAAATGTTTTCCATTCAATCGGCTGGGCTAGACGGGTCTCTTCCGCCTTCCACCAATTTCGAGCGTTATCCGTGAGCTGTAGCTTCGCTACACGGACCCAGGCATTATCTGGCACTTGAGCTGCTGCCAGATCATCTTCAATACTTTGCGCCCATTCTTCTGCTTCGAGAGGGCTCCCTTTTCCCGAGAATTGCTTCGGGTGCAACGCTCTGAACTGTTTGATTCCCGGTGCATCTGTCTCAGGACGACTCAGAAGTTGTTGCTGTCCCTCTAGCAGACTGCGGATCGCATCGAAAAGCATGGTTTGCTCAGTGGATGGTGCGGGAACAACTGGAGTGAGAGGTAGTGCTGAAGGGGTGTTGTTGGCATTGGTGCTGGTGTTGTTCGGGGAATTGTTTGGGGAATCCATAATCCTGAAGAAAAATTTGGATTAGGACAGATTCAAATACATGAAATGATAAGATTGAAGGAATAAAAACTTGTAAGATTCAAATAACATGAATTGTAAAGAATGTTTTAGTTGCTGTTTCTTGTGTTACATTGCTTAGGTTGTTCACGCAGACCAGAACTGCATGATAGGGATTCATACAGCTCTGACCTGCATGGGCCACCAACAAAACCTGTCACGCCCCGCTTCCCAGTGTACGGCGAAGTGGACGTGACGAGGCCCGCTACGTATGTACTCAGAAGTACATACGCTAAGCGTAACTAAGCAATATAAAATGAATCACAAGAGACGAATAATAGAAATAACAGCAACTTTTATTAATAACATTCTTTATACAATGCATGAAATGAAAATACAACTGGAATGAAAAAAAGAAAGCAATGCCTAAACAGTGGCATAATAATAAAAGGAAATACTGGAAAGAACAAGTACAAAGTCTAGAGCTCTGGATCTTCTTGGAACTGCTCCAAATCTTCAGTTGTTGGCTCGGTCTCAACTTGGTCCAACGCACCTGACGACATTCAAAGAAGAAAGAAATAGAATGTCGTCAGCGAACAGGTCGCTCGGTAAGTCCCAAAGAAAAGTGGAGTGAGAATGGCAGAGTAACAGTATTTTCTAGAGTATTATGTTGTAGAATATTATGGAATATTGTTTAACGCAGTTGTTTGTAGCTTGGTACAGAAGAATGCCAGTGTATACGAGGGGGATCTCTATATGCTAGAGATCAGTGCAAACGGAGAGTACAAGGAACCGTTATGCCACGGTACAACAGCAACAGTATTCATGTTAGGTGGACATTACATGATATTGTTTGAAGATATCTATAGTTTTTTTAAATTTAGATTAAATGAATGTGGTTAGTGGTAATATTAGAATTGCGATATTTATAAGTTATACAAAATAACAACTATATAAGGGCTTATGTATAAGGTATATTCTTTTTGTGCTTTTGAGCATGAAAAAGAACGTGTAATAAATGAGAAAGAGAAGCAGAATTGTTGACTTTTCATCTTCTTATTTTTGTCTTTTGTGGTAGATGAGCTGGACATCTCCAATTCTCCACTTTGGTTAATTGAATTTTGTTGTTTTTTCTATTTTTGTTGATTAATGACATCATCTAAGGACTTCTAGACTTCTAGTCAGGGGCTGTTTGTTTGCAAGAAATTGCCAAAACTTATAGAAATTGGGGGACATGACACTATTCATCAAAACAAAAAAGCATGGATTACTATTCCTTTATTCATTTGCATGGAATAGAAATTGCAAGTTTTGGGAATTGACATCATCAAAATGAGAATTGACATCACATTTTTAGCAATTTCAAATCCAAGCTTTTTTTTGGATGGAATTGTCCATTTCCAAAGACACATAGAATTAGAGATGTTATTTCATATGAGAAAAGTCATGACTCCCTACTTTCTCCCTGCTTTTTCTCTCTCTCTCTCCCCTCCTTGTCCAATTGCCAAAACTCAATTTTTTTTTTAGTTCAACCAAACAAAGTAAAAGTTTGAAGGGGGCAAAAAACATTCCAAATCTTTACCGGCAAACAAAGGAATGGTAATTCCAGAAGACAATTTATTTTTGTAAGATCTTAATTTCCATTCTTGTTTTTTTTATTCCGGTGACAAAATATCCCTTATAATAGGAAAGATACAAATCAAAAGTAAATTTCGGGTAGGCCAAATCAGATCCGAACCAGTAAGGGAAAAAAACTCATCCACTAAGCAACCCCACCCTCAACAACAACTACATCATTCTTCTCTGTTATTAGAAAAAAACAACACCGACATCAATTATTCATGATTCTCTCATTACCCTGCTGCTTGCTGCATGGCCAAACGCGAGAGAGAGACTCACAAAAGAAAAACCCAAATCCTCTCATACAAAGATCAAACTTTTCTTACGATTTTAAACCCACAAGAAATTCTACTCGAAATCGACGAAACTCAAAACAATTATGAGGAAGACAACTACACCGATTTTCGTCGCCGATCTTAATTCCCAATTTTGTCGTCCGTTTTTGTAGTTACCGATTTTCGTCGCCGGCCTTTCTTTGGCTGCGAGAATACAAACAAGCTCTACACCACCTCATTCCAAACGAACTCTATGCTCATGCATGATTTAGAGTGTTTTTCATCATCTTATGGAGATGGATGCGCTCGTGTTTCGGGATTGTACAGACTCCATCTACCGATGGTAGCTAGGGATTTATTGATTGTAAGAATTCTAATCTCCAGCAGCCGCGAACAAAACTGCCGTTAATTACTCTTCGCTCTGACGCGAGTGAATCTCCGATTGAGGCGTGTCATGCAAACTCGCTCTGTGATGTGTATTGTGCTTGAAGACAATTTTATACCTCTTTGAACATCTCGGGAGCTATCATACGGGGTCCCGTTGCCCAGTTAGCTAGCGGGGATCCCAAAATCGGAGAGCTCCGAGACTTGAGTGCGTCGGAGAGCTCCAAGAATGGAAAAAGAGGAAGAGTAAGAAGCAGGAGGCCCTTTTGAGAGTCCCGAAAGCAATGAACCCCATTTGGGGGGGCCTGAAGCGATGGACCCCCTTTGGGGGTCACGAAGTCAGGAGCCTTCCATTGGGGTGGGGGGCCCGCAGCCGGAAGCCCTTCTGGGAGGGGGGTGTTTCCCAAAATAAGGACACCCCTCAAGGGGGTGTCCCGAAACAAGGGACCCTTTTGGAGGGTCCTGAAGATAGGAACCCTCTTTGGGGGGGGGCCCGAATCAGAGATCCCGAGGTTGAACACTGGGTGTCCCGTGTTCACATGATGGGGAACATGGGTTGCAATCCATGTACCTATGTATCTCGTGGAGAGATCTGGCACCGGCGTGGTGAAAACCAAGAGCTTTCACCGCGTTCATTTATTCGAAAATATACTTGTCAAGGATGAAAGCCACTCCAAGGGTCTTTCTTCTTCCTTGATCTTCAATTTGATGAGAAAAAGTTGCTTCTTTCTTTGGTTTTGGTCTTGGATCTTGAGCTCTCGAGATGGCGTTTTCTTAAAGAAATGAGTTCTCTTTAATGGATTGTTTTTGGGTAGTAGGGGATGAAGGAGATGAGAGAAACTCAAAAAGATCTCTCTTTTATTTTAGGTCTCACTCGCTTTGAGTCAGAAGATAAAGGAGAAAGAGACTTGACTTTTTCTTGTTGGAGGTTCAAAACCTTAACAAAAATTATGAGAGAGGAAAAACTTGTCATTTCAATATATTGTTGGGTTTAAATACATTTATATATTTTCACTTAAGCCCTGAACTAAAATTGGTTTTTTGTCTTTTTTTCTTATATTAGTCCTACTTATTACATAATACATCTATTTATTACATTTAAATTCTTTTCGAGACCGGCCCTCATGTTTGAGCTTGGACCGGTTTGGGCTGGGCTTGGGCCCACTTGGCTTTGGTTCGGGCTTCGGTCCACTTGACTTGGACTTGACGCAGACCCACTTTTTGTATCTCGATTTTAACCTTTTGACTTCGGTCATGGACTGTAATTTTTGACCCCAACACATGGTACAAGAACGAGCTCTACGCTCATGATTTTATAACCAGCTCTATACTCATGATAAAAATCGCAACTATAAAGTCGCAGGCACATATATCCATCATATATACCCATAAATATAGGATGCCTTGAACGAGTTCAACCACAAAACACAAACTCCTCCGAAACAATCGCAACAAGAGCAAGATGAGCATAGATCTTCTATGGTCACAACTTATTTATCAGCTGATTTTTTTTTTCTTCAAATGAATCATTCCAACCGTTTTGAATTCATCAGAAGTGATATCGTGACTATGTTTTAAAAAAACTAATTACTAACTCTAATCTAATAACTTAAGTGATCAAAGACGGTAAAAAAAATCAATAATCTTCTAGATTGAAACCGTACGCAAACCTGCAAAAAATCACCATGTTTCGTAATGAAGATTTCAGTGAGTCAAGTTTGTTGTACTCATGATTTTGTTAGCGAAGGTTTTGGTGATTCTCTGATGAAGTGACGATCATAAACTGCGATAGCCGCCATGCCTGCTTCTCTACATTAGTTTTCCAAATCTGAGCATGTGAGATCTGTGTGCTCCGCCCAGCTTCATCAGACATCTTCCCCTTATAAACTCGTCTTCCGTGTATGGATCCGTAATATTTTGTCGCGTAATTCTGTACCTGGCAGTGGTTCATTCAGTACCTGATTCATAACAACGCAAAACAGTATTATCAAGGGCCGTATTAGCCATCTTCTTTAACCCTGAGACATGACCTATGGTACGCTCGACATTGAGTCACAACATACAACCACAAAAATCTTCTGACAGGCAACGATAAGGGTACTTTCCTCTCATTATTTTCTTCGGGTTTTAGCATAATTAGAGCAAAATGGATGTGTGAGGACAGAAAAAGTCAGAACATAATGATGGAACTGATTTTTATTAGTGCAATGACATAGAACATGTGAAAAGGGACATAAGCAGAGAAGGATATGTAAAACTAAAATCATAACATCTGCAACAGTGATTAAAAGGCTGCAGCCACATGGCTACGGTCGCGTGGCCAACAAAAAGGACAAAAATGGGTAACTGCAGCCCCATGGCTGCTATCGCGTGACCTGTCCCTGGGTGTAGGTCCCACCCCAACTTAAACCATGTCGAGTGTAGCCTCATGCAACTCTTTAAAAAATTTGATCAAATTACTCACTGAAAACATGCACCACACAACTAGTTTATATGTTAAGTTTGCCATGAAAGATCAACAGACACCAAATCAAAAAGGCCTGGACATTTAAGAGCGGCATCGATTGCCTGAGGACGATTTGTAGCAACCAACACACTATCTCCCTATAAACAAAACAAAATATAACGTTTATTACAAAGGTCGGCCAAAAGAAAATTCACGGTCCGCCTTACTCTAGCAGAACACCGATCGTAGATTCTTCAAGGCCATCCATTTCCGTCAGCAGAGTGTAAAGGATTCCTTCACCAACACTTTGATTTCCACTTGAATCTGTAGGGTTAGCTTAGCATCTTAGCAAGGTTTTGTCAAGCATCAATCATGCTACTTTAAAAAAATTTGGGTGCTAAACAAACCCTAACCAAGATCTTAACTAGAGTATTAGGAAAAACAAAGCAAGTAAACAACTTTACTTCTAAGAGTTGGGATTACAACCTTTGTAGTCCGGTCCTTCATTTCAAATAGCTCCGTGTAGTAGTCCCATCCTCTGCGATCGTAAACTCCGGACTCTAGAGAGGCTTTATGAAGAAACGAACGTACTTACTTCGATGACTTCGAGGCCGAAAATGATCTACGTCGAGTAGACACTGACTCAAGCTATTCCTTCACTAGGTCATGAACTTTGTGAAGAGAACACACTCTACTACATGACAAGTGGTAGAGGATGAAGAAATAGGAGGTGGGCTCACTTTAAAATTGATTTTCTCACTTTATTTCTCATACCTCCATTGAAGTTAGAAAGCTTTTCATGGAGCTTGAAGAAGAAGAAGAAGAACTCATGAATAATCCATCCAAATGAATTATTGCACCCATGGTTGAGTTAAAGCTATCATGCTTAACTCATGTAGAGAAATAACCACACGCTATGGTTAAGGGTTGGGTTTGATAAATATCTTTAACTAGTCAAAAGAGTTGACTTTGTCAAAACTTATCCAAAAGCTTTTGTCCAAGTTTTAGCATAACAAACTCAATCTCTTTTGAATTAGCTTAACATAAATAGAAACCCTAACTTAACCCTAGTATGATATTAATCTCATACACCCATCTTGTATGTATCATCAAGCATGACACAATACATGTATACAAATATACATATCACATATATACAATGTGCACACCAAGTGAGAAAAGAAATCATTAGTGAGCTAAATATTAGTCAATATAATATAATATATCAAATATATATAATTATACATTAAATTATCAAATCAACTCTTGATTTAATAATCCGGCTATATCACATATAACCGACTAATATGAAATGCAACATCTTATCGAATCAACGCCTGATCCGATAACTCGGCTATATCACATATAACCATTCATGTCACACATCGCGAGAATAGAATGCGGTATCTTATACACGCATCAATTTTGGTCCTGCACATATCATATATGCGCTCCTACTCCGTTTCGCTTGAGCCGGGAAACCTCTGTGTAGGACTCTAAAGACTCGTCAATACGCCAGCAGTAGGTGATGATCATATCAAACACCCACAAGCCGCAAGCGGTCTGCTAAACGTAATGGCCACCCGGGTATTGAGCGATCAGAAGATCAACAAGCAAGCTTGTTCGTACTCCTGTGAATCCAACCAGTAACACTCCCGTACACTCCGGTCTCTTCGTCTGATATGCTGCATATCTCGCCTAGGGGTGGTAAACGTCAGACCCCAGTAGCTTGATAAGTCGTGTCGATATGAGGTCTATAACAGTTCGAGAAACTAATGGTAACACTTACCAGTAAATCTCAGCAACCCTGGCCTGAGATTTCCAGTTATAGCCAATCGAACACAGCGCAACATCAACTCCCTATACCGGGAGAGACGAACCCCTCCTATCGCTCATTGCCTCCATGTGATTCGGGACTGTACCCAAAAGCCACCTTTTTGCACGTCCTCTTGGACGTGGTATGATGGAAATCAAAGCACAGTGGGAATCACACAAGACTCTATGACGATCTCGGGTCTACAGACTAACCTGTACCAGTATCATCAGAGAACTGCCATCTGACGTGAGGTATAATACCATCTGGGAGTTCTCGGCGAGTCCGTCCAGTGTACCCAGTCTCTACTGAGCACCCGTATACCTTCTCTGATTTCAAACACCAATGGATATGGGATCATCCATCGCCCATCATATGTGTTAAGAAGCGCATTCGCTAGTCTACTCTGGAGTATCGATGCCCTGTCTCGGTACTCCCACTACTAGGAACATTTGAAGGATATACTTGGCGACTACACTGTCCCCACTAGTATGATCTGCATCATAGTCCTGGTAGTCAAGTACTCATCCTAAGGGCTTTATCAACATGTGACATAGAGACAATCAGAGTACATGTTAAGATAAAGAGTAACTAGATAGCATACTATCATGTCGAGCAAGAAAGTCCTCCCTATATATGTCCAAGCATCCACTATAATATACATCGTATGTACAGTAATGGCCTATAGGGCATACATATCACTAACAATCTCCCACTTGCACTAGGGCCATCTGTTGTGGTATCGTATACCCAACAATCAGTTGTGGTTGAAATATCTCATACTCAACCATCCCATAAAAGTCTCTACTGGAAAATAGGCCTTTGTGAGTGGATCCGCGCTGTTGTCCTCTGTGTCTACTCTCCTAACCTCGACTTTCCTGGAGATCAACCATCTCCATGATCATGTGATATTGCCTAAGAATATGTCTGGATCACAGATGGGACGGGGGTTCCTAGGCCTAAGCCACAACTCCATTGTCACACAATGGTAGGAACAAAATTCATCTCATGAACTCATATATATTCAGACTGCCTCTTTGGTAGCATCCTTGGTAACGATGTATCTTGCCTTTAATCGTCTAGTAAGTCACGGTATCTAGCTTGGAACTCTTCCAACATACCGTCCCTTCACTGAGGGTAAAGACAATACCTACGACTGATATTCAGTCGTCCTTATCACCGTGGAATCTTTCCAGTGATTCTTCCCAGGATCGATTGATACCATCTCACTACAACTAGTGAGAATCCTAACATCTAATTACATCTATCTCATAGATCCATAACCCAGGATTTAGGAGGTATCACCTTGATCCTATATAGAGAATCTTTATGATAAGAGGAGATTGACCGAGCGTAGCATAGGAAACTCCTTTCCTATCAAGAGTATGTCATCCATGTACTATACGAGGATCACCACCATACTCCTTACTACCTTTTTGTATATAAAAGGTTCATCTACCATTTTGATGAAGTCAAACTCTTTGACTACTACATCAAAATAGACGTTCCAACTCCGCGATGCCTGATTTATCCCATAAAACATCATGCTCACGTTTCCGCTGCTCCTACTGTCTACGAAGCCCTCTGGCTGTGTATTTATAGACGCTCTCTTCCAAATCACTATTTAGAAAAGCAGTCATGACACCCAACCGCCAGATATCGTAGTCATGGTATATAGCAGTGGTAAGTAGGATCTGGATGGACTTAAGCATAGCTTTGTAAGTCTCAACTTTTCTATGTACACAAAGTAATCTTTTCAAGATATAATTGCTCCTGATGGGGATTTAACCCTTCAGATAAAGCAACCAAAGTCCATACTTTGTTGGTGTATAAGGATTCCAACTCAGATCGCTAAGCATCCAGCCATTCTTACAGAGTCCCCACTCCTGATGGCCTGCTCGAAACTAGTTGGGTCATCATCTCATGATGCAATCCTCGCTCCCACTGTCATAGAGAAACCGAAGTATCTCTCAGGTGGATGAGGAACCCTACTGGATCGGCGGAGAGGCTGAGGTTCGTTGGGATCTATTGAATCCTCCGGGTTTACCAAATCATCAGCTGCAGTTTGTATAGCTGGAACTCCTTCCAGTTCTACCTCATGACCACTAATTTCTTTACAAGAAATTCCCTTTCCCAAAGGTGGCATGCTGAGAAAACAAAACACCTTTTGTTCCCCAGTTTGGTAGAAAATATTCCCTTACGAATGCTTGGGATATCCAACAAACTTCCACAGAACTGACCTTACCTCGAGCTTGTCCGGATTTTGCTTTTGACATAGGCCAGACAACCCAAAATCTTAACTTCCTTAAGAGATGGGCTCTTCCCATACCATATCACATATGGAGTGGTAGGCATCTGATTTGGTTGGAACCCTATTCAATAGTTATGCAACTTCTCAAGTGCATAACCCAAAAGAAAATAGGCTACTCAGTAGTACTCATCATAGAGCACACCATATCACATAGGGTGTGATTGCTCTGCCCCGATACACCGACGTGCTGTGGTGTATTCGGAGGAGTAATGCTGAGAGAGAATCTCATTCTCCTTTAGAATAGTCCAGGAATTCCATGCTCAAGTATTTTCCTCTTTGATCACATCAAAGGACATAATATTTATACCCGTTTTTTTTGTTCTCTACTTCTAACTTATATTCTGTGATTATCTCAAAAGTTTCGGACTTGTGTTTCAATAGGAACATATGTTTGAATCTTGAGAGATCATCAGTGAGTGTAATGAAGTACAAAGAACCCGTCCTGGCATATGTAGACATGGGACTATCATACATCATCATGTATCAATCCCAAGAGTTCACTAACTCTTTCTCTGTTTCCAATAAACGGAGCTGTGGTCATCTTATCTTTGTGACATGACTGGCAAGTTTTACAAGATGTAAATCCAAACTAATTTAAATATGCATCTTTATGTAACTTCAGCTAGTTGGGTCGCATTGATATGACCTAGTCTACAATGCCTCAAGAAGGATTCGTTCATTTCTGAACTCTTCCTCTTGTGTGTGTTCTGTACGTTAAGAACTGTGGTTTGATTTAGAATGTCTATGCTTTTAGATAATGTGCCTGAACCGATCAGCTCTTGATATAGGAAATGTTCAAAACATTATCCAACAATACAAAATTATATCCTTCTTTACTAATAAAAAGACTGATATGATGTTGTAAATCAGGTTCGGTATCTAATAACATTCGTTCAGAATCAATGTATTCTGGTAATACAGGGTGATAACTGCCAACAGACTTGGCTGCAACACTTGCATCATTTCCAACTCTTGAAACTTATCACCCGTTCTCAGTTCTCTACCTCTCTGTAGCCCATGTAACAAATTACATTGGCGGGATCCTGATTCGGTATCTCATACCCAGGACGTAAAGGATACTGAGAAACAGTTCTCGGTAATGAACACACCCGAAGAAGATACATCAGCATGTACTTTCTTTGTTTGGGCGGTACGGGAATTCTGGTAATCCCCTATTTTCTGCTCTGTCTTATAACAATTATAAGTTGGAGCGGGACCAACGTTCCCTAGCTCAGTATAATAAACAGGTTCGGTTAATACATCCATATTATTATCTTGATTAAGGCGTGACATGGTCGCCACCTGGAGAGAGATAGAAGAAAACACTCAGCGTGTGCTCTTGCAAGATTGGATTGGTTATTAATATATCTAATCAGGATGTCTTCCACTGTTTTAGTCAAATCTTCCTTCAAACCCTAAAAGGAAAGACTAGCCGGAATTAATTACACTCTATAAGTTCGCCAATCTTTCAGTCAGGCCAGTGCCGGTACTTTGAGGGAGATTTCCCTTGCTTTCGCACAGACCTAATTAAAATAAACCTCGTTTTCCCAGGGACGTAATCCTGTTGACACCTTTCTAGACACCTACTTGATCGGCTATTTGTAATGTGTAAAACTCTCTCAGGAGTAACTCTTACTCGCAGTGGGTATCGGGATCCAACTATCTCATAGAAGGTATGCAATTTCATTGCAAATTTCAACTCTTGAAATTCCCAATAATATTTTGCCCCTAGTGACTTATGACCTTAACTATGGTCAACAAATCATAAGCACTAGTCAAGTTCTACCCGTCATTTCTTGATTAATTAGACCCACCCACACGACCCTTAACTATAGTTAACAAAGTCATATGACTGTCCTAATTAATCATATCATATGTTATATAGGAAAATATCACTCAGCTACCGTACACTGCGCCTTAACTATGGTCAACAAACGCAGCACGAATACTAAGTACTCTATTTCCTAAAACGACGGAGGGTTACGATAGGTTTTTAAGAAAACCCTTTGCGTAATGAACTTGATATCGTTGTAGAATCGAGTTATTTTAAATGGAATGTTTTTTAGGCCTTTTCTAGTTTTGCTAAAGAGGTCACTCCCGGTGAAGGGATCTCGGCTCTTTCCTCATCGAATAAGGTGCAGAATATTTCACAAATATCACTATGCAAAGCAAAAACTATAAAAACAATCAAAAGACAAACCGAGTTTGCAGCATCTGCTAGTTTCGCTAAAGAGGTCACTCCTGATGAAGAGATCTTGGCTCTTTCTTTATCGAATAAGTACTGGATGTTCTATAAGGAACACCGCTATGCAAAACAAGAACTAGAGCTACCTGTTTTTGAGACAAGCTTCTACAATATCTTTAGGTTTCTTTTATTTCATTAATCTCATTAATGAAGTCCCATTTTTATTATGCTTCACAAGCATCACATTTGAAACGAAATCAACAATATACAATATATATCTCATATATATAATATAAACATTCGTCTCAGACAGTAATATGATCTCGTCACAGAACATTGCAGCAGAAGATAACATATGAAATATTGGATATACTAGGATTTTCGTGTTTTATGCGAGCCTGTATAAAACGCGGATTCCACGGTCGCGATGAATAGCTAATCCCACACCCCTAGACCCCTACGAGAGCGGCAAGCAACCTTACCAATTCTAGAGTTAGGACACCCAGTCTCGACTCCTCGAGATGGTCTCCCACTGGACCCTAGAACCCGGTTACTTGTGCCCCCGGTCTTGGGTCTATCCTAATGCGGAAAAGTAAATAATATACAATGGTGACATCATTCTCAACCCGGAAGTGCCCCAATAAAAGAATATTACATACAATGAATTTTATATGAATGCAAATAAAAACCCTCATCTCATATAAACCCCCGGCTATTCAAAACGCGACGATCCAATATAACATATCACAGCAACACATAATATCTCATATCATCAACGTAAGCAAGTATGCGTATCCCGATTGTCGTTGATGTATAGCAACGAAGCCGGCGATACACCACATACTACGCTTACGGCACAGAAAAGAAAGTGTAAAATTACAACAGTTGGAATCCGCAACCTCCTTAGACATCTCATGCCTTACAAAATGAATTCCTTAGACATCGCATGCCTAACAATTATAAACCCCGCATTTTAGCCTCAATATCGAAAACTTTTTTCAATATTAAGTCGGGCAATTCAACAAGAATCCCAACATCCTGATCGAATGCTCGTCGGAAACTTTAGTAGACGGCCGCACCCCCAGATGCCGTCGACGGAGTGCACTAAGGTAGAACACCGCTGTCGCGAGCATCCGAACGGATGTTTTTGGCGACGGGGTTCTCCTACAGTCACTTGGTCGGGGCTATGGGGCGTGGCTATCTATTAAGTTTACCCGGCAAGTATCCGCGTACGCTACGTGATTGCGACGGACTTTTGATCATATCAAAATCCCGTGGCAACCGATCAAATGAGACTAAACTGCTAGATTTATAACATTCAAATTAGTTATCTCATAACTACTTGTGGATTCCAAATATTGTATCACATTCCAGATAAATAGACAATGTTAAACTTTCCGATCGAATAAACAAACACCCAAGATTTCCCAAATAGCTCAACACTTGAGCGGAGTTCAAAAAGTCCCAGAACATGTTACAGCACCAATGGTCCAGCCGTAGAAGGGTCAAACCAACGCCTCACATATGGCAACGCCATACTGCCTCAAACCCTAAGGTTTAGAGGCGATTCAGACGGTTACATAATCGAGTTAAGATTTGTGTTCTTCTAGAGGGTCCACCGCGTTACTTGCATGACTTTGAACGTTCTTTAACTAAGGAAAAATCCAACACTTGGAAATTTTCCGGTAGGGGAAAAAGTGAGTTATTGATATCCGTTCGAACTTTTTAACACGTTCTAAATTACCCAGAAAAACTAAATGATGTTAAACTTTCCGATCGAATCAACGAATTCTAAAGATCTCCAGAAAACTCAACACTTGAGTAATATTAAAAATTCCCAGAAACATAACGTAATACCTACGGATCAACTGTTGAAGAACGATCCCTTAATCCTCAGCTACAACTGCGGAACCGCCGCCAATAGCCAGGTTTGGCCGCGGTTCCGCGGTGTCTTGATGGACTTAGGGAATCGTACTTCACAGATATCCATACAATCACCTGCTTATTTTTCTGAGTATTTTTAATACGGAAAAAATCAAATTTTTAAAAAATTTCCAGAGAGGGGGTCCAAATTCGATCGGACTTTTAAGTTCATCTACACATCGCCTAATGCTCTAGCTTGACCCTGATACCACTGTAGGGTTAGCTTAGCATCTTAGCAAGGTTTTGGCAAGCATTAATCATGCTACTTTAAAATTTTTGGGGTGCTAAATAAAACCTAACCAAGATCTTAACTAGAGTATTAGGAAAAACAAAACAAGTAAACAACTTTACTTCTAAGAGTTGGGATTACAACCTTTGTAGTCCGGTCCTTCACTTCAAATAGCTCCGTGTAGTTGCGATCGTAAACTCCGGACTCTAGAGAGGCTCTATGAAGAAACGAACGTGCTTGCTTCGATGACTTCGAGGCCGAAGATGATCTACATCGAGGAGACACTGACTCAAGCTATTTCTTCTCTGGGTCTTTGTGAAGAGAACATACTCTACTACATGGCAAGTGGTAGAGGATGAAGAAGTAGGAGGTGAGCTCACTTTAGAATTGATTTTCTCACTTTATTTCTCATACCTCCATTGAAGCTAGAAAGCTTTTCATGGAGCTTGAAGAAGAAGAAGAAGAACTCATGAATAATCTATCCAAATGAATTATTGCATCCATGGTTGAGTTAAAACTATCATGCTTAACTCATGTAGAGAAATAACCACACACTATGGTTAAGGGTTGGGTTTGATAAATATCTTTAACTAGACAAAAGAGTTGACTTTATCAAAACTTATCCAAAAGCTTTTGTCCAAGTTTTAGCATAACAAACTCAATCTCTTTTGAATTAGCTTAACATAAATAGAAACCCTAACTTAACCCTAGTATGATATTAATCTCATACACCCATCTTGTATGTATCATCAAGCATGACATAAAACATGTACACAAATATACATATCACATATATACAATGTGCACACCAAGTGAGAAAAGAAATCATTAGTGAGCTAAATATTAGTCAATGTAATATAATATATCAAATATATATAATTATACATTAAATTATCAAATCAACTCTTGATTTAATAATCCGGCTATATCACATATAACCTACTAATATGAAATGCAACATCTTATCGAATCAACGCTTGATCCGATAACTCGGCTATATCACATATAACCATTTATGTCACACATCGCGAGAATAGAATGCGGTATCTCATACACGCATCAATCTTGGTCCTGCACATATCACATATGCGCTCTACTCTGTTTCGCTTGAGCCGGGAAATCTCTGTGTAGGACTCTAAAGACTCGTCAATACGCCGCAGTAGGTGATGATCATATCAAACACCCACAAGCCGCAAGCGGTCTGCTAAACGTAACGGCCACCCGAGTATTGAGCGATCAGAAGATCAACAAGCAAGCCTGTTCGTACTCCTGTGAATCCAACCAGTAACACTCCCGTACACTCCGGTCTCTTCATCTGATATGCCGCATATCTCGCCTAGGGGTGGTAAACGTCAGACCCCAGTAGCTTGATAAGTCGTGTCGATATGAGATCTATAACAGTTCGAGAAACTAATGGTAACACTTACCGGTAAATCTCAGCAACTCTGACCAGGGATTTCCAGTTATAGCCAATCGAACACAGCGCAACATCAACTCCCTATACCGGGAGAGACGAAACCCCTCCTATCGCTCATTGCCTCCATGTGATTCGGGACTGTACCCAAAAGCCACCTTTTTGTATGCCCTCTTGGACGCGGTATGATGGAAATCAAAGCACAGTGGGAATCACACAAGACTCTATGACGATCTCGGATCTACAGACTAACCTGTACCAGTGTCTCCAAAGAACTGCCATCTGACGTGAGGTATAATACCATCTGGGAGTTCTTGGCGAGTCCGTCCAGTATACCCAGTTCCACTGAGCACCCGTATATCTTCTCTGATGTCAAACACCAATGGATATGTGATCATCTATCGCCCATCATATAGATCAAGAAACGCATACGCTAGTCTACTCTGGAGTATCAATGCCCTGTCTCGATACTCCCACGACTAGGAACATTTGAAGGATGTACTTTGTGACTACACTGTCCCCACTAGAATGATTTGCATCATAGTCATGGTAGTCAAATACTCATCTTAAGGGCTTTATCAATATGTGACATAGAGACAATCAGAGTATATGTTAAGATAAAGAGTAACCAGATAGCATACTATTATATCGAGCAAGAAAGTCTTCCCTATATATGTCCAAGCATCTACTACAATATATATCGTATGTACAGTAATGGCCTCTAGGGCATGCATATCACTAACAGAATCCCCACCATCAGCACTATCAAGAAAATAGCTAAAACGACTTGTAAGAAAAAAGGAATATAATGCTTGGAGCAAATTATAAGATTACAAGTATTTACTGATTAGGAGCAATTGAATCAACCTCGTCAACCAATATAACGCTCGGTTTAACTACTTGACATGTTAATTGAAACGTTGCTCATAACAACACTTCTCCTTCTCCAACATATTTCAAATATGTATTCGCACAACCACATACACAAATTTCAAGCTGCCTAGTTTGCAGGGGAAAAAAATCAGCTAAAACTTAGATATTCTCTTCCTGAGAGCAACATAGAACATTGAAGAATGCAATCCTATACACTAAAAATCTATTTGTTATCAATAGAGATCAGCAACTACCAATGAAATGGCATTTTCTAGTACAAAATAGTCTATTATTACGGTACAAAAGGAACTTTCCAATTCATATGTGCATGGGTGTATGTGGATGTGCGTGCGTGTCTGTTAACTAATAACTATCGCACGAATGAGAAATATATAGTCTAAAGTTAAAAGATAAAGTATACGAGCTTTATTATGCAATCTGATACACAAATAGCAAAATGCAAATGAACCGACGATATAATTTTTTATTTTTTTTTATTCTTAATTTTCATCCAATAGTCAATTTAAATATAAAGGTCTGATAACTGAACCAAGACCAGGTTAATGTTTACTGTCCTATACACATCCATACCGAACACTGGTAAAGTGTATCTTGAACTGCGGCCTAAGTGAGAGTAGTTTTTGAGCATCCTCAGAGTCCGTGGAGCAGAATACCGTGTATTGGTTGAAGCCCTAGTTCAGCAAATGCATCAGCATACTTGATGGGAGCTTGGTGGAATTTTTTCTTCAAACAAATCTCTCAAGTCCTCCAATATCATCCCGTTTCACCTTTGGAATTTCTTTAGAGACACCTTTTGTCAAGCTTGAACCAACTTGAGCTCACGTCGTGTTTCCAATCTTCCATTTTTAACTAGATTTTGCTTCCCTCTTTGGATGCTGTATTTGATTATGCAAAATATTTGGATTCGACACATAAGGCTTTCGGATCTTCGCCTCCAAATCCATTGCAAGATGCAGCAATAGCTTTCAGGTCTACGTCATGATCCAAATCAAAGATCCTTCGAATGGAGCTGCACGGTGTTAAAAATACATGCAACTATAAGAACAAATACAATCAAGATATCCATGTCTAAATGTAGGTATCAAAGAAAATCACAGCCGACACCTGAAAATTTTGCAGTCGTCATTCCTCCTCAGTAGGTATAGTGGCTTCAATTTCAGAATCGAAGAGCCCTGGCCTCCAAAGTGCAGGATCTATCACATGAACCCTGTACAATCACAATCGACAACATTAAGATAGATTTAAAATATTTGATTTTACGATATGGAATTTGTAATAAAGCTGAAATGCATTGACACCGGCCTGTTAGTTGATGCCACAAAACCTTTGTGCGGAAGCTAGAGATTCCGATGTAGTTCTTGTTCCCTTCATCAAACTTAGAAATTGACAAGCTATGCACCAGATTCTTGATCCTTCCTGGGTGTAGAAAGAGAAATGACAAAAGAAAAGGATTATTTCGCTTTTCAGAATTTCTTCAAAAGCAATCCAATTCAATTATAATCATATTCCCGCTATGACAAGGACAAATGGCATCGAATTCATGCATCGATAAAGATAACAAATGGCTTCCCTGATGATGCAAGCGACTTTGCTCTGGAAAAATTCTTCTTGAAGGAAATTTTCGTTCTCTTCGGTATGTGACCGGCACATTTATTGCCTATTTTTTACTATCTTTTTCCCTATCTTTTGTTAATTAATAAATGCCATTAATTATAATTTAAGAACATTTATGGAGTTATCTGTTAAAATATTTTATATGTATCTTAAATAATAATAAATGGATATTCGTAAGTTAATTGGTTTAAATATTTTCCTAAATAAATAGATACTACTAAATATTTGTTTGAGATATTTTGCAGATTTAAATACAGTCAAATCAAGAAGCAAAATCAAATTAAGAGACCAAAATTAAATAATGATCCACAATCATATCAGCCTAATTTGTTAACATATTGAAAATCCACACAACTGTAAAGAGACGGAAAGATACTCGAGATTTTATATGATCAAAACTATCCAAATCAAACGTGAAGACCTCATAAAAAATTGAAGGAAAATAGAGGAAATTCCACTGCGATTTAGCAGCCAAAAATCAAGATCCGCCGTCGAAATTTAATGTGGTTTCTATTTGTTTTGATTTAGGATTTTTTGATGTAACTCTATAAATATAAGGTCTCTGAAAATAACATAGTCATTTTCTACCTTAGGTTTAGTTTTTAGCCATCAAAAGAAATGTAATTTTTTTCTTTTCATGCATGGTGGAGTTGAAGATCATGGCCTCAAGATTGTATTTTTATTTTAATACTTTTTTTCAATTTGTTCTTTCATAATTTTCTTTTATTTGCTTTTATTTTTAATCATATTTCCTCCTTTTAATTTATGCAATTCTTGTGTCATTAATTTTAATATGAGTAGCTAAATATTAACATGCCAAGGGTAGGATGAACCTAGACCGGTTGAAAGGTTAATCGTATAAATCATTATTCTAAAAAGATGCATTTAAAACATAAATGTAGAATGAACATAGATTGATTTTTCTATATCACTTTGATAGCTTATTTAGCAATGCTCATACCCTATACTTAGGATGGGTAAGATCACATTTAGGTTTAATTTGCATTAGAATATTAAAAATCGTGTTTTTATAAACTTACGAACTAAATAGCTTGATAAGTTATATAAGAACAAAGTTCATATAGTCTATACTTTCAAACTAGATCATAAGTTATAAAAATACGAACTTTAAGATTATGATTTATGCTGATTTCTTTCATAACTAGTCTAGGTGTAACAACCTTAAACTTTCTGTACAGAATTTTTTCAAAAATACAGAAGGAACACCTAAATCTGAGCACAAGCTATAAATTTGATTTGCTTTTAAACAGCAAGAAAACACTTGTAGCTCATTGGTAAAGCCGTACACTGCTGTGACGTAGCCCCTGTGATCGAATCCCCCAGCCACATTATCTTTTTATTTTATTTTATTTTAATATTTTAGAAGCCCAAGCGTTTACACGTGCAATACACGTAAAATGAAGAGTTACAGAATAAACAAACATGTGCACTCGGGCATATGAGGCGACAGAGACACGTGGCGAGAATTCCAGCCCCGACCCCAGCTACTCGACTGGCCAAGATGTAGTTTAGACCGGTACCGCCGGTTCCCCCCGTTCCTATTGCTCCCAAAATTTGACCCTAGCACCTCTTCGCCTACCCCACTAATCCCATATTATTTGTTTACTCTGCATTCATCCAGAGGGATTAAAATCGCCTTTTTAATCCATTTTAAATGCATTTTAATTCATTCGTCATTACCCAAAACCCTAATTTTCCCTATAAATACCACACTCCATTTCATCCCTCCACACTCAGAATTTCATTACAAAAATTCTCAAGTCCATATAGTTGTACAAGTGGTGTTAGTAAGAGGCGAAGTTCTGGCGAAATTTCGAGAAGATTCCGGCGACGAAACGAAGTCCCGATGGTTCCGAAAGCTTCCCCTATCTCTTCTTTTGTTTTCCAACCTTAAGTCCCCTCTCCACTTCTCTTTTGCCATATTAAAAACTTCTCTTTTTCAAATTCGTCCAAAGCGGAGTTATTCCGACTTCCGATTCGTTTTTCTTTAAAAATTCTATTTTTCTTAAACCATAAAATACCATACTCTCATATAATGTTTAACAAAAATAAATAAACACATTAGAACACCATCTCAAAAGAATCTTTTATACAATTTTCATAGCATTTATACGGTAAAATACCATATACTTTACATTTCGACATAATTCAACATATTTACTTGCATTACCTTTAGAAAACTCACGAGGTAAGGATCTACATCATCACAACACACATATTAGACATAGCATGACGCGCTTTGAAATTCTAGATTATGGGGAAATACGCTTTTACGAATAAAGACCCTAAACTTACAAAACCGTTTTCTTTAAAAAGAGTGTTAATCAATTCCTTGCAATTACGCCTCTACAACCCATTTTGAGGAACCCCAATCGGGATGGTACGGATTATTGCACGTTCTCGAGCCTAGTAGAGCGATGCAGACCTCCGCAAGGAGCATTCGATCTCGATGGAATTTTTAATGTTATTTTTAATAAAATGAGATTTCTACAAAATAAATAAAATTTATTTTTATTATATATATATATATATATATATATATATATATATGAATATTATCAAAAGATCTATTTTTAATACATTATATAAATATTCCATATTTTCTAAATCAAAGGAATCACAATTTCATGAAAGTACCATTTCAATACAATACAATTCCAAGTTTACATTAAAATACCATGAACAATAAAAACTAGGTTCTACTCACTAAAAATTTCACTTTTATAAAATATACATCTATGAAAACCCTAAAGACGATAATTAAATACTTGAGATGTATTTTGAAATTATATCAAAATTAATTTACATAAAACCCCCTCAAGTTATATTAATTTACAATAAGGACCCTAGTAAACATAGGTTAAAGCGGGATCAGTTCTCTCGAGCCTCGGGAAGCCGGAGAAAGTGGGTGCTTGCCTATTTAAGGCAGACAATATAATAACGGTGTTATCAACACAGTAATTGTCTCGGAAAAAGCTACAAATTCTGCCGTCCATGTGCAACGGTTACCGATAACTCCAAAACAATCAGGACATCAATTCTGTTTAAAAGGTTGACTCAGTTCGAGTCACGGGCAAATATACAATCAATCTGACTTGAATATGATTCAAGTATAATTTTATTTACAACATGAATCTGTCTATACCAAAATACAATCTATAACAAAATGAACATGACTGAACCGAGCCATGGATATATTCCGTTTACATGACCATCCATTTACATCCATTCCGTCTACCGATATCATGGTTTCGGTAAGTCTTCCATTTACTACAAGACAATACAATACAATCAGTACAATCACTGCATAAGACACTACGAGGTTTATAAAGGGGTAGACTGGTACGGAACATGTTAAAGGTGGCATCAGGTGGTCACTAAAGACGTAATTACATGCATGCCATTGTTCCGTGGTATTTTCGACGGAGGCTTGTACTATGGGTTACCAAAGTCCACGGTGTAAGTTGGACTCCTCTCGTATACACTGGCATATTCTGTACCAAGCTACAAACAACTGCGTTAATATTATAATCAAACATTACTAATTATACTCTTTCTGTCTATACTATCTTTACCCATCTTTGGGACTATACTATCTTTACCCATCTTTGGGACGTACCGAGCGATTAATCGCTGACGACGTTCCTATTTCTCTTCTTCTTTGGAATGTTGTCAGGGGAATCGGATGCACTAGAGATCGAGACCTGCCACGAGCACTTGGAGTGGTACACTGAAGACCTTGAGCTATAGTCACTTGTACATATTTTCATTTCAGTTCATGCCATTGTTTAGGCATTGCTTTCCATTCATGTATTTACATTTCCGGTTGTACCTGTAAAAGAATGTTTAATAAATAAAATTGATGTTCATTATATTCATGTCTCTTGTGTACTTTTACCTTATATTTCTTAAATACGCTTAGCGTGTTTACTTCGAAACAAAAACGTAGCGGGCCTCGCCGCGTTCCCTCCCCGTTTTCGGGAAGCGGGGCGTGACACTAGGGGATTCAACATTCTAGGTATGCCCTTTTATCATTAAATTTAATTAATCTTACTCGCTATTTTAATTTTAAAATGGTAAAAATCATCTTTTTAATTTTTAAGTATAAAAACTAGATTTTTATTTTTAATCCGATTGAGCAAATAATTAACTAACAGTTTTCCCTGTGGGATCGATCCGTACTTACGCGCTTGTTACAAACGAGCCGTGCACTTGCGGTATTATAATTTTATCAACTTTTTGGCGCCGTTGCCGGGAAAGACGGTTTAGTTTTATATGTACTTCATATTAACGATTATTTTTAGTTTAGTTTTTTAGATTTCAGATTTTCAAAAAAACAGCAAGAAACAAGGGAGATCTCTGCAAAAATTTGGATTTGGTGAGTACTCTTACATATCTTCTCTCTCAATCTTAATATTTCTCTTCTTTGTTTCTTACAGGATTTCTTTGCACTGCTAAAAAAAATATTTATATTTTCTAATTAGATTTGATTGGATTTGATTTGCTGCACTCATATTTAAAATATTTTAAAAGAAAATTATAAAGCTAAAAGATAAGGCGGGGATTTCATCACCCTTCCTTGGCCCACAAATCATCTTCCATATTGCATGAACCTAAAGCTCTAATTAAAATCGATCAGATCACTTAAAACCCTAAGGATTCACATAGCTCACTAGAAAAAATTTACTTCAGGATAACTAATATTCCGAGGGGTCTAATCAGTTAATGTTTAGGCAAGTATTACGAAGGCAAGTGGTTTACTTAATTAGGCCAGCTATTTCGTATAGCGGATACCACCTACTCACGTAACACTTACCTGATTAGTCTACTTTGGGTTTAGTCAGCCTAACGGTTAACTTAGAAACTGTTTAGGTCTAGGTTCATCCTAGTTGATTAGGATTTGATTATTTAGTGTGTTTAGTTAGGATTTATATTTTAAAACAAAAATGGATGCTGCTGTTTGTTCTCCATCCTTTGACGGTAATGATTTTTTAGGTTGGAAAAATAAAAATAAAAGAATTTTTTGACTCACTTGATAAGAATTTTTGGGAAATCATTGAAAATAAACATGCTTTTCTTAGAAATATTAGAGAAAAAACGACATGGAATATAAGGGAACGAAAATTGGTTTTCTTGAACAAAAAAGTTGTGGATATTTTACAGAGCGCTTTTGATTGTGAAACTCGTATGAGTATTTCATATTACGATTCAGGCTATAATATTTGGTGTGCATTGGAACAAAGTTATAGAAAACACATCATAGAAAAAATCATGTAAAAATGATGTGTATTTCAACATTTTTCAAATAATGATATACCATCAATTTCTACCGAGCCATGCGAGATTTCTTTTGATCATGATAGTGTGAGCACGACATCTTTTGATAATCATAATTTTACTCATGATCAACTTTCATATAATGCCCTTGAATCTAGGAATAACATTCTTGAACAAGAGAAAAATGATTTGCTTTCAATCTGTGAGCTTTTAATTGGTATAAGTAACAATCTGATTGAACAACTCAACATGTCAGATTCTGTTACTGTTTTAAATAAAAAATTGAAATTGAAAAAAACGAATTGATTTTTAGAAATGAGTTTCTTGATAAACAAAACTCGTCCTTAAAATCAGAAAACACAGAATTGATTTCTAGAAATGAATTTTTGAAACTCACAAATGATGAATTGTTAGCCAAGGTTAATGCACTTTCTTGCTTTCATGATATTTCGATTGATAAACTGAAAAATGAAAAAAAATGAGTTGCATTCAAAACTTAAAGAGTCTTTCCAAAACTTTGGCAGCTTTGAAACAAGAAAAAGAACAAGAGAAGAATGAGTTTCTATTGAAACTTGAAAATCGGTCGAAAATTTTTGAGACGTTGAAAAATAAAAACGAAAACTTAGTTTTGTCTCATGCTCTTTTGAGAAATGAACATAAAAACTTGAAATCAATTTTTAAGAGTGAACTTGATTCCTTGAAATCCTCTATTCGATCTCGAGAGATTTTGACAAATGAAAATCTTTCTTTTAAAAAGAAAAGTCATAATTTGACGGTTTCTCTTGATAAATACTCAAAAGGAAAAGTAAAGGTTATTCCTCCATCCAATGAGGGAATAAAATTTTTAAATAGAAAAGATATTGCTATGAATTTTTCAAAATCTCAAAAATATTTTTCTAAATTAGTTCAACCCTCTTCTAATAAAAAGAATGCTTATAAATATGTTCATGCAAAATCAAATATTCATTCGCATGCATTTCTCTATATAAAACAAACTCTTCAAAAGCATGCTCATCATACATGTCATATGCATGTTGATAGTTCGAGTTTCATGCATACGCCTAATCACACTTGTCATTATTGTGGTGCAAATGGGCATTTTCCATATGTTTGTGGTTTGAAACGAAATTTTCCTCCACTTGAAAATTTGAAATGGGTCCTCAAGTCCAACCCTATAAAACCATGAAGGTTTGGATCCCAAAAACTCCTCCTATATCTCCCATTATAGGTGCAGGTAAAGATAAAACTTGAGATATGGAGCTTAATGAGCTAGAACACTTCACATGTATATTTTCTTGGCTCATCACTTTTAGAAAATAATGTTAACACACTAAAACTGGATGACATTGAGGACAATATCTAGCATAGGTGTGGGAGGTTAGATTATTTTTAGGCTTTTTAATTTTATTTTAGGTTATTTTTCTTTTCTTTTATTTAATAAAAGAATAAAAATAATAATAAAAAAGAAAAGGAGATAAAGAAGAGAAAAGATGAAGGACGAATTTTCGTGAGATTAAGTTAGTTTGTTTGGAAGTACGTAATTTGAGTCTAATTTTGAAGTGAAGTTAATATGAAGGGATGGTATTGAAGTCTTTAATAGATATTAAGCCTGAAAAATAACTCATTTTTAACTTGATCGTAGTGAATTCACACCTTATTTACGCATACATGTCTTTGGTTATGGATGAATAGGATGACCTGAATATCTCCGTGAATTTTCTATCTCAGATGATACATCTATATATATATATATATATATATATATATATATATATATAAACTTTCTCTTCACAAATTAGCTATGAATTGTGCCTCAGGAAGCATTGGATGAAAAGTATAAATATAAAAATTTTTACGAACTAGTCAGGGGTAAATGTGTGGATATGTCTCTTTCTAACACCCTCGCCAAGCAAGTATTCTTTCCGAGTTAAAAGTTCTCGTGGTTCTCCGTGGAAGAATAATATTAGCTTACTACTATTATTAGTTGATAAAGGACTTGTTTCGAAATAAGTATGAATGAATAAATAAATAAATAAAAGTTATTAGCTGTAAAGTTTGAGTTCGGGGAGTAAACGGAGATATGATGGTTTGAATAGGAGTTTTATAACTAAAAGACTATTGCATGATCACAAGGTGTGTAGGAAAGAAAATCAGTGAAAAGGTAGAGTGAAAAATAGGACTGAGTATTCAATTAAAGATGATAGAAATCCTAAATTAGAGACTAAACTTTAAGATGAAAGCTTATGACTTTACAAACTTTCGAGATACTTTTGGAGTTTTTTTCCCAATCTTCATTTTCTTGTGTTTCTTTTCTTCTCTTTACGAATTTTGTTGGTGTAATTCACTGAAAACCATCAGGAGATATCACTCGTCCTAGTAGGGACATCTAGAGGTTTAACGCTTTTTTGCACGTGCTAAGTGCAATCACGATACCTATAAAAGTGAGCTAGGATTTATCTAATTTTTCTTTCTAGAATTTTTATTTTTTAAAGTTTTACTCTACGATGAGCAAAAGATAGGTGTGGGGGTATTTGATCGGCACATTTATTGCCTAATTTTTACTATCTTTTTCCATATCTTTTGTTAATTAATAAATGCTATTAATTATAATTTAAGAACATTTATGGAGTTATCTGTTAAAATATTTTATATGTATCTTAAATAATAATAAATGGATGTTTGTGAGTTAATTGGTTTAAATATTTTTCTAAATAAATAGATGGTACTAAATATTTGTTTGAGATATTTTGCAGATTTAAATACAGCCAAATCAAGAAGCAAAATCAAATTAAGACCAAAATCAAATAAAGATCGGCAATCATATCAGCCTAATTTGATAACATATTGAGGATCCAAATAAGTGCATAGAGAAGGGAAAATACTCGAGATTTTATGTGATCAAAACTTCCCAAATTAAACCAGAAGATCTCATAAAAAATTGAAGGGACACAGAGGAAATTCCCGCTATGACAAGGACAAATGGCATCAAATTCATGCATCGATAAAGACAACAAATGGCTTACCCGATAATGCAAGCGGTTTTGCTCTGGAAAATTCTTCTTGAAGGAAATTTTCGTTTTCTTCAGTATGCAGTTCATAAACATCATCCGGCCTAAAAACAAAATAAACATCACTCATGTTAACTAATCAAAATAACCCACAAACTACATATATAGTTTGCCTGCTCCGATGCATTGCATGATTGTAATGAGATGTGCATTCGCCTCTCGAACAACCGCTTCGACCATACGAGTCTGAATCACAAATGACATCGACTTTATTCAATATATAACTATGAGTAAATTAAAAAATTCGATAGAAATTGAATATTTTGGTTCATACCAGTGTTCAAAATAGCAATGGCGTGTAGTATAGCGTCCCACTACTGAACAACGAAAAGCACAAATAGCGTTGCGCATAACAAAAGCTATAAGAATTATTAATTATTACTGGTAACTATTATTATCTTATTTACGATACATTATATGTTATAAAGATATAGAACATACAACAATAAATAACATAACATTATTTTCTTAATTTTCAATTCTTGGGTTCATATGTATGTTTTAAACGTATCAACTGCTAACCCCCGCAACCGCCGCTGCCAGACCCCCTCTCTTCACCGTCATCAACCGCTGCCCAACACCGATCGATCCTTCCACGATCGCTACCCGCCTACCCCCGCTACCCAATCGCCGATCGATCCTTCCACTCAACCGCCGCCGCCCCTGGGCCCCTTCTGGGATCGAGAATAGAATCCAGATCTGGTTCTTGCAGAGAACTTTGGTGATTGCTTTGGTGATTTGGTGATTGCAGAGAACTTTGAGTAAGAAGCAGACTATGGTGATTTGGTGATTGCTTTTAACTTCGAGTTAGAAGCAGACTGTACTATGGTGAGTTAGAGACTTTGAGTTATTGATGCTTGGAGTTATTGCCTTGGTTTTTGGTGATTGTCTTGGTATCTGGTGCTTTTGTGTTTGAGAATGCTTGGTGTTCAAGATTAAAATAAATTTGTTGTTTTGTTGATTAATATGAAGTTGTTAGTACTTTTTTATCATGGGTGATAGAGTTTCTGAATGATGCATTAATATTTCGTATCCTAATTTTATTATAAGATCCCGATAGAACTTTGCCAACTATTCTCGATGGATGGAAACAAGCTGTGGAAATGTTTGTTATGGAGCTTGGATTAATGAAGCATCACATTGAACCATCTCTTTTTGATCCTTTTGAAGATTGGGTATCACATAGCATGCTATGTGTAATGACTCTGAAATCCATGTACATAATTATTTGTTTAAATGTATAGAAAAGAGTATTTTAGCATGTGTAGGAGTTATAAGTTATTTTTGTTCAATAAAAACAAGAACAATTAGTAACTCACTGGTTAAACCTTTACACTGCTGCGACAAAGCCTGTGTGTTCGAATTCTCTCAGTCCCAATTATTTTTAAGATTTCTCTTTTTAATTTTTCGAAAATCAAAGAGTCGCATGTGCAATTCACGGAGAATCGAAAGCTTTTAGAAAAATCAAATAGGCGCAATGAGAAGTAAACACAAATTTAAGCACGTGGCACGAATCTCGAGGCAATTGGTGAAGATCCTGTAACACCTTAGAATGTTATTAGGGGTTATTATGCTTTAATGTGGGGTTTTTAGTAAAAAGTTTACCAAAACGGTTTTCAAATATTTTATCTGGATTTATGAATATTTTATTAGAATTTAATTTGGACTGCACACACATGTGCATGTTAACTAGGGTTAAGTTTGGGGTTAAAACCATATTTAGATAACCATGGTGGACTAACCCATTAAATTAGGTTAATAGGATTTAATTAAATGTATTAGTTTTTCTAAATATCATTAGTTTTGTTTGGGAGTTGACTTGGGTTGGAGAGAGAGAGAGCATGATGGTTTGAGCACGCTTGATAATTAACGAGGAGAGAGAGAGGGTTAACTCTCACCACTCATTTCTTTTTCTTCAAACTCTCTTTCTCACTCATTCTCACATCTCTCTCCCTCTCATTTTCTCACACACACACACAGAGAAGCAGCAAGCAGCAGCAAAAACAGCAAAGCAGCAGCAGCAGCAAAAACAGCAGCAACAACAGCAGCTCAGTAGCAGCAGCAGCAGCAGAACCCCCTTCTTCTTCTTTTCTTCTTCTTCTTGTTGCATCCTAGGATTCAACTAGAGGTATAATCTTTAAACTTAACCTCTTGCTTTGCTAATGAATATGGATGTTAAGCTTTAATTAGTGTTTAATGTGATTTTAGTGCTAGAATTGTGATTTAAGTGGAGATTTGGCCAAGTGAGGATTTTTATGGTTAATGTAGCTAAACTAAGTGCTTATAAGGCCATTTAAACCAAGTTTTGCCCCAGATTTCACTAAAATACCATAGGGTTTCAATTTAGTGTAATTTAACGTTTTAATGTAGATTTTTAGCCTTTTAAGATCTGCTGTTGACCCGAGTGCTTCAAGAAAAATCTGAGTTAACTGAAGCATGCTCACTAGACCTAGATCACACACACAGAACACGAGACCCCCTACCCACCTTATGGCCGCAGTTTTATTCATTCTGGCCATAATTTGCGGCCAGATGGGGGAGTCTGATGTTGGGGTTGGGTCTGTGGGAGTCTGCTGTATAATTAGGGTTTTTGGTATTGCAACTTTTTATATTTTCACTCGAGTCAAATTTGGAACTTAAAACCCTTTTTCAATACTTTTTAACTTGTGCGACACGTGTGTTTTGTGTGTTGGATCTGTGGTGCACTGCGCGACCCAGCGAGTCGGGGTGGTTTCTGGTGAGGTTACACACGTTTTGATGTATCGAGTGCACGCGCGTTTAGTTTCCTACGCGAGTTTTTTCTTTGATCGTGATATCGCATTTTTGGCGGAATTTACCCTTACGTGTATTGCTTGTGTGTTTCTAGGGACGATCGCGGAGACGTCGGACGCGGCGCGGAGGGGAAAAGCGGTGGTTGGACACGGCTAGCACGAGATCACGGGTGAGTAGATGTAACATCTACGGGGGAAATCGTTTGGATGGCGCAAGACGCCCGATAGTTTGGAAAATTTGAAAGACTTCTAGTGGTACTAGTAATTATGAGTATAATGCTTACTTGAACATCTTGCTGCATTCATGATCATATACATTTATATACATGTGCGAACTCATTTCATAGGACACTTGCACTATTGCCAGGGTTTTTATGCAGCACGAGCACTATTCATGCGGACACACACGCCTTAGTAATTATTATGCCACAACACTAAATACCTTGTATAACCTGAAATCTAGAACAATTTCACCATATATGATGCTTAAACCTGTGCTAATGGATTTAAATTCCTCAGGATGAACATGTAGGATTGCTAGTCATATGCATGTATCTCATTACATCATTCGTTCATGCCTAGCCTATTAGTCATACATTGCAGTTCGACTTGTTGATATTATAGGCATTCATTATCATTGACATGTGCACTTATGATGATTTTCTTGAGAATTTCAGCACTTGAGATTTATGAGATTTTTGGAGAAAAGGCGCAAGGATTTAATAAACCTGATATTATTTAAACATTGAAAGTTGCGGTTTTTCTCGTGATATGATACATGTGTCGTCTACCATGAGTTTTCTGTTGGTTTTCGAGACCCGTTTCGAGGAGTTGGATGAACTGTCTCGGGTACATGGTGGGCCCGGTAAGGTACCCCGGGGCAAGAAGATCGAGGTGTAGACGATGAGCCTGGCAGGGGCAGACTACCTACCGGTGATTGTTGGCGCGACAGATATCCAGAGGATACCGACCGTGGCCGTGAGATGTTGAGATATTGATACTTTGAGATGGGTCAGCCGGACGGCTGGGGCCAAAGATACTGTGATATGGATACATGAGATTTGAGATAGTTGTTGAGGTGTCGATACTGGACACGGATTTCTGTTGATTCTATTGATATTATGCTGATATTTTAAAAGAGATTTCTAAGAAGAAAATAATGATTTTCTATATCAACATATTCAGATCACGAGTTGATTCATGTTGCATACATACCTGCTAGTACATCATGCCAGATAATATTGTACATTGATTCATGTTGCATACATATCTGCTAGTGTATCATGCCATATCAGTATTGTTGATGTTATGACACTTGCGTGCATGCTTACGATAGCCTCTATAGATGCTATTTATTACTCACGAGTTGGCAACTCACCCCCGTTGTGCCACAGCCTTTTTGCAGGTCCGGTCCGTCCGCACAGTAGCGGCGGACGCATTTGCTCCTTTTTCCTGGACTTGAGGCTTTTGCTCGTAGGTGGGTTGTGATATCATTTTGGTTTCCACCTTGAAGATTCATTGTATCTAGAGTACTCCATCTACTGTATGTACTGTACCTGTTATTGTACTGATGTATATTGACCTAGAGACGAGGCAATGAGATTTGTGGACTTTTATGTTTTATTTTTGGGGTCGATCTCACTTGAGCTGACATGATGCTTATTACTTGTGCCTTTATTACTTATTTTGCACATTGCTGATTTACATTACGTGGGATTTGAGTCCGCTTCGGCGAAGAGCTAGCTCCCGTTTGGGGATGCCTTATTTCATGTTATTCATATATATTCCTGTTTTGTACCCGTTTGGGGGCTAGTTTTTACAAAGGAGACTCTGTCGAAATTTTCGGAAAAATGGATGTTGCTTTTAAAGAGCTTGATGTGACTTATTTGATTAAAATCGCTTTCAATAAATTGGTTTTTCCTTCACTCTATTGCTTAAATGGGTTTTGATTTCTGGGCTTTGGCTTACTTAGATTGTGTACACCTTGAGATGCTTCGTAATTTAAGTGCCAGTCGCGTTCCGTACCTTTCGGGTCGTGACAAAGTTGGTATCAGAGCGAAAGGTTTTACCTTTCTGAGTGTAGGATGACCCTTGGTAGATGGAGTAAGTGACTTAAGCAGGGTAACGTAGCGTGTGTATGTTCGCGGCATACTTGCGATACGGTACTCCGCCTAAGTGACTTTAGGATATACTTGCTGGAAATTCCTTCTTCAATTTCGTGTATCCTATGATTCTATTGCACTATTCTTATTATCCTATTTCCTGTACCAACCACTTTGCCGCCGAAGGCTACGAAGGCGCAGAGGGCTGCCGCCCGAGATGAGATCCGAGCAGGCTCGTCCGAGACGAGGACCGAGCAGGACGGTGTACCTACTCCCCATGGACAGACTGATCCGCCTTCCCCAGGCCTTATGGATAGGCTAGAGTCTGGTATGGAGGAGCTATGACAGATGATGGGAGGTATGTAGGAGTTACGACAGTTGGTGGGATCCTTAGTAGAGGCCAGTCGTGCACCGAGATCGGAGGACGTACCTACCACAGCACAGACTACGATGGTACCTGCTGCCTAGACAGTTGCTCCTACTACTACTACCGTGGCTATTACAGTATCGCTACAGGATTTCATGAGGCTGAGACCCCCAGTCTTCACCGGCACAGATGCAGCGGAGGATCCGCAGACATTCCTTGACAAATTAGCTAGGATTTGCCGTTCGCTCAGATGTTCCGACGACGGATGGGTGGAGCTTACGAGTTTCCGTCTAGAGGGCCTTGCGCAGATATGGTGTGAGTCGATCGAGAGAGGTCGAGCTGCAGGTCTACCTCCTATGACTTAGGTTGAGTTCACAGCAGTATTTCTAGCCCGTTTCCTTCCTGAGAGCGTTCGTGATGCTAGAGCTCTTAGTTTTGAGGCTTTGCGCAAGACTCCGGGGATGACAGTGTCCGAGTATGATGTCCAGTTTACGCAGTTGTCTAGATATGCTCCGTACTTGGTTGATACTGAAGAGAAGAGGGTGAAGAGGTTTATGCAGGGACTTGACACCCAGTTATTTCTTGCCATCGACGCCCAGCACTTCGACACTTATGTAGCTGTCATGGACACGACCTTACGGATGGAGGCGCGCATTTCAGAGACTTCGGCCGTTTCTGGGCTGAAGAGGATTCGTACCGATATGCCAGCTCAGAGGCATCGTGACAGATTCTTTCCGAGAGATGGCGGCGGCAGAGGAGTTGGACGGGGTCAGCTATTTGGTTCTTATCCACAGGGCCAGCAGGCGTCGCCAAGATGTTTTGGGTTTGGGAGTCCGCACCATTGTGTTAGAGACTGTATGGTAAGACGAAAGGGAGCGGCGATAGTTCCACACGTGACTTTACCACCTTCACCACCTCCTCAGAGAGCTCTACTTCCTACCCCCGGTGATGCTCCACGTCAATTAGATGCCCCTAGAGGCCGTGGACACGGTGGTCCTGTTCAGAGAAGACGAGGAGGCAGAGGTTGAGGGAGAGGTCAGCCAGCTATTGGTGGGGGACATGTCCAAGTATTCACTTTGACATCGCAGGATGCGCAGGCATCCAATGCCGTTGTGATAGGTACCTTGTCAGTATGTTCTTTCGACATGCAGGTAATATTCGACCCAGGTTCCATACATTCGTATGTATCTACACACTTTGCACCGATGTTGGGCCGTGAGTCATCATCGTTAGATCAGCCGCTTGTTGTTATTACTCCGGTAGGCAGGTCGTTTGTCGCTCGTTTTGTGTTTCGTTTGTGTTCCGTTCGTATCGGGGAGAGGGATTCATCGGTTGATTTGATTCTCCTCAATATGTTGGACTTTGATGTGCTTCTGAGCATGGACTGGCTAGCTACTTGTTATGCATCTGTGGACTGCCGTGAGAAGGCAGTCAGATTTAGCTTTCCGGGAGAGCCAGTCTTTGTTATTCAGGGAGACCGCAGTGTCACCCTTCCCAGCTTGATTTCGTCTCTTTGCGCCGGTCAGCTCTTACGGAAGGGATGTCAGGGATTCTTAGCATCTGTTGGTGATACTCGAGCTGCAGAGGTTCCGTTGGACCAGGTCCTGATTGTGTGTGAGTTCCCTGATGTTTTCCTTGACGAGCTGCCTGGGTTACCGCCTGAGCTCGATGTTGAGCTCTGCATTGACTTGATTCCCGGCTCGGGGCCTATTTCCATACCACCTTATCAGATGGCTCCGGCGGAGCTTAGAGAGCTGAAGGATCAGTTGCAGGATTTGTTAGATAAAGAGCTTATTCGACCTGGTGTTTCTCCGTGGGGTGCTCCTGTCCTGTTCGTCAAGAAGAAAGACGGCAGTTTGCGCTTGTGCGTTGATTACCGCCAGCTGAACAAGGTTACCGTACGGAACAGATATCCCTTACTACGTATCGATGATTTGTTCGACCAGCTTCAGGGTGCGGGATACTTTTCGAGGATTGACTTGCGATCGGGTTACCATCAGTTGCGGGTGCGGCAGGAGGATATTCCGAGGACGGCTTTTCGCACACGTTACGGGCACTATGAGTTTTTGGTGATGTCGTTCGGACTCACCAATGCACCAGCCGCGTTTATGGATTTGATGAACCGCATTTTCAGGCCGTATCTCAATCTGTTCATCATTGTGTTTATTGACGACATTTTGGTGTATTCCCGGAGCCGAGAGGAGCACGAGCAGCACCTGCGGATCACATTGCAGACTTTGAGGGTTCGCGAAATTTTCCAAGTGCGCGTTTTGGTTTGACAGCGTTGATTTCTTGGGTCACGTGATTACGAGAGATGGCATGTGTGTGGACCCGAGGAAGATCGAGGCCGTTCAGCATTGGCCCAGACCGACATCAGTTATGGAGGTCCGCAGTTTCCTAGGCCTGGCTGGCTACTACCGATGATTTGTTCAGGACTTCTCCCGTATCGCTGCACCGTTGACCGGGTTGACCCAGAAGGGAGTTCCTTTTGATTGGACCGAGGCGTATGAGCATAGCTTCCAGCAGTTGAAGACTCGTCTGACCACTGCACCAGTGTTGTCATTGCCTTCGGGATCGGGCGGATTCGTGGTTTATTGCGACGCTTCGCGAGTGGGACTAGGTTGCGTATTGATGCAGCACAACAGAGTTATCGCGTATTCTTCTCGGCAGCTGAAGACGCATGAGCAAAACTATCCTACGCACGATTTAGAGATGGCTGCAGTGGTGTTTGTACTCAAGATCTGGAGACATTACCTATACGGAGAGTCGTACCAGATATTCACGGACCACAAGAGCTTGAAGTACATATTTCAGCAGCGAGATCTGAATCTGAGACAGCGCCGTTGGAAGGAATTGGTGAAAGACTATGATTGCGAAATTCTTTACCATCCGGGCAAGGCGAACGTGGTGGCAGATGCTTTGAGTAGGAGGCCCGGAGGTAGTTTATCTTATTTGAGCGCCGTACAGAGGCAGTCGTTAGTAGATTTGAAGATTTTATGAGACAGCCGAGTTGAGTTCGAGTTCACTCCGACCGGGGGACAGCTTGCGCATGTTCGTGCACGTCCGCAGTTGCTTGACCGTATTCGCGAGGCACAGCTCAGTGATGACCGTCTTTCAGGGATCATGGAGCAGATTAGGCAGGGCAGAGATTCCGAGTTCATGATCGATGATCAGGGGGTACTGCGATTTGGGACTCGATTGTGCGTACCAGATTCTGAGGGACTGCGGCGTGAGATTCTTGAGGAGGCGCATAGATCGATATATAGCGTTCATCCAGGTTCCACCAAGATGTACCATGATCTAAGAGATGTTTATTAGTGGGACGGAATGAAGAGGGACGTCACAGACTTCGTGTCGAGATGCCTGACTTGTCAGCAAGTCAAGGTCGAGCACCAGAGGCCCCTGGAGAGTTGCAGCCTTTGCCCATTCCGGAGTGGAAATGGGAGCAGATTTCTATGGACTTTGTTGTGGGTCTACCCAGGACTAGTCGAGGGTATGACTCTATTTGGGTGATCGTGGATCGATTGACGAAAGCGGCCCACCTCCTGCCTGTGAAGACCACTTTCGATTTTGCTCAGTATGCCCAGATTTACATCGACGAGATCGTACGGCTGCATGGCGTCCCGACTTGTATCGTGTCTGTTGGAGATAGTGCCCTCAGAGTCAATTATTGGATCACAGGCACGTGATTGCAATGATTGAGGGAGGACCTGTCCCAGTAGGACAGTCTTGCTCAAGATGATAGTATGCTATCTGGTTTATCTTTATCATCGTATACTGCTTTAGGTGACCTTACGAGTCGCTATTACACGTTGATAGAGCCCCTAGGATTCTTGCTTGACTGCCAGCAGTATGAGGGCGATCATATACGTAGGAGCTGGTAGTCTATAAGCACATCCTTAAATGGTCCCTAGTCGTGGGAGTTTCGAGACTGGGTATCGATACTCCATTAGTAGACTAGTGTATACAGTCGAGACCCCGACGAGGGGCGGTGGCCGGTCTCACAAGCCACTGGTGTCAGTTGGTTCACCTAAGATGTATACAGGTGCTCATTGGGTTATGAGTACACCGGACATGACTCGCCGGGAACCTGCTAGTTGGGATTATACCAGACGTCAGATAGCAGTTCCCTGGTGACATGTGTACAGGTTAGTTCATCGACCTGAGATCGTCATTTGTCTCGTGTGAGTTCCCACTGTGCTTTGATTACTACCCTACCACGGCTCAAAGGAGTCGTGCAAAGAGGTTTTAGTTGGGTACAGTCCCGAGCCACATGGAGGCAGTGAGCGGATCTGCAGGGGTTCGTCTCTCCTGGTATTGGGGGTGAGGTCGCGCTGTGTCTAGGAGAGCCATTACACAAAGCCCTCGGCCGGGACAGGAGATTTACTGGTAGGTATTCCAGTAGTATCTCAGGGTGTTCTGGGTTTCACTCCGACACGACTTGTACCGCTTTTGGGGGTCTGACTTTTACCAACCCCCTAGGCCCGCCATGCGATACTCATAGACGAACGGATCGGACTGTACGGATATTGTCACTGACAGGCTCAGTAGGGTGTCAGGATGAGTTCGCTCATCGACGTCCCTTTTGGTCAATAGCTGGTAGCCCGTCACGTATGGCTAATACCTCTGACGTGCTTGTGGTTAAATCCACAGCCATAGTATTGACGAGTCTTTAGAGTCCACCACACATATTTACTCAAGTTTCGGGCGAAACGCTGTAGAGGCCGTATGGAGATATGACAGGGTTCGATCAGATACGTGCGGTATTGCACGAATCGTGATCGGACGGTTTTTACTAGCCGGCTTTGGCTTAAGCCGGATCCTAGTATTAGACAGTGTAGTTTTGTCTCTTTGCATTTGTGTTCAGTGGGAATACAAATGCGGGCATGTATATGCAGTAGTGGAGTTTTCCTGTAATTTATTACGGGATCAGTTTTCTGAGGTTGCCAGTTTGCATTCCGTTCCGGCCGGTTTTTCCTTTGTTCCTTCACGGCCGGACTTTCCGATGGAGGGGGTTATTTGCAAGTTTGCAAATAACTCTTTGTGGAGGTGTTATTTGTGAAATGGGAGATTATGAAAGCATCTTTTGATACCATTCTTTTCTATCATCATTTCTTGCTTTATTGTGATTGAATTTGATTTGATATGGTTATGATTTCCTTTTGATGTGGTCACCTCTTGCCTTTTACTACACTCACCTTCCTTCTTGTTTTTGGCTCTTCATCTCATTCTCATGTTTTAAGGGCTGGCCATACTTGAGGGAAAAAGAGAGAGGTTCATTTTTGATGTGTAGCATATTTCCTCATCTCATTCCTTGCAAGAAAATGATAGCTCCATTTTTCCAATGTTCATTTTCTTCCTACACCTCCACATCCATGGCAACTTCACAAACCCCAAAAAGACAAGCCTCTACACTACAACCTACAGTACCCTTGGACGCGTCGGCTAGCCAACTTCGCGCCTGAGTTGCCTCGGTCCAGAGGTGGGAGCCCGTAAAAGAATCCGGCTACGTGGTGCCCTTTTCGACGAAGAGGCGACGACCGGAGATTCCGTGAGGAGATCGGAATGGAGACGAAGACCGAAGGACACGGATCGCTCGATATAGCATTCTATCCCATCTCTTATTTGCTAGCATTAGGTTAATGGTCACGATCCGGGTTTCATTGTCCGCGGTAGCGCCGGTTTAAAGTTAAGAAAAAATTTTGATTCCGCATTTTGGCCTCGGATAGACGGCCGGGGCGCTGCCGTGGCGCAACATGGTATCAGAGCCACGCCATTAACCTAGTCTAGCTTGCTCTAGTATGTTTAAAGACCCGATCGAACAAAAATCCCAAAAACCGTATTTCGTGTGCATCAGGTTTCTGTCGAAATTTTTTGGACTCTAAAAATTTTTCAGGTAGTTGCAGAATGATGTGCAGGGAAGTATAAGAATTCTGATAAAATTTGGTCGCCTGAATCCATCATCCCACCGCGGAACCGCGGCCAAAGCCATGCTTGGGCCGTGGTTCCGCCGCCACTTAGGCTCCTCACTGCACCAAATTTTTCCAGATTGTCTTACACTAGAAAATAGGGTTTCTGGAATATTATTTTTGGGCCCAGATTTTCTGTAAGTGCTACAGTAATGCTTTGGGGCCCACTTGGTAAATTTGTTCGATCGGATATTTTAAACATGCTAGTTCACAGTATTTACATTATATCTGCGACCGTGAATGTCACTTGATCGGTAAATCCTGTCTAACTGCTATAGCCCGGTTAGACGGATTTGCGAACGTGACATTCACGTTGATGTTCTGTGTTGTGCTGTGATGTTGCGGATCGGTCGTGGGGATAGCCTGGTTGCAGTGATAGTACAGTTTTGTTTTATATGTACATTTGATATTGCGGGGCGAGCGTCCGACATGTGGACTGCCGTCACTGCCTGTTTGTTTTATTCTTTTGGGGCACGACCAGGTTGCGGTCGATGTACCCGTTGTATGTATATTTTACTTTCTGTACTAGGATTACCCCGCGGAGGGGTGCATGGGTAGCCGGGTTCTAGAGGGCAACGAGCCCGCATCTCATGGCATTGAGACGGAGGGGGCTTTACTCTAGAATTGGCAGGGCTATTCGCCGCACTCGTAGGGGGTACAGGTTGGCCCAAGGAGGGGTGCCCAAGTTACCGGATTCCGTGAAGTGCTGGGTGGTCCATTCACGTTGCTGAAGGGGGCTGCCTCGCTTCAGGTTTTGGCGGGTAACTTGCCGCGCCCGTAGGGGTCTAGGATTTCATTGCACAGGCTATCCGCACGACCAGGGGAACGTCGGGTTTCAGCAGCGGCTCTGTGAAACCCGGGGCTTCCAGATATCTGTATTGTTCTGTGATGCTGGTTACATTTCTGTGATGTTGCATTTTATCACGCCTTGAGCGAAATAATATATATTGATATATATACTAGTAGATGTTGTATATGTTTTGCATCCGCGCTAGTCCAGTCCCCGCTCTGTCGTTAGTTAAGTAACCTAACGGGTGATGACGGGACCCAGTGGCGAATGCGGATGGCATATCGTACATCATTATTTTCGTTCTTTTGTGGTGTGATCAATTGATGGGACTGCGTTGATTCGGATCAATGCAAGCTAAATAAACCTATTCTGATATTGTTGGAACATTTTTCAAAAAGCTGTTATTGCAAGGACGTTCTCTTTTGTTTTGCATCGTGGTATTCAGTTGGAATATCCTGCTCCTCAGTCGACGAGGCAAGGGCTGAGATCCCTTCACCGGGAGTGACCCCTTGGGCAGAAGTTTGCGTCAGGGCAATAACTTCAATATAGCCGATTACTTTTGCTTTGCATCGTGGTATTCAGTTGGAATATCCTGCACCTCATTCTACGGAGAAAGAGCCGAGATCCCTTCACCGGGAGTGACCTCTTTAGCAAAGATTTTCGTCACTATATTTTTATAAAAAACTATGCAGTTCCTTCAACGATATCAAGTTCATTACGTTAAAAGTTTTTCGCCAAAAACTAGACGTAGCCCTCCGTCATTTCTTACAAGTATTACTTAGTATTCGTGCTATGTTTGTTGACTGTGTCAAGGCGTAGTGTGCGGTAGCTAAGTAGTGTTTGTTTGTAGCATATTAATGGGATTGGTTAGGACAATCGTGCGGCCTTGTTGACTGTGTCAAGGGCTCGTACGGGTGGGTTTAATGCAATCCAGGATAATGACGGGTTGAACTTGACTAGGACTCTTTGATTTGTTGACTGTGTCAAGGTCACTTGGGTCCTAGGGGTAAAAATCACATCGGGAGTTTCTAAAGAAACTGAAACTTGCCAGGCCTACGCATACCATCTGGAGTGTGGTGACTTGAGTGGATTCCGTCAAGTTATCATGCGATGATAGTTGGATCCCGATTCCCACTGATGAGTTGGTTTACTCCTCGGGTGATCCCGGCTAATTCTTCTTTCAGGTTTGGAGAAGAATTTGACGTTACAGTGGGAGGTTTCCAGATTGGATAAAGTGATAACCATTCTGATCTAGGTTAGAGTGCACTCTGAGTGTTTCTTTTCTCTCTCTCTTTGGCAGTGACCATTGACCCGACCCTAGACTATGACTCAGTGACCAAGTTGACCGAACCTTCTTAACACTGGTTTTTGGATTGTCAGAGTTGCAAACCTCATTGCCACTCCTACTTTTACCCTTTTCTCCAGGACACCCCGTATTACTACGAACGTCCACTTCCATTGGACAAAACCATCGTATGGTTATATACGAACTCGAAGGAATTCGAGGATGGTTTCTGGTTCTGGAGAAAACGAATAGGACTATTCAATTGTCTTTTCTTTTTACCTTCTCTTTCAGATTGCGAGTACTCCTTGGTTTAGGAGTAGTACACCTATTACGCAAATTGGATAGTCTTCTTCCAAACCTTAGGCTGGTGCCGAACGGTAGGGAATGAAGAAAACCAATTAGCCTAAACGGTGTACAGAAGGTATTAAGTTAAGACAAAGAAAGGGATTAGTAAGAGGGCAAAGTAAATTACGACTGCTATTCACGACCAAACCATGTATTTCTTCACCAATCCTAAATCACCTTTGTATTTCTCCAGGTCACTCCGTATCACTACGAAGATCCCAGTTTATTGGATAATCCATCGTATGGTTATATACGAACTCGAAAGGAACTTGTTCCAGTTCGGGGATGGATCCTGGTTCAGGAGAAATAGAAATACGGTTCATTCGGTTGTCTTTTATCTTCACCTTCTCTCGCATTGCGAGTGCTCATAGGATTAGGACAGTACACCTTTTATGCTTATTGAATAGTCTTCTTCCAAACCATAGGCTGGTGCCGAACGGTAGGGAAGGAAGAAAACCATTTGGTCTAAAGGGGTGTACAGAAGGTAATGATTAAAGACATATAAAGGGATTTGGAGAAGTAGCAAAGAATTACACGGTTACAGTTGTGAATATGGATAATGGAAGAGGCATTACTAGGAATACCGGGATACCCCATCGAAACATTTCGATGTTTCAGTTTCACTGTGTACTGTTAAAAGAAAACTGATTTCCCAATTAGACACTTGCTCCAGGGTATGTATTTACCAGGTTTGATTCTCACATCTGTATGGTTTTACAGATGATGAGTGCGAGTAAGTTATTGGGAATTAGGTGATCATCCTCATTATATCGGGATTCGTTGTAATTGGTGATATTTGAGGAAGTCACCTGGGTTGTTTGCCGGACGGCAAATATTTGGTTTTGAATATCCGTTGTTATGCACCAATTTCAAATTGATATATCTGTACATCTATTTTTATAGAGTGAGAGATACCTTTTTGAAATTATGTCTATGACATTTACCTATATCAGTGGATGGTTAGGTAAGGAGCATTGAACAACGGTGTAATTCTTCTTAACCATAAGTACAGTTTTCAACCTACGATACACAGTGAATGAGTCGCTAGAATCAGAGGACTTGTACAGAGTATTGTATGTTGTCCAGTGTCCATTAGGACAGAGGGGTTGGTCCTCATACTATATTCTGTTCACTTATGACTTCTCTAGTTCTTAGACATGTATTTCGTAGAAATGCAAGGTCTAAGTTTTGAGGAGTTATAGGTATAAGAATAGAGTAGAGAACCAGGTATTGCAAGTATCGGGATTCTTCAAGATAATCGAAGATGTAGATACTTGTGGATGGTATTCAGTTAATTGTAATGATTAAGAGAACTTGCTTCTCTTTCAGGTTACTCATAATTGGAAGTATTCCTAAGTTGAGTAATGCTGATCGGCCTCTTTCCATTTAGTTGACATGCACTGGAGACAGCTGCATGATTTGAATCTGGTTCAATTAAATCAGTGCCTCTGTTTCTATATTGGATATAGAACAGTTCATATCTTGACAATGTTAAGGTACGGGGAGTTGTCCAGCTTATGCTTAAAACCAGACACTGGACAACTCAAGGCACGTTTCTGTAATGGCTGTTTGTGGGTTGACCCAGGCTATGACGAGGGTTGACTTTCTACCATCTGGAAGATCAATAGTGATATTGTTCTTAACTCGCCACAGTTTTAATTAAAAATGGTTTTTTTCAGAAAACAGTAGTGGGAGTATGGTAGAACTGGAAGTGATTCCAGAACCGCAAACGATTACTGAAGATTTGATTAGAACCTAAAGATTCAATCTGGTTTGACATTCCATTAGCCACTCCACAGATATGGTGGGTAACCTCAGACACCCTAGAGGTACTCCGGTAGCCTCAAGGACGGTGACAGGGAGGTTCTTGTTTACCCAAACTTGCCATTACTGTTGATTCCAGACTGTGAGACCCGGCAGGAGGATGAGTATAGCGTCGTTCTAAACTTGCTTTAGAAGTGTACGTGTATATGACTCTGCCAGAGGGTTGTCGTGGTCAGTGGGAGCAGCGGAAGCATTGGTGGAGAGGTGACTTATGTCTATTTATAGACTAAAGCAGATATAGCGGAAATAGATCATCTATTTCTGATGTGACAGTCATAGGTTTGACTTCATCAGAATAGCGGATGGATCTGTTAAGAAGGTAGTAGGGTGTGATGTCCTGGTATTTGGATGACATACACAGAGTAGGAAGTGATATTCCTGTACTACTATCGGTTATACTTTGGTTGTCACACAGTGGTTTCTCCATATAGGACTTGGATATTATATCTGACATTCTGGTTATTGGATCTATGGTTTTAGATCTAGATTTGGGTGGTTTCCCAATCTGGGTACTTTGACAGCATTCTATGAGTATTTAGAATGGACGACTCCTGGCACGGTAGTGTACCTGCAGGTGATGGAGTCACCCTTTCTAAAGGTGTCTTACAGACTAAAGGGGAGAGGGATGTGCATGATTGGCAGATCACTTGCTTAGGCAATTGAGTCAATCATGAGATGTCAAGTACCACACTAGATGTTGTTTTTGCAGCAGATGCAATAAGTTGATATTAATCCAGTCCTGGAGAAACATTCGGAAGCAGTTTTAGAACATAAGTGGATGTTCTATGGATATGATATCGACAGCCTCCTTTAGGAGACGGTTATCATTCCAGGCTTCCAAGGTGACATGGACGGCAGAGTGGCCGTCAGAGTTATAGTTCTCCCTCTGACGAGGGGCAGTATTTTGGACAGGTGGTCCAGGCGGATACTGAGGGAGGCATGGCGCAGGATACTGATTAAGTTTAGTTGACGATACAGTCTAAGAATTTTGGATTTGGAGTTCATTTATGAGCTAGGTCCCATCAGACATCCAGACACATTCTAAGACAGGTATTGCTCATTTCGGGAGATGGCTTTCTCCGCGAACTTGAGTTATAGAGAGACATAGAAAGAAACATCACAGCGGATCCACTCGCTGAGGCTATTCCTCGAACGCAATAGTTTCGCAAACGAGCTTTGTGAGACTGACTAGTAGAGGAGTTGGGTGTTCGGTATCACACGGGCTGTGAGTATGCGACATCGCAATAATTAGCCTTGAGTGCAAGTGGGAGATTGTTGGAGATAGTGCCCTCAGAGTCAATTATTGGATCACAGGCACGTGATTGCAATGATTGAGGGAGGACCTGTCCCAGTAGGACAGTCTTACTCAAGATGATAGTATGCTATCTGGTTTATCTTTATCATCGTGTACTGCTTTAGGTGACCTTACGAGTCGCTATTACACGTTGATAGAGCCCCTAGGATTCTTGCTTGACTGCCAGCAGTATGAGGGCGATCATATACGTGGGAGCTGGTAGTCTATAAGCACATCCTTAAATGGTCCTTAGTCGTGGGAGTTTCGAGACTGGGCATCGATACTCCATTAGTAGACTAGTGTATACAGTCGAGACCCCGACGAGGGGCGGTGACCGGTCTCACAAGCCACTGGTGTCAGTTGGTTCACCTAAGATGTATACAGGTGCTCATTGGGTTATGAGTACACCGGACAGGACTCGCCGGGAACCTGCTAGTTGGGATTATACCAGACGTCAGATAGCAGTTCCCTGGTGACATGTGTACAGGTTAGTTCATCGACCTGAGATCGTCATTTGTCTTGTGTGAGTTCCCACTGTGCTTTGATTACTACCCTACCATGGCTCAAAGGAGTCGTGCAAACAGGTTTTAGTTGGATACAGTCCCGAGCCACATGGAGGCAGTGAGAGGATCTGCAGGGGTTCGTCTCTCCCGGTATTGGGGGTGAGGTCGCGCTGTGTCTAGAAGAGCCATTACATAAAGCCCTCGGCCGAGGCAGGAGATTTACTGGTAGGTATTCCAGTAGTATCTCAGGGTGTTCTGGGTTTCACTCCGACACGACTTGTACCGCTTTTGGGGGTCAGACTTTTACCAACCCCCTAGGCCCGCCATGCGATACTCATAGACGAACGGACCGGACTGTACGGATATTGTCACTGACAGGCTCAGTAGGGTGTCAGGATGAGTTCGCTCATCGACGTCCCTTTTGGTCAATAGCTGGTATCCCGTCACGTATGGCTAATACCTCTGACGTGCTTGTGGTTAAATCCACAGCCATAGTATTGACGAGTCTTTAGAGTCCACCACACACATTTACTCAAGTTTCGGGCGAAACGCTGTAGAGGCCGTATGGAGATATGGCAGGGTTCGATCAGATACGTGCGGTATTGCACGGATCGTGATCGGACGGTTTTTACTAGCCGGCTTTGGCTTAAGCCGGATCCTAGTATTAGACAGTGTAGTTTTGTCTCTTTGCATTTGTGTTCAGTGGGAATACAAATGCGGGCATGTATATGCAGTAGTGGGGTTTTCCTGTAATTTATTACGGGATCAGTTTTCTGAGGTTGCCTGTTTGCATTCCGTTCTGGCCGGTTTTTCCTTTGTTCCTTCACGGCCGGACTTTCCGATGGAGGGGGTTATTTGCAAGTTTGCAAATAACTCTTAGTGGAGGTGTTATTTGTGAAATGGGAGATTATGAAAGCATCTTTTGATACCATTCTTTTCTATCATCATTTCTTGCTTTATTGTGATTAGAATTTGATTTGATATGGTTATGATTTCCTTTTGATGTGGTCACCTCTTGCCTTTTACTACACTCACCTTCCTTCTTGTTTTTGGCTCTTCATCTCATTCTCATGTTTTAAGGGCCAGCCACACTTGAGGGAAAAAGAGAGAGGTTCATTTTTGATGTGTAGCATACTTCCTCATCTCATTCCTTGCAAGAAAATGATAGCTCCATTTTTCCAAAGTTCATTTTCTTCCTACACCTCCACATCCATGGCAACTTCACAAACCCTAAAGAGACAAGTCTCTACACTACAACCTACAGTACCCTTGGACGCGTCGGCTAACCAACTTCGCGCCCAAGTTGCCTCGGTTCAGAGGTGGAAGCCCGTAAAAGAATCCGGCTACGTGGTGCCCTTTTCGACGAAGAGGCGACTACCGGAGATTCCGCGAGGAGATCGGAGTGGAGACGAAGACCGAAGGACACGGATCGCTCGGTATAGCATTCTACCCCATCTCTTGTTTGCTAGCATTAGGTTAATGGTCACGATCCGGGTTTCATTGTCCGCGGTAGCGCCGGTTTAAAGTTAAGAAAAAATTTTGATTCCGCATTTTGGCCTCGGATAGACGGCCGGGGCGCTGCCGTGGCGCAACAGTGGCAGACCGAGGCACCCAGTTTACCAGCCGACTATGGCAGAGACTTCAGGAGGCGTTGGGCACCCGTTTGAGTTTCAGCACAGCATTTCATCCGCAGACCGATGGCCAATCAGAGCGGACTACTTAGACTCTCGAGGACATGCTCCGAGAGTGCGTTTTAGACTTCGGTGGTAGCTGGGATCATCATTTACCCTTAGTAGAGTTTGTAAGTGCACGGCGGCGCCCCGGCCGTCAAACCGACAGCCAAATGCGGAAGCGGTGATAAACTTTAATTTTGCGAACTTAGCAAACCGGCACCACCGCGCACTAAACCCCGGATCGGGCCATTAAACTTGTCCTAGCTAACTAACAAGATAGGGAAGAGAGATATACCGAGTGATCCGAGTCCTCCGGTCTTCTCGTCGTCGTCCCGATCTCCTGCGGAAACTCCGGTCGTCGCCTCCTCGCCGGAAGGGCACCACATCGCCTGCATCTTTTATGGGCTCCCACCTCAATACCGAGGCAACTCGGGCGCGAAGTTGGCTGGCCGACGCGTCCAAGATTTGCTGTAGAAAGTGTAGTGTAGAGGCTATGTCTCATTTGGGGTTTTGTTGCCATTTGAAGATGATGGAGGAAACAAGATACGGAAAAATGGTGCTTGCATTTTTCCTAGCATGAAATGAGATCAAGAAAAATCCCACAAGCTCAAAAATGAAACTCTCTCATATTTTTCTCACAAGTGTAGCCCTCTCTCTCAAGTGAGAATGGTGGAGGAATGATATATCAATCCATAACAAGAAAGGAGGTGAGTGTAGGAAAAGGTGGAGGGTGACCCCTTCCTTCAAGGTAAACTTCAAATCAAACCCTTAATCAACCCATATCCTATCAAATCTCATTAATGCAAAAACCATCATGAAAAAGCAAAGATGCTTATCCTATCATAATGAATACATTTGCAAGAAACCCCCTCCACAAATGTTATTTGCACAATTGCAAATAACCCCCTCCATCGGAAAAGTCCGGTCGGGAAAGAACAAAGGAAAACCGGGGGGAACGGAATGCAAAATGGCAACTCCAGAAAACTGGTCCCGTAATAAATTACAGGAAAACCCCGATACTGTGCATACACACCCGCATCTGTATTCCGACCGGATACAAATGCAATGAGACAAAATCTACACTGTACTATACTAGGATCCGGCTTAAACCAAAGCCGGCTAGTAAAATCCGTTCGATCCTGATCCGTGCAATACCGCACGTATCTGATCGAACCGTGCCATATAACTATACGACCTCTAGTACTAACTGTCCGATCCTGATCCGTGCAATACCGCACGTATCTGATCGGACCCTGCCATATCTCCATACGGCCTCTACAGCGTTTCGCCCGAAAGCTTGAGTAACTGAAAGTGTGGTGGACTCTAAAGACTCGTCAATACTATGGCTGTGGATTTAACCACTAGCACGTCAGAGGTATAAGCCAATACGTGACGGGCCACCAGCTATTGACCAAAAGGGACGTCGATGAGCGAACTCATCCTGACACCCTACTGAGCCTGTCAGTGACAATATCCGTACAGTCCGGTCCGTTCGTCTATGAGCATCGTATGGCGGGCCTAGGGGGTTGGTAAAAGTCAGACCCCCAAAAGCGGTACAAGTCGTGTCGGAGTGTAGCCCAGAACACCCTGAGATACTACTGGAATACCTACCAGTAAATCTCCTGCCTTGGCCAAGGACTTCGTGTAATGGCTCTCCTAGACACAGCGCGACCTCACCCCCAATACCGGGAGAGACGAACCCTCGAAGATCCGCTCACTGGCTCCATGTGGCTCGGGACTGTACCCAACTAAAACCTGTTTGCACGACTCCTTTGAGCCGTGGTAGGGTAGTAATCAAAGTACAGTAGGAACTCACACGAGACAAATGACGATCCCCAGGTCGATGAACTAACCTGTATACATGTCACCAGGGAACTGCTATCTGACGTCAGGTATAAGACCAACTAGCATGTTCCCGGCGAGTCATGTCCGGTGTACTCATAACCCAATGAGCACCTGTATACATCTTAGGTGATCCAACTGACACCAGTGGCTTGTGAGACCGGCCACCGCCCCTCGTCGGGGTCTCGACTGTATACACTAGTCTACTCTGGAGAATCGATGCCCTGTCTCGAAACTCCCACGACTAGGGACCTTTTAAGGATGTGCTTATAGACCCCAGCTCCCACTTATATGATCGCCCTCATACTGCTGGTGGTCAAGCAAGAATCCTAGGGGCTCTATCAACGTGCAATAGTGACATGTCAGGTCACCTAAAGCAGTACACGATGATAAAGGTAAACCAGATAGCATACTATCATTTCGAGTAAGACTGTCCTACCGGGATAGGTCCTCCCTCAATCATTGTAATCACGTGCCTGTGATCCAATAATTGACTCTGAGGGCACTATCTCCAACAATCTCCCACTTGCACTCAAGGCTAATTATTGCGATGTCGCATACTCACAGCCTGTGTGATACCGAACACCCAACTCCCCTACTAGTCAGTCTCACAAAATCCGTTTGTGAAACTATTGCGTTCGAGGAATAGCCTCAGTGAGTTGATCCGCCTAGATGTTCCTTTCTATGTCTCTCTATATCTCAAGTTCGCAGAGAAAGCCATCTCCCGAAATGAGCAATACCTGTCTTAGAATGTCTGGATGTCTGATGGGACCTAGTTCATAAATGAACTCCAAATCCAAACTTCTTCGACTGTATCGTCAACTGAACTTAATCAGTATCCTGCGCCATGCCACCCTCAGTATTGCCTTGGACCACCTGTCCAAAATACTGCCCCTCGTCAGAAGGAAAAAATATAACTCCGACAACCTCCTTGTCGTCCACGTCACCTTGGAAGCCTGGAATGATAATTGTCTCCCAAATGAGGCTGTCGTTATCATATCCCTAGAACATCCACTTATGTTCTAAAACTGCTTCCGACTGTTTCTCCAGGATTGGATTAATGTCAACTTATTGCATCTAGTGCAAGAACAACATCTGGTGTGGTACTTGACATCTCATGATTGACTCAATTGCCTAAGCAAGTGATCTGCCAATCATGCACATCCCTCTCCCCTTTAGTCTGTAAGACACCTTTAGAGAGGGTGACTCCATCACCTGCAGGTACACTACTGTGCCAGGAGTCGTTCATTCTAAATACTCTTAGAATGCTGTCAAAGTACCCTGATTGGGAAACCACCCAAATCTAGATCTAAAAACCATAGATCTAGTAACCAGTATGTCTGATATAATGTCCAAGTCCCTTGTGGAGAAATCATTGTGTGACGACCAAAGTATAACCGATCGTAGTATAGGAATGTCACTTCCTACTTTGTGTATGTCATCCAAAACCCGGATATCACACCCTACTACCTTCTCAACAGATCCATCCCCTATTCTGATGACGTCAAACTTATGACTGTCACATCAGAAATAGATGATCTATCTTCGCTATATCTGCTTTAGTCTATAAATAGACATAAGCCTGATGTCCACCAATGCTTCCGCTGCTCCCACTAACTACGACAACCCTCTGACAGAGTCATATAGACGTGCACTTCTAAAGCTAGTTTAGAACGACGCTATACTCATCCTCCTGCCGGGTCTCGCAGCCTGGAACAACAACAATGGCAAGTGTGGGTAAACAAGAACTTCCCTGTCACCGTCCTTGAGGCTACCGGAGTACCTCTCGGGTGCCTGAAGTTACCCACCGTATCTGCGGAGTGGCCAATGGAATGTCAAAACAGATTGAATCTTTAGGTTCCTTATCAAATCTTCAGTAATCGTTTGCGGTTCTGGAATCAGTTCCAGTTCTACCATACTCCCACTACTGCTTTTGAAAAAATCATTTTTATTAAAACTGTGGCGAGTCCAGAACAATATTACTATTGATCTTCCAGATGGTAGAAAGTCAACCCTCATCATAGCCTGGGCCAACCCACAAACAGCCATTACAGAAACGTGCCTTGAGTTGTCCAGTGTCTGGTTTTAATCATAAGCCGGACAACTCCCCGTACCTTAACATCGTTAAGATATGAACTGTTCTATATCCAATATAGAACCAGAGGCACTGATTTAATTTAACCAGATTCAAATCATGCAGCTGTCTCCAGTGCATGTCAACTAAATGGAAAAAGGCTGATCAGCGTTACTCAACTTAGGAATGCTTCCAATTATAAGTAACCTGAAAGAGAAGCAATTTCTCTTTATCATTAATATCAACTGAATACCATACACAAGTATCTACATCTTCGATCATTTTGAAGAATCCCGATACTTGCTACACCTGGTTCTCTACTCTATTCAAATACCTATATCTCCTCAAAACTTAGACCCTGTTTTTCTACGAGACACATGTCTAAGAACTAGAGAAGTTAAAAGTAAACAGAATATAGTATGAGGACCAACCCCTCTGTCCTAATGGACACTGGACAACATACAATACTCTGTATAAGTCCGCTGAGTTTAACAACTCTGTCACTGTGTGTCGTAGGTTGAAAACTGTACTTATGGTTAAGAAGAATTACACCGCTGTTTAATGCTCCCTACCTAACCATCCACTGATATAGGTAAATGTCGTAGACATAATTTCAGAAAGGTATATCTCACTCTATGAAAATAGACGTACAGATATATCAATTTGAAATTGGTGTATAAAAGCGGATATTCAAAACCAAATATTTGCCGACCGGCAAACAGCCCAGGTGATCTCCTCAAATATCACCGATTACAACGAATCCCGATATAATGAGGATGATCACCCAATTCCCAATAACTTACTCTCACTCATCATCTGTAAAACCATACAGATGTGAGAATCATACCTGGTAAATATATACCCTGGAGTAAGTATCTAATCGGGAAATCAGTTTTCTTTTAACATTACACAGTGAACTGAAACATTGAAATGTTTCGATGGGGTATCCTGGTATTCCTAGTAATGCCTCTACCATTATCCAGATTCACAACTATAACCGTATAATTCTTTGCCACCTCTCCAAATCCCTTTATATATCTTTAGTCATTACCTTCTGCACACCCCTTAGGCCAAATGGTTTTCTTCCTTCCCTACCGTTCGGCACCAGCCTATGGTTTGGAAGAAGACTATCCAGTAAGCATAATGGGTGTACTGTCCTAATCCTAGGAGCACTCGCAATGCGAGAGAAGGTGAGGATAAAAGACACCTGAATAAACCTTATTCCTATTTCTCCTGAACCAGAATCCATCCCCGAACTGGAACAAGTTCCTTTCGAGTTCGTATATAACCATACGATGGAGTATCCAATAAACTGTGGATCTTCGTAGTGATACGGAGTGTCCTGGAAAAATACAAAGGTGATTTTAGGATTGGCGAAGAAATACTTGGTTTGGTCGTGAATATCAGTCGCAATTTACTTTGCCCTCTTACTAATCCCTTGCTTTGTCTTAATCTTAATACCTTCTGCACACCGTTTAGGCTAATTGGTTTTCTTCATTCCCTACTGTTCGGCACCAGCCTAAGGTTTGGAAGAAGACTATCCAATTTGCGTAATAGGTGTACTATCTCCTAAACCAAGGAGTACTCGCAATGTGAGAGAAGGTAAAAGGAAAAGACAACTGAATAATCCTATCCGTTTTCTCCAGAACCGGAAACCATCCTCGAATAAATTCCTTCGAGTTCGTATCTAACCATACGATGGTTTTGTCCAATGGAAGTGGACGTTCGTAGTAATACGGGGTGTCCTGGAGAAAAGGGTAAAAGTAGGAGTGGCAATGAGGTTTGCAACTCTGACAATCCAAAAGCCAGTGTAAAGAAGGTTCGGTTAACTTGGTCTCTGAGTCATAGTCTTAGGGTCGGGTCAATGGTCGCTGCCAAAAAGAGAGAGAAAAGAAACACTCAGCGTGCACTCTAACCTAGATCAGAATGGTTACCAATTTATCTTATCTGGAAACCTCCCACTGTACCTCAAATTCTCCTCCAAACCTGAAAGAAGAATTAGTCGGGGTCACCCGAGGAGTAAACCAACTCATCAGTGGGAATCGGGATCCAACTCTCATCGCATGATAACGTGACGGAATCCGCTCACGCTATCACACTCCAGAAGGTATGCTCATATCTGGCAAGTTTCAGTTCTTTTGAAACTCCCGATGTGATTTTTACCCCATGCTCTTATGACCTTGACTTTGGCCAACATATCATACGTGACATGTCATGTTCAACCCGTCATTCTCCAGGTTAATTTGAATCCACCCGTACCTACCCTTGACTTTGGCCAAAATGGCAGTACGACTGTCCCAAACCAACGCATCTATCTATGCTGCATATGAATACCCAATAGCTACCAATCACTGTGCCTTGACTTTGGCCAACATACACAGCTTGAATACTATTGACCACCCATATGAAACGACGGAGGGCTACGAATGGTTTCTGGCGAAAACCTTTAACGTAATGAACTTGATATCGTTGAAGGAACGGATAGCTTTTAAAAATATAGCGACGATAACCTTCGCTAAAGAGGTCACTCCCGGTGAAGGGATCTCGGCTCTTTCCCCGTAGAATGGAGTGCAGGATATTCCAAATGAATACCACGATGCAAAGCAAAAGTAATCGGCTATAGTGAAGTCATTGCCCTGACGCAAACTTCTGTCCAAGGGGTCACTCCCGGTGAAGGGATCTCGGCCCTTGCCTCGTCGACTGAGGAGCAGGATATTCCAAATGAATACCACGATGCAAAACAAAAGTGAACGTCCTTGCAATAACAGCTTTTTGAAAAGTGTTCCAACAACATCAGAATATGTTTGTTTAACTCGCATTGATCCGAATCAATGCAGTCCCATCAATTGATCACACCACAGAGAACGAAAATATACTGACGTACGTATATGCCATTCGCATTCGCCACTGGGTCCCGTCATCACCCGTTAGGTTAGCTAACTAACGGCAGAGCGGGGACTGGACTAGCGCGGATGAAAAACATATACAACATCTACTAATATATATTCCAATATATTATATTTCGCTCAAGGCGTGAATAAAAATGCAGCATCACAGAAATGTACAGCATCACAGAACAATACAGATATCTGGGATCCCCGGGTTTCACAGAGCCACTACTGAAACCCGACGTTCCCCTGATCGTGTGGATAGCCCGTGCAATGAAATCCTAGACCCCTACGGGCGCGGCAAGTTACCCGCCAAAACCTGAAGCGAGGCAGCCCCCTTCAGCACCGTGAATGGACCACCCAGCACTTCACGGAATCCGGCAACTTGGGCACCCCTCCTGGGTCAACCTGTACCCCCTACGAGTGCAGCGAATAGCCCGCCAATCCTAGAGTGAAGCCCCTTCCGTCTCAATGCCATGAGATGCGGGCTTGTTGCCCTCCAGAACCCGGCTATCCGTGCACTCCTCCGCGGGGTAACCCTAGTACAGAAAGTAAAATATACATACACCGGGTACATCGACCGCAACCTGGCCGTGCCCCAAAATAATAATACAAACAGGCAGTGACGGCAGTCCACATGTCGGACGCTCGCCCCGCAATATCAAATGTACATAATACAACAAAACTGTACTAGCATTGCATCCAGGCTATCCCTACGACCGATCCGCAACATCACAGCAAAATCATAAAATATCAACGTGAAAGTCACGTTCGCAAATCCGTCTAACCGGGCTATAGCAGTTAGACTGGATTTACCGATCAAGTTACATTCTCGGTCGCAGATATAATGTAAATACTGTGAAATAATGTGTTTAAAATATCCGATCGATCAAATTTTAATAAGTGGGCCCCCAAGCAATACTGTAGCAGATCAAGAAATTCTGGGCCCAATGTTATTATTCCAAAACCCCTAAAATCAGCCCAGTAGTCCACTGAAAAATTTCAACCCATTGATCCCTCAAACCTGCGGCGGAACCGCGGCAACAAGGGGGTTTTGCCGCGGTTCCGCGCTCTACCTGAGAGATCAATGTCTCGAATTTTCCCAGAACTCTTAGAACTTCTTGTACATCAGTTTTCTTCAACCTGAAAAATTTTTGGACTTCAAAAAATTTCGACAGAAAACTGATGTGAGGAAAATGTGGTTTTTTGGAATTTTGGTCGATCGGAAATGCAAACACATCAAACAAAGCTAGACGAAGTTAATGGCGAGGCTCTGATACCACTGTAAGTGCACGGCGGCGCCCCGGCCGTCAAACCGACGGCCAAATGCGGAAGCGGTGATAAACTTTAATTTTGCGAACTTAGCAAACCGGCACCACCGCGCACTAAACCCCGGATCGGGCCATTAAACTTGTCCTTACTAACTAACAAGATAGGGAAGAGAGATATAACGAGAGATCCGAGTCCTCCGGTCTTCTCGTCGTCGTCCCGATCTCCTGCGGAAACTCCGGTCGTCGCCTCCTCGCCGGAAGGGCACCACATCGCCTGCATCTTTTACGGGCTCCCACCTCAATACCGAGGCAACTCGGGCGCGAAGTTGGCTGGCCGACGCGTCCAAGATTTGCTGTAGAAAGTGTAGTGTAGAGGCTATGTCTCATTTGGGGTTTTGTTGCCATTTGAAGATGATGGAGGAAACAAGATACGGAAAAATGGTGCTTGCATTTTTCCTAGCATGAAATGAGATCAAGAAAAATCCCACAAGCTCAAAAATGAAACTCTATCATATTTTTCTCACAAGTGTAGCCCTCTCTCTCAAGTGAGAATGGTGGAGGAATGATATATCAATCCATAACAAGAAGGGAGGTCAGTGTAGGAAAAGGTGGAGGGTGACCCCTTCCTTCAAGGTAAACCTCAAATCAAACCCTTAATCAACCCATATCCTATCAAATCTCATTAATGCAAAAACCATCATGAAAAAGCAAAGATGCTTATCCTATCATAATGAATACATTTGCAAGAAACCCCCTCCACAAATGTTATTTGCACAATTGCAAATAACCCCCTCCATCGGAAAAGTCCGGTCGGGAAAGAACAAAGGAAAACCGGCCGGAACGGAATGCAAAATGGCAACTCCAGAAAACTGGTCCCGTAATAAATTACAGGAAAACCCCGATACTGTGCATACACACCCGCATCTGTATTCCGACCGGATACAAATGCAATGAGACAAAATCTACACTGTACTATACTAGGATCCGGCTTAAACCAAAGACGGCTAGTAAAATCCGTTCGATCCTGATCCGTGCAATACCGCACGTATCTGATCGAACCGTGCCATATAACTATACGGCCTCTAGTACTAACCGTCCGATCCTGATCCGTGCAATACCGCACGTATCTGATCGGACCCTGCCATATCTCCATACGGCCTCTACAGCGTTTCGCCCGAAAGCTTGAGTAACTGAAAGTGTGGTGGACTCTAAAGACTCGTCAATACTATGGCTGTGGATTTAACCACTAGCACGTCAGAGGTATAAGCCAATACGTGACGGGCCACCAGCTATTGAACAAAAGGGACGTCGATGAGCGAACTCATCCTGACACCCTACTGAGCCTGTCAGTGACAATATCCGTACAGTCCGGTCCGTTCGTCTATGAGCATCGCATGGCGGGCCTAGGGGGTTGGTAAAAGTCAGACCCCCAAAAGCGGTACAAGTCGTGTCGGAGTGTAGCCCAGAACACCCTGAGATACTACTGGAATACCTACCAGTAAATCTCCTGCCTTGGCCAAGGACTTCGTGTAATGGCTCTCTTAGACACAGCGCGACCTCACCCCCAATACCGGGAGAGACGAACCCCCGAAGATCCGCTCACTGCCTCCATGTGGCTCGGGACTGTACCCAACTAAAACCTGTTTGCATGACTCCTTTGAGCTGTGGTAGGATAGTAATCAAAGTACAGTAGGAACTCACACGAGACAAATGATGATTCCCAGGTCAATGAACTAACCTGTACACATGTCACCAGGGAACTGCTATCTGACGTCAGGTATAAGACCAACTAGCATGTTCCCGGCGAGTCCTGTCCGGTGTACTCATAACCCAATGAGCACCTGTATACATCTTAGGTGATCCAACTGACACCAGTGGCTTGTGAGACCGGCCACCGCCCCTCGTCGGGGTCTCGACTGTATACACTAGTCTACTCTGGAGAATCGATGCCCTGTCTCGAAACTCCCACGACTAGGGACCTTTTAAGGATGTGCTTATAGACCCCAGCTCCCACTTATATGATCGCCCTCATACTGCTGGTGGTCAAGCAAGAATCCTAGGGGCTCTATCAACGTGCAATAGTGACATGTCAGGTCACCTAAAGCAGTACACGATGATAAAGGTAAACCAGATAGCATACTATCATTTCGAGTAAGACTGTCCTACCGGGATAGGTCCTCCCTCAATCATTGTAATCACGTGCCTGTGATCCAATAATTGACTCTGAGGGCACTATCTCCAACAATCTCCCACTTGCACTCAAGACTAATTATTGCGATGTCGCATACTCACAGCCTGTGTGATACCGAACACCCAACTCCCCTACTAGTCAGTCTCACAAAATCCGTTTGTGAAACTATTGCGTTCAAGGAATAGCCTCAGTGAGTGGATCCGCCTAGATGTTCCTTTCTATGTCTCTCTATATCTCAAGTTCGCGGAGAAAGCCATCTCCCGAAATGAGCAATACCTGTCTTAGAATGTCTGGATGTCTGATGGGACCTAGTTCATAAATGAACTCCAAATCCAAACTTCTTCGACTGTATCGTCAACTGAACTTAATCAGTATCCTGCGCCATGCCACCCTCAGTATTGCCTTGGACCACCTGTTCAAAATACTGCCCCTCGTCAGAAGGAAAAAATATAACTCCGACAACCTCCTTGTCGTCCACGTCACCTTGGAAGCCTGGAATGATAATTGTCTCCCAAATGAGGCTGTCGTTATCATATCCCTAGAACATCCACTTATGTTCTAAAACTGCTTCCGACTGTTTCTCCAGGATTGGATTAATGTCAACTTATTGCATCTAGTGCAAGAACAACATCTGGTGTGGTACTTGACATCTCATGATTGACTCAATTGCCTAAGCAAGTGATCTGCCAATCATGCACATCCCTCTCCCCTTTAGTCTGTAAGACACCTTTAGAGAGGGTGACTCCGTCACCTGCAGGTACACTACTGTGCCAGGAGTCGTTCATTCTAAATACTCTTAGAATGCTGTCAAAGTACCCTGACTGGGAAACCACCCAAATCTAGATCTAAAAACCATAGATCTAGTAACCAGTATGTCTGATATAATGTCCAAGTCCCTTGTGGAGAAATCACTGTGTGACGACCAAAGTATAACCGATCGTAGTATAGGAATGTCACTTCCTACTTTGTGTATGTCATCCAAAACCCGGATATCACACCCTACTACCTTCTCAACAGATCCATCTCCTATTCTGATGACGTCAAACTTATGACTGTCACATCAGAAATAGATGATCTATCTCCGCTATATCTGCTTTAGTCTATAAATAGACATAAGCCTGATGTCCACCAATGCTTCCGCTGCTCCCACTAACTACGACAACCCTCTGGCAGAGTCATATAGACGTGCACTTCTAAAGCTAGTTTAGAACGACGCTATACTCATCCACCTGCCGGGTCTCGCAGCCTGGAACAACAACAATGGCAAGTGTGGGTAAACAAGAACTTCCCTGTCACCGTCCTTGAGGCTACCGGAGTACCTCTCGGGTGCCTGAAGTTACCCACCGTATCTGCGGAGTGGCCAATGGAATGTCAAAACAGATTGAATCTTTAGGTTCCTTATCAAATCTTCAGTAATCGTTTGCGGTTCTGGAATCACTTCCAGTTCTACCATATTCCCACTACTGCTTTTGAAAAAATCCATTTTTATTAAAACTGTGGCGAGTCCAGAACAATATTACTATTGATCTCCCAGATGGTTGAAAGTCAACCCTCATCATAGCCTGGGTCAACCCACAAACAGCCATTACAGAAACGTGCCTTGAGTTGTCCAGTGTCTGGTTTTAATCATAAGCCGGACAACTCCCCGTACCTTAACATCGTTAAGATATGAACTGTTCTATATCCAATATAGAACCAGAGGCACTGATTTAATTTAACCAGATTCAAATCATGCAGCTGTCTCCAGTGCATGTCAACTAAATGGAAAAAGGCTGATCAGCGTTACTCAACTTAGGAATGCTTCCAATTATAAGTAACCTGAAAGAGAAGCAATTTCTCTTTATCATTAATATCAACTGAATACCATACACAAGTATCTACATTTTCGATCACTTTGAAGAATCCCGATACTTGCTACACCTGGTTCTCTACTCTATTCAAATACCTATAACTCCTCAAAACTTAGACCCTGTTTTTCTACGAGACACATGTCTAAGAACTAGAGAAGTTAAAAGTAAACAGAATATAGTATGAGGACCAACCCCTCTATCCTAATGGACACTGGACAACATACAATACTCTGTATAAGTCCGCTGAGTTTAACAACTCTTTCACTGTGTGTCGTAGGTTGAAAACTGTACTTATGGTTAAGAAGAATTACACCGCTGTTTAATGCTCCCTACCTAACCATCCACTGATATAGGTAAATGTCGTAGACATAATTTCAGAAAGGTATATCTCACTCTATGAAAATAGACGTACAGATATATCAATTTGAAATTGGTGTATAAAAGCGGATATTCAAAACCAAATATTTGCCGACCGGCAAACAGCCCAGGTGATCTCCTCAAATATCACCGATTACAACGAATCCCGATATAATGAGGATGATCACCCAATTCCCAATAACTTACTCCCACTCATCATCTGTAAAACCATACAGATGTGAGAATCATACCTGGTAAATACATACCCTGGAGTAAGTATCTAATCGGGAAATCAGTTTTCTTTTAACATTACACAGTGAACTGAAACATTGAAATGTTTCGATGGGATATCCTGGTATTCCTAGTAATGCCTCTACCATTATCCAGATTCACAACTATAACCGTATAATTCTTTGCCACCTCTCCAAATCCCTTTATATGTCTTTAGTCATTACCTTCTGCACACCCCTTAGGCCAAATGGTTTTCTTCCTTCCCTACCGTTCGGCACCAGCCTATGGTTTGGAAGAAGACTATCCAGTAAGCATAATGGGTGTACTGTCCTAATCCTAGGAGCATTCGCAATGCGAGAGAAGGTTAGGATAAAAGACACCTGAATAAACCTTATTCCTATTTCTCCTGAACCAGAATCCATCCCCGAACCTGAATAAACCTTATTCCTATTTCGCTTGTGTGTTTCTAGGGACGATCGCGGAGACGTCGGACGCGGCGCGGAAGGGAAAAGCGGTGGTTGGACACGGCTAGCACGAGATCACGGGTGAGTAGATGTAACATCTACGGGGGAAAATCATTTGCATGGCGCAAGACGCCCGATAGTTTGGAAAATTTGAAAGACTTCTAGTGGTACTAATAATTATGAGTATAATGCTTACTTGAACATCTTGCTGCCTTCATGATCATATACATTTATATACATGTGCGAACTCATTTCATAGGACACTTGCACTATTGCCAGGGTTTTTATGCAGCACGGGCACTATTCATGCGGACACACACACCTTGGTAATTGCTATGCCACAACGCTAGATACCTTGTATAACCTGAAATCTAGAACAATTTCACCATATATGATGCTTAAACCTGTGCTAATGCATTTAAATTCCTCAGGATGAACATGTAGGATTGCTAGTCATATGCATGTACCTCATTACATTATTCGTTCATACCTAGCCTATTAGTCATACATTGCAATTCGACTTGTTGATACTATAGGCATTCATTATCATTGACATGTGCACTTATGATGATTTTCTTGAGGATTTCAATACTTGAGATTTATGAGATTTTTGGAGAAAAGCCGCAAGGATTTAATAAACCTGATATTATTTTAAACATTGAAAGTTGCGGTTTTTCTCGTGATATGATACATGTGTCTTCCACCATGAATTTTCTGTTGGTTTTCGAGACCCGTTTCGAGGAGTTGGATGAACCGTTTCGGGTACATGGTGGGCCCGGTAAGGTACCCCGGGGCAAGAAGATCGAGGTGTAGACGATGAGCCCGGCAGGGGCAGACTACCTACCGGTGATTGTTGGCGCAGCGGATATCCAGAGAATACCGACCGTGGTTGTGAGATATTGAGATATTGATACTTTGAGATGGGTCAGCTGGATGGCTGGGGCCAGAGATACTACAATATGGATACATGAGATTTGAGATAGTTGTTGAGGTGTCGATGCTGGACACGGATTTCTGTTGATTCTATTGATATTATGCTGATATTTCAAAAGAGATTTCTAAGAAGAAAATAATGATTTTCTATATCAACATATTCAGATCACGAGTTGATTCATGTTGCATACATACCTGCTAGTACATTATGCCAGATAATATTGTACATTGATTCATGTTGCATACATATTTGCTAGTGTATCATGCCATATCAGTATTGTTGATGTTATGACACTTGCGTGCATGCTTATGATAGCCTCTATAGATGTTATTTATTACTCATGAGTTGGCAACTCACCCCCGTTGTGCCACAGCCTTTTTGCAGGTCCGCTCCGTCAGTACAGTAGCGGCGGACGCACTTGCTTCTTTTGCTCCTTTTGCCTGGACTTGAGGCTTTTGCTCGTAGGTGGGTTGTGATATCATTTTGGTTTCCACCTTGTAGATTCATTGTATCTAGAGTACTCCATCTACTGTATGTACTGTACCTGTTATTGTATTGATGTATATTGACCTAGAGACGAGACAATGAGATTTGTGGACTTTTATGTTGTATTTTGGGGTCGAGCTCACTTGAGCCGACATGATGCTTATTACTTGTGCCTTTATTACTTATTTTGCACATTGCTGATTTACATTGCGTGGGATTTGAGTCTGCTTCGGCGAAGAGCTAGCTCCCGCTTGGGGATGCCTTATTTCATGTTATTCATATATATTCCTGTTTTGTACCCGTTTGGGGGCCAGTTTTTACAAAGGAGACTCTGTCGAAATTTTCGGAAAAATGGATAATTCTTTTAAAGAGCTTGATGTGACTTATTTGATTAAAATCGCTTTCAATAAATTGGTTTTTCTTTCACTCTATTGCTTAAATGGGTTTTGATTTCTGGACTTTGGCTTACTTAGATTGCGTACGCCTTGAGACGCTTCGTAATTTAAGTGCCAGTCGCGTTCCATACCTTTCGGGTCGTCACAGATCCGACCGTCCATTTTGCTCTTTTCCCCGCTATCGGCGGTCCAGATTGCCCCGTTTGCCTCCGTGCTTTGCACACATGTCTCTTTAGTTCCCCTCTACTACCGTGCACTGTTTGATTTCCCTGCAATTAAATAGAGACTATTCAATTCATCATTTAATATCAATTTTAATTCTTTTAATTCAATTTTTAATTCTCATACCCTAAATTCTTCACTATAAATACCACCCCATCCCCTGGCTCTCTCGCATTCTGAAATTTCTATCAAAATTCTCTGAAACTCTCTAAGTACCAAGTGGAGTTAAGCACCTAAGTGGAGTAGCAAGTCAAGCTCGACGACCGAAGCCTTTCCGATGAAACCACGACCCCCGAAGGCTTCCCCTCTCTCTTGTTAACAATCTACACCAGTAAATTTCTTCTCTCTCTATTTCTTTTCATCTCAAACCGCCTTCTAAAAGCAAATCGACAAAGTGGAGTTAGATCCGATATAATTTTCTTTTTAACATTTATAATCCGCTTGATAAACAAATTAGGTCAAACTAACATCTTAACACCACTCTTAATCTTATTTACATCATTTAGCTTTTAGTTTAATAAAAATTTCCATGTGAAATAATTATAGGACAAAGTTTTCAGAAAAATACCATGAACTTTAGTATAATCATTATTTCGATAATTATTATATATACCTTTAGGAAAATTTCATGGGGTAAGGACATACCCTATATGCACACTATGGTTTTATAGCATGATATCTAAATATATAGTTAATTCAAAGAAAAGGTTTTACATTAAAATACCATATTTTTTCAAAAAGGTTTTCTTTTAATCGATATTTTTAAATTCTTGGTAATTGCGCCTCTACAACCCTCGTTAGGAGACCCGCTAATGGATGGTGTGGATTATCACACATTCTGGGGATAGTAGAGCGAGATGCAGAACTCCTCACGGAGTATTCGGTTTCGAAAGGAAATAAAAATACGGTTTTTAAGAAATACGACTTTTCTAAACAAAACTAAACTTTGGAAAATTATATAAAACTATGAATCCGTATTTTCAATAAAAACATATTATGAAACCATTTTTAAAAAAATGAAAGATTGGAATTTTAATAAAATACCAAAAAGTTTCCAAAAGTAGTAGTTTTCATTAAAATACCATAAACTTTCCAAAAGCTAAATTTATCACTAAAATACCACAACAATTAAAATACATGTTCATAAAAACCCTAAATATTATAAATAATTCTTGAGATTTATTTTTAAACCATATTAAAGTATTTTTCACAAAACCCCCTCGAGAAATGCAAATAATATAAATACAAAGTAACAACAATAATAAATATTTAAGTACTATAGATTAATATAGGTTTAAGCGGTATCATTTCTCTTGAGCCCCGGGAAGACGGAGAAAGTGAGTGTCTGCCTATTCAGGTTAGACAACTTAACAGAGTTATTAAGTGGCAATTGTCTTGGAAAAAAATACAAATCTTGTCGTCCATGTGCAGCAGTTGCCGATTTCTCCCGAATATAAGATCTTTAACAGCTAATTCAATTTATATGAAAAGGACTATAACCCGAATCTAAATTTAAAATTGAACTCGAATCGAAACTCGAATCTAAACTTGAACATGAACTCAAACCCAATCCATTCGAACTAACTTGACTCGAACCAAGATTGCAATTGACATGACTCGCATTTTACTCGACTCCCTCGACTTCATCCTACACCTTTTGCAATATATGGTTTCGATCAAGACATGTTATAATCAATCAATCAATTTAATTATGTATATGATACAGTTATAAACTATTTATACTCAGGGTGTTTGGGATGGTTTCTTATGTGAATCCAACGGAGTTTCAAGAGTCCCGTATTAACTTTTTTTATTTTACTCGAATATCAGTCGGGTCGACTACTCCACAGCCTAGAGCCCCGATACTAACACATGAAATGGGCTCGTGTTTCCTTCCTCTTTAGACCCCACTCTTGAGCTCGTGAATACTTCTATGGTTGTGTTGATACCCACACTTGAAACTTAACGTTAACATAGTGACCATTTAGAGACCAATAGTATATATACCAATGAGTTATATATTTTTACTTGTCATATATATTCTACACTTGTCATTTTTACTCTTGATACATCCTTGGGACTTACCGAGCGCTAGTTCACTGACGGGTATTTCACCCTCTTTTGTTTTCCTTAGAATGTTTGTCAGATACGGTCGAGACGGAGGAAATAGAGGCCATAGAGGAGGACTACAACCAGATTGCTACTCAGGATTAGCTTAGCTTCATTTTTCTTCCAGCCTATGTATGCCACATGTTTAGGTATTTTCTTTTATTGTATTTACTTTTCAATTGAAACTCATGTACTTGTATATATTTGAAGTTGAATGTAAATAAAGATATTTTTTGAAAAATTTACAGTCTCCATTTATTGTTGCATTGTATATTATTGTTCTAATACGCTTAGTATATTTATTTAGGGAATGACCTTCTCTAGATAAATATGCCGCGGGCTTGCCACATCATCGTTTCCGTCTACTGGGAAGTGGGGCGTGACACTATGTTCCATCGCTTGATGACTGAGGCTATGTAGGAAGGGATTGTGTTATAAATATTCAAATACTCAACCGCTTAATCTATTTGGAGTTATCTGATAAAGATGTTTGAAGGAAAATTTAATACTGATATGGCTTTTGATTCTTGGAGAGCTTTAAATAAATTTGAGTAAAGAAGTAAATCTGTCTCCTTTTATTATAGTGAAATCAAGAAGCTTGAAGCAGAACTCCTTTCAATTTATCCTATTGTTAGTGAAGAGAAGAGATGGAAGATATATCATGATCATATGATGTTAATGACATTTCTTGCTGGTCTTGGTCCCGAATTTGATAGTATACATCCACAAATTTTAGGAGGATTTGAGGTTCCCTTTTTCGCAGATACTTATAGGGTTGTTCTTCGCGCCTATCCTTCTTCTGTCATTGAAAGTACTATTGATTCCATAGTAAAAGAAAGTGAAGACAAATCTGCCCTTGCTTCATTTTATGGAGGTAGAGGACAAGGTGGTGGTGGTACACAAGGACGTGGTAGAGGAGGTCGATGACCTTTTGGAGGAAGGGGCGAGTATGTGACCGTTTCTATTCACATTATGAGATTACTGGCCACACTAAGGATTATTGCTATTCGCTTCATCCGGAGGTTCGATTTCAGCGAGATGCTAGAGTAGCTACTTCTGATATGACATCTGCCACTTCTACTTTTCATGGTACTTCTGGACTTTCTGAGGAGGAGATACTGCGTCTTAGGTCTCTTCTTACCGAATCAATTTTCTCGAGCTCCACTACCGTTCTGGATAAAGGTAATACATGTTTTCTAACTCATACACCTCCATCCTCATGGATTATTGAATCAGGAGCATCAGATCATATGACTGGAACATCATGTGTTTTCTCTTCCTTGTCTAAAATTTCATATACCGGTGGTATTACACTTACGGACAGTTCACTCTCTAAAGTAGAGGGTATTGGTTCTATTTCTCTTACCCTATCTCTGTCTTTATCATCAGCGTTATATGTCCCTTCATTTCCTTTTAGCCTGATGTTTGTATGTAAACTTGTTCGTACCTTGAAATGTTTAGTAACCTTTTTCTCCTTCTGGTTGTGTCATGCAGGATCTGAAGACGAAGAATGTGATTGGTTCAGAACGTGAACTTGGATGCCCTTATTACCTTGATAGACAACTACCAAAGATTACTTGCTCAGCAAATAGTGATCTACTGATTAACCATTGTCGCTTAGGTCATCCTGTTTTGTTTATTTTACAGAAATTAGTTCCTTCTTTATCTAGTTCGTCATTGTTAGAGTATGTAGCTTGTGAGATGGGAAATCACATTTGTGCTTCTTATCCGTCTAGAGTCAATAAACGTGTGCTAAGAAACTATTTGATTTAGTGCATTCTGATATTTGGCGACCATGTCCCATTGTGTCAAACCGTGGTTTTCGATACTTTGTTACTTTTATTGATAATTACTCTTAAGTCACATGACTATATTTGTTGAAATTTAGAACTGAAGTCTTTAATGCCTTTAAATCATTTGTTACTGAGATGCAAAATCAATTTGGTATTAATATCAAAACTTTGAGAAGTGATAATGCAAAAGATTACTTTAATAAAAAGTTTACTTAGTTTCTTGACACCTTTGATATTACATATCAGTGCTCATATCCCTATACACCTCAACAAAATGGTGTTTCTGAACAAAAGAATAAATATCTGTTGGAGGTCACACATTCTCTTTTGTTCCATATGAATGATCCTAAACGTTTTTAGGATGATACTGTTCTCACTGCTTGTCATCTTATCAATCGTCTATCAAGCTCAGTCTTAGGGGGAGAAATTCCAATCTCTATTTAATTTCCCTCTAAATCTTTATTTCCACTTCCTCCATGTGTTTTTGGTTGTACTTGTTTTCTTCACAATTATCAACTTGGCTTATCAAAGCTTGATCCCAAGTCCATTAAATGTGTTTTCTTAGTATATCCTCGGAGTCAAAAGAGATACAAGTGTTATGGTAAGGAACTTGATAGAGTCTTCATCTCTGCTGATGTGACCTTTTATGAAAGTACCCCTTTTTTGGTACTTGTAACATATCAGAAAATAGAAAATAATATTTTTGGAATTTAAATAATAAAATAATAAATTTCATGAATATTATACGAATATAAATTTGAGTTTTCGAAGAATGGTACAGTTATATACCTATATTTTTGGAAAATAATTGAGATTTATAATGAATTATTATTTATGAAAGCAATTATTTGATTTGGGATTTTTATAAATTAATATGTAATTTTATACATACAAGTTTAATATTAAACTTGATTAATATTTTCCTAACTATGCATTAAACCAAGTTCATTTTATTAACTATGTTTAGTGTACATGACATATTGTGACATGTAACATTTCATTTTTGTGAAATTTGGTTTTTATATTTTCAAAACAAGAAAAGAAAATAGAAAAGAAAAGAAAATGAAAAGAAAAGAAAAGAAAAGAGGGGGGGACAAAGAGGTATGGGCAAGTGAGAGAGTGAGAGAGGGGGGGGGGTTATGGTTGCAACCATACACATTTTCTCCGCCTTATTTCTTCATCTCCTTTTCTTCATCTCCCTCCTCCACCATCCTCACTACCACCATGAAACCACGCCCAAATCTTACTCAAAACTATACAAAACTTTCACCAAAAATGTTCCTTAGCTCAACATAAACAACATGGCATGTTCAAGATTTCGTTTTGGGGAGCTTTGGCCATCTAGGAATTTTCTTGAGTTACTCCTTTGAGGTAAAACACTCACCTTTCATCAAGTCTTAAGTTTCTTAATATCATTTATTAGTTTAGAGTTAAAAAATTTAGGTTTTGTGAACTTGGAAAATTCTAAGCTGAGATTTAGTGGATCAAATGAGTAGTGGTGGTGTAGTAGAGACCTAGTTAGTGACAATAACCTCTTTAAGTGATAGATAAAGACCTGTTAGTGCAAGTAATCTTGGATTAAATGAACTTAGAATTTTTTGATATCGGTTTTTCATTGACTTTTGATGTTCAAATGAAATTTGAGATGACTTGGAGACTCTGAAAATTTAATAGCGGATACAATGAGATGTTTAGACCAGTAGGAAGCCACCCTAGAAGTCCAAGCCACCCAGTAAAGTCCTGGCCGCAAATTAATTAGTTTTGGCCGCAAATTGCGGTTTAACTTTTGAGTTAGGGTTTGGGTTTTGTTCTGTAGCTCACTCTTCAGATAACTAAGCCTACCCTATACACTAAAAAGTCTAGAATCACCTTAAGAAAAATCTGGAGTTGTTTTACTAAGTTTCTGTCAATGTTTTGCGATATTTGAAAACTTGATTTTTGGTATTTGCGTTTTGACTCGGTCGTTTGACGTTCGTACATCGACGTCGGGATTGTTTTGTTGTTTAAGCACACGTTGGCCATAGGTTCTAACCTATGTGTGCTACGCTCGCGATTTCAATTTCGATTTGGATTTTCATGCGATACGATACTGTTTGATTTTTAGGTACGATCGCGTGGACTCCCGGGACGAAAAAGGAGGACAAGGCATCCGTCGGGATCGATTAGATCGAGGATAATAGGTGAGTAGATATATATCTACGTGGGAAGTCGGGTGGATGGCGTATAGCACCCTTGCAACTGTAGAATTAAGATATCTATAAATATATACTAGATAGGTTTAGTTAGCTAATAAGTTTTCTAGAATACCATACCATAGTAGTATACTTATAGAAGTTATACCCATAGTATTATCCCTTAACCTATGAACTATATCTACTTGTGTAAATACATATATATTTATATGAGTATATTACGATATGATATGATGAGATGAGGATATGATCTGATATAACGACACGAGTTGATATGATTGGATATGATATGATGTGATGTTATGATATGATATATGAGGACATGAGATGATATATGATGATACGAGATGAGATGATGCAAGTGATTATAGATCTGTACTATTGATTTGATGATATCGTACGATAGATTATTCCGTACGTGATATGATGATGATGGATCGCCGATATTATTTCGACTCGAGAAATATTGTTTTTAAATCACTTAAGTAGATATTATGATATGTTTAGAGATATACCTATTTTCAAAACTAACAAATCATTAAGCACTTTTGAATGATAACTTCAAGGGACGTTGCGACTTTTCAAATGGTGTCTTTTTCAAAAATATCGTAGCCCCTATTTTCCTAAACAACGATTTGTACTATTTTAAACTATAATTTTATGGCTCATACGTAATTGCGTATTTTTATACTGTTCACGTTACGATTTCCTTATTCCGTTTATGCTCGCGTTACGATTTCTTATTTATGCATACGCTCGCATTATTTTCATTTACGTTATATACACTATGCTTTATACCTTATCTGTACGTGACTTCATTTACTAGGACACACGCACCATTACCGATGATACATATGTTGCACGTACACATACTTGCCGGCTCACACACACATTATCTATAATTGCCATGCCACGTACATATTAGAAATCGCTATGTCACCGTATCACCTTATAATCTGTTAGCATTTTAGTTACTGATTAGTACATAGTACCCCATATTATTATAGATATTGCACTTTCTTTACCCTGCTACACGGCACGCTCATATGAGCACACTTGCTATGCATTACAGTATTGTTCTGTGCCTGTACATATTATTTCATTACTGCCATGCATTTCATGAGATTCTGTTTTCATGAAATTTCTGGATTTAAGACACTACAGATATTATTTAAAAACTTGTGATTGTTTTAAAAATGCGGTTTCTCTTGATATGATATTTCGGCGTTCACCATGAGATTTCTCGGTGCTGAACTATGATAATTATCCGAATTGAGACAGGGGGAGAAACCGATTACGGATATATGGTGTACCCGGTACGGTACCCCAGGGCAAAAAGATCATATAGAAAGACGTTTAGTCCGGCAGGGGAACAATACCTACCGGTGACAGTACTAGATTCGGCGGATATCCGGAGGATACCGACCGGAGTAATATAAGACAAATGGATGTGAGGACCGATCTGATGAGACGGTGCCTGAGATATGAGGGCCGATCCGATGAGACGGCGCCTGAGATATGAGAATTTACGTGTCGATACTGAATACGGGTTTTATGATAATTTCAAGTGTCAATGCTGGAGACTCAGAATTTTATATTGATTTTGATGTGTCGTTGATGGAAACACATTGGATGATATATATATATATATATATATATATATATATATATATTTAAATATATATATATGATATGGATGACATGGTAGCATATATTGACACAAGCACGAGTTTATATATTTATATACTTATGTATACACGATCACTTTGATACCACACGGTACAATATTATTATATTACTATATGACCTAGGAAATCTTTATTTATTCGATTTCTACCTGATGATGTCTTCTACTCACGAGTTGACAACTTACCCCCGTTGTGCCATAGTTTTCTTGCAGGATCAACCGCACGGATTCAGTAGCGGCTTGTTGGCACATTGCTTTTTTGGGTGATTTACATTGGTAGGTGGGTTACAGTACAGAGCGTAACCACCGTTGTATATTTATTATTCATTTGTATCTAGTTAAAAGTTCTATCAACCAGATTATGTATATTTGGTAGACCTAGAGATCAGTTTGTATATTCTTTGGATTTAGAGTCAAGACTTATATATATATATATACTTATGTGTATATATATTGGATTGGATGATGTTTTTAGTTTCTTTTATTCTTTTCTGTGATTGATCTTTGCCATGGGCATCATATATTCTTATTGTGTGGTTGTGTTTCCGCCGAAGAGATAGCTCCCGCTTGAGGATGCAATATTATTATCGTTTATGTACTGGTTTTGATCAAAAATTTACAAAGGAGGTGTTGCCCAAATTTTTAATGACGAAAATGTTTTCAAACCATAGTATATAATCCACTCGTATCATTATAAGCTTTACTTATATTTCAAAAAGGAGAACCTGATTTCAGTTATACTCTTTTTCAAAACTTCACCTCCACTATTTTCTTAAAAAGGTTTAGATTCCTTGTTTTCGGCTTACTTGGGTTACGGTGGGCTCCTATAAACTTCACGTGATTTGAGTGCCGACCACGTGCCATTTTCGGGTCGTGACAGTACTAATATAATACCCCAATCACTTAGAGAAGAATTTCCTATTAATGAAAATGATGTACTTATTGTCGAATCCTCTCCAGCGAATTCTCGTATCTCAGCAGCATTAAATACTTCAGAACTAGATGATCACTTTGTTAGTTGTATGTATGCCCTATAGGCCATTATTGTACATATGATGTATATTATAGTGGATGCTTGGACATATATAGGGAAGACTTTCTTGCTCGATATGATAGTATGCTATCTGGTTACTCTTTATCTTAACATGTACACTTATTATCTCCCTGTTACATGTTGATAAAGCTCTTAGGATGTATACTTGACTATCAGGATTATGATGCAGATCATACTAGTGGGGCCAGGGTAGTCTATAAGTACCTCCTTCAATTGTTTCTAGTCGTGGGGGTATCGAGACGGGGTATCGATATTCCAGAGTAGATTAGCGTATACGTTTCTTGACCCCTATGATGGGCGATGGATGATCCCACATCATTGGTGTTTGACATCAAAGATTGTATACGGGTGCTCAGTGGAGACTGGGTACACTGAACAGGACTCGCCGATAACTCCTAGATGGTATTATACCACACGTCAGATAGCAGTTCTCCGGTAACACTGGTACAGATTAGTCTATAGACTCGAGATCGTCATAGAGTCTTGTATGATTCCCACTGTGCTTTGATTTCCACCTTACCACGTTCAAGAGAACGTGTAAAACGGTAGTTTTTGGGTACAGTCCGGAGTCACTTGGAGGTAATGAGCGATAAGAGAGAATTTTGTCTCTCCCGGTATTGGGGGTGGATGTTGCGCTGTGCTCGATTAGGCATAACAGGAAATCCCTGGCCAGGCTTGCTGAGATTTACTGGTAAGTGTTATCAGTAGTTTCTCGAACCGTTATGGGCCTAACATCGGCATGACTTATCAAGCTATTAGGGTCTGACGTTAACCACCCCCAGGCTGGATATGCGACATATCGGACGAAGAGACCAGACTGTACAGTAGTGTTACTTATTAGATTCACAGGAGTATGAGAAGGCTTGCTTGTTGATCTTCTGATAGCTCAATACTCGGGTAGACGTTACGTCCAACTAGTACCGGTGACGACTTGTAGGTGACTGATATGATCATCACCTACTGCAGGCGTATTGACGAGTCTTTAGAATCCTACACAGAGGTTTCCTGTCTCTGGTGAAACGAAGTAGGAGCACATATGTGATATGTGCGGAACTGAGATTAATACGTGTATGTGATACCGTATTCTAATTATATGATATCGGTTGGTTATATGTGATATAGCCGGGTTATCGAATCAAGTGTTGATTCGATAAGTTGATACAAATGATATTAGTCGGTTATATGTGATGTAGCCGGATTATTAAATCAAGTGTTGATTTAATAATTTAATGTATGATTAAATATTTGATATATTAATTTTACATTAACTAATATTAGCTCACTTAAGCATTTCTTTTTTCTCACTTGTGTATTTAATATATATGTGATATATATTATTTAGCTTTTTTTGTATCATGCTTGATGATACATTGTACATGGGTGTATGGGACTCATACCGTACTTTAGATAATTAGAGTTTTATTTATTTAAGATAAATACAAAATTAAGTAGAAATTTGTCATGGTTGATGCTTAGTGGAAGCTTGTAGAAACCATTGACTAAGTCCACAAATTTTGTTTTACATTAGATATTTATTAACCCAACCATTATCTTTAGCCATGGTTAAGTCTCTACTTGAAAGAATATATGATATTATCTCACCCATGGTTGATTGGATGCTCTCATGCTTTCACCACTTCATCTTCTCCTTCATCTCAAGAAAGCTCTCTAGGTTTTCAAGAGGTGAAGAAAATTAGTGAGAAAAATAATTCTAAAGTGAGAAAAAATCCTACTTCATCAACCTACACTAGATTAGCCATTTAGTTTAGGTTATTTGCTTCACTAATTCCCAATTAGTGAAGATATAGCTTGAGTTGGAGATTTCTTGACGTAGATCATCTTCGGCCTCGAAGACTTCAAGCAAGCTTATTGCTTTTGCCTTGTGAACCCTTACTAGTGTAAGTGCACGATGGCGCCCCGGCCGTCAATCCGACGCCGGAATGCGGAAACAAAACTTTTCTAGAACTTAGAAACCGGCACCACCGCGCACTAAAATCCCGGATCGGGCCATTAACCTAACTCTAGCAAACTAGAAAAAGGGAAGGAAGCTATACCGAGCGATCCGTGTCCTTCGGTCTTCGGCCTCCACTCCGATCTCCTCGCGGAATCTCCGGTCTTCAGCTCCTCGTCGGAACGGGCACCACATCGCCGGGTTCTTTTACGGGCTCCCACCTCTGGACCGAGGCAACTCGGGCACAAAGTTGGCGAGCCGACGTGCCCAAGAAATGCTGTAGATAAAGTGTAGAAACGGTTTGCCTCAAGGATTTATGAAGTTGCCATTTTTTATGGAGAAGAGAAAGAACTTTGGAGAGAGGTTAAAGGATTTTGTTGCAAGCAAGAAAAATGAGATGAATGATTTCCCACACCAAGAAAAAGAACCCCCTCCCTCTCTTTTGTGTGGCCGGCCCCTTATCAAAAAAAATGAGGAGCAAAAGAAATATCAAAGGGAGGTGAGTACAAGAAGGTGGAATGGGTGAGCATAAGCTAAATCAAGCCTCACATCAATTTCAAATACAAATCCAATCTCATAAATGCAAAGGATAAGATGCAAAGAGAATCTAATGATTCAAGAACCATCATGATGCCCCCATTTACAAATAACCCCCTCCATAAATGATAATTTGCACACTTGCAAATAACCCCTCCATCAAATATCAGCCAATGAAAGGAAGAAAGGAAAACTGGCTGAAACGGAATGCAAACTGGCAACTTCAGAAAACCGATCCCGTAATAAATTACAGGAAAACCCCGCGACAGTATATACATACCCGCATTTGTATTCCCACTGAATACAAATGCAAAGAGACAAAATCTACACTATACAATACTAGGATCCGGCTTAAACCAAAGCCCGCTAGTATTATCCGTCCGATCATGATCCGTGCAATACCGCACGTATCTGATCGAACCCTGCCATATCTCCATACGTTTGCTATACTCATCCTCCTACCGGGTCTCACAGCCTGGAGCAACAGCAATGGCAAGTCTGGGTAAACAAGAACCTCCCTGTCACCGTCCTTGAGGCTATTGGAGTACTTCTCGGGTGCCTGAGGTTACCCACCATATCTGTGGAGTGGCCAATGGAATGTCAAACCAGATTATCAAATCTTCAGTAATCGTTTGCGGTTCTGGAATCACTTCCAGTTCTACCATACTCCCACTACTGTTTTCTGAAAAAAATCCATTTTTATTAAAACTGTGGCGAGTCAAGAACAATATCACTATTGATCTTCCTGATGGTAGAAAGTCAACCCTCGTCATAGCCTGGGTCAACCCACAAACAACCATTACAGAAACGTGCCTTGGGTTATCCAGAGTCTGGTTTTAAGCATAAGCTGGACAACTCCCCGTACCTTAACAATGTCAAGATATGAACTGTTCTATATCCAATATAGAAACAGAGGCACTGATTTAATTGAACCAGATTCAAATCATGCAGCTGTCTCCAGTGCATGTCAACTAAATGGAAGGAGGCCGATCAGCGTTACTCAACTTAGGAATGCTTCCAATTATGAGTAACCTGAAAGAGAAGCAAGTTCTCTTAATCATTACTATTAACTGAACACCACACATAAGTATCTACATCTTGGATCACCTTGAAGAATCTCGATACTTGCAACACCTGGTCCACTACTTTATTCATATACCTATAACTTCTCAAAACTTGGACCTTGTATTTCTACGAAACACATGTCTAAGAACTAGAGAAGTCACAAGTAAACAGAATACAGTACGAGTACCAACCCCTCTGTCCTCATGGACACTGGACAACATACAATACTCTGTATAAGTCCCCTGAGTCTAATAACTCATTCCCTGTGTGTCGTAGGTTGAAAACTGTACTTATGGTTAAGAAGAGTTACACCGCTGTTTAATGCTCCTTACCTAACCATCCACTGATATAGGTAAATGTCATGGACATAATTTCAAAAGGTGTATCTCACTCTATAAAAATAGACGTACAGATATATCAATTTGAAATTGGTGCATAACAACGGATATTCAAAACCAAATATTTGCCGTCCGGCAAACTACCCAGGTGATTTCCTCAAATATCACCAATTACAACGAATTCCGATATAATGAGGATGATCACCTAAATCCCAATAACTTACTCCTACTCATCATCTGTAAAACCATACAGATGTGAGAATCATACCTGGTAAATACATACCCTGGAGCAAGTGTCTAATTGGGAAATCAGTTTTTCTTTTAACTGTACACAGTGAAACTGAAACATTGAAATGTTTCAATGGGGTATCCCGGTATTCCTAGTAATGCCTCTTCCATTATCCAGATCACAACTGTAATCATATAATTCTTTGCCATCTCTCCAAATCCCTTTATATGTCTTTAGTCATTACCTTCTGTACACCCTCTTAGGCTAAATGGTTTTTTTCCTTCCCTACCGTTCGGTACCAGCCTATGGTTTGGAAGAAGACTATCCAATAAGCATAATGGGTGTACTGTCCTAATCCTAAGAGCACTCGCAATGCGAGAGAAGGTGAAGATAAAAGACACCTGAATAAACCTTATTCCTATTTCTCCTGAACCAGAATCCATCCCCGAACTGGAACAAGTTCCTTTCGAGTTCGTATATAACCATACGATGGAGTATCCAATAAACTGTGGATCTTCGTAGTGATACGGAGTGTCCTGGAGAAATACAAAGGTGATTTAGGATTGGCGAAGAAATACTTGGTTTGGTCGTGAATAGCAGTCGCAATTTACTTTGCCCTCTTACTAATCCCTTGATATGTCTTTACTTAATACCTTCTGTACACCATCGTTATGCTAATTGGTTTTATTCACTCCCCACCGTTCGGCACCAGCCTAAGGTTTGGAAGAAGACTATCCAATTTGCGTAATAGGTGTACTATCTCCTAAACCAAGGAGTACTCGCAACCTGAGAGAAGGTAAAAGGAAAAGTCAACTGAATAGTCCTATTCGTTTTCTCCAGAACCGGAAACCATCCTCGAATAAATTCCTTCGAGTTCGTATATAACCATACGATGGTTTTATCCAATGGAAGTGGACGTTCGTAGTAATACGGGGTGTCCTGGAGAAAAGGGTAAAAGTAGGAGTGGCAATGAGGTATGCAACTTTGACAATCCAAAAGCCAGTGTTTAAGAAGGTTCGGTTAATTTTGGTCACTGAGTCATAGTCAAGGGTCGGGTCATGGTCGCTGCCAAAGAGAGAGAGAAAAGAAACACTCAGCGTGCACTCTAACCTAGATCAGAATGGTTATCACTTTATCTAATCAGGAAACCTCCTACTGTATCGTCAAATTCTCCTCCAAACCTGAAAGAAGAATTAGTCGGGATCACCCGAGGAGTAAACCAACTCATCAGTGGGAATCGGGATCCAACTATCATCGCATGATAACGTGACGGAATCCGCTCACGTCATCACACTCCAGAAGGTATGCGCATATCTGGCAAGTTTCAGTTTCTTTAGAAACTCCCGATGTGATTTTTACCCCATGCTCTTATGACCTTGACTTTGGCCAACAAATCATAAGTCACATGTCAAGTTCTACCCGTCATTCTCCAGGTTAATTTGAACCCATCCGTACCTACCCTTGACTTTGGCCAACAAGGCAGTACGACTGTCCCAAACCAACGCATCTATCTATGCTGCATATGAATACCCAATAGCTACCAATCACCGTGCCTTGACTTTGGCCAACAAACACAGCTTGAATACTTATTGACTATCCATATGAAACGACGGAGGGCTACGAATGGTTTCTGGCGAAAACCTTTAACGTAATGAACTTGATATCGTTGAAGGAACCAAATAGCTTTTTAAAAATATAGTGACGAAAACCTTTGCTAAAGAGGTCACTTCCGGTGAAGGGATCTCGGCTCTTTCCCCGTAGAATGAGGTGCAGGATATTCCAACTGAATACCACGATGCAAAGCAAAAGTAAACGACTATAGTGAAGTTATTGCCCTGACGCAAACTTCTGTCCAAGGGGTCACTCCCGGTGAAGGGATCTCGGCCCTTGCCCCGTCGACTGAGGAGCTGGATATTCATAACCGAATACCACTGTGCAAAACAAAAGAGAACGCCCTTGCAATAACAGCTTTTTGAAAATTTTTTCCAACAACATCAGAATAGGTTTGTTTAGCTTGCATTGATCCGAATCAACGCACTCCCATCAATTGATCACACCAATAAAGAACGAAAATAATGATGTATGTATATGCCATTCGCATTCGCCACTGGGTCGCGTCATCACCCGTTAGGTTACTTAACTAACGACAGAGCGGGGGCTGGACTAGCGCGGATGCAAAACATATACAACATCTACTAGTATATATATCAATATATAATATTCACTTAAGGCATGATAAAATGCAACATCACAGAAATGTAATAAGCAGCATAGAACAATACAGATATCTGGGATCCCCGGGTTTCATAAAGCCGCTACTGAAACCCGACGTTCCCCTGGTTGTGTGGATAGCCTGTGCAATGAAATCCTAGACCCCTACGGACGCGGCAAGTTACCCGCCAAAACATGAAGCGAGGCAGCCCCCTTCAGCAACGTGAATGGACCACCCAGCACTTCACGGAATCCGGTAACTTAGGCACCCCTCCTGGGTCAACCTGTACCCCCTACGAGTGCGGCGAATAGCCCGCCAATTCTAGAGTGAAGCCCCCTCCGTCTCAACTCCATGAGATGCGGGCTTGTTGCCCTCTAGAACCCGGCTATTCGTGCACCCCTCCGCGGGGTAATCCTAGTACAGAAAATAAAATATACAACGGGTACATCGACCTCAGCCCGGTTGTGCCCCAAAAGAATAATATACAAACAGGCAGTGACGGCAGTCCACATGTCGGATGCTCGTCCCGCAATATCAAATGTACATATAAAACGAAACTGTACTAACATTGCATCCAGGCTATCCCCCATGACCAATCCGCAACATCACAGCACAATACAGAACATCAACGTGAATGTCACGTTCGCAAATCCGTCTAAAGGGGCTATAGCAGTTAGACTAGATTTACCGATCAAGTGACATTCACGGTCGCAGATATAATGTAAATACTGTGAACTAACATGTTTAAAATTTTCGATCGATCAAATTTACCGAAGTGGGCCCCAAGCATTACTGTAGCACCCAAAGAAAATCTGGGCCCAAAAAGAATATTCCAAAAACCCTATTTCCCTGTCTAAGACACACTGCAGAAATCTGGTGCAGCGCGGCTATTGTTCGGCGGGGGAACCGCGGCCAAAATGGGGTTATCGCCGCGGTTCTGCGGCGCTACAGTGCCTTCAATGTTAGTTATGTATATGCCCTAGAGGCCATTGTTGTACATATGATGTATATTATAATGGATGCTTGGTTATATATAGAGATGACTTTCTTGCTCGTCATGATAGTATGCTATTTGGTTTCACTTTATCTTAACATGTTGACTTGTATTGGTTTACTGTTTTACTCTCACATGTTGATAAAGCCCTTAGGGTTTGTACTCGACTACTGGGACTATGATGAGATCATACTAGTGGGGCCGCGGTAGTCGATGAGTACATCCTATAACTGTTCCTAGTCGAGGGTATATCGAGACAGGGCATCGATACACCAGAGTAGACTAGCGTATACGCATCTTGACCCATATGTTGGGCGATGGATGATCCCATATCCATCGGTGTTGGACATCAGAGATGGTGTACGGGTGCTCAGTGGAGACTGGGTACACTGGACGGACTCGCCGAGAACTCCCAGATGGTGATATACCACACGTCAGATGGCAGTTCTCCGGTGACACAGGTACAGGGTAGTCTGAAGACCCGAGATCGTCATAGAGTCTTGTGTGGTTCCCACTGTGCTTTGATTTCCACCTTACCACGTCCAAGAGGGCGTGCAAAACGGTGGCTTTTGGGTACAGTCCCGAATCACATGGAGGCAATGAGCGATAGGAGGGGATTCGTCTCTCCCGGTATAGGGAGTTGATGTTGTGCTGTGTTCGATTGGCTATAACTGGAAGTCCTTGGCCAGGGCTGATATAGAGATTTACTGGTAAGTGTTACTAGTAGTTTCTCGACCCGTTATGAGCCATACATCGACACGACTTATCGGTTACTGGGGTCTGACGTATACCACCCCTAGACTTGATATGCGACATATCAGACGAACAGACCGGACTGTACGGGAGTGTTACTGGTTGGATTCACAGGAGAACGCACAGGCTAGCTTGTTGATCTTCTAATCGCTCAATACCTGGGTGGCTGTTACGTTTAGCTGACCGCTTGCAGCTTGTGGGTGTTTGATATGATCATCACCTGCTACCGGCGTATTGACGATTCTTTAGAGTCCTACACAGAGGTTTCTTGGCTCAGGCGAAACGGAGTAGAGGCACATATGTGATATGTGCAGGACCGAGAATAATGCGATATGGGATACCGTATTATATTCTCGCGATATTTAGATATGAACCGGGACATCGGATCAAGCGTTGATTCGATGAATCGGTACATGATATATTAGTCGGTTATATTTGATATAGCCGGATCGTCGGATCAAGTGTTGATTCGATGATTTAATATATAATAATATATATGATATATTATTATATTAACTAATATTGGCTTGCTTTATTATTTCATTTTCTCAGTGGATGATACATTGATATATATGCGATATATGTTAATTGTATTATTTTCTTTTGTTGCAAATATATAATATATATGTGATATATATTATTGTGACATGATATGATTAATTGTTAAACATGTTTAAGGATGATTAATTGAGGTTAGGGTTTGATTAGGGTTAGATGCTTCAAGTTCCTTCTAGAAGCATTTTTTTCTTTTGTCATTGCAAAGATATTTTGGATGACACATTTCTAACTTAACCAAACCCTAACTCTAGTTGTTTCTCTACTTATTCTTATCCAATCATCCTTGACCATGGTTAATAATCAATCATATAGGTTTTATTCTATTCATCACAAAAGAAAGATAATTCATTATCTTTTCATGATCATCTTCTTCCTTCTTCAAGAAAGCTTGCTAGTTTTTCTTAAGTGATGAAAATAAAATGAGAAAATGATATTAAAAGAAAGCAAAATTACTACTCTCTCATCCTCATCTCATCTAGCCCATGGGATTAGTGTGTTCTTCTCTTTTGAGTAAGAAAGCTTGAGTCGTAGCAACTTCAAGGTAGATCATCGGAGATTTGGAATACTTCGAGCTAGCATGGATCGTTCGAGTCGTGGAGCCTCTCATGAGTCCGGGAGATCGTGGATCGCGGCAAAGGGACTTCTACTCGGAGCTTGTAAAGTGAAGGAGCGGACTACAAAGGTTGTAATCCCTCACACTTAGATAAAAGTTATCTTCTTGCATGTTAAACCCTAATAATCTAGCAAAGATCCCGGCTTTGGGTTGTTCGGCACGTCTAAAATTTTATCCGGGCATGTTTGATGCCTTTAGAACCTTCACAAGAGTGCCTAGGAACCCTACAGTGGTATCAGAGCCTAGCTAGAGCATTAGGCGATGTGTTTACGAAGTTAAAACTCCGATCGAACCCGAAACGACAAATTTGGACCCCTCTCTGGAAATTTTTTAAATTTTGGGATTTTTCAGAATTAAAAATATGTAAAAAAATCAGCAGGGAATTCTAAGAATTACCAAGAAGCCCGAGCCCCCAATTCGATCAAACGGCCGCGGAAGCGCGGCTCAAGCATGGCTTGCGCGGCGGTTCCGCGGCGGATTGATAGGATTGTGACACGTGGCTTTTTTGGTAATGACCGTAGGTGCTTGCTGATGCTTCTGGATATTTTTAATCTGTTCCAGGTGTTTAAAATTCTGGGGTTTGTTTTGTAATAGTAGACTCGATCGGAAATTTTAAATTCGTATTTTTTCCGGATATTTAGAAACTGTTAAACTATTTGAACGGATATCATTAACTTACTGTTTCCCGGTACGGCAAATTTTCAAGTGTTGAAATTTATTCGGGTTTAAATCTTTCGGAAAATTGTACAAGTTAAGCGGTGGACTCTCTAGAAGACAACAAACCTTAACTCGATTATGTGACCGTCTTGAACTGCCTTTTGAACCTTCGGGTTTGGGGCAGTACGGCGTGCCACATGTGAGGCGTTGGCTTGACCCTTCTACGGCTGGATCACCGGTACTGTGACATATTCTGGGATTATTTGAACCCCGCTCAAGAGTTGAGCAGTTTAGGAAATTTTGGGTGTTTGATTATCTGTTCGGAAAGTTTAATACTGTCTATTTATCTGGAATGTGATACAATATGTGGAATTCATAGAGTCAGGCATGAAATGCGAAGTATGTGATATTTCGGATTTACGATGTCTAAAGTGATTGTGGATTCCAAATATTGTAGTTTTACACTTTCTTTTCTGTGACCGTAAGTGTAATATGTGAGATCGCCGGTTTCGTTGCTATATGATTCAACGACAATTGGGATGCGCATATTTACTTACGTTGATGATATGTGATATTATGTGTTGCTGTGATATGTTATATTGGATCGTCGCGTTCTGAATAGCCGGGGGTTTTATGTGAGATGAGGGTTTTTATTTTCATTCATGTAAAATTCATTTGTAATGTAATATTCTTTTTTTTTGGGCACTTCCAGGTTGCGGTTGCTGTCACCAGTGTATATTATTTACTTTTCCGCATTAGGTAGACCCAAGGTGGGGAGCACAAGTAACCGGGTTCTAGGGTCCAGTGGGAGGCCATCTCAAGGAGTCGAGACCGGGTCTCCTAACCCTAGAATTGGCAGTGTTACTTGCCGCTCTCGTAGGGGTCTTGGGATGTGGGTTTGGCTATTCGTCGCGACCGTGGAATCCGTGTTTTATACAGGCTCGTATTCAAAACACGGACGTCCTAGTATATCCAATATTTCATATATGTTCTTCTGCAGCAATGTTCTGTGATGAGATCATATTACTGCCTGAGACGAATGCTTATACTATATATATATGCTGATATATAAATATTACTGCTTTCGTTTCTTCTGTGATGTTTAGGAAGCATAAGCTGATGGGATTTTTATTAATGTGATTAATAAAAGAAAAGAAACCTAAAGATGTTGTAGAATCAAAACTTTATAAAAGGGGTAGCTACAGTTTTGCTTTGCACAGTGATATATACGATATATCCTGCACCTTATTCGATGAGGAAAGGACCGAGATCCCTTCACCGGGAGTGACTCCTTCAGCAAAACTGGTAGATGCTACAAAACGCGGTTTGTCTTTTGATTGCTTTTAGTGTTTTGCTTTGCACAGCGGTATATATGATATATCCTGCACCTTATTCGATGAGGAAAGGGCCGACGATCCCTTCACCGGGAGTGACCCCTTTAGCAAAACTAAGAAAAGCCTAAAAAACACTCCTTTTTCAAAACTTCACTCGATTCTACGACGATATCAAGTTCATTACGCTCAGGGTTTTTCTGAAAAAAACCTGCGTAGCCCTCCGTCATTTCAGATAGATGTTATTTAGTATTCATGCTATGTTTGTTGACTTAGTCAAGGCGTAGTGTACGGTAGCTAAGTAGTTTTTATCTGTTAAAACATGAGATGTGATTGGATTAGGGTATTCGCACGGCCTTGTTGACTCAGTCAAGGGTCGTACGGGTGGGTTTAATTCAATCAAGAAATGTACGGGTTGAACTTGACTTGCGATTTATGGTTTGTTGACTTAGTCAAGGTCATAGATCGCTAGGGGCAAAAATATTATCGGGAATTTCAAGTGTTGAAATTTGCAATGAGATTGCATACCTCCTATGAGATAGTTGGATCCCGATACCCACTGCGAGTAAGTGTTACTCCTGGGAGAGTTTTACACAGGACAATAAGTCATTCAAGTAGGTGTCTAGAAAAGTGTTAACGAGGTTACGCCTCTGGGAAAACGAGGTTTACTTTAATTAGGTCCGTGCGAGAGCACGGGGAACCTCCCTCAAAGTACCGACACTGATCTGGCTGAAAGATTGACGAAATTGTAGGGTGTAATTAATCCCGGCTAATCTTACCTTTTAGGGTTTGAAGGCAGATTTGATAAAAAAAAACAGTGGGAGACATCCTGATTAGATAAGATAATAACCAATCTAATCTTGCAAGAGCATACGCTAAAGTGTTTTCTTCTCTCTCTCTCCAGGTAGCGACCATTTCAGGCCATAATCAAGATAATAATATGGATGTATTGACTAAACCTAATTATTGTACTGAGCAAGGGAACGTTAGACCCGTTCTTTCTTATAAGAGTTATAAGACTGAACAGGAAACAGGAGAATATCTGGATCCTCACGCCGCCCAAAAGAACATACATGTTGATGCATCTTCTTCGGGTATGTTAGTTATTGAGAACTGTTTCTCAGTTCACCCTACGTCCTGGGTATTAGATACCGGATCAGGATCCCACATATGTAAATTGTTACATGGGCTACGGAAAGGTAGAGAACTGGGAAAAGGTGATCATTCCGTTCAAGTAGGGAACGGTGCAAGTATTGTAGCCAAAGCAGTTGGCGAATATCACCTTGTATTACCAAGTCGTAATACACTGATTCTGAATGAGTGTTATTATATACCGAACATGATGTGCAACATTATATCAGTTTCTTTACTGAGTAAAGAGGGATATAATTTTGTAATACAGGATAATGTTATGAACATATTCCTAAATCAAAAGTTGATTGCATCAGGCTCGCTACATAATGGCATATTCATTCTAAATCAGAATACAGTCCTGAATATACAAAACACACACAAGAGGAAAAGTTCAGATATGAACGAATCCTACTTGTGGCATTGTAGACTTGGTCATATCAATCCGACACGACTGGCTAAGTTGCATAAAGATGGTTATTTGAATCCGTTCGAATTATCATCTTATGATACTTGCCATTCATGTCTCAAAGAAAAAATGACCAAAGCTCCGTTTAGTGGACACGGAGAAAGAGTTACCGAACTCTTAGGACTAGTACATAGTGATGTATGCGGTCCCATGTCTACGCATGCCAGGAACGGTTCTTCCTACTTCATTACATTCACTGACGATCTCTCTAGATACGGACATGTGTTCCTGTTGAAACACAAGTCTGAAGCTTTTGAGAAATTCAAAGAATATAAGCACGAAGTAGAGAACCAAACGGGCAAAAGTATTAAGATTCTTCGATCTGATCGAGGAGGTGAATACTTAAGTAGTGAGTTCCTAGATTATCTAAAAGAGAATGGGATTCTCTCTCAGCTTACTCCTCCTTATACACCACAGCACAACGGTGTATCAGAATGAAGGAATCGGACCCTATTAGATATGGTGCGATCTATGATGAGCGAAGCTGAGTTACCTATTTCCTTCTGGGGGTATGCGCTTAAGACAGCCATATACATATTGAATCTAGTTCCGTCTAAATCTGTACCTACCGCACCATATGAGATATGGAGTGGGAAGAGACCATATTTTAAACGAGTTAAGATATGGGGTTGTCCGGCCTATGTCAAAAGACAAAATCCAGACAAACTCGAGGCACGATCAGTTCTTTGCAAATTTGTGGGATATCCTAAGAATTCACAAGGATATTTTTTCTACCACGCTGAGGAACAAAAAGTGTTTGTTGCTCAACATGCCACCTTTTTAGAAAAGGAATTTCTTGCAAAAGAAATTAGTGGCAAAGAGGTAGAGCTGGAAGAGGTTCCAGAAACAAAAATTGCAACTGAAGATTTAGTAGAACCAGAGGATTCAGTTGTACCCGACGATCCCCAGCCTCTCCGCCGATCTGGTAGGGTTTCTCGTCCACCTGAGAGATACTACGGTTTTCTCATTGATGGTGGAAGCGAGGATTGCATCATGGATGATGATGACCCGACTAGTTTCGAGCAGGCCATCACGAGTAGTGACTCTGTGAAATGGCTGGATGCAATGCGATCTGAGATGGAATCCATGTACACCAACAAAGTATGGACTTTGGAAAATGCTCCTGAAGGGGTAAAACCCATTGGGAGCAAGTGGATCTTTAAAAAGAAATTTGGTGTAGATGGAAAAGTTGAGACTTTCAAAGCTAGACTTGTAGCAAAGGGTTTTCGTCAACGACCAGGTGTGGATTATGACGAAACCTTTTCTCCAGTGGCTATGCTTAAGTCCATCCGGATCTTACTTGCCATTGCTGCATACCATGACTACGAAATCTGGCAAATGGATGTTAAGACCGCCTTTCTAAACGGTGATTTAGAAGAGAGCGTGTACATGACTCAGCCAGAGGGCTTCGTAGATAGTGGGAGCAGCGGAAAGGTGTGCAAGCTGCTTAAATCCATTTATGGGTTGAAGCAAGCATTGCGGAGTTGGAACATCTGTTTTGATGTTGTAGTCAAAGAGTTTGACTTCATCAAAAATATAGATGAACCTTGTATCTATAAGAAGGTAGCAGAGGGTAAGGTTGTCTTCCTCGTATTGTACGTAGATGACATACTCTTGATAGGAAATGATATTCCTATGCTGCAATCAGTCAAGCTCTTCTTATCACAGAGATTCTCAATGAAAGATCTAGGTGATGCCTCCTGCATATTGGGAATCATGATCTATAGAGATAGATCTAAACGGATACTGGGATTGTCCCAATCCAGGTACATTGACACCATACTAAAGAGGTTTAGTATGGAAGAATCCAAGCGTGGGAACCAACCCACGATCTCTGGACTCACTCTCTCCAAAGAGATGTCTCCCAAGACTGATTTGGAGAGAGCTCGCATGCAAGGGATACCCTATGCTTCGGTAGTAGGCTCTATCATGTATGCGATGCTATGTACCAGACCCGATGTAGCATACTCACTAAGTGTAGTGAGTCGGTATCAAGCAGATCCAGGAGAGAGTCATTGGACAGCAGTGAAGAACATTCTCAAGTACTTGCGAAGGACTAAGGAGATGTTCTTGGTGTATGGTAACGGAGAACTCCAGGTGGAGTCCTTTACCGATTCCAGCTTCCAAAGTGATAAGGACGACTCTAAGTCGCATTCGGGTTTTGTCTTCACCCTCAATGGAGGGGCGGTATGTTGGAAGAGTTCCAAACAGGATACCGTTGCAGACTCAACGATGGAGGCTGAATACATCGCTGCCAACGATGCTGCCAAAGAGGCTGTCTGGATCAAGAAGTTCATTAGTGAACTTGGTGTGGTTCCATCCATTGAGCATCCAATACCTCTGTATTGCGATAACAATGGAGCTGTGGCTTTAGCCAAGGAACCCAGGTCCCATCAAAAGTCCAGACATATTCTGAGGCGGTATCACCTGATCAGGGAGATAGTTGATCGCCGGGAGATCGAGGTCAGGAGAGTAGATACGAAGGACAAAACTGCGGATCCATTCAGGAAGGCTATTCCCCAGATACAGTTTGAGAGATTATTCGGGATGCTAGGTATGAGGTACTACAGCAGCTGGCCTTAGTGCAAGTGGGAGATTGTTAGTTATGTATATGCCCTAGAGGCCATTGTTGTACATATGATGTATATTATAATGGATGCTTGGTTATATATATAGATGACTTTCTTGCTCGTCATGATAGTATGCTATTTGGTTTCACTTTATCTTAACATGTTGACTTGTATTGGTTTACTGTTTTACTCTCACATGTTGATAAAGCCCTTAGGGTTTGTACTCGACTACTGGGACTATGATGAGATCATACTAGTGGGGCCGCGGTAGTCGATGAGTACATCCTATAACTGTTCCTAGTCGAGGGTATATCGAGACAGGGCATCGATACACCAGAGTAGACTAGCGTATACGCATCTTGACCCATATGATGGGCGATGGATGATCCCATATCCATCGGTGTTGGACATCAGAGATGGTGTACGGGTGCTCAGTGGAGACTGGGTACACTGGACGGACTCGCCGAGAACTCCCAGATGGTGATATACCACACGTCAGATGGCAGTTCTCCGGTGACACAGGTACAGGGTAGTCTGAAGACCCGAGATCGTCATAGAGTCTTGTGTGGTTCCCACTGTGCTTTGATTTCCACCTTACCACGTCCAAGAGGGCGTGCAAAACGGTGGCTTTTGGGTACAGTCCCGAATCACATGGAGGCAATGAGCGATAGGAGGGGATTCGTCTCTCCCGGTATAGGGAGTTGATGTTGTGCTGTGTTCGATTGGCTATAACTGGAAGTCCCTGGCCAGGGCTGATATAGAGATTTACTGGTAAGTGTTACTAGTAGTTTCTCGACCCGTTATGAGCCATACATCGACACGACTTATCGGTTACTGGGGTCTGACGTATACCACCCCTAGACTTGATATGCGACATATCAGACGAACAGACCGGACTGTATGGGAGTGTTACTGGTTGGATTCACAGGAGAATGCACAGGCTAGCTTGTTGATCTTCTGATCGCTCAATACCTGGGTTGCTGTTACGTTTAGCTGACCGCTTGCAGCTTGTGGGTGTTTGATATGATCATCACCTGCTACCGGCGTATTGACGATTCTTTAGAGTCCTACACAGAGGTTTCTTGGCTCAGGCGAAACGGAGTAGAGGCACATATGTGATATGTGCAAGACCGAGAATAATGCGATATGGGATACCGTATTATATTCTCGCGATATTTAGATATGAACCGGGACATCGGATCAAGCGTTGATTCGATGAATCGGTACATGATATATTAGTCGGTTATATTTGATATAGCCGGATCGTCGGATCAAGTGTTGATTCGATGATTTAATATATAATAATATATATGATATATTATTATATTAACTAATATTGGCTTGCTTTATTATTTCATTTTCTCAGTGGATGATATATTGATATATATGCGATATATGTTAATTGTATTATTTTCTTTTGTTGCAAATATATAATATATATGTGATATATATTATTGTGACATGATATGATTAATTGTTAAACATGTTTAAGGATGATTAATTGAGGTTAGGGTTTGATTAGGGTTAGATGCTTCAAGTTTCTTCTAGAAGCATTTTTTTCTCTTGTCATTGCAAAGATATTTTGGATGACACATTTCTAACTTAACCAAACCCTAACTCTAGTTGTTTCTCTACTTATTCTTATCCAATCATCCTTGACCATGGTTAATAATCAATCATATAGGTTTTATTCTATTCATCACAAAAGAAAGATAATTCATTATCTTTTCATGATCATCTTCTTCCTTCTTCAAGAAAGCTTGCTAGTTTTTCTTAAGTGATGAAAATAAAATGAGAAAATGATATTAAAAGAAAGCAAAATTACTACTCTCTCATCCTCATCTCATCTAGCCCATGGGATTAGTGTGTTCTTCTCTTTTGAGTAAGAAAGCTTGAGTCGTAGCAACTTCAAGGTAGATCATCGGAGATTTGGAATACTTCGAGCTAGCATGGATCGTTCGAGTCGTGGAGCCTCTCATGAGTCCGGGAGATCGTGGATCGCGGCAAAGGGACTTCTACTCGGAGCTTGTGAAGTGAAGGAGCGGACTACAAAGGTTGTAATCCCTCACACTTAGATAAAAGTTATCTTCTTGCATGTTAAACCCTAATAATCTAGCAAAGATCCCGGCTTTGGGTTGTTCGGCACGTCTAAAATTTTATCCGGGCATGTTTGATGCCTTTAGAACCTTCACAAGAGTGCCTAGGAACCCTACATTCAAGCTACCAATTTTCTACAGTATTCTTTAAAAACCCTGCTCGTAATTTTACAATGTACCAAATAATTTTTTAAGCACTGCAAAAATTCGACAGAAACTGTTAAATGGAAACGCGGTTTTTGGAAAATCCGTTCGACCGAACTTGTAAACACGTTAGAGCAAGCTAGACTAGGTTAATGGCGTGGCTCTGATACCAGTGTAAGTGCACGGCGGCGCCCCGGCCCTCAATCCGACGCCGGAATGCGGAAACAAAACTTTTCTAGAACTTAGAAACCGGAACCACCGCGCACTAAAATCCCGGATCGGGCCATTAACCTAACTCTAGCAAACTAGAAAAAGGGAAGGAAGCTATACCGAGCGATCCGTGTCCTTCGGTCTTCGGCCTCCACTCCGATCTCCTCGCGGAATCTCCGGTTTTCAGCTCCTCGTCGGAACGGGCACCACATCGCCGGGTTCTTTTACGGGCTCCCACCTCTGGACCGAGGAAACTCGGGCACGAAGTTGGCGAGCCGACGTGCCCAAGAAATGCTGTAGATAAAGTGTAGAAACGGTTTGCCTCAAGGGTTTATGAAGTTGCCATTTTTTATGGAGAAGAGAAAGAACTTTGGAGAGAGGTTAAAGGATTTTGTTGCAAGCAAGAAAAATGAGATGAATGATTTCCCACACCAAGAAAAAGAACCCCCTCCCTTTCTTTTGTGTGGCCGGGCCCTTATCAAAAAAAATAAGGAGCAAAAGAAATATCAAAGGGAGGTGAGCACAAGAAGGTGGAATGGGTGAGCATAAGCCAAATCAAGCCTCACATCAATTTCAAATACAAATCCAATCTCATAAATGCAAAGGATAAGATGCAAAGAGAATCTAATGATTCAAGAACCATCATGATGCCCCCATTTACAAATAACCCCCTCCACAAATGATAATTTGCACACTTGCAAATAACCCCTCCATCAAATATCAGCCAACGAAAGGAAGAAAGGAAAACTGGCTGAAACGGAATGCAAACTGGCAACTTCAGAAAACCAATCCCGTAATAAATTACAGGAAAACCCCGCGACAGTATATACATACCCGCATTGTATTCCCACTGAATACAAATGCAAAGAGACAAAATCTACACTGTACAATACTAGGATCCGGCTTAAACCAAAGCCCGCTAGTATTATCCGTCCGATCATGATCCTTACAATACCGCACGTATCTGATCGAACCCTGCCATATCTCCATACGGCCTCTACAGCGTTTCGCCCGAAACTTGAGAATACGGTCTGTGGGGGACTCTAAAGACTCGTCAATACTTTGGTTGTGGATTTAACCACTAGCACGTCAGAGATATTAGCCTATACGTAACGGGCTACCAGGTATTGACCAAAAGGGACGTCGATGAGCGAACTCATCCTGACACCCTACTGAGCCTGTCAGTGACAATATCCGTACAGTCCGGTCCGTTCGTCTATGAGCATCGCATGGCGGGTCTAGGGAGTTGGTAAAAGTCAGACCCCCAAAAGCGGTACAAGTCGTGTCGGAGTGTAGCCCATAACACCCTGAGATATTACTGGAATACCTACCAGTAAATCTCCTGCCTTGGCCAAGGACTTCGTGTAATGGCTCTCCTAGATACAGCGCGACCTCACCCCCAATACCGGGAGAGACGAACCCCTGAAGATCCGCTCACTGCCTCCATGTGGCTCGGGACTGTACGCAACTAAAATCTGTTTGCACGTCTCCTTTGAGCGTGGTAGGGTAGTAATCAAAGTACAGTGGGAACTCACACGAGACAAATGACGATCTCAGGTCGATGAACTAACCTGTACACATGTCACCAGGGAACTGCTATCTGACGTCAGGTATAAGACCAACTAGCATGTTCCCGGTGAGTCCTGTCCGGTGTACTCATAACCCAATAAGCACTTGTATACATCTTAGGTGAACCAACTGACACCAGTGGCTTGTGAGACCGGCCACCGCCCCTCGTCGGGGTCTCGACTGTATACACTAGACTACTCTGGAGTATCGATGCCCTGTCTCGAAACTCCCACGACTAGGGACCTTTTAAGGATGTGCTTATAGACCCCAGCTCCCACGTATATGATCGCCCTCATACTACTGACAGTCAAGCAAGAATCCTAGGGGCTCTATCAACGTGTAATAGCGACCTGTAAGGTCACCTAAAGCAGTACACGATGATAAAAATAAACCAGATGGCATACTATCATCTTGAGTAAGACTGTCCTACCGGTATAGGTCCTCCCTCAATCATTGCAATCACGTGCCTGTGATCCAATAATTGACTATGAGGGCACTATCTCCAACAACTAGAGTCTAGGAGATCACTACTTAGAGCGAAGGGACTACTACACGGAGGTTTAGAAGTGAAGGACCGGTCTACAAAGGTTGTATTTCTCATTCACTTAGTGTAATGTTTGATTACATGCTTGCTTACTTCTAATCCTCTAGTTAGATCCTTGGTTTGGGTTACTTAGCTCACTAGAATTTTTAAATTTGCATACTTGATGCCCTAGAAAACATAGTGAGAATGCTAAAGAACCCAGCAGTGGTATCAGAGCCAGGCTAGAGAATTAGATAATATTAGTAGAATCACGAAACCGAAACAACTCCGAAACCTCGAAACAAAATCCATAGTTTCTGTCAAATTTTTGAAGTCCTCTAAAAATTATTTAAACAAGTGCAAAATGTTACATATGATGTAACATGAACACTACAGAAAATTGAGCCCCTTTCACTTGATTTTTCCCGGTGAGAAGTATCAAAAAACCGGCATGGCCAGTTTTCTCGAGGTATTCTGGCTTCAATTTTTTTTGGTGTTCCAGACTCTGGGGTTTGGTGTTTCAGGTATTGTTTGTTTTTACTAAGATTGCATGTGATGTTATCTTTTTGTAAAGGCGATTCAGAGTGTTTCGTATTCGTAATTTTAATATCGTTTCGGGTAACCTGGACGACGTTAAAAAGTTCGAACGAACATTAAACACCACCTTAAGATTGCTCTCTGGAAATTTTTTAGAAGTTGGAATTTTTGGGTTTAAAAATGTTCAGAATATTATGCAAAGTATTGTGTGGACCCCCAAGAAAAACGAACCACTAACTCAACCTAACCACCGCAGAACCGCGGCCAAAAGATGCTTTTGGCGATGGTTCCGCGACGCCGTTGATGAGGGTTAGGACGTGCTCTCTTGTGCTGGTCCGTATGTGCTTGTGGCACTGTCTGGGAATTTTTGAATCTAACTCAAGTGTTGAGTCCTTTGAGAATTTTGGGTGGTTGATCGATCGATCAAAAAGTTTAATATCGCCTAGTTCTTATGAATGTGATACAATATTTGGAATCCACAATAATTAGTTCTCTGAAAACTAGTTTGAATTTTGTAAACCTAGCAATTTAGTCTCATTTGATCTGTTGCCACGGGGTTTTGATATGGATCAAAACTTTATCGCAATCACGTAGTGTACGCGGATACTCGCCGGGTAACATTACTAGATAACCATGCCCCATAGCGCCGACCAAGTGACTGTAGGAGAACCCCGTTGCCAAAAGCAACCTCCCAGGTGCTCGCAGCCATGGTGTTCCGCCTAAGTGCACTTCGTCGACGACATCGGGGGGTGCAGCCGTCTACTAAAGTTTCCGATGAGTATTCGATCAACTTGTCGGGAATCTTGTTGAATTGCCCGACTTGTTATTGAAAAGTGTTTTCAATATCGAGACAAAAATGTGGGGTTTATAATGTTAAGCATGAAATTTGGAATATGAGATATTCCAGGTTTATGATGTCTAAGGAATTCATATAGTTAGGCATGAAATCCGAAGTATGTGATATTTCGGGTTTATGATGTCTAAGGTGGTTGCGGATTCCAATTGTTGTAGTTTTCACTTTCTTTTCTACGACCGTAAGTGTAATATGTGGTGTATCGCTAGTTTCGTTGCTATATGTCAAAAATAATTAGGATACACGTATTTACTTACGTTGATGACATGTGATATTATGTGTTGCTGTGATATGTTATATTGGATCGTCGTGTTTGAATAGCCGGGTTTTTTTTACGTGAGATTAGAGTTTTTCATTTTCATTCATGTAAAAACTTATATGTAATATTCTTTTATTGGAGCACTTCCGGGTTGAGGATGATATCACCATTGATGTATATTATTTACTTTTCTGCATTAGGATAGACCCAAGGTAGGAAGCACAAGTAATCCGGTTTTAGAGTCCAGTGGGAGACCATCTCGAGGAATCGAGACCGGGTCTCCTAACTCTAGAATTGGTAGGGTTGCTTGCCGCTCTCGTAGAGGTCTAGGGATATGGGTTTGGCTATTCATCACGACCGTGGAATCCTTTTTTTTACTGGCTTAATTTAAAACACGGAATTCCTAGTATATCCAATATTTCATATGTAGTCTTCTACTGCTGATATTCTGTGATGTGATCACTTTATATAATGAGATGAATGTTGTTATTATATATATGATATATAATAAATGTTGCTTATGTTTTGCACCCGCGCTAGTCCCGCCCCGCTATGCCGTTAGTTAAGTAACCTAACAGTGCATAACGGGACACTGTGGCGAATGCGGATGGCATAAGCGTGCGTTCTATTTTCGTTTCTTTATCTGTGATGCTTAGGAAGCATAAATGATGGGACTTCATTAATGAGATTAATGAAAGGAAAGAAACCTAATGATGTTGTGGAATCAAAATTTCAAAATTGGTAGCTCTAGTTCCTGTTTTGCATAGCGGTATTCCTTGTAGAATATCCAGCACCTTATTCGATGAGGAAAGAGCCGAGATCCCTTCACTGGGAGTGACCTCTTTAGCAGAAGCTAGCAGATGCTACACCCACTCGGTTTATTTTGAAAAACTCGATTTTAAAAACGGAGCTTAAACCACTTCTTTTTCAAATCACTCGATTCTACAATGATATCAAGTTCATTACGCAAAAGGTTTTCTTAAGAACCTCTTGTAGCCCTCCGTCATTTTAGATAAGTACTATTTAGTATTCGTGCTACGTTTGTTGACCATAGCCAAGGCGTAGTGTGTGGTAGCTAATTAGTGTTTATTTGCAGCATATGATGCGACTGAGTTAGGGTAGTCGTATGGCTTTATTGACTATAGCCAAGGGTCGTATGGGTGGGTTTAATTCAATCATGAAATGACGGGTTGAACTTGACTAGCGCTTATGATTTATTGACCATAGCCAAGGTCATGAGTTGCTAGGGGTAAAATATTATCGGGAATTTCAAGTGTTGAAATTTGCAATGAAATTACATACCATCTATGAGATAGTTGGATCCCGATACCCACTGCGAGAAGAGTTACTCCTGGAAGAGTTTTACACATCACAATTAGCCGATCAAGTAGGTGTCTAGAAAGGTGTTAACGGGGTTACGCCCTTGGGAAAACGAGTTTTATTTTAATTAGGTCCGTGCGAAAGCACGGTGAACCTCCCTCAAAATTCCGACACTGGCCTGGCTGAAAGATTGGCGAACTTGTAGGGTGTAATTAATCCCGGCCAGTCTTACCTTTTAGGGTTTGAAACAAGATTTGATAAAAACAATAGGAGCCATCCTGATTAGATAAAATAATAACCAATCTAATCTTGCAGGAGCATACGCTGCGTGTTTTATTCTCTCTCTCTCCTGGTAGCGACCGTGACATGCCTTAATCAAGATAATAGTATGGATGTATTGACCGAACCTGCTTATTATACTGAGCTGGGGAACGTTGGTTCCGCTCTATCTTATAATTGTTATAAGTCCGAGCAGAAAATAAGGAAATATCTGGATTCCCATGCGACCCAAACGAAGAATAAGCATGTTGATGCATCTTCTTCGGGTGTGTTCGTTACCAAGAACTATTTCTCAGTATACTCTACATCCTGAGTATGAGATACCGGATCACGATCCCACATATGTAATATGTTATATGGGCTAAAGAAAGGTAGACAACTGAGAAAAGGTGATCATTCTCTAAGAGTAGAGAATGGTGCAAGTGTTGCAGCCAAATCAGTTGGCAAATATCACCTTATATTACCAAGTGGTAAATACATTGATTCTAAATAAATATTATTACATACCGAACCTGATATACAATATTACATCAGTTTCTTTATTAAGTTAAAGAAGGATATACTTTTGTATTGCAAGAAAATGTTGTGAACATTTTCCTTAATCAAGAGTTGATTGGATTAGGCACGTTATATAATGGCATATGTGTTCTAAATCAAATCTCAGTTCAAAGTATATAGAACACACACAAGCGGAGTAGTTCAGAAATGAACGAATCCTTCTTGTGGCATTGTAGACTAGGTCATATCAATGCGACACGACTAGCTAAGTTACATAAGGATGAATATTTGAATCCGTTCGAATTTTCATCTTATGATACTTACCAGTCTTGTCTCAAAGGTAAAATGACCAATACTCTATTTACTGGAAACAGAGAAAGAGTTACTGAACTCTAGGGACTGATACATGATGATTTATACGGTCCTATGTCTACAAATGCCAGAGTTGGTTTCTCGTACTTCATTATATTCACTGACCATTTCTCAAGATTCGGACATATGTTCCTGTTGAAACACAAGTCTGAAACTTTTAAGAAATTTAAGGAATATAAGCTTGAAGTTGAGAACTAGACGGGTAAAAATATTAAGTCCTTCTATTTGATCGGAGAGGGGAATACTTAAGCATGGAGTTCCTGGATTTTCTAAAAAGAGGATGGGATTCTCTCTCAGCTTACTCCTTCGTGTACACCACAGCACAACGGTGTATCAGGGCGAAGGAATCGCACCCTATTAGACATGGTGCGCTCTATGATGAGTACTGCTGAGTTGCATGTTTCCTTTTGGAGTTATGCACTTGAGAAGCTGCATACCTATTGAATAGGGTTCCAACCAAATCAAGTGCCTACCACTCCATATGCGATATGGTATGGGAAGAGACCATGTCTTAAACGATTTAAGATATGGGGTTGTCCAGCCTATGTTGAAAGGCAAAATCCGGACAAACTCAAGGCAAGGTCAGTTCTGTAAGTTTGTTGGATATCCCAAACATTTGCGAGGGAATATCTTCTACCAAACCGAGGAACAAAAGGTGTTTTGTTTCTCAACATACCACCTTTTTAGAAAAAGGATTTTATTGAAAAACAAATTTGTGGTCATGAGGTAGAACTGGAAGGAGTTCCAGCTACACAAACTGGAACCAATGATTTAGTGGAACCAAAGGATTCAATAGTCTCCAACGAACCTCAGCCTCTCCGCGAATCTGGTAGAGTTCTTCATCCACCTGAGAGATACTACGGTTTCCTCAGTGACAGTGGGAGCGAGGATTACATCATGATAGATGATGACCCAACTAGGTTCAGGCAGTCTATCACAAGTGGGGACTCTATGAAATGGCTGGATGCTATGCGATCTGAGATGGAATCCATATACACCAACAAAGCATGACTTTGGTAGTTGCACCTGAAGGGGTAAATCCCATCGAGAGCAAGTAGATCTTGAGAAGATTCTTGGTGTAGATGGAAAAGTTGAGACTTTCAAAGCTAGACTTGTTGCAAAAGGTTGTCGTTAATAACCAGGTGTGGATTTTGATGAAACCTTTTCTCCAGTGGCTATGCTTAAGACCATCCGGATCCTACTTGCCATTGCTGCATACCATGACTACGAAATCTGGCAGATCGACGTCAAGACCGCTTTTCTAAATGGTGATTTAGAAGAGAGCGTGTACATGACACTGCCAGAGGGCTTCGAAGACAGTGGGAGCGGTGGAAAGGTGTGCAAGTTGCTTAAATCAATCTACGGATTAAAGCAGATATCGCGGAGTTGGAACATTTGTTTTGATATGGCAGTCAAAAAGTTTGACTTCATCAAAATGGTAGGTGAACCTTGTATATACAAGAAGGTTGTAGAGAGTAAGGTTGTCTTCCTCGTATCGTACGTGGATGACATACTCATGATAGGAAATGGTATTCCTATGCTACACTCGGTCAAGCTCCTCTTATCACAAAGATTCTCCATGAAGGATCTGGGTAATGTCTCCTACATCCTGGGGATTACGATCTATAGAGATAGATCTAAGTGGATGTTGGGAGTGTCCTAAATCCAGGTACATTAACACCACACTAAAGGGGTTTAGTATGGAAGATTCTAAGATGGTGGTTGGCCCACTTACTCAGGAATCACTCTCTCCAAAAGGATGTCTTTCAAGACTGATTTGGAGAGAGCTCGCATGCAAGGGATACCTTATACTTCGGCAGTATGCTCTATTATGTATGCGATGTTATGTACCAGAAAAGATGTAGTTAACTCACTAGGTGTAGTGATCAAGAATCAATCAGATCTTGGGAGAATTACTGGACAGCTGTGAAGGACATTCTTAAGTACTTGAGAAGCAATGAAGAAATGTTCTTGGTGTTTGGTAACGGTGAACTCCAGTGGGAGCCCTTTATCGATTCGAGCTTTCAGAGTGATAAGGTCGACTGAAAGTTGGTCTCAGGCATTGTCTTTACCCTCAGTGGAGGGACAGCATGTTGGAAGGGTTCCAAGCTAGATACCGTGGCAAACTAGACGATAAAAGCTGAATACATCACTGCCAACGATGCTGCCAAAGTGGCTGTCCGGATATTTCTTATTCATGAGATGAACATGGTTCCTACCATTGAGCGTCCAATAACTGTTATTGTGACAATAATGGAGTTGTGGATTTTGCCTTGGAACCCCGGTCCCATCAGCGATCCAGACATATTCTGAGGCAGCATCACCTGATCAGGGAGACGGTTGATCTCCAAGGGATCGAAGTTAGGAGAGTTGATGCGAAGGATAACACGGCAGATCCACTCACAAAGGCCTTTCCCTAGAGAGACTTTTATGGGACGTTGAGTATGAGATACTACAAAAAATGGCCTTAATGCAACTGGGAGTTGTTAGTTGTATGTATGCCCTAGAGCTCATTATTATACATATGATGTATATTATAGTGGATGCTTGGACATATATAGGGAGGACTTTCTTTCTCGACATGATAGTATGCTATCTGGTTACTCTTTATCTTAACATGTACACTTATTGTCTCTCTGTTACATGCTGATAAAGCCCTTAGGATGTGTACTTGACTATCAGGATTATGATGCAGATCATACTAGTGGAGCCAGGTTAGTCTATAAGTACATCCTTCAATTTTTCCTAGTCGTGGGAGTATCGAGACGGGGCATCGATATTCCAGAATAGACTAACGTATAAGTTTCTTGACCCATATGATGAGCGATGGATGATTCCACATCCATTGGTGTTTGACATCAAAGATTGTATACGGGTTCTCAGTGAAGACTGGGTACACTGAACATGACTCGCCGAGAACTCCTAGATGGTATTACACCATACGTCAGATAGGAGTTCTCTGGTGAAACTGGTACAGGTTAGACTGTAGACCCGAGATCGCCATAGAGTCTTGTGTGATTCCCACTGTGCTTTGATTTCCACCTTACCATGTTCAAGAGAACATTCAAAACGGTGGTTTTTGGGTACAATCCTGAGTCACATGGAGGCAATGAGCGATAGGAGGGGGTTTCGTCTCTCCCGGTATTGGGGGTTGATGTTGCGCTGTGCTCGATTGGCCATAACAGGAAATCCCTGGCCAGGGTTGCTGAGATTTACTGGTAAGTGTTATTAGTAGTTTCTCGAACCGTTATGGGCCTAACATCGGCATGACTTATCAAGCTATTGGGGTTTAACGTTTACCACCCCAGGCTGGATATGCGACATATCAGACGAAGAGACCGGACTATACGGTAGTGTTACTTATTGGATTCACAGGAGTATGAACAAGCTTGTTTGTTGATTTTCTGATCGCTCAATACCCGGATAGCCGTTACGTCCAGCTAGTACCGCTGACGGCTTGTAGGTGACTGATATGATCATCACCCACTGCCGGCGTATTGACGAGTCTTTAGAGTCCTACACAGAGGTTTCCTGGCTCTGGTGAAACGAAGTAGGAGCACATATGTGATATGTGCGGGACCGAGATTAATACGCGTATGTGATACCGTATTCTAATCTTGTGATATGTGATATTGGTTGGTTATATGTGATATAGCCGGGTTATCGAATCAAGTGTTGATTCGATAAGTTGATACAAATGATATTAGTCGGTTATATGTGATGTAGCCGGATTATTAAATCAAGTGTTGATTTAATAATTTAATGTATGATTAAATATTTGATATATTAATTTTACATTAACTAATATTAGCTCACTTAAGCATTTCTTTTTTCTCACTTGTGTATTTAATATATATGTGATATATATTATTTAGCTTTCTTTGTTTCATGCTTGATAATACATTATACATGTGTCACGCCCCGCTTCCCAGAGTACGCTAAAATGGGCACGTGACATAGCCAACCATGCTACATGTGGGTAGGAAGTATCCATCCACAGTTACATTACGGCTGTAGAGATATCAAGAACAAAATAAAACTATCTAAAACATGTCCATAATCCAAGATAACATGAGTCAAGAATAATAAAATGCGGAAGCGAAAGATCCAACACAAAATAACTGGAATGTATGTCCCATAATGCGAGCTCACATCAGGAAATAAAATGCAGGAAAGAAAAACTAACTACTGCTGACACTCACAGCTCAGCCTGTCGGCTGAAGTACTCCTGCTCGGACTGCGACAGCGGTACAGAATCTGGGCCATACAAAACCCAGACGTCAGCTCGTCAAGTCATCAAGTAATAACATAATAAACAGAGTAACAGGCAATGCGAATATAAACATGAATAAAGCAAGGGTACATTAATATAAATCAGAGCAGTGCAGGGTAGTGTGCAGTGGGTAAACTAAACTGTTCTATCAGGATTTCTGTTCTGAAGTCTTTGAAACCAAATTGATGAATCATCGATGTAACTCAATAGTATCCCGTACATACCCGGGACCACGGCCCCAGATTCTCGGGCTGAAACCGAGACATGCCGCTAGGCACCAAACAGGAATGTGTACAGATGAATGATGTCAGCATCATCATTCCAAGGCTGGCCTAGCCTAAAAACTGATCAGAACAGGTAGCGAACTGTTGAGTTACAAGTCAGGTTTCACCTTTGATTTCCCCATACCCCCAAGTTATATGTGTATGTCAAGTCAGGCATCCCGGAATCAAGAACTAATGCCAACACAGGATCAGGTAAACAGGTTTGTCTGGATAGACAACAGGAACGGTCCATGAGGACTACATGTCAGGTTTGTTGGCATTAGACACAAGATCGATAACGGGTCAGGTCATGGTACATCAGGTCAAGTCAAGCAGTATACGGTACCATGTCGGGTCGATCAATATGTAAGTAGCAAGTCAAGTCAAGATGTAAACAATATCATGGGTGTGCTCATACTCAGTTACATAATCAAGCATGGTTATCAACAGCATGATCTAAGCAATAAATTAAGCAATAGGCAGATTCACTCAATTAGCAGTACAGTTATCGGTTGTGTCACAGGGATGATTTCAACATTATAAGAATGCAGTAAGATAATTATAGCCATTTAATCATGTTAACAAGTTTAAGACTTCATGGATGCAATGATATAAATATATATAAATAGGTTCCATGGATGAAATCACAGTTTATGCAGGTTAAATGTACACGAGTGTCTGAATGAAGTAAAACGATAGATAAAGTGCCATAGGCTACGTCATTAGTGAAAGTGAAATTAAAACATGTAATTGTGGTTATTAGGTTCAATACAGTAATTACAAAGGTAGGTTACAAGTTTGAAAGATAAAATGATATATAACATTATTGAACACGACAATAGCAAATGATTGTACTAAAGTTAAAACTACAGGTTTAGGGTGTCATCAATGTATATGTAAATATTATTTAGCATGTAGCAAGGGGTACTTGCCTCGACGGGTCGCGAATCGGGAAAACGGAATGTTAAACGTCAGCGGGGAAAACTCGCGACGGGCGCACGGTTCACGGAATGAACCCAAACGACGAACAGTGGAACCACACATATCAGAATACCTCGCTGGATCGTCGGGACACGTCGTCGGCATCACCGGATTCCGGCCAAGTAAAGAACAGTGAACAAACAAGACATGCAAACAAGAAAGAAAAGAGAATAAAGAAGAAGGGAAGGAGGAAAGAGGAGGGGGTGCTCACGAGGATCTGTGGGAAGGCTGCGGTCGTCGACTGCGTCGACGGGGTTCTGGGCACGGCCTGCAGAGAAACCATCAGCAGATCAAGAATTGATCTGAAAAAAGAAAGAAGGAGAAAAAGGAGAAGAAGAAAGAGAAGAGAAGAAGAAGACACGGGCAAGGCTCACCGGGGTTTGTACGACGGCCGGAGTACAGAGACGAGGCTACTGGCGGCGATTCCCGGCGGTGTAGATGTGCAGGGGTGCGCAGTTTCCCCCGTGCAGGTGCTCGGAAAGGAAGAGAAAGGAGGAAGGAGATGTAGTGGGGACGACGAGGGCGAGGAGGCGAGAAGGCCGGCGACGATTGCGTCGGCGTTGGGCTACGGCGGCGAGGGGCACGGCGGCTAGGGTTTACGTGGGGTTGGGTTCTCGTTCTGTGAAGGGAAAAGAAAAAGAGAGGAAGATAGAATATATAGGCGGAGAGAGAGAGAGAGACGGGGGGAGAGAGAAAGAGAGAGAGAGAGAGAGATAGAGACGGGGAGAGATAGAGAGAGGAGAGAGATCGAGAGGAGAGAGAATTTGGGGAGGAGAGAGATAAAGACGGGGGGAGAGAGAGAGAGAAAAGGTGGGGCCCACGGGTTAAAGAAGGGAGCTGATTGGTTGAGATAGAAATGTGGGAGGTTAAGAAAATTTTTAAATAATGATTTAGGAATAGTAAAATTATATAGTTAAAAATACTTGACGGTTTAAATAAATTAGAAATTGGGATTTGGCGCAAAGTAAAATATTTCCAAATTGCGCCCGGGTCGGGTCCAAAAATTCGAAATTGAAATAAGAAAATTTTGTAAGTGCACGGCGGCGCCCCGGCCGTCGATCCGACGCCGGAATGCGGAAGCGGTGATTTACTTTAACTTTTCAAACCGGCACCACCGCGCACTAAATACCCGGATCGTGCCATTAAACTAGTCCTAGCTATCTAGAGAGAGGGGTAGAGAGATATACCGAGCGATCCTTGTCCTTCGGTCTTCTCGTCGTCGTCCCGATCTCCACGCGGAATCTCCAGTCTCCACCTCGTCGCCGGAAGGGCACCACGTCGCCGGCTTCTTTTACGGGCTCCCACCTCTATACCGAGGCAACTCGGGCACGAAGTTAGTGAGCCGACGTGCCCAAGGTTTGCTGTAGAATGTGTGTAGAACTCATGTCTCATTTTGGGGTAGTGGATGTTGCCATTGGTGGAGGAAAGGAACTAAGAATTTTTGGAGATGAAACTTTGGGAATTTTGTAGCATGAAAAGAGCAAAATTCCCACACCCAAAAATTGGGTAGCCCTTACTTGGCCGGCCATGCATCATGGTGAAGAGAAGAGAGTAAGTGAATGAGGGAGTATCTCATGCCAAATGCAAAAAAGTGAACCATAACATAATGCAAGAGAGAGAAAGGGTGATGATGATTAGCAATGATCATAAACCAAAACCAATACTCCATCAACTAATCATCATATCCAAAGTCAAGCCATCATGAAAGAAGAAGTCAAATGGTCAAGGGATGGTGCAACCATCATGATCCAACAATATGCAAAGACCCCCTTCCAAATTGCTAATTTGCACAAATGCAAATAAGCCCTCATCCACCAATCTTCAGCCAATGAAAGATACAAAGAAATATGGCTGAAACGGAAAACAAACTGGCAACTCCAAAAACTGATCCCGTAATAAATTACAGGAAAACCCCGATACTGTGTATACACACCCGCATCTGTATTCCGACCGAAATACAAATGCAATGAGATAAATCTACATTGTACTATACTAGGATCCGGCTTAAACCAAAGCCCGCTAGTATTTTCCGTCCGATCATGATCCGTGCAATACCGCACGTATCTGATCGAATCCTGCCATATCTCCATACGGCCTCTATAGCGTTTCGCCCGAAAACTTGAGCAACTGAATGTGGGGGACTCTAAAGACTCGTCAATACTATGGCTGTGGATTTAACCACTAGCACGTCAGAGGTATTAGCTATACGTGACGGGCTACCAGCTATTGACCAAAAGGGACGTCGATGAGCGAACTCATCCTGACACCCTACTGAGCCTGTCAGTGACAATATCCGTACAGTCCGGTCCGTTCGTCTATGAGCATCGCATGGCGGGCCTAGGGGGTTGGTAAAAGTCAGACCCCCAAAAGCGGTACAAGTCGTGTCAGAGATCAGCCCAGAACACCCTGAGATACTACTGGAATACCTACCAGTAAATCTCCTGCCTTGGCCAAGGACTTTTCATGTTCTGGCTCTCCTAGACACAGCGCGACCTCACCCCCAATACCGGGAGAGACGAACCCCCGAAGATCCGCTCACTGCCTCCATGTGGCTCGGGACTGTACCCAACTAAAACCTGTTTGCACGTCTCCTTTGAGCGTGGTAGGGTAGTAATCAAAGTACAGTGGGAACTCACACGAGACAAATGACGATCCTCAGGTCGATGAACTAACCTGTACACATGTCACCAGGGAACTGCTATCTGACGTCAGGTATAAGACCAACTAGCATGTTCCCGGCGAGTCCTGTCCGGTGTACTCATAACCTAATGAGCACCTGTATACATCTTAGGTGAACCAACTGACACCAGTGGCTTGTGAGACCGGCCACCGCCCCTCGTCGGGGTTTCAACTGTATACACTAGTCTACTCTGGAGTATCGATGCCCTGTCTCGAAACTCCCACGACTAGGGACCTTTTAAGGATGTGTTTATAGACTACCATCTCCCACGTATATGATCGCCCTTATACTGCTGGCAGTCAAGCAAGAATCCTAGGGGCTCTATCAACGTGTAATAGCGACCTGTCAGGTCACCTAAAGCAGTACACGATGATAAAGGTAAACCAGATAGCATACTATCATCTTGAGTAAGACTGCTCTACTGGGACAGGTCCTCCCTCAATCATTGCAATCACGTGCCTGTGATCCAATAATTGACTCTGAGGGCACTATCTCCAACAATCTCCCACTTGCACTCAAGGCTAATTATTGCGATGTCGCATACTCACAGCCCGTGTGATACCGAACACCCAACTCCTCTACTAGTCAGTCTCACAAAGCTCGTTTGAGAAACTATCGCGTTCGAGGAATAGCCTCAGTGAGTGGATCCGCCATGATGTTTCTTTCTATGTCTCTCTATATCTCAAGTTCGCGGAGAAACCCATCTCCCGAAATGAGCAATACCTGTCTTAGAATATGTCTGGATGTCTGATGGGACCTAGCTCATAAATGAACTCCAAATCCAAACTCCTTAGACTGTATCGTCAACTGAACTTAATCAGTATCCTGCGCCATGCCTCCCTCAGTATTGCCTTGGACCACCTGTCCAAAATACTGCCCCTCGTCAGAAGAAAAACTATAACTCTGACAACCTCCTTGTTGTCCAGGTCACCTTGGAAGCCTGGAATGATAACTGTCTCCCGAATGAGGCTGTCGTTATCATATCCCTAGAACATTCACTTATGTTCTAAAACTGCTTCCGACTGTTTCTCCAGGATTGGATCAATGTCAACTTATTGCATCTACCGCAAAAACAACATCTGGTGTGGTACTTGACATCTCATGATCGACTCAATTGCCTAAGCAAGTGATCTGCCAATCATGCACATCCCTCTCCCCTTTAGTCTGTAAGACATCTTTAGAGAGGGTGACTCCATCACCTGCAGGTATACTACCGTGCCAGGAGTCGTCCATTCTAAATACTCTTAGAATGCTGTCTAAGTACCCTGATTGGGAAACTACCCAAATCTAGATCTAATACCATAGATCCAGTAACCAGTATGTTTGATATAATGTCCAAGTCCTATGTGGAGAAACCACTGTGTGACAACCAAAGTTTAACCGACCGTAGTATAGGAATATCACTTCCTACTCTGTGTATGTCATCCAAATACCATGACATCATACCCTACTACCTTCTCAACAGATCCATCCCCTATTCTGATGAAGTCAAACCTATGACTGTCACATCAGAAATTGATGATCTATCTCCGCTATATCTGCTTTAGTCTATAAATAGACATAAGCCACCTGTCCACCAATGCTTCCGCTGCTCCCACTGACTACGACAACCCTCTGACAGAGTCATATAGACGTACACTTCTAAAGCCAGTTTAGAACGACGCTATACTCATCCTCCCGCCGGGTCTCGCAGCCTGGAACAACAGCAATGGCAAGTGTGGGTAAACAAGAACCTCCCTGTCACCGTCCTTGAGACTACCGGAGTACCTCTCGGGTGCCTGAGGTTCACCTTTTTCTGCGGAGTGGCCAATGGAATGTCGAACCAGATTGAATCTTTAGGTTCCTATCAAATCTTCAGTAATCGTTTGTGGTTCTGGAATCACTTCCAGTTCTACCATACTCCCACTACTGTTTTCTAAAAAAATCCATTTTTATTAAAACTGTGGCGAGTCTAGAACAATATCGCTATTGTTCTTCCAGATGGTAGAAAGTTAACCCTCGTCATAGCCTGGGTCAACCCACAAACAACCATTACAGAAACGTGCCTTGAGTTGTCCAGTGTCTGGTTTTAATCATAAGCCGGACAACTCCCCGCACCTTAATAATGTTAAGATATGAACTGTACTATATCCAATATAGAACCAGAGGCACTGATTTAATTGAACCAGATTCAAAACATGCAGCTGTCTCCAGTGCATGTCAACTTAATGGAAAGAGGCCGATCAGCATTACTCAACTTAGGAGTGCTACCAATTATGAGTAACCTGAAAAGAGAAGCAAGTTCTCTTAATCTTTACTATCAACTGAATACCATACACAAGTATCTACATCCTCGATCACTTTGAAGAATCCCGATACTTGCAACACCTGGTTCTCTACTTTATTCAAATACCTACAACTTCTCAAAATTCGGACCCTGTGTTTCCACGAAACACCTGTCTAAAAACTAGAGAAGTCATAAGTAAACCGAATATAGTACGAGAACCATCCCCTCTGTCCTAATGGACACTGGACAACATACAATACTCTGTATAAGTCCCTTGAGTCTAATAACTCATTCGCTGTGTGTCGTAGGTTGAAAACTGTACTTATGGTTAAGAAGAATTACACCGCTGTTTAATGCTCCTTACCTAACCATCAACTGATATAGGTAAATGTCATCGACATAATTTCAAAAAGGTATATCTCACTCTATAAAAATAGACGTACAGATATATCAATTTGAAATTGGTGCATTACAGCGGATATTCAAAACCAAATATTTGCCGACCGGCAAACAACCCAGGTGACTTCCTCAAATATCACCGATTATAACGAATCCTGATATAATGAGGATGATCACCCAATTCCCAATAACTTACTCCCACTCATCATCTGTAAAACCATACAGATATGAGAATCATACCTGGTAAATACATACCCTGGAGTAAGTATCTAATCGGGAAATGAGTTTTCCTTTAACAGTACACAGTGAAACTGAAACATTGAAATGTTTCGATGGGGTATTCCGGTATTCCTAGTAATGCCTCTTCCATTATCAGACTCACAACTGTAACCGTGTAATTCTTTGCCACCTTTCCAAATCCCTTTCTATGTCTTTAGTCATTACCTTCTGTACACCCCTTTAGGCCAAATGGTTTTCTTCCTTCCCTACCGTTCGGCACCAGCCTATGGTTTGGAAGAAGACTATCCAATAAGCATAATGGGTGTACTGTCCTAATCCTAGGAGCACTCGCAATGCGAGAGAAGGTGAAGATAAAAGACAACCGAATAAAACTTTATTCCTATTTCTCCTGAACCAGAATCCATCCCCGAACTGGAACAAGCTCCTTTCGAGTTCGTATATAACCATACGATGGAGTATCCAATAAACTGTAGATCTTCGTAGTGATACGGAGTGTCCTAGAGAAATACAAAGGTGAAGTGGGAGTGGTAATGAAATACCTGGTTTGGTCGTGAATATCATTCGCAATTTACTTTGCCCTCTTACTAATCCCTTGATATGTCTTTACTTAATACCTTCTGTACACCATCGTTATGCTAATTGGTTTTCTTCATTCCCCACCGGTCGGCACCAGCCTAAGGTTTGGAAGAAGACTATCCAATTTGCGTAATAGGTGTACTATCTCCTAAACCAAGGAGTACTCACAACCTGAGAGAAGGTAAAAGGAAAAGACAACTGAATAGTCCTATTCGTTTTCTCCAGAATCGGAAACCATCCTCGAATAAATTCCTTCGAGTTCGTATATAACCATACGATGGTTTTGTCCAATGGAAGTGGACGTTCGTAGTAATACGGGGTGTCCTGGAGAAAAGGGTAAAAGTAGGAGTGGTAATGAGGATGCAACTCTGACAATCCAAAAGCCAGTGTTAAGAAGGTTCGGTCAACTTAGTCACTGAGTCATAGTCTAGGGTCGGGTCAATGGTCGCTGCCAAAGAGAGAGAGAAAAGAAACACTCAGCGTGCACTCTAACCTAGATCAGAATGGTTACCAATTTATCTAATCTGGAAACCTCCCACTGTCACCTCAAATTCTCCTCCAAACCTGAAAGAAGAATTAGTCGGGGTCACCCGAGGAGTAAACTAACTCATCAGTGGGAATCGGGATCCAACTATCATCGCATGATAACGTGACAGAATCCGCTCACGTCATCACACTCCAGAAGGTATGCGCATATCTGGCAAGTTTCAGTTTCTTTTGAAACTCCCGATGTGGATTTCTGCCCCATGCTCTTATGACCTTGACTTTGGCCAACATATCATAAGTCACATGTTAAGTTCTACCCGTCATTCTCTAGGTTAATTTGAGCCCACCCGTACATACCCTTGACTTTGGCCAAAATAGTAGTACGACTGCCCCAAACCAACGCATCTATCTATGCTGCATATGAATACCCAATAGCTACCAATCACTGTGCCTTGACTTTGGCCAACATACACAGCTTGAATACTATTGACCACCCATATGAAATGACGGTGGGCTACGAATGGTTTCTGGCGAAAACCTTTAACGTAATGAACTTGATATCATTGAAGGAACGGATAGCTTTTAAAAATATAGTGACGAAAACCTTTGCTAAAGAGGTCACTCCCGGTGAAGGGATCTCGGCTCTTTCCCCGTAGAATGAGGTGCAGGATATTCCAACTGAATACCACGGTGCAAAGCAAAAGTAATCGGCTATAGTGAAGTTATTGCCCTGATGCAAACTTCTGTCCAAGGGGTCACTCCCGGTGAAGGGATCTCGGCCCTTGCCTCGTCGACTGAGGAGCAGGATATTCCAACTGAATACCACGATGCAAAACAGAAGAGAACGTCCTTGCAATAACAGCTTTTTGAAAAGTGTTCCAACAACATCAGAATAGGTTTGTTTTTAACTTGCATTGATCCGAATCAACGCAGTCCCATCAATTGATCACACCACAAAGAACAAAATATAATGATGTACGTATATGCTATCCGCATTCGCCACTGGGTCCCGTCATTACCCGTTAGGTTAGCTAACTAACGACAGAGCGGGGACTGGACTAGCGCGGATGCAAAACATATACAACATCTACTAATATATATAATATATAATATTTCGCTCAAGGCGTGATAAAAATGCAACATCACAGAAATGTACAGCATCACAGAATAATACAGATATCTGGGATCCCCGGGTTTCACAGAGCCGCTACTGAAACCCGACGTTCCTCTGGTCATGTGGATAGCCTGTGCAATGAAATCCTAGACCCCTACGGGCGTGGCAAGCCACCCGCCAAAACCTGAAGCGAGGCAGTCCCCTTCAGCACCGTGAATGGACCACCCAGCACTTCACGGAATCCGGTAACTTGGGTACCCCTCCTGGGTCAACCTATACCCCCTACGAGTGCGGCGAATAGCCCGCCAATTCTAGAGTAAAGCCCCCTTCTTCTCAATGCCATGAGATGCGGGCTCGTTGCCCTCTAGAATCCGGCTATCCGTGCACCCTTCCGTGGGGTAATCCTAGTACAGAAAGTAAAATATACATACAACGAGTACATCGACCGCAACCTGGTCGTGCCTCAAAATAATAATACAAACAGGCAGTGACGGCAGTCCACATGTCGGACGCTCGCCCCGCAATATCAAATGTACATAATACAACAAAAAATGTACTAGCATTTCATCCAGGCTATCCCCCACGACCGATCCGCAACATCACAGCAATACACAGAACATCAACGTGAAGGTCACGTTCGCAAATCCGTCTAACCGGGCTATAGTAGTTAGACAGGATTTACCGATCAAGCGACATTCACGGTCGCAGATATAATGTAAAAACTGTGAACTAACATGTTTAAAATATCCGATCGATCAAATTTTACCAAGTGGGCCCCAAGAATTATTGTAGCAGTTAAAGAAATCCTGGGCCCAAAAATAATATTCCAAAACCCTAATTTTCAGCCCAGAGACCCTCTGTAAAAAATTTATCCACTGAACTGCAAATACTGCGGTGGAACCGCGGCCCAAGCATGGGTTTGGCCGCGGTTCCGCGGTCGTATAGAGCATTCACGTGATCAAATTTCCACAGAATTCTTATAATTCCCTGCACATCATTCTGCAACACACTGAAAAAAATTTCGAGCTAAAAATATTTCGACAGAAAACTGATGTTTTGAAAAATGCGGTTTTGGAACATTTGTTCGATCGGAAGTGTAAACACATTAGACCAAGCTAGACTAGGTTAATGGCGAGGCTCTGATACCACTGTAAGTGCACGGCGGCGTCCCGGCCGTCGATCCGACGCCGAAATGCGGAAGCGGTGATTTACTTTAACTTTTCAAACCGGCACCACCGCGCACTAAATACCCGGATCGTGCCATTAAACTAGTCCTAGATATCTAGAGAGAGGGGTAGAGAGATATACCGAGCGATCCGTGTCCTTCGGTCTTCTCGTCGTCGTCCCGATCTCCCCGCGGAATCTCCGGTCTCCACCTCGTCGCCGGAAGGGCACCACATCGCCGGCTTCTTTTACGGGTTCCCAACTCTATACCGAGGCAACTCGGGCACGAAGTTGGCGAGCCGACGTGCCCAAGGTTTGCTGTAGAATGTGTGTAGAACTCATGTCTCATTTTGGGGTAGTGGATGTTGCCTTTGGTGGAGGAAAGGAACTAAGACTTTTTGGAGATGAAACTTTGGGAATTTTGTAGCATGAAAAGAGCAAAATTCCCACACCCAAAAATTGGGCAGCCCCTACTTGGCCGGCCATGCATCATGGTGAAGAGAAGAGAGTAAGTGAATGAGGAAGTATCTCATGCCAAATGCAAAAAAGTGAACCATAACATAATGCAAGAGAGAGAAAGGGTGATGATGATTAGCAATGATCATTAACCAAAACCAATACTCCATCAACTAATCATCATATCCAAAGTCAAGCCATTATGAAAGAAGAAGTCAAATGGTCAAGGGATGGTGCAACCATCATGATCCAACAATATGCAAAGACCCCCTTCCAAATTGCTTATTTGCACAAATGCAAATAAGCCCTCCTCCACCAATTTTCAGCCAATGAAAGATACAAAGAAATATGGCTGAAATGGAAAACAAACTGGCAACTCCAAAAACTGATCCCGTAATAAATTACAGGAAAACCCCGATACTGTGTATACACACCTGCATCTGTATTCCGACCGAAATACAAATGCAATGAGACAAATCTACACTGTACTATACTAGGATCCGGCTTAAACCAAATCCCGCTAGTATTTTCCGTCCGATCATGATCCGTGCAATACCGCACGTATCTGATCGAACCCTGCCATATCTCCATACGGCCTCTACAGCGTTTCGCCCGAAAACTTGAGCAACTGAATGTGGGGGACTCTAAAGACTCGTCAATACTATGGCTGTGGATTTAACCACTAGCACGTCAGAGGTGTTAGCCATACATGATGGGCTACCAGCTATTGACCAAAAGGGACGTCGATGAGCGAACTCATCCTGACACCCTACTGAGCCTGTCAGTGACAATATCCGTACAGTCCGGTCCGTTCGTCTATGAGCATCGCATGGCGGGCTTAGGGGGTTGGTAAAAGTCAGACCCCCAAAAGCGGTACAAGTCGTGTCAGAGATCAGCCCAGAACATCCTGTGATACTACTGGAATACCTACCAGTAAATCTCCTGCCTTGGCCAAGGACTTTTCATTTCTGGCTCTCCTAGATACAGCGCGACCTCACCCCCAATACCGGAAGAGACGAACCCCCGAAGATCCGCTCACTGCCTCCATGTAGCTCGGGACTGTACCCAACTAAAACCTGTTTGCACGTCTCCTTTGAGCGTGGTAGGGTAATAATCAAAGTACAGTGGGAACTCACACGAGACAAATGACGATCCTCAGGTCGATGAACTAACATGTACATATGTCACCAGGGAACTGCTATCTGACGTCAGGTATAAGACCAACTAGCATGTTCCCGGCGAGTACTGTCCGGTGTACTCATAACCCAATGAGCACCTGTATACATCTTAGGTGAACCAACCGACACCAGTGGCTTGTGAGACCGGCCACCGCCCCTCGTCGGGGTCTCGACTGCATACACTAGTCTACTCTGGAGTATCGATGCCCTGTCTCGAAACTCCCACGACTAGGGACCTTTTAAGGATGTGCTTATAGACTACCAGCTCCCACGTATATGATCACCCTCATACTGCTGGCAGTCAAGCAAGAATCCTAGGGGCTCTATCAACGTGTAATAGCGACCTGTTAGGTCACCTAAAGCAGTACACGATGATAAAGGTAAACCAGATAGCATACTATCATCTTGAGTAAGACTGCTCTACTGGGACAGGTCCTCCCTCAATCATTGTAATCACGTGCTTGTGATCCAATAATTGACTCTGAGGGCACTATCTCCAACAAATTTTAGGCGGGATCCAGAATTTAAAATGAAGTATTTTACAACTAAAAAGCATACCCCCAATACGGACACACGTACGTGCGCGTAGCCGTCCAAACTCGCCCGTTTCACTGAACGGGACGAGAACACGATGCACGAACGCTACAACAGGGTTAGGGGTGTCAAGCATGCCAAGATGAATATTTATATTTTTATTTTAGATGCCTTAAATTGTTATATGCAGAATTGAATTGCCGGGTAAAATTTAAAACTCACAGCAGTCAAGTAGGATCAATGAAATAAATACCAAACGCCAACATACGGCAGTAGAAACCAGTAGCATTAGGCTCGGGTGTTACAACATGGGTGTATGAGACTCATATCGTACTTTAGATATTTAGGGTTTTATTTATTTAAGGTAAATACAAAATTAGGTGGAAATTTGTCATGGTTGATGCTTAGTGGAAGTTTGTAGAAACCATTGACTTAGTCCACTAATTTTGTTTTACATTAGATATTTATTAACCCAACCATTATTTTTAGCCATGTTTATGTCTCTACTTGAGAGAATATATGATATTATCTCACCCATGGTTGATTGGATGCTCTCATGCTTTCACCACTTCATCTTCTCTTTCATCTCAAGAAAGCTCTCTAGGTTTTCAAGAGGTGAAGAAAATTAGTGAGAAAAATAATTCTAAAGTGAGCAAAAATCCTACTTCATCAACTTACACTAGATTAGCCATTTAGTTTAGGTTATTTGCTTCACTAATTCCCAATTAGTGAAGAGGTAGCTTGAGTTGGAGATTTCTCGACGTAGATCATCTTCGGCCTCGAAAACTTCAAGCAAGCTTATTCCTTTTTCCTTGTGAACCCTTACTAAAGTCTAGGAGATCACTACTTAGAGCGAAGGGACTGCTACACGGAGGTTTGTAAGTGAAGAACCGATCTATAAAGGTTGTATTTCTCATTCACTTAGTGTAATATTTGATTACATACTTGCTTACTTCTAATCCTCTAGTTAGATCCTTGGTTTGGGTCACTTAGCTCACTAAAAATTTTAAATTTGCATACTTGACGCCCTAGAGAACATAGTGAGAAATGTTCTTGGTGTTTGGTAATGGTGAACTCCAGTGGGAGCCCTTTACCGATTTGAGCTTCCTGAGAGATAAGGTCGACTGAAAGTCGGTCTCAGGCATTGTCTTTACCCTCAGTGGAGGGACAACATGTTGGAAGAGTTCCAAGCTAGATACCGTGGCAAACTAGATGATAAAAGCTGAATATATCGCTGCCAACGATACTGCCAAAGTGGCTGTCCGGATATTTCTTATTCATGAGATGAACATGGTTCTTACCATTTAGCGTCCAATAACTGTTATTGTGACAACAATAGAGTTGTGGCTTTTGCCTAGGAACCCTGGTCCCATCAACGATCCAGACATATTCTGAGGCAGTATCACCTAATCAGGGAGATGGTTGATCTCCAAGGGATCGAGGTAAGGAGAGTTGACGCGAAGGATAACACGACAGATCCACTCACAAAGGCCTTTCCCTAGAGAGACTTTTATGGGACGTTATGTATGAGATACTACAACAAATGACCTTAGTGCAACTGGGAGTTGTTAGTTGTATGTATGCCCTAGAGCTCATTATTGTACATATGATGTATATTATAGTGGATGCTTGAACATATATAGAGAGGACTTTCTTGCTCGACATGATAGTATGCTATCTGGTTACTCTTTATCTTAACATGTACACTTATTGTCTCTCTGTTACATGTTGATAAAGCCCTTAGGATGTGTACTTGACTACCAGGATTATGATGCAGATCATACTAGTGGGGCCAGGGTAGTCTATAAGTACATCCTTCAATTGTTCCTAGTCGTGAGAATATCGAGACGGGGCATCGATATTCCAGAGTAGATTAGCGTATACGTTTCTTGACCCATAGGATGGGCAACGGATGATCTTACATCATTGGTGTTTGACATCAAAGATTGTATACGAGTGCTCAGTGGAAACAGGGTACACTAAACAGGACTCGCCGATAACTCCTAGATGGTATTATACCACACGTCAGATAGCAGTTCTCTGGTGACACTTGTATAGGTTAGACTGTAGACCCGAGATCGCCATAGAGTCTTGTGTGATTCCCACTGTGCTTTGATTTCCACCTTACCACGTTCAAGAGAACGTTCAAAACGGTGGTTTTTGGGTACAATCCTGAGTCACATGGAGGCAATGAGCGATAAGAGGGGGTTTCGTCTCTCCCGGTATTGGGGATTGATGTTACGCTGTGCTCGATTGGCCATAATAGGAAATCCCTGGCCAGGGTTGCTGAGATTTACTGGTAAGTGTTATCAGTAGTTTCTCGAACCGTTATGGGCCTAACATCAGCATGACTTATCATGCTATTGGGGTTTGACGTTTACCACCCCAGACTGGATATGCGACATATCAGACAAAGAGACCGGACTGTACGGTAGTGTTACTTATTGGATTCACAGGAGTATGAGCAGGCTTGCTTGTTGATCCTCTGATCGCTCAATACCCGGATAGCCGTTACGTCCAGCTAGTACCGCTGACGGCTTGTAGGTGACTGATATGATCATCACCTACTGCAGGCGTATTGACGAGTCTTTAGAGTCCTACACAGAGCTTTCCTGGCTCTGGTGAAATGAAGTAGGAGCACATATGTGATATGTGTGTGTAACACCCGAGTTCATATATACCAATTCCAGTTTCAGTATTTTGCTTATCCATGGTCTATTCCTGATTTAGCGTGTTTGGATGCGAATAGTATTTTACATTTTACTGGGCATTCGACCCGACCCGGTTGCTTGAATCTGTTTGACTCTTATTATAGATTGCCTTGACTTGTTGCATGGACCGGTGCACCTCATAATTTAGTATACTGGTATTTTATCCTATATCGCATCTTTTGCATACAACAGTTTAAATCATGTAAAATAGATTAAAATTACTTTTCATGGCCTGCTTGATACCCCTAACCTTGTGCTAGTGTCCTTGCATCGTGCTCTCGTCCCGTTCAGTGAAACAGACGTGTTTGGATGGCTACGCGCACGTACGTGCGTCCGTTCTTGGGGGTATGCTTTTTTATTACAGAATCCTTCATTTCAATTTTTGGAACTTGCTGATAATTTTTATATTTCAAATTCAAAATTTTGGCCCGACCCGGGCGTATTTCTGATATATTTTGTAGTCCACCAAATTCTAATTATTTTTAAAGATTCTTTAATTCATCTAATATTTTTAACATCCTCAAATTATTTTACAAACCTACGAAATTAAATTTTTAAACAACCAGAATATTTTTCTCTACTGTTTTCCCCAGCAGATGAGTCTATAATCTTTTAAAAATCATTTTATATCTTTTCCCTATTTCTTCTTCAACCAATCAGGTAAAACCCTCCTTTATTATCGGGCCCCACCGTCTCTCCCTCTTTCTCTCTCTCGCTGTTTTCTCTTTCCCTTCTCCTTCTCTCTTCTCTCTTCCTCTCTCCTCCACAACGCTCCAAATTTCTTTCTCCTCTTTCTCTATCTCTCTCCTCTCACGATCTCTCCTTCTCTCCTCTCGCGGTGAGTGGAGTCCCGTCACCTCCCTCGATTGCTACGGTCACCTCCCTCCATCTCTTCTTCTCCTTCTTCTGCTTCTCGTCTTCAAACCGCGAGCACCCTACGAGAGCCCTAGCCGTCGTCGTCGCCACCTCCATCCCATCTCCTCCTCCTCCTCGTCGTCGCCATCTTCTTCTTCTTTCTCCTTTTCCCTAGCCTGCACCACACAGAACCCCCACGGCTGCCAGAACCCATCACCATCGCCGCGACCTCCTTCGTCGACCTCGTCACCACCACCATCTTTCCTCATCTCCCTCTCCTCTACGCTTCTCCCTCATCATTGTTCCTGCACACCAAGAAACCCAGACACCAAACCAAGCCTTAACCCTACCACCCCGAACCCTAGCCTCGCCGGCCTCCCTCGTCGGCCTCCCCTCGTCATCTGCAGCCCCAACTCCTCCTCGACCACCTCCTCTTCATCCCCCTCACTGCAACCTTGAGGCCTCGCTGCAAGGATCGCGCATCCGATCCCTGGTGATCAGGAAACCCTCTGCCACCGCCGGAAAACCCATTGTCGTCGCCCCTGGCCAACTCCTCTGACCCCATGGCGACTCCAGTACACCCAGGGGGGTAGTTCTTTTCTTCTTCCCAATCTCTTATCCTTTTTCTTTTCCTTTCTCTTCTTCTTTCTTTGTAAACTCTTAGTTATGTTTTCTGTTGTTTCTGGTTCGCCGGAAACCGGCGTGCCGCCGCCGATCCCGATGACCCAGCGAGCATACCTGACCCGTGTGATCACACTGTGCGTGGTTTGGATCCTTTCCGTGTACCGTGCACGCATCGCGACGTTTTCCACCGACGTGAGACGTTCCGTATTCCCGTTCCTGATCCGTCCAGGCAAGTGAAACTTGCTACATGCTATGTGATCTATTTATACTTATTTTAAAGCATATTAAACCTGTAGTTTAGATATAATACCATAGTCTCCATTTTCTTAACATCCCGATGTCCCGTCATAACATTTTGATCTATAGCCCGGGACATACCATGTTGCATTTAGTATTACTATACAAGGTATCCACATTCATACTTAAATCATATAACCATTATTTGCATAGCCACAGTACTCCTTTTGTATGGTATACCCTATTGGACAACCATTTGCATATTCCTAACCTGGTCTACATTCGATTGCATCTTTGATTACTTTAGTACATATTAACACAATTTTAATATTTATATTCGTTATACTGCATTCATGTAATGTGGAAACCATCCCGTAAACTCAAACTGATAACCGTACATCTAACTAGTTTAATCTGCACCTATTTACATATCATATTACATGTGCCAGTTTCTTGTTCTGTTAATAACCATGCTTGTTTATTTGTAACCATGAGTATGCTAGCTGATTATGAGCACACACATGATATCTTTTACACCCTGACATGACTTGTTACACACATATTACTTGACCCGACATGGTACCGTACACTACTTGACCTGACCTGATGTACCATGACTTGACCTGTTACCTGATCTTGTGTCTAATGCCAACAAACCTGACATGTAGTCCTCACGGACCGTTCCTGTTGTCTATCCAGACAAACTTGTTCTTACCTGATCCTGTGTTGGCATTAGTTCTTGATTACTGAATACCTGACTTGAACACATATAGCTTGGGGGTATGGGGAAATCAATGATGAAACCTGATTTGTAACTCAACAGTTCGATACCTGTTCTGATCAGTCTTACGGACTAGGCCATCCCCGGAGTGATGATGCTGACATCACTCATCTGTACTTGCTACCTTCTATTGCCTAGCGGCACGTCTCGGATTCAGCCCGAGAATCTTGACCGTGGTCCCGGGCACGCACGGGATACTATTGAGTTACATAGATGATTCATCAAATTGATTTCAAAGACTTGAGAGTAGATAACCCAATAGAACAGTTTAGTTTACTCACTGCACACTACCCTTCACTGCCCTGATTTACATTACTGTTACACCTGCTTTTCATTCATGATTATATTTGCATTGCCTGTTACCCTGTTTGTATTTTATTACTTGATGACATGATGCGCTGACGTCTGGGTTTTGCATGGCCCAGATTCTTCTACCTTGTTGCAGACTGATCAGGAGTATTGCCGCTGTTAGACCGAGCGGTGAAGTTCCTGTCGGTATGTAGTTTCACTTCCAGGTGTTTCATTTATTGTACCTTTTGGCTTCCGCACATTGTTATTTCTGGACTCTTTTACCCTGGCTTATGGACATGTACTAGATAGTTGGTTTACTTTCCTGTTCTTGATATCTCTACAGCCGTAATGTGACTGTGGAAGGATTTTTCCTATCCACAGGTAGCATGGTTGGTTATGTCACGTGCCCATCTTAGCGTACTCTGGGAAGCGGGGCGTGCCATGGTTCTTTTGGTATCAGAGCCATAGGATATAGGTTAATCGGGTTGATTCTTTTGTAGTTGGGTATTGGACCCAATACATAAATCAGAATACTCGTGATTAGGAACATGTCCTACCACCTTGATTATCGTGATTGTTGAATCATATCCTTCTCTTGATCTTTTGTTTGGGCGATATGCAAACCACTTTGCATTTCGACCTGAAATCTTTTTGGTTCTCTATTGTTTCTCTCTGTTTCTTGATTCTGGTACTAGGATTTGGACGACTTGGGTGGAGTTATGTAATTGTACCCATGGACTGCAGCATGGTTACAATGCGGTACTCTATTTAAGTAACTTGGAGTCCTGGTCTGGATTCACTTCCTTGTTCCATGATCATTGTACTACCTTGCTTACCAGTTATTGTTTCATCGCTTACCAGTTATTGTTTCATCGCTAGCTTGAATCATGTTTACCGTGGTAGACCCTCTTCAGTATCTTGACTTCGGATAAAGTCACCTCGATATCTTACTTGTTCTTGTTTTCCCCGCATTAGGACTATTCAATCCTAGTGCGTTCCCTTGTTTGTTGTTATCTTGAGAATGGATTTTCGCGGCACTTTCCATGCTCATATTGATTGTAAGGAAAGAAGAGTGATTCTCCAGATTCCCGGACATTCGGAAGTTGTTTTGCTGGAGGAAGCAGTTTTGTCAGGCCAGTCGAGTTAGGGCTAGGCCGACAAACAAGGTTCTTTCGTCAATGGCAGTGGATAAGGAAGAAGCGCCGGCTGTATTTGAGAGTTTCATGGATGTGTTTGAAGACATATCAGGTTCACCGCCGAAGCGAGACGTGGAGTTCGCAATTGAACTTGTTCCTGGTGCAGCGCCAATCTTAAAAGGCGTATTACTGATGGCACCAGTAGAGTTGGAAGAAGTCAGGAAGCAGGTTGCGGAATTACTTGAGAAGGGTTGGTTTCGCCACAATAACTTAACTGGGGAAGCTCCAGTTCTCCTAGTAAAGAAGAAAGATGACACAGGGAAGGCGTGCGTTGACTACCGAGAATTTAACCGAGTGATTGTTATGAACAAGTACCCGATCCCTCGCATCGGCGAAGTGTTTGAGCAGCTTAGTGGCGCGAGGGTATTCTCGAAGCTGGATTTACAGTTCGGATATCATCAAGTCCGAGTTAAATCAGATGAGATTTGCAAGACTGCGTTCCGAACTCAGTATGGACATTACGAGTATTATGATGCCCTTCGGAGTAACGAATACACCGGCAATATTTATAGACTTGATGAACTGAATCTTTTCACCATTCTTGGACCAGTTTTAGTAAGGGTCATTGAAGATATTCTGATCTACACGAGGAGCATTGAAGGGCATGCAAAACACTTGATGATCGCACTGCAGACATTGAGGCAAGAAAGATTTCATGCAAAGATGAGCAAGTGCAAGTTTTGGCTTGAAGAAGTAAAGTTTTGGGACATATCGTAGCTAAAGATGGAATCGTCGTTTACCCAGGGAGGATTGCAGCAGTTCAAGACTGGCCAATTCCGAAGAACGTTATAAAGATCAGAAGTTTCCTGGACTTGCGGGATACTATAGAAGATTCGTGAAGAATTTTCGCTCGTTTGGTTGAGCCTCTGACCAAGCTTATGCACAAGAAAGTACCATTGGTGTGGTCAAATAAGTGTGCGTCAGCTTTTGAGGCGTTGGAGCAAAGTTTGATAACCGCTTTTGTTTTAACCGTGCCAGACAGTTCCGGAGGATTGGTGTTTCGCAGCAACGCATCTGGGAAAGGATTAGGATGTGTATCGGTACAGCATGAGAAGGATGTAGCTTACGCGATGAGACAGTTGAAGACCCATGAGAAGAATTACCCAACTCATGACTTGGAGTTTACGGCTGGGATTTTCGCTTGAAGATTTGGAGACACTACTTATTGGGCGAAAGGGGTCGAAATATTCACCGATCATAAAAGCCTAAAGTACGTGTTCGCTCAGAAGGAGCTAATTGTGAGGCAGCGTAGATGGTTGGAGCTGATGGCTGACTACGATCTTGATCTTAAGTACCATCCGGGGAAGTTAAGGTTGTGACCGGATGCGCTTAGTCGGTTACCAGCAATTCGGATGTTGACTACGCAAAAAGGGGAACTTACCAAAGACTTTCGAAGATTCAATTTGGAGGGTGTGCTACCGCATTATTGGGGACAGTTGATGCGACAGCAAGTACAGTCGTCGTTGATCGGAATTTTTTTTTTAGAACAGCAAAATTACAGGACCCAAGATTTCAGAAGTTTCAAGAACAGGTTGAAGTTGGACTTCGAACGGGCTTAGTGGTTCATGAAGATGGTTCGTTGTGATAGTTGTTTGTGTGCGCCAATGGAGGTATTCGCGAAGAAGTTATGAAGAAGGCACACAATTCCGCATATTCCGTACATCCAGGAGGCATGAGGATGTACCGAGATCTACGACAGCAATTCTGGTGGAAAGGCATGAAATGGGAGATTGCTCGCTTTGTAGCGAAGTGCTTGTTGTGTCAGCAAGTTAAGGCTGAACATCAAAGGGGGTTGCTGGTTTATTGCAACCACTTCCGATTCCTCAATGGAAGTGTAAACATATAACCATGGATTTCGTGGCGCTACCGTGGATTCCGAAAGGCAACAATGCAGTTTAGGTGATTGTGGATCGATTGACCAGGGCAGCTCATTTCATCCCATTTCGAGTTGGTCAATCAACAGAAGCTTTGGCAGAGCGGTACAATGCAAGAGATTGTAAGATTGCACAGAGTACCTGGGAGCATCGTGTCCGACCGTGACACTCGTTTCTTAGCACACTTTTGGAGGAGCTTACAGGGAAGTTTGGGGACTCGATTGAAGTTTAGCACAGCTTATCGCCCTCTAACAGATGGCCAGTCGGAGAAAGCGATCCACATTCTCGAAGACATGTTGAGATCTTGCATGTTAGACTTCAAGGGTTCATGGGAGGATCATCTACACTTGGTGGAGTTTTCTTACAACAACAGTTTCCAGGCGACTTTTTGGATGGCTCCATTCGAAGCTTTATGTGGTCGCAAGTGTCGTTCACCTGTTTGTTGGGACGATGTCGGTGAACGAAGATTGTTGGGACCAGATTTGGTTGTGCAGACAGTTGAGAAGGTTTATACTATCCGGAATCATGTGAAAGCAGCACAAGACCGACAAAAGAGTTGGGCAGTTACATCAAGAAGACCTCTAGAGTTCGCTGTTGGTGATTTAGTATTCTTGAAGATGTCACCGACTAGAGGGGTGATCCGTTACAGAAGTCGAGGAAAGTTTAGTTCTCGGTTCGTTGGACCTTTTAAGATTTTGGGGCGTATTGGAGAAGTGGCGCATCGTTTGGTGTTACCGCAATCTTTGGAGAATGTTCATGACGAGTTTCTTGTATCTCAACCCCGTAGGTATGCTCGAGATGAAATACATGTATTGGATCTTTCGGAGATGACTGTGAGAGAAGATTTAACCTTTGAGGAATGACCGATGTCAATTGTGGATCGAAGAGAAAAAGTTCTTAAGAACGAGTTTATCACTGTTGTACTTGTTTTCTTGAAGTAATCGCTCACATGGAGAATCAACTTGGGAACGAGAAGATGAAGTCCGACAGAAGATTTCTCATCTATCTTTGTAGTTTCTTGATTGATTATCCTTTCTTGTTCATGGAATTTCGAGGACGAAATTCTTTTGTAGTTGGGTATAATGTAACACCCGAGTTCATTTATACCAATTCCAGTTTCAGTATTTTACTTATCCATGGTTTATTCCTGATTTAGCGTGTTTGGGTGCGAATAGTATTTTACATGTTACTGGGCATTCGACCCGACCCGCTTGCTTGAACCTGTTTGACTCTTATTATAGATTGCCTTGACTTGTTGCATGGACCGGTGCACTTCATAATTTAGTATACTGGTATTTTATCCTATATCGCTTCTTTTGCATACAACAGTTTAAATAATGTAAAATAGATTAAAATTGCTTTTCATGGCCTGCTTGATACCTATAACCTTGTGCTAGCGTCCTTGCATCGTGCTCTCGTCCCGTTCAGTGAAACGGACGTGTTTGGACGGCTACGCGCACGTACGTGCGTCCGTTCTTGGGGGTATGCTTTTTTATTACAGAATCCTTCATTTCAATTTTTTGAACCTGCTGATAATTTTCATATTTCAAATTCAAAATTTTGGATCCGACCCGGACGCATTTCTGATATATTTTATAGTCCGCCAAATTCTAATTATTTTAAAGATTCTTTAATTCATCTAATATTTTTAACATCCTCAAATTATTTTACAAACCTACGAAATTAAATTTTTAAACAACCAGAATATTTTTCTCTACTGTTTTCCCCAGCAGATGAGTCTATAATCTTTTAAAAATCATTTTATATCTTTTCCCTATTTCTTCTTCAACCAATCAGGTAAAACCCTCATTTATTATCGGGCCCCACCGTCTCTCTCTCTCTCTCTCTCGCTGTTTTCTCTTTCCCTTCTCTCTCTCTCTTCTCTCTTCCTCTCTCCTCCACAACGCTCCAAATTTCTTTCTCCTCTCTCTCTATCTTTCTCCTCTCACGATCTCTCCTTCTCTCCTCTCGCGGTGAGTGGAGTCCCGTCACCTCCCTCGATTGCTACGGTCACCTCCCTCCATCTCTTCTTCTCCTTCTTCTGCTTCTCGTCTTCAAACCCCGAGCACCCCACGAGAGCCCTAGCCGTCGTCGTCGCCACCTCCATCCCATCTCCTCCTCCTCCTCCTCGTCGCCATCTTCTTCTTCTTTCTCCTTTTCCCTAGCCTGCACGACACAGAACCCCCACGGCTGCCAGAACCGATCACCATCGCCGCGACCTCCTTCGTCGACCTCTTCACCACCACCATCTTTCCTCATCTTCCTCTCCTCTACGCTTCTCCCTCATCATTGTTCCTGCACACCAAGAAACCCAGACACCAAACAAATCCTTAACCCTACCACCCCGAACCCTAGCCTCGCCGGCAACCCTCGTCGGCCTCCCCTCGTCATCTGCAGCTCCAACTCCTCCTCGACCACCTCCTCTTCATCCCCCTGACTGCAACCTTGAGGCCTCGCTGCAAGGATCGCGCATCCGATCCCTAGTGATCAGGAAACCCTCTGCCACCGCCGGAAAACCCATCGTCGTCGCCCCTGGCCAACTCCTCTGACCCCATGGCGACTCCAGTACACCCAGGGGGGTAGTTCTCTTCTTCTTCCCAATCTCTTATCCTTTTTCTTTTCCTTTCTCTTCTTCTTTCTTTGTAAACTCTTAAGCATGTTTTCTGTTGTTTCTGGTTTGCTGGAAACCGGCATGCCATCGACGATCCCGACGATCCAGCGAGCGTACCTGACCCGTGTGATCACACTGTGCGTGGTTTGGATCCGTTCCGTGTACCGTGCGCGCATCGCGACGTTTTCCGCCGACGTGAGACGTTCCGTATTCCCGTTCCTGATCCGTCCAGGCAAGTGAAACTTGCTACATGCTATGTGATCTATTTATACTTATTTTAAAGCATATTAAACCTGTAGTTTAGATATAATACCATAGTCTCCATTTTCTTAACATCCCGATGTCCCGTCATAACATTTTGATCTATAGCCCGGGACATACCATGTTGCATTTAGTATTACTATACAAGGTATCCACATTCATACTTAAATCATATAACCATTATTTGCATAGCCACAGTACTCCTTTTGTATGGTATACCCTATTGGACAACCGTTTGCATATTCCTAAACCGGTCTACATTCGATTGCATCTTTGATTGCTTTAGTACATATTAACACGATTTTAATATTTATATTCGTTATACTGCATTCATGTAATGTGGAAACCATCCCGTAAACTCAAACTGATAACCGTACATCTAACTAGTTTAATCTGCACCTATTTACATATTATATTACATATGCCAGTTTCTTGTTCTGTTAATAACCATGCTTGTTTATTTGTAACCATGAGTATGCTAGCTGATTATGAGCACACACATGAAATCTTTTACATCCTGACATGACTTGTTACACACATATTACTTGACCCGACATGGTACCGTACACTACTTGACCTGACCTGATGTACCATGACTTGACCTGTTACCTGATCTTGTGTCTAATGCCAACAAACCTGACATATAGTCCTCATGGACCGTTCCTGTTGTCTATCCAGACAAACATGTTCTTACCTAATCCTGTGTTGGCATTAGTTCTTGATTACTGAATACCTGACTTGAACACCTATAGCTTGGGGGTATGGGGAAATCAATGATGAAACCTGACTTGTAACTCAACAGTTCGATACCTGTTCTGATCAGTCTTACGGGCTAGGCCAGCCCCGGAGTGATGATGCTGACATCACTCATCTGTACTTGCTACCTTCTACTGCCTAGCGGCACGTCTCGGATTCAGTCCGAGAATCTTGACCGTGGTCCCGGGCACGCACGGGATACTATTGAGTTACATAGATGATTCATCAAATTGATTTCAAAGACTTGAGAGTAGATAACACAATAGAACAGTTTAGTTTACTCACTGCACACTACCCTTCACTGCCCTGATTTACATTACTGTTACACCTGCTTTTCATTCATGATTATATTTGCATTGCCTGTTACCCTGTTTGTATTTTATTACTTGATGATATGACGCGCTGACGTTTGGGTTTTGCATGGCCCAGATTCTTCTACCTTGTTGCAGACTGATCAGAAGTATTGCCGCTGTTAGACCGAGTGGTGAAATTCCTGTCGGTATGTAGTTTCACTTCCAGGTGTTTCATTTATTGTACCTTTTGGCTTTCGCACATTGTTATTTCTTGACTCTTTTACCCTGGCTTATGGACATGTACTAGATAGTTGGTTTACTTTCCTGTTCTTGATATCTCTACAGCCGTAATGTGACTGTGGAAGGATTTTTCCTATCTACAGGTAGCATGGTTGGCTATGTCACGTGCCCATCTGAGCGTACTCTGGGAAGCGGGGCGTGACAGTGCGGGACCAAGATTAATACGCGTTTGTGATACCGTATTCTAATCTTGTGATATGTGATATCGGTTGGTTATATGTGATATAGCCGGGTTATCGAATCAAGTGTTGATTCGATAAGTTGATACAAAGGATATTAGTCGGTTATATGTGATGTAGCCGGATTATTAAATCAAGTGTTGATTTAATAATTTAATATATGATTAAATATTTGATATATTAATTTTACATTAACTAATATTAGCTCACTTAAGCATTTCTTTTTTCTCACTTGTGTTTTTAATATATATGTGATATATATTATTTAGCTTTCTTTGTATAATGCTTGATGATACATTGTACATGGGTGTATGAGACTCATACCATACTTTAGATAATTAGGGTTTTATTTATTTAAGGTAAATACAAAATTAAGTGGAAATTTGTCATGGTTGATGCTTAGTGGAAGCTTGTAGAAACCATTGACTTAGTCTACTAATTTTGTTTTACATTAGATATTTATTAACCCAACCATTATCTTTAGCCATGGTTAAGTCTCTACTTGAGAGAATATATGATATTATCTCACCCATGGTTGATTGGATGCTCTCATGCTTTCACCACTTCATCTTCTCCTTCATCTCAAGAAAGCTCTCTAGGTTTTCAAGAGGTGAAGAAAATTAGTGAGAAAAATAATTCTAAAGTGAGCAAAAATCCTGCTTCATCAACCTACACTAGATTAGCCATTTAGTTTAGGTTATTTGCTTCACTAATTCCCAATTAGTGAAGAGGTAGCTTGAGTTGGAGATTTCTCGACGTAGATCATCTTCGGCCTCGAAGACTTCAAGCAAGCTTATTCCTTTTGCCTTGTGAACTCTTACTAGAGCCTAGGAGATCACTACCTAGAGCGAATGGACTACTATATGGAGCTTTAGAAGTGAAGGACCGGTCTACAAAGGTTGTATTTCTCATTCACTTAGTGTAATGTTTGATTACATGCTTGCTTACTTCTAATCCTCTAGTTAGATCCTTGGTTTGGGTTTCTTAGCTCACTAGAATTTTTAAATTTGCATACTTGATGTCCTAGAAAACATAGTGAGGATGCTAAGGAACCCAGCACACTTAATTGAGCAGCCAACTCTAGTGGAAGAAAACAAGGAAGAGGGACCTCCAGTTATTGAAGAACCAACACTTGTTCTGAATTCAAATCCGATTCAGACTGATCTTGATGTTCCAATTGCTCTTCGCAAAGATACCCGTACCACTAAGACTCTCTATCCTCTATCAGATAACTTCACATATGTTAGACTTTCTCCCTCGTATAGAACATTTGTTGCTGCTATTAATTTCTATGATATTCCTTCTTCTACATCTGATACTCTAGCTTATCCTGGATGGAGGAAAACCATGGAAAAAGAAATGTTCACCTTACACTGAATGGTATGTGGAAGCTTGCCCGGTTGCCTGTTGGAAAGAGAGCGGTTGGTTGCAAATTGATATATACCATAAAGATTAACCCAGTTGGTTCATTGGCTCATTAGAAGGCCAGACTTGTTGTCAAGGGCTATTCTCAGACTTATAGAGAAGATTATGATGAGACATTTTCTCTTGTGTCAAAGATAGCGTCTGTACATATATTCTTATCATTTGCAGTTATGCATAATTGGACTTTATATCAGCTTGATGTGAAGAATGCATTTTTTCATGGTGATTTGAAGGAGGAAGTATATATGGAGCAACCATCTGGTTTTGTTGCTCAAGGAGAGTCTGGAAAATTCTACAAACTTCAGAGATCTTTATATGGTCTCAAACAGTCTCCATGTGCTTTGTTTGGAAGATTAACTAGCGTTGTTCGAGCTTTTGGGTTATGCAGAAGCAACAATGATCATTCTGTTTTCTTTATAAATCGAGGAGGTTGCAGGATTTTGATGGTTGTTTATGTCGATGATATTGTGATCACAGGCGACGATGCAAAAGGGTTTACTGAGTTAAAAGATTATTTTCAGAAGAAGTTCAACACTAAAGACTTAGAAAGTTGAAATACTTCCTTGGTATTAAGGTGTCACGTTCTTCTCCTCACGGTAGAATCTTTGTAACTCAAAGGAAGTGTGTTCTTGATATGCTTAAGGAAAAATGTCTGTAAGCCTATTGACTCACCTATGGATCTTAATGTCAAGCTATATCCAGGACAGGGGGAGCCACTTACCGATCCAGGACGATATCATAGATTGGTTGATAAGATTAATTATTTGACTGTGATAAGGTCTGGCATCTTTTTACTTGTTAGTATAGTTAGCCAGTTTATGGCGGATCCTAAAGATTCATATTGGAGTGCAGTGATGCGTATTCTCTGCTATTTGAAAGCTATACCAGGGAAATATATTATGTATAATTAAGAACTTTGGGCATTCTAAAGTTGCAGGATTTATAGATACAGATTGGGCTGGATCGCCAAGTGATCGAAGATCTACCATAGATTTTTGTGTATTTGTTGGAGGCAATTTGGTCTCATATAAAAGCTAGAAACAGAATATCGTCTCACGTTCGTGTGCTGAATCAGAATACAAAGCCATGGCTAATACTACGAATGAGCTAGTGCGGATAGTTTCTCTTCTTCGAGAACTTGGTTATCAGTCCGAGGAGCCGGTAAAACTTTATTGTGACAATAAGGCTGCCATTTATATTGCCAACAATCAAGTTTTTCACGAACGAACAAAGAACATCGAAATAGATTGCCATTTTATTCAAGAAAAGATTGAAGAAGGGATCATTGATATAGTACACATGAAAATTGACTATCAATTAGTAGACCTATTCACCAAGCCTTTGAGAAGCAGTCGAGTGCGGTTTATTTATATCAAGTTGGGCATGTATGATATATATACTCCAATTTGATAGGGAGTGTTAAGAAAGATATATATAAATTAAGTTTAATTAGATTTAGATTTAATTAGATTGGTAAGATTTAGATTTGATTAGATTTATTTAGATTGTTTGTATTTCCTGTTATCTGAAAAGCAATAGTATATATATGAGATAGAGGGGATTTTCTAGCTACCTCATAATTTTCCCTAATTCTCTGATCTCACATACATTTCTTTAAAATACATATCCCTTATTTAAAAATGCAGATATAATATTCATTAAATATATTTTTCCAAATTACTGCTAAATAATAGTCATTGCTTTAGATTCAAAATACTATATATAATTTGAAAAATGCAACAGCGATATAAAAATTTGTCATGCTAATACAACTACGCCGAATTTGGCAGGCCTTTTTAGACAAGGTGCCGGAAGGATCAATAGTAGAAGAATAGGCATCGAAGCATGTCGCTGTAGAAAAACACTGAAATATATATTTTTTTATTTAATCGCATGTGCATCAACAACAACAATTAAGCATTTATCCCAAGTATATGGGGTAGGCTACATGAACCAACAAGAGAATCACGTCTGGTCGAGCACATGGATCCTCCACTTGTACTCACTTCTATCGAATAATATACATTCATTAAGGCCTTTGGCATCTATATCTTTTCGTTTCGTTTTCATCCAAGTTTTATTTGGTCTTCCTTTCCCTTTTGACTTGGCCTAAATCGATAATATCCATTCATCGAACCAATGCTTCCGTAGGTCAATTTCGCACATGACCAAACCATCTTAGGCGGTTTTTTCGCATCTTCTCCTCCACATGTGCTACATCAACATTTACACGAATATCTTCATTTTACATCTTATATTTTCTAGTGTACCATACATCCAACGAAGCATGCGTATCTCCGCTACATTCATCTTCTGTGCATGATGTTTCTTAGGAGAAGCCCAACATTCCGTACCATATAATAAGACAGGCCTGATAGCGTTTTGATAAAACTTCTCCTTCCATCTTAACGGAAAATTACGATCGCATGAATCCATATTGTGCTCCTCCATTTCAATGAACCGGTCTGAATACTCTGGTTGACATCGCTATCGATCTTCCCATACTTTTGAATGATGGAACCTAGATATCTAAACTGATCGTGTAACGACTGTTTTCCGTTATAACCCTTGCTGGTACCCTTGTTGGATATGTATGCCCTAGAGGCCATTATTATATATATATACATGTGGATGCTTGGATATATGTATGTACAGGACAATCTTGCTTGATATGATAGTATGCTATCTGGTTTGTCTTTATCTTAACATGTGCATATATTTTACTTGTTATTGCGCATCATTTATACATATTGATAAAGCCAGTAGGATTATTGCTTGACTACCTGCGTTGTGATGGCGATCATACTTGTGGGAGCTGGGTAGTCGATATGCACATCTTTAAAGTATCCCTAGTCGTGGGAGTATCGAGACAGGTGATTTTTAAAGAGATTTCTCGTGTCGTTTTATAAAGAATTTAAAGTTAACCACAATCAAGACGGAGTCGCGTGTAGCTAGCCGCGATGAGTATGGGTCGTCCGCAGGGAGATAGTGTGTTTTACATTCTTGTCATCACGAGTTAAGCAAGGGTCGGAACGGTTCATTTCTAACCTAAGTGTTGTATATGCAAAGTATAAGTTGTTAGGAATAAAGATATGTTAGTATAAGTTAGGGAAGTCCATACTCAATCCTTAATGCCGAGCTTGACTATTGAAGGTAGAGTAATTGGCAACAACATGTATTAGGGTGCTTAATTTTGCCGAGCTTGACTATTGAAGCTAGAGTAATCGGCAACAACATGGATTAGGGTGCTTAAACACGGTATTGGTGGAATCAGGCTTATTGACCCTTGTCCGTCCGTTCTTGTCTCTTGACTTTTGCCTCCGGCCAAACCGAACGCAACCGATCACGGTTAGGGATTCCCGATACGTAGGTAGGATAGGGTTCCTAACGGAGCGCCTGTGTAAGGTTTGGACGGAGTTCAATTGGCAAAAATCGGGCAAAGGAAATAAGAAAACGGAATTTCTAACTTACAATACTATTCTCTTTCCTAACAACACCACTATTCACAAACCATCAAAACAACAAAAAGAAAGTGCAAATGAAATGATAAAAAAGGAATAACACAATATTGCAAGTAAGTAAATGGCAAGAAATTAAATTGAAAGTAAGTAAAAGAGATAAAAAAAAAAGGAATACTATGAACCCAAGTGCAAAATGAAAGCTTTATTAACTTCAAGTGATGATACAAACCATGAATTCAATAACCAAAAATTAAACATGCAAACTCAATGAAGAGGTTGCAAGATCAAGAGAAGGCAAAGAACTCAAGGTGAACTAGCTACTATGTACAAAACTTCAAAATGAAAATGAAAACAAGAATTAAACTATAGTTCAAAAGTGTATCCAAGTCTCTCTTTCCCTTGCTCACTGATCTGGTATTTATAGGCACAAAATAAGATTAAACAAACAATAAAAATAAGATGATATGACCCAAATAAACAACCAGAAGAAAAATGGGGACATCTGGAGACAGAAAGCCCGGTGATGCCAGTTTTTTGGAGGGTCTCGCCGGTCCAATCTTGGACAATTGGGCTCGTGTTGGTGTGGTAGTCTCGAGTGCACTCAACAAGTCCACTGGTAATATTTGATTTCTTCATATCAGCTTGGGTTATACTCAATAGTCTTGGAGGGTAACCTGATGCTTTAAATCACATCACATCTTTTAGCATTTATTACACATCACACTCACTTGTGCCATGGACAGCCCCCATCTAGATCCAAGTACCAAAGAGTTATGTGCACATTTGTATTGTGTTGGACAAAAATTGTGTACGCTTATTTGTTGCAAAAGAACTCTTTGGATATCGATCGGTTTTCTGTTCTGATTGCAGCGTCGGCTCACAAATGTCGCATCCGTGAATTTAAGTGTGTTTCCAGTGTTTTGTCGCGAATACCTGTAATCTGTATTTATTGAGTAGACACGGGTTAATAGTACCCATACTATACAAAATTGATAATGAATGAGCGGTATTGAAATGCAATTTTCTGTAATGAACAAATACCCCCAAACTTATCTTTTGTTCTTCCCGAGCAAAACAAAATTCTAACCTCATTTTCGCAGGGAACGCGATTGCACCGAGCTCATGCAACAAGCCGTTAAATCTCTAGATGTCCATAGTAGGAGTTTGTCTCCTGAGGGTTTTCAGCGGATTGCACCCACAAAATCCCATAAAGCTAGATTTGTGAAATAACTATTAATTCTAACCCTAAGGTTTAGCTTCAAAGCTAGAAATTATATTATTCTAAGTTAGAAATATCGAACCTTTATTTTTCATACCTCTTTTCTTATTTAACTTCAGTTCCTATACGTCTTTACGTGCGGTGCAAATAGTGTCTTTATGTTTCAAATTAAAGCCATCATGTCAAAAAATAATGACTGGATAAAACTTCAAAAGGATCACACAAGTTTTATAAAGTGTTTAAGTATTTCTAAAGTTTTGTTTTCCAGCTTGGTTTCGAATTCAGAATTTCTATCCTCTTTACCAGAAACTAGGTCTTATTCTGCGCTCCACCTTTTACCTGTTTTCGTTTCATACACACCTTCATGAACGTGCAACAGTCTTCATCATGGTATAAAACCTTCATATCTCCGTTTAAAAATATTTTTATAAAACTTGTCTTTTGTCAAGTTTGTTCTCACATAAAGAACCGTTAGGAATTTTAACTCGGAGAGAACACTTGCTTGACTTTGTTTTAATTTGGACTTTCTAGACCTTAATGAGGTTTGGGCCAATTGCACCCAAACCAGTTGGTTTTAGGGCATTAGGTGTAGAGACACCCCAACGGACTTAATTACTCAAGTTACCTAGGCCCTAAAACAAAAAGATTCATTTTGGCGTGAAAATCATAACAATTCAATGCGAACGGAGATATAACCAGTTGTTCAATTATTTTTAGGATAAAAGACGTGTTAGTGGATCAGGTGTGTAATCACTCCAATCAAGTTCCAGATGGGTTATTCTTCACACTTGGTTTCTATTAAAATATCAATAATATCCCTTCATATCCACTTCCCTTTATAAACTATTCTTGATATTACTTATTTCAGAACAAACCTATTTGATCCTTAAAAAATAGTTTATCAATTTAAAAGTTTTAAGACATATCAGACTTGTCATTTAATTTTCAAAACTTACGACACGTGTAGTGTGATGTAAAGACATATATTAACTATAGTAAAACTCGAAGGAGGGTTATCTTTCAGGTTTTCAAAATCTAAAAATAGGATTTAGTTGTTCCTATCTCTTCAAAAAAAACTGTTGAAATATCGAATCTAAGTTCTTCCATTAGCTAACTTGACGACAAAGTTTTTATGTTTTTAGGAATTTTTTTTTGATTTTTATGGGTTTTCGAATATGTATGCAAATGCAGATTATACAAATGAATGCAAAGGATAGAAATGCTTACCGAGCAAACCCTAAATTTAAACTTGACAGTACCCTCACTGTCAGGCTTTACCAAGAGGGTCAAAATTGTCGGCGCACCCCTGTTTTTTTTATAACAGAAAAAAAGAAAACAAAATATATATACACAAAAAGCCTCCCAAACTTAAGTGAAACAGTGTTTCCACTGTTAAGCGTTAAAATTCAGAGTTAAGGAGGAAGAGAATAATATTAGTCTATACAAGGCCTTACACAGGCCGAAAGTTAACACCAACCATTCAAAAATTTTATCGCTATGATGTGCAAATTGGTGAAAGAATGCGAAGAGGAAAGAGATGAAAAATACACAAGACTGTGTGGGGATGGAAGCGAGGTACGGTCTCGGTGGAGGAGAGGAATGGTGGAGGGGAGCAAGAAATGGAACACGAACTTGAGGGTGGAAATGAAGTGAATAAATTAGTACCATATGTAACGACCGATGTGTAAAAAGCGATTGTATTAATCTATCAACCCGTTGAGAAATGGGGTCAAACCTCCCAAGATTCAAGAGAAAACATGGGTAAACTGAACTTGGTAAACCAGACACAGGAAATGAAAGTGATACGGTGTCTTGCGAAGTAGGAACGATGGAAAGAATGGAGGGGAGTGATCGAGGAATGGTATCGGTTAAAGATTTAGGAGGGTGTACACAGTCAATGAAAGTGATCGAGAAATGGTATCGGTTAAAGATCAAGGAATGATATCGTATTCAAATCCATCATCTGTTGGCATGATGCTACCTGAAATTCTTCCGACAACTGTTCAAGACTAGACATGGGCTGTGAAGGGGTTTCAGTAAAATATTCAAATTCGTTTGGATACTTGAAATTCCCAAAAGGCTGTTCAGAAGCAATGTCTAGGGAAGGTGTAAAAGTCGGGTAGGATTGGTAGGAATCGAATGGTTGGACAGGATTAAGATCAACGTTATGATAAAGAGGTAATTGGAATTGTTGATCAAAAGAATTGGAAGTGGTGAAAGGAGTGAAAGATCGGCTACGGGATGTTGGGGTCAAAAATTACACCCTAGTTGACCAAGTCAAAGTCAAAGTCAACCCCAAGCCAGGTGGGCCCAAGCCTAGGTCAAGTGGGCCCATGCCCAAGTCGAGCCCCGCGGCCGGCCTTCCCCATGCCAAAATAAAAATCATGTAATAAATAATTTTGATGTAATCTTTATGGGCATAAAGCCAATTTTTTGTAAAGCCCATGGCTCATGTACAAAAGAAATGAGCACACGAGACATGGGATGGGCAAAATGCCATTTTGTAAAGCCCAAGGGATTATATGTAAATTTGTAAGCCTATATAAGGCAACATGATAATGAAATAAAGGAGAACTTTTCATTCCCCTCAAAATCTAGGGTTCTTTGTGCCTCCTTCTCCTTCCTCAAGGTTCTAAACCTTCTTCCCCTTTTCAATTAAATCAAGAGTTTTACTCTTCCTTTTCCAAAATTAAATAGTTTTTCACCACAAAACTCACAAAGGGTAGCTCAGATCTTCCATCAGATCTCAAAAAGGGAAGATTGTTAAATCTCACCCCCTTTCTCCAAGATCCGGCCAACCGAGAGGAAGAAGAAGGAGACACATCTCCAAAAATCCCAACTTGGGAAGATCCAGGACTTAAGGGAGAAGCCCCTTTCATCACCTCCAAAAATATCTTAGGAGTTTAACTCCTCAAAATATATATATATATATATATATATATATATATATATATATATATATATATATATAAACACACACACACACACAAAATAATAAATCTTTCTTTTTGGGAGTACAACTCCCAGGGCAGGGGCTAAGCCCACTTGTCCTCTCTATCAGGAGTTCAACTCCATAAGTCAAATCGGGAGCACAGCTCCCAGTGCAGGGACCAAGTCCCTTTTCCTGCTGACGCCTAGCGCCTGCATGCCAGGTACGTGGGGCGCCGGCACCCAGCGCCCGCGTGCCAGGCACGTGGGGTGCCGACGCCCAGCGCCCACATGCCAGACACGTGGGGCGCCCGCACGCGTCCTTTGGACGCCATTTCCCCCTCATTTTATATACACTCCGCACTAAAAATACATCCCCCGTTAGAACTCTGCGAGCCCCCCGATATATCCAAAACCCCTTCAAAACACAACACTGCACATTGAGTTCGCATGACCTGTTTGACCCGTCAATGGGAGGTTCTCTCGCTCCAAAGGCGAGGGGTAATTAACGGCAGCTTAGTTCGTGGCTGTCGGAGATTCGGATCCCCATAATCAATAAATCCCAGCCTACCCTAGGTAGGGGGAATCTGTAATGCGCTTGACAAGCGTGTGCGTATTCCCATCTCAATAGGGTGACGAAAAACACCCTACAGATTCTGGCACGCCCGGTGGGACCAATCTCTCCCATATTTCGGGTTAAATATCCATGCGAACTCAATCAACATATACATTGATTTCCCGTACTGAAATCATGCTTCTATTTGCAGGTTAACGACTTTTGACTGCAATCCTCGGATGCAACAAAATGTCTCCAAGGACAATCTCAGCTCTCAGCACAACTCCCATCTCCTACACGATGAAGATGGACGCCAGGACGGTCCTCCCGGCCAGTGTCGGGCAACAGTGGGAGGAACCGCCGATACCATTTGGTTCTATTCTGTTCGTGCCAGCTAGGGCCGTCCCAGCTTCTCAAGCTCCAGTGACAGACAAACCGGCCTCGAAAAGCAAGAGGCCAAATGTGCTGATCTCGAGGGCACCACTACCCAAACGCAAGTCCGTGTTTGAACGACTTTCCTTGTCCCCTGTCACGCCCCGCTTCCCAGAGTGCGCTAAGATCGGTACGTGACAAAGCCAACCATACTACCTGTGGCTAAGAAACATCCCTCCACAGTCACATTACGGCTGTCTAGAGATTTCAAGAACAGGAAAAATAAAAGAAACTATCTAGTACATGTCCATGAGCCAGAAATAACGAGTCAAGAAATAATATGCGGAAGCAATAAATTCAAGTAACAATGACAATCTGGAAGGTACGTCCCATAATACGGCTCACATCAGGAATGAAAATACGAAATAAAACTAAACTAACTAGCTACTAACATGATCTTCACTGCTCAGCTTGTTGGTTAAAATACTCCTGAACTGCCTGTGACTGAGATAGAGGATCTGGGCCATGCAAAACCCAGACGTCAGTGCGTCATGATATCAACCAATAATAAATGAACATGATACACGAGATATGCAGGCATGAATCATAAACAGTAACATGATTGTAATAAGTAAACACGGATATAGAACAGTGAAGTGTATCAATATATGTGACGTGCAGTGATCAATCTAAACTGTGCTACTGGGTTATCTATTCTAAAGTTGTTTGAAATCAATTAATGTAATCCTCTATGTAACTCAAAGGATATGTCCAGTTATCCCTTAGGACCACGGATCAGGTAGTGGGAGTCATGAATTACTCTGTCCCGTTATCCCCCGGGACCACGGATCAAGTAATCACGAATGATTCTGTACCGTTATCCCTCGGGACCACGGATCAAGTAATACCCTTGTAAGCTATACTTTAGTTTACACTTTTGATTTCCCCATACCCTCAAGGTTATGTGTTCAAGTCAGGTATTGATAAATCTAGAGCTAATGCCAACATAGGATCAAGCAGGTACATGTTTGTCTAAATAGACAACAGGATATGTCCGTAGGGACAACAGGTCAAGATTGTCAGCATTAGTAACAAGATCAGGTATCAAGTCAAGAAGTGGTGCATCAAGTCAAGTCAGGTAGTGCACATGTGTCAAGCAGATGCTCATAATAACTGTAGCAAGTACGGATGCACGATAAAATCATGGATGCACAAATATTTATCAGGGGTTACATCATGACTATGTAAGATACACATTATCAAGCATGGGGTATTACTATAACAATATTATGAATTAATATGACATGGCATGCAACTGGATATAAAGAATTAATGGTATGGGTACACAATAAAACAAGGATGCATGAATAACTGTTAGGGATTGCAACTATAGCTCCATTACTATGTAGGATACACATTTTCTAGCATGGGGTGTTAATGTAGCAGTAATATGAAATAACGTGACTTGAATGCAAATAGATATATAATTAATGGTATGGATGCACAATTATCGATTAGGGTTATATTTACAGTTCTAAGACTAAGTGGGATGCACATTATTAAGCATGGGGTGTTACTACAATAATAATATGAATTAATATGATCTATAGATGCGGTTATATATATTTTAAATGATATGGATGCAAACGGGTATCCGAAAACTGTAAAATTGTAATATGGATGCATACCTAAACAATATGTAATACTATTATTCAAATGGGTGTAGTATATTGTAGTATAGCATGTAGCAAGATTAACTTGCTTCGATGGATCACGATACGGATACGCATGGCACGTCCGACGTCGGTAAAACGTCGCAACGCACGCACGGCACGCGGGACGGGTCCAAGCAATGCAAGAGGGTGATCACGTAGGTAAGGTACGTCCACTGGGTCGTCTGGAACGAAAGCGACGGTCACGGCTCCGACGATCGCTGGAAACAAGATTTCAAGAATAAAGAAAAGAAAAAGAAAAGAATAAGAGGAAGAAGAAGGGAGAAGGGGTTGTGCTCGCTGGGGTTATGGTGCTCTGTGGTTTCTGGGGATAGCGGAGACGAGGTAATGGTGTAGGGTTTACCGGCGGTGAGGCTAGGGTTTGGTTATGAGGAGTTGGGGTTTGGGCTCGGGTGTTGGTGCAGGCTGGGGTCGGGTGCAGGGATCTTGGTGTAGGAGGGAGAAGAGAGAAGAAGGAGATGATGGAGATGAGGAGAGAAGGAGTGGGGTGAGGTGACAACGAGGAGAGGAGGTCGTCGGCGATGGAGGTGCAGGTGAGGCGATGGGTTCTGTGGTTAAGGTTGGTTGCAGGGTCCTCGTGGTGAGGAAAGGAGAAGAGAGGAAGGGGGGATGATGACGAGGAAGAGATGTTGAGGTAGAGAGTATAGAGGCAGAGGAGTTTAGGGTTAGGGTTTGATGAGCTTTTGTTTTTCTCGTGGGCTAAGGATTTTAAATAAGGGAGAAGAAGAAAAGCACGAAAGGGGGTGAGCGTAGCGCGTGGCGGTGACGCGACTCGAGGAACGCACAGTAATCGCGATAGGAGAGAGGAAGCGCGATAGGAGAGACAAAGGGAGAGAGAGAGACTGCGAAGGAGAGAGAGAAAGAGAGAAAGAGAGAGAGAGAAAGTGAAAGAAAGTGAAAGAGAAAGAGAGAAGAAAGAGTGCTGGGTGGTGGGGTCGGGGGGAGAGAGAGAGAGTTGTTATTAGAAAAAGATTTTAAATTTTAAAAAGATCGGTTAGTTATATAAATTTTTTAACTGTTATAATAATAATTAAAATATTATATTAAATAAAATTGGATTTTCTGATAAATACAAATTTAGTCCAAAACTTGCTCAGGTCGGGTTTAAAAATTCAGTTTTAAAATACGAAAAATATATGTGTCGACCAAAACTCAAATTGGATGTCCGGGTAACGAAAATGCATACCCCCAAGAACGGATGCACGTACGTGTGCGTAGCCATCCAAACAAGTCCATTTTACTGAACGTGTAACATTTCAGAAAATATAAAATATTATTTTTGGGAATTTAATATTAAAGTAATATATTTCCCGAAAATTGCCGATTTGCGAAATTGGGGTTTTCGAAAAAGGGTATAAATATATACCAATGATTATGAAATAAATAGAAATTAAAATGATTTATTCATTTAAAAATATATTTAAAGGATTTGGCAATTTTAAAATTTATTCTATGCAGTTTCGATAAAAACCTGATTAGTGCACTGCTAATCGCGATTAAGCCAAATCCGCGTTTTTACAGTTTCCATGGTTAGTGCACCATGACATGTTTCATTTTATTACATGTTTCATTTCATTTGGGCTTTATATTAGGGTTTATTGGTGTAGAAAAAAGAGAAATGATTAAAGGAAAAGTCAATGGAGACATAATGAGTGGTTAGGTGAGTTTTGGAGAGAGAAAGAGTGTGAATTAGTGAGAGAGAGGGGGGGGCTGCTGCCCATTATCGAATCCCCCACCATTTTCCTCCTTCTTCCTCATCTCCTCAACTCCACAACCCTCCACTAAAACCCTAGATCTATCTCCAACCATGCCCCAAAACTCTACACTCCCTTCACAAAACTTTATCCCCATCTCCTCCTCTACGCGATGGACCGAGCAAAATGGGATTTTGACGACGTTGGGAAGTTAGTGCTGCCTAGAGTGGACTAGATGAGGTATAATTTCTTCTCTTTAGATTAGTTTTGTGAGATATCATGTTTAGATGTCGTTTTGTGAAGATTAGTGGACATTAGGAAACACTAGTGAATGTTTGAGTGTTTGTTTTAATTCGGTGATGCCTAGTACCTGTTAACTAAACTTAGGTGCTGTTTAGTGACCTAGACCAGAGCTTAGAAACCCAAAACATAGATTTAGAAACCCCGACATCGGATAAACGTATGATTTTAGAGGGTATTTTGAAATCTGGAGCAACCCGGGGACACTAGAAATGATTTTGGGATTACTGGGAGTCGTGCAGGCACCTAGGAAGCTACCATCAAGACCCGAGGCCCTAATTCAAAGCCCAGGCCGCAGATTTAATCATTATGGCCGCAATTTGCGGCCAGAGTAGAATGGAATGGGTTCATTTTTGTTCCATGGCTCTTTTTGCACTAAATTAGACCCCTCCTATATGCAGTTTTGGCTAATTGTCACCTGGGGAAAATCTGGAAGCATTTTGGTGTGTTTTAGGCTATGTTTTCCGTATTTTAAAATGCACTTTCTTGATATTTGGATTTGTGATTGGTTGTCGGGTGTTTGTAAATCGACAACAGGGGTTGTTTGATTGATTTGCACGTTTAGGCCATAGGTTCTAACCTATGAGCACACCGTGCGCCGTATCGGTTTTCTGCATCGATTTTAATACGTATTGCGATTGGTTATTATTGTAGGTACCCTCGCATGGATTCCGAGGCAAAGAAGCATGGCGTCATCGATTTCGGCGAGCGAAGACCAGGTGAGTAGATTTATATCTACCGGGGAAGTCGGGTGGATGGCGTATAGCACCCCCGCAAACTTTTGATGGAAAACCGATTTATAGAATATGGTTAGGAAACCTAGATTAGGAAACTAGGGTTAGAATGAGATAGCTATGAAACAATATTAGAAACTAGAGGATAGTTAGAAGTAATATGTTACTCCTGTCATAGGATGACGTTTAGCGATATTACCGTTTAGGGTACTGTAGGACTAGGTAGTCGATATAGATGCGTCATCCGAACCATACCTTTTTCTAAAACAAAGAGTCGTATGTATCTTTTAAATATATATCTTGAGGGATGTTACGGATTTCCAAATGATATCTTTTTCTTAAAAACACCGTAACCCCTATTTGCAAAACTACGATTCACTTCTTTAAAAATCAGATTGTATGGTTCGGGTGTGTTTGTTAGATTAGATACTTATACTCAGTAGAGATAGCATGTTTATGTAAATTCGACATGATATGAGACATAAATGCGATGAAAGAATATAAGACTGATATGATGACATGATGACGTGATGGTATACTGATGCGAGTCGATCGAGTTGATTTATACCCTGCCGGTCCCCTAATATGAGATTATTGCGGATGTTAACCGGGACATAGGCACATAGATATATATCTATATATATAATGTTGTGAATCATGGATGATAGGCCGTATGTGATATTAGGCCGTACCCTCATTTGTCGTATAGGATGATACGATCCCTTTTAGTATAATGCCGCCGCACGATGATATTCCGTGCGTGATGAGTTTGACTTGATGATTGATCCTTATCCTTGACTAGAGGTTGTCGTACGATGGATTGTACCGTACGTGATGTTATTGGGCTAGATGCCGATTGATAGGTTCACCGACTCGGACATATGATAGTTACGTATACCTTATACCTTTTAGCTGATGATTTACCTTGTGCTGCATTCATGATATTATTATTGCATCGCATATACCTGTGATAGTACACCTGCACCATTATCGATGATGCGTATGTCACACGTACACAGTTATAGGCTCACACACTTCATCATCGATAATTGCCATGTCACTACACAGTAGTTTTGTTGCATCATGATATGACTCTTCTCATAACCTGCTTGCACATATACATTGATACATTCTATACATCGATACATTCATACTTGTGGATATACACATTCGTATATCCATATTGGTATACATATACCTTGATGCACCCATATTTGTGCACATACACATTGTATATTCATATTTGTGCACACATACATGGTACATCTATACTTGCGCATATACATATTGTAGCTACATAGATAACCGGTTTTAATTGTAAAATTGGGAACCACATGCTATACTTTAAAAACTGGAATCATTTTAAAAGAGCGGTTTTCCCCTTAATATGTCATATCACTATTCCATATTACGTGATACACGGGTATGCTCGCATTTCTTTTTACATGTCGCATACATCATGCTCTATTATTTTACGCATTGAGATATGCAGTTGTCTTGAGATTTCTGGATTTGAGAACCGTGGATATTTCAAAATGGATTATGTGTTGTTTTAAAAACCCGGTTTCTCTTGATATGATATTTCAGTGCGTCTACCATGCGTTTTCTCGGATCTGAGAGTGGCATGTGAAACCCGATTCGAGGAGTGGTAGGCACCGATTGCGGGTACATGGTGGACCCGGTGAGGTACCCCGGGGCAAGAAGACTCGGATATGTTAGACGGTGAGCCCGGCAGGGGAGCACTACCTACCGGTGATAGTATTTGGGGCTCGGTGGATATCCGGAGGATACCGACCGGAGTCGAGAGATGATATGAGCCGATCTGGACTGACGGAGCCCGATATATGAGGATTTACGTGCCGATGCTGGTCACTGTTTTCATGATGTTTTCGAGTGTCGATGCTAGGCACTCAGGTTTCAGAGATTTTGATGTGTCGGGAGGGACACCGTTGATATACGTCCTCATACTTTCATGCACACTCTTTTATGATATTTACATGCATGATGTTGTTGCGTCAGTGGTTGACGCGTGGACTGGATCCACATACATACATACACTGATTTTACTATTGGAGATTATACACATGCTTATAGACATTGTTTCATGGGTGGACGAGATCCACATATCTGCATACCTTGATTATGGTTAGCCGATATCCATATACATGCATTGATTATTACTGTTGGATATTATCCGCATGCATATAGGTAGTGACTACCTTGTTGGCACATATACGAACCGGTCACCCTAGATATCATAGTATTACCTTATGATATAGTTGACCTAGGAGTCGTTATTTATTCGATTTCTACTTGTAGATATATTTCTATTCATGAGTTGGCAACTCACCCCCGTTGTGCCACAGTTCTTGCAGGTTGACCGCTTGGATCAGTAGCGGCTTCGCTGGCATACAGTTCCATTCGGGTGTTTTGCATTGGTAGGTGGGACATTTTTATCGTACCCACTCGTGTATTATATTTCATATTGTATCTAGTTAACTCCATCAATCAATCAAAAGTTGTAATTGTATAAGTGATGAGACTTAGTGAGACTTGTAGTTGCGAGATTTGAGCGATGGGTTTTATTTTCCCCTTTGGGGTTATATCTTGCTCTTTTCTTTATCTTTTTGTGGTGAACTTCGCCGTTGGGCGTCGTATACTTATTTATACTGTATTGCGTGGTTGTGATCCGCCGTTTGGCGAAGAGCTAGCTCCCGCTTGGGGATGCCATTATTCTTATTATGTATTTGTAGTTTTGGATCAAAAAATATAAAGGAGGTGCTGCCAAAATTTTCAAAAAGGACGAAACATGTTTTCAAACTAGTAAATTTCACTTGCATCATTCATATTCTTTTCTATGCATTAAGAAAACTTGATTTCATTATACCTTTATTTCAAAACCTCACCTCCTTTATTTTTCTTAAAAGGTTTAGATTTCTGGGTTTCAGCTTACTTGAATTCCGTTACGCCTTTAGACGTTGCGTGATTCAAGTGCTGGTCACGAGCTAATATTTCGGGTCATGACAGAATGGGACAAGAACAAGATGTGCGGATGCTACCACGGGGTTAGGGGTATCATGCAGGCCATGCAATGTATTTTTAAAATATTTTATGTGACTTTAAATGTTATATTTAAAAATGCAGATGCCAGATATAATGCGAGTGTGCAATGTATAAATTAGAATGAAACTGCACGAGTCTACGTAACAAGTCAGGGTAGACCATAAACATGAATCAAGACAGGTTTCAAGAAAGCGGGTAGGGTCGGATGCAAATACAGATGTCAAATATACTATTCACACCCAAAACACAGTAAATCAGGAAAATACTTTAAATAAAGAAATACTTGAATTGGTATGAATGAACTAGGGTGTTACATTATACCCAATTATAAAAAGAATTTCGTCCTCAAAATTCCCAAAACAAGAAAAGATAAACAATCAAGAATCTACAAGAATAGGTGTGGAAACTTCTGTCGAATCTCGTCTTCTCGTTCCCAAGTCGATTCTCCGTGCGAGCGATTTCCCCAAGAAACAAGTATGAGAGGGATAACCTTTTTCTTAAGGACCTTTTCTCTTCGATCAACAATCGACATCGGTCGTTCCTCAAAGGTCAAATCCTCTCTTATAGTCAGCTCCGAATGATCCAGCACGTATGTTTCATCTCGAACATACTTACGGAGTTGAGATACATGAAACACGTCATGAACATTCGCTAAAGATTGTGGTAAAGCCAATCAATAAGCCACTTCTCCAACACGCTCCATAATCTCGAAAGGCCCCACGAATCGAGGACTAAGCTTGCCTCGACTCCCAAAACAAATCACTCCTCTAGTCGGTGATATCTTCAAGAATACAAGATCACCAACAGCGAACTCTAGAGGTCTTCTCGATGCGTCGGCCCAACTCTTCTGCCGATCTTGTGCTGTCTTCATGTGATTCCGGATGGTATTAACCTTCTCTTCTGTTTGCACAATCAAATTCGGTCCCAACAATCTTCGTTCTCCAACATCGTCCCAACAAACGGGTGAGCGACACTTGCGACCATACAACGTTTCGAATGGAGCCATCTGAATAGTCGCCTGAAAGCTGTTGTTGTAAGAAAACTCCACCAAGTGTACATGATCCTCCCACGAACCCTTGAAGTCTAACATGCAAGCTCTCAACATGTCTTCAAGAGTTTGGATCGTTCTCTCCGACTGGCCATCTGTCTGGGGATGATAAGCTGTACTAAACTTCAATCGCGTCCCCAAACTTTCCTGTAAACTCCTCCAGAAGTGCGATAAGAATCGGGTGTCACGGTCGGACATGATGCTCACCGGTACTCCATGCAATCTTACAATCTCCTGCATGTACCGTTCTGCCAACGCTTCCGTTGATTGCCCAACTCGAAATGGTATGAAATTAGCTACCTTGGTCAATTGATCAACGATCACCTAAACTGCATTGTTGCCCTTTGGACTCCGCAGTAAAGCTGTCACGAAATCTATGGTTATATGTTCCCATTTCCATTGAGGAATCGGAAGTGGTTGCAATAAACCAGCAACCCTTTGATGTTCAGCCTTAACTTGCTGACACACCAAGCACTTCGGTACAAAGCGAGCAATCTTCCTTTTCATGCCTTCCCACCAGAAATGTTGTCTTAGATCGAGGTACATCTTCGTGCCTCCTGGATGTACGGAATATGCGGAACTGTATGCCTCCTTCATAACTTCTTCGCAAATATCTCCTTTTGGCACACACAAACGGCTACCATATCGCAACGAACCATCTTCATGAATCAACAAGTTCGTTCGAAGTCCAGCTTCAACCTGTTCTCGAAAGTTCTGTAATCTTGGGTCCTACGACTGCGCTGCTTTAATATTATCGATCAACGACGACTGTACTTGCAGCTGCATCAACTGTCCCGAAGAATGCGGTAGCACGATCTCCAACTCGAATCTCCGAAAATCTTTGATAAGCTCCTTCTCTGCAGTCAACATCCGAATTGCTGGCAACCGACTAAGCGCATCCGGCACTACATTAACTTTTCCCGGATGGTACTTAAGATCAAGATCGTAGTCAGCCATCAGCTCCAACCATCTTCGCTGCCTCATGTTAAGCTCTTTCTACTTGAACACATACTTTAGGCTTTTATGATCTGTGAATATTTCGACTCTTTCGCCCAGTAAGTAGTGTCTCCAAATCTTCAAAGAGAAAATTACTGCTGCAAGCTCCAAATCATGAGTTGGGTAATTCTTCTCATGGATCTTCAACTGTCTCGATGCGTAAGCTATAACCTATCCATGCTGCATCAAAACACAACCCAAACCTTTCCCAGATGCGTCGTTGTGAATCACCAATCCTCCGGAACTGTCTGGTACGGTCAGAATAAGAGCGGTTATCAACCTTTTTAACGCCTCAAAAGCTGACGCACATCTATCCGTCCATACGAACGGTACTTCCTTGCGCATAAGCTTGGTCAAAGACTAAGCCAAATGGGCAAAATTCTGCACAAATCTTCTGTAATATCCGACAAGTCCAAGAAAACTTCTGATCTCTGCAACGTTCTTCGGAATCGGCCAATCTTGAACTGATGCAATCTTCTCGGGATCAATGGCGATTCCATCTCCGGATACGACATGCCCCAAAAACTTCACTTCTTCAAGTCAAAACTCGCACTTGCTCATCTTTACATATAATTTTTCTTGCCTCAGTATCTGCAATGCGATCTTCAAGTGTTCTGCATGCTCTTCCAGGCTTCTCGAGTAGACCAGAATATCATCGATGAACACCACTATAAACTGGTCCAAGAACGGTGAAAAGATTCGGTTCATCAAGTTCATAAATATCGCCGGCGCATTCGTGACTCCGAATGGCATCACTAAATACTCGTAATGTCCATACCGAGTTTGGAACGCAGTCTTGCAAATATCTTCTGATTTAACTCGGACCTGATGATATCCGGATCGCAAATCCATCTTCGAGAATACCCTCGTGCCATTAAGATGTTCAAATAATTCGCCAATGCGAGAGATCGGGTACTTGTTCTTAATAGTCACCCGGTTTAATTCTCGATAATCGATGCACATCCTCCTTGTGCCATCTTTCTTCTTTACTAGAAGAACTGGAGCTCCCCAAGGTGAATTGCTGCTGCGAATCCAACCCTTCTCAAGTAATTCGGTAACCTGCTTCTTGACTTCTTCCAACTCCACTGGTGCCATTGGATAGTACGCCTTTGAGATTGGCGCTGCACCAGGAACAAGATCGATCGCGAACTCCACATCTCGTTTTGGCGGTAATCCCGAGATGTCCTCGAACACGTCCATGAACTCTCGAACTACAACTGGTGCTTCCTCCTTATCAACTTCCATTGATGAAAGAACACTGCTTGTCGGCTTAGCCCTAAACTCGACTGGCCCGACAGAACTGCTTCCTCCAGTGAAAACAAACTCCGGATGTTCGGGAATCTGGAAAATCACTTTCTTTGCTCTACAATCTATGTGAGCGTGGAAAGTGCCGAGAAAATCCATTCCCAAAATAACATCATAGCTTCCAGTATCGATTACCAAGAAATCTGCAAATAACTCCCGTCCACAAATAACAACTGAACAATCCTTACATTCTCTACTAGCTATGATCTTCCCATTCCCAGTGTGTATGTCCCAACAACTAGACAGGGTCGTGCAAGAAATCGAGTGTGCAGTAATAAACTTGGACGACATAAAACAATGGGATACACCAGAATCGAATAATGCTAATGCGGGAAAATCATGAACAAGTAGGATACCTGAAACAACTTCCTCTGAAGCCTTGGCCTTTTTAGCCGTCAGGGTAAAGGCTCGAGCTTGATTGGGTCCCTGAATCAACTGCTTCAGCCCCTGAAACTGCTTCTGCGGTGGCCTCTGAACATCATCCTTCAAACGAAGCTTCGACAGGCAAACACTGATAATATTATCGGCTGATCCGCAAACCAAACAAAGTCCAAGCTTCCTCCGACAATCTTTCTGCAGGTGCCCAGGTAGATGACAGAACTCATAAAACATCCTTCCCTTCTGCTCTTGTACGATGGGCTTCTTCATAGGTACTACGCCACGTCGGTTCACCGGAATACCTTTGCGTATAGGCGCTCGGTTCGGCGCAAACGCCGGCTTCCGCACTGCAACTGCCTGTTGCTGCGTACCCCCAGTCTTCACCGATAAGCTCTGCTGCTCTCGGGCCACTTTAAGAACTTGCGAAAAAGTGGTCAATCCCAGAGATATAATGTGCTTCTGGATTTCCACGTCCAAACTGCGCATGAACCTCCTTGCCCTATCAGCATCGTTGGTAACCAAAGGTCCAACGAATTTACCGAGCCGTGTCCACTCAGCCGTATGTACATCCACGGGTACGCCGTTCTGCTTCAAACTGATAAACTTTTCTTCCATTTCCTCCCGTGCAGTCTGCGGGAAGAACTTCTCCAAGAAACTCTTCGAAAAATCTGCCCAACTGATTGGCTTGGGCAAGCAGGTCTCTTCCACAATCCACCATTCACGGGCATAGTCCACCAATTGGATGAGTACGACATCCACTCTCTTGTCCTCTGGAATCTGTGCCGCAACGAGCAAATTCTCCGCATCAACCAACCACTGCTCTGCTGGCAACGGTTTTTCCAGACCAGTGAAAATGGACGGACCAAGTCTCCTGAAATCCGCCACGATACCCACACGCTCCACTGGTTTGGTCACAACATTGTTTACGGACTGCTGGACGGTCCAGAAACCTTCTTGAAAAGCTTCGGCTTGCCGCTGGTTCAGCTCTGTCTGCCGCTTCTGGTTCTCCAGCATCCCACGAATTACTCCAAGCAAAGCGGCGTCGTCAACACGCCTCTGGTACGCTCTCCGATTTCCGTCTGCCATGATTCTGAAGCCAAAACACCGAAAAGGATTAGCAAGCTGAACCAGATTCAATAAACAGGATATAAGAAGCAAGATAGTTATGGATTCAAGGATGGCAAGATAGCAATAAGGCAGGACATGCTCCTAATTACGAGTATTCTGATTCGTGTATTGGGTCCAATACCCAACTACAAAAAAATCAAACCCGATAAACCTAAATCCTATGGCTCTGATACCAAACTAACCCTGTCACGCCCCGCTTCTCAGAGTGCGCTAAGATCGGCACGTGACAGAGCCAACCATGCTACCTGTGGCTAGGAAACATCCCTCCACAGTCACATTACGGCTGTCTAGAGATATCAAGAACATGAAAAATAAAAGAAACTATCTAGTACATGTCCATGAGCCAGAAATAACGAGTCAAGAAATAATATGCGGAAGCAATAAATTCAAGTAACAATGACAATCTGGAAGGTACGTCGCATAATACGGGCTTACATCAGAAATGAAGATACGAAATAAAACTAAACTAACTAGCTACTAACATGATCTTCACTGCTCAACTTGTTGGTCAAAATACTCCTGAACTGTCTGCGACAGAGATAGAGGATCTGGGCCATGCAAAACCCAGACGTCAGTGCGTCATGATATCAACCAATAATAAATGAACAGGATACAGGCATGAATCATAAACAGTAACATGAATGTAATAAGTAAACACGGATATAGAACGGTGAAGTGTATCAATATATGTGACGTGCAGTGATCAATCTAAACTGTGCTACTGGGTTATCTATTCTAAAGTTGTTTGAAATCAATTAATGTAATCCTCCATGTAACTCAAAGGATATGTCCCGTTATCCCCCGAGACCATGGATCAGGTAGTGGGAGTCATGAATGACTCTGTCCCGTTATCCCCGGAACCACGGATCAAGTAAGAATCACGAATGATTATGTCCCGTTATCCCCCGGGACCACGGGTCAAGTAATACCCTTGTAAGCTACACTTTTGATTTCCCCATACCCCCAAGGTTATGTGTTCAAGTCAGGTATTGATAAATCTGGAGCTAATGCCAACACAGGATCAAGCATGTACATGTTTGTCTAAATAGACAACAGGATATGTCCGTAAGGACAACAGGTCAAGATTTTCGGCAGTAGTAACAAGATCAGGTATCAAGTCAAGCAGTGGTGCATCAAGTCAAGTCAGGTAGTGCACATGTGTCAAGCGGATGCTCATAATAACTGTAGCAAGTACGGATGCACGATAAAATCATGGATGCATAAATATTTATCAGGGGTTACATCATGACTATGTAGGATGCACATTATCAAGCATGGGATATTACTATAACAATATTATGAATTAATATGACATGGCATGCAACTGGATATAATGAATTAATGGTATGGGTACACAATAAAACATGGATGCATGAATAACTGTTAGAGATTGCAACTATAGCTCCATTACTATGTAGGATGCACATTTTCTAGCATGGGGTATTAATGTAGTAGTAATATGAAATAACGTGACTTGAATGCAAATAGATATATAATTAATGGTATGGATGCACAATTATCGATTAGGGTTATATTTACAGTTCCAAGACTAAGTGGGATGCACATTATTAAGCATGGGGTGTTACTACAATAATAATATGAATTAATGTGATCTATAGATGCAGTTATATATATTTTAAATGATATGGATGCAAACGGGTATCCGAAAACTGTAAAATTGTAATATAGATGCATAACTAAACAATATGTAATACTATTATTCAAATGGGTGTAGTATATTGTAGTATAGCATGTAGCAAGATTAACTTGCCTCGATGGATCACGATACGGATACGCACGGAACGTCCGACGTCGGTAAAACGTCACAACGCACGCACGGCATGCGGGATGGGTCTAAGCAATGCAAGAGGGTGATCACGCAGGTAAGGTACGTCCACTGGGTCGTCTGGAACGGCAGTGACGGTCACGGCTTCGGCGATTGCGGGAAACAAGATTTCAAGAATAAAGAAAAGAAAAAGAAAAGAAGAAGAGGAAGAAGAAGGGAGAAGGGGTTGTGCTCGCTGGGATTATGGTGCTCTGTGGTTTCTGGGGATAGCGGAGACGAGGTAGTGGTGTAGGGTTCATCGGCGGTGAGGCTAGGGTTTGGCTATGAGGAGTTAGGGTTTGGGCTCGGGTGTTGGTGCAGGCTGGGGTCGGGTGCAGGGATCTTGGTGTAGGAGGGAGAAGAGAGAAGAAGGAGATAATGGAGATGAGGAGAGTAGGAGTGGGGTGAAGTGACGACGAGGAGAGGAGGTCGTCGGCGATGGAGGTGCAGGTGAGGCGATGGGTTCTGTGGTTAGGGTTGGTTGTAGGGTTCTCGTGGCGAGGAAAGGAGAAGAGAGGAAGGGGAGAAGATGACGAGGAGGAGATAGTGAGGTAGAGAGTATAGAGGCAGAGGAGTTTAGGGTTAGATTTTGATGAGCTTTGGGTTTTCTCGTAGGCTCGGGGTTTTAAATAAGGGAGAAGAAGAAAAGCACGAAGGGAGGTGAGCGTAGCGCGCGGCGGTGATGCGACTCGAGGAATGCACAGTAATCGCGATAGGAGAGAGGAAGCGCGAGAGGAAAGAGAAAGGGGGAGAGAGAGACTGCGAGGGAGAGAGAGAAAGAGTGAAAGAAAGAGAAAGAGAAAGAGAGAAGAGAGAGAGCTGGGTGGTGGGGTCGGAGAGAGAGAGAGTTGTTATTAGAAAAAAAAATTTAAATTTTAAAAAGATCGGTTAGTTATTTAAATTTTTAAACTGTTTTAATAATAATTAAAATATTATATTAAATAAAATTGGATTTTCTGGTAAATACAAATTTAGTCCAAAACATGCCCGGGTCGGGTCTAAAAATTCAGTTTTAAAATACGAAAAATATATGTGTCGACCAAAACTCAAATTGGATGTCCAGGTAATGAAAATGCATACCCCCAAGAACGGATGCACATACGTGCTCGTAGACATCCAAACAAGTCCGTTTTACTGAACGGGACGAGAACAACATGCCTAGCCCGAAAGCCGTTGCGCGGTAGACGCGGATGCTACCACGGGGTTAGGGGTATCATGCAGTCCATGGAATGAATTTTAAAAATATTTTAAATGACTTTAAATGTTATATTTAAAAATGCAGATGCCAGATATAATGCGAGTATGCAATGTATAATTTTAAATGAAAGTGCACAAGTCTACGTAACAAGTCAGGGTAGATCATAAACATGAATCAAGACTGGTTTCAAGCAAGCGGGTCGGGTCGGATGCAAATACAGATGTCAAATATACTATTCGCACCCAAAACACAGTAAATCAGGAAAATACCATAAATAAAGAAATACTTGAATTGGTATGAATGAACTAGGGTGTTACAGCCCCAGCTGGGGACAAGACCATCAACACCAACAAAGTAACAAGGCATCTCGGGTAAGCTCCAGCGGCGCCCCTGACAACTGCTCAATTGGGTATCTTCTTGAAGCTCCCCGTTAATCGGCTCATGATGGCTTCCTGGATGACGGATGCCCGCCAAGCCTCAAAATCGAGAAGCTAAGACAGAAAAGACTCAGATATAGAGCCAACAAAAGGGCTAGGACTCATGCTAGGCTGAACTTCATGAGGCGCCAAGAACAGGGTTACCCTGCTAAAGATAAAGAGACGGCTGGATATGTGGTCCACATTTTCTACATGGTGGGCACGCGTAGCAAGAGAAAGGACGGAGCCACCACATCTCAGATCCAATCCAGTATGAATATGGCTGCCACTTCCTAAGACCAGCATCCGCTGGATGATGAAAGCCCTCTCGATGAGGCCGATAAGCAGAGAGATCCCTCGGTTCATGAGGAGTCGGGCTCGGAAAGCGAAGAGGAGCCAATCTTTCGTCCCAAGACCACAGAGCAGAAACTTCTCCAAGAACACCGAAAACAGCTCAGAAGTAAAGACAAGGAAATGGCCAAGCTCTACTTAAAGATTGACGACTTGTCAAACGTCGTCTTACGGCTCATGGCCCAACTTGCCTCTCAGCCGTCCAATCAAGTGGAGGGCTCTACTCATGAACCGGGAAACGGTGTCCTGAGGCAGCCGACGCCTATTCCTTCAAATCCAAAGGTGGGCGAACCGCATGAAAGTCGGTCGCAACCTATCTCGGGAAATGTCTTGACTGCCGATGACAGCAACCCGCTAACACAAGATCAAATCATGGATTTGGTCACCAATAAAGTCAAAACATTGGTAGCCGAAGCCGGAGAGCAAAGAGATGTCAGCAGTAGCAGGAGACCATATCCTGCTCGGTACGATCTTGTCGAGTTTCCCACTGGCTATATCGTCCCTAAATTTGAAAGGTTCGATGGGACAGGAAATATGAACCGGCACATTGCCCAATTTAAAGCATCATGCACGAATACTGAGGGCAATGATGCGCTCCTTCTCTGTCAGTTTGTCAATAGCTTGACCGATGTTGCTTTTGACTGGTATGCAAGTATACCAGATGACTCGATCACGACTTTCGTTCAAATAGAATCCATGTTCAAGCAAAGGTTCATGAGCGTCAACGATAAAATCACCATTGCCGACCTCGTAAGGACCGAGCCAAAGAATAATGAAAGAAATATGGATTTTATAGTCCGATGGCGCAATCTCTGTCAAATGTGAACCGCCGTTGGAGCAAGACCAATCCGTCAGTCTTCTTATAGAAAATATGAACGACCGGATGAAACCTTTCCTATGCACCGCTGGCCTCAAAACATTTCAAGAGCTGACCAAGAAGGTTCAAATGTTGGAACGCTCAAAGCCCGAGTCGACTCAAGGTCTCCAATTCACAAAGAGGCCGAAACATCGGAGGGACGACGACCGGAAAAGCGAAAGTTCCAATAGCACCGATTCTTTAAATAAGCAGAGAGCGGGCGGAGCAAAGATTAACAAGTCTCGAGAGCCAACTTTGGAGGAAAGGAGAAATAAGATCTACTCTTTCAGAAGAGACAAGGTTCCCAAAATATTCAAAGATACTCTGAAGAATGGCCTGCGGCTACCAGAACCAAAAAGTCTAAGTGAAGCGAACATGACCGATCATTCCAACTTTTGCCCATACCACCGAGTGCTAGGGCACACTATTGAAGACTGTTGCATCTTCAAGGATTGGGTTGAGAAACAATACAAGGAGGGAGAAATATCATTATCCCCTGGCGTGTTGACAAATGATCGAGTCGCGACCGCCAATTTTATACAAACGGAGACCGAGATATTCGGGGAACCGATCACTCTCAATTGTTCACCCTTCCCTAAAAGGGGAAAACCACGGGGATAATCCAAATGTCCAGCAATTAACATTGATAATGACGAGGTAACAAAAAGATGCGCGATCCATACGGTGTACATGGCCGGACCTGGAGAAACGAACCCTCCTACGCTTCACAGCCATGGTGATGATATGGTTGACGCTACCCAACATCAGCTCAGTCTAAATGATGAAGAGCCCGCTCAGGCCATTAAGCCAAAGGAACCTATGGTTCTTGCCGAATCAAGCTCAGGCAGTAAGGATGACCCCGTTGTCATACCCGGAACTATCGAATAAGCATTATTCCAATGGCTTCAAAGGCAGCTTCAGGACAGGGACGAGAAGATGGCCAAGATCCATTCCAAAGTTGACGAGCTGGCAAACGTCGTTGCAGATCTCACAACCTAAGTCACCCGATTGCAATTACAACAAAATCAAAATTTGGTTCCTGAGCCAGGGATTGATATCCTGAAACAGCCGACCGATACTCCTTCCTGCCCGAGAGCGGAACACCTTTGTGAAAAATGGCCGCGATCAACCTCCAGTCCCTCCGATATGTCCACTGAACGAGGTAAGCGGACAACAGGCAAACCAAAGACTGATCGGCCTCAAGGACCAGCGTAAGTAAAGGTACCTACTCTAATGGAGAGAAAGAAGAAGGTGTACTCCTTCGGGAGGGACAAATTCCGCGTAATATCCATGGACGCCTTGAACAACGGTCTTCAACTGCCTATTCCAAAGAGGCCACATGAGATGAACATGACCGGCAATCTCATATACTGCCCATATCATAGAGTAGTGAGTCATACTATTGAAGACTGCTATGTTTTTAAAGATTGGGTGGAGAACTAATACAAACTCGGGAAATCCTCACAGCCGTCAGAAGTACCGACAAGCCACAGAGATACGGTCATCAACACAGCTCCGCTAAAATCAAAGTTCGAGGAACTGGGATAAGCAAACAACAGACCACCAAGTCTTTAAACTGGGAATAAACGACCACCACGTCGTTAAAATGGGAACAATCGACCTCTAAGTCGTTAAACTGGGGATGTAAAAAATGTGTGTGTAAATAAAATAAAATACAAAGCCGAAATGATGGGGCAACTCGCAATAAAAATCAGCGAGTAAAATAAAAATGAAAATAAACAGCCGAAATGATAGGGCAATCATGACCTACACGATAAGAAAAGCTGAAATGATAGAGCAATCACAGTAAAAAAAACGGCGAATGATGAGTTGCTCCCGGTACCATATTCCAGTGCAGCAATGCAGACGCCGTCCAAAACTCAAATCCCCAATGGCGAATGATGAGTCTCTCCTGATACCATATTCCAGTGCAGCGATGCAGACGCCAACCAAAACTCAAATCCCCGAATATCCCAATGGCGAATGATGAGTCGCTCCTGGTACCATATTCCAGTGCAGCGATGCAGACGCCGTCCAAAACTCAAATCCCCAAAGACGAATGATGAGTCACTCCTGGTACCATATTCCAGTGCAACGATGCAGACGCCAACCAAATTCGGAATGTCCCAGCGGCGAATGATGAGTCTCTCCTGGTACCATATTCCAGTACAGCGATGCAGACGCCGTCCAAAACTTAAATCCCCAACGGCGAATGATGAGTCGCTCCTGGTACCATATTCCAGTGCAGCGATGCAGACGCCATCCAAAACTCAAATTCCCAATGGCGAATGATGAGCCGCTCTTGGTACCATATTCCAGTGTAGCGATACAAACGCCAGTCGAATTCTAAATCCCAAAACGGCGAATGATGAGTCGCTCCTGGTACCATATTCCAGTGCAGCGATATAGACGCCAACCAAAATCCAATTTCCTAAAATCCTCCCGGCCCTACGGTTGGTCCCCAAGTTGACTACCGTATACAATCCACGGGCTCAAATAATTCTCATCATACCCATGCCCCACCGCAATCACCAGTTATGCGGCCGGTCTCCGCCCTTGGAATTATGCTCCATTTGGGAAGACCCACTCATGTCTCCTCACAATGCATGAGGAGAACAAAACTTACAGGATCCTCACGACTCGTAAGAAAACACCTTCGTGGGATCCTTATGACTTATAAAGGAAAAACACACTTGGGAGTCCCCACGACTCCTAAGGAGAAAGTACACCTACGAGATCCTTTCGACTCATAGGGAGAAAATTCTTTTATGGGACCTTTACGGCTCATAAAATTGAAAAGCCTTAGGTGATAGGGACCTAAACCTGTCTCCTAAGCCATCGCTCCTCAACAGGTAAAGGCAAATGATGAATTGCTCCTGGCACATGTGCTTCAGTGTTAGCAACGCTGATGCCTACCCTAACCCCAAAATTCCAAACTCCAATCCAATAGACCCCCTAAGTCTTTAAACTGAGAACAGATGACCTCTAAGTCATTAAACTGGGAACAGATGAGCTCTAAGTCGTTAAACTGGGAACGAGGGAAATCCCATCATGGCAAATGATGATTCGCTCATGGTACCATATTCCAGTGTAACGATGCTGATGCCAAACCAAAACCAAATCCCTAAATCCACTCATGGCAAATGATGATTCGCTCCTGGTACCATATTCCAGTGTAGCGATGCTGATGTCAACCCAAATCAAACCAACAACCTCTGCGGCGGAATCATGCTTCGTCCCAGAATGTACCCTGTGTCGAAATCATGCTTCGCCTCGGGATATCTACCTTCCCTGCCGGAATTATGCTCCGCCTCGGAATCAAGTCGACCGGCGACACTCCGCCTCGGGGACAAATCGACCACAGACACTTCGTGCTGGGGAAAAGTCGAACGACCAGTGACACTCCATGCCGGGGAAACGTCGACCAGCGACACTCTGCCTTGGGGACAAGTCAACCAGCGACACTCCGTGCCGGGGAAACGTCACAAACAGACACTCCGTGCCGGGGACACATCAACCAGCGACACTCCGTGCCGGGAAAACGTCGCATACAAACACTCTGTCTTAAGGAAACGTCCAACACAGACACTCCATGCCGGGGACAAGTCAACCAGCCGACACTCTATAATGGGGAAATGTCAAGCAGACACTCCGTTTCGGGAACACGTCAACTAGCGACACTCGTTTCAGGAACACGTCAACCAGCGATACTCCGTACTGGGGAAACATCAAAGAGATACTCCATATCGGAGAAACGTCAAAGAGACACTCTGTGCCAGGGAAACGTCCAACAAAAACATTCCGTGCCGGGGATAAGTTAACCAGCGGCACTCCATGCCGGGGAAACGTCGACCAGTGACACTCCGCCTTTGGGACAAGTCGACCAGCGACACTCTGTGCCGGGGAAACGTCACATACAGACACTCCGTCTCAGGGAAACGTCCAACATCGACACTTCGTCTTGGGGATACGTCATATAATGACGCTTCGTCTCGGGGACACGTCAAGCATCGACCGTCCATGTCGTAAAAAGGGCAGTGCCAGCTTCCCAAAAAGCGGGAACCAAATCATGTCGCCTCCACGTGAAAGAAGATCCATCAATTTCATGCACACGACTCACATGTGCGGTGTGCATTTATTGATGGGGGCACTTTGTCGGGGTCAAAAATTACACCCCGGTTGACCAAGTCAAAGTCAAAGTCAACCCCAAGCCAGGCGGGCCCATGCCCAAGTCGAGCCCCGCCGCCGGCCTTCCCTATGCCAAAATAAAAATCATGTAATAAATAATTTTGATGTAATCTTTATGGGCATAAAGCCAAATTTTTGTAAAGCCCATGGCTCATGTGCAAAAGAAATGAGCACATGACACATGGGATGGGCAAAATGCCATTTTGTAAAGCTCAAGGGGCTATATGTAAATTTATAAGCCTATATAAGGCAACATGATAATGAAATAAAGGAGGACTTTTCATTCCCCTCAAAATCTAGGGTTCTTTGTGCCTCCTTCTCCTTCCTCAAGGTTTTAAACCTTTTTCCCCTTTTCAATTAAATCAAGAGTTTTACTCTTCCTTTTCCAAAATTAAATAGTTTTTCACCACAAAAGCCACAAAGGGGAGATTGTTAAATCTCACCCCTTTTCTCCAAGATCCGGCCAACCGAGAGGAAAAATAAGGAGACCCATCTCCAAAAATTCCATCTTGGGAAGATCCAGGGTTCAAGGGAGAAGCCCCTTTCATCAACTCCAAAAATATCTTAGAAGTTTAACTCCTCAAAAATACACACACACAAAATAATAAATCTTTCTTTTTGGGAGTGCAACTCCCAGGGCAGGGGCTAAGCCCACTTGTCCTCTCTGCCAGGAATTCAACTGCATAAGTCAAATCGGAAGCACAGCTCCCAGTGCAGAGACCAAATCCCTTTTCCAGCTGACGCCTAGCGCCCGCTTGCCAAGCACGTATGGCGCCCGGCGCCCGGCGCCCGGGTGCCAAGCACGTGGGGCGCTGGCGCCCAACGCCCGCATGCCAAGCACGTGAGGCGCCAGCCCCGCGTGCCAGGCATGTGAGGCGCCGGCGCCCGCATGCCAGGCACGTGAGGCGCCCGCGCCCAGCGCCCGCGTGCTAGGCACGTGAGGCGCTGGCGCTCATGCGTCCTTTGGATGCCATTTCCCCCCTCATTTTATATACACTCCATACTAAAAATACATCCCCCGTTAGAAAAATTTTCTAACGGGGCGCTGCACCGCACCCCGCAAGGGGGCTGCTAGCCCCCTTGACCCCCAAAAAACTCTACGGGCCCCCGATATATCCAAAACCCCTTCAAAACTTAACATTGCACATTGAGTTCGCATGACCTGTTTGACCCGTCAATTGGAGGTTCTCTCGCTCCAAAGGCGAGGGGTAATTAACGGCAGTTTAGTTCGCGGCTGTCAGAGATTCGGATCCCCACAATTAATAAACCCCAGCCTACCCTAGGCAGGGGGAATCTGTAATGTGTCTGTCAAGCGCGCGCGTATTCCCATCTCAATGAGGTGACGAAAAACACCCTACACGGGATTGCGCAATAGGTTCAGCAATGGACATCGGTTTAAGAGTCACCACGTTTCCCTCAGAAGGGGTATCAACATAAGGAAGGTTGAAAGTTTGAAAATGTTGATATGACATGGATTGTGGTGTCCAAGTGGTTTTCCTAGAAGCGTCTATCCGATTTTTCAAAGAAATTTTTGGCATGGATGGATCTTTTGTCGTTCTACCAAAACAAGAACCGTATGAAGTAATATCTGGCTGTGGGTACCAAAGTTTGGCAAGAGTTGGTCTATGTGGGGTACCCATGATATGAAGAGAAGAAAAAGAAGAAAAGGAGATGAAAAAGAATGTGAGTTTTTTTTGTTAGTTATCAACAAAAGTATGAAATATACACACAAAAAGATAAAGAAGAAAAATAATCACGACACAATACCACACACCTAATCGGTCTAGGGTTCACCTAGGTCAACTAGACTTGCTCAAGAACTTGATTGTTTAAGTAAAACTGTGTCGAGAAACGGGCTCAAGATATACTGATCACGAGGCCAGGTAAGTGCAGAGATAAGGGAAGATTTTCCAACGCTTTCGCGAACTTCCTTAATTAGAATAACCCTTTCTCTTTTGGCGGTTTCGCCATGAACACTTTCCTAGACACTCCATGAATGATATACCGTTAAGCGATATTCTAAACACGGTTAACTTCTCCTAATAAGCGCTAAGTCCTTAAAGGTTTAAAGTCTAGTTTCTTTTAAAATTTTTGCAGGTAAACGTTATGCTCCATTTCGTGATTTGTGGGCCACGGAAAAGGTGATGAAATCCTTTACCGTATGTTGTGGGGTTCGCTTGCCCTTAAGTCCGTATTAATGGATGCAATGCGCAAATCAATGAAAAAGGTTAAAACATCAAACAATCGTTTTTTATTATGTTTAGGCACGGCACTGCAACAAAAACGGGTTAGTCACTTTAGCGTTTGACAACGAAGTTGCAAAGAATCCTGCAAAGATTGTTAGTGATATATGCCCTAGAGGCCATTATTGTATCATACTTGTTTGTATATTACTTAATGGATGCTTGGAATATACATGGATATAGTAACAGTCTTGCTCGAAATGGTAGTATGCTACCTGGTTTGTTTCTACCTCAATATGTGCATGTGTTTCTTTTAGCATATCACTTATACATATTGATAGAGCCCTTAGGATCTTTGCTTGATTACCAGTGTTGTGATGGCAGTCACACTAGTGGGGGCTAGGTAGTCTATAAGAACATCCTATACAGGTCCCTAGTCGTAGGATTATCGAGATGGGGCATCGATACTCCAGAGTAGACCAGTGCATACGCTTCTCATCACAGCAGGGGAGATGGTCTGTCCCACAGCCATTAGTTAGTCGTACTGGAGATAGTATGCAGGTGCTCATTGGGTTATGAGTACACTGGACAGGACTCGTCGGGAACTGTTGGTGGGTGTTATGCCTATCATCGGGTAGCAGTTCCCAAGTGACATGAGTACAGCTTAGTCCGTCGACTTGACACTGCTACTTCACCTCGAGTGTGTTTCTACTGTACTTTGATTACTACCCTACCACGACTCGAAAGAGTCGTGCAAACAGGTAGTAGTTTGGTGCAGTCCCGAAGCACTTGGAGGTAGTGAAGGTTAGATAGGATTCGTCTCTCCCGGTATTGGGGGTTGATATCGTGCTGTGTTCGGAAGGCCATTACATAAAGTCCTTGTCCAAGGCAAGCGAGATTTACTGGTAGGTATTCCAGTAGTTTCTCAGGGTGTTTTGGGCTACACTCGGACACGGCTTATTGCGCTATTAGGGGTCTGACGTTTACCGTCCCCCTAGGCCCGATATGCGATACTCTTAGACGAACAGACCGGACTGTACGGAGATTGTCACATACAGGCTCGGTAGGAGTTCGGATGAGTTAGCTCATCGGCCTTCTTATCGACACATACCTGGATAGTCGTTACATGCAGCTAGTACCACTTGCGGCTTATGGTTAAACCCACTGCCAGTGTAGTGTCGAATCTTTAGAGTCCCACATAGAGGGTTTTCCTGCACTGGGCAAAAGGTGTAGAGGCCGTATATTTTACGGCAGGGCTTCGATCACTTACGTGTACTTGTGCACGTATGATGATTGGGCGGATAATACTAGTGGGCTTTTGTTTAAGCCGGATCCTAGTATTATATTGATGGATTGTTTTCGTCTCTTTGTATTTGTATTCTTCGGAATACGGATGCGGGTATGTATATACGGATAAGGGGCGTTCTTGTAATTCTTGTGGGAAAGCTTCTAGAAGGGACACCTCATTTATGGTTTGTTTTTCTTTATGGATTTAAATTTAAATGAGGTGGAGGAAATGAGGTGGAGGTGGACAAAATATCTAGCATGGCTACTTGGTGACTCATTGTTATGACTCACTCTTTAGATATTTTGAAGCATGCTTGATATTTAGTTAGATATTTATATTTGGTTGGAGATTTATCTTCTAAAATATAAGTATGCTTCATATTTCTAAAAAGAGGGCATCCATTCTTTTTCTAAGCTCACAAACTCCACTCTCATTTTCTTCAAGTCTTCTTCTTCTTCATAAAAACCCTAATCCTCTCATGAGCTGAGAAACATAACGTTCCAAGAGACAAAGCACTCCATCTTCTCACTCTACACCCTCTAGGACTTCTAGTTTAGCGAACTAGAAGCCGTAGTTACCTCGGATTTACGATAGGAGCTCGGACTACAAACTCTTGGGTGAATCGTCTTTGATTCGAAGAGGTCGTTGAGGTTGCTTCGATCCGTTTCGATCCTTGAAACCTATGATGATGAGTAGGACAGTGAGAAGACCCGAAGGACATGATACTATGAGGTATAACATTTATCCGAATAGTTAAACCTCAAGTAGTTTGCTAGCTAGGGTTTGTGATCGATCCTTGGTTCAAGTCTGTGTTGCGAAGCCCGTACAAATCATTTTTGGCTATTTCCGCCTCCCCGCGAACACGTGGGGTGCGCATCAACTTACAGTAGTATTAGAGCCTTTCATAAACCTTGGATAGCTTGTAGCGGCGTTAGAAATCCGCCGTTTTTGTCGTGCAAATACTGCCGACAAAAACAGTTCCAAAAACTGAAAGTTTGAGATGTTTACACACCCCGTGGGCTCACGGTTTGAACTGAGAAGCTGCGGGATGGTGCATAGGCACCCCGGGAAACCCCCGAGGGGGACCGAATGGCTGGGCCCACTCCCCAAGACCACCACAAGTTGGTCTTGGCGGTGGGGACCCAAAACTGCCCCACCTTAGGCAGTTTCGGGTCTGCCTCACCCCCTGGCCACCTTGTGGTGGACTTAGGGGTAGGGTACCCCTTTTAGGCCATCCAACTCGAAGTTAATTTCATGCTCTAACACTCTGCGAAGGTTCGGGCGCGTTTTGTTTTGATTCGGACTTCCGAGTTGGCTTAAAACGATCGTTTTTGGAACTTTAGCTCACTGGATTTTCAAGTTTTGGAAAATTGGTTAAGTTTGCTAATTGCGTGTGGAATTATAATGTCGTAATTACTTTACAAGATTTGTGATGTGTATATGTGTTTGGAAACGTCTACTAATTTCTATACGTCGATTAGTCGGGGTTGCACATATCTGTGATATTGTCATGTTGGTTTGTGTATATGAACTAGTTGGATCGTCGTGGATGAATAGCCGGGGATGTGAGATAAGGATTTTCATTCTTTCATTCGATGTAAAATTTGTAATATGATGTATTATTATTTTTGCGGGCACATCCGGGTTGAGATTGTAGCCACCGTTGTATTATTTTATTTACTGTTTTTGCTCGCAGGATAGACCCAAGGTGGGGTGCACAAACTACCGGGTACTTTGAAGTGCCGAGTGGCCTACTCACTTTGCTGAGGGAGGTTGCTTCACTTCGGGTATTTGGCAGGTAGTTTGCCGCACCCGTAGGGGTCTAGGGTAGGGTTTGGCTATGCATCACGACCGTGGAATCCGTCTTTCGTTACAGGCTTAAATGAAACGCGGAATTCCTAGTATATCCAATATGTTCATCTGTGATCTGGAATGTCTATTATTGCGTGAGATGAATGGTTATTATATATATGCTATATAATAGACATTGCTTATGTTTTGCATCCGCGCTAGTCCAGCCTCCACTCTGGCGTTAGTTAAGTAACCTAAAGGTGTTTGACGGGGCCCAGTGGCGAATGCGGATGGCATAAGCATACGTCATATTTTCGTTTCTTTCTGTGATGATAGGTGTAAATGATAGGATTGTATTATTAATGCAAAGCAAACAAACCAAAGTTGAATCGTTGGAACAAATTTCAAAACCACTCGGTTTTTTCAAAAAAGGAGACTTTTAAATGCGATGCTTAAACCACTCCTTTTAAAAGCTATCAGGTTCCTTCGATTATATCAAGTTCACTACGTTCACGGTTTCACCAAAACCATTCTTAGCCCTTTGTCATTTCAGTTGAATATTCAGTAGTATTCAAACTATGTATTCTGACCTTCGCCAAGGCATAGTGTTTGGTAGCTGCTGGATATTTATCTGTAGCATAGAGAGATGCGTTGGTTTGGGACAGTCGTACTATTATTTTGGCCTTCGTCAAGGGTATGTACAGGTGGGTTCAAATTAACCTGGACAATGACGGGTAGAATTTGACATATGACTTATGATATGGCCTTCGTCAAGGTCATAAGAGCATGGGGCAAAAATCCACATCGGGAGTTTCTAAAGAAACTAAAACTTGCTAGTGCTGCATACCATTTGGAGTGTGATAATATGTTGGAGATAGTGCCCTCATAGTCAATTATTAGGTCACAGGTACGTGATTGTAATGATTGAGGGAGGACCTATCCCGGTAGGACAGTCTTACTCGAGATGATAGTATGCTATCTGGTTTACCTTTATCATCGTGTACTGTTTTAAGTGACATGACACGTCGCTATTACACGTTGATAGAGCCCCTAGGATTCTTGCTTGACCACCAGCAGTATGAGGGCGATCATATAAGTGGGAGCTGGGGGTCTACAAGCATATCCTTAAAAGGTCCCTAGTCGTGGGAGTTTCGAGACCGGGCATCGATACTCCATTAGTAGACTAGTGTATACAGTCGAGACCCCGACGAGGGGCGGTGGCCGGTCTCACAAGCCACTGGTGTCAGTTGGATCACCTAAGATGTATACAGGTGCTCATTGGGTTATGAGTACACCGGACAGGACTCGCCGGGAACATGCTAGTTGGTCATATACCAGACGTCAGATGGCAGTTCCCTGGTGACATGTGTGCAGGTTAGTTCATCGACCTGGGGATCGTCATTTGTCTCGTGTGAGTTCCCACTGTACTTTGATTACTACCCTACCACGGCTCAAAGGAGTCGTGCAAACAGGTTTTAGTTGGGTACAGTCCCGAGCCACATGGAGGCAGTGAGCGTATCTTCAGGGGTTCGTCTCTCCCGGTATTGGGGGTGAGGTCGTGCTGTGTCTAGGAGAGCCATTACACAAAGTCCTTGGCCAAGGCAAGGAGATTTACTGGTAGGTATTCCAGTAGTATCTCAGGGTGTTCTGGGCTACACTCCGACACGACTTGTACCGCTTTTGGGGGTCTGACTTTTACCAACCCCCTAGGCCCGCCATGCGATACTCATAGACGAACGGACCGGACTGCACGGATATTGTCACTGACAGGCTCAGTAGGGTGTCAGGATGAGTTCGCTCATCGACGTCCCTTTTAGTCAATAGCTGGTGGCCCGTTACGTATTGGCTTATACCTCTGACGGGCTAGTGGTTAAATCCACAGCCATTGTATTGACGAGTCTTTAGAGTCCACCACACTTTCAGTTACTCAAGTTTCGGGCGAAACGCTGTAGAGGCCGTATGGAGATATGGCAGGGTCCGATCAGATACGTGCGGTATTGCACGGATCAGGATCGGACAGTTTTGTACTAGTGGCCGTATAGTTATATGGCAGGGTTCGATCAGATACGTGCGGTATTGCACGGATCAGGATCGAACGGTTTTTACTAGCCGGCTTTGGTTTAAGCCGGTCCTAGTTTAGTACAGTGTAGATTTTGTCTCATTGCATTTGTATCCGGTCGGAATACAGATGCGGGTGTGTATGCACAGTGTCGGGGTTTTCCTGTAATTTATTACGGGACCAGTTTACTGGAGTTGCCAGTTTGCATTCCGTTCCGGCCGGTTTTCGTTTGTTCTTTCCCGGCCGGACTTTTCCGATGGAGGGGGTAATTTGCAGTTTTGCAAATTACTTTTGTGGAGGGGTTTTATTGCATATATATTGATTATGATGGCTTTCTTTTCTTTGCACCATGCTTGCTTTGACTTGTGATTTGAGGGGGTATGGATTCAATAGTGCAAGCATGGTTGATGTTGATGTTGTGGTCACCTCTTGACTTCTCCTACCCTCACCTCCCTTCATGATGTATTTTGTTCCCTCCACCATTTTCCTTGAGGACTTGGCCGGCCACACATGAGGAGGAGAAGAAAAAATGAGAGATTCATTTGTGTGCTTCATTCTTCATCTCATTTCCTTGCAAAAATTGGTAGCTTCATTTCCCTCCAAAGTTCAATCCTCATTCCTCCATCCAAAGGCAACAAACCCCAAAGAGACAAGTAGCCTCTACACTACACTTCCTACAGCATATCTTGAGCATGTCGAGTTGCCGGCTTCATGCTCGAGTTGCCTCGGTATTGAGGCGGGAGCCCGTAAAAGACGAAGGCGATGTGGTGCCCTTTCCGGCGAGGAGGCGACGATGTGGACGGAGATCCCGCGAGGAGATCGGAGTGGAGATGAAGACCGGAGGACTTGGATCGTCGGTATATATCTCTATTCCCATTCTTGTAGATAGCTTAGACTAGTTAATGGTCCGATCCGGTTAAAGTGCGCGGTGGTGCCGGTTTGCAAAGTCCGCAAAATTTAAGTTACTCACCGCTTCCGCATTCCGGCGTCGGATTGACGGCCGGGGCGCCGCCGTGCACTCACAGTGGTATCAGAGCCTCCCCATTAACTTAGTCTAGCTTTGTGTAATGTGTTTGCATTTCCGATCGATCAAAAAGTCCAAAAAAAAAAAAACCGTATTTTTCCCACATCAGTTTCTGTCGAATTTTTTTTGAGTCCAAAAATTTTTCAGGTTGTCTCAGAGTGATGTGCAGGGAATTCTAAGGTCACTGTAAAAATTTTGTTCAACGAACTCCTCATACCGCCGCGGAAGGGCGGCCAAACCCCTGGTTTGGCCGCGCTTCCGCCGCGTATTTAACTGTTCACCCCCCCTAATTTTTGCAGTGTGTTCCTGAATGATAAATGTGGTTTTTGGAATATTAAAATTGGGCCCATGTTTTCTGTGGTTGCTACAGTTTTGTTTGGGGGCCCACTTGTTAATGTTTGATCAATCGGAATATTTTAAACACATTTTTCACAGTAGTTACATTATATCTGCGACCGTGAATGTCACTCGATCGGTAAATCCGGTCTAACTGCTATAGCCCGGTTAGACGGATTTGCGAACGTGACTTTCACGTTGATGTTCTATGTATTTGCTGTGATGTTGCGGATCGGTCGTGGGGGATAGCCTGGATGCAATGCTAGTACTGTTTTGTTGTATTATGTACATTTGATATTGCGGGGCGAGCGTCCGACATGTGGACTGCCGTCACTGCCTGATTGTATTATTCTTTTGGGGCACGACCTGGTTGCGGTCGATGTACCCGGTGTATGTATATTTTACTTTCTGTACTAGGGTTACCCCGCGGAGGGGTGCACGGATAGCCGGGTTCTAGAAGGCAACAAGCCCGCATCTCATGGCATTGGGACGGAAGGGGCTTCACTCCAGGATTGGCTGGCTATTCGCCGCACTCGTAGGGGGTATAGGATTTCATTGCACAGGCTATCCACACGACCAGGGGAACGTCGGGTTTCAGCAGTGGCTCTGTGAAACCCGGGGATCCCAGATATCTGTATTGTTTCTGTGATGCTGTACTTTTCTGTGATGTTGCATTTTATTCACGCCTTGAGCGAATATAATATATTGGTATATATATTAGTAGATGTTGTATATGTTTTGCATCCGCGCTAGTCCAGTCCCCGCTCTGTCGTTAGTAAGCTAACCTAACGGGTAATGACGGGACCCAGTGGCGAATGCGGATGGCATATACGTACATCAGTATATTTTCGTTCTTTTTGGTGTGATCAATTGATGGGACTGCATTGATTCGGATCAATGCAAGTTAAAAACAAACCTAATCAGATGTTGTTGGAACACTTTTCAAAAAGCTGTTATTGCAAGGACGTTCACTTTTGTTTTGCATCGCGGTATTCATTTAGAATATCCTGCTCCTCAGTCGACGAGGCAAGGGCCGAGATCCCTTCACCGGGAGTGACCCCTTGGACAAAAAGTTTGCGTCAGGGCATTAACTTCACTATAGCCGATTACTTTTGCTTTGCATCGTGGTATTCATTTGGAATATCCTGCACCCCATTCTACGGGGAAAGAGCCGAGATCCCTTCACCGGGAGTGACCTCTTTAGTAAAGGTTTTCGTCACTATATTTTTAAAAGCTATCCGTTCCTTCAACGATATCAAGTTCATTACGTTAAAGGTTTTCGCCAGAAACCATTCGTAGCCCTCCGTCGTTTCAGACGGGTAGCACGTAGTATTCATGCTATGTTTGTTGACCTTCGTCAAGGCATAGTGTATGGTAGCTGCTTGTTACTTTTCTGTTGCATAGATAGATGCGTTGGTTTGGGACAGTCGTACAGCCTTGTTGACCTTCGTCAAGGGCTTGTACGGGTGGGTTCAAATTAACCTGGACAATGACGGGTGGAACTTGACATGTGACTTATGATTTGTTGACCTTCGTCAAGGTCATAAGAGCATGGGGCAGAAATTACATCGGGAGTTTCAAAAGAACTGAAACTTGCCAGATATGCGCATACCTTCTGGAGTGTGATACCGTGAGCGGATTCCGTCACGTTATCATGCGATGAGAGTTGGATCCCGATTCCCACTGATGAGTTAGTTTACTCCTCGGGTGACCCCGACTAATTCTTCTTTTAGGTTTGGAGAAGAATTTAAGGTACAGTGGGAGGTTTCCAGATTAGATAAATTGGTAACCATTCTGATCTAGGTTAGAGTGCACGCTGAGTGTTTCTTTTCTCTCTCTCTTTGGCAGCGACCATTGACCCAACCCTAAGACTATGACTCAGTGACCGAGTTGACCGAACCTTCTTAAACACTGGTTTTTGGATTGTCAGAGTTGCAAACCTCATTGCCACTCCTACTTTTACCCTTTTCTCCAGGACACCCCGTTTTACTACGAACGTCCACTTCCATTGGACAAAACCATCGTATGGTTAGATACGAACTCGAAGGGATTCGAGGATGGTTTCCGGTTCTGGAGAAAACGGATAGGATTATTCAGTTGTCTTTTCCTTTTACCCTCTCTCAGGTTACGAGTACTCCTTGGTTTAGGGGTAGTACACCTATTACGCAAATTGGATTGTCTTCTTCCAAACCTTAGGCTGGTGCCGACCGGTAGGGAATGAAGAAAACCAATTAGCATAACGATGGTGTGCAGAAGGTATTAAGTTCAGACAAAGCAAGGGATTAGTAGGAGGGCAAAGTAAATTGCAACAGATATTCACGACCAAACCAAATATTTCGTTACCACTCCCACATCACCTTTGTATTTCTCCAGGACACTCCGTATCACTACGAAGATCCACAGTTTATTTGGATAATCCATCGTATGGTTATATACGAACTCGAAAGGAACTTCTTCCAGTTCGGGGATGGATCCTGGTTCAGGAGAAATAGGAATAAAGTACATTCAGGTGTCTTTTATCTTCACCTTCTCTCGTGTTGCGAGTGTTCCTAGGATTGGGACAGTACACCCATTATGCTTATTGGATAGTCTTCTTCCAAACCATAGGCTGGTGCCGAACGGTAGGGAAGGAAGAAAACCATTTGGCTTAAGGGGTGTACAGAAGGTAAAGACTAAAGACATATGAAGGGATTTGGAGAGGTGGCAAAGAACTATACGGTTACAGTCGTGAATCTGGAAGAGGCATTACTAGGAATACCAGAATACCCCATCGGAACATTTCAATGTTTCAGTTTCACTGTGTAATGTTAAAGGAAAACTGATTTCCCGATTAGATACTTACTCCAGGGTATGTATTTACCAGGTACGATTCTCACATCTGTATGGTTTTACAGATGATGAGTGGGAGTAAGTTATTGGGAATTGGGTGATTATCCTCATTATATCGGGATTCGTTGTAATCAGTGATATTTGAGGAAATCACCTGGGCTGTTTGCCGGTCGGCAAATATTTGGTTTTGAATATCCGCTGTTATGCACCAATTTCAAATTGATATATCTGTACGTCTATTTTCATAGAGTGAGATATACCTTTCTGAAATTATGTCTACGGCATTTACCTATATCAGTGGATGGTTAGGTAAGGAGCATTAAACAGCGGTGTAATTCTTCTTAACCATAAGTACAGTTTTCAACCTACGACACACAGTGAATAAGTTATCAGACTCAAGGGACTTATACAAAGGATTGTATGTTGTCCAGGGTCCATCAGGACAGAGGGGTTGGTCCTCGTACTATATTCGGTTTACTTATGACTTCTCTAGTTTTTAGACAGGTGTTTCGCGGAAACACAGGATCCGAATTTGGAGAAGTTATTGGTATTTGAATAGAGTAGAGAACCAGGTATAGCAAGTATCGGGATTCTTCAAAGAGATCGAAGATGTAGATACTTGTGTATGGTATTCAGTTGATAGTAATGATAAAGAGATCTTGCTTCTCTTTCAGGTTACTCATAATTGGAAGTATTCCTAAGTTGAGTAACGCTGATCGGCCTTCTTCCATTTAGTTGACATGCGCTGGGGACAGCTGCATGATTTGAATCTGGTTCAATTAAATCAGTGCCTCTGTTTCTATATTGGATATAGAACAGTTCATATCTTAACGTTGTTAAGGTACGGGGAGTTGTCCGGTTTATGATTAAAACCAGACACTGGACAACTCAAGGCACGTTTCTGTAATGGCTGTTTGTGGGTTGACCCAGGCTATGACGAGGGTTGATTTTCTACCATCTGGATGAACAATAGCGATATTGTTCTAGACTCGCCACAGTTTTATTAAAAATGGATTTTTTCAGAAAACAGTAGTGGGAGTATGGTAGAACTGGAAGTGATTCCAGAACCACAAACGATTACTGAAGATTTGATAAGGAACCTAAAGATTCAATCTGGATTGACATTCCATTGGCCACTCCGCAGATAAGGTGGGTAACTTCAGCCACCCGAGAGGCACTACGGTGGCCTCAAGGACGGTGACAGGGAAGTTCTTGTTTACCCACAATTGCCATTGCTGTTGTTCCAGGTTACGAGACCCGGCGGGAGGATGAGTATAGCGTCGTTCTAAAACTAGTTTTAGAAGTGTACGTGTATATGACTCTGCCAGAGGGTTGTCGTAGTCAGTGGGAGCAGCGGAAGCATTGGTGGACAGGTAGCTTATGTCTATTTATAGACTAAAGCAGATGTAGCGGAGATAGATCATCTATTTCTGACGTGACAGTCATGGGTTTGACTTCATCAGAATAGGGGATGGATCTGTTGAGAAGGTAGTAGGGTGTGATATCCTGGTATTTGGATGATATACACAGAGTAGGAAAAGAATCTCCTACACTACGATCGGTTATACTTTGGTCGTCACACAGTGGTTTCTCCACAAAGGAAATGGATTATATATCTGACATACTGGTTACTAGATCTATGGTTTTAGATCTAGATTTGGGTGGTTTCCCAATCAGGGTATTTTGACAACATTCTAAGAGTATTTAGGATGGACGACTCCTGGCACGGTAGTGTACCTGCAGGTAATGGAGTCACCCTCTCCAAAGGTGTCTTACAGACTAAAGGGGAGAGGGACGTGCATGATTGGCAGATCACTTGCTCAGTCAATTGAGTCAATCGTGAGATGTCAAGTACCACACCAGATGTTGTTCTTGCACAAGATGCAATAAGTTGACATTAATCCAATCCTGGAAAAACAGTTGGAAGCAGTTTTGGAACATAAGTGGATGTTCTAGGGATATGATAACGACAGCCTCATTCAGGAGACGGTTATCATTCCAGGCTTCCAAGGTGACATGGACGACAAGGAGGTTGTCAGAGTTATAGTTTTCCTTCTGATGAGGGGCAGTATTTTGGACAGGTGGTCCAAGGCAATACTGAGGGAGGCATGGCGCGCAGGTTACTGATTAAGTTCAGTTGACGATACAGTCTAAGAAGTTTGGATTTGGAGTTCATTTATGAGCTATGTCCCATCAGACATCCAGACACATTCTAAGACAGGTATTGCTCATTTCGGGAGATGGGTTTCTCCGCGAACTTGAGATATAGAGAGACATAGAAAGAAACAACTAAGCGGATCCACTCACTAAGGCTATTCCTCGAACGCAATAGTTCCGCAAACGAGCTTTGTGAGACTGACTAGTAGAGGAGTTGGATGTTCGGTATCACACGGGCTGTGAGTATGCGACATCGCAATAATTAGCCTTGAGTGCAAGTGGGAGATTGTTGGAGATAGTGCCCTCATAGTCAATTATTAGGTCACAGGTACGTGATTGTAATGATTGAGGGAGGACCTATCCCGGTAGGACAGTCTTACTCGAGATGATAGTATGCTATCTGGTTTACCTTTATCATCGTGTACTGTTTTAAGTGACATGACACGTCGCTATTACACGTTGATAGAGCCCCTAGGATTCTTGCTTGACCACCAGCAGTATGAGGGCGATCATATAAGTGGGAGCTGGGGGTCTACAAGCATATCCTTAAAAGGTCCCTAGTCGTGGGAGTTTCGAGACCGGGCATCGATACTCCATTAGTAGACTAGTGTATACAGTCGAGACCCCGACGAGGGGCGGTGGCCGGTCTCACAAGCCACTGGTGTCAGTTGGATCACCTAAGATGTATACAGGTGCTCATTGGGTTATGAGTACACCGGACAGGACTCGCCGGGAACATGCTAGTTGGTCATATACCAGACGTCAGATGGCAGTTCCCTGGTGACATGTGTGCAGGTTAGTTCATCGACCTGGGGATCGTCATTTGTCTCGTGTGAGTTCCCACTGTACTTTGATTACTACCCTACCACGGCTCAAAGGAGTCGTGCAAACAGGTTTTAGTTGGGTACAGTCCCGAGCCACATGGAGGCAGTGAGCGTATCTTCAGGGGTTCGTCTCTCCCGGTATTGGGGGTGAGGTCGTGCTGTGTCTAGGAGAGCCATTACACAAAGTCCTTGGCCAAGGCAAGGAGATTTACTGGTAGGTATTCCAGTAGTATCTCAGGGTGTTCTGGGCTACACTCCGACACGACTTGTACCGCTTTTGGGGGTCTGACTTTTACCAACCCCCTAGGCCCGCCATGCGATACTCATAGACGAACGGACCGGACTGCACGGATATTGTCACTGACAGGCTCAGTAGGGTGTCAGGATGAGTTCGCTCATCGACGTCCCTTTTAGTCAATAGCTGGTGGCCCGTTACGTATTGGCTTATACCTCTGACGGGCTAGTGGTTAAATCCACAGCCATTGTATTGACGAGTCTTTAGAGTCCACCACACTTTCAGTTACTCAAGTTTCGGGCGAAACGCTGTAGAGGCCGTATGGAGATATGGCAGGGTCCGATCAGATACGTGCGGTATTGCACGGATCAGGATCGGACAGTTTTGTACTAGTGGCCGTATAGTTATATGGCAGGGTTCGATCAGATACGTGCGGTATTGCACGGATCAGGATCGAACGGTTTTTACTAGCCGGCTTTGGTTTAAGCCGGTCCTAGTTTAGTACAGTGTAGATTTTGTCTCATTGCATTTGTATCCGGTCGGAATACAGATGCGGGTGTGTATGCACAGTGTCGGGGTTTTCCTGTAATTTATTACGGGACCAGTTTACTGGAGTTGCCAGTTTGCATTCCGTTCCGGCCGGTTTTCGTTTGTTCTTTCCCGGCCGGACTTTTCCGATGGAGGGGGTAATTTGCAGTTTTGCAAATTACTTTTGTGGAGGGGTTTTATTGCATATATATTGATTATGATGGCTTTCTTTTCTTTGCACCATGCTTGCTTTGACTTGTGATTTGAGGGGGTATGGATTCAATAGTGCAAGCATGGTTGATGTTGATGTTGTGGTCATCTCTTGACTTCTCCTACCCTCACCTCCCTTCATGATGTATTTTGTTCCCTCCACCATTTTCCTTGAGGACTTGGCCGGCCACACATGAGGAGGAGAAGAAAAAATGAGAGATTCATTTGTGTGCTTCATTCTTCATCTCATTTCCTTGCAAAAATTGGTAGCTTCATTTCCCTCCAAAGTTCAATCCTCATTCCTCCATCCAAAGGCAACAAACCCCAAAGAGACAAGTAGCCTCTACACTACACTTCCTACAGCATATCTTGAGCATGTCGAGTTGCCGGCTTCATGCTCGAGTTGCCTCGGTATTGAGGCGGGAGCCCGTAAAAGACGAAGGCGATGTGGTGCCCTTTCCGGCGAGGAGGCGACGATGTGGACGGAGATCCCGCGAGGAGATCGGAGTGGAGATGAAGACCGGAGGACTTGGATCGTCGGTATATATCTCTATTCCCATTCTTGTAGATAGCTTAGACTAGTTAATGGTCCGATCCGGTTAAAGTGCGCGGTGGTGCCGGTTTGCAAAGTCCGCAAAATTTAAGTTACTCACCGCTTCCGCATTCCGGCGTCGGATTGACGGCCGGGGCGCCGCCGTGCACTTACATAATATTGGTAGGATTCCTTCAGGATTATCACACAATGATATTTGGATTCCGATCCTACTGTGAGTATCCGCTACTCCTCGGGAGATTTTTCACTTAACGATAAATGCTATAAACCAAGTAGGTGTCTAGAACAGTGTTAGCGGGGCTACGCCTCCAGGAAAAAGAGGTTATTTAATTAAGGAACTTCGTGAAAGCGTTGTAAAACCTCCCTCAACCGACACTAGCCTGGCTAAAAGGTTAAGCAAGTATTATACGATGAGATTAATCCTGACTAATTCTTCTTTTATGGTTTGAGGAAGGATTCGAGAAACAGTGGGAGCCATCCTGTTCAGATAAATTAAAAACCAATCTAAACTTCCAAGAGCATCATGCTGAGTGTTTTCTTCTCTCTCCTAATTGCAGCGACCAGGTGACCAGATTAGGTTACAGTTAGATAATAAAATGACTGAGTTATACTATATTGACTGGCAAAGGTTTGTCCAGATGTCCATTACCTATGACAAGCTGGACCACCTCATTACTACTCAAGCCCCCGCCATCCCAGGTCCAGTTTCCACCGTTACGGATGTTGATATCCGTAAGACATCGGAAAAGGACAGTGTGAATGCCAAGTGCCTCGTGTTGGTCTCAGTAGATGGTGAATACCAGAGGCAGCACGAGAAGATAGACTTAGTTTCCATCTTCCTCCATAACAAAGGATTATATGGAGAGCAATCTCGTATCATAAGATATGAGACCTCGAAGGAATTGCTTCAAGCGAGGTTGGCTATCGGGTCATCTGTAGGGGACCACATCCCTACAATGATCAACTCACGGACCTGGAGACCACGTTGGAGAACGAGTCATATACTAACTTAATTCTACAGTCCCTACCTTCTACTTACGCCCACGGAAAGAAAGTTATACTTCCAGTTGAGGGCACTCTGAAGGTAACCAGGGAGACACCCACTCTACTTATTAAGGAATCTTCCTTTTCTGGATCCAAGGCAAAAACCAAGGGTGAGAAGAAGAAGACCTCTACAAAGCTGATAGGCGGTGTCAGTATGGTAGAAGGAAAGGGCAGGGCAAAAGTTTTGGGGTTAACAGTAGGGAAGGAGGGATGTTCCTATTGTCTCGGGAAAGGGCATTAGCAGAAGGGATGCAGGGCTTGGAAAGCCAGAATCCAAGATACGAAGCACGTTGTGACTTCGACTTCGGGTGTGTTTGTGATTGAAATCAGTCTGTCAATTAACTTTACTTCATGGGTACTAGATTTCATATCTGTAATTCATTATAAACTTTGAGAAACTGTAGAGTTATCAGGGCAGGTGATATGACTCTAAGGGTTGCTAACAGAATGAGCGTGGATGATGTATCCATAGGGTATATCATCTAGAATTGACAAGTTGGCAGATATTGATTCTACATAACTGTTTGTGTGTACCTAGTGGTCCACATCCACCTAAACCAAAGTTTGATTGGGTCAGGTACACTAGAGGACAGTATATACGTGTTAAATCAAGCTCATGTTTTCAACGTCCAAAACACACTTAAAAGAAAGTCTCCAGAATTAAATAAAACTTTCTTATGGCATTGTAGACGGGGTCACATCAAAGAAACAAGGTTGTCGAAGTTACATAGAGAGAGATATTTGGATCTGTTTGAATATCAGTCTTATGCAACTTGTTAATCTTGTCTCATAGGAAAGATGACAAAGACTCCGTTCTGGAGACGGATTAAGAGCGAGCGAGCTCTTAGGACTCATACACAACGACGTGTATAGTCCAATATCTATAGATGCACAAAGTGGTTTATTCCTATTTTATTACTTTTACGGATAATTTCTCTAGGTTAGGACATGTCTTCTTGTGAAAGCATAAATCCGAGGCCTTTGAGAAATTCCGAGTATATAAGAATGAAGTGGAAAAACAAACAAGCAAAAGTATCAAGACACTGAGATCTGATCGATGTGGTGAATACTTGGTTGCCGAGTTCCTGGATTACTCAAAAGAGAATGGAATTCTCTCTCAGCTTACTTCACCATACACACCACAACACAACGGTGTATCGGAAATGCGGAACAGAACCCTATTAGATATCGTTCGTTCCATAATAAGTAACGCTGAGTTGCCGCGATCCTTCTGAAGTTATGCACTAGAATCAGCTGCATATCTTTTGAATAAGGTTCCTACCAAGACTGTGCCTACCACACCATATCAGATGTGGAGTGGGAAGAAACCTTATCTTCAGTATCTGAAGATATAGGGATGTCCAGTTTTTGTCAAAAAGCAGTTGCGGACAAGTTCAAGGCACGCTCGGTACTGTGTAGGTTTGTGGGATACCTAAAGAACTCCAGGGGGTATCTTTTCTATTATGCAGAGGAACAAATGGTTTTTTCCCTCATCATGCCCATTGTTTTGGAAATCAATTTTTTGAAAAAAAGACTAGTGGGAACGCAATAGAACTGGAAGAAATTCCAGAACCATAAACTATTACTGAAAGTATGGTAGAACCAGAGATTTCAAAAGAATAGGACATCCCTGCGCCAATCCGCAGGACTAGTAGGCAGTCTCATCCGTCCGAGAGATACTACGGTTTTCTCATAGACGGGGATAGAGAGGATTGCATCATTGATAATGATGAGCCAACTAGCTTTCGGCAAGCCATTCGAAGCGGCGACTCGGTAAAATGGCTGGATGCAATGCTGACCGAGATGGAGTCCATATACACCAACAAAGTATGCACTTTGAACATTGCTCCAGTAGGGGTAAAACCCGTAGGTTGCAAAAGGATCTTCAGAAAGAAGATTGGTGTAGATGGACAAGTTGAAACCTGTCACGCCCCGCTTCCCGGTGTACGGGGAGAGGGACACGACTGACCCGCTACGTACTTACTTAGAAGTAAATACGCTAAGCGTAAATAAGCAATATAAAGAAATACACAAGAAAAGACAAGAGATGTAAATGAACATCAACTTTATTTATTAACATTCTTTTTACAATACATCTGAAAAGATAAATACATGGAATGGAAAGCAATACCTAAACAGTGGCATAACAGAAATTGAAAATACAGAATGTAAATGTGTACAAGGAATCTAAAGCTATGGATCGAAAGCTAGCTGGTCCAAATCCTCGCTGGTGGGCTAGATCTCCTGAAGGTCCGAATCACCTGACAACATTCTAAAGAAGAAAGAGAAGAAATGTCGGCAGCGAACAATTGCTCGGTAAGTCCCAGAGATGAGGGAGAAGTAGAATAGACAGAGGGAGAGTATAGTTTTATAATATTTTATTATAATGTCAGCGCAGTTGTTTGTAGTTTGGTACAGAAAATGCCAGTGTATACGAGAGGAGTCTCACTTTCCCCGGACACTAAGGTATCAGGATTACAAGGCTCCGTCGATAATATCACGAACAACGGCATGGATGTAATTACGTCTTAAGTGACCACCTCGTGCCACCTTTAACATGTTCCATACCATTCTACCCCTTATTAACCCCGTGATATTTTGTTTGTATTGTATTGTCTTGTAAATTGAATTGTATAGATAGATGGCTTGCCAAAAGCATGATATCAGTAAATGGGTGTAACTGGAGAATCATATTAGTTCTGTCAATATAGATTGAATAGATTGAACATATTGAATATATGGATTCATATTGAATTGTGTTATATACTTGAATCATATTCAAGTCAGATTGATTATATTGAGACTCAGTCTGAGTCAAAAAATTAGAAAAAAAATTGAAGTCCTGAATTATATTTTGGTGTTATCGGCAGGATTTGTGTCTTTTTCAAAGACAATTACCGTATTGATAACATCATTTGTTAAGTTATCTACCTTAAATAGGCAAGCACCCATATCTCCGGATCCCTGAGGCTCAAAAGACCGGTCCCGCTTAAACCTATATTTACTATGGTCCTTATTGTAATTTAGTATAACTTGAAGGGGTTTTATGTAAAAATAATTTTGACGTATTTTCAAAATACATCTCAAATATTTAATTATCATCTTGATGTAGATACAACAATTTAAAAATCAAGATAAATATGTATACATGTTCGAATAGCATGAAATGAGTCAAGTATATTATTCGAGTAACTTCCATAAACAATACTGTAAAGAAATATTATGTACGACTAATTAATCAAGTCGAACGATTGTGGAATATAAACAGAAATATGTCTCTATGTGTTTTTCATGTGTGAGTTCCAGTTTCACCTAAATACGACAACCGGTTTAAGAGGTATATCTGTTTTCTTATCGTCGTGCAAAACAGATCAGAATCTGTTCAGCACCGTCACATATTTTTAAAACACAGTTTGAGCTAATTTTCATCGAGTTTCAGCTTATAAGTTATTAGAAAATTGTAGGTATTTTGATTTAGTTATCCAAAACACCAAGATTCGCACGATTTGGATTTCTGAAGCTCTAGTTATAATCGTTTTAAGATCAGCGTTTAAAACAGAAATTCAGATTTCTGGACAGCAACTATATATTATATTGCAAAGCTTATATCGAGTTGTTTCATACATTTCTAAGTAATATAGTATACAAAAAATTATAGTTCTATCAATTGTGCATTTACACATCTAAAGTTTGTCACAAACGGACATCGGGTGTTCGAGTTATGTCCAATTTAAAAACAGTGTGCGAATCAGGACAGATTCTGTCTAGATTCGTCGCTTAATATTGTAACGCAGTTTTGTATATTTTAGGTCGGTTTTCAGTAAAAACTTAAAACTAAGAAAATCTAGATATTTCGATGTAGATATTTGAAACACCTGAGTTTGCTCAATTTGGACAACTTTATACCAAGTTATATGTCCTAGAAATTGTCCGATAACTGCAGTTTTTTGTTTTACGAACAGTGAATAAAAACAATATAATTCCTAAACCGTTAAGCGATTCGATCTATAATTTTTATAGAATGTACAAAATAATATATTTTATCATATGTAAATTTCCTGAAATTTTCAGAAGTAAAAATTAATTTCTAAAAATTATTTTAAAAGTAAAGGTATTGATATGTCATATGTGAGAAATGAGAAAACCATGGTAATTATTCGCAACTTCATTTTTTTATAAACTTTAAATAAAGTAATTTAAAATATAACAACAAACGATGCAATCTTAATTGGTTACTATGAAATCTTAACATATGAATTGAGAGTAATGAAAAAGACTTTACAAACTATATATGTGTGTATGTTTGTGTATATTCATTATTTATATATGTATCCATTTAATTAATTATTTAGGGACTATGATATGATAAGGAAAGTTTTTCATAGCAATATGACAAGAGAAAGATGGAGAGAAGGAAATGGAGGGAGGGAAAGAGAGAAGGGACTTATAAACACAAGCCGGTATTGTCACCGGGTTTGTCTATCCGCCGATAGCCTCGCGTTTCTAGCGAGACTTTCTTGAGAATTTCTTCATATTCTTATTCGGGGAATCTAGATGAAGAGAGATATGTGAAATGATAGAAAGGTGTGATGATGAAAAGAAAGTGGAGTGAGATATAAAAAAGTTTATGCCACCATATTTCTAATAAATTATGGCTCATAACCATTCTAATTATTTTGGGAGTTAAAAAGAAGGTGAAATGAAAGGTCTCATTTGTCGGTTATGAGAAGAATAAAAATTGATAAAAAAAATAATTGCACGAATCGAGATTTGAACATGTGACTTATGGAATAACAATGCAAAGACTTAACCAATGTGCTACAAGATTGTTCATGCACAATTTTAATTAGAATTAAATATATGCTGTTGCTTGAAAAGAAAGTAGGCTTTTGGGCTCATAGTTTTATAAAAGAAAATGAAAATAATATTGGATTTGGGTTATGGGCTGGGTCGGGTCTTGCGTTTAATTTGAAATAGGTTAAGATTTAGTTTTAAAAAATGGGTTTGGGAAAAATAGACAGAATAATAAAATAATATATTTAATAGAAAACAAAATTTACGGAAAAATACTACGAATAAATAAATGCAATATTTTACTAAAGAAAGAAAACACGAAGGTATAATAATACTAGGGTCGTTACAAAACCTATAAGGCTAGACTTGTTGCAAAAGGTTTTCATCAAAAGACCTGGTTTGGAATATGATGAAACCTTTTCTCCAATGGCTATGCTCAAATCCATTCGGATCCTTCTTGCCATTGCTGCCTTCCAAGATTATGAGATCCGGCAGATGGATATAAAGACGGCTTTTCTAAATGGTTATTTGAAAGAGTGCGTCTATATGGATCATCCAGAGGGTTTCAATCAGAGTGGGAGCGGCGGAAAAGTGTGCAAATTGCTTAAGTCCATTTATGGACTAAAGCAGGCATCGTGGAGTTGGAACATCTGTTTTAATGAGACGGTCAAAGAATTTGACTTTATCAAAAATCCAGATGAACCATACATTTATAGTAAGATTGTAGCAAGAACTGCAGGATTCCTCATCTAGTACGTAAATGACATTCTCCTGATAGGAAATGACATTCCTATGCTACAATCAGTCAAAGGATTTTGTCACTAAGGTTCTCCATGAAAGTCCTGGGTGATGCCAACTACATTCCGGTGATCCAGATCTATTGTGATAGATCAAAGAGGATGGTGGGACTTTCACAGTCAAGGTACATCAACACCATACTGAAAATATTTAGTATGAAAGATTCTAAGCGCGGTAGTTTACCAGCTTGTCACGGAATCACCCTCTCCAAAGAGATGTCTCCCAAAGACTGATTTGGAAAGGGCTCGCATGTCGATTATACCCTAGGCTTCTGTGGTAGCTTCTATAATGTATGTGATGTTGTGTACCAGACTAAATGTTGCTTACGCATTCAGGGTGGTAAGCCGGTATCAGTCAAACCCAGGAGAGAAGCACTGGATAGCAGTAAAGAACGATCTTAAAGTACCTGATAAGGACTAAGGAGATGTTCTTGGTGTATGGCGGAAAAGACCTCAGGCCTTTACTGACTCCAGCTTCCAGAGTGATAAGGATGACTCCAATTCCATGTCGGGTTATGTCTTTACCCTCAGTGGAGGGGCGGTCTGTTGGAAGAGCTCCAAACAGGACGTCGTTACAGACTTGACGATGGAATCGGAGTAGTTCGCTGCATGAGACACCTAAAAAGAGGTAGTCTGTGAAAGTCTACCTTAACACCACCATGCGGTTCTAAAGGCATCAAGCATGCCATATTTTAAATTTTTCTAGGTGCTAAGTTAGACTAACAAGATCATTACTAGAATTTTAAGGTTTTTAGCTATGTGATGTGAACAACTTAAGAAAGTTTAAGGAGTTATACCCTATAGGATCAATTCTTTCTCTTCTTAAGCTCCTTGTAGTAGTCCTCTTGACTCCTCTAGACTCCACTTCGAGTTGAACGAACTTCCTCGTAGATCTTCGCGTCGAAGATGATCCACCCGAAGCTCACTAGGTCAAGCTCTTTCTTCACTAAACACTTTGGTGAAGAAAACACTCTGTACTTGATAGCTAGTCAAGTGTAAAATGATGAAGTAGGGGATAAGATTTTATCACTTATGTATTCAAAAATCCATGATTCACATCACGTGTGAGGGTTTGTATTTTTGAAGTAATATGAGGAAGAAGAAGATGAGAGCTAGAGAGCTCAAGAAGAAGCAAGCATGGAAAAATGGCTAAGTGTTGAAAATGAGGTAAGAATGAATGGCAACACTTGACCCCCACTCATTCAAGCATAGAATTTTGCAATATAAAATTGCAACCATGCTTGAATAGTGAGCCAAGATGAATAAACAAAGAATAAAATCCATGCTTGCAACCATGCTTCCATTTTCAACCTCATTTTCTATTTTTCATAAAAATAGAAAATACCATGCTCTTCATATATATATATATATATATATATATATATATATATATATATATATATAATGAAGAACAATCAGTGAGCTAATGATATTAGTTAAGATATAATTATATCACATATAATATATATCACATTATTAAATCAACACTTGATTTAATAATCCGGTTATATCACATATGACCGACTAATATCATTCATCTGTATATCACATTATCAAATCAACACTTGATTCGACAATCTGGTTATATCACATATAACCGAACCGATAACAGATAACTACCAGATTACAATACGGTATCAGATACTCATATTTAATCAGGTCCATGCACATATCAACATATGTGCCCTATTTCGTTTCGCTCAACCCAGGAAACTTCTGTGTGGGACTCTAAAGACTCGTCAATACGCCAGTAGTAGGTGATGATCACATCAATCACCTACAAGCCGTCAGCGGTACTAGCTGGACGTAACGGCTACCCGGGTATTGAGCGATTTGAAGAACAACAAGCAAGCTCGTCCATACTCTCCATGAAGCCTATCAATAACACTATTGTACAGTCCGGTCTCTTCGTCTGATATGTCGCATATCATGTCTAGGGGTGGTAAACGTCAGTCCCTAGTAACGTGATAATTCATGCCGATGTCTGGCCTATAACGGTTTGAGAAACTACTGATAACTCTTATCAGTAAATCTCAGCAGCAGCCCTGGACAGGGACTTCCAGTTATAGCCAATCGAGTAAAGCGCAACATCAACCCCCAATACCGGGAGAGACGAAGCCCCTCCTATCGCTCATTGCCTCCATGTTGCTCGGGACTGTACCCAAGATCCACCTGTTTGCATAACTCCTTTGAGCCATGGTAAGGAGGAAATCAAAGCACAGTGGGAGCCACACAAGACTCTATAATGATCTCGGGTCTACAGACTAACCTATACCAGTGTCACCAGAGCACTGCTATCTGACGATAAGTATACTACTACATAGGAGTCCTCGGCGAGTCCTTTTCGGTGTACCTATTCTATAATGAGAACATGCGTACAATCTTTGATGTCACACACCAATGGTTGTGGGATCAACCATCGCCCTCTAAGGGACAAGAAACGTACATACTAGTCTACATTGGAATATCTATGCCCTGGTCTCGACATTCCCACGACTAGGAACCGATTAAAGGATGTACTTGTGGACAACCCCGGCCCCACTAGTATGATCTCATCATAATCCTGGTAGTCAAGTACATATCCTAAGGGCTTTATCAACATATGAGAGCAAGACAGTAAAGAATACCAGTCAACATATTAAGATAAAGAGTAACCAGATAGCATACTATCATGTCGAGCAAGAAAGTCCTATGTGTGTGTGTGTGTGTGTGTGTGTGTCCAAGCATCCACTATAATATACATCACATGTACAATAATGGCCTCTAGGGCATACATATAACTAACAGTCTGGATGAGGAAGTTCTTAACTGAACTTCAGGTGGTTTCTTCCATTGTTGGTCACTTTAGTATTATGACAACAAACGTCGTTATAGCTATAGGGAAGGAACCCAGGTCCCATCTGAGATCCAGACATATCTTGAGGCGGTACCACTTGATCAGTGAGATTGTTGATCTCCAGGAGATCGAGGTGAAGAGAGTAGATACGGAGAACAACACTGCAGATCCATTCATAGAGGCCATCCCTCAGACAGAGTTCGAGAGGCTATTTGAGATCTTAGGACTGCGATATGCTGGTATATGGCCTTAGTGCAAGTGGGAGATTGTTAGTGATATATGCCCTAGAGGCCATTATTGTATCATACTGGTTTGTATATTACTTAATGAAAGCTTGGGATATACACGGATATAGTAACAGTCTTGCTCGAAATGGTAGTATGCTACCTGGTTTGTTTCTACCTCAATATGTGCATATGTTTCTTTTAGCATATCGCTTATACATATTGGTAGAGCCCTTAGGATCTTTGCTTAATTACCAGCGTTGTGATGGCAGTCACATTAGTGGGGGATGGGTAGTCTATAAGTACATCCTATACAGGTCTTTAGTCGTAGGATTATCGAGATGGGGTATCGATACTCCAGAATAGACTAGTGTATACGATTCTCATCACAGCAGGGGAGATGGTCTGTCCCACAGCCATTAGTACGTCGTACTGGAGATAGTATGCATGTGCTCATTGGGTTATGAGTACACTGGACTGGACTCATCGGGAATTGTTGGTGGGTGTTATACCTATCATCGGGTAGCAGTTCCCAGGTGACATGAGTACATCTTAGTCCGTCGACTTGACACTGCTACTTCGCCTCGAGTGTGTTCCCACTGTACTTTGATTACTATCCTACCACGGCTCAAAGGAGTCGTGCAAATAGGTAGTAGTTGGGTGCAGTCCCGAAGCACTTGGAGGTAGTGGTGGTTAGATAGGATTCGTCTCTCCCGGTATTGGGGGTTGATATCGCGCTGTGTTCGGAAGGCCATTACACAAAGTCCTTGGCCAAGGCAAGCGAGATTTACTGGTAGGTATTCCAGTAGTTTCTCAAGGTGTTTTGGGCTACACTCGGACACGACTTATTGCGCTATTAGGGGTCTGACGTTTAACGCCCCCTAGGCCCGATATAAGATAATCTTAGACGAACAGACCGGACTGTACGGAGATTGTCGCATACAGGCTCAGTAGGAGTTTGGATGAGTTAGCTCATCGACCTTCTTATCGACACATACCTGGGTAGCCGTTACGTGCAGCTAGTACCGTTTACGGCTTATGGTTAAACCCACTTCCAGCGTAGTGTCAAGTCTTTAGAGTCCCGCATAGAGGGTTTCTCTGCACCGGGCAAAAGGTGTAGATGCCGTATGGTTTTACGGCAGGGCTTCGATCACTTACGTGTACTTGTGCACGTATGATGATTGGGCAGATAATACTAGTGGGCTTTGGTTTAAGCCGGATCCTAGTATTATATTGATGGATTATTTTCAACTCTTTGTATTCGTATTCTTCGGAATGAGGATGCGGCTATGTATATACGGATGATGGGCGTTCTCGTAAGTCTTGCGGGAAAGCTTCTAGAAGGGACACCTCATTTAGGGTTTGTTTTTCTTTATGGATTTAAATTTAAATGAGGTGGAGGAAATGAGATGGAGGTGGACAAAAGATCTAGCATGGCTACTTGGTGACTCATTGTTATGACTCACTCTTTAGATATTTTGAAGCATGCTTGATATTTAGTTAGATATTTATATTTGGTTGGAGATTTATCTTCTAAAATATAAGTATGCTTCATATTTCTAAAAAGATGGCAGCCATTCTTTTTCAAGCTCACAAACCCCACTCTCATTTTCTTCAAGTCTTCTTCTTCTTCATAAAAACTCTAATCCTCTCATGAGTTGAGAAACATAGGGTTCCAAAAGACAAACCACTCCATCTTCTCACTCTACACCCTCTAGGACTTCTAGTTTAGTGAACTAGAAGCCATAGTTACCTCGGATTTGAGGTAGGAGCTCGGACTATAGACTCTCGGGTGGATCATCTTTGACTCGAGGAGGCCGTCGAGATTGCTTCAATCCGTTTCGGTCCTCGAAGCCTACGATGATGAGGAGGACAGCGAAAAGACCCGAAGGACACGATACTATGAGGTATAACATTCATCCGAGTAGTTAAACCTCAAGTAGTTTGCTAGCTAGGTTTGTGATCGATCCTGTGTTCAAGTCGGTGTTGCGAAGCCGGTAAAAATCATTTTTTTCTATTTCCGCCTCTCTGCGAACACGTGGGGTGCACGACATCGACTTGCAAAGATAATATATTGGATGCGTCGGATTTGAGAAAGAAGGTGTAAGATATACGTACCGATAAGTTTTTGGGTTAAAAACCCCCGTTGAAGTGAATCCGAATAGCTTAAAAAGTTTGCTTGCGCGGGTCAAACTACCCGAATCTTTGGCACTGTACTTCGCAATCATCTTAACTTTGAATTTACACTTTGCTCCACACGACCGCAGTTCGCAAATCCGTCAAAATCTGCAAATGTCGGAAAAATGGATTTTTAGTGCGAAAAAGCGATATGAATACCCAAACTCCTGCGCACACAAAATTATTAAAATCAAAAAATAAAATTGGGACAATAATAGAACAATGGAACACAGAACAAAATTTGGGAGCAAAGGGAGAAGAAACATCCGGCGGCGCCGGGAATATGGAGAATCTCGCCGGTCTCTTTTGGGCAGTTGGGCTCCAATTTTCTTCAGTGATCTTATCGTTTTACTAATGTCTCAATATTATTGTTTAACTTTCTAATTAGTCCCAGAATTCTAGCAGGTCAAATTTCCAGAGAGCAAAAAGTTAGAATTGTTAATTTTTGTTTTTGTTTTTAGAAATTTTTTATTTTTTATTTTTGTTTTTAGAATGGTGTTAGAATTATAAACAGGATATACAGAGATTAACCCGAACTAACAAGAATAAAAACGTTACCGTCTCCCCAGCGACGACGCCATTTGATTTTTAAAGAGATTTCGCGTGTCATTTTATAAAGAATTTAAAGTTAACCGCAATCAAGACGGCGTCGCCTGTAGCTAGCAGCGATGAGTACGGGTCGTCCGCAGGGAGATGGTGTGTTTTACGTTCTTGTCCTCACTGTAGGGTTACTAGGCACTCTAATAAGGTTCTACAAGGTATCAACCATGCCCGATTAAAATTTTAGCCGTGCCGAATAACTCTAAACAAGATCTTTAAACTAGAGATTAGGCGAAAACTAACAAGTTAAAAACTTTAACACTAAGTGAATACGAAATACAACTTTTGTAGATCGGTCCTTCACTTCTAAAGCTCTTTGTTGTAGTCCCTTCGCTGCGATCATCGAACTCCCGGACTCTCGGACGGCTTCATGAGAAGAGGGCAACGGTTTTGCTTGAAGTCTTCGAGGCCGAAGATGATCTACGTCGAGAGAATACGAACTCAAGTTTCTACTTCACTAACTAAAGAATTAGTGAAGCAAACACCCTAAACTAAAGTGCTAGTCTAGTAGAGGATGATGAAATAGGAAATGGGTACACTTTAGAATTTCTTTTCTCACTATGTATCTCTCTCTTTATCAAACCCTAGAAAGAAATTGAAGGAGGAAGAAGATGAGCTCAAAATGAGAATGAAAACTAATCAAGAGAGAGTTAGCTAACCATGGGTGAGTGGGTATCATATACTAAATCATGTAGAGACATAACCATGGCTAATTATAGTGGTTAGGTTAATTAATATCTTAAGTAAAACAAAACTAGTGGACTAAGTCAATGCAACCATAAGCTTCATGAAGCTTCATGCATGTGAGCTCATTATCCATTTGTTTTTAGAATTACTTTAAATATAAAAACCTACCCAATATAATTATAATGGTGTATGTCTCATACACCCATGTAGTGTGTATCAACAACCATGATACAAAATGAACACAAATTAATATATATCACATATATATTAAGTTGTGCACAAGTGAGAAAAACAAATGCTTAAGTGAACCAATGTTAGTTAATGTAAATTAGTATATCACATATACAATTATACACTAAATTATTAAATCAACACTTGACTTAATAATCCGGTTATATCACATATAACCGATTAACATCCAACGTATCGACTTATCGAATCAACCCTTGATTCGATAACCTGGTTATATCGCATATAACCGATCGACACAAACATTGCGAGAATAGAATACGGTATCATATACTCGCATTATTCTCGGTCCCGCATATATCACATATGCGCTCCTATTTCATTTTGCCTGAGCCAGTAAAACCTCTATGTAGGACTCTAAAGACTCGTCAATACGCCGGCAGTAGGTGATGATCATATCAAGCACCCACAAGCCGTCAGCGGTACTAGATGGACGTAACGGCTACCCGGGTATTGAGCGATCAGAAGATCAGCAAGCAAGCCCGCTCCAACTTCTGCAAAAAGCCTGACAGTGACACTACCGTACAGTCCGGTCTCCTCGTCTGATATGTCGCATATCAAGTCTAGGGGTGGTAAACGTCAGACCCCAATAACCGATAAGTCATGCCGATATGAGGCTCATAACGGGTCGAGAAACTACTGGTAACACTTACCAGTAAATCTCTAAACCAGCCCTGGCCAGGGACTTCCCTGTTATGGCCAATCGAGCATAGCGCAACATCAACCCCCAATACCGGGAGAGACGAAACCCCTCCTATCGCTCATTGCCTCCATGTGACTCGGGACTGTACCCAAAAACCACCGTTTTGCACGCCCTCTTGGACGTGGTAAGGTGGAAATCAAAGCACAGTGGGAATCACACAAGACTCAACGATGATCTCGGGTCTACAGATTATCCTGTACCAGTGTCACCAGAGAACTGCCATCTGACGTAAGGTATAATACCATCTGGGAGTTCTCGGCGAGTCCGTCCAGTGTACCCAGTCTCCATTGAGCACCCGTATATCATCTCTATGTCAAACACCAATGGATATGGGATCATCCATCGCCTATCTACATGGGTCGAGAAGGTATACGCTAGTCTACACTGGTATATCGATGCCCCGTCTCGATACACCCACGACTAGGGACCTTGAAGGATGTACTTATGGACTACCATGTCCCCACTAGTATGATCCGCATCATAGTCCAGGTAGTCAAGTACACATCCTAAGGGCTTTACCAACATGTGACAGAGAGACAATCAGTGTACACGTTAAGGTAAAGAGTAACCAGATAGCATACTATCATGTCGAGCAAGAAAATCCTCCCTATATATGTCCAAGCATCCACTACAATATACATCTCATGTATAGTAATGGCCTCTAGGGCATACATATAACTAACAATCACGAGTTAAGCAAGGGTCGGAACGGTTTGTTTCTAACCTAAGTGTTGTATATGCAAAGTATAAGTTGTTAGGAATAGAGATACGTTAGGGTAAGTTAGGGAAGTCCGTACTCAATCTTTTGTGCCGAGCTTGACTATTTAAGCTAGAGAAATTGGCAACAACGTGGAATAGGATACTTAAGCATGGTATTGGTGAAATCTGGCTTATTGACCCTTGTCCGTTCGTTCTTGTCTCTTGACTTTCGCCTCCGGCCAAACCGAACGCAACCGGTCACGATTAGGGATTCCCGATACCTAGATAGGGTAGGGTTCCTAACGGAGCGCCTGCGTAAGATTTGGGCAGAGTTCAATTGGAAAAAATCGGGTAAAGGAAATGAGAATATGGAATTTCTAACTTATAATACCATTCTCTTTCCTAACAACACCACTATTCACAAACCATCAAAATAACAAAAAGAAAGTGCAAATGAAATGATAAAAAAGGAATAACACAACATTGCAAGTAAGTAAATAGCAAGAAATTAAATTGCAAGTAAGTAAAAGAGATAGAAAAGGAATACTAAGAACCCAAGTGCAAAATGAAAGCTTTATTAACTTCAAGTGATGATACAAACCATGAGTTCAATAACCAAAACTTAAACTTGCAAGCTCAATGAAGATGTTGCAAGATCAAGAGAAGGCAAAGAACTCAAGGTGAACTAGCTACTATGTACAAAGCTTCAAAATGAAAATGAAAACAAGAATTAAACTATATCTCAAAAGTGTATCCAAGTCTTCCTTTTCCCTTGCTCACTGATCTGGTATTTATAGGCATAAAATAAGATTAAACAAACAATAAAAATAAGATGATGTGACCCAAATAAATAACCAAAAGAAAAATAGGGACATTTGGAGACAGAAAGCCCGGTGATGCCGGTTTTTGGGAGGGTATCGCCGGTCCAATCTTGGGCAATTGGGCTCGTGTTGGTGTGGTGGTCTCGAGTGCACTCAACAAGCCCACTGGTAATGTTTGATTTCTTCATATCAGTTTGGGCTATACTCAGTAGTCTTGGAGGGAAACTTGATACTTTAAATCACATCATATCTTTTAGCATTTATTACACATCACACTCACTTGTGCCATGGGTAGCCCCCATCTAGATCCAAGTACCAAAGAGTTATGTGCACACCTGTATTTTGTTGGACCAAAATTGTGTACACTTATTTGTTGCAAAAGAACTCTTTGGATATCGATCGGTTTTCTGTTCTAATTGCAATGTCGGCTCACAAATGTCATATCCATGAATTTAAGTGTGTTTCCAGTGTTTTGTCACGAATACATGTAATTTGTATTTATTGAGCAGACATGGGTTAATAGTACCGATACTATACAAAATTGATAATGAATGAGCAGTATTGAAATGCGGTTTTCTGTGATGAAAAAATACCCCCAAACTTATCTTTTGCTCGTCCCGAGCAAAACAAAATCCTAACCTCACTTTCGCAGGGAACGTGATTGCACTGAGCTCGTGCAACAAGCCGTTAAACCTCTAGGTGTCCCTAGTAGGAGGAGTGTTGTCTCCTGAGGGTTTTCAACAGATTACACCCACAAAATCCCGTCAAGCTAGATTTATGAAATAACTATTGATTTTAACCCTAAGGTTTAGCTTCAAAGCTAGAAATTCTATTATCCTAAGTTAGAAATATTGAACCTTTATTTTTCACACCACTCTTCTTATTTAACTTCAGATCTTATACATCTTTACGTGCGGTGCAAATAGTGTTGTTATGTTTCAAAAGGATCGATTAAAGTCATCATGTCACAAAATAAAGACCGGATAAAACTTCAAAAGGATTACACAAGTTTTATAAAGAGTTAAGTATTTCTCAAGTTTCGTTTTCCAGCTTGTTTTGAATTCAGAATTTCTATCCTCTTTACCAGGAAACTAGGTCTTATTCTTCACTCCACATTTTACTTGTTTTCGTTTCATACCCACTTTCGTGAACGTGCAATAGTCTTCATCATAGGATAAAACCTTCGTATCTCCGTTTAAAAATAATTTTATAAAACTTGTCTTTTGTCAAGATTATTCTCACACAAAGAACCGTTAGGAATTTTAACTCGGAGAGAACACTTGCTTGACTTTGTTTTAATTTGGACTTTCTAAGCTTCTTAGCGAGGTTTGGGCCAATGCATCCAAACCAGTTGGTTTTAGAGCATTAGGTATAGAGACACCCCAACGGACTTAATTGCTCAAGTTACCTAGACCCTAAAACAAAAGGACTCATTTTGGCGTGAAAATCATAACAATTCAATGCGAACGGAGATATAACCAGTTGTTTAATTATTTTTAGGATAAAAGACGTGTTAGTGGATCAGGTGTGTAATCACTCCAATCAAGTTCCAGATGGGTTATTCTTCAGACTTGGTTTCTATTAAAGCATCAATAATATCCCTTCATATCCACTTCCCTTTATAAACTATTCTTGATATTACTTATTTCAGAACAAACATGTTTGATCCTCAGAAAATAGTTTATCAATTTAAAAGTTTTAAGACATATCAGACATGTCATTTAATTTTCAAAACTTACGACACGTGTAGTGTGATGTAAAGACGTATATTAGCTATAGTTAAACTCAAAGGAGGATTATCTTTCATATTTTCAAAATCTAAAAATAAGATTTAGTTGTTCCTATCTCATCAAACAAAACCGTCGAAATATCGAATCTAAGTTCTTCCACTAGCTAACTTGATGACAATGGTTTTATGTTTTTAGGAAAATTTTCTGATTTTTATGGGTTTTCGAATATGTATGCAAATGCAGAATATACAAATGAATGCGAAGAATAGAAATGCTTACCGAGCACACCTCCAAACTTAAACTTGACAGTGCCTTCACTGCTAGGCTATACCAAGAGGGTCAAAATTGTCGGCGCACCCCTGTTTTTTTTATAACAGAAAAAAAGAAAACAAAATATATATACATAAAAAGCCCCCCTCCCCAAACTTAAGTGAAACAATGTTTCCACTGTTAAGCGTTAAAGTTCAGAGTTAGGGGGGAAGAGAACAATATTAGTCTATATAAGTCCTTACACAGGCTGAAAGTTAACACCAACCATTCAATAAATTTATCACTATGACGTGCAGGTTGGTGAAAGAATGCGGAGAGGAAAGAGATGAAAAATACACGAGACCGTGTGGGAATGGAAGCGAGGTACGGTCTCGGTGGAGGAGAGGAATGGTGGAGGGGAGAAAGAAATGGAATACGAATTTGAGGGTAGAAATGAAGTGAATAAATTAGTACAATTTGTAACGACCGATGTGTAAAGTGATTGTACTAATCTATCAACCCGTCGAGAAATGGAGTCAAACCTCTCAAGATTCATAAAAAACATGGGTAGACCGAACTTGGTAAACCAGACATAGGAAATAAAAGTGATACGGTGTCTTGCGAAGTAGGAATGATGGAAAGGATGGAGGGGAATGATCGAGGAATGGTATCGGTTAAAGATTCAGGAGGGTGTACACAGTCAATGAAAGGGATAGGATGAATTGGAAAATCCGACTCATCTAATAAAACTGGTTCATCCTCAATTCTATCCTCAAGATTCTCCTCAAAATTAAGCTCATCCATGCATTTATCATCATCAAAATTTAAACGGATATGGGGTTCGAGAAAAACTGTTAATGACTCGGGATGATGTCCACACGGAAGTGAAAGGATATGATGAATTGGTGAAAAAAATTCATCCAAAACTGCGGGTTCATCATCCAAAATATTCCCAACATCAATATCCTTAATCAAGTGAAAATCAAATTTCTCAGGCACCTCATCAAAAGCATAGATTTTAATCAATTATGGTTCTAGGATGGAGGTGTAGAGGTCAAAGGGATTGGGTGTGGTTTCACTTGATAGGGTCCCTTCACAATCGGGTAAATCAAACACTACAAGGTCACACAACTCATCAAACGTTTTATCTTCAATCGGTGAATCGTTTGGGACACTCGATTGATTTTCAAAACCGGAGTTGTGGAATTCAATTTTTCATGGGTAGGTTTGATTTGGAAGGGTGTACCGCTCACTTTCACTACTTAAATTCTCAAACTGTCCAATTGCCTCATCATACATTGGAAAATTCGGAGCTAGTTGGAAATTAGCTACCGGGTCGCTAGGTTGTATGTGAGCGGCTATGGACATATTCAAATCCGTCATCTGTTGGAATGACGTTACCCGAAATTCTTTCGACGACTGTTCAAGACTAGACATGGGCTGTGAAGGGGTTTCGGTAAAAGATTCAAACTCCCAAAAGGCTGTTTAGAAGCAATGTCTAGGGAAGGTGTAAAAGTCGGGTAGGATTGGTAGAAATCGAATGGTTGGACATGATTAAGATCAATGTTATGATAAGGAGGTGATTGGAATTGTTGATCAAAAGAATTGGAAGTGGTGAAAGGAGTGAAAGATCGGCTACGAGATTGTGCAATACCTTCAGCAATGGACATCAGTTTAAAAGTCGCCACGTTTCCCTCAGAAGGGGTATCAATATGAGGTGGGTTGAAAATTTAAAAAGGTTGATATGACGTGGATTATGGTGTCCAAGTGGTTTTCTTAGAAGCGTCTATCCGATCTGTCAAAGAAATTTTTGGTATGGATGGATTGTTTGTCGTTCTACTAAAACAAGAACCATATGAAGTAATATCTAGCTGTGGATACCAAAGTTCGGCAAGAGTTGGCCTATGTGGGGTACCCATGATATGTAGAGAAGAAAAAGAAGAAAAGGAGATGAAAAAGAATGTGAGTTTTTTTTTTTTAGTTATCAACAAAAGTATGAAATATACACATAAAAAGATAAAGAAAAAAAATAATCACGACACAATACCACACATATAATCGGTCTAGGGTTCACCTAGGTCAACTAGACCTACTCAAGAACTTGATTGTTTAAGTAAAACTGTGTCGAGAAACGGACTCAAAATATACTGATCACGAGACCAGGTAAGTGCAGAGATAAGGGGAGGTTTTCCAACACTTTCGCGAAATTCCTTAATTAGAATAACCCTTTCTCTTTTGGCGGTTTCGCCGTGAACACTTTTCTAGACACCCCGTGAACGATATACCATTAAGCGATATTCTAAACACAGTTAAGTTCTCCTAATGAGCGCGAAGTCCTTAAAGGCTTAAAGTCTAGTTTCTTTTAAAATTTGTACGGGTAAACGTTATGCTCAATTTCGTGATTTGTGGGGCCACAGAAAAGGTGATGAAATCTTTTACCGTATGTTGTGGGGTTCGCTTGCCCTTAAGTCCGTATTAATGGATGCAATGCGCAAATCAATGAAAAAGTTTAAAACATCAAACCGTCGTTTTTTATTATGTTTAGGCACGGCACTGCAACAAATACGGGTTAGTCATTTTTAACATTTGACAACGAACTTGCAATGAATTCTTCAAAGATAAGATATTGGATGCGTCGGATTTGAGAAAGAAGGTGTTAGAATATACGTACCGATAAGTTTTTGGGTTAAGAAAACCCCGTTTAAGTGAATCCGAATAGCTTAAAAAGTTCGCTTGCGCGGGTCAAACTACCCGGATCTTTGGCATTGTACTTCGCAATCACCTTAACTTTGAATGTACACTTTGCTCCACACGATCGCAGTTCGCAAATCCGTCAAAATCTGCAAATGTCGGAAAAATGGATTTTTAGTGCGAAAAAGCGATATGAATGCCCAAACTCCTGCACACACAAAATTATAAAAATCAAACAATAAAATTTTGACAATAATAGAACAATGGAACACGGAACAAAATTTGGGAGCGAAGGGAGAAGAAAAATCCGGCGACGCCGGGAATATGGAGAATCTCACCGGTCTCTTTTAGGCGGTTGGGCTCCAATTTTCTTCAGTGATCTTATTGTTCTACTAGTGTCTCAATGTTATTGTTTAACTTTTCTAATTAGTCCCAGAATGCTAGCAGGTCAAATTTCCAGAGAGCAAAAAGTTAGAATTGTTAATTTTTGTTTTGGTTTTTAGAAATTTTTGATTTTTGTTTTTAGAATGGTGTTAGAATTATAAACAGGATATATAGAGATTAACCCAAACTAACAAGAATAAAAACGTTACCGTCTCCCCGGCGGCGACGCCATTTGATTTTTAAAGAGATTTCGCGTATCGTTTTATAAAGAATTTAAAGTTAACCGTAATTAAGACGGCGTCGCGTGTAGCTAGCCGCGATGAGTACGGGTCGTCCGCAGGAAGATGGTGCGTTTTACATTCTTGTCATCACGAGTTAAGCAAGGGTCAGAACGGTTCGTTTCTAATCTAAGTGTTGTATATGCAAAGTATAAGTTGTTAGGAATAGAGATAGGTTGGTCTAAGTTAGGGAAGTCCGTACTCAATCCTTTGTGCCGAGCTTGACTATTCAAGCTAGAGTAATCGACAACAGCGTGGATTAGGGTGCTTAAGCACGGTATTGGTGAAATCCGGCTTATTGACCCTTTTCCGTCCGTTCTTGTCTCTTGACTTCCGCCTCAGGCCAAACTGAACGCAACCGGTCACAGTTAGGAATTCCCGATACCTAGGTAGGGTAGGGTTCCTAACGGAGCGCTTGCATAAGGTTTGGGCAGAGTTCAATTGGAAAAAATCGGGCAAAGGAAATGAGCAAATGGAATTTCTAACTTACAATACCATTCTCTTTCCTAACAACGCCACTATTCACAAACCATCAAAACAACAAAAAAAAGTGCAAATGAAATGATAAAAAAGGAATAACACAACATTGCAAGTAAGTAAATGGCAAGAAATTAAATTGCTAGTAAGTAAAAGAGATAGAAAAGGAATACTAAGATCCCAAGTGCAAAATGAAAGCTTTATTAACTTCAAGTGATGATACAAATCATGAGTTCAATAACCAAAAATTAAACTTGCAAGCTCAATGAAGAGGTTGCAAGATCAAGAGAAGATTTGAAGGAAGATTTGACTAAAACAGTGGGAGCTATCCTGATTAGATAAAATAATAACCAATCTAATCTTGCAAGAGCATACGCTGAGTGTTTTCTTCTCTCTCTCTCTCTCCAGGTAGCGACCATGTCACGCCTTAATCAAGATAATAATACGGATGTATTGACCGAACCCGCTTGTTATACTGTGCTAGGGAACGTTGGTCCCGCTCCAACTTATAATTGTTATAAGACAAAGCAGGAAATAGGGGTTACCAGAATTCCCGTGCCGCTCAAACGAAGAAAGTGCATGATAATGCATCTTCTTCAGGTGTATTCATTACCGAGAACCATCTCTAAGTATCCTCTACGTCCTGGGTATGTGATACCGGATCAGGATCCCACATATGTAATATGTTACATGGGCTACAGATAGGTAGAGAACTGAGAATGAGTGATAAGTTTTAAGAGTTGGAAACGGCGCAATTGTTGCAGCCAAGTTGTTGGCAGTTATCACCCTGTATTATCAGAATACATTGATTCTGAACGAATGTTATTGGATACCGAACCTGATATACAACATCATATCAGTCTCTTTATTTAGTAAAGAATGATATAATTTTGTATTGTTGGATAATGTTGTAAGTCCACGTTACCCTTCCCGGTTCTTTCGGGGATATGGAAGCGGTGAAAAACGATTTTTCGGTGGAGGTAACATGGACTCAAAAAACTGGATCTTTGCTAAACAAACTATCTAACAACCTAACTAAGAGTTTAACTACTATGTTAGGGGTTATATCTTAACTTGAACTTCTTCTCTTCGACTCCTTATGGTAGTCGGATCGGCCTCACCTCGTCGTCTCCTTGTGCCGAAGATGGATCCACCCGAAAGCTTCTACCTTTGGCTCTAACTTCAATCTAGAGGAAACTAGAATACTTGGCTTGCTAGACCTTGTACACTAGGATGAGTAGAGAAGTGTTTTGGGTTTTTTATCTCAAAGGAAAATGGTTCTCAACTCATGAGGGGGATTTTTCCTTGAGCTAGAGGAAGAGGGAGAGCAATGGAGAAAGCTTGAATGGGAGAGAGTGAGAATGATAGAATGAATGAAGACTTTTGCAACCATGCTCTCAAAAACCAAAATAATCATAATAATAATTATAATCAAGTATTTTGTGATGGTTCATTTCAATGGCAATATCATTTCATGCATTTAATGCATTTTATAAACATACAAGCAAGCAAAAGTCATAGCCATGAAATGATAGCCATTGTAATGATGATGGTCAACAAGTCCAAGCTAGTCAACCGGTCAACAAAGTCAACAAGTCAACAAAGTCAAACGTTCAACCCAACCATGGCACAATAATACTTAATTAATATTATTACTAATCATATTTCATATTCTCATTAGGGTTTAGAAAATTCAACAGTCAACAACCCTAATGAGAATCCTTTGCCTCTGTCTCGGTCAACCGTGCATACACACCCGCATCCGCGTTCCGAGAAACACGAACACAAACGAGATAGAACCAATCCCAAAACGTATACTAGGATCTGGCTTAAACCAAAGCCCGCTAGTAATAACTGCCCGGACACCAAACGTGCACAAGTGCGCAGATGTGACCGAACCCTGTCGCAAAACCATGCGACCTCTACCCTTTTTTCCCAAAGACGAATAGCTCTCTGTGTGGGACTCTAAAGACTCGACACTACGCTGGCAGTGGGTTTAACCACAGACCGCAAGCGGCACTAGCTGTGCGTAACGGCCCCCAGGTAGATGCCGATAAGAAGACTGATGAGGTGAAACCCATCCGAACTCCTACTAAGCCTGAATGTGACAGTCTCCGTACAGTCCGGTCTGTTCGTCTGAGAATATAGCATGGCGGGCCTAGGGGGCTGTAAACATCAGTCCCCTAATAGCGGTACAAGTCGTGTCGGAGTGTAGCCCAGAACACCCTGAGATAACACTGGAAACCCACCAGTATATCTCGCTTGCCCTGGCCAGGGACGACTATGTGTAATGGCTCTCCTTGACACAGCGCGATATCAACTCCCAATACCGGGAGAGACGAATCCTGTCTAACCGTTACTGCCTCCAAGTGCTTCGGGACTGCACCCAACTACTACCTGTTTGCACGACTCCTTTGAGCCGTGGTAGGGTAGTAATCAAAGTACAGTGGGAACACACTCGAGGTTTAGTGACAGTGTCAAGTCAGCGGACTAAGCTGTACTCATGTCACCTGGGAACTGATAACTGACGATAGGTATAGTACCAACCAACAGTTCCCGACGAGTCATGTCCAGTGTACTCGTAACCTAACGAGCACCCGCATACTATCTCAAGTACGACGTACTGATGGCTGTGGGACAGACCGTCTCCCCTGCTGGGATGAGAAGCGCATACGTTAGTCTACTCCAGAGTATCGATGCCCTGTCTCGATAGTCCTACGACTAGGGACCTGTATAAGGATGTGCTTGTGGATTATCCAGCCCCCACGAGTGTGACTGCCATCACAACGCTGGTAATCAAGCAAAGATCCTAAGGGCTCCACTAATGTGTATAGGTGATATACTAAAAGAAACACATGTACACATTAAAGTAGAAACAAACCAAGTAGCATACTACTATTTTGAGCAAGATTGTCTATACAACTGTGAATATCCCAAGCTTCCATTAAGTAATATACAAACTAGTATGATACAGTAATGGCCTCTAGGGCATATACACTAACAATCTCCCACTTGCACTTAGGCCATGTACTGGCGTATCGAAGACCTATCATCTCGATCAGCCGCTCGAACTGAGTCTGGGGTAAGGCCTTCGTGAGTGGATCAGCGGTGTTATCTTCCGTAGCAACTCTCCGAACCTCGATCTCCTGGCGACCCACGATCTCGTTGATCAGGTGATACCGCCTCAAGATGTGTCTGGACTTCTGATGGGACCTAGGTTTCTTCGCTAAAGCTATAGCCCCGTTGTTGTCGCAATACAATGGTATTGGATCAACAATAGATGGAACCACCTGAAGTTCCATTAAGAACTTCCTCATCCAGACGGCTTCTTTTGCGGCATCAGCAGCAGCGATATATTCCTCTTCCATCGTCGAGTCAGCAACGGTTTCCTGTTTGGAACTCTTCCAACACACCGTCCCTCCATTGAGGGTAAAGACATAACCCGACATGGACTTGGAATCATCCTTGTCACTTTGGAAGCTGGAGTCAGCAAAGGCCTCGATCTGGAGGTCTTTTCCGCCATACACAAAGAACATCTTCTTAGTCCTTCTTAGGTACTTGAGAATGTTCTTTACCGCTATCCAGTGCTTCTCCCCAGGGTTTGACTGATACCGACTTACCACACTCAGTGCATAAGCTACATCTGGTCTGGTACACAACATCGCATACATTATAGAGCCTACCGCAGAAGCGTAGGGTATAATAGACATGTGATCCCTTTCCAAATCAGTCTTGGGAGACATCTCTTTGGAGAGGGTGATCCCGTGACAAGCTGGTAGATTACCGCGCTTGGAATCTTCCATACTGAATCTTTTCAGTATGGTGTCGATGTACTTGGACTGTGAAGTCCTAATATCCTCTTGGATCTATCACGATGGATCCGGATCCCCAGAATGTAAGAGGTATCACCCAGGTCTTTCATGGAGAACCTGTGTGACAAGAACCCTTTGACAGATTATAGCATAGGAATGTCATTTCCTAACAAGAGAATGTCATCCACGTATAAAACGAGGAATACGACAGTTCTTGCTACAAATCTACTATAGATGCATGGTTCATCTGGATTTTTGATAAAGCCAAATTCTTTGACCGTCTCATCAAAACAAATGTTCCAACTCCGCGATGCCTGTTTTAGTCCATAGATGGACTTAAGCAACTTGCACACCTTTCCGCTGCTCCCACTCTGAATGAAACCCTCTGGCTGGTCCATATAGACACACTCCTCTAAATTTCCATTTAGAAAAGCGGTCTTTACGTCCATCTGCCAAATCTCATAATCGTGGAAGGCAGCAATGGCAAGAAGGATCCGAATGGATTTCAGCATAGCCACTGGAGAAAAGGTTTCTTCATAATCCAAACTAGGTCTTTGACGAAAACCCTTTGCAACAAGTCTAGCCTTATAGGTCTCGACCTGTCCATCTACACCAATCTTCCTCTTGAAGATCCACTTGCATCCTTCGGGTTTTACCCCATCTGGAGCAACGTTCAAAGTCCATACTTTGTTGGTGTACATGGACTCCATTTCGGTCCGCATTGCATCCAGCCATTTTACCAAGTCAACGCTCTGAATGGCCTGCTGGAAGCTGGTCGGCTCATCACTATCAATGATACAATCCTCTCTATCCCCGACTATGAGAAAACCGTAGTATCTCTCGGACGGATGAGACTGCCTACTACTCCTGCGGAGCGGCATAGGAATGTCCTGTTCTTTCGAACCCTCTGGTTCTACTAAGCTTTCAGTAATAGCTTATGGTTCTGGAATTTCTTCCAGTTCTATTGCGCTCCCACTTATCTGATTTTCCAAAAATTCAGTTTCCAAGAAGTGGGCATGACGAGAAACAAAAACCTTTTGTTCCTCTTCGCAATAGAAAAAATATCCATTGGAGTTCTTTGGATATCCCACAAACTTGCACTGTACTGAGCGTGCCTCGAGTTTGTCCGCATGCTGCTTTTTGACAAAAGCTGGACATCCCCATGTCTTAATGTGCTTAAGATAGGATTTCTTCCCACACCACATCTGATATGGTGTGGTAGGAACAGTCTTAGTTGGAACTCGGTTCAAAAGGTATGCAGCTGATTCTAGTGCATATCTCCAGAAAGATCGCGGCAACTCAGCGTTACTCATCATAGAACGTACCATATCCAATAGGGTTCGGTTCCGTCTCTCCGATACACCGTTATGTTGCGGAGTGTATGGAGGAGTAAGCTGAGAGAGAATTCCATTCTCTTTTAGGTAATCCAGGAACTCGGCACTCAAGTATTCACCACCTCGATCAGATCTCAGTGTCTTGATACTTTTGCCGGTTTGTTTTTCTCCTTCATTCTTGTATTCCTGGAATTTTCCAAAGGCTTCAGATTTATGTTTCATTAAGAAGACATATCCGTACCTTGAAAAATCATCCGTAAAAGTAATGAAGTAAGAATAACCGCTTCACGCATGTGTAGACATTAGACCGCACATATCGCTGTGTACGAGCCCCAAGAGCTCGCTCACTCTTACTCCGTGTCCAGTGAACGGAGTCTTTGTCATCTTTCCTTTGAGACAGGATTGACAAGTTGCATGATATTCAAACGGATCCAAATATCCTTCTGTATGTAACTTCGTCAACCTTCTCTCATTGATGTGACCCAGTCTACAATGCCATAAGAAAGCATGATTGATTTCTGGAGACTTTCTTTTGTGTGTATTCTGGACATTGAAAATCTGTGGTTGGTTTAATACGTATATACCATTGCTTAATGTACCTGACCCAATCAGAACTTGATTAAGGTGAATGTTTATAACATTGCTTACAAATGCAAATTCATAACCTTCTTTAGATATTAAATATACAGAAATGATATTACAAGTTGCATTGGGTACAAAATAACAATTACGCAAAACCAAAACGTGTCCATCTGACAATCCCAGGTGATAGTCCCCCACGGACTCAGCATCCATGCCAGCTCCGTTTGCAACTTTGAGGGTCATATCACCTGCCTTCAAAACCCTACGCTTTCTCAATGCCTGCAAAGAATTACAGATATGAGATCCTGATCCGGTATCCAATACCCAGGAAGTAGAGTTTATTGATAGACAGTATTCAATAACATACACACCTGAAGCCGAAGCCGCAACTTGCTTCGGGTCCTGGTTCTTGGCTTTCCAAGCCCTGCAATCCTTTTTCCAGTGTCCTTTCTTATGACAATAGAAGCACTCTTCCTTTCCCACAAGCTACCCCGCTATCTTTGTTGCCTTTACTTTTCCCTTCGTTTCCACTTTACTAACACCGCCCCTTGGTTTGCTGGGGGTTTTCTTCTTCTTTCCCTTGGCTTTCGCCCTGGACCTTGAAGAGGAAGGTCCTCCAACAAGCAAAGTGGATGTTTCCCTATCTTTCTGTAGGGTGCCCTCTGCACTCCTCAGCAGGTTGAGGAGTTCTGAAAGTTCAACTTCTTTTTCTTGCAAGTTGAAGTTCAGGATAAACTGGGCGTAAGTGGAAGGAAGGGACTGGAGAATCAAGTCAGTATAGAGCTCGTTCTCTAACGTGGTCCCAAGGTCCGTGAGCTCTTCAATATAGCCAATCATCTTAAGCACATGTTCCGCTACCGATGATCCGACGACCAATCTCACCGAAAACAGCTTTTTCGAGACTTCGTATCTGGCGATACGGGATTGCTCTCCATACAGTTCTTTTGTATGGAGAAATATGGATTCAAGGTCCATATTCTCGTGCCTCCTCTGATGTTCATTGTCCATAGAGGCAAGCACGAGGCACTTGGCCTTCGCGCAGTCGATCTCCCAGGTCTTACGGATTTCCTTATCCGCGACGCTGGAGGTGGGACCTGGGACAGGGGGAGCTTTGGTGGTAAGAAGATACCCCATCTTGTCATAAGTGATTGCTATTTTGACATTCCTGAGCCAATCTTGTAGTTTGGCCCTGTCAGTATGTTTTTATCTAGAAGTAACTTAAGTCCGTTCATGACGATTGGTCGTTGCAATTAGGAGAGAGAGAAGAAACACTCAGCATGATGCTCTTGCAAGTTTAGAGTGGTTTTTAGTTTGTCTAAACAAGATGGCTCCCACTGTTTCTCGAATTCCTCCTCAAACCAAAAGGAAGAATTAGTCGGGATCAATCTCACCGTACAATACTTGCTTAACCGTTCAGCCAGGCCAGTGTTAGTACTTCGAGGGAGGTTTTCCAACGCTTTCGCGAAGTTCTTTAATTAAATAACCTCTTTTTCCTGGGGGCGAAGCCCCGCTAACACCTTTCTAGACACCTACTTGGTTTATAGCATTGATCGTTAAGTAAGAAATTTCCCGAGGAGTAGCATATACTCACAGAAGGATTGGGATCCAAATATCATCGCGTGACAAAACTGAAGGAATCCTACCAGAATCATCACACTCCAAATGGTATGCAGCGCTAGCAAGTTTCAGTTTCTTTAGAAATTCCCGATGTGGATTTTTGCCCCATGCTCTTATGACCTTGACTTTGGCCAACAAATCATAAGTCACATGTCAAGTTCTACCCGTCATTCTCCAGGTTAATTTGAACCCACCCGTACCTACCCTTGACTTTGGCCAACAAGGCAGTACGACTGTCCCAAACCAACGCATCTATCTATGCTGCACATGAATACCCAATAGCTACCAATCACTATGCCTTGACTTTGGCCAACAAACATAGCTTGAATACTATTGACTATCCATGTGAAATGACGGAAGGCTACGAATGGTTTTGGCAAAACCGTGAACGTAGTGAACTTGATATAATCGATGGAACGAGATAGCTTTTAAAAGGAGTGGCTTAAGCTCCGCGTTTGAAAGTTGGTTTTTGAAAAGAAACCGAGTGGTTTTTGAAATTGTTCCAACGACTTTAACTTTGGTTTATTTTCTTGCATTAATTTTAATGTGTCCCATCATTTAATCCTACCATTGAAAAAAACAACGAAAATATGACGTACGCTTATGCCATCCGCATTCGCCACGGGGCCGCGTCATTACCCGTTAGGTTACTTAACTAACGACAGAGCGGGGGCTGGACTAGCGCGGATGCAAAACATATGCAACGCCTAAATAGATACCATATATAGATATATGCATTTGTCACATGCAATGATAGCCATTCCAAATCACAGATGAATACTTTGGATATATTAGGAATCCGCGATTCGTTCGAGCCTGTAACGAAAAGCGGATTACACGGTCGCGATGAATAGCCAAAATCCCACCATAGACCCCTACGGGTGCGGCAAACTACCCGCCAAATACCCGAAGTGAAACAACCTCCCTCAACAACGTGAGTAGGCCACTCGGCATTTCGAGGTACCCGGTAGTTTGTGCACCCCACCTTGGGTCTATCCTAGGAGCAAAAACAGTAAAAGAAATTATACAATGGCGGCTGCAACCTCATCCCGAATGTGCGGCCATATAAATAATATTACATCAATTACAAATTACATGAATTGAAAGGTGAAGAAAACTCTCATCTCACAACCCCCCGGCTATTCATCCGCGACAATCCAACGAATTCATATACACAAACCATCAACATTACAGATCACAGATATGTATAACCCCCACTAATCGACGTATAGCGATTAGCAGACGTTCAATACATATATCACATCACAGATATAACCCGTTAGCTAAAGTCTATAGAAGTTTGATCAAAATACGGATTTGTAACCACCCCAAAACACAAATTTGTTTTCTGGAAAATCTGGGCAGAAAAAACATATTGTAAAAATCCCAAAACACCCCACTGAACACACTGCAGGAAAAATTGCCCACGGCCGAGTCAACTCGGCCGCGAATCCGCGGCAGGAGCATGCTCTTGCCGCGGTTCCGCGGCTCTTTGACCGAGTCACTGGACCATTTTTCTTGGGTGTGCTTTAAAAACCCTGAGCCGATTTTTAATATATGATTTATTATTTTTTGAACAGAAATAAAAATTGGCAGAAAGTTAACATTTCGGGCATGTTTTGTGATTTTTTCTCCGATCGAACTTCTAGTTACTTTGCTAACATGTTAGATAGTGTTTAGCTAGGCTCTGATACCACTATAAATCCACGTTACCCTTCCCGGTTCTTTCTGGGATGCGGAAGCGGTGAAAAACGATTTTTCGGTGGAGGTAACATAGACTAAAAAAACCGGATCTTTGCTAAACAAACTATCTAACAACCTAACTAAGAATTTAACTACTATGTTAGGGGTTATACCTTAACTTGAACTCCTTCTCTTCGACTCCTTGTGGTGGTCGGATCGGCCTCACCTCGTCGTCTCCTTGTGCCGAAGATGGATCCACCCGAAAGCTTCTACCTTTGGCTCCAACCTCAATCTAGAGAAAACTAGAATACTTGGCTTGCTAGACCTTGTACACTAGGATGAGTAGAGAAGTGTTTTGGGTTTTTTTTATCTCAAAGAAAAATGGTTCTCAACTCATGAGAGGGATTTTTCCTTGAGCTAGAGGAAGAGGGAGAGCAATGGAGAGAGCTTGGATGAGAGAGAGTGAGAATGATAGAATGAATGAAGACTTTTGCAACCATGCTCTCAAAAACCAAAATAATCATAATAATAATTGTAATCAAGTATTTTGTGATGGTTCATTTCAATGGCAATATTATTTCATGCATTTAATGCATTTTGTGAACATACAAGCAAGCAAAAGTCATAGCCATGAAATGATAGCTATTGTAATGATGATGGTCAACAAGTCCAAGCTAGTCAATCGGTCAACAAAGTCAACAAGTCAACAAAGTCAAACTTTCAACCCAACCATGGCACAATAATACTTAATTAATATTATTACTAATCATATTTCTTATTCTCATTAAGGTTTAGAAAAAGTCAACAGTCAACAACCCTAATGAGAATCCTCTGCCTCTGTCTCGGTCAACCGTGCATACACACCCGCATCCGCGTTCCGAGGAACACGAACACAAACGAGATAAAACCAATCCCAAAACGTATACTAGGATCTGGCTTAAACCAAAGCCCGCTAATAATAACTGCCCGGACACCAAACGTTCACAAGTGCGCGGATGTGACCGAACCCTGTCGCAAAACCATGCGACCTCTACCCTTTTTTCCCAAAGGCGAATAGCTCTCTGTATGGGACTCTAAAGACTCGATACTATGCTGGCAATGTGTTTAACCACAGACCGCAAGCGTCACTAGCTGTGCGTAACGGCCCCCAAGTAGATGCTGATAAGAAGACTGATGAGGTGAAACCCATCCGAACTCCTACTGAGCCTGAATGTGACAGTCTCCGTACATTCCGGTCTGTTCGTCTGAGAATATCGCATGGCGGGCCTGGGAGGCGGTAAACATCAGTCCCCTAATAGCGGTACAAGTCGTGTCGGAGTGTAGCCCAGAACACCCTGAGATAACACTGGAAACCCACCAGTATATCTCGCTTGCCCTGGCCAGGGACGACTATGTGTAATGGCTCTCCTTGACACAGCGCGATATCAACTCCCAATACCGGGAGAGATGAATCCTGTCTAACCGTCACTGCCTCCAAGTGCTTCGGGACTGCACCCAACAACTACCTGTTTGCATGACTCCTTTGAGCCGTGGTAGGGTAGTAATCAAAGTACAGTGGGAACACACTCAAGGCGAAGTGACAGTGTCAAGTCAGCGGACTAAGCTGTACTCATGTCACCTGGGAACTGATAACTGACGATAGGTATAGTACCAACCAACAGTTTCCAACGAGTCCTGTCCAGTGTACTCGTAACCTAACGAGCACCCGCATACTATCTCAAGTACGACGTACTGACGGCTGTGGGACAGACCGTCTCCCCTGCTGGGATGAGAAGCACATACGCTAGTCTATTCCGGAGTATCGATGCCCTGTCTCGATAGTCCTACGACTAGGGACCTGTATAAGGATGTGCTTGTGGATTACCCAGCCCCCACGAGTGTGACTGCCATCACAACGCTAGTAATCAAGCAAAGATCCTAAGGGCTCCACTAATGTGTATAGGTGATATACTAAAAGAAACACATGTACACACTAAAGTAGAAACAAACCAAGTAGCATACTACTATTTTGAGCAAGATTGTCTATACAACTGTGAATATCCCAAGCTTCCATTAAGTAATATACAAACTAGTATGATACAGTAATGGCCTCTAGGGCATATACATTAACAAATGTTTTAAACATTTACTATATCAAATGTTTATCGGTTCAGACACGTTATCTAAAAGCATATACGTTCTAAATCAAACCACAGTTCTTAATATACAGAACACACACATGAGGAAGAGTTCAGAAATGAACGAATCCGTCTTGAGGCATTGTAGACTAGGTCATATCAATGCGACCCGACTAGCTAAGTTATATTTAGAAGCATATTTAAATCAGTTTGAATTTACATCTTGTGAAACTTGCCAGTCTTGTCACAAAGATAAAATGACCATAGCTCCGTTTATTGGAAATAGAGAAAGAGTTAATGAACTCTTGGGATTGATACATGATGATGTATGTAAGTCCCCTGTCTACACATGCCAGGACCGGTTCTTTTTACTTCATTACATTCACTGATGATCTCTCAAGATTCGGACATATGTTCCTGTTGAAACACAAGTCTGATGCTTTTGAGAAATTCAAAGAATATAAGTTAGAAGTAGAGAACCAAAACATGTATAAGTATTATGTCCTTTGATGTGATCAGGGAGGAGAATACTTGAGCATAGAATTCCTGGACTATTCTAAAGGAGAATGAGATTCTCTCTCAGCATTACTCCTCTGTATACACTACAGTACGTAGGTGTATCTGGGCGGAGCAATCGCACCCTATGTGATATGGTGTGCTCTATGATGAGTACTACTGAATTGCCTTTTTTTTTTTAGGGCTTATGCACTTGAGAAGCTGCATACCTATTGAATAGGGTTTCAATCAAATCAGGTGCCTACCACTCCATATGCGATATAGTATGGGAAGAGCCCATCTCTTAAGTATGTTAAGATTTAGGGTTGTCCGGCCTATGTCTAAAAGCAAAATCCGGACAAGCTCGAGGCAAGGTCAGTTCTGTGGAAGTTTGTTGGATATCCCAAGCATTCGCAAGGGAATATCTTCTATCACACTGAAGACAAAAAGGTGTTTTGTTTCTTAGCATGCCACCTTTTGGAAAGGGAATTTCTTGTGAATAAATTAGTGGTCATGAGATAAAACTGGAAGGAATTCCAGTTATACAAACTGCAGCTAATGATTTGGTAGAACCGGAAGATTTAATAGATCCCAACGAACCTCAGCCTCTCCGCTGATCTGGTAAGGTTCCTCACCCACCTGAGAGATACTTCGGTTTTCTCTATGACAGTGCGAGCGAGGATTGCATCATGAGATGATGACCCAACTAGTTTCGAGCAGGCCATCAGGTGTGGGGATTCTGTGAGAATGGATGGATGCTAAGCGATCTGAGATGGAATCCATATACACCAACAAAGTATGGATTTTGGTTGCTATATCTGAAGGGTTAAATCCCCATCAAGAGCAAGTACATCTTGAGAAGATTACTTGGTGTACATTGAAAAGTTGAGACTTTCAAATCTAAGACTTGTTGCAAAAGGTTCTCGTCATCGCCCAGATGTGGATAATGATGAAACCTTTTCTAATCCCTATGCTTAAGTCTATCCAGATCCTACTTGCCATTGCTACATACCATGGCTACGATATCTGGCAGTTGGGTGTCATGACTGCTTTTCTAAATGGTGATTTAGAAGAGAGCGTCTATAAGTACACAGCCAGAGGGCTTCGTAGACAGTGGGAGCAGCGAAAATGTGTGCAAGTTGCTTTATGCGATAAAACAGGCATCGCGGAGTTGGAACATCTGTTTTGATGTGGTAGTCAAAGCGTTTGACTTCATCAAAATGGTAGATGAACCTTGTATATACAAAAAGGTAGTAGGGTGTATGGTGGTGATCCTCGTATTGTACGTAGATGACATACTCTTGATAGGAAAGGAGTTTCATATGCTACACTCGGTCAATCTCCTCTTATCACAAGGATTCTCTATATAGGATCAAGGTGATACCTCCTAAATTCTGGGTTTTGGATCTATGAGATAGATCTAAGTGGATGTAGGTGTAGTGAGATGGTATCAATCGATCCTGGGGAGAATCACTGGATAGCTTCCAGGGTGGTAAGGTCGACTAAATGTCAGTCACAGGCATTTTCTTTACCCTCAGTGGAGGGACGGTATGTTGGAAGAGTTCCAAGCTAGATGCCGTGGCAAACTAGACAATAAAGGCTGGATACATTGCCACCAAGGATGCTACCAAAGAGGTAGTTTGGATGTATAAAAGTTCATGAGATGAACTTCTTTCCTACCATTGTGTGACAATGGAGTTGTGGCTTAGGCCTAGGAACCCCTGTCCCATCAGAGATCCAGACATATTCTTAGGCAGCATCACATGATCATGGAGATGGTTGATCTCCAAGGAGATCGAGGTTAGGAGAGTAGACACAGAGGAGAACATGGCGGATCCACTTACAAAGGCCTTTTCCTAAAGAGACTTTTATGGGATAGTTGAGTATGAGATACTTCAACCACTGCTAATTGTTGGGTATGGGATACTACAACACATGGCCCTAGTGCAAGTGGGAGATTGTTAGTTATATGTATGCCCTACAGGCCATTACTGTATATACGATGTATATTGTAGTGGATGCTTGGACATATATATGAAGGACTTTCTTACTCGACATGATAGTATGCTATTTGGTTGCTCTTTATGTTAACATGTACGCTGATTGTCTCTATGTTACATATTGATAAAGCCCTTAGGATAAGTACTTGACTACAACGACTATGATGCAGATCATACTAGTGGGGACAGAGTAGTCGCTAAGTACATCCTTCAAATGTTCCTAGTCGTAAGTGTATCAAGACAGGGCATCGATATACCAGTGTAGACTAGCGTATAGCTTCTCGACCCATGTAGATGGGCGATGGATGATCCCATATCCATTGGTGTTTGACATCAGAGACAGTATACGGTTACTCAGTGGAGACTGGGTACACTGAACGGACTCGCCGAGAACTCCAAGATGGTATTATACCTAACGTCACATGGCAGTTCTCTGGTGACACTAGTACAGGTTAGTCTGTAGACCCGAGATCGTCATAGAGTCTTGTGTGATTCCTATTGTGTTTTGATTTCCACCTTACCACGTTCAAGAGAAGTAAAAAACGGTAGCTTTTGGGTACAGTCCCGAGTCACATGGAGGCAATGAGCGATAGGAGGGGTTTCGTCTCTCTCGGTATTGGGAGTTGATATTGCGCTGTGCTCGATTGGCTATAACAGGAAGTCCTTGGCTAAGGCTGCTTCAGAGATATACTGGTAAGTGTTATCAGTAGTTTCTCGACCCGTTATAAGCCTCATATCGACACGACTTATCGAGTTACTGGGGTCTGACGTTTACCACCCCTAGACGAGATATGCGACATATCAGACGAAGAGACCGGACTGTACGGTAGTGTTACTGATTGGATTCGCAGGAGTGTGAACAGGCTTTCTTGTTGATCTTCTGATCACTCAATACCCGGGTGGCCGTTACGTTTAGCAGACTACTTGTGGCTTGTGGGTGTTTGTTATGATCATCACCTACTGCCGGCGTATTGACGAGTCTTTAGAGTCCTACACAGGGGTTTCCTGGCTCAAGTGAAACGGAGTAGGAGCACATATGTGATATTTGCGGGACCGAGATTGATACGATATGAGATACTGTATTCTATTCTCGCGATATGAGATATCGGTCGGTTATATATGGTATAGCCGGGTTATCGGATCAAGGGTTTTCTAGGGTTTGAGTTTGTGATAAAAACTTGTGAGAATATGAAATCTAATGTGAGCAAAATTCCTACTTCATAATCCTCTACTACATGCCATTTAGTATAGGGTGTTTACTTCACTAATTCCATGATTAGTGAAGAGATAGCTTGGGTTAGTGTCTCCTCGACGTAGATCATCTTCGGCTTCGAAGACTTCGAAGCAAGCATGTTCGTTTCTTCATCGGAGCTTCTCTAGAATCTGGGACTTCTTGATCGCAGCGAAGGGACTACTACACAGAGCTATTGAAGTGAAGGACTGGTCTACAAAGGTTGTATTCCTTGCCCACTTAGGATGTAAAGTGTTTACATATGTTATTCTGTCGATTTCTAGTTAATGATTCTAGGGTTAGGGTTAGCTAGAACGGCAAATTTTTGAATTTGGCATGGACGATACCTTCAGAAACTTTGTTGCCATCCTTAGGAACCCTGCAGTGGTATCAGAGCCATGCTATAAATTTATACGGATTTTGTTAAGATTACGAAACCGAAATACTCCGAAACTTGAAACGCTAAAATGAGGTTTCTGTCGATTTTAAATAATTGTCAAAAAAATTTTTAAACAAGTACAGAGTGTTATATGGGATATATCATGAACACAGAAAAAATTTCAAGGGGTTCTGCTCGGTTTTGGCCGAGTTCATGGTGCTTGTGGCCGGTCACTTTTTGTTGGAATGCCCTGAAATTTTTTGTGTGCTCTAGTGACTTGGTTTTGATGTTTCAGGTGTTGTTTGTTTTTGCTAATTTTGCATGTGATGTAATCTTACACTATAAGCAATTCGGAGTGTTTTGTATTCGTATTTTTAAGATTGTTTCGGGTTATTCGTATGTTGTCTAGGTGAAGTTAAAAAGTTCGATCGAATGTCAAAAATCCATTTTTCCAAGTTTAACGTATTCGGAAAAACATGCAGGTAATCCTATGAACCCTCTAGAAGAATGAAACCCTAACTCGACTTTTTGGATCGCGGAACCGCGATTATACCCTAGGGTTTGTCATAGTTCATGGAAACATGAGTGTGGCTTGGGTTTGCCCTTCTACGGCTGGTGCATAGGTACTATGGCATATTCTGGGTATTATTGAACTGTGCTCAAGTGTTGAGCTGTCGGGAAATTGTAGGACTTTGATGGATCGATCGAAAAGTTTAACCTTCGTCCGGATATTATGTGATGGGATACAATAGTTGGAATCCACAAAAGTAGTTATGAGATAACTAATTTGAATGTTATAAATCTAGAAATTTAGTCTCATTTGATCGGTTGCTACGGGATTTTGATGAGATCAAAAGTCCATCGCAATCACGTAGCGTACGCGGATACTCGCCGGGCAACATTATTAGATAGCCACGCCCCATAGCCCCGACCAAGTGACTGTAGGAGAACCCCGTCGCCAAAAGCATCCGTTCGGGTGTTCACGGCAGCGGTGTTCCACCTTAGTGCACTTCGTCGACGGCATCGGGGGGTGCGGCCGTCTACTAAAGTTTTCGACGAGCATTCAATCAGGATGTTGGGAATCTTGTTGAATTTCCTGACTTGATATTGAATAGTATTTTCGATATCAAGACTAAAATGTGGGGCTTATAATAGTTAGGCATGCGATGTCTAAGGAATTCATTTGGTTAGGCATGTGATGTCTAAGGTGGTTGCAGATTCTAATTGTCATAGTTTTTCACTTTCTTTTCTGCGACCGTAAGTGTAATATGTAGTGTATCACCGGTTTCGTTGCTATATGTCAATGACAATTGGGATACGCATATTTACTTACGTTGACGACATGTGATGTTATGTGTTGCTGTGATATGTTATATTGGATCGTCGTGTTTTGAATAGCCGGGGGTTTTATGTGAGATGAGAGTTTTTCATTTTCATTCATGTAAAATTCATTGTATGTAATATTCTTTTATTGGGGCACTTCCGGGTTGAGGATGATGTCACCATTGTATATTATTTACTTTTCCGCATTAGGATAAGACCAAGGCGGGGAACACAAGTAACCGGATTCTAGGGTCCAGTGGGAGACCATTTCGAGGAGTCGAGACCGGGTCTCCTAACTCTAGAATTAGTAGGGTTGCTTGACGCCTCGTAGGGGTCTAGGGGTGTGGGATTGGCTATTCATCACGACCGTGGAATCCGTGTTTTATACAGGCTTAATTTAAAACCCGGAAATCCTAGTATATCCAATATTTCATATGTTTTATTCTGCTGCGATATTCTGTGATGTGATCAATGATTATATTCTGAGATGAATGCTTATATTATATATATATATATATATATATATTATATTGTTGCTTTCGTTTCATATGTGATGCTTAGGAAGCATAATAAATGGGACTTCATTAATGAGATTAATGAAATAAAAGAAACCTAAAAGATGTTGTAGAAACTTGTTTTAAAAACTGGTAGCTCTAGCTCTTGCTTTGCATAGCGGTATTCCTTATAGAATATCCAGCACCTTATTCGATAAGGAAAGAGCCAAGATCCCTTTACCGGGAGTGACCTCTTTAGCGAAACTAGCAGATACTACAAACTCGGTTTGTCTTTTGATTGCTTTTATAGTTTTTGCTTTGCATAGTGGTATTTGTGAAATATCCTGCACCTTATTCGATAAGGAAAGAGCCGAGATCCCTTCACCGGGAGTGACCTCTTTGGCAAAACTGGTAAAAGCCTCAAAAACACTCCTTTTTCAAAATCACTCGATTCTACAACGATATCAAGTTTATTATGCTCATGGTTTTCTTAAAAACCTGCGTAGCCCTCCGTCATTTCAGATAAGTACTTCATAGTATCCGTGCTACGTTTGTTGGCTTTCGTCAAGGCGTAGTGTGCGGTAGTTATTTATGCTTATCTGCATAAGCATATGATGCGATTGAGTTAGGGTAGTCGTGCGACTTTGTTGGCTTTCATTAAGGGTCGTGCGGGTGGGTTTAATTCAATCAGGAAATGTACGGGTTGAACTTGACTAGCAGCCTATGGTTTGTTGGCTTTCGTCAAGGTCATAGGATGCTAGGGGTAAAATAATATAGGGAATTTCAAGTGTTGAAATTTGCGATGAGATTGCATACCTCCTATGAGATAGTTGGATCCCGATACCCACTGTGTGTAAGAGTTACTCCTGGGAGAGTTTTACACATCACAATTAGCCGATCAAGTAGGTGTCTAGAAAAGTGTTAATAGGATTATGCCTCTAGGAAAACGAGATTTATTTTAATTAGGTCCGTGCGAAAGCGTGAGGAACCTCACTCAAAGTACCGACACTGGCTTGGCTGAAAGATTGGCGAACTTGTAGGGTGTAATTAATCCCGGCTAGTCTTTCCTTTTAGGGTTTGAAGGAAGATTTGAATAAAACAGTTGTTCCCCTCCGAACGGCGGGCTGCGACGTTAGGACGTCACGTGCCTGAGGTTCGGGGCAGATGCTATTTGGTTTTTATCCGTCCACCTCTTCGAAGATGCCAAGTTGATTTATGGCACCGTGTATCGAAGGTTTAGACGGATGCGGCCGATGTAGCAGACTTTGTCAGATTCCCCCTCGCTTGAGGGGTTTTTGATTGTGGGGACGCTCTTCCCTGCAGGCGCAAGCCCCTGCAGTTAATTACGCTACCGCTTTGCGGTAACAACTTTCTCCTTCTCCAGAATTTCACTTCGTGTCGTGTGTGTTTGTTTTGTTTGTGGCTGCCCGTGGATTGTATACGGAGACTTAGTGATGTCGTCGCCCGTAGGATGTGGATTAGTCCAAATCCGTGTTTGCTTAGATTTGGGTTTGGTGCTTTTTAGTTTAAGGATGCATTAGTCGCATTGCGGCTAAGATCAACTTAAACATTCATTAAGGATACATCAGTCCTATTTTAGACTAAGATCAACTTAACGTGGTGATTGATTTAATTATCTGGCCGTCGGGACTCGTCACCTCTCTGACGTCGTTGAGGGATTACAACGACAGGTGTCTGAGGAGTTCAGAGATGTACCCTCGAACCAAAGTTGAGTTGGGGTTTTATCGTTTAATTAAATATCTAAGGACACATTAACCGTATTTGGGGTTAAGATCAACTTAGACGGGACCGTTTAGATCCGACGGAAGAGCGTGTGGGCCCTATTGTGCCAGTTTAAGGACGTGATGGTCCATCGCCAGTTTAGGGACATAGTGGTCCATGTTCCAGTTTAGGGACGTGGTGGTCTATTATTAGTTTAGGGACGTTTCGGTCCGTCGCCAGTTTAGGGACGTGGTAGTCCGTCATTAGTTTAGGGACGTTTCGGTCCGATTTTAGTTTAGGGACGTTTTGGTCCGATTTTAGTTTAGGGACGTTTCGGTCCGATTTTAGATAAGTGGTCGTTGGGACCCGTCGCCTCTTTGACGTCATTGAGGAATTACAACGACAGGTGTCAAAGGGGTTCGGAGATATACCCTCGAACCAGTTGTAAATTGGTTTGGGAGAGCCATTTCGCTCAATCAATTTAATTTAAGGACTTACAGCCAGGATTGGGTTAAGTCCAATTTTTTTATTTATTTTAGGCTCTGCCTGACTGAAAGAATCGGTCCAAACAGGGCTCTGCCCTTTTATTATTGCAATTTAGTTTGGGCCAGGCCCTTTTGAATAATGAGTTGCAGGAACGCGAGAATTTTTACAAGCAGGGCTTTGCCCTTTTATTGTTCTGCAATTTAGTTTGGGCCAGGCCCTTTTAAATAATGAGTTTGCAGAAACTCAGGAATTTTCCAAACAGGGCTTTGCCCTTTTATTATTGCAATTTAATTTGGGCCAGGCCCAAAATAAGGGGTTGCAGAAACCCTAGAAATCTTCAGGTTTGAGAACACAAGTGCATGGCACTTTTGATCTGAATTTGGATCAAAGGAAAACAAGTTCTTCTTGTTTTTTCCTGATCATACAGAACCAAGGGTTCATATCAAGTGCAAGGCACTATTTCTTTTTTTTTTATTATTAACTTTTTAATATTCTTTTCTTCAGAAATTTTTACCTTCTCTTTTTTTTTGTTCTTGATCAATCTTCAAGAATTCTTTCTTTTCAGAAGTTTATCCTTCTCTTGATGATTCTCCTCCTTTTTTTTTTTTGAATGAGGTCTGGGCTCTTATTTATAGTACTCACAAATTTGTTAAATTTGTTACCAAGATCTTTCCTGAATAATTTTGGGAATTTTCCCACCATTGGATCTCTGATCCAAGGGTCTCTGTTTTACAGAAGAACAGAAAAGATTTACTCAAATTTTCATTCAGTTGCTGCGCAACTCACCAGCGCGTGACACGTGTCGCGCATCCATGCGCTTGCGCAGTTGCGATTGCGCAACTGCGCAGACACGTGTCGCGCATCCGTGCGCTTGCGCAGTTGCGATTGCGCAACTGCGCAGACACGTGTCACGCACCCGTGCGCTTGCGCAGTTGCGATTGCGCAACTGCGCAGACACGTGTCGCACATCCGTGCGCTTGCGCAGTTGCGATTGCGCAGACACGTGTCGCGCTGCCATGCATTTGCGCAGTTTAAGTCTTAATTTTGTTTTCTGAAGAGCCTTGCTCTGATGGGACGCACTGTCTCGGGCGTTACGCCGCCGAATCACCTTCTGCCATGTGGCAAATTGCGCGCTGCGCACGGAAACCGAAGCGTTGCTTCGAATTTTGAATTTTCAAAATTCAGTAGAGCCTTGCTCTGATTTGGGGAAACAGATGCCCCCCCACCGTTGCGCTCACGTGGCGCGCGCGTGAGTGCAACGGTGGCAAGATCCTGACCGTCGGATTGACGGGTCAAGTGAACAGGCGCAGGCGCCTATAAATAGGACCCTTGGTCCTTGGTAATTTTTTTACCATTCTCAAGAAATTAAATTTCAGAGCCTTGCTCTTACTTGAGAACTTCCAGAGCCTTGCTCTTGCGATTCCTTAAGAACTTCCAAGTTCTATCCTTAGAACCATTCTAGGTAAATTAAATTAATTTAATTTAAATCAAACTTAATTAACAGAGGCTTGCTCTTATAGATCTTTGATCTAAAGGAAACCCCTTTGGGGTTTCTTCAACAGAGCCTTGCTCTTATAGATCTTTGATCTAAAGGAAACCCCTTTGGGGTTTTTATTCACAGAGCCTTGCTCTCAAAAATTTGCAGAGACTCTGTTCTTAGGTTTTAACCCATGAACAGAGCCCTGCTTCATAAATCAACTAGAAAACTTTTTTTTTTTTAAAAGTTTCCATGGATCTTTAAGATCCCAAAATTTTAATTCTTAGGAGTTATAAATTTTTATTACTACTGCAGAGCTAGGCTCTTTTTTAAGAAGTTTTATTCCTTTGAAACAGGAGTTTGACAAATGTCACTCTGTGGCAGAGCTTTGCTCTGAAAAGAGGAGATCTTCTCCTTGTCTCTAGGGGTCCCCCCCCAATGAGGATATTCTCTTGGGGGTTCTTTTTATTGACTGATAGTCTCATCCAATGGTGGGATTGTCTCATCAAATGATGCGCCGTCATCTTGATTTTGTGGGTCCCCCTTTGGTCCCCTACCCGCTGCATCACAGTGTGGAGCAAGATTTTTATTTATTATTATTTTTTTATCATTATTTTTTTTTAATGTTTAAGCGCCAGGCCACTAATGATATATATATATTTTATGCAGGAAGGATGTCTGACGACTTGTCTTTTCCCTTCGTTCGCTCAGAAGGAGGGTTCCCACACGCACCAGTGGACCGGGTAGTGTTTGCCTTGATTAAAGATCGTGATCCTGAGTGCAAACATCTCCACCTATGGGGAAGGTGGTATAGCCAAATTATCCAAGGCCGCCGCAGTTTTAGTTCCGCCTCGCCTTCCGAACCCATAGTTACGATCCCCTATGCGGACAAACCCCCGGTGGAGTATGCCGTGGAGGTTAAAAATTGGAATTCAGACGACCTTCTCCAGCCTGCAATCGGCGCTATTCCGGTACAGCCGCCGCCGGCCATAGATATCTTGGGAAGGCGAATCTGTCAGGGTGAAGCACGCCCTTGGGGACAGGCTTACAATATTGGATTGAATCCGCGGCCACTTGCTGGATACCTGCCATGGGCCCGATACATTTTAGCGGCGAAAAGAGCTCACCTGACGAAGATTGGTCTATACTCCGCCGTCTACGTCTCGCTTTTCGAGTATCCTACTCCTCCAACGTGGTGGACAAAGGCCTTCATTGAACAATGGAATATCCCCACACATACTTTCCTGGCAGCGGATAGGGAAGTTTCCATTTCTCTAGAGGAATTCGTTGAGCTTTCAGGTTTACCGGCGAGGGGGGAGCACTACGAAGAGCTGCTTCCTCCTGATGAGTACGTCTTTGCCACCAAGCAGGTGGTACTCGACTTGACTCCGGAAAATGCCATCCAGCATCAGCATCCGGGCTTGGTGAAGGTGTTGGAGATTTACGAGGAGCTTCATTTGGAATTGGGCGACCGAGGCGTTAGTTTCGCGGACTTCATTGCTCGTTTTATTCGCCCGGAATTTTTATCAGAGCAAGGTGAGAAGTTCGCCCAACTTGCTGATCCTTTTGGTTTCGGCCTGGACCGCCAACCTTCATCGGAAATTGATCAGCGAAGTTTTTACCTTCCCGGCACTGTTAGCGTCCCTTTCTCAGAGATCGCCGTTCCTGGCATGGATGAAGAGACCTTCTTCATCGGGTTCTTAGGTCTGTGGCTGTGCAGCTTCGCGCTTCCCATGCACCCACGCCTCATGCGGTCTTCTGTCTTTTACCCGGCGCATCGAATGGTGGCCGGTCTGCAGTTATCAGTGGGGATCGCCGGGTTGGCTCACCTCTACAATGGACTTAGCATAGCGGCGGACGCTAATGAGCCTGGGGTACAGCCTGCTAACTTCCCGATGCACTACTTCACTTCTTGGATGGAGCTGCATGTTCGAGGAGTGTTTGGTGCCCACAAAACTCATCCCTTCTTTGAGAGATTCACACTTCCAAGAATCATGCGATTGGTCGGGGCTTCCATCGTGTTTGCGCCTCCGCGGGAGTCTAGGGGACTGCTTCTGCGTTCGCATCTAGTCGGGGCGAAGACCTCTTTTGTGGATAAGGTCATCACCATGGGTTCCGAGACCACTAAGTCGGTGGTGCCGCTGCGTGATGACTTTAAGGGTGGTGTCTCCGTGTTGAAGGCTCGAAAAATCCTCCATCTTTATTCCATTCGGCCGGGCTACTTGGTATTTAGGCAGAATGACACGGCCCTCTTCATGAGGTATAACCCACATCGATTTGCCCGGCAATCGAGTTATAACCAAGGAGTCCCGTTGGAAGCCTTCTTAAGAACACCTGCAGTCGGTCCAGAGGGAGTACGGAATGCGATGCATCACTTCATCCGGCTCAATACAGGCTCCTACTTTTTTATCAGTGAGCCCAGCTGTACCCCTAAGATACTCAATTCGTATGTGGCCTGGTACGCGCACGCGATGGGCCCAATCATCTTGATGGAGAAACGTCTATTGGTCGATCGTAGGGCTGCGCCTCCCGGCGGCAATCGCAAGGCTCCATTGCAGCCCAGGGTTCAGGTTATCCCTCCGACGAAAGAGGCCGGAGCAGATCGACCACGGGTGTTGGCCCCTCCGCGTGGACTGCCACTGCCTACTACGGTGGATGCCCCAACGGCGCCCCGTGCTCCGACAAAGACGGTTAAAGCGGCATCGCTGGAGTCGGGTGCAGGAGCGGACATCGGGACTCGCCGCCCGAAAGTGACTGCCAAAACTGGCAAGCGCAAAGCTGCTCCCAGTGGGTCCAAGGCTGGCGGGCAAAAGAAGAAGAAGTCCACTTTATCCCTCGACGCGATTCTTAACTTAGAGTCCGCGGCTCATCCTGCCGAGACTATATGTGAGTATGGCAGCAACGAGGGTTTCGTGGTGGACCCTGAGGACACCAACCTAGCCGCCGCCATTGTAGCTTCGGAGCGATCGGCGAGGCTCGAAGCAATATTAAGCAGACTCGCTGAGTCAGGTAATCCTCAGCCTCCTTATTTGTCATTTTATCCCACTTTTTATTATTATCTTTAGCTAATATTTGCCTCATTTTCAACAGGTGTATCCACTGAAGAGGCCATTGCTGCCTCTCTGAAGACCTTCCAGGAGGAGGAGAAGAAGCGTACCCTAGCGAGCGTCGGTATGTTTTATCCCTTTCTCTTTTATACGGAAAGTTCGTTATCTTTTTATGATAGTCGACCTGACCTTCTCTTGTTTCTTTACAGGGGTTGTATTAATCGGCGCAAGGACCCTTCCTAAGCCCGTCATCAAAGTCCCAGCTCCGTCGAAGCTGCCGCAAGAGCCTCGGCTTGATGCAACAACGAGGGATGCTCTGAAAAATCTGGAGGCATCCCTCTACACGGATGAGGAGGCTTCGCTCAAGGAAGCTCTGATGGCATCTGTCTCATCGGCTCAAGAGGAGCGGAAGCGGTCCAGACGCGAAGCTAAGGCGCGCAGAGCTGCTCTGGCCGCAGGAGCGGGCCCTAGCACTGTTCCTTACGCTAGTACTCCTTCTGAAGAGCCCCCTGTGGCTTTGTCTACCGCTCATCGGCAAGTTGCGCGCGCGGTTCGGAACGCCAATGATAAATCCGCTTCAGGTAGTACTCCTTTCAGAGCCTTGTTGTATGACTTGTAAAACTATTGGCTTATACATATCTCATCTTGCAGGGTCAAGTCCAACTGAGGGGGAGGCGGAGACGACCGTCGAACCCAAGGGAGCGGAAGAAGCGGTACTCGCCGAACCCGAACCGACAGTGGACAACTTTGTCGAGGCCATGGGGCCTGGAGCCGAGATTGAGGAACCTACCGCGGAGAAAGTCATTGATGCCGTACCCGAAGTGGCGGCAGATGAGATGATTGTCTCGACCGAGCCGAAGGCGGTAGAGGGCGAGGTACTTGAGGCTGGGGACCTCGTTGTGCCGATGGACGGGGCAGCTGTAATCGCTGATCCTGAGGGAGCAGCAGGTGAGGCGGCCATGATTCCTGAGGACGAGCTAGGCGCTCCTTCTCAGGAATCTGGCAATGTTCCTATCTTGGCCCTCCCTGTCTATGGTTCCCCGCCGCCTGCAGAGCTTGAGAGCATAACAACGGTTCCCCTTGAGTCGGGTGATGAAGCTACAGGCGGTGGTCTTCCGTCAGTGGAGGAAGGGACTGCCTCAGTTTCTGCTGGCAGCTCGTCAGGTAAAAATTTTTTGTCACCAGCGTTTCCCCTTTTTTTTTGTATATCTTGTGATCTCTTCTAACAAGCTTGTTCTTGCAGGTGCGGCCAGTACCGATGCTCCATTGCTCGAGGGGGCACCGTCAACTACTGCTTTGGCAGTAGTCACCTCCCCGTCTTCCCTTGTACCGTCACGGATGTTGGAAGGTATGGGTTCACGACTTATGCATTAATCTTTCAAAAATGCGGCTTTTGTACTAACGTTACACTATTGTGCCTTTGCAGGAGTGCTTTTTGATCACCTATATCAAGTGTTGCTCCCGCACTTCTCTTTCCCATCCGAACTCGCTTCTCCCTCTAGTGGCGCCGGTAATATCTTTGTTTACCCCTTTTTTCTAGCAATGGGACGATTTCTGACTTTTCCTTTTCTTTATTGCAGTGCCACAAATCGAAGGAGGGGATGCAAGCCCTGTCGCGCTACCGGCCCTCCCGGCTTTGCCGTCCGCTGTACCTGGTATGGTAAATTTCCTTTTGGTAATCCTTCAACATCTTTTGAACCGTCGTTTAAACCTGTTTTGTTTTGCAGCTATTGTTCCGGCTTCGGTCCCCTTCGAGGCTCGCGTCCTTTTACCGGCAGGCCCCTTTTTGAGACGTCCGTCTTCAAAGGGTGCGGTGATGAGTCTAGGCATGCTGAGCGGGTATATCGACGAGCTCAGCATGGACGCTCTCCCTTCCGCTGCAGATTTCGCTGTGGATGTTAACCCCATGTTAGCGGCGCTCGTAACTTTTCACAGCGAAGGCGTCGTTGAATCTTGGGTTAATCACTGCAGGGAGATTGAGGCTTGCTTGTACCGGCTGGAGTTGACGCGCCCTGCTCCCGAAGTTTTAGCTCTGAGCGCCCAACGCACAACTTGGCTCGAGCAAAGCACTTCGCACTCCCGCCACTTGGAGCAAGAAGCAGCTCGGAGACTAAGGGAATGCCAAAAGACCTCAAATGAAACGGCCCATCTGCGCGCTGAGGTTGAGGCAAATGCTGCCCAAGTGAAGACTATCTTTGAGGGTCTCTTGGAGCGCATCTCCCATGGGCTAAATTTAAAGAGGAAGCTTGACGTGGCTGAGCGCCATATCCCAAGTCGGGAGGCTGCTTATCAGGGCGTGAGGGAGCAGCTTGCACTGGTCTTGCGGCGACGAGCCCAAGTGGAGGCAGAGTTGACGGCGGTAGCCGAGCAGGAGAAGGCGTGGAAGGAGATATGCGAGCGATTGCTACATCTGTGCAAGACGCTCCCTTCCCAGTAGCTGCCATTGTATCAATATACTTGTAATTTTCTTTTTTTTTGAATAAGATGTATACATTCTTTATTCTTTTATACGATTCGCCATGTACTTGATTGAGTTAATAAATAAAGATACACATTTTTTTTTTTGCAATGTCTTGTATCATTTCTTTGCTTTCTCCCTTCTCTTATTATCAGCATGCTGTCTTGATAAAAATGATTGACAGGTAACAGAGTAAGCATTTTGGTTTCTTCAAGATATAACGATGGCTTAGGCCGCAGGTTCGGATCTGCTGCCTAAGACTTTTCAACTCTATGAGCCGTGAGGGTCTCATAGAGACTTTTCTCCCTACGGATCGAGATGATCTCGTAAGTGGATTTTCTCCTTAGGAATCGTGAGGATTCCCAAGTGTAGTTTTCTCTCATAGGTCGAAAGGATCTTATGAGAGAATTTCTCCCTCTTACGAGTCGAGAGGGCTCGTGAGCGGTTGTTTCCCTCTTTGTCGAGAATCGACTTCAGAGAGTGAGACCCGTGAATAGTATGCAAGAGACCATTTAGGATTGACTTGCAGGATCCCATTGCCCTTCTTACGAGTCGAGAGGGCTCGTAAGCGGTTGTTTCCCTCTTTGTCGAGAATCGACTTCAGAGAGTGAGACCCGTGAATAGTATGCAAGAGACCATTTAGGATTGACTTGCAGGATCCCATTGTTCAGGAAGCAAGTTTTTGAATCCTTATTGCCCGAGATGTGAGTCAGAAAAGCTCTCGTCACAGAGTGTTTGTATCCGTGAGTTGAGAAGTTTTGCGAGGGATTATTTGTTTCCCAAGTGCCAAGGATTATTTGTGTCCTTGGGGTTTGAAACGAGTCGATGGTTCCCACGGAGGCGCTGGTGGCTCTGCGAGTCGACGCGGATCAGAAGGCTCTCGTCAAGGAGTGTTTGTATCCGTGAGTTGAGAAGTTTTGCGAGGGATTATTTGTTTCCCAAGCGCCAAGGATTATTTGTGTCCTTGGGGTTTGAAACGAGTCGATGGTTCCCACGGAGGCGCTGGTGGCTCTGCGAGTCGACGCGGATCAGAAGGCTCTCGTCAAGGAGTGTTTGTATCCGTGAGTTGAGAAGTTTTGCGAGGGATTATTTGTTTCCCAAGCGCCAAGGATTATTTGTGTCCTTGGGGTTTGAAACGAGTCGATGGTTCCCACGGAGGCGCTGGTGGCTCTGCGAGTCGACGCGGATCAGAAGGCTCTCATCAAGGAGTGTTTGTATCCGTGAGTTGAGAAGTTTTGCGAGGGATTATTTGTTTCCCAAGCGCCAAGGATTATTTGTGTCCTTGGGGTTTGAAACGAGTCGATGGTTCCCACGGAGGCGCTGGTGGCTCTGCGAGTCGACGCGGATCAGAAGGCTCTCGTCAAGGAGTGTTTGTATCCGTGAGTTGAGAAGTTTTGCGAGGGATTATTTGTTTCCCAAGCGCCAAGGATTATTTGTGTCCTTGGGGTTTGAAACGAGTCGATGGTTCCCACGGAGGCGCTGGTGGCTCTGCGAGTCGACGCGGATCAGAAGGCTCTCGTCAAGGAGTGTTTGTATCCGTGAGTTGAGAAGTTTTGCTGAAGTCGTTGGTTTCTTCGGTTGAAATGAACCGTTGGGGTTTAACTTCGTCGTTTGACGGAATCCGCTGGGGAAGTATGGTTTCTTCTCTGTTTGCGCCCTTGGATTGTATACAGGGATCGATGTGATCTTAACTGTAGGGCCGAAGTTTCATCATTTCTTATTTTTGTTTTATTTTATTTCCGCGATGCTCTATCATTTCAGCTTTTATATCGCGAAGGTCGCGATTGCCCAATCATTTCGGCTATTTTTCGCGGTGCCCAATCATTTCGGCTTTTTTATTTTATCTTTACTCGTTGCTTTTTATTACGAGTTGCCCGATCATTTCGGCTATTTTGCATGCATACATTTTACTTGCTGCTTTTTATTGCAAGTTGCCCTATCATTTCGGCTATTTTGTATGCATGAGCGGCCTACTGGCTTTCGCCATAAACCTGAAATTGGACACCGATTTCGGCATCAGCACCGCTGCAACTGGAATATTGCCAGGAGCGAATCATCATTTGCCTCCGTTATTGTCGAATAAAGGGGGCTTAGCGATCAGGGTTAGGGACCTGTCGACTAAGGCTTTCGATTTCATGAGCCGTAAGGGTCTCATAAAGGTATTTCTCCCTACAAGTCGTGAGGATCTTGTAGGTGTATTTTCTCCTTAGGAACCGTGAGGGTTCCTAAGTGTTTTGTTCTTCTGTAAGTCGTAAGGATCCTACAGGAGGGTTTTCTCCTCATAAATCGAGGGGATTTATAAGGGTTGTTTACCATGCGAACGTATTCCCAGTTATGGATGAAATTTGGCGAGGGAAATGTTTATTCGCGCCCGTGGATTGTATACAAGGGTCAATATTGAGCCACTTGTAGGGCAATATTGGAAGTTTGTGGGGGCTTGCTTAAGCACAGGTTTAGGTTTCTGTAACTTAAGACTTTCAAATCTCATGAGCCGTGAGGGTCCCATACGAGAGTTCTCCTTACGAGTCGTGAGGATCTCGCAAGTGTATTTTCTCCTTAGGAATCGTGGGGATTCCTAAGTGTGTTGTTCCCTTATGAGTCGTAAGGATCTCACGCGGGTGGTTTCTCCTTACAGGGTCGAGAGGACTCTGTAAGGGTTCTTTAACGAAGTTGCGCCCTTTCGGGTTTTCACAAACATTCGTCGGTAGTCCTGCTGTTTTTACTCACGGAGCCCTTTCGGGTTTTCATCCGTGCCCATTTTGCTTATGGACATACCGTTTTTATTTATTATATATATATATATATATATTTTTATTTTTTTTTTACGAGGTCGCGCCCTTTCGGGTTCTCACGAACACTCGCCGGTAGTCCTGCTGTTTTTACTCATGGAGCCCTTTCGGGTTTTCATCCGTGCCCTTTTTTGCTTATGGACATACCGTTTTTTTTTTATTTTATTTTTATATGTTTTTTTTTTATATATCTCGTCAGCCTAAAGATGCTGCGGTAGTAGTTTAAAGACGTTTCGGTCTGCTATTAGTTTAAGGACATTTCGGTCCGCCGTTGAGAGGGCTGGCTACTGCTTATAAAGCTTGAGCTTAGGAAGATAGCGAGCGGACATAGTCGTCGTCATCTATCATTGACCTAAACTAAGGCTCGTTAAGCGTAGTATTTCTTTAGGAAGCGACCGTTTATTGGCCTGAAAGGTCTTTCACCGTGCATGTCCATGAGTAGATAGGCCCCGCCCTGGTAGACCTTATCAATGATGTACGGTCCTTCATAGTTTGGCTCAAACTTTCCCCGCTTGGCGCGATTGGGGATCATGGGCCTTTTGACGACTAGCACGAGTTCGCCTTGGTGGAATGTCCTCGGGCGGCTCAATCTTTCATATGAGCGCGTCATCTTTGCTTTATAAGCTTCCAGATTTTGCTGTGCTAGAAGCCGGATTTCGTCAAGGGCGTCAAGCTCTTCAAACCGAAGGTGAGCATTTTCTTCGTCCGTCAACTCGTAATGGACTGCCACTCGTAGAGAGGGTAATTCTATCTCGAGGGGGAGTACTGCTTCCGTCCCAAATACCAACGCGTATGGCGTTGTGTTTGTGGCCGTTTTAAATGTAGTTCGATACGCCCAAAGAGCCTCTTGCAATCTTTCGTGCCAATCTCTCTTATTTCGTGACACTGTTTTCTTCATGATCTTCGTCAAGGTCTTGTTGAAGGCCTCAGGTAGACCGTTAGCTCGCGGGTTATAAACTGAGGAATATCTCCAGTCTATATTGTGCTGCTGTGCGAAGCGGCTAATCTTATGACTTCGGTAGGCTGGCCCATTGTCATAGATGATCCTTCTTGGGGTTCCAAACCGGTATATGACATGCGTTTTGAAGAAATGGAGGATGTTTTCCGTTTTCACTTCCCTCAACGGTACCGCTTCTACCCATTTGGAGAAGTAATCAGTCGTCGCCAAGATGAAACGATGTCCCTTTGACGATGCTGGTTCGATGGGACCGACTATGTCAGTTCCCCACATTTCAAATGGCCAACTAGCCACTGTTGGATGCAGTGGATTGGGATGCTGATGGATGAAGTCTCCATGAATTTGGCATGAATGACATTGCCTCGCGTATTCTAGGCAATCCTGCATCATCGTGGGCCAGTAGTAGCCCATCCACTTTATCTTTAACTTCATCTTAGGGCCTGCTTGGTGGGAACCGCAGAGTCCGTCGTGAACTTCTTGGACGACCCTTCTCGCTTCGTCAGGTCCTAAGCATCTCAACCACAGAGAATCGAATGACCTCTTGTACAGAGTATCATTGACGAAGGCAAAAGACAGAGCTCGTTTCGTGAGCTGATGTCTTGTGGACGCTTCTTCAGGTATTCGGTGGAACTTGAAGTAATCTATGAAGACTTCTCTCCAGTCCCCGGTATTTTCCCAGTCTTTTACTTGCAGGGTTGTCTCCTCTTTCGCTCCTTTTTCTTCAGACGATTCCGGAGATATTTCTGTTGGGGCGAGCACTCGACGGCTTTGCACCACGATTCTAACGTCGTCGAGGTTCTCGTCAGCCAGTTCTTTAGCAAGTTTGGCTAGTGCGTCTGCTTTGCTGTTTTCCGCGCGCGGTATGCTTTCCAACGTGTAAGAGGGAATTTGGGTTAGCAGTTGTTGCACTTTTTCACCGTATTTTACCAATTCCGGTTTACATGTTTGGTAATCGCCGTTTACTTGACTGACGACCAGTTGGGAGTCCCCGTATATGAGGAGGCTCTCAATTCCCATATCAATGGCGATCTCAAGGCCTGCTATCAGAGTTTCATATTCAGCTTCATTATTCGTCCTCGGCTCTGCTAAGGAGAAGGCGAAGCGCATTATTCCTCCTTGGGGAGTCACAAAGATGAGTCCCACCCCCGATTTGATCGTTGGCGTACTTTGTTTGTGCTTTTTCATAGAAGACGCTCCATCGAAGTAAAGCTCCCAACGGGTATCACCACTGTCGATTGCGTCAAATGCATGTCTGTCTGGCAAATCGCAGTTTAATGGAGAGTCGGCAGGTATGGGATGCTCAGCAAGGAAGTCAGCGATGGCCTGGCCTTTTACTGCCTTGAGAGGTTGATATGTTATGGAAAATTCCATCAAGAGCAGGGCCCATTTAGCGAGTCGTCCGGTCAATATGGCTTTTGACATTAAATATTTGAGAGGGTCCACTTTTGAAATCAGACGGACCTCGTGCGCCAACGCATAGTGCCTAAGCTTTGTTATTGCGAAGATCAATGCCAGGCAGTGTTTTTCAATGGGAGAATAGTTGCTTTCTGCCCCCAGCAGCACTCGACTTAAGTAGTAGAGCGCCCTTTCTTTCCCTTGATCGTTCTCTTGTGCCCATAATGCGCCTAAGGAACCTTCGAGGGCGGTTGTATAAAGAATAAGAGGCTTCCCCTTAACCGGAGCAGCCAACACCGGCGGGTTCTGCAGGTATTGCTTGATCTCATCCAGTGCGCCTTGGCATTTTTGATCCCAAACGAATGGGGTTCCCTTCTTCATCAGGTGACTATAAGGGCGGCACTTTCCTGAAAGGTTGGCTATAAATCGCCGTATGTATGCGAGTTTCCCTTGGAGAGACCGCAACTGTTTGAGAGTCCTCGGCGGAGGCATTTCCATGATCGCTTTGATCTTTAACGGATCTATTTCAATACCTCGGTGTCGAACGACGAATCCTAGGAATTTACCCGAGGAAACCCCGAACGCACATTTAAGAGGATTCATCTTCAAGTTGTATTGCCGAAGGCGTTGAAACACGATCTTCAAATGCTCGAGATGTTCCTCGTATGATTTGCTTTTAACCACAAGATCGTCGATATAGCATTCAACGATTTCATGTATGAGGTCGTCGAAGATTTTTGTCATGGCTCTCTGATAAGTAGCACCGGCGTTCTTCAAACCGAAGGGCATCACTTTATAACAAAATATACCAAGAGGAGTCCTGAAGGCTGTGTGCTTCTGGTCTTCGGGATGCATTTTTATCTGGTTATACCCCGACGAGCCGTCCATGAAGGAGAAAACCTCATGAGTGGATGTATTGTCTATCATAAGTTCAGTGACTGGCACTGGGAAATCATCTTTTGGGCAGGCTTTATTAAGATCCCGAAAGTCTACGCATATGCGCACTGTCCCATTTTTCTTCATCACTGGGACGATGTTGGCGATCCATTCGGGGTACTGAACTTCTTGGATGAAGCCAGAGTCGATTAACTTTCTGACTTCGGTATTTATGCTCATCTCAAGCTCGAGTCGCATTCTTCTCGGCGCCTGTTTGATCGGCTTGACGTCTGGGGATATTGCTAGTCTATGTACAGCAACTTCTGGATCTAGTCCCGGCATCTCGGAATAGTTCCATGCGAAGCAATCTTTATGTTGCACAAGGACGTCTTTTAACGCAGCCACCCTCTCTTCAGACAGCAGCTCGCTGACGAATGTCGGTCGCGGATCATTTACTGTCCCCAACTCGATTTTCCTGAGGTTATCTGCGGTAGTATGTATTCCATCCTCCAGTTCTTTTGGAGCTGAGGGAAATTCTGAGATTACCTCATCGCTGTTGTTTTCAAAGCACCAAGGGAAGTCGTTCATGTCCTCGGATTCTTCTTTTAATATTGTTACCACGTGGCAAGTGCGAATTTTCTGCCAATCCCAATGCGGAGTTGGTTTTTCTTTTGCAGCCTCGGGTTCGTGCTTCTGTGGTGGTGCTACCCTCCAGTTGTCAGAAAGCGCGAATTTGCCTAACTGATATTGGTCCTCAACCCAATTCTTGAAGGTAAAGCAATCTTCAAGCGGATGTCCTACCACTCGATGGTAAAAGCAATAATTTGGGTTGAATACTTCGCCCGCGTGCTCAGGGTGTTTAGACTCTGGCAACGTAAGCATTTGATGTTTTAGAGCGAGATCGAATATTTTCCTTGTTTTGTTCCGAGGAAATGAGTATGCTCGACCCATTTTCTTTCTGAGGGCTAAGTCAATAACGCTCGGCTCTCGGATGCGTGGCTTCTTAGCTCTGCTTTGTGGTTGTCGAGCGCCTCTCTTGCCTTTCGACTTGTTTTTGTTCTCGCGTCGAACCTTTCTTGTAGCAGGTTGACAAGGAGCGGCATCTTCGTTCTTTACTGCCTGTTGGAGGAGGCGCTGGGTCTTGGCTTTCTCATAGATTGCCATTTCACGATCATGATCATCTCGGGCTTTTTGACTCGCATCCTTTATAAGTTTGCTCATCTGGTCTTCAGACGATGGACTGGGAGGTCTTGCATCAGGAACTCTTGCTGATTCAGGATTAGCGTCTTCCCATTGAGCGTCCGCTTCTTCATCAAAGTCATACATGGCATAACAGCTGTTTATTAACTCCCGTTTCTTTGGCCGGATGTACCCGAGCCCTTTTGTTTCCGTTCTCCCGTTAGGCAGTTTGCATTGAGTTCCGGGAACGTTCCAGACCTTGTCATAGAATTTGGCTTTTCTGATGGTCTGTGTGAAGGACATCCCTTGGCGTTTCAGCAGTTTCTTCAAACCTTCGGTATAATATCTGGGAAGACGGATAGGCTGAAGCCTGTCGAGCGTGGGATCCGCGCCATGCCAAATTTCTTTTTCCACCTTGTTTTCTTCAGAACGGTAGAATAGGATTGCCTTCTCGCCTTTTCTTCCGGGAGGGATATAGAATGTCTGCAATTCTTCTACGCTGTTGGTGTCGAGTGCATCCAGTTCTTTGTAATGTTCAAGCGGCACCATGGTTACCTGCAGACTTCGCTCTTCATCAGTGGAAATCTGTATTGAGGGCCGAGCGGGGAATACAGCATAAACTTCATCCTCTGAGTCACTACCGAAGATCAATGAAGGAACAGATGGTCCTGGCCTGGTGGACTGGGACGGACCTGAATAAATTATATCCTCCTCCTCCTCGGTGTCACTGCCGAAGACAGGGATGGTTGCGTTAGTTTTGTTCTCCGGTTTGTGACACCTTTCCGTGTCTTCGAAACTCGGTAGGAAGTATTTGGCATCTTCATACTTGCGAACTTCGTTCACGGAAAATGGATTCAACTCTCCTGCCACTGTGTACTCGAGGCCGTCCCTAGAATACTTCATGCACTGATGCTGTGTAGAAGGGATGATATTGTATTCGTGTAACCATGGTCGGCCGAGCAGAGCATTGTAGCACGTCTTGGCGTCTATAACATGGAATTTGATGTCTGTGACGAGCAACCCGAAGCGCAGCGTCAATATCACAGATCCAAGAGTCTTTGAGGATTGAGAGTCGAAACCGGAGATGGTGATTTTGTCCCGGGCGAGGTGTTGGACACTCATGAAAATCTCTTTTAACACTCGCACATTGAGTAAATTGACAGACGATCCGTTATCGACCAAGATTTTTCCTATCTTTATGTCATGGCAGTATCCTGAGACATAAAGGGGGCGATTGTGTTCACACGTCCCGAGGAGAAGGTCTTCATCACCAAAAGCAACGTCGGCTGTGTGCACCTCTTCCAATTCATCCTTCATCTTTTGTTCGGCTAAGAAGGCTTGGAACTGGTCCGGATCCTGTAGGGCCTTAATCAAAGAATCCCTCGCCTCTTTTGATAGCAATAGGGCATCGAGAATGCTGAGTTGTGAGGGTAGCTTTCTCAGATGCGCCAAGACATTGTAATCTACTTTATTCCTTTTTGGGGGATTCTTGGCGGTTAACTCTTTCGCAACTTGGTCATCCAAAGCGATGTTTTCAGAGACCTTCTCTTTCCCTTTGTTTTTCTTGTTCAAGGGTCCGAGGTTCTTTTCGGGTAATGTTCGATTGCGCAGCTGTATATTCTCGCAGGCCTTTGGTTCTTTTTCTTTTCCCGAAGTGGATTCTTCGAAGAGGGGACCAAGCTCTAGCTCTTCATCGGAGTCGCTCCCAAATGTAGGCACTTGTGACCCGGAAGTGTTAACATGTGGCAATTGCCGGCAGTTCTTTCAAGTTCTTTAGTCGTATTTCTTTGCTCTCGGCGAATTTTACGTTTTTCCCGTTTAAATCGTTGTCGATTAGCGACGTATCCTTGCCACCATCCATTGAAAGCTTTGCAATCTTGGGTGGAATGTGAGACCTTCTGATGGTATAAGCAATAAGAGGGGTGCATTTCTACCGCGCCAGTAACTTTTTCTTCAGAGGGTGGTAGCTTCATGCCCATCGATATGGCCTTAGCAAATTTCTTTTTTATCTTGAATTGGCTTTTGTCAGTGGTGGAGGCATTTTGCTCCAACGGGATCATTTCGGCTCCTTCCTCAAGTCGCTGACGCTTGGCCCTTTCGAATATAGCCGTCTCGCATTCTCGATCAGCCTTGCTTTTCAACCGTGCTTCATTAAGAAACGCGCTAATCATTTCAACTGGTAACCCTGGGGTTCTTGATTCGGCATTTGCCCCCAGCGTTTCAGTGCCAGAAGTTCCTTCATCGTTCGTGGTCGAATGGGAGATCATATGACAGCTTGCTACATATTCGTCAGATTCATCCGATGAACTTTCTCCTTCATCTTCTTTTTGGAAGACGTGATCAAGGAAATCTTGGAGCGTGATGGGAGTCCGTGCCTTTTGGTTGTACTCATCCAGCGCATCGATTTGCTTTTGTAAGTCCGTGCGCTTGTCACTAGGCTTCACGGGCTTCTTAGATTTCTTCTTCTTCTTTTTAGAAGATTTTGACGGCTGACCATGAGTGCTTGAACTGCCACCATCGGTCTTCGGAATCGGTCGTGGCTTCAACATCCCCTCGATAACCTGCGGTTCCAAGGGGTTCTTCCACTTGACCGCTGGACAGGTTTGAAGATCATTTAGCATTCTCCTCGTTTTGGCTGATAATACAACCTCCCAGGGAGTTTCTTCAATGACGGAGCAGGTTGCCCCCGGCGTATTCGTCCCCTTATAGGTGTGGGGTTGCGGAGGGTTCACCTTCCATTTGTCAGACAGCGCAAATTTGCCTTGACGGTATTGATTCTCAAGCCAATTTTTGAAAACGTAACAGTCTTCGATTGGATGTCCCAACACTCTATGATAAGGGCAGTAATTAGGATTGTTGACGTCACTTGGTTGCGACGGACGTTTTGGATCTGGCAGATTTATGAGCCTGTTGCGCAATGCCAGCTCGAATAACCTCCTTGTTTTATCATGGGGGAAGGAGTAAGCACGTCCCATCCTGTCCTCAAGGGGTACGTATGGACGCGTATTATTTGGACGAGCAACCGGCTTCAAATCGTTCGGTTGTTGTTGGGCATTAGCGACGACGATCGCTTTTCCCTTTCCTTTGTCATTTCGGGAATCCGGCTTCGGGAGAGGGGGTTTATGGCCCATCTGGTCCATCTGCGCCAATTTGTCGATCAAAGCCTGGAAGGAAGTCGGCTTGAAGAACATCATAAATTGTGAAATGGTTGCTTGTGGATCGAGTGTTCCAACAAACATTCCCACCGCAGGGGCTTCTTCTATGCGCTGTTCACATTTAGACCATAGATTACGCCACCGTATAGCGTACTGAACTCACGTCTCGCCGGGTTTTACCCTGGCGTTAATCAATGCCGTCATTAGGGTACGCTCGCTGGCACTTGCAAAACGTTGGGTGAAGAGCAGCTCCATCTCCGCAAAGGTTTTAATAGAGTCGTTGGGGAGCTCGGAATACCACTCGAAAGCCGTATCTGATAAGCTTCCAACAAATTGGCGCAGCAAGAGCTTATCGTCGCCTCCAGTGTTACCACAAAGCGCCCTGAATTGGGCAACATGTTGATGGGGATTGCCGGTCCCCTTGTAGACATGAAACTTAGGAATTGTGTAACCTGGCGGGTACTTGATTTGGTCATACCAGCCCGGATATGGCGGCCCTGTTTTCACGATCTGACCGGCTGCTTCAATTGCCTGATGCACCCGTATTTGTTGGGCGATATATTCATCCAAATCAGCTTTTGATATGGTATCCTCTTTAGCTGCGGATAGAGCCGGTGGAGGATTCGATGTCTCTCCCCTATCATCTTCAAGAATGATCGGGGGATCTCCAGCAGGTGGATCTGGTTGGATCATCATACCCACCATATCCTGGAACAGGAGGGCCATTTTCTTTATGTTGGCCGCCTGTTCCGCAGCCTCTTTATCTTTCTTCTCTAGCACGCGCCGAAGGAATTCGGCGTCCGTCTCTTGTTCGTGACGTTCTTCTGAGGATGTTTCCGGGGTTTCTTTCGGCCCAGTGAGTGCAGCCATTGTGGTCATCATCTCCTGGAGCTTTTGTTGCTGCTCCTGAGATTTGGTCACTGACCGGGTAAGCAGTCGGTGACCCGTAGAAGTACGGCTTTCATCTTTTCCCGAAGCCATATAGACCGTATGTACTATCATGCCCCCTGACTTGGGGCGTTTGGGTTCGCCGCTTTTAGATTTTGTCATCGTCGCGGGAGCTTTCTCTGGTCTTTTCCTTTTATGGACCTTTGAGGTTGAAGGAGCCGCTGAAGTGGGCATCCTAGCATTTGTTGCCCCCTGCCGTTTAATGGGGGGGTTCTTGTCTTTTTCCACCTTCGCCCTTTTCTGGCGACGGAAGTGGTCTGAGTCAATCACGGAGTCTTGAACTCTCCGCCAGACTTTATAAATTTTGGACGACAGCCGTTGAGAGGGCTGTTCTTGTTTTGCCTCCGGAGCTTTCTCCACGGGCGGAGGAGATCTTTTCAATACGGCGATTGGGGAGTTCTTTCTCACTTTCCTCAGTAATTCAAAGCTGTTCCCAGTTGGAACAGCAGCGTTGACCTCCGCCACTGGAGCAGGCGGGGTTAGCCCTGAAGGGGAGTTGCCCCCTGCTTTCCTTATTCGTTGCCAATGACGACGTCGCGCACGACGAGCCATTGGGACTGGCTCGGAAATCGGGATAGTTTCTTGTTGCCCCCTATTTGGGTGTGGGGTAACTGCCGGTGTCAGCCTATCAAAGACTGATGCTTTTTGACCAGCTGAAGGAGGAGTAGGAACCGTCAATCTTGTGAAGACTGACTTTCTGATAGGAGAAGCCGCTTCAACGACTTCCGAAGCTGTGGCCGTTGCCCTCTTTGGGACAGCCACTTTATGATCCTGACCTAGCCTGGTAAAAACAGAGGCTGTCGGTTTAGTAGCAGGCGACCCGTTGACAGGGGTCGTGGTAGCAGTGAGCCGGTCAAATACCGACTTCTTGTTCGCTTCTGGTGCGGATATCGGCATAGAGAAGCTTGCAGGGGGGACCATGGTCCCGAAAAATAGGCCGGTGGTGGCCTGGGTCACCTGCTCTACCGGCAGAGTAAGGAAAGAGGCCGCTTGTGGCCCATATGTTACACCTCTCGGTGAGGTGGAGCGTCCGTTGCAGTGGTGCTTCGCGCATTTGGTGCAGTGGGAATCCATGGATACTTGAGTTCTGCGCCAGACAAGAAACCAAATCTTAGCAATTTGAAATTCGAAGGCAACCATTTAACAAACCGCGATGGGTTCGCGAAGACGACACACGAAGTGTGGAGTGGAAAGAGGAAAAGGTCCCACCGGGCGTGCCAGAATCTGTTCCCCTCCGAACGGCGGCCTGCGACGTTAGGACGTCACGTGCCTGAGGTTCGGGGCAGATGCTATTTGGTTTTTATCCGTCCACCTCTTCGAAGATGCCAAGTTGATTTATGGCACCGTGTATCGCAGGTTTAGACGGATGCGGCCGATGTAGCAGACTTCATCAGATTCCCCCTCGCTTGAGGGGTTTTTGATTGTGGGGACGCTCTTCCCTGCAGGCGCAAGCCCCTGCAGTTAATTACGCTACCGCTTTGCGGTAACAACTTTCTCCTTCTCCAGAATTTCACTTCGTGTCGTGTGTGTTTGTTTTGTTTGTGGCTGCCCGTGGATTGTATACGGAGACTTAGTGATGTCGTCGCCCGTAGGACGTGGATTAGTCCAAATCCGTGTTTGCTTAGATTTGGGTTTGGTGCTTTTTAGTTTAAGGATGCATTAGTCGCATTGCGGCTAAGATCAACTTAAACATTCGTTAAGGATACATCAGTCCTATTTTAGACTAAGATCAACTTAACGTGGTGATTGATTTAATTATCTGGCCGTCGGGACTCGTCACCTCTCTGACGTCGTTGAGGGATTACAACGACAGGTGTTTGAGGAGTTCAGAGATGTACCCTCGAACCAAAGTTGAGTTGGGGTTTTATCGTTTAATTAAATATCTAAGGACACATTAACCGTATTTGGGGTTAAGATCAACTTAGACGGGACCGTTTAGATCCGACGGAAGAGCGTGTGGGCCCTATTGTGCCAGTTTAAGGACGTGATGGTCCATCGCCAGTTTAGGGACATAGTGGTCCATGTTCCAGTTTAGGGACGTGGTGGTCTATTATTAGTTTAGGGACGTTTCGGTCCGTCGCCAGTTTAGGGACGTGGTGGTCCGTCATTAGTTTAGGGACGTGGTGGTCCGTCATTAGTTTAGGGACGTTTCGGTCCGATTTTAGTTTAGGGACGTTTCGGTCCGATTTTAGTTTAGGGACGTTTCGGTCCGATTTTAGATAAGTGGTCGTTGGGACCCGTCGCCTCTTTGACGTCATTGAGGAATTACAACGACAGGTGTCAAAGGGGTTCGGAGATGTACCCTCGAACCAGTTGTAAATTGGTTTGGGAGAGCCATTTCGCTCAATCAATTTAATTTAAGGACTTACAGCCAGGATTGGGTTAAGTTCAATTTTTTATTTATTTTAGGCTCTGCCTGACTGAAAGAATCGGTCCAAACAGGGCTCTGCCCTTTTATTATTGCAATTTAGTTTGGGCCAGGCCCTTTTGAATAATGAGTTGCAGGAACTCGAGAATTTTTACAAGCAGGGCTTTGCCCTTTTATTGTTCTGCAATTTAGTTTGGGCCAGGCCCTTTTAAATAATGAGTTTGCAGAAACTCAGGAATTTTCCAAACAGGGCTTTGCCCTTTTATTATTGCAATTTAATTTGGGCCAGGCCCAAAATAAGGGGTTGCAGAAACCCTAGAAATCTTCAGGTTTGAGAACACAAGTGCATGGCACTTTTGATCTGAATTTGGATCAAAGGAAAACAAGTTCTTCTTGTTTTTTCCTGATCATACAGAACCAAGGGTTCATATCAAGTGCAAGGCACTATTTCTTTTTTTTTTATTATTAACTTTTTAATATTCTTTTCTTCAGAAATTTTTACCTTCTCTTTTTTTTTGTTCTTGATCAATCTTCAAGAATTCTTTCTTTTCAGAAGTTTATCCTTCTCTTGATGATTCTCCTCCTCTTTTTTTTTTGAATGAGGTCTGGGCTCTTATTTATAGTACTCACAAATTTGTTAAATTTGTTACCAAGATCTTTCCTGAATAATTTTAGGAATTTTCCCACCATTGGATCTCTGATCCAAGGGTCTCTGTTTTACAGAAGAACAGAAAAGATTTACTTAAATTTTCATTCAGTTGCTGCGCAACTCACCAGCGCGTGACACGTGTCGCGCATCCGTGCGCTTGCGCAGTTGCGATTGCGCAACTGCGCAGACACGTGTCGCGTACCCGTGCGCTTGCGCAGTTGCGATTGCGCAACAGCGCAGACACGTGTCGCGCACCCGTGCGCTTGCGCAGTTGCGATTGCGCAACTGCGCAGACACGTGTCGCGCTGCCATGCATTTGCGCAGTTTAAGTCTTAATTTTGTTTTCTGAAGAGCCTTGCTCTGATGGGACGCACTGTCTCGGGCGTTACGCCGCCGAATCACCTTCTGCCATGTGGCAAATTGCGCGCTGCGCACGGAAACCGAAGCGTTGCTTCGAATTTTGAATTTTCAAAATTCAGTAGAGCCTTGCTCTGATTGGGGGAAACAACAGTGGGAGCCATCCTGATTAGATAAAATAATAACCAATCTAATCTTTCAAGAGCATACGCTGAGTGTTTTCTTCTCTCTCTCTCTCTCTCCAGGTAGAGACCATGTCACGTCTTAATCAAGATAATAATACGGATGTATTGACCGAACCCGCTTGTTATACTGTGCTGGGGAACGTTGGTCCCGCTCCAACTTATAATTATTATAAGACCGAGCAGAAAATAGGGGTTACCAGAATTCCCGTGCCGCCCAAACGAAGAAAGTTCATGATGATGCATCTTCTTCGGGTGTATTCATTCCCAAGAACCGTCTCTCAGTATCCTCTACGTTCTGGGCATGTGATACCGGATCAGGATCCCACATATGTAATATGTTACATGGGCTACAGATAGGTAGAGAAATGAGAATAGGTGATAAGTTTCAAGAGTTGGAAATGGCACAATTGTTGCAGCTAAGTTGTTGGCAGTTATCATCCTGTATTATCAGAATACATTGATTTTGAACGAATGTTATTAGATACTGAACCTGATATACAGCATCATATCAGTCCCTTTATTTAGTAAAGAATGATATAATTTTGTATTGTTGGATAATGTTTTGAACATTTCCTATATCAAAAGTTGATCGGTTCAGGCACGTTATCTAAAAGCATATACGTTCTAATCAAACCACGATTCTTAACGTACATAACACACACAAGAGAAAGAGTTCAGAAATGAACGAATTCTTCTTGAAGCATTGTAGACTAGGTCATATCAATGCGACCCGACTAGCTAAGTTATATTTAGATGCATATTTAAATTAGTTTGAATTTATATTTTGTGAAACTTGCCAGTCTTGTCACAAAGATAAAATGACCATACCTCTGTTTATTGGAAACAGAGAAAGAGTTAGTGAACTCTTGGGATTGATACATGATGATGTATGTAAGTCCCATGTCTATACATGCCAGGACCGGTTCTTTGTACTTCATTACATTCACTGATGATCTCTCAAGATTCGGATATATGTTCCTGTTGAAACACAAGTCTGAAACTTTTGAGAAATTCAAAGAATATAAGTTATAAGTAGAGAACCAAAACAGGTATAAGTATTATGTCCTTTGATATGATCAGGGAGGAGAATACTTGAGCATGGAATTCCTGGACTATTCTAAAGGAGAATGAGATTCTCTCTCAGTATTACTCCTCCGTATACACCACAGTACATAGGTGTATCGGGGCGGAGCAATCGCACCCTATGTAATATGGTGTGCTTTATGATGAGTACTACTGAATTGCCTATTTACTTTTTAGGGCTTATGCACTTGAGAAGCTGCATACCTATTGAATAGGGTTCCAATCAAATCAGGTGCCTAGCACTCCATATGCGATATGGTATGGGAAGATCCCATCTGATAAGGATGTTAAGATTTAGGGTTGTCCGGCCTATGTCTAAAAGCAAAATCCGGACAAGCTCGAGGCAAGGTCAGTTCTATGGAAGTTTGTTGGATATCCCAAGCATTCGCAAGGAAATATCTTCTACCACACTGAGGAGCAAAAGGTGTTTTGTTTCTCAGCATGCCACTTTTTGGAAGGGGAATTTCTTGTGAAGAAATTAGTGGTCATGAGGTAGAACTAGAAAGAGTTCCAGCTATACAAACTGCAGCTGATGATTTGGTAGAACCGGAAGATTCAATAGATCCCAACGAACCTCAGCCTCTCCGTCGATCTGGTAAGGCTCCTCACCCACTTGAGAGATACTTCGGTTTTCTCTATGACGGTGGGAGCGAGGATTGCATCATGAGATGATGACCCAACTAGTTTCGAGCAGGCCATCAGGAGTGGGGACTCTGTGAGAATGGCTTGATGCTAAGCGATCTGAGATGGAATCCATATACAACAACAAAGTATGGACTTTGGTTGCTATATCTGAAGGGTTAAATCCCCATCAGGAGCAAGTGCATCTTGAGAAGATTACTTGGTGTATATGGAAAAGTTAAGACTTTCAAAGCTAAGACTTGTTGCAAAAGGTTCTCGTCATTGACCAGATGTGGATAATGATGAAACCTTTTCTAGTCCCTATGCTTAAGTCCATCCAGATCCTACTTTCCATTGCTATATACCATGACTACGATATCTGGCAGTTGGGTGTCATGACTGCTTTTCTAAACAGTGATTTAGAAGAGAGCGTCTATAAGTACACAGCCAGAGGGCTTCGTAGACAGTGGTAGCAGCGGAAACGTATGCAAGTTGTTTTATGGGATAAAACAGGCATCGCGGAGTTGGAATATCTGTTTTGATGTGGTAGTCAAAGCATTTGAATTCATCAAAATGGTAGATAAACCTTGTATATACAAAAAGGTAGTTGGGAGTATGGTGGTGATCCCCGTATTATACGTGGATGACATACTCTTGATAGGAAAGGAGTTTCCTATGCTACACTCGGTCATTCTCCTCTAATCACAAGGATTCTCCATATAGGATCAAGGTGATACCTCCTAAATCCTGGGTTTTGGATCTATGAGATAGATCTAAGTGGATGTAGGTGTAGTGAGATGGTATCAATCGATCCTGGGGAGAATCACTGGATAGCTTCTAGGGTGGTAAGGTCGACTGAATGTCAGTCACAGGCATTATCTTTACCCTCAGTGGAGGGACGGTATGTTGGAAGAGTTCCAAGCTAGATATCGTGGCAAACTAGATGATAAAGGATGGATACATTGCTACCAAGGATGCTACCAAAGAGGTAGTCTGGATGTATAAAAGTTCATGAGATGAACTTCGTTCCTACCATTGTGTGACAATGGAGTTGTGGCTTAGGCCTACGAAGCCCCGTCCCATCAGAGATCCAGACATATTCTTAGGCAGTATCACCTGATCATAGAGATGGTTGATCTCCAGGGAGATCGAGGTTAGGAGAGTAGACACAGAGGAGAACAGGGCGGATCCACTCACAAAGACCTTTTACCAAAAGAGACTTTTATGGGATGGTTGAGTATGAGATACTTCAACCACTATTGATTGTTGGGTATGGGATACTACAACACATGGCCCTAGTGCAAGCGGGAGATTGTTAGTTATATGTATGTCTGATTGTAAAGAATTTCTCGTTGTGTATATTTGAGAAAATTGTAAAGAAATCACAACCAAAAATTATTTGACCGCAATCAACTACGGTGTCGGATTGTAGATTGTAAGTGAGTGCGGATCGTCCACAGGGAAAGTGTAATCGTTCGTCTTTTGAATTAAATGAGTCGAAACTTTAAAGAAAACAAAACAAAACAATTCATGATTTAAATTTTGTATTTCAAGAAAAAGAAAATATCTAGATCTAAGAAAGCATTAAAAGATAGAATCAAGAATTGATCGTTTGATGATTTTTCCAAACCAAATATCAAGAATCGAAATGAGGCTCGTAGGAATCGATCGGATCTATAGATGTGATGTAATCTTACAATTACGTATTCTTATCCTTCGATGAATTGATACTAGATCGATGATGATCGATGAGAATTAGAGACTTCTTGTGAAACTAGGGTTTCATCTTATCTCTTGTTCTTTCATTGATATCATTCATATTCTAGCCTCTAGTAAATTCAAGAAACGATCGTAGATCCCTAATTTCGAGCGATCACAATCAAGAAAGCATCGCTACGAAACTAGGTCATCGATTCTTGAACTTGCTAGGGTTTACAAAGCTCGTAGGACTTAAAAATCGTATTAAGATTTGTTACATCATCATTCTACAATCGTCTCGACTCCTTTACGAGCGGAGTTTTACTCACACATCACAACAAGAACAACAAGAACAAATTGAGATCTAATTATGATGCAAGAATTAAAAGAAAGCAAGATTAAAGAATTTCACCTTTTATTTATATCAACAATTTCATTACATTCGCTCAAGAACTACAAGAGGAAGAATTCGATCGTCGACTTGGCTTCGCTCGTCTCCGTGGATCGCGGATCGGCTTGGATCACTTGCCCGATTGAAGATCGGCTCGGCTCCTAAAAGGTTGAAGGCTTCTCACTTGATTTGGTACTCAAGATCTTGGATTTGGAGTGGAATTAGGGTTAGGGTTTCGCACAAGCCTTGTCACGAGACTTGTGGAAGAAAATGGTGTAGAATGAACAACCTCATCCCTTAGATCTAGGTTCCTATTTATAGCCATCAAAACCCTAGATCTAGGATTTGAATTTTTAGTTTCCCTCCAAAAGTTTGTTAAATGAAATTCAAATTTCCCTCCAAAAGTTAGTTGAGTGAAATTTGAATTTCCCTCCAAAAGTTTGTTGGATGAAATTCAAATTTCCCTCCAAAAGTTTGTTAGATGAAATTTGAATTTCCCTCCAAAAGTTTGTTAAATGAAATTCAAATTTCCCTCCAAAAGTTAGTTGAGTGAAATTTAAATTTCCCTCCAAAAGTTTGTTGGATGAAATTCAAATTTCCCTCCAAAAGTTTGTTGGATGAAATTCAAATTTCCCTCCAAAAGTTTGTTGAGTGAAATTTGAATTTCCCTCCAAAAGTTTGTTGGATGAAATTCAAATTTCCCTCCAAAAGTTTGTTAGATGAAATTTGAATTTCCCTCCAAAAGTTTGTTGAGGAAATTTGAATTTCCCTCCAAAAGTTAGTTAGAGGAGAAACTTCAAGATGTGATTAGTTAGGAGGGAGCTTCTAGAAGAGGTTAGTTAGGAGCTTAATTAGGATTAGCCTTGCTTAATGATCTTTGCTGATCTGGCAGTAGCTTCGAGAGAATTCTGGAATTTGACATATCAGAAATGAATGTGGGCCCAGAGCTGAGAATTTTGCACTGAAAATAAAGTGATGACGTGGCAGAAACGCCGCGGAACCGCGGCGCAAGCCGGCTCCTGCCGCGGTTCCGCGGCTCTTTGGAGTCTTCATGGCTCGGTTCTTCTGTGCTGAACTTGGGCTAACATATGGGCCTTTATTGTATATGTTGAATTTAATATCTCCTTTTGAATTGCTACCAGATCTGAAATCATGGAGTTGGCGTAATTTTGATCAGCTCTTTGGTTTTTCTTCCGTATTTTCCTGCACAGACTCAAGACAAGTGTTGCGCAAAGACAGAAATGATGCGATGCCATGAAATGCGGTTAATTTCCTTTAAAGTGTCGGTTTAAAAGTCTAACACATGCATTCTCATATTTTGTGACAGATTTGCTAATATGTAGAATATGAATGCCGAACACTTCTAAATGTATGCAAATGTTAAGGAAATTGCCGGCTAAAATATACAATATTTTCGACTGATCAAATACCCCCAAACTTAATTTCGATCGTCTCGAGCGAATGTTTTATTAAAAAGAGAAGGAGAAAATAAAGAAAGAGAAAAACTAACTAGCACACTTTCGTAGGCAACACGATTGCACTGAGCACGTGCAACAAGCCTTTAAACCTCTAGGTGTTCCCTAGTAGGAGGAGTGTTGTCTCCTGAGGGTTTTCAGCGGATTGCACCCACAAAATCCAATAATAAAAGCAAGATCATGAATATTACATTTAAAGAAAAGAATCGTAAAAGAAAGACTTTGAAAATTAGGGTTTCCAACTAAGCTAGCTTTTCGGTTGTCATGAGCCCTATCTTAATGGTCATGAAAAGATGTTAGAAATCACGTCCTCCTCAATAAAACATCGTCTTATTCTTCATTCCTATCTTTCTTCCAAAACATCGATCATATAACCCTGCGTGTGTGTAAAGGACATCCCTACACCCGGAGAATTCAATTCAAGCTATCATACTCTTGCCCATCAGCCTCAGTATATATATATATATATTTTTCGATGAGCTTACACACTTTCATGCGACCGTTAATACTTCTTGAGGTACTAACCGACCGATTACTCATGTGCTTGCTTATTTGGTGTATTTTCCTAGTCTTGCACCACCTTAGGTATAGCAGTGACTCCCAGACCAGTTGGCCTTAGGGCACTAGATGAAGAAGCACCCTCGCTATATATTTTTTTATTCCCCTTGGTGATAACAAAACCAGTGTCCATTTTTCTCACCATATATTTTTTTTCCATACTTTTGGCTTTAAGACAAGAGCATTTCAAGGTATCCTCTACTATCCCAGGCTTCAAGACGTGTGTAAGTGCGAATAGCAGGGTAGCAACGCTCAAAATGTTTGGCTTCCAGAATAGAAACTATTTTTCAGACTTATTTTTATCCTCAGATTAGTGACGTCCTTCATCTTACTAACCCTTGGGACAACTGCTCATAACTACTTATTACTAGTTCGTATAAGAAAACTTCTAATTTTCTTAGTTTTCTAGAATTTTTCTAATCTCATGGATGTAACTTTTCACTTTCTAAACTTTCATTATCTTATTTATATACAAAAAGTGTAAATATTAAAATTATTTTTTATATTTGAAAATTTTTAAATTTTTTATGGGTTTTGAAATTTTTTTCAATTTTTATAGATTTTTAAAGAAATGTTTTTGTGCTTATGCAGATGATATGCAAATGATGCGAAAATAAGCACAAACCTCCCCCAAACTTGTTTTCAACAGTGTCCTCACTGTTGCCGACAGCTATACCTACAAAAATCTGTAAATCTGGGGGGAATTATTAGTGGGGGCAAAATATATAAGTGAAGAACCTCCCCCAAACTTATTTTTGGCTCAAAATTTTTGTAAAATTTTTCTTTTCAGGAGCCAGAAAAATTATACCCCCCCAAACTTGAATTATGCAATGTTAAACTTTTAAAATCACAAGTGGGGGTCAAAAATCAGTGGTCGATGCCAAGCTTTGCAAAGACCGAAGGTTAACACCAACCATTCAAAAATTTTATCAATGCAGTGCTCGGGTTGGTGGAAGAAAAAGTGGGGAAAAGGTAAGTGGTGGAAGAGAATGTGTGTGCGTCTCATTTTGGAGAGACGATGCAGTGTATGTGATGGATTACTCGCATTCTTTTTACAATTCAGAAGAAGGGGTGGAGGTTCAATTTCAATGATTGGGAGATGATTCATCTCAACACCCGTGTCATTCAAAAATGCGAGTTCATCAGCGAAGATCTCCTCAAAAGTTCCATCTATACCCCGAGAAATAATGTCATCACAAAGTGCGGGGTGATCTTCAGACTCTAAAAGCAGTTCATAATCAGTGTTAATTGTTGACCCGGACATCTCGGTGGAAGAGTCCGTATGTGTATGATACATAGTTGGGTCAAACAATAACGTATGAAAAAAGTCAAGATCGATATAAAGAGGATCATCAAATTCGCTGCTGTCGACATCCATTAAGTCGACAGAACATACCTGAGCAGTAGGTTCGGAGGGTACACTTCCCAACTTGTAAATGTTCAATTCTATTGACCTATTCCCGAAAGATAGGGTCATAGAACCATTACGACAGTTGATTATTGCATTGGAAGTGGCCAAAAAGGGGCGACCTAAAATCACCGGAATTTGATTTCGTGGGTTCGCTACAGGCTGTGTATCAAGTACAATAAAATCCACAGGGAATACAAATTCCCCAATTTTTATTAACACATCCTCCAGTTCACCCCTAGGTTTGGTGATTGATCGATCAGCCATCTGGAGAGTTATGTTCGAGGGCTTTAACACTCCGATACCTAGTTGCTCATATACCGAGTAAGGAAGTAAGTTAACACTAGCGCCAAGGTCAAGTAATGCACGGTTGATGTGTTTCTCCCCAATAGAAATGGAAATAGTAGGACAGCCAGGGTCCTTACGTTTCCGTGGTAATTGTTGGGGAAAAGCCGTGTCTACAGTACTCGACATGAAGATTTTCTTAGGCACTTGAGTCTTCCTCTTCCTAGTGCACAAGTTCTTAAGAATTTTCGCATAGGACGGAACTTGTTGAATAGCATCTAGGAGAGGGATGTTGATGTTAACTTCCTTAAACATGTCCACAATCTTCTCAATTTGGGCATCATGTTTCTTGGGCCTCAACCTATTTGGAAATGGAGCTCTATCAATAAGTGTTGGGTCCAACATTTGTGGAGAAGTTTGTGGGGGTGGAAAAGATGAGATGGGTAGAGGGTTCGAGCCTTTGGGAACACGGAGAATAGGCTCGGAAGAAGAAGGTAAGTTAGACGAAATAGGGTAAGAAATAGAAGTGTGAGTGGAAGTGGAAGTTGAAGCCGGGGTGTTAATGATCAATTCATCATTATCAATTTGTTCACCCAAATGATTGTCTAGCACTCTTCCAGATCTCAACGTTGTAAAAGCGTCCACATTAGTGCAATGTGAAAGTCTAGGATCAGGTACGGGTTGAGATGGAAGATTCCCTTCTTCTCTAGCACTTATTTCGGCTGTTATTCGTTCAATTTGAGCTTCCATTGATTTGATATTCTCATTTTGAGTGAGAATGATCTTTATCATATTATCGATGGAAGATTGAAAACTTGCCGACTCTTGGATGGATTGTTTCATGAAAGTAACCAAGGTTTGCACCAGTGCAGAGATATTATCAGTACCGGCCAATTGCAAAGAGTTTTCATGTAGTGCAAAAGTGTTGGCAGGATTTTGAAAATTTTGCGGTTGGAAGGGGTGCTGACTCAATTGAAGTGGTGGTTGCTGTTGTGGTGGAGGAACCCTTTGAAAATTGTTTAGGATTAGAACCGTATTTTGAGATTGTGATTGGTTCCAAGCAAAATTCGGGTGATTCCTCCAATCTTGATTATATGAGGAAGAAGAGGGATAGTTTCCAGGTCCTTGCTGAAGTGAAGTATTAGTGTGACCTTGAAACGGTACATTGAAAGGACATTCTTCCGTCAAATGTGAAGGGTTTGAACAGCAGCCACACACGGTTTTGGGAAGTGTGGATTGGTTTAGGGAGGCTGAAGAGATTTTGTTTTCTATAGCGTCGAGTTTCCTTTGTATTGCGTCCATTTCGGCTTTCAAGGTGACGGAAACATCGAGCTGATTGACATCTTCCCTAGATGGTGGTGGTCTAACACTTTTCCATTGTGATGTGTTTTGAGCTAAATCTTCTAAGTATTTCCAAGCTTCACCATCATCTTTAGATAGGAATTGGCAATGACACATGGTTTCAAGCATCTGTCTAGTAGTGAGATCAATACCCTCATAGATAATTCGACACAAATCCCATCTGGGGATTCCGTGATGAGGGCATTGGATAAGAAGATTCTTGAACCGTTCAAAACATTTCCAAAATGGTTCATTGGGAAGTTGGGTAAATTTAGAGATTTCGCTCCGAACACGGGCGGTCTTGTGATTGGGATAAAATTTCTTAAGGAATGCTGCAACGAATTCGTCCCATGTTGAAATAGAATGTGCGGGTGTGATGTAAAGCCACTTCTCGGCTAAATCGCACAAAGTGAATGGGAGAAGACGTAAACGCAGAGCATCCAAAGACAGTTGCGAATTCCCCATCAAAGCACATACATTTTCAAATTTGGAAATAAACATGTATGCGTTTTCAGAATCAAGACCATGAAATTTGGGTAATAGTTTGATGAATTGGGGGTTGATTTCAAAATTTTCCCCGATGGCAGGTGGTATAGAAAGACAGGTGGGGAGGGTAACACGTGTAGGATAGCATCTCTCTTGGAGAGAAATGCGTGGAAGATTCTGCGCACCTGCGGGCGGTGGCAGAGTAGTGTTAAAGTTTGATGGATTTGGGTCCATCGCGGTTGTGGTGGGTGGTGGGGGAGAAGATGAAGAATTACCGACTCTGGGGTCGATAAAAGAAACGCGGACAAGACGGGAAATGGAATCCCGTGTCCAGCCTAACATTGTGGTAAATGGTTGTAGCACAAGTGGCAGCGTTGGTATAATTAGAGGAAATGATGTATGCGGTGTTTGTTTTGAAAAGATACGGATTTTTGAAAAATATGATGCAACAAAACAAATGCAACACACAAACCCTAGAATCTAGTGGTCACCTAGGTCAAACTCTAGACCGCTCCTAACTGCCAAAAGACAAGTCGCAGGATGAATCCTCCACTGCCTCTTTGTCCCCCTGTGGCCGGATAAGTGCCAGGTAAGTGGGAAGGTACTCCACTACGTAAGTAGTGGGCCTAATTAAAAACCACTAGCCTTAGACACACTCGCCTTAGGCACCACAAGAAAACGCGGATAAGCAATGAATTACCCACGGCCTTCTCTTGTCCTAATTGAGCGCGACGGTCCTTAGAGTCATCTCTAGATATTTTTTAATTAATGAGGGTAAATGCGGATGCAAGTTTGTGATTTTCGGGGCTTAGGAAGGGTAATGAACTCCCCACCTAATTTGGATTTGGTCGTGCCCCTTAAATTTCCGTATTAATATGCAAACAACCAAAAATCAAAAACACGCACAAATTTATTTTGCTTTTGCGGCGCTGCGATTTATTTGCAAAGAAACCTGCACAAAATTGTTATTGGAGCAGACAGAGGAGAAGATAAGAAAGTTAGAGACTTACAGAGAAAATTTGATGAAGTAAATCCTCTACCCAGGCGCGGAACCGCCGCGAATGAGGCTCTTTAGCCGCGGAAGAGCGGCCGTATGTGCTGATCTCTGCACAAAACTTTCTGTCACTGTTCCAATTGAACTGCTTAGCTCTCTGGAACTTTTAGAAAAATTTTATCCAAGCTCCAATGATTCCAGAATTCCTCGCAACAAATCACAACACACGTATTAGAGTTTGTACGAGTTTAGATCTAAAAATTATGATGAAATAAATTGTTCAACTCAAATTTCAAAATACGAACTATTAGCGCACTATCCCCGGCAACGGCGCCATTTGATTGTAAAGAATTTCTCATTGTCTATATTTGAGAAAATTGTAAAGAAATCACAACCAAAAATTATTTGACCGCAATCAACTACGGTGTCGGATTGTAGATTGTAAGTGAGTGCGGATCGTCCACAGGGAAAGTGTAATCGTTCGTCTTTTGAATTAAATGAGTCGAAACTTTAAAGAAAACAAAACAAAACAATTCATGATTTAAATTTTGTATTTCAAGAAAAAGAAAATATCTAGATCTAAGAAAGCATTAAAAGATAGAATCAAGAATTGATCGTTTGATGATTTTTCCAAACCAAATATCAAGAATCGAAATGAGGCTCGTAGGAATCGATCGGATCTATAGATGTGATGTAATCTTACAATTACGTATTCTTATCCTTCGATGAATTGATACTAGATCGATGATGATCGATGAGAATTAGAGACTTCTTGTGAAACTAGGGTTTCATCTTATCTCTTGTTCTTTCATTGATATCATTCATATTCTAGCCTCTAGTAAATTCAAGAAACGATCGTAGATCCCTAATTTCGAGCGATCACAATCAAGAAAGCATCGCTACGAAACTAGGTCATCGATTCTTGAACTTGCTAGGGTTTACAAAGCTCGTAGGACTTAAAAATCGTATTAAGATTTGTTACATCATCATTCTACAATCGTCTCGACTCCTTTACGAGCGGAGTTTTACTCACACATCACAACAAGAACAACAATTACAAATTGAGATCTAATCATGATGCAAGAATTAAAAGAAAGCAAGATTAAAGAATTTCACCTTTTATTTATATCAACAATTTCATTACATTCGCTCAAGAACTACAAGAGGAAGAATTCGATCGTCGACTTGGCTTCGCTCGTCTCCGTGGATCGCGGATCGGCTTGGATCACTTGCCCGATTGAAGATCGGCTCGGCTCCTAAAAGGTTGAAGGCTTCTCACTTGATTTGGTACTCAAGATCTTGGATTTGGAGTGGAATTAGGGTTAGGGTTTCGCACAAGCCTTGTCACGAGACTTGTGGAAGAAAATGGTGTAGAATGAACAACCTCATCCCTTAGATCTAGGTTCCTATTTATAGCCATCAAAACCCTAGATCTAGGATTTGAATTTTTAGTTTCCCTCCAAAAGTTTGTTAAATGAAATTCAAATTTCCCTCCAAAAGTTAGTTGAGTGAAATTTGAATTTCCCTCCAAAAGTTTGTTGGATGAAATTCAAATTTCCCTCCAAAAGTTTGTTAGATGAAATTTGAATTTCCCTCCAAAAGTTTGTTAAATGAAATTCAAATTTCCCTCCAAAAGTTAGTTGAGTGAAATTTAAATTTCCCTCCAAAAGTTTGTTGGATGAAATTCAAATTTCCCTCCAAAAGTTTGTTGGATGAAATTCAAATTTCCCTCCAAAAGTTTGTTGAGTGAAATTTGAATTTCCCTCCAAAAGTTTGTTGGATGAAATTCAAATTTCCCTCCAAAAGTTTGTTAGATGAAATTTGAATTTCCCTCCAAAAGTTTGTTGAGGAAATTTGAATTTCCCTCCAAAAGTTAGTTAGAGGAGAAACTTCAAGATGTGATTAGTTAGGAGGGAGCTTCTAGAAGAGGTTAGTTAGGAGCTTAATTAGGATTAGCCTTGCTTAATGATCTTTGCTGATCTGGCAGTAGCTTCGAGAGAATTCTGGAATTTGACATATCAGAAATGAATGTGGGCCCAGAGCTGAGAATTTTGCACTGAAAATAAAGTGATGACGTGGCAGAAACGCCGCGGAACCGCGGCGCAAGCCGGCTCCTGCCGCGGTTCCGCGGCTCTTTGGAGTCTTCATGGCTCGGTTCTTCTGTGCTGAACTTGGGCTAACATATGGGCCTTTATTGTATATGTTGAATTTAATATCTCCTTTTGAATTGCTACCAGATCTGAAATCATGGAGTTGGCGTAATTTTGATCAGCTCTTTGGTTTTTCTTCCGTATTTTCCTGCACAGACTCAAGACAAGTGTTGCGCAAAGACAGAAATGATGCGATGCCATGAAATGCGGTTAATTTCCTTTAAAGTGTCGGTTTAAAAGTCTAACACATGCATTCTCATATTTTGTGACAGATTTGCTAATATGTAGAATATGAATGCCGAACACTTCTAAATGTATGCAAATGTTAAGGAAATTGCCGGCTAAAATATACAATATTTTCGACTGATCAATGTCCTAGAGGCCATTACTGTACATACGATGTATATTGTAGTGGATGCTTGGACATATATATGGAGGACTTTCTTACTCGACATGATAGTCTGCTATCTTGTTGCTCTTTATCTTAACATGTACGCTGATTGTCTCTATGTTACATGTTGATAAAACCCTTAGGATGAGTACTTGACTACCACGACTATGATGCAGATCATACTAATGGGGACAGAGTAGTCGCTAAGTACATCTTTCAAATGTTCCTAGTCGTAGGTGTATCGAGACAGGGCATCGATATACCAGAGTAGACTAGCGTATAGCTTCTCGACCCATGTAGATGGGCGATGGATGATCCCATATCCATTGGTGTTTGACATCAGAGACAGTATACGAGTGCTCGGTGGAGACTGGGTACACTGAACGGACTCGCCGAGAACTCCAAGATGGTATTATACCTAACGTCAGATGGCAGTTCTCTGGTGACACTGGTACAGGTTAGTCTGTAGACCCAAGATCGTCATAGAGTCTTGTGTGATTCCCACTGTTCTTTGATTTCCACCTTACCATGTTCAAGAGAATGTGCAAAACGGTGGTTTTTGGGTACAATCCCGAGTCACATGGAGGCAATGAGCGATAGGAGGGGTTTCGTCTCTCTCGGTATTGGAAGTTGATGTTGCGCTGTGCTCGATTGGCTATAACAGGAAGTCCTTGGCCAAGGCTGCTTCAGAGATATACTGGTAAGTGTTATCAGTAGTTTCTCGACCCGTTATGAGCCTCATATGGACACGACTTATCGAGTTACTGGGGTCTGACGTTTACCACCCTAGACGAGATATGCGACATATCAGACGAAGAGACCGGACTGTACGGTAGTGTTACTGATTGTTCGCAGGAGTGTGAGCAGGCTTGCTTGTTGATCTTTTGATCGCTCAATACCTGGGTGGCCGTTACATTTAGCAGACCGCTTGCGGCTTGTGGGTGTTTGATATGATCATCACCTACTGCCGGCGTATTGACGAGTCTTTAGAGTCCTACACAGGGGTTTCCTAGCTCAAGCAAAACGGAGTAAGAGCACATATATGATATGTGCGGGACCGAGATTGATACGATATGAGATACCATATTCTATTCTCGCGATATGATATATCGGTCGGTTATATATGATATAGTCGGGTTATCGGATCAAGTGTTAATTCGATAAGTTGATTCATATGATATTAGTCGATTATAGGTGATATAGCCGGATTATTAAATCAAGTTTTGATTTGATAATCTAATGTATAATTATATATTTGATATATTACATTACATTAACTAGTATTAGCTCACTTATGATTTCTTTTCTCACTTTGGATACATTGATATATATGTGATATATGTTAAATGTATCATGCTAGGTTACAAATGCAACTAGAGTTTATGAGACCTGAACCATGCTAGGGTTAGATTAGGGTTTATGTTTATTATTAAGGAAATTCAAAAATTGTGTAATTAGTCATGATTGATATTTTGTAAGAAGCTTGTAGGCTTCTTTGACTTTGTCCACCCTTTTTGTCTACCTTAAGATATTTGCTAACCTAGCTTTAACCCTAGCTCATAGTTAAATCTCTACAAGAGTTAAGTATGCCATGCTTAACCCTTGGTTGCATTTTTAACATCAACAATAATTCATTCTCTCTTGATAATTCTTCATCTTCTTCATGAGCTCAAAGAGAAAAGAGTTTTCTAGGGTTTGAGTTTGTGATAAAAACTTGTGAGAATACGAAATCTAATGTGAGCAAAATTCCTACTTCATAATCCTCTACTACATGTCATTTAGTTTAGGGTGTTTGCTTAACTAATTCCATGATTAGTGAAGAGATAGCTTGGGTTAGTGTCTCCTCGACGTAGATCATCTTCAGCCTTGAAGACTTCAAAGCAAGCATATTCGTTTCTTCATCGAAGCCTCTCTAGAGTCCGGGACTTCTTGATCGCCGCAAAAGGACTACTACACGGAGCTATTGAAGTGAAGGACCGGTCTACAAAGGTTGTGTTCCTTGCTCACTTAGGATGTAAAGTGTTTACATATATTATTCCGTCGATTTCTAGTTTACGATTCTAGGGTTAGGGTTAGCTAGAACGGCAAATTTTTGAATTTGGCATGGACGATACCTCCCGAAACCTTGCTGCCGTCCTAGGGAACCCTGCAGATATCAAGTTCATTACGTTAAAGGTTTTTCGCCAAAACCCTGCCGTAGCCCTCTGTCATTTCCTATAAGTAATACTTAGTATTTGTGCTGCGTTTGTTGACCGTGTCAAGGCGTAGTGTATGGTAGCTGGGTACTGCTTATTTGTAGCATACAATGCGATTGGTTAGGATAGACGTATAACTTTGTTGACTGTGTCATGAGTTATACGGGTGGGTTTAATGCAATCAAGATAATGATGGGTTGAACTTGACTAAGACTTTTTGATTTGTTGACTGTGTCAAGGTCACTAAGGTCCTAGGGGCAAAAACCACATCGGGGGTTTCAAATATACAGGAAACTTGCTAGTGTTGCATACCTTCTGGAGAGTGGGAACTAGAGTGGCTTCCATATAGTTTATCACGCAATGATAATTCGATCCCGATCCCATTGATGAGTAGGATTACTCTTGGGAGATATTTTTCATTTCACAATCAGCTGACCTATTAAGTTTCTAGAAAAGTGTTAACGGGGCTACGCCTCTGCGGAAACGAGGTTTATTTTAATTAGGTCCGTGCGAGAGCACGGGGAACCTCCCTCGGAGTACCAACACCGACCTGGCTGAACGATTAGCGAACTTGTAAGGTGTTAATGATCCCATCTAATTCTCTTTTTAAGGTTTGAAGAAGAATTCGAGAAAACAGCGGGAGCCATTCTGATTAGATAAACTAATAACCAATCTAATCTTGCAATAGCGCACGCTGAGTGTTTCTTTTCTCTCTCTCCAGGTAGCAACGAATTCATGCCTTAATCAGGATAATAAAATATATCGCTTGACTGATCCAAATTCTTATTCAGGGCTGGGGAATGTCGGTTCGACTCCAACTTATGACAACAGTTATGAAAATGAGCAAGAGAAAGAGGATTGAATGAATTCCTTGATGATCCCAATGAAGAAGAAGCATATTATTGCGTCTCCTTCAGGTGTTCTTTTTATTGAGAACCGTTTTTCGGTCGGTCCTATCTCCTGGGTACTAAATACCGGATCAGGATCTCATATCTATAATTTATTGCAGGGACTGAGAAAAAGTAGGATGGTTGGACCTGGTGATATGTCCCTCAAAGTAGGGAACGGAGCACAAATTGATGCTGCTGCCGTCGGTGAATATCATATAGCGTTGCCATATGGCAATACTATGATTTTGAACAATTGCTACTATGTACCTTCCATGGTTTGCAATATCATATCAGTTTCTACTTGATAAAGATGGATATAATTTTGTTCTAGATAGAAATATCATGAACATTTACCTTGATAAGGTATTGGTTGCACAAGGTACACTGTGTAATGGTATCTATGTTCTAAATCAAAACACAGTTTTCAATATACAAAACACGCGCAAGAGAAAGAGTTCAGAAGTGAACGAATCCTACTTGTGGTATTGTATACTTGGTTATATAGGTGAGAAAAGACTAAGTAAGTTGCATAAAAATGGATATTTGAATACATTGAATTTTCATCTTATGAAACCTGTCAGTCTTGTCTCAAAGGAAAGATGATCAAATCTCCGTTCACCGGACACGGAGAAAGAGCAGCAGAGCTCTTGAGACTCATACACAGTGATGTATATGATCCGATATCTATACATGCAAGGGGTGGGTTCTCGTACTTCATTACATTCACTGACGATCTCTCTAGGTTTGGATATGTGTATCTTTTGAAACACAAATCTGAAGCTTTTGAGAAATTCAAAGAATATAAGAACGAAGTAGAGAACCAGACTGGCAAAAGTATCAAGATCCTCAGATCTGATAGAGGAGGGGAGTACTTAAGCACGGAATTCATAGAATACCTAAAAGAGAATGGAGTTCTCTCTCAGCTTACTCCTCCGTATACACCACAGCACAACGGCGTATCGGAGTGGAGGAATCGCACTCTATTGGATATGGTTCGCTCCATGATGAGTAGTGTTGAGTTGCCTCTTCCATTCTAAGGATATGCGCTTCAAACAGCGGCACATCTTTTGAATCAAGTTCCATCTAAATACGTGCCTAAAACTCCATATGAAATATGCAGTGGTAAGAGTTTGTATCTTAAACGTGTTAAGATTTAGGGTTGCCCTGCTTATGTCAAAAAGCAGAACCCAGATAAACTTGAGGCACGGTCAATTTTGTGTAAGTTTCGGGGATACCCAAAGAATTCTAATGGATATCTATTCTGCCACGCAGAGGAACAAAGGATTATTGTTTCTCGGAATGCCACATTTTTGGAAAAAGAATTTCTTGCAAAAAAAATTAGTGATGGCATGGTAGAACTGGATGAAGTTCCAGAAACACAAACTATAATTGAAGATATGGTGGAACCGCTAGATTCAGTAGTATCCGACAAACCTCAACCACTCCGCAGATCTAGTAGGATTTCTCATTCACCCGAGAGATACTACGGTTTTCTAGTAGAGGGGGATCGAGAGAATTGCATCTTGGAAGAAAATGACCTTCTATGTCATAACCCGAAATGGTACGTGACTGGCACTTGAATCATATGAAGTCTATAGGACCCCATCTAATTCAAGTAAGCCAAAAACCCAGAAATCTAAACCATTTACAGAAGAAAGTGAAGGAAAACTTTAGTTTAAAGCAAGTGGTTTAACAAAATAAACCGAAGTATGCATTTTTAAAATCTCAAGTATTTTCCGAAAATTTCGGCAGAGTTTCCTTTGTAAATACTGGCCCCAAAAGGGTACAACATGCATAATATACATAAAGACATCCCCAAGAGGGAGCTAGCTCTTCGCCAATTGGCGGTCACAACCACGCAAGCAATATAATATACAACGCTGGAGGGCGAGGATCAAAATGCAAAAGGAAACTCAAAATCATCGAGAAAACCATAATAATACAATGCACGACTCTAAGGTCGAAAGAATATACACGGGTCTTCTAAGTCTATAAAATATACAAGTCTGGTTGATGGAGTTACTAGATACAGCTGAATATAAATAAAAGGTACAATGGTGGTCAGGATGTGTGTGAACCCACCTACCAAAGCAATCACCCGAAATGGAAGCAGTGTGCCAGGAAGCCGCCAAGGAAACCTGTACGGCAAAAAGCTGCAAGAACTGTGGCACAACGGGGGTGAGTTGCCAACTCGTGAGTAGAAAACATCACCGAGAAAAAATCGCATGTATGACTCAATCTTAGGTCATACGATAATATATCCTCAAAATAATATAGCCTGAAGCATAATAATAATGGCAAGGGTAAACATCTATATATAAGTGTAATACCAAGTGCTCGTGTCAGTGCCTCAGGTAACAACATATCATATATATGATGTATGAATGCATGAAAACAGAATACATTTAAATGAGGAAACTGTTTTCTTATCTCAGTGAGATTTCTGTATAAAACCGAAATATCATTAATGAAATCAACAGAGAATCCGTGTCAAGCATCGACAAAAAATATATATCCTAATATTTCAATATCTCGGGCTCCGGCAATCCGGACTGACCCATATCATAAATTATCAATATCTCTATATCTCAATATCTCGGGCTCCGGCAATCCGGACTGGCCTAAAACATCAAATCTCACGACTACGTCGGTATCCTCCGGATATCCGCCGCGTCATAAATAACTGGTCGGTAGTGCTCCCCTGCTAGGCTCAACGCCATCATCTGCGACCATCTTACCCCGGGATACCGCACCGGGTCCACTATGCACCCACAGACGGTTCCTCCTCCTCCTCGAATCGGGTGTATGATATCACTCAAGAGCCGAGAAAACTCATGGTGGACGTATCTCACATCATATCACGAGAAAACCGCATTTTTTATCTTTTGAAAATGATAAATAAGTTTATAAAATCTTGCGGTTTCTCCAAATCCAGAAATCTCATGGAAAATCCGAAATCCAAACATAAAGAATCAATAATAGTGAATACCGGGCTCCGGCAGTCCGGACTAGCCCTATAATATTACATGACAAATGAATATATAAACATGCATGGGTATCTAATAAAGAATGCAATATCTAAACTAGCATAGTAATGATATATCGGAACTATCAGCTAACAAGCGATATCAATGAAGTAATATTTCTAAAGTGTACATGTCATGGCAATTACCGATGATGATGTGTGTGAGCCGGCAAGCAAGTGTATGTGGAGCATACGCATCATCGGTAATGGTGCTGGTGTCCTGACAGCATGGTTTCATAATAACAATAAAAACACATTTAAGCATGCAATGCAATAATAACAACATGAATATATGGACAATAAATAGTAAACGCAGCAAATACTAATATACGTTTCTAAATACGAGTCATACCGTTTTGGCATTTGAAATAGCACGAATCGTGGTGTTTAGAAAATAGGGCTACAGTGTTTTTAAGAAAAGGTACGTCCTTTGAAATATCTGTAGTATCCCTCGGCCTGTCTATAAAATACTCACGATTCGTTAGTTTTGGAAATAAGTATGACTCGAGTCCAGTCTAACATCTACTAAGTAACTACATGACAAAACAAAGAGACTAATCTGAAGGGTAAGGAAAACCACCTAAGTCTGAGTCGATATACATATCTAGTAGTCGGTGATCCCGCCTCAATAGCGTCACATACGATAAAATATATAATACGACATTCTCGAGTCAAGAGTGCGGATCTATTATCATAATTATATCTCGTACGGTAAATCCATCGTACGGCATCCCAAAATCGGGGTACGGGCCGCCTATCACATACACCTCAATATCCATATGGTATCATTATCATAATATCATGAACGGGGTACTGATCTAAATCTAGTACATACCGATACCATCACATATATCTGCGTGTGTGTGAAAACACATCGCTCAGCAATCCGCTAATATAATATGTCGTATCTCATAACACGACCCAAATCACATCACCGATCTCACGGTATCAAGCCCCATCACATCGACTCACCTTCAAGTATCACATACTAACCTCATCATCCGTGTATACGTATATGTATGTATGTATGTATGTATATGTATATATATATATATATATCAACACATCAACACATGTATATATATATACATATATCATATACACCAAAAACATATAAAGTGTGTGCGTGTGCGTGTGTGTAAAGCCTATACTCTATGGTTCGTGACTAAGAAACTAACTAAAGCACTATCATCCAAATACGCTAACACTAACCCAAAATCATCTAAAGCAATTCTTGCTGAGCATACACATTTCATAAAAATATATAAACCTATATATATATATATATATATATATATATATATATATATATATATAACGCATCTAGTGCAACGAAATTTGCGGGAGTGCTATACGCCATCAACCCGACTTCCCTCATAGATATATATCTACTCACCTGGACGCCTCGGCTAATCTACTCCGATTTCAGCTCTGTCCTTTCGGCGTCACGTCTGTCGCCTCTGCACCCGATCCTAATAATGTACATAAAGAAAACAAGAGAATAAATATAAATAGTCGCGGACACAAACAATACAAGTCAACAACGCATATTAACTCGACGCGCGCACACTTGGTGCACGAAATGCGCCGCGACAACGCCACAAATCACCACTAGGGTAGCAATATGTGAAAACCACTAATCTTAGTACCCACTCGTACCAATTTGCACATTCAAAAAAACACTAATTATAATATGAAATAGGTTGTAATTCACAAAAACCTCAAACTCACTATAAAAGCTATTTTTCCGAAAACCTAGTAAGCAAAAAATTCCATTTTAGTACAAAACTTGATGTTTTAATAATTTTAATGGCCACAATGTTCACCAATTATCTTAATTAGGTCACATAAACATTTACTTGATTTTTAATCTCACTTATTTTCATAATTCTAAAAATATAGTTTGCAAAATAGCTTATTTTGGACAATTCAAAAGTAGAAATTTGTAACAGCAACTAGCTTAGATTTTTGCATGACATAACATGCTAATATACTCATTACAGCCATAATCCAAAGATCAAAACCCTAACTTAATTCAAAACCTTTCTTGAATTTCCAAGCTTACAATTACAACATAATTAACACTTAATTAAAATCTTAGATTAGAACAAGTATCAATTAGAGTAGGGTTATACCTCAAACTAGTTTGAAATGAGATCCACACTTGCAAAACATAGCCCCAAAATTCCATCTTGCTCCAAGGATTCAAGCTAGCATTGGCCAAGGAATAATGGGTATGGGTTAAATTTGGGATTAGTGATGTTTTATGTGGATTTTGAAGGTATTATTGTGGATTTTGGAGGTATGGAAAGTGAGGATTTGGAGAGGGGAGGGCTGCTGTTGCTACTGGACGAAATTGAAGGGGTGAGGGGGTGGGTGTGTGTGTGAGTGAGAGTGTGTATAAAAGTCCATGCCTCAAGTCAACTAACATCATACCTCTATCTCCTCATTTACTTTTCATTTTAAGATTTCCTTTCTATTAATTTTGAGAGCAAAAGAGGTGGGGACTTTAGGGGATTGGGCTGCTCAAGGTGGGCTCGGCCAAGCCACTTGGGGGGAGGGTGGTGTGTGTGAGTGAGTGAGGGAGCAAGGAAAATAGACACCACACCTCAATTTCTAACTATATTAATTTATTTTCACAATTTAAGCCTTTTTCTTTTATATTTCCTAAAACCGTTTTGACAATTTCTTCTCATTTCAAAAACAACATGTTACATCTTGGTTTAATGTGTCATGACGCACTTAACTTGTATTAACCCATTCCAATTTGTAAGTATCATTGATTAAATGTATTAGTGAAGGCTTAAAATAATATTAAAAATAATTAATTTCGGAAAATTTTTAAGTAAACTAGAAATTTACAAGTGGCCAATTAAAAATAAAATACAAGAAATTTCATAGCTAGAATAGGTATATTTAAGTTTATGTGGAAAAATAATTATATCTGGGTTTTTACGGAAAAAGCCAGTTATTTTACCGATTATCCGAAATTTCACCTAAACGATTTTCAAAACGTTACATACTTGTTTCAAGCAGGCCATTATCAGTAGGGACTCTGATAAATAGCTGGATGCTATGTGATCCGAAATGGAGTCCATGTACACCAATAAAGTGTAGACCTTGGATATTGCTCCACCTAGGGTAAAACCCGTTGGATGCAAATGGATCTACAAAAAAAAGTTTGGTGTAGATGGACAGGTGGAAACCTATAAGGCTAGACTTTTTGCAAAAAGTTTTCGTCAAAGACCAGGTGTGGACTATGACGAAACCTTTTCTCCAGTGGCCATGCTCAAATCCATTCGGATCCTACTTGACATTGTTGCCTTCCATGACTATGAAATCTGGCAGATGGACGTAAAAACGGCTTTTCTAAACAGAAGTTTGGAAGTGTGCATTTATATGGATCAGCCGGAGGGTTTTGTAGACAGTGGGAGTAACGGGAAGGTGTGCAAGTTACTTAAATCCATTTATGGATTAAAGCAGGCGTCGCGGAGCTAGAACATCCGTTTTGATGAAACCGTTAAGGAATTTGACTTCATCAAAAACGAGGATGAGCCTTGTATATATAAGAAGATTGTAGGACGAACTTTCGTATTCCTAGTCTTGTACGTGGATGACATTCTTTTGATAGGAAATGATATTCCTATACTACAATCGGTCAAGCAGTTCTTGTCACAAAGGTTCTCCATGAAAGACGTGGCTGATGCCTCGTACATTCTGGGGATTAATATCTACAGAGATAGATCCAAGAGATTATTGGGACTTTCACAGTCCAGGTACATAGAGACCGTACTAAAGAGATTTATTATGGATGATTCCAAACGTGGTAACATACCTGCATTGCACGGAATCACACTCTCCAAAGAGATGTCTCCCAAGACTGATGAGGAAAGGGTTCGCATGAGCACTATACATTCGGCGGTAGGATCTATAATGTATGTGATACTGTATACCAGACCAGATGTAGCTTACGTGCTTAGCGTGGTGAGCCGGTATCAGTCAAACTTAGATGAGAACCACTGGACAGCAGTAAAAAACATTCTTAAGTACCTGAGAACTAAGGAACTGTTCCTGGTATTCGATAATGGGGACCTCCAGGTGGAGCCCTATACCGACTCGAGCTTCCAGAGTGACAAGGATGACAGCAAGTCTGTCTCGGGTTTTGTGTTTACCCTCAACGGAGGCGTGGTCTGTTGGAAGAGCTCCAAACAGGACATCGTCGCAGACTCGACGATGGAGGCTGAATACATTGCTGCCAACGATGCCGCAAAGGAAGCGGTATGGATTAAAAAGTTCATTACTGAACTTCAGATAGTTCCATCCATTGTTAACCCAATACCTTTGTATTGCAACAACAATAGAGCTATGGCTTTAGCAAAGGAACCACGGTCCCATCAGAAATCCAGACACATCTTGAGGCGGTATCACCTGATCAAGGAGATTGTTAATCGCCATGAGATCGAGGTGCGGAGAGTTGACACAAAAGACAATACAGCGGATCTATTCACCAAGGACCTTCCTCAAGCACAGTTCGAGAGACTATTTAAGATGTTGAGTATGCGATACGCCAACAACTGGCCCTAGTGCAGACATTGGGTACTCGGTACACCAATATATGGTCTTAGTGTAAGTGGGAGATTGTTGGATATGTATACCCTAGAGGCCATTATTGTATATGTATACATGTGGATGCTTAGACTTCCTGGGTTTTTCCGGTGCTCTGGCCATCTACCGTGGCCGACGCGGAACAAAAACTAGCGTTCAAAAATCTTGGCGCAAACAAAACTCGCCCCAAGATCAAAACCATAAACCATACAAGCTAACTAGATAATGCAAATCTACTGTGATAGAAATGGTTATACCTAATGAACCAAGTCCTTCGGTCCTCTACAACCTGCATTAGCTCCTAGGGGTCGCGGATCGAATTTGGTTGCCGGTCTTCCTCCATCGATGATGATCCGCCCGAGGGAAACGACGCAAGCTCCAGCCTTACCAAGTGAGGCAACCGACGCTCCAAGGTTACTAGCAATGGAAAGTGGAGGTGTAGAAATGTCTCACTATATTTTTCTCTCATGTGACATGCTCAAATGAGCAACCCAAGAAGATGAAGAAGGAGGTGAGGAAAAATAGTGGCATGAGCAACCAAGGAAAATGGCTAAGTCTCTCCAAGAGAGTGTGAGAGTGATGAAGCAAGTGATGAATGAATATTCATGAAGAATAATGGATGTGGATAGCATGTGGAGAAAAATGGCTAAATCATTTGCAACCATGCAATCAAAATATCTTCTTCATTCTCCAATAAAATATAAAGAGCCATGCCTCTCTACATGCCAAGCCATGCTCATGCCAACTCACCCCTCTACCTCGTTTCCAAAATGATTTTCTAAAAAGGAAAATCATATAATGAAGTGGCAATCTTCTAGAACCTATTCCGTATAAATACGGAATACAACCTGGTATACGTATCGAAATACATATACGCGTATTCATACAAAAATACGAATAGCCAAGAGAGAAAATGAATAGTGAACAATAATACTAGAATACACATATAAATATATATATATATATATATAAATTATTAAATCAAAACCTGATTTAATAATCCGGCTTAACCCTAAACCACTAGTATTAACAATCGTCGGATAAAAGTCTGTATAGCCTGTACACATATTTAATCGGACACCTGTATGTACCAACATACGTCATCTACACCATATCGCCTGAACCGTGAAAACCCTCTGTATGGGACTTTAAAGACTCGTCAATACGCTGGCAGTGGGTTTAACCACGAGCACGTCAGCGTCACTAGATGTACGTAACGGCTACCCAGGTATTGAACGAAAGGAAGGTCGATGAGCAAACTCATCCAAACCCCTAATGAGCATATCCATGACAATCTCCATACAGTCCGGTCTGTTCGTCTAAGAGTATCGCATATCGAGTCTAGGAGGTGGATAAAATCAGACCCTTAATAACGCGACATTGCATGTCGGTATGAAACCCATCACCACATGAGAAACTACCGATCTTAGATCAGTAATTCTCGACCACCTTGGTCAAGGATTTCTGGTGATGGCCACCCGTACACAACGCGACATCAACCCCCAATACCGGAAGAGACGAATCCCCGACGATCCACTCACTGCCTCCATGTGGCTCGGGACTGTACCCAACTAAAATCTGTTTGCATGACTCCTTTGAGTCGTGGTAGGGTAGTAATCAAAGCACAGTGGAAACTCATACGAGACAAATGACAATCTCAGGTCGACAGACTAACCTGTACTCATGTCACCTGGGAATTGCTATCTGACAATAGGTATAATACCAACTAGCATGTTCCCAGTGAGTCCGTCCAGTGTACTCATAACCCAATGAGCACCTGTATACTATCTCAGGTGACTAACTGACACCAATGGCTTGTGAGACCGGCCACCGCCCCTCATCGGGGTCTCGATAAGTATACACTAGTCTACTCTAGAGTATCGATGCCCAGTCTTGATACTCCGACAACTAAGGATATTTAAGGATGTGCTTATAGACCACCCAGCTCCCACTTATATGATCGCCATCATAATGCTGGTAGTCAAGCAAGAATCATATTGGCTCTATCAACATGTAATAGTGATCTGTAATGCCACCTAATGCTGTATATGATGATAAAGACGAACCAGATAGCATACCATCATCTCGAGTAAGACTGTTTTCCCGATATAGGTCCTCCCTCAATCATCACAATCGCGTGTCTGCGATTCAATAATTGACTTGAGGGCACTATAGCCAACAATCTCCCACTTGCACTTAAGGCTAATTATTGCGGTATCGCATACTCATAGCCCGTGTGATACCGAACACCCAACTTCTCTACTAATCAGTCTCGCAAAACCCGTTTGCGAAACTATTGCGTTCGAGAAATAGCCTCAGTGAGTGGATCTGCTCCAGTGTTTCTATGTTTATCTTTCTATATCTCAATTTCGCGGAGATAAACTATCTCCCGAAATGAGCGATACTTGTCTTAGAAGGATATCTGATAGGACTCAGTTCACAAATGAACTCCAAATCCAACAAACTTCTTAGACTGTATCATCCACTGAATTTAATCAGTATCCTACGCTATGGCTTCCTCAGTATCCGCTTGGACCACCTGTCCAACATACTGCCTCGCAAAAGAGGGAAAACTATAACTCTAACAACCACTCTGTCATTCAGATCACCTTGGAAGCCTAAAATGATAACCGCCTCCCGAAAGAGGCTGCCGTTACCATATACCAAGAACATCCACTTATGTTCATAACTTCTTCCCATCGTTTCTCCAGGATTGGATTAATATATATGCTTATTGCAGTCAGTGCAAAAGCAATATTTTGTGTGGTACTTGACATCTCATGATTGACTCAATTGCCAAAGCAAGTGATATGTCAATCATGCAAATCCCTCTCCTCATCAGTCTAGAAGACATCTCTTTAGAGAGGGTGACTCCATCACCTGCGGGTACACCACCACGCTAGGAATCGTCTATTCTAAAACACTTTAGAATAGTGTCAAGTACCCAAATTGGGACACTTCCCAAATCTAGATCTAAAATCATAGATCCAGTGACCAGAAATCCTGATATTTTATCCAGATCATGTGTGGAGAAACACCTTGTGACAACCACTGTATAACCGATCTTAGTTGTCATGACCCAATTTAGGAATGCGACCGACACTTAAATCACGCAACGTATAAAGGCGTAACGTAATTCAAGTAAGCTGAAAAACCCAGAAATCTAAACCATAAAAAGATAGAATGGGAAAACATTTAAAACATTTGTTAAAACATTTAAAAATCTCAAGTTATAAAATCTCAATTTAATTTTATTTTCTTAAAAATTTCGGCAGTATCTCCCTTGTAAAAACTAGCCCCAAACGGATACAAACATAGAATAAATGTAAAGCATCCCCAAACGGGAGCAACTCACGCCAAAAGGCGGAACACAACCACAAAAAGTATAGATACGACGCCGTAGAGAAGGAATAAGCGATAAGAAGTGAAAACAGCATAGTAAAAGGTAAAACAACATAAATAAAAGCCGGCTCACACGAGCTCGACACCCAGAGTCACCAATAGTACAATATCGATCCTCATAAATCTTGTCTCTGAGTCGAATACATGAAAGTGGTAGATGGAGAGTACTAGATACAATAAGATATACAATGAGATCATACAGATACTTGCAAAACCACCCACATATCCAAAACACGACCAACAGCAGCGGTATCCACAGAAGTGGATGCAATGAGAACCTCTGCCGCGACTACACTGAAGGTCAATCCTGCAAAACACTGTAGCACAACGGGGGTGAGTTTCCAACTCGTGAATAGGAAATACATCATACAGATAATCGCAAGTATGCACGAAAGCGATAGTCTGAAATATGTAATCTGATGACATAAATATAACAATACAGATATGCAGTAAAATCATGATCAAGGTGCACCACTAAGGTACAATAACTACATGAAACAGTGCATGTCTAATAAATCCTGAGTATGGGATAACACATAAAACCTCATGTATGAATCATCATCATGGAAAATCGGTGTCCATCAACGACACCCTAAATCCCAATATCTCAGGCGCCGTCACTCTGATCGGCCCTCATATCCGTCACATCATGAAACCTGAGTGTCCAACATCGACACTCGAAATATCATGAAAACCCGTGTCCAGCATCGACACGTAAATACTCATCTCTCAGACACCGCATACTCAGATCGACCCTCAATATATCTCATCTTAGGTGCCGCATACTCAGATCAACTTTCATATCCATCTCATATCATAACTCCAAAACGGTATCCTCTGGATATCCGTCGAGTTCTATACAATCACCGGTAGGTAGTACATCCCCTGCCAGGCTCATCATTATCCCTACAAAATCTTTCTCTTGACCCGAGCTACCGTACCGGGACCACCATGTACCTGCAAAAGGTTCCTCCACTCCTCGAATCGGGTCTCAAAAACCAAACTCAGAACCGAGAAAACTTATGGTGGACGCCTCAAAATATCATATCAAAAGAAACCGTGTTTTTAAAGCAATATATATTTTTCCCTTTAAAAATATAGCCGCGGTTCTCAAATCCAGAAATCGCATCAAATCAGTACATCAATGCATATGTCCATGAAACACAATGTATGCAACATGGAACGGTAATGTGAGCATATCAAGGGAAAACCGCTCTTTTAAATATATCAAGTTTTCAAAGTTATCTTGCAGTTTCCTAATTTTCACGAAATCGAAGTGCAACATCTTGTGAAAGTAACGGGTGACTATAGCAATGTATGTATGTATATATGATACAGTTCACATGCCCAATAGAACGAGAATTAATATCTAACTGTTAAAGATAAAGAAAGCGGTGCAATATATTATCCATGGTAATTCTATAATGTGAGTGTTATGACAATTACTAACGGTGTGTGTGTGGCACACAGTTTGGTGCTCGTGCAACATGAACCGTTAGTAATAGTGATGTGTCTCATTGATACTATGTTCATATACAACAGGAAATGGGATATGCAACAATGGTACTCATGCACAATCAATGTATACACACACACACACACACACACACACACACACACACACACACACACACTTATAACAATAGTCATATCACTGAATCTAACCCTCGACGCACACACACTTATAACAATAGTCATATCACTGAATCTAACCCTCGACGCATAACGCCATACGGGCGATTCCCCCGTAGATATTAAATCTACTTACCGATGATCTCAAGCTAGGTAAATCCAACCACTTGCTTTCCTTTACTTGTAGCGTCTGAAGTCCCCACAATCGATCCTAATATCACACAACAACATAACAAGTGCAAATTAGAAACCTTCCGATAACACACGTAAACAACGGCAACAAACAAACTGACTCCCACAAGCTCCCAAGTGTTCGCTTAGTGGGCTAAACGCGTGCAGCGACATCCTAGACCAACCTTACGGCTACTAAACATACGAACCACTTAAATGAATATCGGATAAATCCGCATCACACATTGCCGAAACGCTTGAATTCTAGCTAAACGGTCTCAGGTTTTGCTACACAAAGAATTAGTGAAAGTTGCAAGTTCCACGAGCCTACAAAAAACCCCAGAGACCCTACGACCCAGACACAACACCCAGTTCACTGATCTGGCCGCAAATTGGGGCCAGAAGGAAATAAATTGCGGCCAAAATTTTAGGGGGGGTCTTAGGCTTCTAGGCTAGCTTCTAGGTCTCCAAACTAGATCTCTGTGATGGCAACTTTCAAAACAATAATCTGGTTCGATAGAAGATTCAACAGAGACTCAACACTTAACCAAAATACGATATAAACAAAAATTTTAAAACATTATGGTATTAAACTAAAACTATTTAGCAAAACAACTTCCCTATAGCCTATCAAAGAGTTAAAGATCACCACCTTACCAAAAATTGAGGAAAACCCTAGCTTTCCAAACTCCAAGTCATCACAATAGGCTTTTAAGAAAGTTTAATGAAGGGTTTAGTGAGATTGATGAAGGTTTAGGCTTAGGGTTGTGATGAAAATAAATCAAGCAAGGAACTTGTGAAGGAGAAGAAGAACAAGAGAATGAGAGTAAGAATTGAGAGAGTGAGGTGAGAATAAGAGGGTAAGTGTGAGGAAATGAGAGTGTATGAGTGTGGGGTGAGTGTAAGCCTTACACACTCTCTCTCTCTCTCTCTTCATTAATTAGCAACCATGCCTCCCCAAAAGTCTCCTCCAATAATTCACTCTTCTCCTCTCTTCCAAAAACAAATAAAACCCTTTTTATAAATAATTAAAATAGATATACATGTTTAAATGTAACATGACATGTTAAAAAGAAATGGTTAAGTATGCCATGGCTAGTTAAGTATGGTTAACACCTCCTTAACCCTAATTCAACATGCACATGTGTGTGCAAGTGTAAAAATAATTAAATAAATATTAATTAATTAAATAAAATATGTTTAAAATAATTATTGGTTTAATTTCATTAAAAACCTGTATTATCGCTTAATTAACACTAACCGCATTCTAAAGTATTACAGTAGTACAGGAATATCACTTCCTATCAAGAGCATGTCATCCAAATACCAGGACATTACTCCCTACTACCTTCTTACCAGATTCATCTGTTATTCTGATGAAATCAAACTCTGTGACTGTCACATAAAAAATAGACGACCTATCTCCGCTATATCTGCTCTAGTCTATAAATAGACATAAGCTACTTTCCCACTACATTTCCGCTGCTCCCACTGACTACAACAACCTTCTGGCAGAGTCATATATACGTGCACTTCTAAAGCTAATTTAGAACGGCGTTATATTCATCCTCCTGCCGGATCTCATAGTCTAGAACAACAGTAGTGTCAAGTTTGGGTAATCAAGAACCTCATTTTCACCGTCTTTGAGAAAACTGAAGTACCTCTCAGATGTCTGAGGTTACCAACCAAATCTGCGGAGTGGCTAATGGATTGTCGAGTCTATTTGAATCTTTAGGTTCTACTAAATTTTCAGTAATCGTTTATGGTTCTGGAATCAATTCTAGTTCTACCATACTCCCACTAATGTTTTCTGAAAAAGAATCTATTTTACTAAAACTGGTGGCGAGTTAAGAACAATATAACTATTGATCTTCCAGATGGTAGAAAGTTAATCCTCTTCAAAGCCCGGGATAACCCACAAACTGCCATTACTAAAACGTGCCTTGAGTTTGTCCAGATTCTGGTTTTAAGTATCAGCCGGACAACTCCATATACTTTAATATCGTTAAGATATGTATCCATTCTATATATCCAATATAGAAACAAAGGCACTAATTTAATTGGAACCAGATTCAAAATCATGCAGCTGTCTTCAGTGCATATCATCTAAATGGAAGGAGGCCAAGCAGCATTACTCATCTAGGAGTGCATCCACATATGAGTAACCTGAAAGAGAAGCAATTTCTCAAAACTATTACTTACAACGGAATACCTAGCACAAGTATCTACATCTTTGATCATCTTAAAGAATCCTGATACTTTGCAGCAAATGGTTCACTACTTTATTCTTATACCCATATCTTCTCAAAATCTGGACTTTGTATTTCAACGAAATACTTGTCTAAAACTAGAGAAGTCACAAGTAAACAAAATATAGTACGAGTACCAACCCCTTTGTCCTAACGGACACCGGACAACATACAATACTCTGTATAAGTCCACTGAGTATAATAACTCAAACCTTGTGCGTCGTAGGTTGAAAACTGTACTATGGTTAAGAAGAATTACACTGTTCACCGCCGGAAACCGAGAAGACAGACTGTCTTGCCTGAATCTGGGGGCAGATGCTAATTGGTGCTATCCGTCCACCTCTCTGAAGATGCCAAGTTGATTTATGGCACCATGTATCGAAGGTTTAAACGGATGCGGCCGATGTAGCAGACTTCGTCAGATTCCTCCTCGCTTGAGGGGTTTTTTGATTGTGGGGACGCTCTTCCCTGCAGGCGCAAGCCCCTGCAGTTAATTATGCTACCGCATCGCGGTAACAACTTTCTCCTTCTCCATATGGTTACTTCGTGTCGTGGGTGTTTGTTTCGTGTTTGGTTGCCCGTGGATTGTATACGGAGACTAAGTTATGTTGTCGTCCGTAGGGCGTGGACTAGTCCAAATCCGTATCTTTCTTAGATTTGGGTTTGGAGGGGTTTGTGTTTAAGGATACGTTAGCCTTATTTGAGGCTAAGATCAACTTAAACGTTTGTTAAGGACACGTTAGTCTAATTCTAGACTAAGATCGACGTAACGGGATCGTTTAGATCCGACAAGAGAGCAATTGGGCCCTATTGTTTAGTTTAATGACATTGCGGTCGATAATTAGTTTAAGGACATCACGGTCCAATGTTAGTTTTAAGACATTGCGGTCGAGGTTAAGGACATCATAGTCCATGAGTTTAAGGACCTCACAGTCCGGTGTTAGTTTTAAGACGTCACGGTCGAGGTTAAGGACATCATAGTCCGTGAGTTTAAGGACCTCACAGTCCGATGTTAGTTTTAAGACATCACGGTCAAGGTTAAGGACATCATAGCCGTGGATTTAAGGACTCCACAGTCCGACGTTAGTTTTAAGACATCACGGTAAAGGTTAAGGACATCATAGTCCGTGGATTTAAGGACTCCACAGTCCGATATTAGTTTTAAGACATCATGGTCGAGGTTAAGGACATCATAGTCCATGGATTTAAGGACTCCACAGTCCGATATTAGTTTTAAGACATCACAGTCGAGGTTAAGGACATCATAGTCCATGAGTTTAAGGACCCCACAGTCCATAGCAGTGTGTGGTTGTCGGGACCCGTCACCTCTCTAACGACGTTGAAGGATTACAACGACATTTATCATAGGGGTGAAGAGATGTATCCTCGAACCGGGTGTAAATTGATTGGAAGAGCAGGTGTGCTCAGTTCAATTTAAATTGAGGACTTATGGCCAGAATTGGGCTAAGTCCAGTTAAAAATGTTTTAACATTTTATCTCTGTGTTGGCTATTATCAAGCCTTTATTTGGGCTCGGCCCTTTCCAATAATGCCAAGCAGTGGGCTCTGACATTTTTTGTCTTCAATTCAATGCATAGCATTTATCAGGAACAAAGTGGTATTCTGACAAAGCGCCACGTGGCGCGTCAGGCGCTTTGCGCCATTTAAAGAGCGCATTGCGCTTCTGTTGGTTAACGCACATGAGGAGAACACGTGTCGCTTAGCGCTAAGCGCTAGTTTGTTAGCGCATTGCGCTTTTGATTTATGGGTGCGCTGCGACAGTTTATGGTTGCGCCAGTGAAGGACACGTGGCGCGCTTGGCGCTGAGCACCGGCCTAAGAGCGCAGTGCTTTGTTTCACGAGCGCAAAGCGCAAACTGTGTCTGTGGTTGACACGTGGCATGTTTTGGCGCTGTGCGCCGGTCCAATGAGCGCGAGGGCGCAGTTCATGAGTACAAGACACTTTTCAATAGCGCAAAGCGCATCTGATCGATTTCAAGATCACAGAACAACTTTTATGTTCTTCTAAGGAGGCTTTGCCTCAAGATCCAAGAACAAAGGTTCTTGTTCTTATCAAAAGGCTCTGCCTTTATAGATCAAAAGATCTGTGAATGAAGTAAAGTACTTCTTTATTTTAAGGATTGGATCTTTTAATCCTTTATGTTTAATCAAAGATCTCGGTCTTTTTTATAGATCTAAGATCTTTTTAGAAGAGGATTCTTCTTTTTTTTACGAGATGTTTCATCTCTGTTTTTCAAGAAGTCAGTTCTTTACCTCTCTTTTCCTTTTGAATTCTTCTCAAAGTTTACAGAGAGTTTTTTCTATCGCTCCACTTTCCTTTTTAGACTTGAAGTCTTGGGGCCTTTATATAGGGCCAAATGATTTGTTGAATCAGTTGAAGAGATCTTTCTCTTGATTGATTGGGGAATATTTTCCACCATTGGATCTTTGATCCTAAGGCTCCTGTTTGACAGAAGATAATCTTCTTGTTTTAATAAGATCGAAAAATCTTTCCATGCAGAATTTGTTTTGTTTTTGGTAATTCATTATTTACCATTGGATCATTGAACCAGCGGTGCTTAAAGCACAATCTTGTTATTTGGAAAGATTTTGAGAAATTTTTCCTTAACAGAATTTAATTCTGCTTAATTAATGATTTACCATCATTATCAGATCCTTTGATCCAACGGTGGGAATTTTAATTCCAGCGCTGGCGCACCCAATTTGGACACGTGGCACGCAGTGCAGAGCGCAGCGTAACTGTGCTAGCGCACTCATGCTTGCCGCGTGGCGCGCAGTGCGCAGAGCGCTGGATCTAAAGCGTTGCTTTAGAAGAGCGCTGGATCTGAAGCGTTGCATCAACAGAGGTGTCTTTTCACCTTCCTTTTAAGTCAAACTTATATTCCCGAGAATCTTTCATTTCCCAATTTTGGGAATAATTCCATTGTGCACAAAATTGTATGTGCTTCGCCTTTATAACTCGAAGCAAAGCTTCTTCCTTTTCTCATCCCCAAAGAACTTTCTCAACTATGGCTTGTAACCGCCCTCATGCTTGTAGACAGCCATGGGAAGTGCCCATTGAGGGCATTGTTCCTCGGTTTGCTGCGCGCTTGGTGGATCCTTCTCTCACGGGTGCCGAGTGCGATGCGGTGAAGTATGAACTTGTGATCCGTAAGGGGTCCCCTCTTCCAATGGGATCCATCTGGCTCCGGATGATTCTTCTTGCCGTGCTTGATGACATCCCCTCTCACCCAGCGGAGATGACCCTGGCGATGCTCAATGCGGCTGAAGACAAGCTCGAGTGTTTTCATAAGGCGTGCCTGATTACTCAGGCTCTGAAAGATTGCTCGGTTCACTTATTGAGCCAAATAAGAGCCCGGAGGGCTATCATGTCTGCTTTTGCAGATGAACACGGCGTCAATCGGTGGGGAGCCACTTCTCATGAAAATCGTCGTTTTGATGTGCTGGAGAAGGCGGCGAGGGAGTTAGAGAATTTTGCTTATTGTTTTGTTCACCCTTGTGCCACTGATCCCTTGTTTGGTGATCTTTTTTAAATGTAATAATAAAAAATAATAATAATAAGATGTTTTAATTTAGTATTTTATTATCTGTTAAGTGTTCTCTTATTTTTAGTTCTATGTTATTCCTTTGTAAGATGTTTATGCGCTGCATAATCATGAAGCGTTGCTTCGCTTTCCAATCTTGGAAACAGAGCTTTGCTCTAATTTAGGGTGCGCAGCGCCATTGCGCTAGCGCTAGCGTATTCGTGTTTTTATACGTGGCACGCAACGCGCCTTGCGCTAGCGCACTGGCGCTCGACACGTGGCGCGCAGCGCAGAGCGCAGCGCAACTGTGCTAGCGCACCAGTGTCAGACACGTGGTGAGCAGCGCAACTGCGCCAGCGCGCCTGTGTTAGACACGTGGCACGCAGCGCAGAGCGTGGGATTTGAAGTGTCGCTTCATTTCCAGTCTTGGAATTTGAACAGAGCTTTGCTCTGATTTGGGGACACAGAAGCGTCGCTTCGTTTCCAGTCTTGGAATTTGAACAGAGCTTTGCTCTGATTGGGGGAAACAAATGCCCCCTCACCGTTGCGCTCACGTGGCCCCAAACGTGAGTGCAGCGGTGGTAGCATCTCAGTCGTTGGATCAACTTTTGGGGAGTTGAAACGGCTCTCAATGCCTATAAATAGGACCTTTGGTCCCCTTGATGATTTTCATCCTTTTTCTTGAGAATTTTCTCTTATTGAGAGCGCTACTCTTCAGTTTTAAGAACTTTTCAAGAGTAAAACTCTTCCAAAACTTAGGTATAGTTTAATAAACCCGGGTTTTACCCATTAACAGAGCTTTGCTCTTTATAGATCTTTGATCTAAAGAAAACCCATTTAGGGTTTTATTTAGCAGAGCTTTGCTCCATAGGTCTAAAGAGATTTAAAGGGAACTAAAGAGAACCCTATTAGGGTTCTATTAATAAAGCTCTGCTCTCTAAAAAGGATTTTTCTTATGATCCCTTATTTCATTAATGGAGCTTTGCTCCTTTCAAATCATATAGAAGAACTCTTGAGAGTTTTTTCATGGATCTTGAAGATTTAAGATGGAATTTTATTTTTAATGAATTACATCATCTTCTTAAAGCAAAGCTCTCAATGTTCTCGGGGGCATTCTTTAACTTCCCTTCATAACTGATTTTGACAGGTGTCACTCCTGTCTGCAAAGCATTGCTCTCGAGGAGTTTAACTCCATGTGCCTATTTTGAATAAGAAATTGCTTATTCCGTCTGTCTGCTGATCTTTGCCGATTTTATTTTACAGGAGTAATGGACGCTCACATGTATGATCTCGAAGAGATTATCTCTTACGGAGACATCCGCCGACTCGGCCGTTCTCAAAATCGAGAATTCACAAACGCCGAGTGTGCCGAAATTATGAGTCGCTTTGACGCATTTAATGGTCAACTACTTCCTCGGCGTTCCCCTCTTCTGAAGCTTATTGTGGGAGCGATCTGGGAAGCGCTCCCTCTATTCTGTACCGGCGTGCCACTTAGAGCATTGGATGCCACTGAAAATAAGGTGCACTCGGTGTATCTGATGAACCTAATCTCGGAGAGACGGCGAGACGATCTTGTCGATCTCCTGCACCAGGCTTTTCAACAGTCTGCCATACTTGCTGCCTATCGGAGGGTGGAGGACATCCGTGGGGATCCCGACGCTTGTGATCGCGAAAGAAAGCACACTAGGATGGTTCGCCAGGCTTGGAAAATTCTGGACAAGGTCACTCTTGAGTTCCTCAATCCATGTCCTGGATTTGAGGTTTTGCCATTGTAATTACTTTATTAATGTCTTTGTTCATTGCTTTTATAATTGTAAGAACCTTTTTGCAATATGAATGGCAAATTTCTCATTTTAGCGTGCTTTATTTCATGTTCTGAATCTTTTGCTAATGCATGGATGGGATGTGCCTCGAACGCTTAATTAAATGCAGATCAGATGTTCTCCTTGTTGCCTTCTCCTCTTTGCTGTGTTGTTACCATGTGACTTTAGCAAGTGCGGTCTGTAGATAGCATATAGTCGTCAATCCTGTGCTCTTTGTAGAGTGGTGATGGCTTAGAAAACAGGGGTAGGATCAGTCACCTAAGACTTTTCAACTTTATGAGCCGTGAGGGTCTCATAAAGAATTTTCTCCCTGCGGGTCGAAAGGATCCCGTAGGTGTAATTTCTCCTTAAGAATCGTAAGGATTCCTAAGTGCGTTTTCTCTTGAGAGTCGTAAGGATCTCACAAGAGAATTTTCTTCCTTACGAGTCGTGAGGACCAGCAAGTGATGGGTGAAGTTGTCCTTATCCGCATTTTACGGAGTCAGGGGTTGCTCTGGATGCTTCTCACGGGTTTACTGCCGTGTTTGGCAGGACCAGGCTCCGCTCTGGACGTTTTCCAGAATACCATAGTTTAAAGACATCGCGGTCGAGATTAAGGACATCATAGTCCGTGAGTTTAAGGACCTCACAGTCCAATGTTAGTTTTAAGACATCACGGTCGAGGTCAAGGACATCATAGTCCGTGGATTTAAGGACTCCACAGTCCAATATTAGTTTTAAGACATCATGGTCGAGGTTAAGGACATCATAGTCCGTGGATTTAAGGACTCCACAGTCCAATGTTAGTTTTAAGACATCACGGTCGAGGTTAAGGACATCATAGTCAGTGGATTTAAGGACCCCACAGTCCGTGAAATGTGTGGCTGTCAGGACCCGTCACCTCTTTGAAGTCGTTGAGGAATTACAATGACAAATGTCAAAGGAATGAAGAGATGTACCCTTGAACCAAGGTAAAATTATTTTAAGGACATTACGGTCCATTGTTAGTTTTAAGACATCACGGTCGAGGTTAAAGACGTCATAGTCCGTGAGTTTAAAGACCTCACAGTCAAATGTTGTTAGTTTTGAGACGTCGCGGTCAAGGTTAAGGACATCATAGTCCGTGAGTTTAAAGACCTCACAGTCCAATGTTATTAGTTTTAAGACATCACGGTCAAGGTTAAGGACATCATAGTCCGTGAGTTTAAGGACCTCACAGTCCGATGTTGTTAGTTTTAAGACATCACGGTCAAGGTTAAGGACATCATAGTCCGTGGGTTTAAGGACCTCACAGTCCGATGTCGTTAGTTTTAAGACATCACGGTCAAGGTTAAGGACATCATAGTCCATGGTTTTAAGGACCCCACAGTCCGTTGTTTGCTCTGGATGCTTCCCACGGGTTCACTGCCGTGCTCTGCGAGGACCAGGCTCCGCTCTGGACGTTTTCCACGGGGTCAGAAGTGACGTTATCCGCGTTCCACGTAGCCAGGAATTTTGCTCTAGATGCTTCCCACGGGTTCACTGCCGTGTTCGGCAAGGACTAGGCTTCGCTCTGGATGCTTCACACAGGTTCACTGCCGTGCTCTGCGAGGACCAGGATCCGCTCTGGACGTTTTCCATGGGGTCAGAAATGACGTTATCCGCGTTCCATGTAGCCAGGAATTTTGCTCTAGATGCTTCCCACGGGTTCACTGCCGCATTCGGCGAGGACTAGGCTCCGCTCTGGATGCTTCACATGGGTTCACTGCCGTGCTCTGCGAGGACCAGGATCCGCTCTGGACGTTTTCCACGGGGTCAGAAATGACGTTATCCGCGTTCCACGTAGCCAGGAATTTTTCTCTAGATGCTTCCCACGGGTTCACTGCCGTGTTCGGCGAGGACTAGGCTCCGCTCTGGATGCTTCACACGGGTTCACTGCTATGCTCTGCGAGGACCAGGATCCGCTCTGGATGTTTTCTACGGGGTCAGAAGTGACGTTATCCGCGTTCCACGTAGCCAGGAATTTTTCTCTAGGTTCTTCCCACAGGTTCACTGCCGTATTCGGCGAGGACTAGGCTCCGCTCTGGATGCTTCACACGGGTTCACTGCCGTGCTCTGTGAGGACCAGGATCCGCTCTGGACATTTTCCACGGGGTTAGAAGTGACGTTATCCCCGTTCCACGTAGCCAGGAATTTTGACTTTATCCGCATTTCGCGAAGTCGAGATTTGACTCTTGGTTATCTGTGCACCGCCGAGTCATGGAAGTGGGGGTTGCCGCTGTTCCGCTTTGCTTGATGTTGCGTCTGTTGTAATGAGACGAATGTTGAGATGCTCTCCCGGCTATCTATGAGCCGTCGAGATTTGGCTTCTTCTTCTGAGGAAACCTGGGGAGGAGGAGTGTGATTCCTTCTTTGTTTGCGCCCCTGGATTGTATACAGAGATTGATGTGATATCACCTGTAGGGCATAAATTTCATTCATATTATTATTTTTTTATTTTATTCCGCGATGCTCTATCATTTCAGCTTTTATATCGCGAAGGTCGCGATTGCCCAATCATTTCGGCTATTTTTCACGGTGCTCAATCATTTCGGCTATATTTTTTTATTTTTACCCGCTGCTTTTTATTGCGAGTTGCCCAATTATTTCGGCTCTTTTGCATGCATACATTTTTTTACTTGCTGATTTCGTTGCAAGTTGCCCCATCATTTCGGCTATTTCGTATGCATTGTTGCTTGCTGGCTTTTTGCTGCAAGCTTGGAATTAGACACTGATTTCGGCATCAGCATCGCTACAACTGGGATATCGCCAGGAGCGAATCATCATTTGCCTCTGTCGATGTCGGACAAAGGTGGCTTGGTAAACAGGGTTAAGATCCTGTCGACTAAGGCTTTTGACTTCATGAGCCGTAAGGGTCTCATAAAGGTATTTCTCCCCGCGAGTCATGAGGATCTCGTAGGTGCGTTTTCTCCTTAGGAGTCGTGAGAATTCCTAAGTGCATGTTCTTTTGTAAGTCGTAAGGATCTTACAAGAGTGTTTTCTCCTTATAAGTCGAGAGGACTTACAAGGGTTGTTTACCATATAGACATATCCCTAGTCACGGATGGGACTTCGTTAGGGAAATGTTTATTCGCGCCCGTGGATTGTATACAAGGGTCAGTATTGAGCCGTTTGTAGGGCAGTATTGGAGGTTGTGGGGGCTGCTTAAGAACAGGTTCAGATCTCTGTAACTTAAGACTTTTGAATCTTATAATCCGTGGGGGTCCCATAAGAGGGTTCTCCTTACAAGTCGTGAGGATCACGCAAGTGTAATTTCTCCTTAGGAATCGTGGGGATCCCTAAGTGTGTTGCTCCCTTGTGAGTCGTAAGGATCTCACGCAGGTGATTTCTCCTCACAAGGTCGAGAGGACCCTGTAAGTGTCTTTTAACGAGGTTGCGCCCTTTCGGGTTTTCACAAACACTCGCCGGTAGCCCTGCTGTTTTTACTCGCGGAGCCTTTTCGGGTTTTCATCCGCGCCCATTTTGCTTATGGACATACCGTTCTTCTTTTTTTTATTCTTTTTTTATTATTATTTTTTTATCAGCTTTGAGATGCTGCAATTCACCGTAGTTTCTCGACGTCTCGGTCAACAGCTAGTTTTAAGACATAGTGGTGCGTTGTTAGTTTTAAGGACGTTTCGGTCCGCTGTTAGTTTAAGGACGTTTTGATCCGTTGTTAGTTTAAGGACATTTCAGTCCATCGTTAGTTTAGGGACGTTTCGGTCCGTCGTTAGTTTAGGGACGTTTCGGTCCGATGTTAGTTTAAGGACATTTCGGTCCACTGTTAGTTTAAGGACGTTTCGGTCCGCTGTTAAGTAAGCCGGTTACTACTTATAGAGTTTGGGATTAGGAAGATAGCGAGTGGACATAGTCGTCGTCATCTATCATTGACCTAGGCCATGACTCGTCAAGCGTAGTACTTTTTTAAGAAGCGACCATTTATTGGCCTGAAGGGCCTTTCGCCATGCATGTCTATGAGTAGATAGGCTCCACCCTGGTAGACCTTGTCTATGATGTATGGGCCTTCATAGTTTGGCTCGAATTTCCCCCGTTTAGCACGATTGGGGATCATAGGTCTTTTGACCGCCTTGGCGGAATGTTCTCGGCCTAGTCAATCTTTCGTAGGAGCGCATCATCTTCGCTTTATAAGCTTCCAGATTTTGCTGCGCCAGGAGCCGGGTTTCATCAAGGGCATCGAGCTCCTCAAGCCGAAGGAGAGCATTCTCTTTGTCCGTCAGCTCGTAATGGACTGCCACTCGTAGAGAGGGTAGCTCTATCTCGAGGGGGAGTACCGCTTCTGTACCGAATACCAACGCGTACGGCGTTGTATTCGTGGCTGTCTTGAACGTAGTTCGATACGCCCAGAGAGCTTCTTGCAGTCTCTCGTGCCAGTCTTTTTTGTTTCGGGACAGCGTCTTCTTCACGATCTTCATCAAGGTCTTGTTGAAAGCCTCAGCTAGACCGTTAGCTCGGGGATTATAGACTGAGGAGTATCTCCAGTCTATGTTGTGCTGTTGCGCGAAGCGGCTGATCTTGTGGCTTCTGTAGGCTGGTCCGTTATCGGAGATAATCCGTCGCGGAGTTCTAAACCGATAAATGACGTGCGTCTTGAAGAAATGGAGGATATTCTCCGTCTTCACTTCCCTCAGCGGTACTGCTTCTGCCCATTTGGAGAAGTAATCGGTTGTTGCCAAAATGAAACGATGTCCTCTGGACGATGCCGGTTCGATGGGGCCGATTATGTCAGTTCCCCACATTTCGAACGGCCAGCTAGCCACCGTTGGATGTAGTGGATTTGGATGCTGATGGATAAAGTCCCCGTGAATCTGGCATTAGTGGCATTGCTTCGCATACTCGAGGCAGTCCTGAATCATCGTGGGCCAGTAGTAGCTCATCCGCTTAATCTTCAACTTCATCTTCGGGCCAGCTTGGTGAGAACCGCAGAGTCCGTCATGAATTTCTTGGACGACTCTTCTTGCTTCTTCAGGTCCCAGGCATCTCAGCCATAGGGAATCAAATGACCTCTTGTATAGTGTATCATTGACGAAGGCAAAAGACAGGGCTCGCTTCATGAGCCGATGTTTTGAGGACGCATCTTCAGGCGTTCGACGGGATTTGAAGTAGTCTATAAAGACTTCTCTCTAATGCTCAGCCTTTTCCTGGTCCTTTATTTGCATAGCCATTTGCTCAGTCGCTCCTTTTTCTTCGGACAACCCCGGAGATATTTCTGCCGGTGCAAGAACCCGACGGCTTTGCACAACGATCCTCACGTCATCGAGGTTCTCGTCGGCCAGTTCTTTAGCGAGCTTGGCTAATGCATCCGCTTTGCTATTTTCTGCACGCGGTATGCTTTCCAAGATGTAGGAAGGTATTTGAGTCAGCAGTTGCTGTACTTTCTCACCGTACTTCACCAGTTCTGGTTTGCACATTTGATAGTCGCTGTTTACTTGACTAACGACCAGTTGGGAGTCTCCGTATATGAGGAGGTTTTCAATTCCCATGTCGATGGCGATCTCGAGGCCTGCTATCAAAGCTTCATACTCGGCTTCATTGTTTGTCCTCGGCTCTGTTAAGGAGAAAGCAAAGCGCATTATCCCTCCTTGTGGGGTCATGAAGATAAGGCCTACCCCCGATTTAATTGTGGGCGTGTTTTGTTTGCGCTTCTTCATAGAAGACGCTCCATCAAAATAAAGTTCCCATCGGATATCACCCCCGTCGATCACGTCAAACGCATATTCGTCTGGCAGTTCACAATTCAAAGGGGAATCGGCCGGTATCGGATGCTCAGCGAGGAAGTCGGCGATGGCCTGACCTTTCACTGCCTTAAGAGGCCGATAAGTTATCGAGAATTCCATCAAGAGTAGGGCCCATTTAGCAAGCCGTCCTGTTAATATGGCCTTCGACATCAAGTATTTGAGAGGGTCCACCTTCGATATGAGACGGACTTCATGCGCCAATGCATAGTGCCTGAGCTTCGTTATTGCGAAGATCAACGCCGGGCAGTGTTTTTCGATGGGAGAGTAATTGCTTTCTGCCCCCCGTAGAACTCGACTCAAGTAGTAGAGAGCTATTTCCTTCCCTTGGTCGTTCTCTTGTGCCCATAATACACCTAAAGAACCTTCAAGGGCAGTTGTATAAAGAATGAGAGGCTTTCCCTTGACCGGAGCGGCCAGTACTGGCGGGTCCTGCAGATATTGCTTGATTTCGTCCAGCGCGCCTTGGCATCTGTGATCCCAGACGAACGGGGTTCCCTTCTTCATCAGGTGACTATAAGGATGGCACTTGCCAGAAAGATTGGCTATAAATCGCCGGATGTACGCGAGCTTCTCTTGGAGAGACCGCAATTGTTTGAGAGCCCTTGGCGGAGGCATTTCCATGATTGCCTTGATCTTTGACGGATCTATCTCGATACCTCGGTGTCGGACGATGAATCCTAGGAATTTGCCCGAGGAAACTCCAAATGCGCATTTGAGAGGGTTCATCTTCAAATTGTATTGCCGAAGGCGCTGAAACACAATCTTCAGATGCTCGAGATGTTCCTCGTATGATTTGCTTTTAACCACGAGGTCTTCGATATAACATTCGACGATTTCATGTATGAGGACTTCGAAGATCTTTGTCATGGCCCTCTGATAGGTAGCACCGGCGTTCTTTAGACCGAAGGGCATCATCTTGTAGCAGAATATACCCAAAGAGGTCCGGAAAGCGGTGTGCTTCTGGTCTTCGGGATGCATCTTTATCTGATTATATCCTGATGAGCCATCCATGAAGGAGAAGACTTCGTGAGTGGACGTATTGTCTATCATCACCTCGGTGACCGGTACTGGAAAGTCGTCCTTCGGGCAAGCTTTATTGAGATCCCGAAAGTCTACACATATGTGCACCGTCCCATTTTTCTTCATCACCGGGATGATGTTGGCAATCCAATCAGGGTACTGAACCTCTTGGATGAAGCCGGAGTCGATTAGCTTCTTGACCTCGGCGTTGATGCTTATTTCAAGCTCGAGCCGCATTCTTCTCGGTGCTTGTTTGATTGGCTTGACGTCCGGGGATATTGCCAACTTGTGCACAGCAATCTCTGGATCTAATCCTGGCATTTCGGAATAGTTCCATGCGAAGCAATCTTTATACTGCATAAACACGTCTTTTAGTGCAGCCACCCTTTCTTCAGACAGCAACTCACTAATGAATGTCGGCCGCGGATCACTTGTCGTCCCCAAATCGATTTTCTTGAGGTTATCTGCAGTGGTATGTATTCCATCTTCCAGCTCTTTTGGCGCCGGTGGAAACTCTGAGATTACCTCGTCATCATTGTTTTCGAAGCACCAGGGGAGTTCATCCATATTCTCAGGCTCTTCTTTTGATAGTGTTATCATATGACAAGTACAAGCTCGCTTCCACGACCGATGTTGATCTGGTTCTACTTTCGCGGATTTGGGTTCATGCTTCTGCGGTGGAGTTATCCTCCAATTGTCGGATAGAGCGAACTTCCCGAGCTGATATTGATCTTCGACCAAGTTCTTGAAGGTGAAGCAGTCTTCGAGAGGATGTCCTATTGCTCGGTGATAAGAGCAATAGTCTGGATGAGAGACCTCGTTAGCTTGCTCGGGGTGCTTGGACTCCGGGAGTGTAAGCATTTGATGTCTTATGGCAAGATCAAGTATCTTCTTTGTCTTGTCTTGAGGAAAAGAGTATGCTCGACTCATCTTCTTCATAAGGGACAAATCCGGACCGCTCGATTCCCGATCGCGTGGCTTCTTGGCCCCGCATTGTCGTTGTTGAACGCTTTTTCTGCTCTTTGACTTGTTTCTGCCTCTGCGTCGGGCCTTTTGTACAACAGGTTGACAGGGAAGGGCATTTTCATCTTTCGCAGCCTGTTGAAGAAGGCGTTGCGTCCTGGCTTTCTCGTAGATGTCCATTTCGCGATTATGGTCGTCTCGAACTTTTTGACCAGCTTCCCTTATAAGCTTGTCCATTTGTTCTTCGAACGGCGGACTGGGCATTTTCACGTCGGGGGCTCTTTCTGGTTCAGGGTTAGCATTCTCCCATTGAGCATCCCCTTCTTCATCAAAGTCATGTACGAAGTAGCTCCCGTTTCTTGGACCGAACATATCCAAGCCCGATCGCCTCCATTCTCCCGTTGGACAACTTGCGCTGAGTTCCGGGAACGTTCCATATCCTATCATAGAACTTAGCTTTTCGAGCGGTCTGTTTGAAGGGTATCCCTTGGCGCTTCAATAGCCTTTTCAAGCCTTCTGTGTAGTATCTAGGCAAACGGATGGGCTGGAGCCTGTCAAGTGTAGAATCCGCGCCGTGCTGGATTTCTTTCTCCACTCTTGTTTCCATGGATCGGTAGAATAGGATTGCCTATTCACCTTTTCGCCTGGGAGGGACGTAAAATTTTTGTAGCTCTTGCACGCTATAAGCTTCAAGTGCATCGAGATCTTTGTAATGCTCTTGTGGAACCATGGTGATTTGCAAACCCTGATTATCGCTAGCGAAGGCTTGTATTGGTGGCCGAGCGGAGAATATAGCATGGACCTCATCTTCTGAGTCGCTGCCAAAGATCAACATAGGAGCGGACAGTCCCTGCTTGTTGTACTAGGGTGGACTTGAACAAACTATCTCTTCCTCTTCCTCAGTATCACTCCCGAAGACAGGAATGGTGGTGATAACTTTATTTTCCGGCTTGCGACATCTCTCTGTGTCCTCGAAATCTGGCAAAAAGTATTTTGCGTCTTCATACTTGCGGACTTTGTTCACGGAGAATGGATTCTGCTCTCCTGTTACGGTATACTCAAGACCATCCTTAAAGTATTTCATACACTGATGTTGTGTAGAAGGGATGATGTTGTACTCGTGTAACTAAGGCCGGCCGAGTAAAGCGTTGTAGCATGTCTTGGCGTCAATGACATGAAATTTAATATCCGTGACAAGTAGCCCGAATCGTAATGTCAATATCACAGACCCGAGAGTCCACGATGACTGGGAGTCAAAACCAGAGATGGTGATTTTATCACGAGCGAGATGCTGGACGCTCATGCAGATTTCCTTCAACACTCGCACGTTGAGAAGATTGACGGAAGACTCATTGTCGACCAGGATTTTGCCTATCTTTATATCGTGGAAGTACCCTGAGACATAGAGGGGACGGTTGTGCTCGCACGTCCCAAGGAGGAGGTCTTCGTCGCCGAAGGTGATATCGGCTGTGTGTACTTCCTCCAGCTCGTCCTTCATCTTTTCTTCGGCAAGAAAAGCTTGGAATTGCTCTGGCTCTTGCAGTGCCTTGATCAATGAATCTCTCGCTTCTTTGGATAGTAAAAGGGCGTCGAGAATACTGAGTTGCGAAGGTAACTTTCTTAAGTGTGCCAGAATATTGTAGTCTACCTTACTTTTCTTTGGCGGGTCCTTGGCGGTCAGCTCTTTCATGACTTGGTCATCCTGGGCGATATCCTCGGAGACCTTTTCTTTTCCCTTATCTTTTCTACTCGTGGATCCGAGATTCTTTTCTGGAAGCGTGCGGTTGCGCAGCTGAATATTTTCACAGGCCTTCGGTTCTCCCTCCTTTCCCAAGGTGGATTCTTTAAAGAGAGGGCCAAGAGTCATCTCTTCGTCAGAGTCGCTTCCGAATGTGAGAACTTGCGATCCCCCAGCATTAACCATGCGACAGTTGCCGGTAGTTCTTCCACGCTCTTCGGTCGTATTTCTTCGTTCCCAACGAGTTTTGCGTTTCATCCGCTTAAAATGTTGCCGGTGAGCAACATATCCCTGCCACCATCTTTTAAAAGCGTCGCATTCTTTGGTGGGGTGCAAAATCTTTCGATGATATGAGCAGTAGCTAGGATACATCTCTGCTTCACCGACAGTGTTTCCTTCGGAGGGTGGTAGCTTCATTCCCATCGATAAGGCTTTGGCAAACCTTTTCCTCGTCTTGAACTTGTTTTTATCTGCGACAGATGTCCTTTGATTTGGCAAGAGTATCTCGACTCTTTCGTCCAGTCGCCGGCATTTGGCCTTTTCAAATATAGCCATCTCACGCTCCCGATCAGCTTTACTTTTCAGAAGAGCTTCGTTCAGGAATGCGTCGATCATTTCGTCTGATGGCCCTGGAAGTTCCGGTTCAGGACCTGCCCACAGTCTCTTGGTGCAAGGAGCCACTTCATCGTCTATTAATGAGTGAGAGATCACATAACAACTTACTACGTAATCCTCAGATCCATCTGATGAGTCTTCTCCATCATCTCCGTCTTCAAGGATGTGGCCGAGGAATTCTTGCAGCGTGATCAGGGTCCGCACCTTCTGGTTATACTCTTCCAGGTCGTCGATCTGTTTCTGCAAGTCTGTGCACTTGTCGCCAGGCTTCACGGGCTTCTTGGATTTCTTCTTCTTTTTCGAAGATTTCGACGGCTAGGTATGAACACTCTGGCTATCACCACCAATCTTTGGAGTTGGGCGCGGCTTCAGCATCCCCTCGATGATCTGGGGTTCCAGCAGATTCTTCTACCTGATTGCCAGGCATGTCTGGAGATCATTCAGCATCCTTTTGGTTTTGGCCGAAAGAGCCACCTCCCATGGAGCTTCCTAAACAAAAGAGCACGTTGCCCCCGGTGTGTCCATCCCCTTAGGAGTGTGCGGTTGTGGTGGGTTTACTTTCCACTTCTCAGACAGCGCAAACTTGCCTTGTAGGTACTGATCTTCGATCCATCCCTTAAAGACGAAGCAATCTTCAATTGGATGGCTTACCGTTTGGTAGTAAGGACAATAATTGGGATTATTCACTTCGCTGGGTTGCGGCCGTCGCCTTAGATTTGGCAAATTGATAAGCCTGTTGCGCACCGCCAGCTCGAACAGCCTCTTCGTTTTATCTCGTGGGAATGAGTAAGGATGCTTCATTTTCTCATTGTATTAGCGTCGTCTCTCCTCCAATTGATCCGCTAGTCTTGAAGCACTGGACTGCTATTGGGTGTTTGCAACGAAGATCACCTTCCCTTTACCCTTGTCGTTCCGATGTTCTGGTTTTGGAGGAGACAGTCTGTGATCCATTTGATCCATCTGGGCTAGTTTGTCGATCAAAGCCTGGAACGTGGTTGGTTTGAAGAACATCATGAACTGTGAAATAGTTGCATGAGGGTCTAAGGTGCCCACGAACATGCCCACTGCTGGTGCTTCTTCGATGCGCTGTTCGCACTTTGACCACAGATTTCGCCATCGGATTTCGTATTGGACCCAAGTTTCGCCCAGCTTTACCCTTGCATTGATCAATGCTATTATCAGGGTGTGTTCACTTGCGCTCGTGAATCGCTGGGTGAACAATAACTCCATTTCTGCGAAAGTTTTGACAGAGTCGTTTGGAAGTTCGGAGTACCACTCGAATGCTGTCTCCGATAAGCTGCCGACGAATTGGCAGAGCAAGAGCTTATCATCGCCACCAGTATTGCCGCATAGGGCCCTGAACTGAGCGACATGTTGATGGGGATTGCCTGTCCCCTTGTACACATAGAATTTCGGGATCGTGTAGCCTGGCGGGTACTTTATCTGATCATACCAGCCTGGATACGGTCGTCCAGTTCTAACAACTTAGCCGGCTGCTTCATTTGCCTGGTGAACTCTTATTTGCTGAGCAATATAGTCATTCAGGGCAGCTTTAGAGATAGTTTCCTCTTTGGCTGTTGAAAGAGCTGGAGGTGGATTTGATGTTTCTCCTCTGTCGTCTTCGAGGATGATCGGAGGATCTTCAGCTGGAGGGTCCTGCTGGATCATCATACCCACCATGTCCTGGAACAGAAGAGCCATTTGCTTTATATTGGCCGCTTGTTCCGCAGCCTCCTTTTCCTTCTTTTCGAGCATTCTCCGAAGAAATTCAGCATCAGTCTCGTGTTCGCGACGTTGTTCTGATGATGCCTTCGGGCTTTCTTTTGGCCCGGTGAGTGCAGCCATGGCAGTTAGCATCTCCTGAAGCTTCAGCTGTTGCTGTTCCTGAGCTCTTGTGATGGATCGGGTGAGTGGTCGGTGGCCCGTAGAAGCGTGGCTATCTTCCTTCCTGGATGCCATGTAGACGGTATGCACCACCATGCCCCCAGACTTAGGGCGTTTGGGCTCAGTGTTTTTGTGGTCTGCCACGTTTACAGGGGCTTTCTCTGGCCTCCTTTTCTTTTGAGTAGTCGATGTGGAGGGGGCCATTGTAGCGGGCACCTAAGTGGTTGTTATCTTTTGCGGCTTACTGGGACGGTTCCCTTCCGGCTGAACCTTCGGCTTCTTCTATTGGCGGAGGTAGTCTTAATCAACTACCGACTCTCGGACTTATCGCCGGATCTTATAAACTTTAGAAGACAGTCGCTGAGGGGACTGTTCCGGCTTCATTTCTATGACGGTCTCCACCGGGGGTGGAGATCTTTTTAGTACGGCGGTAGGTGAATTCCTGCGCACCTTATTCAACAGCTCAAAACTGTTCCCGGTTGGAACAGCAGCATTAACTTCCGCCGTTGGGGCTGGTGGAGCTAACCCAGAAGGGGAGTTGCCCCCGGCCTTCCTTACTCGGCGCCAGTAGCGACGTCGAGCGTGTCGAGCCGTCGGTGTTGGTTTAGCAATAGCTTTGTCTTCCCCCCTTTCCAGGTGAAAGGTTGCTGCTGGCGTCAGCCTGTTGAAGACTGATGTCTTTTGAGTAGTAGGAGCGGGAATTGGGACAGTCAGTCTTGTAAAGACCGACCCCTTGGTAGAAGAAGCCGTCTTGACGACTTCAGGAGCAGGGTTGGTCACTCTCTTCGGAATAACCTTCTCTGGGATTGCAAGCTTCATTGTGGGCCCGCATGAATTTTGGCCCAATCTGGAGAAGACCGAGGCGCCGGTGCTGGACGACCCGTTGAGATGGGCCGTGGTAGTAGCAAGCCGATCGAAGACCGACTTCTTGGGAGCTTCCGGTGCTGGCACAGGGGTGCTGAAGCTCATCGGAGGGAGCATAGTCCCAAAAAACAATCCAGTAGTAGCCTGGGTGACCTGTTCCATCGGCATCGTGAACAGGGACGCCGCTTGAGGTCCGTAAGCTACACTTCCAGGTGAGGCGGAGCGTAGGTTGCAGTTGCAGTTGGAACATCTTGCACAAGTGGACGCCATTGATTCTTTGCTTTCTGTAGCCAGCAAAACGCCAAATCTTAGTACCTTGAAACCCAAGGGCAACCATTAACAAAGCGTGATTGGTCCGCGAACACGACACACGAAGTGTGCAGTGGAAAGAGGAAAAGGTCCCACCGGGCGTGCCAGAATCTGTTGACCGCCGGAAACCGGGAAGACGGTTGCAGTGGAGAGATGTCCCACCGGGCGTGCCAGAATCTGTTCACCGTCGGAAACCGGGAAGACGGACTATCTTGCCTGAATCTGGGGGCAGATGCTAATTGGTGCTATCCGTCGACCTCTCCAAAGATGCCAAGTTGATTTATGGTACCATGTATCGAAGGTTTAAACGGATGCGGCCGATGTAGCAGACTTCGTCAGATTCCCCCTCGCTTGAGGTTTTTTTTTATTCTGGAGACGCTCTTCCCTGCAGGCGCAAGCCCCTGCAGTTAATTACGCTACCGCATCGCGGTAACAACTTTCTCCTTCTCCATATGGTCACTTCGTGTCGTGGGTGCTTGTTTCGTGTTTGGTTGCCCGTGGATTGTATACGGAGACTAAGTTATGTTGTCACCCGTAGGGCGTGGACTAGTCCAAATCCGTATCTTTCTTAGATTTGGGTTTTGAGGGGTTTGTGTTTAAGGATACGTTAGCCTTATTTGAGGCTAAGATCAACTTAAACGTTTGTTAAGGACACGTTAGTCTAATTCTAGACTAAGATCGACTTAACGGGTCGTTTAGATCCGACAAGAGAGCAATTGGGCCCTATTGTTTAGTTTAATGACATTGCGGTCGATAATTAGGTTAAGGACATCATAGTCCGTGAGTTTAAGGACCTCACAGTCCGGTGTTAGTTTTAAGACGTCACGGTCGAGGTTAAGGACATCATAATCCGTGAGTTTAAGGACCTCACAGTCCGATGTTAGTTTTAAGAAATCACGGTCAAGGTTAAGGACATCATAGTCTTTGGATTTAAGGACTCCACAGTCCGACGTTAGTTTTAAGACATCACGGTAAAGGTTAAGGACATTATAGTCCGTGGATTTAAGGACTCCACAGTCCAATATTAGTTTTAAGACATCACGGTCGAGATTAAGGACATCATAGTCCGTGGATTTAAGGACTCCACAGTCCGATATTAGTTTTAATACATCACGGTCGAGGTTAAAGATATCATAGTCCATGAGTTTAAGGACCCCACAGTCCGTAGCAGTGTGTGGTTGTCGGGACCCGTCACCTCTCTGACGACGTTAAAGGATTATAACGACAGATATCAGAGGAGTGAAGAGATGTACCCTCGAACCGGGTGTAAATTGATTGGAAGAGCGGGTGTGCTCAGTTCAATTTAAATTGAGGACTTATGGCCAGAATTGGGCTAAGTCCAGTTAAAAATGTTTTAACATTTTATCTCTGTGTTGGCTATTATTAAGCCTTTATTTGGGCTCGGCCCTTTCCAATAATGCCAAGCAGTGGGCTCTGACATTTTTTGTCTTCAATTCAATGCATAGCATTTATCAGGAACAAAGTGGTGTTCTGACAGTGCGCCACATGGCGCGTTAGGCACTTTGCGCCATTTAAAGAGCGCATTGCGCTTCTGTTGGTTAGAGCACATGAGGAGAACACGTGTCGCTTAGCGCTAAGCGCTAGTTTGTTAGCGCATTGCGCTTTTGATTTATGGGTGTGCTGCGCCAGTTTATGGGTGCACCAGTGAAGGACACGTGGCGCGCTTGGCGCTGAACGCCAGCCCAAGAGCGCAGTGCTCTGTTTCAGGAGCACAAAGCGCAAACTGTGTCTGTGGTTGACACGTGGCATGTTTTGGCACTGTGCGCCGGTCCAATGAGCGCGAAGGCGCAGTTCATGAGTACAAGGCACTTTTCAATAGCGCAAAGCGCATCTGATCGATTTCAAGATCACAGAACAACTTTTATGTTCTTCTAAGGAGGCTTTGCCTCAAGATCCAAGAACAAAGGTTCTTGTTCTTATCAAAAGGCTCTGCCTTTATAGATCAAAAGATCTGTGAATGAAGTAAAGTACTTCTTTATTTTAAGGATTGGATCTTTTAATCCTTTATGTTTAATCAAAGATCTCGGTCTTTTTTATAGATCTAAGATCTTTTTAAAAGAGGATTCTTCTTTTTTTTAACGAGATGTTTCATTTCTGTTTTTCAAGAAGTCGTTTCTTTACCTTTCTTTTCCTTTTGAATTCTTCTCAAAGTTTGCAGAGAGTTTTTTCTATCGCTCCTCTCTCCTTTTTAGACTTGAAGTCTTGGGCCTTTATATAGGGCCAAATGATTTGTTGAATCAGTTGAAGAGATCTTTCTCTTGATTGATTGGGGAATATTTTCCACCGTTGGATCTTTGATCCTAAGGCTCCTGTTTGACAGAAGATAATCTTCTTGTTTTAATAAGATCGAGAAATCTTTCCATGCAGAATTTTTTCTGTTTTTGGTAATTCATTATTTACCATTGGATCATTGATCCAGCGGTGCTTAAAGCACAATCTTGTTATTTGGAAAGATTTTGAGAAATCTTTCATCAACAGAATTTAATTCTGGTTAATTAATGATTTACCATCATTATCAGATCCTTTGATCCAACGGTGGGAATTTTAATTCCAGCGCTGGCGCACCCAATTTGGACACGTGGCATGCAGCGCAGGGCAACTGCGCTAGCGCACTCGTGCTTGCTACGTGGCGCGCAGCGCGCAGAACGCTAGATCTGAAGTGTTGCTTCAACAGAGATGTTTTTTCACCTTCCTTTTAAGTCAAACTTATATTCCCGAGAATCTTTCATTTCCCAATTTTGGGAATAATTCCATTGTGCACAAAATTTTATGTGCTTCGCCTTTATAACTCGAAGTAAAGCTTCTTCCTTTTCTCATCCCCAAATAACTTTCTCAACTATGGCTTGTAACCGCCCTCATGCTTATAGACAGCCGTGGGAAGTGCCCATTGAGGACATTGTTCCTCGGTTTGCTGCGTGCTTGGTGGATCCTTCTCTCACGGATGCCGAGTGCGATGCGGTGAAGTATGAACTTGTGATCCGTAAGGGGTCCCCTCTTCCAATGGGATCCATCTGGCTCCGGATGATTCTTCTTGCCGTGCTTGATGACATCCCCCTCACCCAGTGGGGTTGACCCTGGCGATGCTCGATGCGGCTGAAGACAAGCTCGAGTGTTTTCATGAGGCGTGCCTGATTACTCAGGCTCTGAAAGATTGCTCGGTTCACTTATTGAGCCAAATAAGAGCCCGGCGGGCTATCATGTCTGCTTTTGCGGATGAACATGGCGCCAATCAGTAGGGAGCTACTCCTCGTGAAAATCGTCGTTTTGATGTGCTGGAGAAGACAGCGAGGGAGTTGGAGAATTTTGTTTATTGTTTTGTTCACCCTTGTGCCACTGATCCTTGTTTGGTGATCTTTTTTAAATGTAATAATAAACAATAATAATAAAAGGATGTTTTAATTTAGTATTTTATTATCTGTTAAGTGTTCTCTTGTTTTTAATTCTTTGTTATTCCTTTGTAAGATGTTTATGCGCTGCATAATCATGAAGCGTTTCTTCGCTTTCCAATCTTGGAAACAGAGCTTTGCTCTAATTTGGGGTGCGCAGCGCTAGCGTATTCGTGTTTTGACACATGGCGCGCAGCGCGCCTTGCGCTAGCGCACTGGCGCTCGACATGTGGCGCGCAGCGCAAAGCGCAGCGCAACTGTGCTAGCGCACCAGTATCAGACACGTGGCGAGCAGCGCAACGCGCAGCGCAACTGTGCCAGGGCGTCTGTGTTAGACACGTGGCGCGCAGCGCAGAGCGCGGGATTTGAAGCGTCGCTTCATTTCCAGTCTTGGAATTTGAACAGAGCTTTGCTCTGATTTGAGGACACAGAAGCGTCGCTTCGTTTCCAGTCTTGGAATTTGAACAGAGCTTTGCTCTGATTGGGGGAAACATACACCGCTGTTGAATGCTCCTTACCTAATCATCAACTGATATAGGTAAATGTTATAGACATAATTTCAAAAGGTTGTATCTCACTTTATAAAATAAACATACAGATATATCAGTTTGAAATCGGTGCATAACAACGGATATTCAAAACCAAAAATTTACCGTCAGGCAAAACCTAGATGATTTCCTCAAATATCACCAATTATAAAGAATTCCGATATGTTGAGGATATAATCACTTAATTCCTAATATCTTACTCCCACTCAGCATTCGTAACGCCATACAGATGTGAGAATCAAATCTGGTAAATACATATCCTGGAGTCAGAATCTAATTGGGAAAACAGTTTTCAATTAACACTGCACAGTGAAACTGCAACATGAAAATGTTTCGAAGGGGAAACCGAGTATTCCTAGTAATGTCTCTTTCACTATCCAGATTCATGACAGTAACCGTATATTTTCTTGCCATCTCTCCAATCCTTTTATTTGTCTTTACTTATTACCTTCTGTACACCACCCTTAGGCTAAATGGTTTTCTTCCTTCACTACCTTTCGGCATCAGCCTATGATTTGGAAGAAGCCTATCCAATAAACGTAATAGGTGTACTCTCCTAATCCTAGAAGCTCTCGCAACCTGAGAGAAGGTAAAGAGGAAAAACAACTGAATAATCCTATTCTATTTCTCCAAAACCAGAAACCATTCTCGAACTGGAACAAGTTCCTTCGAGTTCGTATGTAACTATACGATGGAAATATCCAAGTAATATGTGGATTTTCATAGAATGTTCTGGAGAAATGAAAAGGTGAAAGTAGGAGTGGCGATGGTATACGCGGTTTCGTCGTGAATGATAGTAGTCGCAATTTCCTTAGCCCTTATCCTAATCCCTTTATATGTCTTTACTTATTACCTTCTGTACACCACACTTAGGCTTAATTGGTTTTCTTCTTTCCCCACCCTTTGATGCCTATGGTTTGGAAGAAGACTATCCAATAAGCGCAATAGGTGTACTCTCCTAATACCAAGAGCTCTCGCAACCTGAGAGAAAGTAAAGAGAAAAGACAACCGAATAATCCTATTCAATTTCTCCTGAACCAGAATCCATCCTCGAACTGGAACAAGTTCCTTCGAGTTTGTATGTAAATATACGATGGAATATCCAAGAAATGTGGATCTTCGTAGTGATACGGAATGTTCTGGAGAAACGTAAAGGTGATATAGAATTGGCAATGATATATGCGACTAAGTGATAATTCAAAAGCCAAGGTGTTTTAAGAAGGTTCGGTTAACTTGGTTCATGAGTTTTAGTCTAGGGTCGGGCCATGGTCGCTACCAAAGAGAGAGAGAAAATAAACACTCAGCGTGCACTCTAACCTAGATCAAATAGTTAATCACTTTATCTAATCAGGATGTCTCCCACTGTTTCCTCGAATTCTCCTCCAAACCCAAAGGAGAATTAGTCGGGATCATCTAAAATCACCCGAGGAGTAAATCTATTCATCGGTAAGAATCGGGATCCAACTATCATCGCATGATAACCTTATGGAAGCCACTCAAGTCACCACACTCCAGAAGGTATGCGCATGCCTGGAAAGTTTCTTGTATGTTTGAAACTCCCGATGTGATTTTTACCCCTAGGACCCAAGTGACCTTGACACAGTCAACAAATCAAAGAGTCATAGTCAAGTTCAACCCGTCATTATCCTAGATTGCATTAAACCCACCCGTACGAGCCCTTGACACAGTCAACAAAGCCGCACGACTGTCCTAACCAATCGCATATATATGCCACAAACAAGCACTACTTAGCTACCGCACACTACGCCTTGACACAGTCAACAAACGCAGCACGGATACTAAGCAACACTTGTAAGAAATGACGGAGGGCTACGGCTGGTTTTTGGCGAAAAACCTTTAACGTAATGAACTTGATCTCGTTGAAGGAACCGAGTGGTTTTACAAATATATAGTGGCGCAAACTTTCGCTAAAGAGGTCACTCCCTGTGAAGGGATCTCGGCTCTTTCCTCATCGAATGAGGTGCAGGATATTCCAAACTGAATACCACGATGCAAAGCAAAAGAATCGACTATAGAGCAGTTATTACAAATACGCAAACTTTCGCCTAAGAGGTCACTCCCTATGAAGGGATCTCTGCTCATGCCTCGTCGAATGAGGTGTTGAATATTCATAACCGAATACCACTGTGCAAAGCAAAAGGAAACGTTTTGCAACAACAGTTTTTCAAAATTGGTTCCAACAACATCAAATAGGTTTGTTTTATCCTTGCATTGATCAGAATCAACGCAGTCCCATCAATTAATCCATATCACACCACATAAAAGGAACGAAAATAAAATGTACGTATATGCCATCCGCATTCGCCACTGGGCCCCGTCATCACCCGTTATATTACTTAACTAACGACAGAGCGGGGGCTGGACTAGCACGGGTGTAAAACATATATAATATCTACTAGTATATATAAATATATATGACATTCGTCTTAGGCATGATATAAAGCATCGTCACAGAATCTCAGCCAAGCAACACAGAGTAGTAGATAAGCCTGGAGCCTCGGGTTTCACTTGAGCCGCAAATGAGACCCGACGTTCCCTGTCGTGTGGATAGCCTGTGCAATGAAAACTTGGATCCCTACGAGTGCAGCAAGTTACCCGCCAATCCCAGAAGTGAGGCAACCCCAATCAACAAAATGAATGGGCCACCCAGCACTTCACGGAATCTGGTAACTTGTGCACCCCTCCGTGGGTCATCCTATACCCCCTACGAGTGCGGCGAATAGCCCTCCAATTCTAGAATAAGGTCCCCTCCGTCTTAACGCCATGAGATGCGGACCTGTTGCCTTCTAGAACCCGGCTATTCATGCACTCCGCCTTAAGGTAATCCTAGTATAGAAGGAAAAAATATGTACAAGGGTGACATTGTCACGACCCGAAATTTAGCCCATGACCGGCACTTAAATCACGCAACGTCTAAAGGTGTAACGTAATTCAAGTAAGCCGAAGCCCAGAAATCTAAACCTTTTTGCGGAAAATAGTAGAGGTGCAGTTTTGAATAAAGGTATAATGAAATCAAGTTTTTCTTTAAATGCATAAATAATGATATATGAAAATGCAAGTGGATTATATACTAGTTGAAAACATTTTTCGTCCTTTAAAAATTTGGGCAGCACCTCCCTTGTAAATTTTGAACCGAAACCATATATATATAACAATATAAAAGGCATCTCCAAGTGGGAGCTAGCTCTTCGCCAAATGGCGGAATCACAACCACGCAAGCAATGTATACGACGCCCAACGGCGAAGATCAACCCAAAAAGAATAATATGAATAAAGCAAGACATTAAATCCACACATAGCGAACATATGCCCATCGCTCTAAGTCTCGCAACCATAAGTCTGTCTAAGTCCACTAAAATATACAAGTCTAGTTTTTAATTGATGGAGTTTATCTAGATACAACAGAATAATAAGTTCAAGAGTGGGCCCGATCCAATGTGTCCCACCTACCATAGTAAAACACCATGGATGAAGCTGTGTGCCAGCGATACCGCAACTAATCCCAAGCGGTCAAACCTGCAAGAACTGTGGCACAACGGGGGTGAGTTGCCAACTCGTGAGTAGAAAACATCAGCAGGTAGAAATCGAATAAAAAAACAATTTTCTAGGTCATACTATATCATGAAGGTAATACTATGATACCTAGGGTGACCATGTGTGTACATATGTCAACAATGGAACCAATGCAAATGACATATAAAAATAACATCTGAAACATATGCCTGCGTGCATGTAGATATCATCCACGTGTGTCCATCAACGACACAATCAATTACATGGAACCTGAGTGTCCAACACCGACACTCGAAACATCATGAAAACCCGTGTCCAACATCGATACGTAAATGCTCATATCTCAGGTGCCGTATACTCAGATCGGCCCTTATATCTATCTCATCTCAGGCGCCGCATACTCTGATCGGCCCTCACATCCATCTCACGACTCGGGTCGGTATCCTCCGGATAACCGCCGGGTCCAACCAATCACCGGTAGGTAGTACTCCCTCCGTCAAGCTCACCGCCTAACAATACGAGTCTTCTTGCCCCGGGATACCTCACTGGGTCCACCATGTACCCGCAGACGGTACCTACCACTCCTCGAATCGGCTATACTCATAGCTCAGAACCGAGAAAACTCATGGTGGACAAGAAATATCATATCAAGGGAAAACCGCGTTTTTAAAACAATACACAATTTCTTTTGAAATATAACCGCGGTTCCCAAATCCAGAGATCTCATGAAAACAGTATCTCAATGCCTATAACCACAAGGTACGATGTATGCAACATAGAGCAGTAATATGAGCATATCAAGTATATCATGCAAACATGTCATATGATAGTACTGAATGATGAATGTACTTACGGTTATGAATAATATCATGATACGGCAGTTCTACTGTGCAAGTGGCATGGTAATTACCGATGATGAAAGTGTGTGAGCCGGCAAATCTGTGTAAGTATAACATACGCATCATCGATAATTGTGCAGGTGTACTAGCAGACGATATCATAACAAATAATGGAAGCACAGGTATATATAATGCAATAAGAATATCATAAACGTAACAGAAAAGTAAACCGTAAGCGCCACATTATAAAGTGTATGTATCTAATCTAACATCTACATAAGGGACCAACTAACGTAGTGTAGAAAGGGATTAAAATATCTATAACATACCCGAGTCGATGAATCTATCAATCAGCAATCCAGCCTCATAGCATCACGTACGGTATAATCCATCATACGACATCCTCGAGTCAAGGGTATGGATCAATCATCAGGTAAAACTCATCGCGTACGGTAATCCATCGTACGGCGGCATTAAACAAATAGAGATTCTATCGACCTATACAACAATGAGGGTACGGATCTAAAGTCTCGTACGGCATATCGCTCATTATTATTATAATTATATATATGTACACATATCTCTCAAATCGCATCCTTATCAATCTCATATCATGTCTTGGAAAAAGTATCTATATTCTCATATCGTCTCGCATCCGTATATTAACATATTAAGCCAAGTCATTTTATTTCATCATATTCTCTTTTCATCACATCAATATCTCACATCAAGTAATCTTATATATATTTATCTTATTTTATCGATCCCATAACACATCTATCTCAATCTTATCATATTCATCGACCTCATGTCATATCCTTATAGATCTCGTCTCATATCTTGGTATATGTATTCAATCATTCATATCATCTCCAACTAACATTTTGACCATATCCATAGTTTCCTAGTATAGGTTTCTCCGACTATATTCTATATATCGGTCTCCATTTTATAATTGCGGGGGTGCTATACGCCATCCACCCGACTTCCCCCGTAGATATAATCTACTCACCTGCGAAACTCCTTGTTTAGCCGTAGTCGATATGCTTCGTCTTCTCGGAATCCACACGAAGTACCTACAAATCAACACATATCGCATCGTTATGAAAACCAAGTCCGAAAACCGATACGGCACACGAATTGCGTATAAATTAGAACCTATAGCCTACGCATGCAAAAACAACCAAACAACCCTTGTCGTTGACGTACAAACGTCCAACGACCAAATCAAATCCAAATACCAAAACCACGAATTCAAATATCGGGAAAACATAGCCAAAGCACTCACAAACAGCTCCCAGATTTTATCTCGGGTTAATTGGGACTAAACAAGCAAGTACAGGGGATAGGTTATAAGGAAATTGAGCTACAGGCAAAACCCAAACACCATAGCAAGAAGGGGATCCGGCAAGATTGCCCCAAAATCCGGTGTCGCCGGCCATATAGAGGAGATTTGGATTCGTATTTTTGTGGTGGTCTTCTAGTGGTTAATATAGGTTAATGTAGTTGTTTAATTTTCTTAAAAATACCCCAGATAGCTCCAGATTCCCTGTAGGCTAACAAAACTTCACAAAACCGACACAGGACAATTCTAAACTCGTGTATTGGTTTCTATTCTCTGGCCCAGGTCAGGAAAATCATCACTAAGGTCCTCCAGCACTCACTACACCTCTATTACCTCTTTACAAGTCCACAAAATCACTAAATATCAACTTGGAAATTTCCAAGATCATCAAATCATATCGGTTTAACTCTAAACTAACAATAGGATAAACTAAACACAATAACTTAACTAAAGTCTAGAAATATACCTCATTTGGCAACTCAAGAAAATTCTTGGGTTTTCCAAAGTCTTCGAAATCCAAACTTGAAAGGTCCATAGGGTTTAGGAAGAGGTGGAGATCATTTTTAATGAAAGGGGTATGTGGTTTTGACAAGGTTTTGGGAACGAACCATGGAGGTAGAGGAGGTGAAGGAGGAGATGAAGAAGAAGGAGAAGTTGAAGTGATGAAGGAAAATAATGAATGAAGTGAAGGTTAAAGTGTAGGAGCCTCTCTCTCTCTTTCTCACTCTCACTCTCTCTCATGGCATGCTCAAGTCATGAGTGCGTCCCCTCTCTCTCTCATCAATCATGGCCTTTCTTTTTCCTTTTTCTTTTCTTTTCTTTTCCCCTCTCACAATTAAAACCAAATACAATGAAAACAACATGTAACCAAAATGTAACATGATATGGTGCACTGGCCATGAAAAATGTCAAAATACGGATTTGACATAATCGTGATTAGTAGTACACTAATCAAGTTTAATTTAAACTTGCATATAATTAATTATAAAAACGCCAAAATCCGATAAATATCTTTTTAATAAATAACTCATTTCAATCTCCAATTATTTTCCAAATATTGGTATATAATTATACCATTTTACGAAAACCCCAATTCGCAAATCGAATGATTTTCGCGAAATATATTATTTTAATATTTAAATTCCAAAAATAATATTTTATATTTCTAAAATGTTACAGACATCGACCTCAACCCGGTCGTACCCCAAACAAATAATATAAAAACTGGTAAAGACGGCAGTCCACATGTCGGACGCTCATCCCGCAATACTGAATATACAAATGAATCTGAACTGTACTAACTATCATTGCACCACTAGCTATCCACCACGACAATCCAAGCACAATATCAGCACAACACAGAACATCAACGTGAATATTATGTTCGCAAACCCGTCTAATTGAACATATAGCAACTAGTCGGGTTGTACCGCTCAATAATATTCACGGTCGCAGATATCACACATGCACTGATAAATACACACTTAAAATTTCGATCGACTAAACTCTTCCGTAATTGGCCCCAAATGCAAATCCATCACTCAAACAAATCTAGGCCAAAACCATATGTACCAAAAATCAAATTTCCATGTCAGAGAGTGCCACAAGAATTTTGGTGCAATTTGGCCACAATACGGCTACGGAACCGCCGCAAATAGGCATCTATTGCGGCGCTTCCACGGCCACTTTGATGGATCATTTGCCCAAATTTCTTGTGGCCCCCTAAAAATGCCTGCACGTATTTTTAAGACCCTCAGAATTATTTTTTGAACACTTTTGAAAATCGGCAGAAAGCACATGAAAATGGAAATTTGATTCGGAAAAATTGGTCGATCAATATTCTAACGTTGTGCATATGTCACGCCCCACTTCCCAAAATACGGAAAACGAGGGATGACTAGGCCAGCCATGCTCCTACGGTCTAGGAATCATCCCGCCGTAGTCACACTTCGGCTTCTAGCATTACATGGTAATCATTAAGTAAAGCACAGTATTAAAGGAATCACATCACTAATTTATTACATTAATATTCCATTATTCACACATTACAGATAACAAGAACAAATACTAACCAAAGTTAAATTCACGATCACTTTTATGGAAAGCAGTAAAGATAGGAAGTACACCAGACTATATCTCTGTGAACTCGAAGGGTAGATCCGTCTCCTGTGCTGGTCCTCCCGCGGGATCTGAGCATGCATACTCAGGTCGTCAGAGCGACACAATAACAATATTATTATAATAAGATGAAACAGGTAAATGAGGTAATACTGGTATAAGAATAATGCAAGTAATCACTGTGTCACTATATGATGCAGAATATATTATGTGTCCCTATCGGTCTCTAGGTCATGTTTGAAATCACATAGTGGAAGGAGGATCATGTTTAACAGGAGTCTCGTACATACCCGAGACAACGGCCCACATGCCCGGGACATAACCCTGTCAGCCGGATCGCTAGATCCTACCCTACACGTATCAGTATCACGGTTCGAATGATCATCCTCTAAACACGGTCCCGCTAAATACGATACTCTTTCCACTTTGATTTCCCCCTTTTCCCCAGGTTTACACTATTTATGATCTTGATCTAGTGGTGTACAAGTATACCAATGGCACGGTTTTATCACTGTTCACTGTATCAATCACTGTCACGAATATTCACTTTCCATTGGTGTACTCGTCACTCCTAAACCAGCATCTATCACGCACGATAATGCAATGTCCACACGCACTAACACTGAGTATATAGCAAGGGTATGATATATGTATTGTATGCTACCAATACGCTCTGTATGTTATGAATCAACATGCATGTCATTAAATAAAATAATTTGCATAAATTAATATGTTAAGAATTCAGCAAAATGATACAAGTAAGATAAATAGAACACTCAGTCAGCAATTCATCAAAATTTGTTTCAGTTCAATCGGGATTCCGGTTTTCAAGATATAGCTGTTTCATTTTAAGTGCTCGCGGCTGGAAATTCAGTTTCAGAACTGAACGTCCGTTTCGCGACACGAATTGCACCCAGTTGGGCTCAGAATTTAGCGATGTTGCAGTTGAATGAAATCTAGGGTTTTCAATAAAGTATTCAACTCAATAGACGGATCCTCAATCGCATCTGTACGTTGAAAGTTATACACAGTTTAACCTCAATATGTCATTTCTGAATCTATTCTGGACAGTTATACGTTCTGCCCTTTTAAATACAGTTTAAAATAGCAAATGGCGATGAAACGGAATGGAACCACCTGTTTTATTTATCTAACAGAATTATCTTTAATCTACAGTAGAGTTCCGTAACATACGACTTCAGGAAACACAGTGATACATGTCTTGGGACAGAACACAATAATCAGAAACGCTCTGGACTGCAGTCCAGAGTCGCATTCGGATCTAATTATCGTCACAGTTACAGAACAGAGATCATTAGAATTTTACATAGGGTTAAAGTTCGTCGAGTCAGCTTTGATTTAAGCCCTCGAACGCAGCATTCCAGTTTGAATATAATTTATGGTGATTTTATTCGTTTTCAGGTACGAGAAAATTCTAGTTTTAACGGCATATTTGGGGGTATCAATTTTTTGTCTCTAACAATCGTATTTTCCAGCGAGATTCATACACGATATTTATCATCAAATAGGCCAATAGAAAATATCAGTTTCCGTCAAAATAAACTATTATTTCCATTGGGATCTAGTATCGAACACTTAAGTCACAATACGTATCGAGAATCGGTAAATTCGTAAACTAGATTATTTAAGTTTGTACCACTATTATTATAGCATGAAGCAAGTAAACACTTGCCTGGAAACGTCTCGGGGTCGCAAGGCAGCAACGGCGTCACGTACGCGTGATGAACGCCGTGAAATCGATTCGCGCGAGCTTGGATCGAGGTGTGGGTTTTGCGTCGGAGTTGCCCGAAGTCGTCTCGCGCTCGCTGGAAGTATAGAGTGGTGCTCTGTGGGTCTTCCGGGTGCGCTGGGGTCGACGATGTCGGCGGTGGTCGCTCCGGCGACGTACACAGTGAGTTCACAGTACCGATTTGAGCTTAGCAGTTTGGAGAGAGAGAGAGAGACTCGGTTGCGTATGTGTAGGGGGTGCGTAGGTGTTGCTGATGACGAGGATGTCGTAGGGTGGTCGGCGATGTGATGGGGAGTTCGCCGGCGTCGAGGGTGCAAGGTGGCCGAGCTCGGTAGTGGGTTGTGTACAAGGGAGTGGGTGTGCAGGGGATCTCGAGTTGATGGGGTGTGGAGTTCGAGTGAGGTGGCTGAGTTGTTGGGGTGAAGGTGATGAAGGAGGGGTCGGAGGAGGTTCGTCGTCGTCGTCGTCGTCGAGGGGAGCGTCTGAAGTGTAGTGGGTGCTCGAGTTTGGGGGCTCGGTGAATGTAGAGAGAGATGAGGAGTGAGTTGGAGACGAGGGGTTGAGGAAGGGAACGAGGTTGAAATCGTGGGTGTAACGGCAGGAGCGGGGGCGTGGGCATGGGCGTGGGCATGAGGCGCAGCGGAGGAAATGGGATCGCGCGCGGAAGTTACCGTTGGAGAAAATTTAAAGAAGATGAACAGGGGTAGCGGGTCGGGTCTGAAGCGGAGGCAGGCCAAATGGAGAACGGGCCGGGCTCGCAAAAGAAAAAAAAATTAATTCCCTTTAAAAAACGAAGTGGGCTGATAATGAAGTGGGCCGGGGAAAAATTCTATAAATTGGTTAAAAGATTATTAGTGGGCTGAGGGAATGCTAACGGGCTGGGGCTAAAAGTAACGGGCTGGAGAAAATAGTGAGGGCTGGGAAAAAAACAGTAAGGGCTGGGGAAAATTTGTAAGGGTTTTAGTTTAGGTTTTAGTTTAATTGGCTTTGGTTTTAAATCTTGGGTTTTAACTTTTAGGGTTTGGAAAAATATAAATATTAGGCTTAAACAACCAATTCAAAATATGAAGGAAAAAGAAAAGAAACCACTGGAAATCAGAGAATAGGAAACTTTTATTAGAATGGAAACGGGGATTTACAGCATACTAGCTAGTATTGGTTTATGGGTGACTCTCATACCATGCTGGGTTTTGCCGGCGTCCTGGCCATTTACCGTGGCCGATGCGGAACAAAAACTAGCGTTGAAAAATTTTGGCGCAAACAAAACCCGCCCCAAGATTGAAACCATAAACCATGCAAGCTAACTAGAGAGTGCAAATCTACTGTGATAGAAATGGTTATACCTAATGAACTAAATCCTTCGGTCTTCTACCACCTTCATTAGCTCCTAAGGGCCGCGAATCGAATTTGGTTGCCGGTCTTCCTCCATCGATGATGATCCACCCGAGGGCAACGACGCAAGCTCCGGCCTAGCCAAGCGAGGCAACCGACGCTCCAAGGTTGTTAGCAATGGAAAGTGGAGGTGTAGGAATTTCTCGCTATATTTTTCTCTCATGTGACATGCTCAAATGAGCAACCCAAGCAGATGAAAAAGGAGGTGAAGAAAACTAGTGGCATGAGCAACCAAGGAAAATGGCTGAGTCTCTCCAAGAGAGTGTGAGAGTGATGAAGCAAGTGATGAATGAATAATCATGAAGAATAATGGATGTGGATGGCATGTGGAGAAAAATGGCTAAGTCATTTGCAACCATGCAATCAAAATATCTCCTTCATTTTCCAATAAAATATAAAGAGCCATGTCTCTCTACATGCCAAGCCAAGCTCATGCCAACTCATCCCTCCACCTCATTTCCAAAATGATTTTCTAAAAAGGAAAATCATGTAATGAGGTGAAAATCTTCTAGAAACTATTCCGTATAAATACGGAATACAACCAGGTATACGTATTGAAATACATATACATGTATTTGTACAAAAATACAAATAGCCTAAAGAGAAAATGAATAGTGAACAATAATACTAGAATACATATATAAATATATATATATATACATATATTAATTATTAAATCAAAACCTGATTTAACAATCCGGCTTAACCCTAAGCCGCTAGTATTAACAACCGTCCGATTAAAATCTGTGTAGCCTGTACACATATTTAATCGGACACCTGTATGTATGTACCAACATACGTCATCTACACCATATCGCCTGAACCGTGAAAATCCTCTGTGTGGGACTCTAAAGACTCGTCAATACGCTGGCAGTGGGTTTAACCACAAGCACGTCAACGGCACTAGCTGTATGTAACGGCTACCCAAGTATTGAGCGAAAAGAAAGCCGACGAGCAAACTCATCCAAACCCTACTGAGCATGTCCGTGACAATCTCCATACAGTCTGGTCTGTTCGTAGTATCGCATATCGAGTCTAAGGGGTGGATAAAGTCAGACCCTAATAACGTGGCATTGCATGTCGGTATGAAACCCATCACCACCTGAGAAACTACTGATCCTAGATCAGTAATTCTTGACTACCTTGACCAAGGATTTCTGGTGATGGCCATCCGTGCACAACGCGACATCAACCCTCAATACCGGGAGAGACGAATCCCCGATGATCCTCTCACCGCCTCCATGTGGCTCGGGACTGTACCCAACTAAAACCTGTTTGCACGACTCCTTTGAGCCGTGGTAGGGTAGTAATCAAAGCACGATGGGAACTCACACGAGACAAATGATGATCTAAGGTCGACATACTAACTTTCTTTTTTTTTCCTTCTAAATAAGATACTAATCGCAGCAAGAATGGAATTTCATGTCACCTGGGAACTGTTATCTGACAATAGGTATAATACCAACTAGCATGTTTCCGGCGAGTCCGTCCAGTGTACTCATAACCCAATGAGCACCTGTATACTATCTTAGGTGACTAACTGACACCAATGGCTTATGAAACCGGCCACCGCCCCTCGTCGGGATCTCGATAAATATACACTAGTCTACTCTGGAGTATCGATGCCCAGTCTCGATCCCATGACTAGGGATATTTAAGGATATGCTTATAGACCGTCCAGCTCCCACTTATATGATCGCCATCATAATGCTGGTAGTCAAGCAAGAATCCTATGGGCTCTATCAACATATAATATTGATCTGTAATGCCACCTAATATTGTACATGATGATAAAGACAAACCAGATAGCATACTATCATCTCGAGTAAGACTGTTCTCCCGGTATAGGTCCTCCCTCAATCATCACAATCGCGTGCCTGCGATTCAATAATTGACTTAAGGGCACTATAGCCAACATGACTTATGTATGTATAGGACAATCTTGCTCGATATGATAGTATGCTATCTGGTTTGTCTTTATCTTAACATGTGCATATATTTTACTTGTTATTACGTATCATTTATACATGTTGATAAAGCCCGTAAGATCATTTCTTGACTACATGCGTTGTGATGGAGATCATACTTGTGGGAGCTGGGTAGTCGATAAGCACATCCTTAAAGTGTCCCTAGTCGTGGGAGTATCGAGACAGGGCATCGATATTCCGGAGTAGACTAGTGTATACGTTTCTAGACCCCGGCGAGAGGTCATGGTTGATCCCACAACCATTGATCTTTCGCACCTAAGATCGTATACAGGTGCTCACTGGGGGTGAGTACACTAAACGGACTCGCCGAGTACTTCTAGATGGTACTATACCTATCGTCAGATAGCATTTCTCAGATGGCATGAGTATAGATTAGTCTTTAGACCTGAGATCGTCATTTGTCCCGTGTGAGTTCCTACTGTATTTTGATTACTACCCTACCACGGCTCTACTGAGTCATGCAAACAGGTTTTAGTTGGATACAGTCCCGAGCTACATAGAGGCAGTGAGTGATTGTTGGAATTTCGTCTCTCCCGGTATAGGGAGTTGATATTGCACTGTGTTCGATTGGCCAGCACCATAAGCCCTTGGCCAAGGCAGTTGGGATTTAATGATAGGTTGATCAGTGGTTTCCCGGATTGGTCCTGAGCCACATCAACATGAATTATCGGGTTATTAGGGTCTGACGTTTACCACCCCCTAGACCCGGTATGCGATACTCTCAGACTAAGAGACCGGACTGTACGGAGATTGTCACAGATAGGCTCAGTAGGGATCCGGATGAGTTTGCTCGTCGGCCTTCTTTTTCGACAGGTATCTAGGTAGCCGTTACGTACAGCTAGTGCCGCTGACGTGTTTGTGGTTATGGATTTATCCAGTAACTCACTTCCGGCATACTGTCGCGTCTTTAGAGTCCCACACAAAGGGTTTCCTTGGTTCAAGAGAAATGATGTGGTAGCCGTATTGGATACGTGCAGGGTTCCGATCGATTGATTGTACTAGTTACCCTGACTTTCGATCAGACAGTTGATAATACTAGCCGGCTCGGGATTGAGCCGGATTATTAAATCAGGTATTGATTTAATAATTTACATATATGTATTTCGATATGTATATTCTAGTATTATGTTCTTTGTGTTATCCTATCTCTTTGGGTATTCGTATTTTGATACGAATACAGGTATGTATATACAGTAGAGTGTAATCCGTATTTATACGGAAATCATTTTAGAAGGTGGACATCTCATTTTAGATTTATCCATTTATCTTTAAATGGAAAATGAGGTGTAAAAGTGGTGAGAGGAATATGATGAGAGCCATGCTTCAATAATATTGACAAATGAATTGAAAATTCATTTGTGCAAATTATTCAAGCATGGTTGGTTTTTTATATTGTAAAAAATGTTTTAAAAACTATGGTTGGTTTTCTCTCTCTCATGAGTGATTCATTATTCTCACCATTTGCTTCATTCTCCTCACTAGTTTTCTTGATCTCCTCCACCTTCATCTTCAACCTCCTATCTACAATCTCATGTGTTAAGAATCAAGAGAGGATGTGAGATAGATACACACTTAGAACCATACACTACATCCTAAACACTTTAGATTAGCAATCTAAAGTCTCTAGTTGCTCTACCAAACTCTTAGTATGGAGCTAGATCTATGAACTACATCTCTCGAGTGGATCATCTTCGACGGAGGAGGACCGGTGATCAAGCTCCTTCATAGAGGTCTCAAGGAGTTGGGAAAGATAATCAAGCTCGATCCAGGAGATCTCAAGGAGCAAAGAAAAACGATCAAGCATGTTCAAGGAGATCCCGAGGAGCAAATGAAGAGGATAGAAGACCGAAGGACACAGATTTTTTAGTGAGGCATTTCTATCATAGTAGTTAGCTCTCCTCTTTGCTTGCTAGTTTAGGTTTATGATAGATTCTAGAACGGTTTTTTCTAGCGTCAGTTTTCAAAACACCAAAAAAAAATTGTTCCGCAACGGCCAAGGTAGATGGTCAGGGTGCTAGGAAATCCCAACAAGCCCAACATTCCGTACTATGTAATAAAACAGGCCTGATAGCGTTTCGATAAAACTTCCCCTTTCATCTCATCGGAAAATTACGATTGCATGAATCCATATTGTGCTCCTCCAATTCAATGAACCAGTCTGAATACTCTGGTTGACATCGCTATCGATCTTCCCATATTTTTGAATGATGGAATATAGATATCTAAACTGATCGTGTAACGACCGTGTTCCGTTATAACCCTTGCTGGTACCTTCGCTTGTATTCAATAAGAGTTCAATTGAAGTTCTCTTTTTTTCTATCCGTAGCTTAACCATTTTATCATGATTTTTTGAAACAAAAAGTTTCTTGTGCTGAGTTGGTTTCAGCGCATCCCAGAGTTTAGGTCACAAGTTCGAGCCAGCTGTGAGATGTTTTTTTCTTTTTTGCTTCAAAATGTGTTTTTAAAATCCCCGAGACCATGTTACGATTTAAAGTATGTTTTAGACCTAGTTAGACATGTCCCGACCCCCTGACTCGAGCCCGAGCCAATTGGGCTCGAGCCGACCGCCCCAGGCGGCTTTACTGAGTCCATTTGGACTCGGTCTCGGGGAGAGCGCTTCTTGTGCTCTGTTGAGCGCAAGAACGTGGGTTGTTCACTGTTTTACCGCATGATTGGGGAGTGGAATTCAAAATTTTATATTTTCCTTTTTAAAAATAAGTTTTATTCTTTTTATTTCATATCTTTTTCCATTAGTCCCAACGATGGTCTTCTTCTTCCTCCTCCTTTTGAGAGTCTGCTGCCCAAGCTCTTTCCTCCCTCTCTGGTGCTCCACAAATCGTCGAAGGAACGTCAAAAGATCAAGCTCGCCCTCCTCTTCACGTTAGCGGTCTCAGTTCTTCAAACCGAGGCTGCTTCTTCATCATCTTTCGCTTGTATTCGTACGAGCAGAAACGGTAAGCCTCACACCTCTTCTATTCTCACCCGAAGTTTCTGATGAAATCCTCCAGGACCTAATCTGGCATAACTCCTAACTTTATAACCTAAAACATATAAAAGCTCATGGTATTTATTGGACTAACTGAGTACATGCATATGTATTTTAGCTATCTTCTTTTTGAATGGTCACATGTGTGGATTCTCTGTGCACCTCAGGTCACAGATGCACTGCGCCTTAGCTGCTCAATTTTATTTTAATGTATGAATCATGGATATAAATAAATAGGGCACAAGCCAGACTTAGATTGCATTACCTAAACTTGCAGTTTTGACCTTACTTTAAAAGGCATAATACCTAGCTTTGAATCCCGTTTCTAATAAAAAATTTATTGAAATGTAAGAACTAAGGAAAACATGTGTCGCTGTAATGAAATTTACTAGCGTCTCTTATCTTGACAAATACGGTTTTGACGCTTCTAAATTATTACTCGGAATCCGAGCTGCTGCTGGCCGATCCAGCGCAGCGAGACGGAAATGAGCATAACTCCCTTTTCTGTAACTCGTCTCGAGCAAACCCTAAGAGCAAATCGATCGCAGTTGAGATCCCTACAAATATCTCCTACATGTATTCACCTAAAAACAAACTGAAATGTACCAAACAGGCCTTAGAAATTGACTCCGTAAATCTGGACTGTGCAAAACCCCTCTGTGCAACCATCGTACAATGACCATATCTCCTACTGCATTAGACGGATTGCGGCGTTCTTTGATCTGTTATAATCGTAACTCACATACGCGCGTTTTATTGTAGGATAAGTTTTTCTAGTTCTGAACTGAAACCTCTTTAAACTGCACGTGAAGTCCCGATTATTTTCTGAAAGACAATCTGGACTGAACAGGCACACTGTCACTGTAAACGTTTTAACTCCTGCTCTGGAAGTCGGAATCGAGCGTTCTCTGATGTGTTATAACCATAATTCAGATATTCATGTTTTACTGTATTTTATGTATTTGCTAATTCTACACCGATAAGCCTTAAAATTGCACATCAAGTCGAGAATGTTTTCTGAAAACATTCTAGACTGATTTACATACATCTCTCTCGTCCAAACTCGGATCGAGGTAAACCCTGATCCGTTAGGACCGTATTTCACTAGCCTAATATCATATAACAGAAGTGACATCATGACATCACCATAGGCTATACATTTCTGCAGTTGATTTAAGAAATACCTTAAGGCCTTGAAAAACCCAACCCTATACCTATATCCATGTTATGATATGAAAGCATGCACAATGGTCCTCAAATGTGAATCTCATGAACCCGTGAAACTATGGACTTGATTTACACTTACAATGGATACATGTATCTCGTGACTCCCATTTGAATTGTTAAAAATTACCATTGCATGCTAGTTTTTGACGGTGTTCGGGATAGTTTGGGAATGGATTGTGCGAATTACTTCGGAAGTACCCTTACTAACTGTACATGAACCCCGTGTTGCTGTTGTACCGAGCCAGAACGGTACTCTAACTCCTGAATCTCGTGAATCCATTTTTTCGTGGGGCAAACGGAATTTTTTCGAAGCAAGTTGGACGCCCAGTACCTAAACTCTACATTAACGTAGCAACTTCATTTGTGCTTAGGTGTGTTATTTGCCTACAATAAAACGGAATTATATGTTTCACACAATGTTGTACATTAGGTGTGTTATTTGCCTGCATGTTCATTTGTGCTTATTGATATATTCCCTTATTGTTCGCATGTTATTGCTTATATATATATATATATATATATATATATATATATATATCAATGCTTAAATGTAAGGCTTATTGAGCATTAGTTCGCTGACGGGCATTTCTCTCTCTCTTTTGGTTTCTATTTTTGAAATGTCTGTCAGGTGACATAGATAGCACTGAAGAAGCTATCTTTGGGATCAGACCAGCTGGGGAGGACATGCCAGACTTCACTAGCAACGCAGACTTCTAGCTCTCCAGCCTAATGTAAAGGCTTACTTCAGTTTTTTGTTTTATCGTATTTGAACAATTTGCAGTTGTAATACGTTTTGAATTTGCTTTGTAATAAGATGACGTTGGTGTGATTTTAGTTCTTGTATTTATTATCTGCTCTACATGCTTAGCGTATTTAAATCGATAAGGTGTGCTTATTAGTATAAATACGTCGCGGGCCGTGTTACACCTCCGGCCTATATTTTGGGAAGCAGGACCATCTACTATGTCTGAATTTCAATATTTATTTTATTTTTATAATCAAATTTTACGTCTCAATTTCAATGATAATGATATATTAAAATTTTGTCATTTGATTTTCCAAAAAAAAATCACTTCCTTGTCTTCTTCCTAAAGATTCGACGACCCCCTCGTAACGACGCTCTTGAGCACAGATTCGTTTCTTTCACAAATTAATTAATCATAAAAATACACCCAAATCCTCCCAACAATCCAATAAAGTAGGCAACAGAGAGCGACAACTAAAAAATAAATAAATAAATAAACCTGACCACCACCGCAACCGCCCTCGCCGCCGTCGCTTCCACTGCAGCTGGGCCCCGCCTCTACAGCGACCGTCCACGCGATTCCAAACCCAAAACAACAATCCATCGAGAACTAGAAGTAAAAAAATCTCTCTTTTTTTCTAAGTTGCCCCCAAATTGGAGAAGATGGGCCTGGACCCAAACCCCAAACCCGGATCCGAAAGCAGAGGATACTGAATTCGGATCCGGGTCTGTCGCCGGCGGTGACATGTTAGGATCCGGATTGAACCTTGTGACTACCGTTATCGGGTTTGGGATGAGCGCCACCTTCATCGTCTTCGTCTGCGCGCGCCTGATTTGCGGCCGGATCCGATCCGAAGACTCTAGGGCTGCTGCTTTCGACGTCGAGATGCGATCCGAGATCGACCCGGTATCTATTCTTTTTTTTTATGGCGATTGATTTATTCAGCTATTTATACTGAAATGAATTGATAGTCATTTTTTTTTTGGTGATAGAGGGAGCAAGCGATTCGAGGGTTGGAGCCTGTCGCTGTTGCGGCGATTCCGACTGTGAAGTACAGTAATGAGTCTTTCGAGGCCGGAGAAGACGCTCAGTGAGTTTTTTCTACTAGTTCTGTTTGAACTTTTTCCTGCTTAGTGCCGGTTTCATGTTCATTTCAAGTACCACAGTGTAAATTTGACTCTTATAAACACATTAAACATGAAGATACGATAAGCACTATGATGATTTGGGTTGGCAAGAGCTCGAACTAGAACCTTATGTCATTTAAGTTTGGTTGGTGACCTATGAAGATGGAGAGAGCTAGGAAATATTATTTATGTGTTTACAAGACTTTTTGATTTTATGCCTTATGCCGTATGAGCAACTTTTGCATTCTGTGTTTACAAGCCTTGCAAAGTACCCATCGAATAAATCCTATATGCCTATGGAAATATTATTAGCATTCTCCCACATACATCTCATGTAGGACTACAGGGTTATATAAATTTAGAGGAAACGGGTTATCAGCTACCTAATTGATATTAAACCATCAGCTAGCCTATTACATAACACAATCCGACCGTCAAATCAACGATCCGCTCCGGCCACCTTGTTCACACATAGTGATCTATGTGTGCGAAATTTTGATCGATATGATGTATTACAAGTGATGGATCAAGCATTTAAAAAATGGATGGTTGTTAAACACAATAAAAATGTCATATGTCAGGGACACTTGATCGAAGACATAGATGGTGTCAAAGTGATTAAAATTTTCTACACATAGATCACTCTATGTGTAGAACAAGGTAGATGGAGCGGATCGTCAATTTGACGGTCGGATTGGGCCATGTAATAGGTTAGCTGATGTTTTAATATCAGATAGCTAGCTGATAGCCCGTTTCTTCATAAAAATCACCTACCAACTTTTCATAGGGTCTGTTCCATGATGAGGCATTGAATGTAAATTAATTTTAATTTTACATGCAATCTCTTTGGCGCATGTTCCTTTTCCTTTAAATTTCAATGGAGTAGTAAAACGACACATAATTACTCAATCCTAGAAAGTTCACAAATACGAATCATTTTGTCATAAAAAGATTTATTAAAATATATTTGAGGAATAACTATAGAAACCATATGTTCGTTGGATTTTGTATCTTTATGGTCAAGAGATACCGGACTTGCACTCGTCACTGACTCACTATGGGTTTTCAGCATATTCCACATTCTTCAACAAGGGCATCGCCTCCTTAAGCCCGTCTAAGTTGCCCGTTTTTCAGGTCTTTCTGTTGTTGGAAAAGCAGATTGCATCGTGACTTGGACATAGGCCCATAAGTATATGAAAACTTTAGTTTCTTTATCTCCTGGGTGACTCATTCCAAGGAAATACGACAAATATACAGGAGTATTCCATTCCGATGATTGATAGCCTTCATCAAATCTTATATGCCAGAGTCATGAATGCATGATATCTTACTGAACATAGCATCCTAAGCTAGTATCATGTTAGGTACTAATTAGAAATCCTCCAGATTAATTCATATCACCTCACACGTGATCCATCAAAGTACATGACTGACAATCAAGGTTTTTTTTTTGGGTGGGTGGGTGGGTGGGTTTGGTTGGATATAATACAGCAGGAAGCACACTAACATTGCTGAATATAAAAAAAAAAAAAAAGCCCACGAAGAGAGTAGCAAAAACGATTTGCAACTGATAAACATAGTCTGCGCCATGATTTCTAAAATCCATGATTTTTTTCTGAATTATCGAGATATATTCATAGTAGTTATATCCATATTTATGCTCTGATGCTCTAGTCCATTGGACTCCCTGTGACCAATAGCTTCTACCTTCTTTGGGTGTATGCTGGCAATAAACATCTAGTTGATTGCCCAGCGATTCATTTTGTCATATGGGCAGTGTAATATTGGATAATCTACGGACTTCTTAACCTTCTGGAAGAGCATACACAGATGCACTCATCTGGAACTGCGTTATCTTGTAAGAAGGTGTTTCCTATTCAGCATAACATTTTTCGTGGTGACCTGAAGAAAAGCTCTCATTTTTAGTTGAGCTATAGCTTTTTATTTTTTCCTTACCAAGTGCCACTAAGAGCCTATGGGCCCCCCAAGGTTTAGGTTATTAGAGCAGTACAAAGGTATCAAGTCTAGAAACCTAGATTATCCTGAATCTTCCTTGGTATGAATACTACATTGTTTCAATGCTAGGTAGATAATGTAATCTGAATGATCAATTGGTGATGTTATCATCCCCAATTTGGTAATTTGTGCTCATTCTTTGATCATTTTTGCAATGTTGTAAAACATGTATCTTTCTCTATTAGGTTGGTTAAGAAATAAATGGATTATACATTGCATAATCGGATTACATAGAAACACACATATTTTTTCTCAATATATACACTTGAATTCATATACTCTTAAAAAACTCCAAAAAATATTCAGAAATGATAGATTGAATATTATAGATAGGGAGAAAACTGAAAGCTGAGCCTATCTTAGGTGTATGTTGAGTTTGGGCATTGGGGGTTTGATATCACTTGCATTATGTGCGTTATATGTGTCCAATTAAATGCTTATCCAGCTGCATATTTCGCATAGAGTCAGTTATCTACCCATTCATCCGATTTCATTCAATGCGATTGCTAGCCAACCAAATACATTTAAACACCAATTAATCGGCCTTGTAAACCTTGTTTTACAACACAACATTTCTGGCCACTGCATATAATGTAAATGAATCGGGATGAGTCTTGACGCTTCAAACTTTTTTTTCCTTTCTCTTTGTCGTGATTGTTGATGATAGGTTCGAGTGAGTCACAAAGGATTGATAATGAAGCCTGGCCATTCAGAATTTTTTCCTGTACAAGTAAAGTGGGGCATTTTTAGAAAAGATGTTTATTCTTTTCCTCGTTCACCAAATTACATAGTAAACCTTTGGATGTAAGCAGTGATCAGTAGGTTTGTTGTTATTTATAACTCTTAAACTGAACCACCATATGCAGTTTATGATTAATGCTCTCATCGGCAACATTGCTGTGGGTATCTAAATGGACTGTTTTCGTCTCCATTAAGGACCTACAGGCAATATGCGCCTTTACTTTGTAATGTTGGTATGTACGCCACCATTTCACATCGTCGTTTGCTTGGAGGATAGGAACAGAATTTCAGAATACCTTTCTACATTGGTATAGTGATTGCAAAAGGATCTTCTTAGAGGAAGACTGGATGTTCACTTTGGATTTTCTAATGGGTTGTGGAATTTCACATGAACTAAATCTACTTGGTCAGTTGGTCAATAGGGTTAAGTTGTGAAATAAGTTAAACGAGCCCCTCCTTGGACAATTAAAGATGCCAACAATCAGGAGTGGCCGAGAGGTCTTCTACCCCAGAAAGGTGTAATTGCAAGGTCCTATTATTCCAGGAAAATTTTGTGAAAGTTGCCATTCAATCCTGGCTTGAAATTTGAGTAACCGCTTGAAAATTGTCTCTTTTCCTATTTTACATTTCTGAGTAATTGGACGTTGTTAGTGTATTCGAGATTAATAAAGGAGTTGATGTTTGGTGGCCTCTTTGTCCTTTAGTATGCTCTTACCTCTACATTATTGAAGTAGTGAACTCAATATCCATATAGATATTGTAAGTATATCTGTTCTCTTTGCAGATATAGATTCAATGATGTAAGTTATTGAAGTAGTGAACTCAATAGCCATGTTTGTTAACACCAATTTTGGATTCAGAGAGGGATGTTATCGTGATAGGACCAAAAACATTGTTTTCACCGTTAATTTCTGTCATTAAGAGAAAAGTTATATAAAATCGCAGCTAATTCTGTGATCACTAATTATCTTTACAATATAATGCCTAAGTAATTTTAATTTATGTTTATTAGGATAGTATCAGGCACATTATAATTTGTTGGCTAAAGTGCAAGAAAGCCTCCTCACATTTGTCCTATTAGCAAAAGATCATAACCTTAATAAAACCCAGTTTCCTCTGGTTCAAACACGGTTACTTTTTTCAGTTTCTCTTTTCAAAATACCCTTTTAACAACTCCATAAACTACTGAAAATTTACAAAATTAACTGAACCCTGATTAGCTAGAATGAGAAGGAAAATATTTGGAGAAAGAATTATAAAGAAAGGAAAATTATAACCGAATAAATAACAGGTAGAGATTGGGGGCAAACTGCTGGTCTCTGATTTGGAGGTTGTTTCCTGCTAGTTTCCTGCAATTTTGTCTAATCTGTAATCAGATATTTAGATATTCTCATAAACTGCAGATCCATATACTTATAAACTTGTTATTGGAATTTAGAAGCATTTTGTATTTCTTATGGATTTATAGTATTGATGCTGATCACTCACACCCTTACTCAAACCATAGTTTTTGTTTATGCCTACTGGTGAAACTGAAGTTTGTCTGAGAATAATGGAGACTCAACAAAATATACCCAGTAGTTCGAATGATGCTCTTTTTGTTGATGATGCGGCTTGTTTGCGATTCAATTCAGAACATTATCTTTAAACTTAAATCAAATTTACCAGGCACTTCTTCAGAGAGTTCCAGGAGTATAGGGGCTGTTTGGTTGCCTGTAAATGGAGGTGCATGCAACATTTGTTGCAAAAGAAAAAATCCATTTCTCATGTTTGGTTAGCGACAACTCAAATTGGATTTGGAAATGGAGTTGCAAAAATGAATGGAATTCTTGCAACATCTGTTGTGGCCAAAATGGTTGCAACTTTGGGGAATGTGTTCAGGACAATTATTAGAAATTCCACATAAGCTTAACATATTCCACATAAGCAATAAAAGGTAGTTTGGATTTGGAAATCCAACCACGAAAGTTGAAAACACCTGAAGAATGGCTCTGAAAGTCTGAATGTTTTATTTGCAACAAATGTTGCATGTAGCAAATGTTGCGCTTTTGTATTGTTGCAAACTAATCACCCTGAACACAACACACCTTGCAGGATATGCATCAGCATTTTACTGTAGCTTAATGTCTCTGGTCTAGAAAAATATGGGCAAGGACTGCTATGTGATATCAATATATGTTGGCTTTAACTGCATTCTGTCATTTATTTGTCATTCTAACTGGAAAGAGTAACAATTTATTTATATAAAAATCAATTATCTGCACACGCAAAAATTAATAGAGCATGGTTTGGCCTTCAGATGCTCAATATGTTTAGCGGATTATCAAGAGAAAGAGATCCTACGGATAATGCCCACATGCCACCATAATTTCCATCTTGCATGCATTGATGTGTGGCTGCAGAAACACTCGACCTGCCCCATTTGCCGTTTGCCACTGAACGACACGGACGACACATTCGAATCTCATGCAATCAATCCGGAAGAAATGGAACGTGATGAGCTTCCCAATGATCATTCTAACCAGTGGTTACTGCCTAGTCACCGGAGATCAGAAGGCATCCAGAATAACGAAGGGATCCATGACCATTTATCAATACACATCGGCGGTTCACATGGCGAATCAGAAACAGGGACATAGTTGAAAGAAGCATAGTGAAGATAGATTACAAAGCAAAGCCAATGCTCTCCGTCTCAAATTTGGTCTTAGCTTATAGTTGGTTGGTTGGTTGGTTTTATATTGTTGACATCCGCAATGTTGCAATTATAAGCGGTGGCCAAGGAGAGCAGATTACCTGAAGAGACCATTTTTCCCCTCGATACTGGGGTTTCGACATGGTCTAGTATGAAGATATGAAGTAGAAAGCTTTGTAGAGAATAGGTTTCGGGTTTATGTGTGCGCGCGCGTGTTTGTGTGTGTGTATGTACAATGAAATTCATTTTAGCTTTAGATATCTGAAATCTTTCTTGTTGCGTTTATCGAATTTATAATGTTCCTTCTGGTGCATGAAATCAAGTCCAAGACGCACTGCAGCCATATGTATTGTATTCAACTATCCGTAAGATTGAATTTCATATTCCCATCATAGGATGGAATCATATTTCTGCTTCTTTTTTAGTTTGGGGTGGGGGGAAGGGGGATAATGTTACTACTTTCATGGTGTTGGTATAGAAATTTAAGTCTGTTTTAAAATTAAAGTTTTTGTTGCCTTGAAGTTTTTCGTGAAGAAAGTTCGTTATGTGCTTCTCAATGAAGTTTATACAGCCAGTTCTATTGATATGGCCCCATGTTACAATCTTTAGATCATTCTTGACTTTTGTTTACATGATCAAGTCCCTGCGTATTTGCTTGCAACTGCTGGAGAGAGAGAATCTCATCACAAGCTGTGAAAGCTTGTATGTGTAGTTTACCCTTTGTTTCATCATTTTCATGAAAATAAAACAGTTTCATTGTCAGTAAATATGTATCAAAATATTTATATATGATGTGCAATTAAGTATATGGGATAATTTTGTCTTCCATTGTTTATACTTTTCTTTCTTGCGCCTTCATTTTGAGATCTTGTTAGTATTCTCCTTTGTATGTGTTTCCTCATGCTCATGTTTGCATATGGTTTATATAACTTGCTTTCGGTAATTCAGGAGAAAATTCTAACTTGCCATGCAATATTCTTATGCTTGGTATGACTTTCACGTGTATAGCGAATTTTTCACATATCTTAAAATTCTCAATTGTATTCTGTTTTTCAATGTTTTGCTTCATATATGAAAATTGTGAAATTATCAGAAATCCTAAAATTTCAAGTTTTCTTCGGTTCAATATTTTATTGTTATAACACACAAATACAGCGAAACTTTCAAAAATCCCGGATTTTTCAATAATTTGCTTGCTACACGAATATTGCAAAATTTTCAGAAATCCTGAAATTTTCAATTTTATGTGGTTTTTAAATATTATGTTTGCTATAGCACACAAAATCATGAAATTTTTTTAAATACCAAAATTTTCTTTTCCGGTTTTTTAATATTTTGCTTGCTACACACAAATATCGCAATATTTTCAGCACTTCTAAAATTTTCGGTTGCCGTCAATTTATCAATATTTTAATTGATATAGTATACGAAAATTGCGGAATTCTCAAAAATCCCAAATATTTCGTTTTTCTATGGTTTACCAATATTTTGTTTATTATAGCACATGAATATGGAAAAATTCTTAATTTTCTTCGGTTTTTCAATATATTGTTTGTTGCACACGAAAATCGTGGAATTTTCAAAAATCCTAAAACTTTTAGTGTTCATTGGTTTTTCAATATATTTCTTCTTAAATCACACGGTAATTATGAAAATTTCAAAAATCCTAAAATTTTCTATTTTCCTCTGTTTTTCGATATTTTGCTTGCACATGAAATCGTGAAATTTTCAGCAATCCAAAATTTTTCAGTTTTCATCGATTTATAAATATTTTGCCTGTGGAGTTGCAGCACACAAAAATCGGAAAATCTTCAGAAATCCCACAATTTTATGCTTTTTTCGCTTTATCAATATTTTGGAAAATCATGAAATTTTATATTTTCTTCGGTTTATTATTATTTTGCAAGGTATAAATACATGAAAAATCGCAAAATTTTCAAAAAACGTAAAATTTACGGTTTTCTTTAGTTTTTTAGCATTTTGCTTGTTATAACACACGAATAATATGAAATTTTCAGTTTTCTTAGGTTTTTTCAATATATTGCACATGAAATAGCAAAATTTTCAGAAATCCGAACATTTTAATTTTCTTTGGGTTTTCAATATTTTGTTTGCTATATAACACGTAAAATCATGAAATTTTCATACATCCCAATTTTTTTCCGTTTTCTTCAGTTTTTTATAGCAACCGAATATCGCAAAATTTCCAAAACTCTTAAAATTTTTAGTTTTCTTCGGTTTATCAATATTTTCCTTGTTTATAGTAGACGAAAATCGTGAAATTTTTAAAAAACGTAAATATTTCAGCTTTCTTTGATTTATTAATATTTTTCTTATTATAGCCCAGAAATATCGTGAAATTTACAGTTTTCTTCCGGTTTTCAATATATTGCTTGCATAGCACACAAAAATCGCAAAATTTTCAGTTTTTCCAGTTATCAATATTTTTCTTGATACACGAATATTACGAAATTTTCTGCAATCCTAAAAGTTTACTTTTTTTTTGTTTTTCCAATATTTTTCTTGCTATGACAAACAAAAATCATAAAATTTCCAGTCTTCCTCTTTTTTTTTCAATATTTTAGTTTTCCAGTTTTCAATATTTTTCTTGCTATAACATACAAAAGTTTACTTTCAGTCTTACAAAAATCATGATATATAACATTTTCAGTTTTTTTGGTATACAAATATTTTGCTTGCTACACACAAAAATCCTAAAATTTTCTTACATCCTAAATATTTCAGTTTTATTTAGTTTATCAATATTTTGGTTACTATATGATACAAATATCATCAAATTTTCTGTTTTCCTCAGTTTTCCAATATATTGGTTGATGTATCGAAATCGTGAAATTTTCAGAATTTATTCAACAACTTTCAGTTATCTTCGGTATATCAATATTTTGCTTGCTATTGTTCAGTTTATTAATGTTTTGCTTGCTATATATATATAGCACACGAAAATTTCGGTTCCTTTTTGTTTTAAAATATTTTTTCTTGTTACGAATATCGCGGAATTTTTTGAAATCCTAAATTTTTCTTCAGTTTTTTCAATATTTTGCTTGTTATATAGCATATGAAAATCACGAAATTCTTTAAAATACTAAAATTTCTATTTTTCTTTGGTTTATTCATATTTTGCTCATCACACAAATATAAAGCAAAATTTTCAGAAATCACAGTTTTCTTTGGCTTATCAATATCTTGCTTAACACACAAATCTAGCGAAATATTCAAAAATCTTAAAATTTTTAGTTTTCTTTGACTTATCAATATTTTACTTGCTAGCACAAGGAAATCGTTAAATTCTTAGAAAAACTAAAAAATTTAGTTTACTTCGGTTTATCAATATTTTACTTGATATAACATACTGAAACCCACAAAAGTTTTGAAGATCCAAAAAAATTCTTTTTATTCAGTTTTTCAAAATTTTGCTTACTATATTGCACACAAAAATCATGAAAATTTCATAATCTAAAAATTTCTAGTCATCGTCGGTTTATTAATATGTTGCTTGTCACACAACAATATAGTGAAATTTTAAGAAGTCTTGAAATATTCGGTTTTCTTCGGCTTTGCAATATTACTTGCTATAACACACGAAAATAACGAAATTTCAGAAATCCCAAAATTATAAGTTTTCTTCTCTTAATCAATATTTTGCTCGCTATATCACACGAAAATCGCGAAATGCTTAAAAATCCTAAAATTTCATATTTATTCGGTTTATCAATATTTTTCTCTCTATTGCAGTAAAAAATAGCGAAAAAATTTTGGAATCTTAAAATTTTCGGTTTTTTTGGTATACAAATATTTTGCTTGCTACACACAAAAATCCTGAAATTTTCTTACATCCTAAATATTTCAGTTTTGTTTAGTTTATCAACATTTTGGTTACTATATGATACATATATCATCAAATTTTCTGTTTTCTTCAGTTTTCTAATATATTGGTTTATGTATCGAAATCGTGAAATTTTCAGAAATCCCAAAACTTTCAGTTATCTTCGGTATATCAATGTTTTGCTTGCTATATAGCATACGAATACCGCAAAATTTTCAGAAATCCTAAATATTTTCAGTTTTGTTTGGCTTATCAATATGTTGTCTACACAAATATTGTGAAATTTTTGGTTTTCAATATATTACTTGGTAAAGCACATAAAAACCGTGGAATTTTCAGAAGTCCTGAAATTTTCTCTCATTTCAATATTTTGTTTGTTATAGCATGAAAAACTGTAAAAAAAATTCACAAATCCCGAAATTTTCCGTTTTCTTCGGTTTTTTAATATTTTGTATGCCAGCATACGAAAATCATGGATTTTCAAAACTTCTAAAATTTTCGGTTTTTTTTAATTTATCAATATTTTGCTAGCTATATATAGCATATGAAAATCGTTAAATTTTAAAAATCCTAAATATTTCGGTTTTATTTGGTTTATTAATATTTTGCATATTATAGCATGTGAATATTGTAAAATTTTAAGTTTTTCGGGTTTTCAGTATATTGCTTGCTAATTTGCTATATCATAAGAAAATCGTTAAATGCTTAAAAATCCTAAAATTTCATATTTATTCGGTTTATCAATATTTTTCTTTCTATTGCAGTAAAAAATAGCGAAAAAAATTGGAATCTTACAATTTTCAGTTTTTTTTGTATACTAATATTTTGCTTGATATATAACACACAAAAATCCTGAAATTTTCTTACATCCTAAATATTTCAGTTTTGTTTAGTTTATCAATATTTTGGTTACCATATGATACAAATATCATCAAATTTTCTGTTTTCTTCAATTTTCCAATATATTGGTTGATATATGGAAATCGTGAAATTTTCAGAAATCCAAAAACTTTCAGTTATCTTCGGTATATCAATGTTTTGCTTGCTATATAGCATACGAATACCGCAAAATTTTCAGAAATCCTAAATATTTTCAGTTTTGTTTAGCTTATCAATATGTTGTCTACACAAATATTGCGAAATTTTTGGTTTTCAATATATTACTTGGTAAAGCACATAAAAACAGCGGAATTTTCAGAAGTCCTGAAATTTTTTCTCATTTCTTTTTCAATATTTTGTTTGTTATAGCACGAAAAACTGTAAAAAAAAAATCACAAATCCCGAAATTTTCCGTTTTCTTCGATTTTTTAATATTTTGTATGCCAACATACGAAAATCATGGATTTTCAAAACTTCTAAAATTTTCGGTTTTCTTTAATTTATCAATATTTTGCTGGCTATATATAGCATATGAAAATCGTTAAATTTTAAAAATCCTAAATATTTCAGTTTTATTTGGTTTATTAATATTTTGCATATTATAGCATGTGAATATTATGAAATTTTAAGTTTTTCGGGTTTTCAATATATTGCTTGCTATATCATAAGAAAATCGTAAAATTTTCAGAAATCTAAAAACTTTCAGTTTTCTTTGTCTTATCAATATTTTGCTTGTTATAGTATTGAATATTGGAAAATTTTAAGAAATCCTATAAGTTTGGCTTTCTTTCAATATTTTACATGCCATAACACACAGAAAATTCTAAATATTCATTTTTTTTGTTTTTATTTATATTTTTGCTTACTCACCGGAATATTGTAAAATTTTCACTTTTCTTTGCTTTTTTAACATATCGCTTGGTACAACACAGGAAAATCATGAATTTTTCAGAAATCCCAAAATTTTCTCTTTTATTTGCTTTTTCATTATTTTGCTTGATATAAGACATAAAATCGCGAAATTTTCCCGTTTTCTTTGTTTTTTCAATATATTGCTTGCTATATCATACGAATATCGTGAAATTTTTAGAACTCCTAATCATTTTTTCGGTTTATCAATATTTTGTCTGCTATAACACACAAAAATCGTGAAATTTTCAAAAATTCTAAATATTTCGGTTTTCTTCGGTTTACCAATATTTTGTTTACTAGCACACGAAAATTGTAATATTCCCAGCTTTCATCAGTTTTTGAATATTTTGCTTGCTATATAATACAAGAAAATCGTGAAATTTTCGGTTTTCGTTGCTTTTTCAATATTTTGGTTGCTAACACACAAAAGTCGCGAAATTTATATGTTTTTTCGGTTTATCATTTTGTTTTTGCTTGCCATACACACAAATGCGAAATTTTCTGTTTTCTTCTGATTTAATAATTTTTTGCTTTCTAATAACATAAGAAAATCGAAATTTTTTCAAAAATCCCAAAATTTTCTTTTTTCTTCAGTTTATTAATATTTTGTTTCATATAGCACAAAAAAATCGCAATATTCTCTAAATTCCCAAAATTTCTAGTTTTCTCCGGTTTATCAAATATTTTGCTTGTTATAACACAAAAAAAACACAGAATTCTTTAAGGCTAATAAAAATTTTCGGGAATATATGATTTCCACAAACATTAAATCCTCCAAAAGAAGAATTCCATGACAATAAAAATAAGTCGGTATCCAACATTTTTCCTTGTGTAAATGTTGTACCAATTTATCAAAACCCACTAACGATGGGGACCGGTTATATTTATTTACATGAGGGCACATACAGGCTATCAACATAAACGGGTTTCATCCCATAAGACTCAAGCCTTATGGACAATGTTATCCATATATCAGGTTAGTCTCTCAATGGCAAGTACACTAGTAAAAACTGTATGCATTAGAGACCGTTTATTAGGGATCGTGTAAATATATACGATCCCTAACATATTATTAGAGACTGTATATATTATATGGTTTCTAATGAACGGTCACCAATATATTGTCGACCGTTCATACAATATTAGCGAGCGTTCTAAACGGTCGCTAATATGTCGATCAGATAAGAGCCGCGATGGCTCCTTCTTCCTCCCCATTCCCCCAAAAAATTTCCCGAGAGGTTATTCTTTTTCTTCTTTTCCTCAAATTTTTCGGAAAAATTATGAAATCTAATCCCAATTTTTTTTGTAGGTATTATTGTTGTAGTTGGTGGTGTAGAAATTTGCAATTGCTCTTTTTCTTTTCAAATCCGGGCCAAGGTTGGTGTTTTCTCCTCCTAATCCTAATTTTTTCATTTAGATTATTAAATTTGGAAATTAGGTGATTATAATATGTAATTTGTGTTGGTTTTGATATATTAAATATGGTTAATGATGAATTGAATCGGTTAATGATCGGTTTGAAATTAGGGTTTGAAATTTATTTTAATTTTAGGGGTTGATGGGTTTTATCATTAAAATATAATTGAAGAAAATTGTTTTAGATGGGTTTTAAAATTGAAAATAGATGAAAAATTGAAATATAAATTTGGTAATTTAGGTTTAGAGTTGAAGATATAAAGGATTATAGGTAATCGAAATTTAGGGTAAGATGGATTATAGAATTACGTTAGATGAATTTAAGGTAAAATGTATTATAGTTAATTGAGGGTGCGGGTGCGCACATGCGTGTTTGTGAGTATGTGTAAATGTGTGTTCACACGAACGTATGTGAGCGAGTGTGTGTGTGAGCGAGTGTGTGTGTGAGCGTTTGAGTACGTATGTGTGAGAGTGTGTGGGTGTATGTGTGTGTGCGTGCGCGCCCACATATGAAATATTTAAAAAATATATTTATCCTAAGTTCTAGCTTGTATTTTGTAAATTTAACGATTCAATATTTTTTATTTTGTAAATTTAATAATTTGATATTTTATTGCTTATAATTTATTGCTTAGATTTTTTAATTGTAGCATAATTTATAAACCAAATCAAAATAAAAATCAAATCTTTTAATACCAATTAAACTATAGTAGATGCATAAATCAAAACTAAAATCAAATTGATTAAGAAAAATTAACACTAATTAACCTATAATATTAATTACATTAATTAAGAAATCTTAATTAAGACCAGATAATAGTGAACCGAGACCCTGATTAAAAAATGATTAAATAGAAAGTTAAGAGATACCCTAAAATTTTGATTAGAAACGTAACTAGAGTTTTATGTTTTTATTTAATTAGTAAGTTTAAAATTGAAAGGTCTTAAACTTATTTAGGATCGACCTATAGTTTCCCGTCTGACAATTGGTGTATGTCAAAATTTTTTCCCGTCGAATTGATAGGATCACATTATATATTTGTGAAAGTTGAGCGTCATGTTCAATTTTTTCAAAAATATGTGTAGTATTTGACGAGGGGATTTGACATACAGTAATTGTCGGATTTGTCCAGTTTGGATATGTTACGAATGTAACAAGACTCACATCTCGCATCCCCTGTATTTTCATCCATTTCGAAAAGATTCGACGGTGCTTTCCATTTGTTCCCCGTGTACAGATTTATGTAGGAACACGGGAAACAGGAGGATGTGAGATGCGGGTGTTGCATTTGTAATGAGAATTAGGACCTTTATCCCTGATAGCTCTGAAACTAATTATTTGTCCCGACCTTTTGCCCTGAGTACTTATGACAATCTTAAATGACTTTAGATGTTTTGATTCGCCCACATCATGAAATCTAATTTAAGACTTGAAAATTTATTTAATGATGAGCTTGTAATAAACTCATAAAATATGTTAAACTCATATTATTATCTGTGTTATAACAGATAAGAATTCTTCTGGATAAATCGTTTACGTACGTGGGAAAAAAGATGGGTATAGTTTGAAAGACACCCGATTTAAAGATGGGCTTAAAGCCTTTTTAGATTACGTAGAGATGAACCCAAAGCGTAGCCGAGACGGACTTTTGTTCTGTCCTTGTAAGAAATGTAAAGATAGAACCCGTTTTCGACGTGAAGTGATAAAAAAACATGTGTTTGTAGAGGATTTTGAAACGAACTACATACATTAGAATTACCATGGCGAGGGAATGCATGATGAGGAAACGGGGATGGATAATGAGACCGCAACTTCGCAAGCTGAATTGCCGACGGGTGACAGGATAGATGACAACCATGAGATATTGGAAGATTTGTTTGTTGGAGAGGAAATGAATAATGTTGAACCGTCTGAAGGTACTAGTGAATTAGAAGAATTGCAGAAACTTTTGGAGAAAAACGACAAGATCTGTACGAAATCTGTACGGAATTTAGTAGGCTGTCATTTGTAATAAGTCTCCTTCATCTGAAGATGATCAGCGGGATAGCTAACGAGCAGCTTGACGTGTTTCTTGATCTCCTACGCAAGATAATTCTTGAAGGAAAGGAAAGCATTCTAGGAAATCATTATCAGGCAAAAAAGGTTGTTAAGACACTTGGTTTCTCATATGAGAAGATCGATGCATGTCCCAATGACTGTGTGTTATATCGCAAGGATTACGCGTCTTTCGATGCGTGTCCCACTTGCAACTTATCTAGGTGGACAAATATTAAGAGAAATTCAAACGCAGAAACGTCCGATGTTAGCAAAAAGAGCAAAAAAACTTCACCCAAAGTCCTTCGTTATTTCCCCCCGGCTAAGAGCTTGCGAAATTTATTTATTTCAAAGGATATGGCGAAGAGCATGCGATGTCATTTCGATCGTCAGATCAAAGATGGGAAGTTGAGACATCCGGCTGATGCATAAATATGGAAGTAATTATATAGTATTGATCATTTTGGAGATGAGCCGAAGAATGTACGTCTAGGTTTGGCAACCGATGGTTTCATGCCTTACGGACTCATGAGCTCTAGTTGGTCTAAGTGGCCGGTATTGCTTATGCCTTACAATCTGCCTTCCTGGATGTGTATGAAGCTACCGTATATGATTATTTCCTTATTAATTCTTGGAAAATATTCACCTGGCCAGAACATCGACTTCTATATGGAACCTTTAATTGAAGAGTTGATAGAACTCTGGGAACATGAATTAGAGACATATGATGCGTACGCCGAGGAGAAGTTTAGAATGCGAGCGGCTGTTATTTGGACGATCAACGATTTTCCAGCATACGACATGTTATCTGGATGGTCTACCTACGCGAAGCATGCAAGTCTATTATGTGGTCTTGATTACAGTGCCCTACAACTTAAGACACGAGGTAAATTTTGTTACTGGTTTCATCGTAGGTGGCTATCGACGAATCATCCGTACAGAAATATGATAAATAAGTTTGATGGAATATTGGAAAAGGGTGAAGCACCAAAATAATTGTCAGGGATAGAAATTTTTGAGCAGATTTCATCGTGTCAATTCAAGTAAGGTTTTAATCGTTTTAACTTAAATGGTTCCTTCAATAAACAAAAAAAGGAAGCGATCCGAAGATAACGAATTATTGAGTGTGTGGAAGAAGAAAAGTATATTATAGAATCTTCCTTATTAGAAATTGTAGGGTGTTTTTTGTCACCCCATTGAGATGGGAATACGCGCTCGCTTGTCAGGCGTACTACAGATTCCCCCTGCCTAGGGTAGGCGGGGGTTTATTGATTGTGGGGATCCGAATCTCCGGTAGCCGCAGACAAAGTTGTCGTTAATTACCCCTAACCTTTGGAGCGAGGGAACCTCCGATTGACGGGTTGAACTGGTCATGCGAACTCGATGTGCAGTGTACGTATGTTTTGAAAGGGTTTTGGATATATCGGGGGCCCCGCAGAGTTTTATGAGGGTCCCGCTACCCGGATAGCGGGCTGGGGTCAAAGGGGCTAGCAGCCCCCTTGCGGGGTGTGGGGCAGCGCCCCGTTAGAAAAATTTTCCTAACGGAGGATGTGTATCTGGTGTGGAGTGCATGGAAAATGAGGGGTAAGGAGCGTCTTAAACACGCATGCATGGCACGTGGGCGCTGGGTGCCTATGGGTCACGTGTCCGGCGTGTGGGTGCTTGGCGCTCGCGGGTCACGTGCCTGGCATGTGGGCGCTGGGAAACCGCGAGTCACGTGCGCAACACGCAACCGTTGGGCGCCAGCGGATCACGTGAGCTACACGCGACCGCCGGGCACTGAGCGACTGCGGGTCGCATGAGGTGCACGTGGGCGCTTAGCGCCCACGGGTCGCGTGCCCTGCACGTGACCGTTGGGTGCCCGCGAGTCATGTGTACGGCACGCGATCGCTAGACGTCCGTGGGTCACGTGCGCAGCATACGACCGCTGGAAACACCAGCGGAAAAGGGGCTTAACCCCTGGGTCAGGAGTTGAACTCCCAAGGGGCTTTGGAGTTGAACTCCTAACAGGGATTATATATAGATTTGGAGTTAAACTCCTAAAAAGGGATTTGATTTAAGGAGTTAAACTCTAACAGATCTTTGGATCTTCTCTTGAGCCTTGGATCCTCCCGGAATGGAATTTTTGGAGATGGGACTCCTTCTTCCTCCTCTTTGTTGGCTGGATCTTGAAGGAAAAGGGGGGGGGGTGAGATTCAAAATCCTCCTTTAGAGATCTGATGGGAGATCCGAGCTCCCCTTTGTGGGTTTTATGGTGAAAAACTATTTCTTTTTGGACAAAAAAGAGTTAAACTCTTGATTTAATTCAAAAAGGGGAAGAAGGTTTAGAACCTTGAGGAAGGAGAAGGAGGCACAAACCCTAATTTTTTTATGGAGAATGAATTATTGTTTTTTTTATTTCATTATCATGTTGCCTTATATAGGCTTACAAATTTACATATAGCCCCTTGGGCTTTACAAAATGGCATTTTGCCCATCACATGCTTCATGTGCTCATTTCTTTTGCACATGAGCCATGGGCTTTACAAAAATTTGGCTTTATGCCCATTTTTCTTACATTCATGCATAAAAAATTATATCAAAATTATTTATTACATGATTTCATTTTGGCATGGGGGAGGCCGGCCGCTTCATGGTCAGGCTTGACTTGGGCATAGGCCCACTTGGCCTGGGCTTGGGCCTAATTGGTTTGGGGTTGACTTTGATTTTGACTTGGTCAACCGGGGTGTAATTTTTGACCCCAACAAAGTGCCCCCCATCAATAAATGCACACCGCGCATGTGAGTTGTGTGCATGAAATTGATGGATCTTTTGCGTGGAAGCAACTTGATTTGATTCCCGCTTTTGAGAAGCTAGCACTGCGCTTTTTACGACATGCAGTCGATGCTTGACGTGTCTCCGAGATGGAGTGTCGGTGTATGACGTATCCCCGGCCCAGAGTGTCACTGGTCGACGTTTCCCCAGCCCGGAGTGTCGCTGGACGACTTTTCCCCGGCACGAAGTGTCGCTGGCTGTCCGACTTGTCCCCGGCACGGAGTGTCGGGCTGTTTGACTTGTCCCAGGGCACGGAGTGTCGCTGGTCGACTTGTTCCCGCCATGGAGTGTCACTGGTCGACTTGTCCCCGCCACGGAGTGTCACTGGTCGACTTGTCCCCGACACAGAGTGTCGCTGGTCGACTTATCCCCGGCACGGAGTGTCGCTGGCTGTTCGACTTGTCCCCAGCATGGAGTGTCGTTAGTCGACTTGTCCCCGGCACGGAGTGTCACTGTTGGACTTTTCCCCAAGGCGGAGTTCCTGTTTGACGTGCCCCCGGCACGGAGTGCCTGTTTGACGTGCCCCCGAGGCGGAGTGTCTGTTTGACATGTCCCCGAGGCGGAGTGTCTGTTTGATGTTTCCCCAACATGGAGTGTCTGTTGTTCGACTTGTCCCCGAGATGGAGTGTCTGTATTGGACGTTTCCTCGAGACGAGGTGTCTGTATGTGACGTTTATCCGGCATGGAGTGTCGCTGGTTGACGTGTCCCCAGCACGGAGTGTCGCTGGTCGACTTGTCTTCGAGGCGGAGTGTCTGCTTGACGTTTCCTCATTACAGAGTGTCGGCTGTTTGACGTGTCCCCGGCACGGAGTGTCTGCTTGATGTTTCCCCGGCACGGAGTGTTTCTTTGTTTGATGCAGAGGTCGATGTTGGAATTGATTGGTTTCATTTGTTTGATTTTTGCCTTGTTTGGCGGGACTTTTGAATTTGAGAGGAATTTAGAATTTGTTTAGCATCAGTATTGCTGCACTGGAATAATGCCAGGAGAAACTCATCATTTTCCCTGGGAGGACTTGGGATTTTGGTTTTGGTTTGGCATCAGCACCGCTACACTGGAATGTGGTACTAGGAGCGAATCATCATTTTCCATGAAGGGATTTCCCTCGTTCCCAGTTTAACGACTTAGGGGTCATCTGTTCTCAGTTTAATGACTTAGGGGTCATCTGTTCCCAGTTTAACGACTTAGAGGTCATTTATTCCCAGTTTAAAGACTTAGGGGTCTATTGGATCGGAAGTTTGGAATTATGGGGCTAGGGTCGGCATCAGCGTTGCTAACACTGAAGCACAGGTGCCAGGAGCAATTCATTATTTGCCTTTGCATGTTAGGAAGCGATGACTTAGGAGACAGGTTAAGATCCTTATCAGCTAAGGCTTTTCAATTATATGAGCCATAAGGGTCCCATAAAAGCATTGTCTCCCTAGAGTCGAAAGGATCTCGTAGGTGTACTTTCTCCTTAGGAATCGTGGGGACTCCCAAGTGTGTTTTTCCTTTGTGAGTCGTAAGGATCTCACGAAGGTGTTTTCTTACGAGTCGAGAGGATTTCGTAAGTTTTTTCTCCTCATGTATCGTGAGGACACATGAGTTGGTCTTCCCAAATGGAGCATAATTCCAAGGGCGGAGACCTGCCGCTGAACTGGTGGTTGCGGTAGGGCATGAGTATGATGAGAATTATTTGAGCCCGTGGATTGTATACGGTAGTCAACTTGGGGACCAACCGTAGGGCTGGGAGAATTTTGGGAAATTGGAAATGACATGGCAGCAATACAAGTGCCAGAGGTCGCTTGGGTTCGAGTTGCGAAGCTACAACTCACCGATAATGCACGGGTCTGGTGGAAGGCGGAAGAAAGCCGTCTCACCCAGCCGATCGAATGGAGGACCTTTCGCGATATGTTTGACGCGAAGTACTTCCCTAAGACTGCCATATTCGATATGGAACAGCAGTTCATCCACTTACAACAAGGTTCGATGTGGACCAAATCCGTGGATGAATATGATGCTGAGTTTACTATGCTCAGTCGGTAAGATATGTCTCTTTATTTCAGTTTTCAAATATCACATATTACACAGCTAAAACAATACCTTAACAGATTCGCAACACATTTGATACCGACGGATGAGATCAGAGCTCGTCGATTTCAACAAGGGTTAGATCCGGAGATCCAAGCTGCGTTAGCTACAGGGGAATTCCCGACCCACGAATTGGCTCTGAAAGCAGCCCGTCGATATGAGGCGGTGGTAAAGATGAGGGGAAGGACTCAATCTGCCAGAGTTAAGCGCCCTGCCAATCAGATGGAAGGAGGAGCCTCTTCAAGACCACCATTTATGCCCAGGAGTCCGGGAGTACCGGACAACCGGCCCAACCCAGCCTTTTGTACTTACTGCAGGAGAGATGGACATCTGGTGAAAGACTACCGGCGAGCAAATCACCTTTGCTTAGTCTACGGATCATCTACTCATGACATTGGGTCTTGTCCTTGTAGATACAACACATATGTTGCACCCAGGCCAACAATCGCTTACCAGCAGCGTCCAGCCATCCAGGCACCTGCTCCATGACTCGCATTACCTGCTCCACCTCCTCATGGACCGACTGCACCTCCTCCCCGTCAGTTCCATCAAGCTCAAAGGAACCCATCTTAAGGACAGAGGAACGAACAGAGGAATGCTCCTCCAGCAAGGAGGAACGTACCGAGGCGACGGGCTTTTATAATGACTGTGGAAGAAGCTGAAGCCACCGGCCAAGTCATCACCGGTAACATTTTCCTTTCAAGCTTTACTTTCCCATCTATATATACATATCCATACATTTTCCTTCTACCTAAAACATATCCCACATACCTTAGGTACAATCTTAGTAGCCTCACTTCCTGCACTCGCACTCTTCGATACTGGAGCATCTCATTTATCATGCCTCGCTTCCCAGAGTGCGCTAAGATCGGCACGTGACAGAGCCAACCATGCTACCTGTGGCTAGGAAACATCCCTCCATAGTCACATTACGGCTGTCTAAAAGATATCAAGAACAGTAAAATAAAATAAACTATCTAGTACATGTCCATAAGCCAGAATAAACGAGTCAAGAAAGAATATGCGGAAGCAATAAATCCAATAAACGATAACAATCTGGAAAGTACGTCCCAAATACGGGCTCGCATCAGGAAATGAAAGTACGAAAATAAAACTAAACTAACTAGCTACTAACAGGATCCTCACTGCTCGGCCTGTCGGCTGAAGTACTCCTGATCGGCCTGCGACAAAGGTAGAGGATCTGGGCGATGCAAAACCCAGACGTCAGTGCGTCATAATATCAAACAATAAAATATAATCAGGAGGTAACAAGATATGCAGGCATGAGTATGAACAGTAAGGGTATAACAGTAACACGACTATAGAACGGTGAAGGGTATAAGCACATGTGACGTGCGGTGAGTAACCTGAACTAAACTACTGGGTTAAGTACTCTCAAGTCTTTGAAATCAATTTAATGAATCGTCGATGTAACTCAATAGTATCCCGTGCATGCCCGGGACCACGGTCAAGACTCTCGAGATGAATCCGAGACGTGCCGCTAGGCAGTAAACAGGTAACATGTACAGACAAATGATGTCAGCAGTATCATCCCGGGGCTGGCCTAGCCCGTAAAACTGATCAGTATAAGCGTCGAACTGTTGAGTTGCAAGTCAGGTTTCATCATTGATTTCCCCTTACCCCCAAGGTTATGTGTTCAAGTCAGGTATTTGATAAATCTGGAGCTAATGCCAACACATGATCAAACAGGTACAGGTTTGTCTATGCAGACAACAGGATACGTCCGTCAGGACAACATGTCAGGATTGTCGGCATTAGAAACAGGATCAGGTAACATGTCAAGTAGTGATATATCAGGTCATGTCAAGTAGTGCACATGTATCAAGTGGGTGCCCAACAGTAAAATATAGCAAGTATCGAATCACGGTAAAGGTACGGATGCACGGTGAAAGCATGGATGCACAAACATCTATCAAGGGTTACATTATGACTATGTAGGATGCACATTATCAAACATGGGGTGTTAATATAACAGTAATATGAAATAATGTGGCATGGCATGCAACTAGTTATAATTAATGGTATGGGTGCTGTCACGCCCCGCTTCCCAGAGTACGCAAGATTGGGCACGTGACATAGCCAACCATGCTACCTGTGGGTAGGAAGTATCCATCCACAGTCACATTACGGCTGTAGAGATATCAAGAATAAGATAAAAACTATCTAACACATGTCCAAATCCAGAATAATAAGAGTCAATGATAAATAAGTGCGGAAGCAAATGATCCAATACAATAATAGAAAAGTATGTCCCATAATGCGGGCTCACATCTGGAAAAAGAAATGCAGGAAATAAACTAATCACTACGGAACTTACAAATCAGCCTGCTGGCTGAAGTACTCCTGCTCGGTCAGTGACAGTGGTAAAGATCTGGGCCATGCAAAACCCAGACGTCAGCGCGTCATGTCAACCAATAATATAATATGAACATGGTAATAAGCAATGCTGAAATAAACATGAATAAAGCAATAGTATGAAACAAGCAATGCAGGGTAGTGTGCAGTGGGTAACTAAACTGTTCTATCGGGTTTTCTATTCTAAAGTCTTTGAAATCAATTCGAGTAATCCTCCATGTAACTCAAAGGATATGTCCCGTTACCCCCCGGGACCACGGATCAGGAAGATGGGAACCAATAATGGTTCTGTCCCGTTGCCCCCCGGGACCACGGATCAGGAATGTAAGAGTCACGAATGGCTCTGTCCCGTTACCCCCCGGGACCACGGATCAAGTAATACCCTTTTAAGTTACACTTTATATTACCCGTTTGATTTCCCCATACCCCCAGGTTATATGTGTCAGGTCGGGTATTCAGTAGTCAAGGACTAATGCCAACACAGGATCAGGTAACAGGTCAGGTTTGTCTGGATAGACAACAGGAATGGTCCATGAGGACTCCAAGTCAGGTTTGTTGGCATTAGGCATGAGATCAGGTAACAGGTCAGGTCATGGTACATCAGGTCAAGTCGATAGTAAAGGGTACCATGTCCGGTGCATCGGTATATATATATATCATGTGTAGCAAGGTCAGGTCAATATGTAACACAAGCGAGGGTGTGCTCACAACAGGCATAAAATCGAACAAGGAATAGCAGCAGGAAATAAACAATGAATTTAACAACAATAAGCAATTTATTTAATCACATTAGTGCACTAATATAGTGCAGTCGTATTATCATATTAACAGGTTTGAGCACCTTTGCGGTGCAATAACTCACATGACTGTGCAATACTGTTATATCAATATCAGAATGTAATAGAGCTACAAGTATAAGGTTACCGTCCTTTAAACGGTAAATATGATTAACGGGTAACTTCATTATTAGGGTTAAAGTGGCAAAATGCGGTTTTAGGTTAACTGTATCATGATATAAGTCATATTTCGCCCAAATGAGAAAAGTAGCTACACCTAGTTAATTTTGCAAGTTTACCGAGTCAAACACATTTAATTTGTATAGCATAGCATGTAGCAAGTAATACTTGCCTCGACGGTTCGCGAACCGGGAAAAAACGGACGTAGCGTCGGCGGAAAAACACGCGACAGACGCACGGTTCACGGATCGAGTCCAAACAACGAACAGTGGGACCAAGCGGACCGGGGTACCTTGCTGGAATGTCGGGTCAAGTCGTCGGCACGGCCGGATTCCGGCGAACCGCCAAAACAGCGACAAAAGTTAGCAAATACTATCCACGGACAAATAACAACCAGCGAGGGGAAAAGGAAGGGGGAAAGTGAAGGAAAGATTACTGGGGTTGCAAGGGTCGCGATAGCGACGGGGTTGACGGCGATAGGGCGCCGGCGAGGAAGCGGCGGCGGCAGACTCGGCTGCAGGTTGCTGTTGGGTTCTGTTGCGGCGCCGGGCACTTGGGAGGAGGAGGAAGGTGTCGTGGTCGGGAAGAGGGCGAAGGGGGAGATGCTGGCGTCGTCGGCGACGAGTTGCGGCGGCGACGGCGGGCACAGTGGGTGCAGGTGGCTACGGCGTTGGGTGCACGGGGACGTGGGAGAGGAGGAAGGAGGTCTGCGGTGGCGACGAGGACGATGGTGGTGGTGGCGTCGGCGTTGGGCTGCGGCAGCGACGAGCACGGTGGCTGGGCTAGGGTTCCAGTGGGGTTTCCTTCTTTTCTCGCGATTGGGTTTTCTGGAGGAGGGACGTGAAATATATATAGGGGAGAGAGAGAGAGAGAGTTAGAGAGAGAGAGAGAAAGATAGAGACAGAGAAAGAGAGAGGAGAGATAGAGAAAGAGAGAGGAGAGATAGAGAGGTAGAGAGAGGGATGGAGGCGGGCCCACGAGGGTTTAAAACCCCTCGTGATTGGCTGAGTGAGGGATAAAGGAAATTTAAAAGATTTCCTAAATATTTAAATGGTTATCCTCGTAACCGATTAAGGTTTGGGTATATATTATAGTTTAGAATATTTAATTAAATTGGGATTTTGGCGCTAAATGAAACATTTTCAAATCGCGCCCGGGTTGCGCCCAAAAATTTGAAATTTAAATAATAGGATTTTAAGCGGGTTCCAAATTTTAAAATGAAGTGTTTTATGATTAAAAAGTATGCCCCCAAGTCGGACACTTGCACGCGCGCGTAGCCGTCCAAACTCGCCCGTTTCACCGAACGGGATGAAAACTCGACGCGCGGACGCTACCACGCGGCTAGGGGTGACGTGTAGGCCAATATAGATATTTTTAATTTTACTTTAGGTGTTAAAATTTGTTATATGCCAAAATGACTTAGCCGGTTAAAATTTTGCAATAAGAACCAAACAAGCAAGATAAATGAAATGAGTAAAGTCAAACACTCAACCAGTAACAGAAATAGTATTATTGGGCTCGGGTGTTACATCATACCCAACTACAAAAAGAATTTCGTCCTCGAAATTCCAAGAATACAAGATAGATAACTACAGGAAAAGGTGAGGAAACCTCTGCCGGATCTCGTCTTCTCGCTCCCAAGTGGATTCTCCACGCGATCGATTACCCAAGAAACTAGCACAAGGGGGATAACCTTGTTCTTAAGAACCTTTTCCCTCCGATCCTTGATTTCAACCGGTCGCTCCTCAAAAGTTAGGTCCTCCCGTACAGTTAACTCCGAATGATCCAAGACGTGGGTTTCATCTCGAACATACCTTCGTAGTTGAGATACATGAAACACATCGTGCACACCTGCCAAGGACTGTGGTAACGCCAAACGGTACGCTACCTCTCCAACACGCTCCAATATCTCGAAGGGTCCAACGAATCGAGGACTAAGCTTTCCCCGACTCCCAAAACGAATCACTCCTCTAGTCGGTGATATCTTCAAGAATACCAAATCACCCACGGCGAACTCTAGAGGTCTTCTTGACGTGTCAGCCCGACTTTTCTGTCTGTCTTGAGCTGCCTTCATATGCTTCCTGATTGTATTAACCTTCTCAACGGTCTGTACTACCAAATCTGGTCCCAATAATCTTTGTTCACCAACGTCATCCCAACAAACAGGTGAACGGCACTTACGACCATATAAAGCTTCAAACGGAGCCATCTGAATAGTCGCTTGGAAACTATTGTTGTAAGAAAACTCCACCAAGTGTAGGTGATCCTCCCAAGAACCCTTGAAGTCCAACATGCATGCTCTCAACATATCCTCAAGAGTTTGGATCGTTCTCTCCGACTGATCATCAGTTTGAGGATGATAAGCTGTGCTAAACTTCAATCGAGTCCCCAAGCTTTCCTGTAAACTCCTCCAGAAGTGTGATAAGAACCGAGTGTCCCGATCGGACACGATGCTCACCGGTACTCCATGCAATCTTACAATCTCCTGCATGTACCGCTCTGCCAAAGTCTCCGTTGATTGACCAACCCGAAAAGGAATAAAGTGAGCTGCCTTGGTCAACCGATCGACAATCACCCATACTGCATTGTTGCCCTTTGGACTTCGCGGTAAAGCCGTCACGAAATCCATGGTTATATATTCCCACTTCCACTGAGGAATCGGAAGTGGTTGCAACAAACCAGCAACCCTTTGGTGTTCAGCCTTGACTTGCTGACATACCAAGCACTTAGCCACGAAGCGAGCAATCTCCCGTTTCATACCTTCCCACCAGAAATGCTGTCGAAAATCTCGGTACATCTTCGTACCTCCTGGATGCACAGAGTAAGCTGAACTGTGTGCCTCCTTCATAAGCTCTTCACGCACATCCCCTTTTGGCACACACACACGGCTACCGTACCTCAACGAACCATCTTCGTGGACCAGTAAATCTATTCGTAGTCCAGCTTCGACCTGCTCTCGAAACCTTTGCAGTCTAGGATCCTGCGATTGTGCCGCTTTAATCTTCTCAACTAAGGACGACTGTACTTGCAACTGCATCAACTGTCCCGTAGAATGTGGTAGCACGACCTCCAGGTCAAATCTTCGAAAATCCGCAATGATCTCCCTCTGTGTAGTCAATACCTGAATCGCTGGTAACCGACTAAGCGCATCCGGCACGACGTTAACTTTTCCCGTATGGTACTTAAGATCAAGGTCGTAGTCGGCCATCAGCTCCAACCATCTGCGTTGCCTCATGTTCAACTCCTTCTGAGTGAACACATACTTCAAACTCTTGTGATCTGTAAAAACTTCGACTCTCTCGCCCAAAAGGTAGTGTCTCCAAATCTTCAAGGCGAAGATCACAGCCGCAAGCTCCAAGTCATGAGTCGGATAATTCTTCTCATGGGTCTTTAGTTGTCTTGATGCGTAAGCTACGACCTTCCCATTCTGCATCAAAACACATCCCAATTCTTTTCCAGATGCGTCGCTGTGAATCACCAGTCCTCCGGAATTGTCTGGTACGGTCAGGATAGGGGCGGTTATCAACTTCTGCTTCAACGTCCCGAAAGCCAATGCACATTTATCCGTCCAAACAAAAGGTACTTCCTTGCGCGTAAGCTTGGTCAACGGTTCGGCCAAACGAGCGAAGTTCTCCACAAATCTCCTGTAGTATCCGGCTAAACCAAGGAAACTTCTTACCTCAGCCACATTTCTTAGAATAGGCCAATCTCGAACTGCTGCAATCTTTTCGGGATCGACGGCGATTCCATCGCCCGACACAACATGCCCCAGAAACTTCACTTCTTCCAGCCAAAATTCGCACTTACTCATCTTCGCATACAATTTCTCCTGTCTCAATGTCTGCAGTGCGATCTTCAAATGCTCAGCATGCTCCTCCAAACTCTTCGAGTAAACCAGAATATCGTCAATGAATACCACAATAAACTGGTCCAAGAATGGTGAAAAGATTCGGTTCATCAAGTCCATGAATACTGCCGGCGCATTCGTTACTCCGAAGGGCATCACTAGATACTCGTAATATCCATACCGAGTTCGAAACGCCGTCTTGCAAATATCCTCTGCTTTCACTCGGACGCGATGATATCCGGATCGCAAATCCAGTTTCGAGAATACCCTCGTGCCACTAAGCTGCTCAAAAGTTCTCCAATGCGAGGGATCGGGTACTTGTTCTTAATAGTCACCCGGTTTATTTCTCTATAGTCGATGCACATCCTTCTCGTGCCATCCTTCTTCTATACTAGAAGAACTGGAGCTCCCCAAGGCGAGTTGCTGCTTCAAATCCAACCCTTCTAAAGCAATTCACCAACTTGTTTCTTAACTCCTTCCAATTCCACTGGTGCCATTGGATAATAAGCCTTAGATATTGGCGCTGCGCCAGGAATAAGGTCAATCGCGAACTCCACGTCTCGCTTCGGCGGTAAGCCCGATATATCTTCAAATACGTCCATAAAGTCGCGAACAACTGCCGGCTTTTCAGTACTATCATCTTCCATAGCTGCAAGAACACTGTGTGTCGGCCTAGCCCTGAACTCAACTGGCCCTACAGAACTGTTTCCTTACCGCAACTGCTGTCTGCATCGTTGGCCGCGAAAGGTCCAGCGAAACTACTGAGTCTCGTCCATTCTGTTGCATGCACGTCCACGGGTGCTCCATTTTGCCTCAGCCCAATAAATTTCTCTTCCATTTCCTCCCGTGCAGTCCGCGGGAATAATTTCTCCAGGAAACTCTTAGAGAAATCAGCCCAACTGATTGGCTTGGGCAAGCGGGTCTCCTCCACAAGCCACCACTCTCGAGCATAATCCACCAGCTGAATGCGCACCACATCAACTCTTTTGTCCTCTAGGATCTGTGCCGCAATCAGCAAATTCTCCGTGTCCACTAGCCACTGCTCGGCTGGCAACGGCTCCTCCAGACCAGTGAAAGTAGTAGGACCCAAACGTCTGAAATCTGCCACGGTCCCTACCCGGTCAACTGGTTTCGCTCCAGCGTTGTTTACAGACTGCCGAATGGCCTGCAAACCCTCCTGAAATGAATCTGCTTGCTGCTGGATCAGCTCAGTATGCCTCTTCTGATTTTCCAACATTCCACGTATCACTCCCAACATGGCGGCTTCATCCACGCGCCTCTGATACGTCTTGAAATTCTTACCTGCCATAATCCTGAACTCAAAACACCCAACATTAGTGTGATGATAGATTCTGAATATGGATCAAGGCTAGAACTCTCAGATACTTAAATAGAGTACCGCATTGTAACTATGCCGCGGTATCATAGCCACAATTACTTAACTCCACCCAAGTCGCCCAAGTCCTAGGGATAGCAAGAAATCAGGTTTTCGAGTCGACATGCAAAGTAAGTTTGCACGTCGTAAAAGATATAATCAGGAAGAATGCGATTCAAGAATGGTAAAACGGTCAAGGTGGCAGGACATGTTTCCTAAACACGGGTATTCTGATTCGTGTATTGGGTACAATACCCAACTACAAAAGAATCAACTCGACTATCCTAGGCTCTGATACCAAAAGAACCATGTCACGCCCCGCTTCCCAGAGTACGCAAGATTGGGCACGTGACATAGCCAACCATGCTACCTGTGGGTAGGAAGTATCCATCCACAGTCACATTACGGCTGTAGAGATATCAAGAACAAGATAAAAACTATTTAACACATGTCCAAATCCAGAATAATAAGAGTCAATGATAAATAAGTGCGGAAGCAAATGATCCAATACAATAATAGAAAAGTATGTCCCATAATGCGGGCTCACATCTGGAAAAAGAAATGCAGGAAATAAACTAATCACTACGGAACTCACAAATCAGCCTGCTGGCTGAAGTACTCCTGCTCAGTCAGCGACAGTGGTAAAGAATCTGGGCCATGCAAAACCCAGACGTCAGCGCGTCATATGAACATGGTAATAAGCAATGCTGAAATAAACATGAATAAAGCAATAGTATGAAACAAGCAGTGCAGGGTAGTGTGCAGTGGGTAACTAAACTGTTCTATCAGGTTTTCTATTCTAAAGTCTTTGAAATCAATTCGAGTAATCCTCCATGTAACTCAAAGGATATGTCCCGTTACCCCCCGGGACCACGGATCAGGAAGATGGGAACCAATAATGGTTCTGTCCCGTTGCCCCCCGGGACCACGGATCAGGAATGTAAGAGTCACGAATGGCTCTGTCCCGTTACCCCCCGGAACTACGGATCAAGTAATACCCTTTTAAGTTACACTTTAGATTACCCGTTTGATTTCCCCATACCCCCAGGTTATATGTGTCAGGTCGGGTATTCAGTAGTCAAGGACTAATGCCAACACAGGATCAGGTAACAGGTCAGGTTTGTCTGGATAGACAACAGGAATGGTCCATGAGGACTCCAAGTCAGGTTTGTTGGCATTAGGCATGAGATCAGGTAACAGGTCAGGTCATGGTACATCAGGTCAAGTCGATAGTAAAGGGTACCATGTCCGGTGCATCGGTATATATATATGTCATGTGTAGCAAGGTCAGGTCAATATGTAACACAAGCGAGGGTATGCTCACAACAGGCATAAAATCAAACAAGGAATAGCAGCAGGAAATAAACAATGAATTTAAATACAATAAGCAATTTATTTAATCACATTAGTGCACTAATATAGTGCAGTCGTATTATCATATTAACAGGTTTGAGCACCCTTGCGGTGCAATAACTCACATGACTGTGCAATACTGTTATATCAATATCAGAATGTAATAGAGCTACAAGTGTAAGGTTACCGTCCTTTAAACGGTAAATGTGATTAACGGGTAACTTCGTTATTAGGGTTAAAGTGGCAAAATGCGGTTTTAGGTTAACTGTATCATGATATAAGTCATATTTCGCCCAAATGAGAAAAGTAGCTACACCTAGTTAATTTTGCAAGTTTACTGAGTCAAATACATTTAATTTGTATAGCATAGCATGTAGCAAGTAATACTTGCCTCGACGGTTCGCGAACCGGGAAAAAACGGACGTAGCGTCGGCGGAAAAACACGCGACGGACGCACGGTTCACGGATCGAGTCCAAACAACGAACAGTGGGACCAAGCGGACCGGGGTACCTTGCTGGAATGTCGGGTCAAGTCGTCGGCACGGCCAGATTCCGGCAAACCGCCAAAACAGCGACAAAAGTTAGCAAATACTATGCACGGACAAATAACAACCAGTGAGGGGAAAAAGGAAGGGGGAAAGTGAAGGAAAGCTTACTGGGGTTGCAAGGGTCGCGATAGCGACGGGGTTGACGGCGATGGGGCGCCGGCGAGGAAGCGGCGGCGGCAGACTCGGCTGCAGGTTGCTGTTGGGTTCTGTTGCGGCGCCGGGCACTTGGGAGGAGGAGGAAGGTGTCATGGTCGGGAAGAGGGCGAAGGGGGAGATGCTGGCGTCGTCGGAGACGAGTTGCGGCGGCGACGGCGGGCACAGTGGGTGCAGGTGGCTACGGCGTTGGGTGCACGGGGACGTGGGAGAGGAGGAAGGAGGTCTGCGGTGGCGACGAGGACGATGGTGGTGGTGGCGTCGGCGTTGGGCTGCGGCAGCGACGAGCACGGTGGCTGGGCTAGGGTTCCGGTGGGGTTTCCTTCTTTTCTCGCGATTGGGTTTTCTGGAGGAGGGACGTGAAATATATATAGGGGAGAGAGAGAGAGTTAGAGAGAGAGAGAGAAAGATAGAGACAGAGAAAGAGAGAGGAAAGATAGAGAAAGAGAGAGGAGAGATAGAGAGGTAGAGAGAGGGATGGAGGCGAGCCCACGAGGGTTTAAAACCCCTCGTGATTGGCTGAGCGAGGGATAAAGGAAATTTACAAGATTTCCTAAATATTTAAATGGTTATCCTCGTAACTGATTAAGGTTTGGGTATATATTATAGTTTAGAATATTTAATTAAATTGGGATTTTGGCGCTAAATGAAACATTTCCAAATCGCGCCTGTGTTGCGCCCAAAAATTTGAAATTTAAATAATAGGATTTTAAGCGGGTTCCAAATTTTAAAATGAAGTGTTTTATGATTAAAAAGCATGCCCCCAAGTCGGACACTTGCACGCGCGCGTAGCCGTCCAAACTCGCCCGTTTCACCGAACGGGATGAAAACTCGACGCGCGGACGCTACCACGCGGCTAGGGGTGACGTGTAGGCCAATATAGATATTTTTAATTTTACTTTAGGTGTTAAAATTTGTTATATGCAAAAATGACTTAGCCGGTTAAAATTTTGCAATAAGAACCAAACAAGCAAGATAAATGAAATGAGTAAAGTTAAACACTCAACCAGTAACAGAAATAGTATTATTGGGCTCGGGTGTTGCAGGTGCACAAATATCGATCAGGGGTCACATTTACAGCTCCAAGATTATGTAGGATGCACACTATCAAGTATGGGGTACTAATGTAGCAGCAATATGAATTAATGTGATTTGTAGATATAGCTACATATATATATATATATATATATATATATATATATTAAATGATATGGATGCATATGGGTATCCGAAAACGGTAAAACATTGGTATGGATGTATAATGCAATCAACATGTGATATTTTTATTCATATGGATGCAAGATAAGTATTATAGCATGTAGCAAGATGAACTTGCCTGAGCGGAACACACGACAGGTGCGTACGGTACGTCCGACGTCGGGTAAATGTCGCAATACACACACGACACACGGGACGGGTCCAGGCAAGGCAAGAAGGTAACCACGCAAGCAGGGGACGTTCACTGGATTACTCGGGTCGTCGGCAGCGGCACGGCTCCGGCGGGTGATCACCGGAAAAGAAACAAGATCAAGAAAAGAAAGAAGAAGAAGAAGAAGAAGAAGAAGAGAGAAGAGAGGGACTGGGTTCACTGTGCTCTGGGGTCAGAGAAGGCAGCGAGAGGGTGGCGTTGACGATAGGCTGTCGACGGTGAGGATGCAGGCGAGGGTTTCCGGAGATGGACGGTGGGGTTCCTACGCAGGGGAGAGGTTCAGGTCAGGGGAATAGGAGAGGGGAGAGAAGGGAAGAAAGTGATGGCAAGTATGAGGTGGTCGACGGGGAGGCGAGCTCCGACGAGGATGCAGGCGAGGTCAGGGCTGTGTGTAGTTAGGTTCGGGTCGTGCGGTTATAGGTTGCAGGGAGATGAGAAGAGAAGGAGGTGAGAGAGGAGGCGAGGTGGAGATGAGGGAGGTGCAGAGGTGGTTGAGGAGGAGGCGAAGTGGAGATGATGCGAAGGCTAGGGTTAGGGTTCCTGTGGGATCTCTCGTGGCGACGTAGGGTTTTAAAGAAGAAGAAGAAAAGAAAACAGAAGAAGAAAAGAAGAAGGGAGGTGAGCGTAGCCAGAGGGGAGGTGACGGGATCCTTGAAGAATAGTGATCGCGAGAGGAGTGAGAGAGGGGGGAGAGAGAGAGAAAGACAGAAGGAGTGTTCCGTTGAAAAAAAGATTTCTATTTTAAAAATCTTTACAAAAAAATTTAGACGTAGGTAAAATACTTAACAGTAAAAAAATATAATATTAATAGAATTTGATTTTTTTGGCTAATACAAAAATACTCCAAAACACGTCCGGGTCGAGTCTAAAAATGCAATTTTAAAATACGGAAAATATACGTGTCGACCAACACTAAAACAGGATATCCTGGTAACGAAAAAGTATACCCCCAAGAACGGATGCACGCATGTGCGCGTAGCCATCCAAACGATCTGTTTCACTGAACGGGACGAGAACAAGATGCGCGGATGCTATCACAGGATCAGGGGTAAGATGCAGGCCATGCTAGATATTTTAAAAATATTTTATTTGACTTTAAATGTTATATTAAAAAAAATGCAGATGCCAGATATAATACCAGTATGCAGTACATAAAAAAATGAAAATGCACTGATCCACAAAATAAGCCGGGATAAAAGATAAACAGGAATCAATACTGGTTTCCAGCAAGCGGGTCGGGGCGGATGCAAATACAGATGTCAAATACACTATTCGTAAGCAAAACACAATAAATCAGGAAAATACCATAAATAAAGAAATACTCAAAATAGAACTGGTATAAATGAACTAGGGTGTTACATTATACCCAACTATAAAAAGAATTTCGTCCTCGAAATTCCTAAAACAAGAAAAGATAAACAAACATGAAACTACGAGAAAAAGTGTGGAAACTTCTATCGAATCTCGTCTTCTCGTTCCCAAGTCGATTCTCCATGCGAGCGATCCCCCCATGAAACAAGTATGAGAGGGATAACCTTGTCCTTGAGGACCTTTTCTCTTTGATCAACAATCGACATCGGTCGTTCTTCGTAGGTCAAATCCTCCCTTACAGTCAGCTCCGAATGATCTAGCACGCGTGTTTCATCTCGAACATACTTACGGAGTTGAGATACATGAAACATGTCATGAACATTCGCCAAAGATGGTGGTAACGCCAATCGATAAGCCACTTCTCCAACACGCTCCATGATCTCGAAAGACCCCACGAATCGAGGACTGAGTTTGCCTCGACTCCCAAAACGAATCACTCCTCTAATCGGTGATATCTTCAAGAATACCAGATCACCAACAGCGAACTTTAGAGGTCTTCTCGATATATCGGCCTAACTCTTCTGCGATTTTGTGCTGCCTTCATGTGATTCCGGATAGTATTAACCTTCTCTACTGTTTGCACGATCAAATCTGGTCCCAACAATCTTCGTTCTCCAACATCATCCCAACAAACGTGTGAGCGACACTTGCGACCATACAACGCTTCGAATGGAGCTATCTGACTAGCCGCCTGAAAGCTATTATTGTACGAGAACTCCACCAAGTGTAGATGATCCTTCCATGAACCCTTGAAGTCTAACATGCAAGCTCTCAACATGTTTTCAAGAGTTTGGATCGTTCTCTCCGACTGGCCATCTGTCTGAGGATGATAAGTTGTGCTAAACTTCAATCACGTCCCCAAACTTTCCTGTAGACTCCTCCAGAAGTGCGATAAGAATCGGGTATCACGGTCGGAAATGATGCTTATAAGTACTCCATGCAATCTCACAATCTCCTGCATGTACCGTTCTACTAACGCTTCCGTCGACTGACCAACTCGAAACGGTATGAAATGAGCTGCCTTGGTCAATCGATCAACAATCACCCAAATTGCATTGTTGCCCTTTGGACTCTGCGGTAAAGCTGTCACGAAATCTATGGTTATATGTTCCCACTTCCATTGAGGAATCGGAAGTGGTTGCAATAAACCAGCTACCTGTTCCCGCCAAAAATTTCTGCGCAAAAGAGCCCAAGGTATCAAATGGCATCGATACGCTTAAGAAAATACTAACCAGTATTTTCCGGGCTGTATTTTGACAAACTCTCGAATGAGAAACAGCTAAATTCTATTGGTATGGAAAGTGTCTCGAAAAATCCTTCGATTTGATATATTATGGGCCTCATAATTCATCCGGGATCAAAAGTTATGAGCAAATGTGCTACGCACGTGTAATCTAAAGTAATGCTCTACTACATAGGGGATGCATTTTTAGTCCACATCGGGAAAAAGAGAGATCCCTTCTCTACCACTCCCATATAAATAAGAGAGAATACCTCTTAGAAAAGGTAGAGAATTCAATTCTCAAAGGAGCTTAGTTCTCCAAGTTAGGGCCATAGCTACCTTCCCATAATGCGCATGTGCACAAGCGCCATGTGCGTCACGTGCAATGCACGTGCGCCCGCCACATGCACGCCATGTGCAACGCACGTGGGAGAATTTAATTCTCAAAGGATCTTAGTTCTCCATGTTAGGGCCTTAGTTTCCCCCCCATAATGCGCATATGCGCAAGCGCCATGTGCGCCACGTGCAATGCACGTGTGCCCGCCACATGCCCGCCACGTGCAATGCACGTGAGCCAAACATGTGCAACGCACGTGAGAGAATTCAATTCTCAAAGGAGCTTAGTTCTCCAAGTTAAGGCCTTAGCTGCCCCCCATGATGTGCAAGCGCCACGTGCGACGCACGTGCGCCCGCCACGTCCGACGCACGTGCGCTAACGCAAAGAGGCCTTTTCAGCAGTTAGGAGTTTAAGCTTCAACATATTCTTCCTCCTGATAAGTGGGACATGGTTCAAAGGGTACATCCCTCCACACCTTCGATATATGGCGCTATAATCCCTCAGCGTCGTCGGAGAGGTGGTGGGTCCCAACGACCAATGATCTCTCTTTCCAAATAACAGAGGGATCCCGATAAACTCCAAGTTCAAAAAGAAGGGAGACACATACACAGACAGAGGGAGAGGGGAAGAAAAATAGAGAGAGAATTTAATTCTCTAAAGAAGAGGAACCCCTCCAAAAAGCTCCCACAAAAAGAGAATTTAATTCTCAAACCAAGAGTTTAACTCTTCTCAAAGAACTTAGTTCTTCCTCTGGTTAAGATCTGCAGAAGCAGATCTCCCCACAAGTTGAAAATTTAATTCTCATCGGGGAGATTCTGTCATGCAGATTCAAAACCTAGGGGAAAGAACTGAATCCAAAAGAGTTTAACTCTTACAAAACATATAGGAATTTAATTCCTCTTGAACTAGGGTTTAACCCTTTAAAAAGAATTTAATCCTTACATAGAACAAAAGGAGAACGTGATTCCTCAGAACCATAGAAGAACAACCTCGTGATGCATATTAGTGTTCAATATTACTCAATAAAAGCTCACGTGTCCCCACATGAATACTTCTGAGGAACAAAAAAAAAGGGAAAGACTGAGATCTAGGCACGTGACCCCACGTGACCCCCAAGCAGTGCTTAACTTTTATAAAGCCGAAAGGGAATAAATCAAATGGCAATTTCCATTCTTGGGGCACCTCACGTGATCCCACATGACCTAATAGTGCTTAGCATTCAGAAAAGAAACAAGGGAATAAACCCAAAGGAGCAACGCCAACTTCAAACACCTCACGTGACCATACGTGAGCGCTTCAAATCTTCAGTACTTCAAACGCCTCACGTGACCTCACGTGAGCGCTTCATATATTCAGTGTTTAACACTACTTCAAACATCTCACGTGACCCCACGTGAGCGCCTCAAATTTTCAGTGTTTAACACTACTTCAAACGCCTCATGTGACCTCACGTGAGCGCTTCATATCTTCAGTGTTTAACACTACTTCAAACGCCTCACGTGAGCGCTTCATATCTTCAGTGTTGAACACTATTTCAAACGCCTCACGTGACCTCACATGAGCGCTTCAAATATTCAGTGCTTAGACAACACTTTAAGACCTCACGTGAGAGTATGTGAGCGCTGAGCATATACTAGTGTTTAACACTACGAGAGGCTAACCTTAGCACAGATCAACCAAGTCTTCCAAAGCCAAAACCTTGTTCAGGTCTTTCAAAATTGATCTCAGATGGCATTCAAAGTAATGTTCATCCCATTCCTTCTCAATCTGGCATTTGGTTCAAGGGTACATCTCTTCACACCTCCAATACATGTCGTTGTAATTCTTCAACGTCTTCAGATAGATGGTGGGTCCCAATGACCAATAACTATCTGGTGCATTTCCAAACCCATGTTTGCATCTAAACTTTGGACCGCAATGTCCCTAAACTAAACAATAGAGTCCAAATGCTCTTTTGTTCGATCTAAATGATCCTGTTAAGTAGATCTTAGTCTAAAATTAGACTAACGTATCCTTAACAAACATTTAAGTTGATCTTAATCTCAAACGAGACTAACGATCCTTAAATCAATCCAACTACAGATCCCCCAACCAATATTGGTTCAAGGGTACATCTCTTCACTCCTCTGATATTTGTCATTGTAATCCTTCAACGTCTTCAGAAAGGTGACGGGTCCCGACAACCAGACATTCCACGGACTGTGGGGTCCTTAAACTCATGGACTATGACGTCCTTAAATTTTATGGACTGTGGGGTCCTTAAACTCATGGACTATGATGTCCTTAAACTTTACAGACTATGATGTCTTTAAACTACCATGGACTGTGAGGTCCTTAAACTCATAGACTATGATGTCTTTAAACTTTACAGACTATGACGTCTTTAAACTATGGACTATGATGTCTTTAAACTCCATGGACTATGATGTCCTTAAACTTCTGGACCGCAAAGTTCCTAAACTAAAACAATAGAGCTCAAATGCTCTTTTGTTGGATCTAAATGATCCTGTTAAGTAGATCTTAGTCTAAAATTAGACTAACGTATTCTTAACAAACGTTTAAGTTGATCTTAGTCTCAAACGAGATTAACGATCCTTAAACCCAACCTAAAACTCAAATCTAAGAAAATATGGATTTGGACTAATCCACGCTCTACGGGCGACAACATAAATTAGTCTCCGTATACAATCCATGGGCAACCAAAAATAAAATAAACAAACACGACACGAAGTGACCAACTGGAGAAGGAGAAAGTGGTTACCGCGATGCGGTAGCGTAATTAACTGCAGGGGCTTGCGCCTGCAGGGAAAGCATCCCCACAATTAAAAACCCCTCAACGAGGGGGAATCTGACGAAGTCTGCTACATCGACCGCATCCATTTAAACCTTCGATACATGGTGTCATAAATCAACTTGGCATCTTTGGAGAGGTGGACGGATAGCACCAAATAGCATCTGCCCCCAAAATTCAGGCCGGACGTCCCAACGTCCCGGTCACATCTTTCGGCGGAGAACACTACCCTTTGATGTTCAGCCTTAACTTGTTGACACACCAAGCACTTCGCTACAAAGCGGGCAATCTCCCTTTTCATGCCTTCCCACCAGAAATGTTGTCTTAGATCACGGTACATCTTCGTACCTCCTGGATGTACGAAATATGCAGAACTGTGCGCCTCCTTCATAACTTCTTCACGAATGACTCTTTTCGGCACACACAAACGGCTACTATATCACAACGAACCATCTTCATGAATCAACAAGTCGGTTCAAAGTCCCGCTTCTACATGTTCTCGAAACTTTTGCAATCTTGGGTCATGTGACTGTGTTGTTTTAATATTATCGATCAACGACGACTGTACTTGCAGCTGCATCAACTGTCCCGAAGAATGTGGTAACATGATCTCCAACTCGAATATCCGAAAATCTTCGATAAGTCCTTCTGTGCAGTCAATATCCGAATTGCTGGCAACCGACTAAGCGCATCCGGCACTACATTAACTTTCCCCGGATGATACTTGAGATCAAGATCGTAGTCAACCATCAGCTCCAACCATCTACGCTGCCTCATGTTAAGCTCTTTTTGCGTGAACACGTACTTTAGGCTTTTGTGATCGGTTAATACTTCGACCCTTTCGCCCAGTAAGTAGTGTCTCCAAATCTTCAAAGCGAAAATCACTGCTGCAAGCTCCAAATCATGAGTTGGGTAATTCTTCTCATGAGTCTTCAACTGTCTCGATGCGTAAGCTATAACCTTCCCATGCTGCATCAGAACACATCCCATACCTTTCCCAGATGCATCGCTGTGAATCACCAATCCTCCGGAACCGTCTGGTACGGTCAAAATAGGAGCGGTTATCAACCTTTGCTTCAACGTCCCAAAAGCTGACGCACAACTATCCGTCCATACAAACGGTACCTCCTTCCGTGTAACCTTGGTCAAAGGCTCATCCAATCGAGCAAAATTCTCCACGAACCTTCTGTAATATCCGGCAAGTCCAAGAAAACTTCTGATCTCTGCTACGTTCTTCAGAATCGGCCAATCTTGAACAGCTGCAATCTTCTCGGGATCAACGGCGATTCCATCTCCGGATACGACGTGCCCCAAAAACTTCACTTCTTCAAGCCAAACTCGCACTTGCTCATCTTTGTATATAATCTTTCTTGCCTCAATGTCTGCAGTGCGATCTTCAAGTGTTCTGCATGCTCTTCAAGGCTCCTCGAATAGACCAGAATATCATCGATGAACACCACAATAAACTGGTCCAAGAACGGTGAAAAGATTCGGTTCATCAAGTCCATAAATATTGCTGGTGCATTCGTGACTCCGAATGGCATCACTAGATACTCGTAATGTCCATATCGAGTTCGGAACGCAATATCTTCTGATTTAATTCGGACCTGATGATATCCGGACCGCAAATCCAGCTTCGAGAATACCCTCGCACTACTAAGTTGCTCGAATAATTCGCTATTGCAAGGGATCGGGTACTTGTTCTTAATAGTCACCCGGTTTAATTCTCGATAACCAATGTGCATCCTCCTTGTGCCATCTTTCTTCTTGACTAGAAGAACTGGATCTCTCCAAGGTGAATTACTGCTGCGAATCCAACCCTTCGCTAGCAATCTGGTAACCTGCTTCTTTACTTCTTCCAATTCCACTGGTGCCATCGGATAGTACGCCTTTGAGATCGGCGCTGCACCAGGAACAAGATCAATCGTGAACTCCACATCTCGTTTCGGTGGTAAACCCGAGATGTCCTCGAACACGTCCATGAACTCTCGAACTACAACTGGCGCTTCCTCCTTATCAACTTCCATCGACGAAAGAACACTGTTTGTCGGCCTAGCCCTAAACTTGACTGGCCCGACAGAACTGCTACCTCCAGCAAAAACAAACTCCGGATGTCCGGGAATCTGGAAAATCACTTTCTTTGCCGTACAATTGATGTGAGCATGGAAAGTGTCGAGAAAATCCATTCTCAAGACAACATCATAACTGCCGGTATCGATCACCAAGAAATCTGCAAATAACTCCTGTCCGCAGATGAGAACCGAACAATCTTTGCACTCACTACAAGATATGATCTTCCCGTTCCCAGTGTGTATGTCCCAACAACTAGAAAGGGCCGTGCAAGAAATCGAGTGTGCAATAATAAACTTGGACGACATACAACAATAGGACGCACCTGAATTCGGATAGTGCTAAAGCAGGAAAATCATGAACAGGTAAGATACCTGAAACGACTTCATCAGAAACCAAGATACTGAAGAAGATAAGCATGGTAAACAAGGTTCAAGCTTGCGATAAAATATGAACTGGTAAGCAATGAAACCGAGAGAAACAAGGTAATATAACGACCATGAAACAAGGAAAAGAATCAAGACTAGGACTTCAAGTTACTTAAATAGAGTACCGCATTGTAACTATACTACAGTTCATAGTTACAATCACATAACTCCGTTCAATTCTCCCAAATCCTAGTATCAAAATCGAAAGAATAAGTAGGGAGAACAATAGGGAACCAAAAGGTTTCAAGCCGAGATGCAAAGTTGTTTGCATATCGTCAAGATAAGGGTCAAGAAAAAGATATGATTCAAGAATCACGATAACAATGTGGCAGGACATGTTCCTAATCACGGGTTTTCTGATTTGTGCATTGGGTCCAATACCCAACTACAAAAAGAATCAAACCCGATTAACCTAAATCCTATGGCTCTGATACCAAACAAACCCTGTCATGCCCCGCTTCCCAGAGTGCGGTAAGATCGGCACGTGACAGAGCCAACCATGCTACCTGTGGCTAGGAAACATCCCTCCACAGTCACATTACGGCCGTCTAAAAGATATCAAGAACAGTAAAATAAAATAAACTATCTAGTACATGTCCATAAGCCAGAATAAACGAGTCAAGAAAGAATATGCGGAAGCAATAAATCCAATAAACAATAACAATATGGAAAGTACATCCTAAATACGGGCTCACATCAGGAAATGAAAGTACGAAAATAAAACTAAACTAACTAGCTACTAACAGGATCCTCACTGCTCGGCCTGTCGGCTGAGTACTTCTGATCGGCCTGCGACAAAGGTAGAAGATCTGAGCCATGCAAAACCCAGACGTCAGTGCGTCATAATATCAAACAATAAAATATAATCAGGAGGTAACAAGATATGCAGGCATGAGTATGAACAGTAATAAGGGTATAACAGTAACATGAATATAGAACGGTGAAGGGTATAAGCACATGTGACGTGCGGTGAGTAACCTGAACTAAACTACTGGGTTAACTACTCTCAAGTCTTTGAAATCAATTTAATGAATCGTCGATATAACTCAATAGTATCCCGTGCATGCCCGGGACCACGGTCAAGACTCTCGGGATGAATCCGAGACGTGCCGCTAGGCAGTAAACAGGTAACATGTACAGACGAATGAAGCATCATCCCGGGGCTGGCCTAGCCCGTAAAACCGATCAGTATAAGCGTCGAGCTGTTGAGTTATAAGTCAGGTTTCATCATTGATTTCCCCTTACCCCCAAGGTTATGTGTTCAAGTCAGGTATTTGATAAATCTGGAGCTAATGCCAACACAGGATCAAACAGGTACAGGTTTGTCTATGCAGACAACAGGATACATCCGTCAGGACAACATGTCAGGATTGTCGGCATTAGAAACAGGATCAGGTAACATGTCAAGTAGTGATATATCAGGTCATGTCAGGTAGTGCACATGTATCAAGTGGGTGCCCAACTGTAAAATGTAGCAAGTATCGAATCACGGTAAAGGTACGGATGTACGGTGAAAGCATGGATGCACAAACATCTATCAAGGGTTACATTATGACTATGTAGGATGCACATTATCAAACATGGGGTGTTAATAGAACAGTAATATGAAATAATGTGGCATGGCATGCAACTAGTTATAATTAATGGTATGGGTGCAAAAATATTGATCAGGGGTCACATTTACAGCTCCAAGATTATGTAGGATGCACACTATCAAGTATGGGGTACTAATGTAGCAGCAATATGAATTAATGTGATATGTAGATGCAACTACATATATATATTAAATGATATGGATGCATACGGGTATCCGAAAACAGTAAAACATTGGTATGGATGTATAATGCAATCAACATGTGATATTTTTATTCATATGGATGCAAGATAAGTATTATAGCTTGTAGCAAGATGAACTTGCTTTAGCGGAACACACGACAGGTGCGTACGGTACGTCCGACGTCGGGTAAACGTCGCAACGCACACACGACACACGGGACGGGTCCAGGCAAGGCAAGAAGGTAACCACACAAGCAGGGGATGTTCACTAGATTACTCGGGTCGTCGGCAGCGGCACGGCTCCGGCGGGTGATCACCGGAAAAGAAACAAGATTAAGAAAAGGAAGAAGAAAGAAGAAGAAGAAGAGAGAGAGAAGAGAGGGGACTGGGTTCACTGTGCTCTGGGGTCAAAGAAGGCAGCGAGAGGGTGGCGTCGATGATGGGCTGTCGACGGTGAGGATGCAGGCGAGAGTTTCCGGCGATGGGCAGTGGGGTTCCTGCGCAGGGGAGAGGTTCAGGTCAGGGGAGTAGGAGAGGGGAGAGAAGGGAAGAAAGTGATGGCAAGTACGGGGTGGTCGACGGGGAGGCGAGCTCCGGCGAGGATGCAGGCGAGGTCGGGGCTGTGAGTAGTTGGGTTCGGGTCGTGTGGTTATGAGTTGCAGTGAGATGAGAAGAGAAGGAGGTGAGAGAGGAGGCGAGGTGGAGATGAGGGAGGTGCAGAGGTAGTTGAGGAGGAGGCGAAGTGGAGATGATGCGAAGGCTAGGGTTAGGGTTCCTGTGGGATCTCTCGTGGCGAAGTAGGGTTTTAAAGAAGAAGAAGAAAAGAAGAAGGGAGGTGAGCGTAGCCAGAGGGGAGGTGACGGGATCCGCGAGGAATAGTGATCGCGAGGGGAGTGAGAGGGGGGGAGAGAGAGTGTGTGTGTTCTGTTGAAAAAAAAAGATTTCTATATTAAAAATCTTTACAAAAAAATTTAGACGTAGGTAAAATACTTAACAGTAAAAAATATAATATTAATAGAATTTGATTTTTTTGGCTAATACAAAAATACTCCAAAACACGTCCAGGTCGGGTCTAAAAATCCAGTTTTAAAATACGGAAAATATACATGTCGACCAACACTAAAACATGATATCCGGGTAACGAAAAAGAATACCCTCAAGAACGGATGCACGCACGTACGCGTAGCCATCCAAACAGGTCTGTTTCACTAAACGGGACGAGAACAAGATGCGCGGATGTTACCACAGGGTCATGGGTAAGATGCAAGCCATACTTGATATTTTTAAAATATTTTATTTGACTTTAAATGTTATATTAAAAAAAATGCAGATGCCAGATATAATGCCAGTATGCAATACATAAAAAAATGAAAATGCACGGATCTACAAAACAAGCCGGGATAAAAGATAAACAGGAATCAAGACTGGTTTCCAGCAAGCGGGTCGGGTCAGATGCAAATACAGATGTCAAATACACTATTCGCAAGCAAAACACAATAAATCAGGAAAATACCATAAATAAAGAAATACTCAAAATAGAACTGGTATAAATGAACTAGGGTGTTACATCATTGCTTTATATCGCAACGGTTTGTTCCTAACTCATGCGATTCTAGTCCTACCGCTTGTATCCAGCTGGAATGTCAGTTCAAGGAACGACGTTCTAAAGGAAACAATGGGATACAACCTATTGAGATCCTGGACAGAAAAGTGAAGTCACTTCGAAACAAGGAAGTCAACTTGGTTCAAGTGATGTGGAGAAAGACACACCGGGAAAATCAACATGGGAAAGGGAAGATGAGATGCGTGCAAGATATCCTCATTTATTTATAAACTAGTCCTTAAAATAAATTGTAAATTTCGAGGACGAAATTTTTGTAAGGAGGGTAGACTGTAACAACTCCAATTTCAATGTACAGAAAATTGTTTAAAAGTTAATATACAAATGGGGTATTTGCAAATCCTGTGAATGCTATAAGAATTTGATTTGCTTTGGAACAGCAAGAAGGAGCTTGTAGCTCATTGGTAAGACCTTGCACTGCTGAAACATGGCACCCGAGTTCAAATCCCATCAGCCACACATTCTTTTTATTTAATTTTCTTTTAATCTTTTTAGAAGCCCAAGGGTCTACATGTGCACTACACGTAAACAGAAGAGACCCAGAATAGTTAAACATGTGTACTGAAGTATACCAATCGACCCCGACACGTGGCCTAAACCCCAAGCTCCTCCGTCGGTATTGACCCGGCGAGATGCCCATTTTAGACCGGTACCGCTGGTTCCCCCCGTCCCTATTGCTCTGATCTTTTCATCCCTACAACCTTTGGCCTACTCCACTCCCCCTACACTGTTTATTCTCTCTGCACATTTCCAGAGAGCAATAAAATTCCTTAAAACCAATTTTTAATGCATATTTTAAATGCATTCCTTAACACACCAAACCCTAGTTTTTCCTATAAATACCACACCCAAATTCACACATCCTCACTCACTAATCCCTGCCAAAACTCTAAGAAACTTTCAAGTCTCTTTTGTGTACAAGTGGAGTTAGCGAAGGGCGAAGCTCCGACGAAATTCAGAGGAGATTCCGGCGACAAAACGACGTCCCGACGCTTCCCAATCCTTTTCCTACCTCTCCCATCCCCTTGAAGCCAGTAAGTCCCCTCTTCCCATCTCTTTCTCTATTCTAAAAATCTTAAATACTAAACCCTACGGAAGTGGAGTTAATCCGACTTCCAATTCGATTTTTCTTCAAAACTCTATTTTTCTTAAACAAGAAAACACCAAACTTTCATAACATGTTCAATAAATATTAACAAACATATTAAACAAGTTTTACATCAAAAGAATTTATATTGCAGTTTTTATCGCAGTTTTACAGTAAAATACTACATACTTTAGTTTCCGACATAAACTACATATTACCTTTAGATAGTTCACGAGATAATGACCTACCTCATCACAATACACATCTCTATCATAGCACGATGAAGTTTTGGGAATTTATTCTTGGCATAAACGACTTTGCAAATAAATACCTTTAATTTACAAAACCATTTCTATAAAAAGATGTATTAAATATTTCCATGCAATTGCGTCTCTACAACCCACTTTTAGGGACCCCGTTCGGGATGGTGCGGGTTATCGTACATCCTCAGGCCTAGTAGAGGGAGATGCAGACTTCTGCAAGGAGTATTCGATCTCGATGGAATTTTTATACATTTTTTCTTTAGAAAATGAGATTTCTACAAGAAAATAAATAAATTATTTTCTATAAATATAAATATATCTATTATCAAAATACCTATTTTAATTATATACATATTCCAATGTTTTCTAAATCAAAAGAATCACTATTACATGAAAATACCATCCAAATACAACACAATTATAATATTTCAATAAAATACCATATATTATGAAATTAAGTTTTACTCACTAGAAATTCCACTGGTATAAAATATATATTTATGAAAACCCTAAAGACGATAATTAAATGTTTGAGGTGTATTTTGAAAATTATATCAAATTATTTTTATATAAAACCCCCTCAAGTTATACTAAATTACAATAAGCACCATAGTAAACATAGGTTTAAGCGGGACCAGTCTCTTGAGCCTCAGGGAGCCGGAGATATGGATGCTTTCCTATTTAAGGTAGACAATCTAACAAACGGTGTTATCAATAAGGTAATTGTCTTGGAAAAAGACATAAATCATGCCGTCCATGTGCCGCAGTTACCGATAATACCAAAACTAATTCAGGATTTCAAGTTTTTCTTAAAGTGTCTGACTCAAACTGAGTCTCAATCTGATCAATCTGACTTGAATATGATTTAAGTATATAACTACAATACAACATGAATCTATGAATCTGTCTATTCAATCTATATCGATCTATATTGACCGAACCGAACCATGGATGTATTCCATTTACATGACTCTCCATTTATTTCCATTCCATTTTGTGATATCATGGTTTCGGCAAGTCATCCATCTATATAACAAACAGTACAAACAATACAATCAAAACATCGCGGGGTTTATAAGGGGCAGATTGGTACGGAAGGTGTTAAAAGTGGCATGAGACTGTAACCATATTACACCTAACCTGAATATCCATTGCCGTTGTAGCGTGGCTGAACGGTTCCTTGTGCTCTGTATACCTTAGTCTTTGAAATAGTGGGACTACTCTCGTATACACTGGCATTTTCTATACCAAGCTACAAACAACAGCTTTAACAATATAACACAACTTTAAAAGTTGCATTCTCCTTCTGTCTATTCTGTCTCCACCTATTCTTTAGGACTTACCGAGCGATTGTTCGCTGACGACATTCCTTTTCTTCTTTCTTTAGAATGTTGTCAGGTGGATCGGACCTTCTAGAGACAGAGCCCACCAGTGAAGACTTGGATTAGATAGCCTTTGACCCAGAGCTTTAGTTTACTTGTATATATTTTCATTTCTGTTATGCCACTATTTAGGCATCGCTTTCATTCTATGTATTTACTTTTCCTATGTATTATAAAAAGAATGTTTAATAAATAAAGTTGTTGTTCATTTACATCTTATCTCTTGTGTACATTTCATTTTCTATTGCTTAGATACGCTTAGCGTGTTTACTTCTGAGTAAATACGTAGCGGCCTAGTCGCGTCATCTGCCCATACACTGGGAAGCGGGGCGTGACAGGTTTTGTTGGCGGCCAATGCAGGTCAGCTCTGTGTAGATATGCAGGTCAGCTCTGCGTGGAAAACCTAAGCAATATAACATAAGAACCAACAACTAAAAATATTCTTTACAATTCATATTCCTTGAATCTTCCAATTTCATATATTTTGAATCTGTCATAACCCAAATTTTTCTTTCATGGTTATGGATTCCCCAAACAACACCAGCACAAATGTCAACAACACTCCCCCATCTCTACCGCTTACACCTACCGTCGCCGCTCCGATCAATGAGCAGACGGTATTGCTTGAGGCGATTCGCAGCCTCCTGGAAGTACAGCAGCAGCAGACTGCTATCTTGATGAACTGTCTAGAGGCGGAAGCACCTGGGGTGAAGCAATTCAAGGCTTTGCACCCCAAGCAATTTTCAGGAAAAGAGAGCCCTCTAGAAGCTTAGGAATGGCCTCAAAGTATTGAAGATGACCTGGCAACAGTACAAGTGCCAGAGGTCGCTTGGGTTCGAGTTGCGAAGCTGCAACTCACCGACAATGCACGGGTCTGGTGAAAGGCGGAAGAAAGCTGTCTCACCCAGCCGATCGAATGGAGGACCTTTCGCGATATGTTTGACGCGAAGTGCTTACCTGAGACTGTCAGATTCGACATGGAACAACAGTTCATCCACTTACAACAAGGTTCGATGTAGACCAAATCCGTGGATGAATATGATGCTGAGTTTACTATGCTCAGTCGGTAAGATATGTCTTTTTATTTCAATTTTCAAATATCACATATTACACAGCTAACACAATACCTTAACAGATTCGCGGCACACTTGATACCGACGGATGAGATCAGAGCTCGTCGATTTCAACAAGGGTTAAATCCGGAGATCCAAGCTGCGTTAGCTACAGGGGAATTCCCAACCCACGAATTGGCTTTGAAAGCAGCCCGTCGATATGAGGCGGTGGTAAAGATGAGGGACAGACCTTAATCTGCTGGAGTTAAGCGCCCTGCCAATCAGATGGCAGGAGGAGCATCTTCAAGGCCACCATTTGTGCCTAGGATACCGGGAGTACCAGACAACCGGCCCAACCCAACCTTTAGTACTTACTGTAGGAGAGATGGACATCTGGTGAAAGACTACCGGTGAGCAAATCGCCTTTGCTTAGTCTGCGGCTCAGCTACTCATGACATTGGGTCTTGTCCTTATAGACACAACCCATATGCTGCACCCAGGCTAGCAATCACTTACCAGCAGCGCCCAGCCATCCAGGCACCTGCTCCACGACTCGCATTACCTACTCCACCTCCTCATGGACCGACTGCACCTCCTCCCCGTCAGTTCCATCAAGTTCAAAGGAACCCACCTCAAGGACAGAGGATTGGACAGAGGAATGCTCCTCCAGTAAGGAGGAACGTACCGAGGCGACATGCTTTCACAATGACTGTGGAAGAAGCTGAAACCACCGGCCAAGTCACCACTGGTAATATTTTCCTTTCAAGCTTTACTTTCCCATCTATATATACATATCCATACATTTTCCTTATACCTAAAACATATCCCACATACCTTAGGTACAATTTTAGTAGCCTCATTTCCTGCACTCGCACTCTTCGATACTGGAGCATCTTATTGCTTTATGTCGCAACGGTTCGTCCGAACTCATGCGATTCCAGTCACACCACTTGTATCCAGCTGGAATGTCAGTTCAGGGAATGGCGTTCTAAAGGCAACAATGGGATACAACCTGTCGAGATCCTGGACAGAAAAGTGAAGTCACTTCAGAACAAGAAAGTCAACTTGGTTCGAGTGATGTGGAAAAAGACACACCGGGAGAATCAACATGGGAAAGGGAAGATAAGATGCGTGCAAGATATCCTCATTTATTTGTAAACTAGTTCTTAAAATAAATTGTAAATTTCGAGGACGAAAATTTTGTAAGGAGGGTAGACTGTAACAACTCCAATTTCAGAAAATTGTTTAAAAGTTAATGTACAATTGGGGTATTTGCAAATCCTGTGAATGCTATAAGAATTTGATTTGCTTTGGAACAGCAAGAAGGAGCATGTAGCTCATTGGTAAGACCTTACACTGCTGAAACATAGCACCCGAGTTCAAATCCTATCAGCCACACATTCTTTTTATTTAATTTTCTTTTAATATTTTTAGAAGACCAAGAGTCTACACGTGCACTACACGTAAATTGAAGAGACACAGAATATTTAAACATGTACACTGAAGTATACCAATCGACCCTGACACGTGGCCTAAACCCCAAGCCCCTCCGTCGGTATTGACCTAGCGAGATGCCCATTTTAGACCGGTACCACTGGTTCCTCCTGTCCTTATTGCCCCGATCTTTTCACCCCTGCAACCTTTGGCCTACCCTACTCCCCCTACACTGTTTATTCTCTCTGTACATTTCCAGAGAGCAATAAAATTCCTTAAAACCAATTTTTAATGCATATTTTAAATGCATTTCTTAATACACCAAACCCTAATTTTTCCTATAAATACCACACCAAAATTCACACATCCTCACTCACTAATCCCTGCCAAAACTCTAAAAAAATTTCAAGTCTCTTTTGTATACAAGTGGAGTTAGTGAAGGGCGAAGCTCCGACGAAATTCAGAGGAGATTCAGGCGACAAAACGACGTCCCGATGCTTCCCAATACTTCTCCTACCTCTCCCCTCCCCTTGAAGCCAGTAAGTCCCCTCTTCCCCTCTCTTTCTCTATTCTAAAAATCTTAAATACTAAACCCGACGGAAGCGGAGTTAATCCGACTTCCGATTCGGTTTTTCTTCAAAACTCTATTTTTCTTAAACAAGAAAATACCAAACTTTCATAACATGTTCAATAAACATTACATATTAAACAAGTGTCACATCAAAAGAATTTATATTGTAGTTTTTATCGCAGTTTTACAGTAAAATACCACATACTTTAGTTTCCGACATAAACAACATATTACCTTTAGATAGTTCATGAGATAATGACTTACCTCATCACAACACACATATCTATCATAACACGATGAAGTTTTGGGAATTTATTCTTGTGATAAACGACTTTGCAAATAAATACCTTTAGCTTACAAAATCATTTCTATAAAAAGTTGTATTAAACATTTCCATGCAATTGCGCCTCTACAACCCATTTTTGGGGACCCCGTTCGGGATGGTGCAGGTTATCGCACATCCTCGGACCTAGCAGAGCGAGATGCAGACTTCCGCAAGGAGAATTCGATCTTGATGGAATTTTTATACATTTTTTTCTTTAGAAAATGAGATTTCTACAAGAAAATAAATAAATTATTTTTATTAAATATAAATACATCTATTATCAAAATACCTATTTTAATTATATATATATTCCAATTTTTTCTAAATCCAAGGAACCACTATTACATGAAAATACCATCCAAATACGACACAATTACAATATTTCAATAAAATATCATATATTATGAAATTAGGTTTTACTCGCTAGAAATTCCACTGGTATAAAATATACATCTATGAAAACCCTAAAGACGATAATTAAATACTTGAGGTGTATTTTGAAAATTATATCAAACTATTTTTATATAAAACCCCCTCAAGTTATACTAAATTACAACAAGGACCCTAGTAAACATAGGTTTAAGCGGGACCGGTCTCTTGAGCCTCAGGGAGCCGGAGATATGGGTGCTTGCCAATTTAAGGTAGACAATCTAATAAACGGTGTTATCAACACGGTAATTGTCTTGGAAAAAGACACAAATCCTGCCGTCCATGTGCAACAGTTACTGATAACACCAAAATTAATTCATGATTTCAAGTTCTTCTTAAAGTGTCTGACTCAGACTGAGTCTCAATCTGATCAATCTGACTTGAATGTGATTCAAGCATATAACTACAATACAACATGAATCTATGAATCCGTCTATTCAATCTATATTGACTGAACCGAACCATGGATATATTCCGTTTACATGACTCTCCATTTATATCCATTCCATTTACTGATATCATGGTTTCGGCAAGTCATCTATCTATGTAACAAACAGTCCAAACAATACAATCAAGATATCACGGGGTTTATAAGGGGTAGATTGGTACGGAAGGTGTTAAAAGTGTTACGAGACTGTAACCATAATACACCTAACCTGAATATCCATTGCCGTTGTACGGTGGCTGAACGGTTCCTTGTGCTCTGTATACCTTAGTCTCCGGAATAGTGGGACTCCTCTCATATACACTGGCATTTTCTGTACCAAACTACAAACAACAGTGTTAACAATATAATACAACTTTAAAAGTTACATTCTCTTTCTGTCTATTATGTCTCCACCTATTCTTTGGGACTTACCGGGATTGTTTGCTGACGACATTCCTTTTCTTCTTTCTTTGGAATGTTGTCAGGTAGATCGGACCTTCTGGAGACATAGCCCACCAGCGAGGACTTGGATCAGATAGCCTTCGACCCAGAGCTCTAGTTTACTTGTATATATTTTCATTTCTGTTATGTCACTGTTTAGGCATCGCTTTAATTCTATGTATTTACTTTTCCTTTGTATTGTAAAAAGAATGTTTAATAAATAAAGTTGTTGTTCATTTACATCTTGTCTCTTGTGTACATTTCATTTTATATTGCTTAGATACGCTTAGCGTGTTTACTTCTGAGTAAATACGCAGCGGCCTCGTCGCGTCCTCTACCCGTACACTGGGAAGCTGGGCGTGACAAAGTTGCCCCATCATTTCGGCTGTTTTTTTTTTCATTTTTCATTTTTTTCATTTTTTTTATTTACACATTTCTACATCCCCGGTTTAACGACTTAGAGGTCGATTGTTCCCAGTTTAACGATGTGGTGGTCGTCTTTTTCCAGTTTAACGACGTGGTGGTCAGTTGTTTGCTTATCCCTGCTCCTCGAACTTTGATCTTGGCGGAGCTGTGTTGAAGACCGTAGCTCTATGGCTTGTCAGTACATCTGACGACTGTGAGGCTTTCCTAAGTTTGTATTGGTTCTCCACCCAATCCTTAAAAACATAGCAGTCTTCAATGATATGACTCACCATTCTATGAATTGGGCAGTATATGGGATTGCCGGTCATGTTCATTTCAAGTGGCATCTTTTGAATAGGCAGTTGTAGACCGTTGTTCATGGCGTCCACGAATATTTCACGGACTTTATCCCTCCTGAAGGAGTACACCTTCTTCTTTCTCTCCATTAGAGTAGGTGCCCTTACTGACGCTGGTCCTTGAGGCCGATCAGTTTTTGGTTCGCCTGCTGTCCGCTTATCCCATTCAGGGTACGTATCGGAGAGACTGGAAGCTGATCGCGGCCGTTTTTCACAAAAGTGTTTCGCTCTTGGGATGGAGGGGGTATCGGTTGGCTGCTTCCGGATATCAATCCCTAGCTCACGAACCTAAATTTGATTTTGCTGTAATTGCAATCGGGAGACTTGGGTCGTGAGATCTGCCATGATGTTTGCTTGCTCGTCGACTTTGGAATGGACCTTGGCCATCTTCTATAGTCCCGGATACGACAACGGGGTCATCCTTACCGCATGAGCTTGATTCAGCAAGAACCACTGGTTCCTTTGGCTCAATGGCCTGAGCGGGCTCTTCATCATTTGGATCGAGTCTGTGTTGGATGGCAACAACCGCGTCATTTTCATGGCTATAAGGTGCAGGAGGACTTGTTCCTCTGAGCTCCATCATGTAGACCGTATGGGTTGTGTACCCGTCTATTGCTTCTTTATTGGCAATATTGCTCGTTTGGCTCTTAGCTTGTTGCCTTGGTCCGCTCTTTTTAGGGAAAGGCAGATGTCTGAGAGAATCAGGTTCCCGAAAACTTCGGTCTCCGTTTGTATAAAATTGGCGGTCATAGCTTGACTGTTTTTTAACACGCCAGGGGACAATGATATTTCTCCTGCCTTGTATTGTTTCTCGACCCAATCCTCGAAGATGCAACAGTCTTCAATAGTGTGTCCCAGCACTCGGTGGTATGGACAAAAGTTGGGATGATCAGTCTTGTTCGCTTCACTTAGCCTTTTTGGTTCTGGTAGCCGCAGGCCATTCTTCAGAGCATCTTTGAATATTTTTTGGACCTTGTCTCTTCTGAAAGAGTAGACCTTATTTCTCCTTTCCTCCAAAGTTGGCTCTAGGGGTTTGTTAGCCTTTGTTCTGCCCGCTCTTTGCCTAATAAGAGAATCGGTGTTGTTGGAACTTTCTCCTTTTCGGTTGTCATCCCTCCAAGGTTTCGGTCTGTTTGTGAACTGAAGATCCTGAATGGACCCGGGCTTTGAGCGTTCCAACATTTGGACCTTCTTGGCCAGCTCTTAGAATGTTTTAAGGCTTGCGGTGCATAGGAAAGGTTTCATCCAGTCCTTCAAATTTTCTATAAGAAGACTGACGGATTGGTCTTGCTCCAACGGCGGTTCACATTTGACAGAGAGATTGCGCCATCGGACTATAAAATCCATGTTGCTTTCGTTGTTCTTTGGATCTGTCACGCCCCGCTTCCCAGAGTACGCAAGATTGGGCACGTGACATAGCCAACCATGCTACCTGTGGGTAGGAAGTATCCATCCACAGTCACATTACGGTTGTAAGGTTATCAAGAACAAGATAAAAAGCTAATCTAATACATGTCCAAATCCATAATAACAAGAATCAATAAACAATAAGTGCGGAAGCTAATGATCCAATACAATGAATAAACAGTACGTCCCATAATGCGGGCTCACATCTGGAAATGAAATGAAAATAAATAAACTAAACTCTAAGGAACTCACAGTTCAGCCTGCTGGCTGAAGTACTCCTGCTCGGTCGTTGATAGTAGTAAGGAATCTGGGCCATGCAAAACCCAGACGTCAGCGCGTCGTGACATCAAGTATATAATGTAAACATGGTAATAAGCAATGCAAATATGAACATGAACAAAGCAGTACTAAGAAATGACAGAACAGGGTAATGTGCAGTGGTGACTAAACTGTCCTATCAGGTTTCTACTCTATAGTCTTGAAATCAAGTTGATGAATCGTCGATGTAACTCAATAGTATCCCGTGCATGCCCGGGACCACGGTCAAGACCCTCGGGGCTGAATCCGAGACGTGCCGCTAAGCAGTAAAAGGTAGCAAGATGGACGAGTAGTGTCAGCATCACCACTCCGGAGCTGGCCAAGCCCGTAAGACTGATCAGAACAAGTATCGAACTGTTGAGTTACAAGTCGGTTTCACCTTTGATTTCCCCATACCCCCAAGCTATGTATGTCAGGTCAGGTATTCAGTTGTCAAGGACTAATGCCAACACAAGATCCGGTAAAAGTAGGTCTGTCTGGATAGACAGCGGGAATGGTCAGGTTTGTCGGCATTAGGCATGAAATCAGGTAACAGGTCAGGTTACTTTCAACAGGTAGAGTCGATATGTACAGGGTGTTGTGTCCGGTGTATCAGTACATGTGTCAGGTGTATCAAGATCGGTCAATATGTAATGCAATCAGGTATATGCTGATAACAGGTATAGTAACGAATAATGAACAACAACAGGAACAATAACTAACAATATTATTCTATGTGAACACAGTGATGTTTGTATTTTCATATTAACCGGTTCACGCACCTTTGGGGTGCAGCCACAAGGTGAAGCAATATCGATAACATACGTAATGGAGTTGCATGAATTTAAACTAAGCATAATAATAGTTACAAGGATGATCTAGCAATTTAAGCAATGACGTGCCAATTGGTTAATTAGTTAAAGTGTGGATTGATAGCATACCGATTAACTACAAGTAACCACTACAATGATTTAACGTTACGGATGATTGCAAATGTCACCAAGTCGTGTGATTATAATAGATAACATGATTATTAAGTTTGTAGCATGTTAAAGCAAGTATTCGGATACTTGCCTCGACGGTTTTGCAAACCGGAACACGGATGCGATGTCGGCAGAAAACACGATATGGTAGCACGGGCCACGGATCGAGTCCCAACAGAGAACAACGGGATCACACGGACCAGGGTACTTCGCTGGAGCGTCGGCACGGTCGGATTCCGGCAAAAGTCACGGCAACGAGGTTAGCAACAATGATATATGGAATAAGATCAGCGGGGGTTAATGCACAAAAGGAAAGATGAGGAAGCTTACAGAGAGGTACCAGGGTGACCCCGGCGGGCTCGACGGCGCTGGAACGCCGGCGGGGCAGCGACGGCGGCTGCGAAGACTTGAACGACCTCGGGGGTTCGCTGGAAAGGGTGTTGCGACGGGTGGAGGAGAGGGTGGTCGGCTCTGGTGGTCGAGGGGAGAAGGAGGTGGTCGGAGGTGGCGCGGGTGACGTCGACGAGGGTCGTCGGCGCGATTTCCGGCGACCTGGAGATGGTGCAGGGTTTGGGCTCGGGTCTGAAGGTGGTCCGGCGAGGGGAGAGGGAAAGCGACGACGAGGTTGCGACGAGGAGGAGGAGAGGGAGTCGCGGGCGTCGTCGGTGGCTGGAGGCGACGTCGACGGCGAGAACTGCGGCCGGTAAAGGCGTTGGGGTTGGGTGCAGACACGGGAAGAGGCGGAGGAAGGAGGTAGGAAGGTGCGGCCTATGCTGAAGAGGCGATGACGGCGACGGCGAGGTCGCGGGGAGGTCGGCGGTGAGGTCGCGAGGGCTAGGGTTAGGGTTACGAGATGTTTCTCGTGGGGTTTCTCTTCGCGATGGGGAGGACGAGGGAACTGTGGGGTTTAAATAAAATAGGAGGAGAGAGAGTTTGATGAGAGAGACAGAGAGAGAGATTATTTTGAGAGATAGGGAGAGAGATTTGGCGAGGGGAGAGAGAGAGAGAGAGATAGAGAGAGAGAGACTGAAGGAAAGAGGAGAGAGAGAGATGGATGAAGGGGGGCCCACGAGAGACTTAAGTCTCTCGTGATTGGATGCCCAAAATAAAGAAAATGATTTGAAAGGATTTAACTGTTAGGAAAAATATATTCGTATAAATTATAGTTTTATGATATTTATTAAATAGGCCCTTTTGGCGCTAAATGAAACATTTCCAAATCACGCCCGGGTTGTGCCCAAATGCTCCAAATTCAAATTATAGGATTTTAAGCGGGTTCCAAATTTTGAAAAGAGGTGTTTAATGATTAAAATGCATGCCCCCCAAGTCGGACACTTGCACGCGCGCGTAGTCGTCCAAGTTTGCCCGTTTAGCCAAACGGGACGGAATCTCGACACGCGGACGCTACCACGCGACTAGTGGCGACGAGTAGGCCAACATGGACACCTTTAATTTCATTTTAGGAGTTAAAATTTGTTATGTGCCAAAATGACTTAACCGGTTAAAATTTTGCAAAAAGCACCAAACAATCAGGATAATTGGAATGAGCAATATAAAACCCTCAACTTGTAATATAAATAATATTATTGGGCTCGGGTGTTACATCATACCCAACTACAAAAAGAATTTCGTCCTCGAAATTCCAAGAATACAAGATAGCTAACTACTGGAAAAGGTGAGGGAATTTCTGCCGGATCTCGTCTTCTCGCTCCCAAGTAGATTCTCCATGCGATCGGTTACCCCAAGAAACTAGCACAAGAGGGATAACCTTGTTCTTAAGAACCTTTTCTCTTCGATCCTTGATTTCAACTGGTCGCTCCTCAAAAGTCAGGTCCTCCCGAATGGTCAACTCCGAATGATCCAAGACATGAGTCTCATCACGAACATACTTCCGTAGTTGAGACACATGAAACACATCGTGAACTCCTGCTAAAGACTGTGGTAACGCCAACCGGTACGATACCTCTCCAACACGCTCCAATATCTCGAAGGGTCCAACGAATCGGGGGCTAAGCTTTCCTCGACTTCCAAAGCGAATCACTCCTCTAGTCGGTGATATCTTCAGGAATACCAAATCACCCACGGCGAACTCCAGAGGTCTTCTTGACGTGTCGGCCCAACTTTTCTGTCTGTCTTGAGCTGCCTTCATATGCTTCCTGATTGTATTCACCTTCTCGACTGTCTGCACCACCAAATCTGGTCCTTGTAACCTTCGTTCACCAACATCATCCCAACAAACAGGTGAACGGCACTTACGACCATACAATGCTTCAAACGGGGCCATCTGAATAGTTGCTTGGAAGCTGTTGTTGTATGAAAACTCCACCAGGTGTAGATGATCTTCCCAAGAACCTTTGAAGTCCAACATGCAAGCTCTTAACATATCTTCAAGGGTCTGGATCGTTCTCTCCGATTGTCCATCAGTCTGAGGATGATAAGCTGTGCTAAACTTCAATCGAGTCCCCAAACTTTCTTGTAAACTCCTCCAAAAGTGCGACAAGAACCGAGTGTCCCGATCGGACACGATGCTTACCGGTACTCCATGCAATCTCACAATCTCCTGCATGTATTGCTCTGCCAAAGTCTCTGTCGATTGACCAACCCGAAAAGGAATAAAGTGAGCTGCCTTGGTCAACCGATCAACAATCACCCATACTGCATTGTTGCCCTTTGGACTCCGCGGTAAAGCCGTCACGAAATCCATGGTTATATGTTCCCACTTCCACTGAGGAATCGGAAGTGGTTGCAACAAACCAGCAACCCTTTGGTGTTCAGCCTTGACTTGCTGACACACCAAGCACTTAGCCACGAAGCGAGCAATTTCCCATTTCATACCTTCCCACCAGAAGTGCTGTCGAATATCTCGGTACATCTTTGTCCCTCCTGGATGTACAGAGTAAGCTGAACTGTGTGCCTCCTTCATAGGCTCTTCACGCACATCTCCTTTTGGCACACACACACGGCTACCATATCTCAACGAACCGTCTTCATGAATCAGTAAATCGGTTCGCAGTCCGGCTTCAACCTGCTCCCGAAACTTTTGTAGTCTAGGATCCTGCGATTGTGCTGCTTTAATCTTCTCAACTAGGGACGACTGTACTTGCAATTGCATCAACTGTCCCGTAGCACGTGGTAGCACAACTTCCAAGTCAAATCTCTGAAAATCCGCAATGATCTCCCTTTGTGCGGTCAATACCTGAATGGCTGGTAACCGACTTAGCGCATCTGGCACGACGTTAACTTTTCCCGGATGGTACTTAAGATCAAGGTCGTAGTCGGCCATCAGCTCCAACCATCTGTGTTGCCTCATGTTCAACTCCTTCTGAGTGAACACATACTTTAAACTCTTGTGATCCGTAAAGACTTCAACTCTCTCGCCCAAAAGGTAGTGTCTCCAAATCTTCAGGGCGAAGATCACGGCTGCAAGCTCCAAGTCATGAGTCGGATAGTTCTTCTCGTGAATCTTCAGTTGTCTCGATGCGTAAGTGACGACTTTCCCATTCTGCATCAAAACACATCCCAATCCTTTTCCAGATGCGTCGCTGTGAATCACCAGTCCTCCTGAATCATCCGGTACGGTCAGGATCGGGGCGGTTATCAACTTCTGCTTCAACGTCTCGAAAGCTAATGCACATCCATCCGTCCAAACAAACGGTACCCCCTAATGCGTAAGCTTGGTTAACGGCTCAGCTAAACGAGCGAAGTTCTCCACAAATCTTCTGTAGTATCCGGCGAGTCCAAGAAAGCTTCTTATCTCCGCAACATTCCTTGGAATAGGCCAATCTCGAACTGCCGCAATCTTCTCGGGATCAACGGCGATTCCATTGCCCGACACAACATGCCCCAGAAACTTTACTTCTTCCAGCCAGAATTCGCACTTACTCACTTCGCGAATAATTTCTCCTGTCTCAGTGTCTGCAGTGCGATCTTTAAATGCTCAACATGCTCCTCCGGACTCTTTGAGTACACCAGAATATCGTCAATGAATACCACAATGAACTGGTCCAGGTATGGTGAAAAGACCCTGTTCATCAAATCCATGAATATTGCCGGCGCATTCGTTACTCCGAAGGGCATCACTAGATACTCGAAATGCCCATATCGAGTCCGAAACGCCGTCTTGCAAATGTCTTCTGCCTTCACTCGAACCTGATGATATCCTGATCGCAAGTCCAGTTTCGAGAATACCCTCGCGCCACTAAGCTGCTCAAAAAGTTCTCCAATGCGAGGGATCGGGTACTTATTCTTAATAGTCACCCGGTTCAATTCTCGATAATCAATGCACATCCTTCTCGTGCCATCCTTCTTCTTTACTAAAAGAACTGGAGCTCCCCAAGGTGAGTTGCTGCTTCGAATCCATCCCTTCTCGAGTAATTCACCCACTTGTTTCTTAACTTCTTCCAATTCCACCGGTGCCATCGGATAATAAGATTTTGATACTGGCGCTGCACCAGGAATAAGGTCAATCGCAAACTCCACATCTCGCTTCGGCGGTAAGCCCGAAATATCTTCAAACACATCCATAAAGTCGCGAACAACTGCCGGCTCTTCATTACCATCCACTACCATAGCCGCAAGAACATTGTTCGTCGGCATAGCCCTAAACTCGACTGGCCCGACAGAACTGCTTCCTTACCGCAACTGCTGTCTACATTTTTGGCCACGAAAGGTCCAGCAGGACTACTGAGTCTCGTCCACGGTTGCTCCATTCCGCCTTAGTCCGATGAACTTCTCTTCCATTTCCTCCGCGCAGTCCGCGGGAAGAATTTCTCCAGGAAACTCTTAGAGAAATCCGCTCAACTGATTGGCTTGGGCAAGCGGGTCTCCTCCACAGGCCATCACTCTCGGCGTAAACCACTAGCTAAAGCGCACCACAACAACTCTCTTGTCCTCTGGAATCTGTGCCGCCATCAGTAAATCCTCCGTGTCACTAGCCTCTGCTCGGCTGGTAACAGCTCCTTTAAACCAGTAAATGTAGATGGACCCAAAGTCTGAAATCTGCTACGGTCCTTACTCGTTCGACTGGTCTAGTTCCATCGTTGTTTACAGACTGCTGAACGATCTGCAAACCTTCCTGAAACAAATCTGCTATTGCTGATTCAGCTCAGTCGGTCTCTTTGATTTCCAGCATTTCTCTTATCACTCCAAGCATGGCGGCTTCGCTCACACACCTCCGGTACGTCTTCAACTTCTTACCTGTCGTAATCCTGAACTCAAAACACCCAACATTAGCATGATGATAGATTCTGAATATAGATCAAGGCTAGAACTCCAAGATACTTAAATAGAGTACTGCATTGTAGCTATGCCGCGGTATCATAGCCGCAATTACTTAACTCCACCCAAGTCGCCTGAGTCCTAGAGATAACAAGAGATTAGGTTTTCGAGTTGACAATGCAAAGTAAGTTTGCATGTCGACATGATCTGGAAGAATGATTCAAGGACGGTGAAACGGTCAAAGTGGCAGGAAATGTTTCATAATCACGGGGATTATGATTCGTGTATCGGGTGCGATACCCAACTATAAGGAATCAACCCAATTAACCTATGGCTCTGATACCAAAAGAACCATGTCACGCCCCGCTTCCCAGAGTACGCAAGATTGAGCACGTGACATAGCCAACCATGCTACCTGTGGGTAGGAAGTATCCATCCACAGTCACATTACGGTTGTAAGGTTATCAAGAACAAGATAAAAAGCTAATCTAATACATGTCCAAATCCATAATAACAAGAATCAATAAACAATAAGTGCGGAAGCTAATGATCCAATACAATGAATAAACAGTACGTCCCATAATGCGGGCTCACATCTGGAAATGAAATGAAAATAAATAAACTAAACTCTAAGGAACTCACAGTTCAGCCTGCTGGCTGAAGTACTCCTGCTCGGTCGTCGATAGTGGTAAGGAATCTGGGCCATGCAAAACCCAGACGTCAGCGCGTCGTGACATCAAGTATATAATGTAAACATGGTAATAAGCAATGCAAATATGAACATGAACAAAGCAGTACTAAGAAATGACAGAACAGGGTAATGTGCAGTGGTGACTAAACTGTCCTATCAGGTTTCTACTCTATAGTCTTGAAATCAAGTTGATGAATCGTCGATGTAACTCAATAGTATCCCGTGCATGCCCGGGACCACGGTCAAGACCCTCGGGGCTGAATCCGAGACGTGCCGCTAAGCAGTAAAAGGTAGCAAGATGGACGAGTAGTGTCAGCATCACCACTCCGGAGCTGGCCAAGCCCGTAAGACTGATCAGAACAAGTATCGAACTGTTGAGTTACAAGTCGGTTTCACCTTTGATTTCCCCATACCCCCAAGCTATGTATGTCAGGTCAGGTATTCAGTTGTCAAGGACTAATGCCAACACAAGATCCGGTAAAAGTAGGTCTGTCTGGATAGACAGCGGGAATGGTCAGGTTTGTCGGCATTAGGCATGAAATCAGGTAACAGGTCAGGTTACTTTCAACAGGTAGAGTCGATATGTACAGGGTGTTGTGTCCGGTGTATCAGTACATGTGTCAGGTGTATCAAGATCGGTCAATATGTAATGCAATCAGGTATATGCTGATAACAGGTATCGTAACGAATAATGAACAACAACAGGAACAGTAACTAACAATATTATTCTATGTGAACACAGTGATGTTTGTATTTTCATATTAACCGGTTCACGCACCTTTGGGGTGCAGCCACAAGGTGAAGCAATATCGATAACATACGTAATGGAGTTGCATGAATTTAAACTAAGCATAATAATAGTTACAAGGATGATCTAGCAATTTAAGCAATGACGTGCCAATTGGTTAATTAGTTAAAGTGTGGATTGATAGCATACCGATTAACTACAAGTAACCACTACAATGATTTAACGTTACGGATGATTGCAAATGTCACCAAGTCGTGTGATTATAACAGATAACATGATTATTAAGTTTGTAGCATGTTAAAGCAAGTATTCGGATACTTGCCTCGACGGTTTTGCAAACCGGAACACGGATGCGATGTCGGCAGAAAACACGATATGGTAGCACGGGCCACGGATCGAGTCCCAACAGAGAACAACGGGATCACACGGACCAGGGTACTTCGCTGGAGCGTCGGCACGGTCGGATTCCGGCAAAAGTCACGGCAACGAGGTTAGCAACAATGATATATGGAATAAGATCAGCGGGGGTTAATGCACAAAAGGAAAGATGAGGAAGCTTACAGAGAGGTACCAGGGTGACCCCGGCGGGCTCGACGGCGCTGGAACGCCGGCGGGGCAGCGACGGCGGCTGCGAAGACTTGAACGACCTCGGGGGTTCGCTGGAAAGGGTGTTGCGACGGGTGGAGGAGAGGGTGGTCGGCTCTGGTGGTCGAGGGGAGAAGGAGGTGGTCGGAGGTGGCGCGGGTGACGTCGACGAGGGTCGTCGGCGCGATTTCCGGCGACCTGGAGATGGTGCAGGGTTTGGGCTCGGGTCTGAAGGTGGTCCGGCGAGGGGAGAGGGAAAGCGACGACGAGGTTGCGACGAGGAGGAGGAGAGGGAGTCGCGGGCGTCGTCGGTGGCTGGAGGCGACGTCGACGGCGAGAACTGCGGCCGGTAAAGGCGTCGGGGTTGGGTGCAGACACGGGAAGAGGCGGAGGAAGGAGGTAGGAAGGTGCGGCCTATGCTGAAGAGGCGATGACGGCGACGGCGAGGTCGCGGGGAGGTCGGCGGTGAGGTCGCGAGGGCTAGGGTTAGGGTTACGAGATGTTTCTCGTGGGGTTTCTCTTCGCGATGGGGAGGACGAGGGAACTGTGGGGTTTAAATAAAATAGGAGGAGAGAGAGAGTTTGATGAGAGAGACAGAGAGAGAGATTATTTTGAGAGATAGGGAGAGAGATTTGGCGAGGGGAGAGAGAGAGAGAGAGATAGAGAGAGAGAGACTGAAGGAAAGAGGAGAGAGAGAGACAGAGAGAGAGATGGATGAAGGGGGGCCCACGAGAGACTTAAGTCTCTCGTGATTGGCTGTCCAAAATAAAGAAAATGATTTGAAAGGATTTAACTGTTAGGGAAAATATATTCGTATAAATTATAGTTTTATGATATTTATTAAATGGGCCCTTTTGGCGCTAAATGAAACATTTCCAAATCGCGCCCGGGTTGCGCCCAAATGCTCCAAATTCAAATTATAGGATTTTAAGCGGGTTCCAAATTTTGAAAAGAGGTGTTTAATGATTAAAATGCATGCCCTCCAAGTCGGACACTTGCACGCGCGCGTAGTCGTCCAAGTTTGCCCGTTTAGCCAAACGGGACGGAATCTCGACACGCGGACGCTACCACGCGACTAGTGGCGACGAGTAGGCCAACATGGACACCTTTAATTTCATTTTAGGAGTTAAAATTTGTTATGTGCCAAAATGACTTAACCGGTTAAAATTTTGCAAAAAGCACCAAACAATCAGGATAATTGGAATGAGCAATATAAAACCCTCAACTTGTAATATAAATAGTATTATTGGGCTCGGGTGTTACAGGATCAGTCCTTACGAGGTCGGCAATGGTGATTTTATCGCTGACACTCGCGAACCTTTGCTTGAACATGGATTCTATTTGAGCGAATGTTATGATCGAGTCATCCGGTATGCTTGCATAACAATCGAAAGCAACATCGGTCAAGCTATTGACAAACTGACGGAGAAGGAGCGCATCATTGCCCCCAGTATTCGCGTATGATACTTTAAATTGGGCAATGTGCCGTTTCGCATTTCTCGTCCCATCAACCTTTCAAATTTGGGGACGACATAGCCAGCGGGAAACTCCATAAGATCGTACCGAGCAGGATATGGTCTCCTGCTACTGCTGGCATCTTTTTGCTCTCCGGCTTTGGCTACCAATGTTTTGACTTTGTTGGCAACCAAATCCATGATTTTATCTTGAGTTAGCGGGTTGCTGTCATCGGTAGTCAAGACATTTCCCGAGATAGGATGCGGCCGACTTTCATGCAGCTCGCCCACCTTTGGATTCGAGGGAATAGGCGTCGGCTGCCTTGGGACACCGTTTTCCGGTTCATGAGCCGAACCTTGCACTTGATTGAATGGCTGAGAAGCAACTTGGGCCGTGAGCCGTAAGACGACGTTTGTCAAGTCGTCAATCTTTGAGTAAAGCTTAGCCATCTCCTTATCTCTACTTCTGAGCTCTTTTCGGAGCTCTTGGAGAAGTTGCTACTCTGCATTCTTGGTACGGAAGATTGGCTCCTCTTCGCTTTCCAAGCCCGACTCCTCATGAACCGAGGGATCTCTCTGCTTATCAGCTTCACTGGGAGGATTTTCATTACCTTCCGGTGGATGCCGGTCTTGGGAAGTGACAGCCACATTCACACCAGATTGGATTTGAAATGTAGTGGCCCCATCTTTGCTCTTGCTGCGCGTGCCTACCATGTAGACAGTGTGGACCATATATCCAGTCGTCTCTTTATCTTTGGCGGGGTAACCCTGTATCTGAGCCTTTTCTGTCTTAGCTTCTCGATTTTGAGGGCTTGGCGGGCATCCATCATCCAGGAAGCCATCATGAGTCGATTGATAGGGAGCTTAGAAAAGATACATGATTGAGCAGTTGACAGGGCCAAAGAAAGTCGATCAAACACCGACTGGCGTTTAGGTAGTGGTGCCCTCGAGATCACCACATTTGGCCTTCTACCTTTTGAGACTGGTCTGTCTGTTAACGGAGCTTGAGAAGCTGGGATGGCGCTAGATGGCATGAACAGAATAGAGCCAAATGGTAGCGGCGACTCCTCCCACTGTCGCCCGAGACTGGCCGGGAGGACCATACTGGCGTCCATCTTCATCGTGTAGGAGATGTGATTAAGTGAATTCTCGGTGTGTAGGTAGAAAATGTATAGAAATCACAACCAAAGAAATTTGTAAACCGCAATCAATAACGGTGTCAATTGTAGGTTCGTTAACGAGTGCGGATCCTCCACAGGGAAAGTGAGATTTGATCGTAGATGAATTGAAAATTAAAGAGAAAAGAAAAGGCAATTCAATTCAAGATTTATAAAAGTGAATTTCAAGAATTAGCAAAATCTAGATCTAATATCAAGAACACTAAAAATCAAGAATCAAGAATTGATGATATCCAAATCGAATTAGGTTTCAAGAATTGTAATGAGGCTCGTAGGAATCGATCGAATCTATAGAAGTGATGAAAACTTGTGATTACATTTTCTTATCCATTAATGATTTGTTGCTAAATCGATGACGATCAACGAGGTTTAAGGATCTTTTGAAGGAACTAGGGTTTCTTCATCTCATCCTTTGTCCTTTCGTTGATTCTCATTCAAAAGCCAGCCTCTAGTAAATTGAATTACCGATCGTTGATCTCTAGTTACGAGCGAAAACATTCAAGAAAGCATCTCGCTCGAAACTAGATTGTCGATGATTCAATTTACAAGAGTTTACAAAACTTATAAGAATTAAGAATCGTTTCAAGATTTGTAATCATCATCATCTATTGATTCTTTCGACTCCTCCACGAGCGGAGTTTTTACTCAAGCATCATATCAAAGAACACAATCAAGAATTGAGATCTAATCATAATGCTCAAATATAGAGATAAGCAAGATAAAGAAATTTCACCTTTTATTAATCAACAATTTTGTTACAATTCTCTCAAGATCTACAAGATTCGAGGAAAGAACTCGATCGTCGATTTAGCTTCGCATCGTCTCCGTGAGTCGCGGATCGTCTTGGATCACTTGCTCGGTTGAAGATCGGCGTCGCTTCTAAAAGATTGAAGGCTTCTTGCTTGATTTGTACTCGGAGATCTTGAATTTGGCTTTGGTGATTGGATTAGGGTTTGAATGCACAAGTTGTGTCACTCAACTTGTGGGATTTGTGGCTCAATTTTCAACAACCCTTCAACAACAAGCCTTGGGTCCTTTTTATAGCCTTCATTAGCTTCCCGTAGAAGCTTGATTAGGATTAGCTTCCTTTAGAAGCTAGGTTAGGGTTAGCTTCACTTGTAAGCTTGGTAGTTAGGTAGAAAGTTCTAGAGATAGTTAGTTAGAGCTAGCTTCTTTGATAAGCTTGGAGGTCAGGGAGAAACTTCTAGGCTTAGGTAATTAGCTTCCTTTAGAAGCTTGAAATGTTTAGCTTGAACAAAAAGCTTTGCTGTTCGGACAGAAGCTTCTGGAGCTCTCTGGAATTTGCATTGGCTTGAAGAAGTGTGGGCCTTGAGATGAGAAATCTGACGTAACAAGTTGCTGACGACACACTGACGTGGCCGCGGATCCGCCGCGGGAAGGGCCATTCGGCCGCGGATCCGCGGCCCATTGAAGGCATCTGTGGATCAAATTTCCTGTGCTGCCTTGTGTTGGCCTTATGGTATGTTTCTGATGTGTGGAATCTCATATTTCTTTCTACATCACTGCCAGATCACAAGTCTTGGACTTGGGGTATTTTTATTAGCACCTTTTAACTGTTTCGGCTCTTTTCCTGGAATTTCCTGCACAGATTCTCGAGACAAGTGTTGCGCTATATAAAGATGATGCATGCAATGATAAACACTCAATTTCTCTCAAAGTGTCGGTTAAAATACATAACACAAGTTATTTGGTATTTTACAGATGTTTTGCTAATATGTGCTATATTTATTCCGAACACCTTTAGATGAGTGCAAATGGTAGGGAAATTGATGTGTTAAAAATGCAATATTTTCGACTGATCAAATTCCCCCAAACTTATTTTTGTCGTCTCGAGCAAACTGTTTTATTAAAATGAGAAGGAGAAAATATAAGAAAAAGAAAAACTAACTAGCACACTTTCGTTGGCAACACGATTGCACTGAGCACGTGCAACAAGCCTTTAAACCTCTAGGTGTCCCTAGTAGGAGGAGTGTTGTCTTCTGAGGGTTTTCAGCGGATTGCACCCATAAAATCCCATAATAAAAGGAAGACCGTGAAAGTTACATATAAAGATAAGAATTTTAAAAGAAAGACTTTGAAAATTAGAGTTTCCAACTATATTAGCTTTTCGGTTGTCATGAGCCCTATCTTAATAGTCATGAAAAGATATTAGAAATCACATCATCCCTCAATAAAACATCGTCTTTATTATTCATTCCTATCTTTCTTCCAAACATCGATCATATAACCCTACGTGTGTGTAAAGAACATCCCTACACTCGGAGAATTCAATTCAAGTTATCATACTCTTGTCCATCTGGCTCGGTACTTTTTAATATGATGAATATTTAGATGAAGTTGCTCATACATTTTCATGAGACCGTTAATACTTCTTGAGGTACTAACCGACCGATTACTCATGTGCTTGCTTATTAGGTATTTTAGTATTTTCCTCGTCTTGCACCACCTAAGGTTTAGCAGTGATTCCCAGACCAGTTGGTCTAAGGCACTAGGTGATGAAGCACCCTCGCTATATTTTTTTATTGTTGCCTTGGCGATAACAAAAACCAGTGTTCATTTTTCTTCTTAACACCATTTTTATATTTTCTTCATTTTTTATTTCCTTCATACTTTGGCTTTTAGATAAGAGCATTTCAAGGTATCCTCTACTATCCCGAGTTTCAAGATGTGTGTAAGTGCGTATAGTAGGGTATCAACGTTTAAATGTTTGGCTTCCAGAATATGAATTATTTTTCAGACTTATTTTTATCCTCAGATTAGTGACTTCCTTCATCTTACTAACCCTTGGGACAACGGCTCATAACTATTTATTACTAGTTTCGTTTAAGAAAACTTCTAATTTTCTTGGTTTTCTTAAATTTTTTCAATTTTTTGGATGTAATTTTTCACTATCTAATCTTTTATTATCAAATTTATGTACAAAAATTAAATATTAAATATTTTTATCTTTTAATTTTTTTTTTAAATTTTTATAGGTTTTAAAATGTTTTGTGCTTATGCAAAGTGATATGCAAATGATGCGTAAATAAGCACAAACCTCCCCCAAACTTGTTTTCAACAGTGTCCTCACTGTTGCCATCCGCTATATCTCAAAAAACCTGTAAGCCTGGGAGGAAATTTATTAATGGGGGCAATAAATATGATCGTGAAAATCCTCCCCCAAACTTATTCTTTTGGCTCATAATTTTGAGGATAACAGTTATTTTCAAGAGCCAAAAATACACCCCCCAAACTAGAGTTAAACAATGTTAAGTTTTGAAAATCACAAGAGGGGGTCAAGATTATTGGTCGATGCCAAGCTTTGCAAAGACCGAAAGTCAACACCAACCATTCAAAAATTTTATCAATGTAGTGCATCGGTTGGTGGAAAGACATGTTATATGGAGCCAGAAAGAAGTAGGGAAAAGGTAAGTGGTGGGATAGAATGTGTTTGCGTCTCATTTTGGAGAGATGACTCAGTGATTGTGATGGATTACTCGCATTCCTTTTATAGTCCAGAAGAAGGGGTGGAGGTTCAATTTCATTGTTTGGGAGATGATTCATCTCAACACCCGTTTTTGCTAAAAATGCGAGTTCATCAGCGAAGATCTCCTCAAAAGTCTCATCAATACCCCGAATAATAATGTCATCACAAAGCACGGGGTGATCTTCAGACTCTAAAAACAGTTCATAATCAGTGTTAGTTGTTGACTCGGACAACTCGGTGGAAGAGTCCGTATGTGTATGATACATAGTTGGGTCAGACAACAGCATATGAAAGAGTCAAGATCACTATTATGAGGATCATCAAATTCGCTGTTGTCGACATCCATTAATTCGACAGAACAGACCTGAGCAGTAGGTTCGGAGGGTACACTTCCCAACTTGTAAATGTTCAGCTCAATTGACCTATTCCCGAAAGATAGGGTCATAGAGCCATTACGACAGTTGATGATAGCGTTGGAAGTGGCCAAAAAGGGGCGACCAAGAATCACCGGAATTTGATTCCGTGAGTTCGCTACAAGCTATGTATCAAGTACAATAAAGTCCACAGGGAATACAAATTCCCCGATCTTTATTAACACATCCTCTAGTTCACCCCTAGGTGTGGTGATTTATCGGTCGGCCATCTGGAGAGTGCAAGGAGCTGGTTTCAACTCTCTGATCCCTAACTGCTCGTAAACCGAGAAAGAAAGCAGGTTAACACTTGCACCAAGGTCAAGTAGAGCACGGTTGATTTGTTTTTACCAAATAGAAATAGAAATAGTAGGATAGCCAGGATTCTTACGTTTTCTTGGTAATTGTTGGGCGAAAAGCTGTGTCTACAGTTTTTGCCATGAATATCTTCTTGGGCACTTGAGTCTTCCTCTTCCTAGTGAACAAGTCCTTAAGAGTTTTCGCATAAGCGGGGACTTGTTGGATTGCATCTAGAAGAGAGATGTTGATGTTAACCTGTTTAAAGATTACAGTGATCTTCTCCATTTGCGGACATGGTCTGTTTCCCCTTAACCGATTCGGGTAGGGAGCTTGAGCAATAAGGTCGGGGTCCAACATTGGAGAAGATCGTGTGGGTGGAAACGATCTAAGAATAGGAGTGGGGATCGTTTTTGGTGGACTAGAAGCGGTGGGCTGAGGTGTCGAGCCTTGGGAAAATGGAGAATAGGCTCGGAAGAAAATGGTGGGGTAGATGAACTGGGGTCAGAATTAGAAGCAGAAGTGGAAGGAAAAGTCTCAGCCGGGGTATCATCGATAGATTCTTCATTATTATCAATCTCCTCACCAACATGATTGTCAAGCACTCTTCCAGATCTCAACGTGGTAATAGCATTCACATGATGTGAATAGCCAGGATTGGGTAAAGGTTGAGCTGGAAGTTTCCCTTTCTCTCTAGCACTCAGTTCGGCTTTTAATCTTGCAATTTCTGCTTCCATCGATTTAATACTCTCAGCTTGCGAGGTGGAGTTTTTCTTTATATCATCGACGGAAGTCTTTATTTCAGCCGACACTTGCATAAGATTTGTCAGAAGCAAGTTCATGAATGAAGAGGATTCATCAGTACCGGTCAACTGCAAAGGATTATTTGGTGCAGGTGTGTTGACCGGATTTTGAAAGTTTTGTGATTGGAAGGGGTGCTGACTCAATTGAAGTGGGTGCTGTTGTGGTGGAAGAGCCCTTTAGAAATTGTTTTGATTTAGAACCGTGTTTTGAGTTTGTGATTGGTTCCAAGCAAAATTAGGGTGATTCCTCCAACCCTGATTATATGTGGAAGAAAATGGATCATTTCTCAGTCTTTGTTGGAAGCAGAATTTATATGCTCATGACCTTGAAACGGAGAATTCAATAGACATTCTTCCGTCAAATGAGAAGGATCAGAACAGCATCCACATACAGTTTTGGAGAGTGACATTTAATTTAGGGCAGCGGCTAAAAATTTATTTTCCATAGTCTCGAGTTTCTTTTGCATCGCTGACATCTCAGCTCTAACTCCTATGGAAACATCAGATTGGTTATTGACCCCCCTATACGATTGAATTACACCCTCCCACTGTAAAGATCTTTCAGCGAAATCTTTTAAGAATTTCCAAGCTTCGCTATCATCTTTAGTCATGAAGGTGCCTTGACACATGGATTCAAGGGTCTGTTTTGTGGTAGGATTTATGCCCTCATATATGATTCTGTACAGATCCTATCTAGGAATTCCGTGATGTGGACATTGAACTAACAGATCCTTGAAGCATTCAAAACACTTCGAGAATGTTTCATTTGGATGCTGGGTGAATTGATTTATTTCGCTACGGACTCGAGCTGTTTTATGATTGGGGTAGAATTTCTTTAGGAATGCTTTTACGAATTCTTCCCAGTTTGAAATGGAATGTGCGGTTGTGTTATAAAGCTACTTCTCGGCTATATCGCACAAGGTAAATGGGAGAAGACGTAGACGCATAGCATCCACAGAAAGCAGTGAAGTACCCATCATAGCGCATACATTTTCAAATTTGGTAATAAAGACATATGTGTCTTCAGACTCGAGACCGTGATATTTGGGTAGAAGATTGACGTATTGGGGTTTTATTTCAAAATTGTCCCCGTTGGCTGGTGGAATGGTGAGACAGGTCGAAAGAGGACCTCGCATAGGGTAACATCTCTCTTGGAGAGAGATACGGGATGGATTCTGCACACCTGCGGATGGCGGCAGAGTAGTAGTAAAGAAGTTCGATGGAGAACCGTCCATCGAAGTGGGTGTGGTGGTGGGTAAAGAAAAAGTAGACGTAGAATTACCGACTTCGGAGTCGATAGGGGGAACGCGGACAAGACGGGCACTAGAATCCCGTGTCCAGCCGAGCATGCACTAAAGGGTTTAGCACAAGTGGCAGCGTTAAGATAATTAAGGAAAATGTGGATTGGTGTTTGGTTTGAAAAAGATTCGGATTTTTGAAAAAATGCAAATCACAAAAAATGCACACACAACCCTAAGTCTAATGGTCACCTAGGTCAAGTCTCTAGACCGCTCCTAACTGCCAGAAGACAAATCGCAGGATCAATCCTCCACTGCCTTTTTGTCTATCCTGTGGCCAGGTAAGTGGGAGGTTCTGCACTACGTAAGTAGTGGGCTTAATTAAGTAACCACTTGCCTTAGACACCCTTGTCTTAGACACCACAAAAGAAACGCGGATAAGCAATAGATTACCCACGGCCTTCTCCTGTCCTAAGTAAGCGCGACGGTCCTGAGAGTCGTGTCTGGATTTCTTTTAGTTAATGAGGGTAATGCGGATGCAGTTTTATGATTTTCAGGGCCTAGGAAGGGTAATGAAATCCCCACCTAATCTGAATTTTGTCTTTGCCCATTAATTTCCGTATTAAAAATGCAAACAACCAAGATCAAACACGTACAATTTTTGCTTTTTGCGGTGCTGCGAATTTTTGCAAAGAATCCTGCAGAAATTGGTTAATGGAGCAGATCAAGGAGGAGATAAGAAAGTCAGAGAGGACCTGAGAAAATTTCGTACAGCGAAGCAACAGTTACGCCGCGGAGCCGCCGCAATGAACGTCTTATGCCGCGGAAACGCGGTCCGATGGTTCGTTCCCTGCACAAAAATTCTTGGTACTGCTTCTGTTCACTCCCTGAGCTCTCTGGAATATTCAGAAAATTTTTCCTCAAGCTCCACAGATTCCAGATTTCCTTGCAACAAATCACAACGAATCGTTTAGTGTTTGCGCGAATTTTGATCTAAAAATTCTGATGGAATAAATTTTTCAACTCAAATTTCAAAAACGAACAAAGTAGCACACTATCCCCGGCAACGGCGCCATTTGATTTAGTGATTCTTTGTGTGTAGGTAGAAAATGTATAGAAATCACAACCAAAGAAATTTGTAAACCGCAATCAATAACGGTGTCAATTGTAAGTTCGTTAGCGAGTGCTGATCGTCCACACGGAAAGTGAGATTTGATCGTAGATGAATTGAAAATTAAAGAGAAAAGAAAAGGAAATTCAATTCAAGATTTATAAAAGTGAATTTCAAGAATTAGCAAAATCTAGATCTAATATCAAGAACACTAAAAATCAAGAATCAAGAATTGATGATATCCAAATCGAATTAGGTTTCAAGAATTGTAATGAGGCTCGTAGGAATCGATCGAATCTATAGAAGTGATGAAAACTTGTGATTACGTTTTCTTATCCATTAATGATTTGTTGCTAGATCGATAACGATCAACGAGGTTTAAGGATCTTTTGAAGGAACTAGGGTTTCTTCATCTTATCCTTTGTCCTTTCGTTGATTCTCATTCAAAAGCTAGCCTCTAGTAAATTGAATTACCGATCGTTGATCTCTAGTTACGAGCAAAAACATTCAAGAAAGCATCTCGCTCGAAACTAGATTGTCGATGATTCAATTTACAAGAGTTTACAAAACTTATAGGAATTAAGAATCGTTTCAAGATTTGTAATCATCATCATCTATTGATTCTCTCGACTTCTCCACGAGCGGAGTTTTTACTCAAGCATCATATCAAAGAACACAATCAAGAATTGAGATCTAATCATAATGCTCAAATATAGAGATAAGCAAGATAAAGAAATTTCACTTTTTATTAATCAACAATTTTGTTACAATTCTCTCAAGATCTACAAGATTCGAGGAAAGAACTCGATCGTCGATTTAGCTTCGCATCGTCTCCATGAGTCGCGGATCGTCTTAGATCACTTGCTCGGTTGAAGATTGGCGTCGCTTCTAAAATGTTGAAGGCTTCTTGCTTGATTTGTACTCGGAGATCTTGAATTTGGCTTTGGTGATTGGATTAGGGTTTGAATGCACAAGTTGTGTCACTCTACTTGTGGGATTTGTGGCTCAATTTTCAACAACCCTTCAACAACAAGCTTTGGGTCCTTTTTATGGCCTTCATTAGCTTCCCGTAGAAGCTTGATTAGGATTAGCTTCCTTTAGAAGCTAGGTTAGGGTTAGCTTCACTTGTAAGCTTGGTAGTTAGGTAGAAGGTTCTAGAGATAGTTAGTTAGAGCTAGCTTCTTTGATAAGCTTGGAGGTCGGGGAGAAACTTCTAGGATTAGGTAATTAGCTTCCTTTAGAAGCTTGAAGTGTTTAGCTTGAACAAAAAACTTTGCTGTTCGGACAGAAGCTTCTGGAGCTCTCTGGAATTTGCATTAGCTTGAAGAAGTGTGGGCCTTGAGATGAGAAATCTGACGTAACAAGTTGCTGACGACACGCTGACGTGGTCGCGGATCCGCCGTGGGAAGGGCCATTCGGCCGCGGATCCGCGGCCCATTGAAGGCATCTGTGGATCAAATTTCCTGTGCTGCCTTATGTTGGCCTTATGGTATGTTTCTGATGTGTGGAATCTCATATTTCTTTCTACATCACTGCCAGATCACAAGTCTTGGACTTGGCGTATTTTTATCAGCACCTTTTAACTGTTTCGGCTCTTTTCCTGGAATTTCCTGCACAGATTCTCGAGACAAGTGTTGCGCTATACAAAGATGATGCATGCAATGATAACCACTCAATTTTCCTCAAAGTGTCGGTTAAAATACATAACACAAGTTATTTGGTATTTTACAGATGTTTTGCTAATATGTGCTATATTTATTCCGAACACCTTTAGATGAGTGCAAATGGTAGGGAAATTGATGTGTTAAAAATACAATATTTTCGACTGATCAAGTTCCCCCAAACTTATTTTTGGTCGTCTCGAGCAAACTGTTTTATTAAAAAGAGAAGGAGAAAATATAAGAAAAAGAAAAACTAACTAGCACACTTTCGTTGGCAACACGATTGCACTGAGCACGTGCAACAAGCCTTTAAACCTCTAGGTGTCCCTAGTAGGAGGAGTGTTGTCTCCTGAGGGTTTTCAGCGGATTGCACCCACAAAATCCCATAATAAAAGAAAGACTGTGAAAGTTACATATAAAGATAAGAATTGTAAAAGAAAGACTTTGAAAATTAGAGTTTCCAACTATATTAGCTTTTCGGTTGTCATGAGCCCTATCTTAATAGTCATGAAAAGATGTTAGAAATCACATCATCCCTCAATAAAACATCGTCTTTATTCTTCATTCCTATCTTTCTTCCAAATATCGATCATATAACCCTACGTGTGTGTAAAGAACATCCCTACACTCGGAGAATTCAATTCAAACTATCATACTCTTGTCCATCTACCTCGGTACTTTTTAATATGATGAATATTTAGATGAAGTTGCTCACACATTTTCATGCGACCGTTAATACTTCTTGAGGTTCTAACCGACCGATTATTCATGTGCTTACTTATTAGGTATTTTAGTATTTTCCTCGTCTTGCACAACCTAAGGCTTAGCAGTGACTCCCAGACCAGTTGGTCTAAGGCACTAGGTGATGAAGCACCCTCGCTATTTTTTTTTATTGCTGCCTTGGCGATAACAAAAACCAGTGTTCATTTTTCTTCTTAACACCATTTTTATATTTTCTTCATTTTTTATTTCCTTCATACTTTGGCTTTTAGATAAGAGCATTTCAAGGTATACTCTACTATCCCGAGTTTCAAGACGTGTGTAAGTGCGTATAGTAGGGTATCAACGTTCAAATGTTTGGCTTCCAGAATATGAACTATTTTTCAGACTTATTTTTATCCTCAGATTAGTGACTTCCTTCATCTTACTAACCCTTAGGACAACGGCTCATAACTACTTATTACTAGTTTCGTTTAAGAAAACTTCTAATTTTCTTGGTTTTCTTAAATTTTTTCAATCTTTTGGAAAATCTTTTATTATCTTATTTATGTACAAAAAATAAATATTAAATATTTTTATCTTTTAAATTTTTATAGGTTTTAAAATGTATTGTGCTTATGCAAAGTGATATGCAAATGATGCGTAAATAAGCACAAACCTCCCCCAAACTTGTTTTCAACAGTGTCCTCACTGTTGCCATCCGCTATATCTCAAAAAACCTGTAAGCCTGGGAGGAAATTTATTAATGGGGGCAATAAATATGATCGTGAAAATCCTCCTCCAAACTTATTCTTTTAGCTCACAATTTTGAGGATAACAGTTATTTTCAAGAGCCAAAAATACACCCCCCAATCTTGAGTTAAACAATGTTAAGCTTTGAAAATCACAAGAGGGGGTCAAGATTATTGGTCGATACCAAGCTTTGCAAAGACCGAAAGTCAACACCAACCATTCGAAAATTTTATCAATGTAGTGCATCGGTTGGTGGAAAGACATGTTATATGGAGCCAGAAAGAAGTGGGGAAAAGGTAAGTGGTGAGATAGAATGTGTTTGCGTCTTATTTTGGAGAGACGACTCAGTGATTGTGATTGATTACTCGCATTCTTTTTATTGTCCAGAAGAAGGGGTGGAGGTTCAATTTCATTGTTTGGGAGATGATTCATCTCAACACCCGTTTTTGCTAAAAATGCGAGTTCATCAGCGAAGATCTCCTCAAAAGTCTCATCAATACCCTGAATAATAATGTCATCACAATGCACGGGGTGATCTTCAGACTCTAAAAACAGTTCATAATCAGTGTTAGTTGTTGACCCGGACAACTCGGTGGAAGAGTCCGTATGTGTATGATACATAGTTGGGTCAGACAACAACATATGAAAAGAGTCAAGATCAGTATCATGAGGATCATCAAATTCACTGCTGTCGACATCCATTAATTCGACAGAACAGACCTGAGCAGTAGGCTCGGAGGGTACACTTCCCAACTTGTAAATGTTCTGTTCAATTGACCTATTCTCGAAGGATAGGGTCATAGAGCCATTATGACAGTTGATGATAGCGTTGGAAGTGGCCAAAAAGGGGCGACCAAGAATCACCGGAATTTGATTCCGTGGGTTCGCTACAGGATATGTATCAAGTACAATAAAGTCCACAGGGAATACAAATTCACCGATCTTTATTAACACATCCTCTAGTTCACCCCTAGGTGTGGTGATTGATCGGTCGGCCATCTGGAGAGTGCAAGGAGCATGTTTCAACTCTCTGATCCCTAACTGCTCGTAAACCGAGAAAGGAAGCAGGTTAACACTTGCGCCAAGGTCAAGTAGAGCACGGTTGATGTGTTTTTATCCAATAGAAATAGAAATAGTAGGATAGCCAGGATTCTTACGTTTCCTTGGTAATTGTTAGGGAAAAGTCGTGTCTACAGTCTTTGCCATGAATATCTTCTTGGGCACTTGAGTCTTCCTCTTTCTAGTGTACAAGTCCTTAAGAGTTTTCGCATAAGCAGGGACTTGTTGGATTGCATCTAGAAGAGGGATGTTGATATTAACCTGTTTAAAGATTTCAGTGATCTTCTCCATTTGCGGACTTGGTCTGTTTCCCCTTAACCGATTCGGGTAAGGAGCTTGAGCAATAAGGTCGGGGTCCAACATTGGAGAAGATCGTGTGGGTGGAAACGATCTAAGAATAGGAGTGGGGATCGTTTTTGGTGGACTAGAAGAGTGTTAGTTATATGTATGCCCTAGAGGCCATTACTGTACATTGGATGTATATTGTAGTGGATGCTGGGACATATATAGGGAGGACTTTCTTGCACGACATGATAGTATGCTATCTGGTTACTCTTTACCTTAACGTGTACATTGATTGTCTCTCTGATACATGTTGGTAAAGCCCTTAGGATGTGTACTTGACTATCTGGACTATGATGCGGATCATACTAGTGGGGACATGGTAGTCCATAAGTACATCCTTCAAAGTCCCTAGTCGTGGGTGTATCGAGACGGGGCATCGATATACCAGAGTAGACTAGCGTATACCTTCTCGACCCATACAGATGGGCGATGGATGATCCCATATCCATTGGTGTTTGACATCAGAGATGATATACGGGTGCTCAGTAGAGACTGGGTACACTGGACGGATTTACCGAGAACTCCCAGATGGTATTATACCTTACGTCAGATGGCAGTTCTCTGGTGACACTGGTACAGAGTAGTCTGTTGACCCGAGATCGTCATAGAGTCTTGTGTGGTTCCCACTGTGCTTTGATTTCCACCTTACCACGTCCAAGAGGGCGTGCAAAACGGTGGTTTTTGGGTACAGTCCCGAGTCACATGGAGGCAATAAGCGATAGGAGGGGATTCGTCTCTCCCGGTATAGGGAGTTGATGTTGCGCTGTGTTCGATTGGCTATAATCGGAAATTCCTGGCCAGGGTTGTTGAGATTCACTGGTAAGTGTTACCAGTAGTTTCTCGAATTGTTATAGACCTCATATCGACACGACTTATCGAGCTATTGGGGTCTGACGTTTACCACCCCTAGGCGAGATATGCGGCATATCAGACGAACAGACCGGACTGTACGGTAAGTGTTACTGGTTGGATTCACAGGAGTGTGAGCGGGCTTGCTCGTCGATTTTCTGATCGCTCAATACCCGGGTGGCCGTTACGTTTAGCAGACCGCTTGCTGCTTGTGGGTGTTTGATATGATCATCACCTGCTGCCGGCGTATTGACGAGTCTTTAGAGTCCTACACAGAGGTTTCTTGGCTCAAGCGAAACGAAATAGGAGCGCACATGAGATATGTGCGGGACCGAGAATAATGCGTGTATGTGATACCGTATTCCATTCTCGCGATGAATGTATCGACTGGTTATATGCGATATAACCTAGTTATCGAATCAAGGATTGATTCGATAAGCCGATACATTGGATATTAGTCGGTTATATGCGATATGACCGGATCGTTAAATCAAGTATTGATTTAACGATTTAATGCATAATTATATATTTGATATATTACTTTGCATTAACTAGTATTGGTTCACTTAAGATGGATTTTCTCACTCGGATGTGCACATTGTATATACGATATAATTTTGTGCACTAGTTTGTATCATGTTTGATGGTGCATGCAAAATTGGCTAAGTGTAAAGATTAAACCATGGTTGTGTAATGGTTAGGGTTTTGTTTTTACTTATTCATTTATTTATTTATCTATTCTTTTTTTTGAGAAATGGATAAAAAAAAAGCAAAATGGTTTCTTTCTTTGTTTTCTTTCATGAAGCTTGTTGAAGCTTCATGAAGCTTTGACCAAGTGACCATTTTGTCTTCTTCTTTTAACCCTAACCATTCACATAACCTTAGTTAATTCTCTACACTTGACCATGGTTAATTATATGATAAGTATTATTTTCTTTTCACTTATCATATGATTATCTTTATCTTCTTCTTCTTCTTCACTTGAAGAAAACCTTGCTTCATCAATGGTAACTTGATGTAAAGAGTGAGAAATCCAATACTAAAGTGAACCCACCTCCTATTTCTTCATCCTCTACCTCTTGCCAAGTAGTATAGGGTGTTTTCTTCACAAGTTTCATGACTTGGTGAAGTGGGAGCTTGATCTTGTGATGCCTCGACGTAGATCATCTTCGGCATCGAAGTCGACGACCTAGCCCGCTCATTTTTCCGATGAAGCCGACGCTAGAGCCCGGGATTCGATTTGGACAGCGAGGAGACTTCATTGCGGAGCTATGGAGGTGGAGGACCGGATCTACAAAGATTGTATTTCCGTTCTTTTAGTTAAGTTGTTAACTATTCGCATTTGTTTCGCCTAAAATCTAGTTAACGATCCGTATTAGGGTTTCTCGGCACTTGTAAAATTTGAAATTGGCATGGTTGATACCTTGTGAGACCTCATTAGTGTGCCTAGGAACCCTACAGTGGTATCAGAGCCTAGCTAGAGCCTTAGGCGAAGCGTAGACGGAGTTTGAAGTTCGATCGAATCAAAACCCTAACCCGAATATGCTCTCTGGACTTTTTTTAAAAACTAGGATTTTTCCAGATTAAAAATTTCTAAAAAATTCAGCAGGGAATTTGATGAGTTACTGTGAAGCACGTACCATTGATTCGACAGAAGCGCCGCGGAACCGCGGCCCCACCATGGCTTGAGCGGCGGTTCCGCGGCCAAAGTGCTGAATCAATGCACATGGTTTGCACAGTAATTAGTAACATTAAGTGCTGTATTTTATGGGAATTTTTAATACTTATTCAAGAGTTGAATTTTCTGGGGTTGTTTTGGGGATTCGGTGTTTCGATCGGAGTATCAGATTTTGTCTATGTGGCTTTCCGGATAATTTTTGAATATGTTAAAAAGTTCGACCGGATATAAATACCCAATTTTTCCCCTGTTGGGAAATTTCCAAATGTTGGATTTTTCCGTGGTTTAAAGACGTTCTAAGTAGTGCAAGTAACGCGATGGTCCCTCTAGAAGACAACAAACCTTAACTCGATTATGTGACCGTCTTGAACTGCCCTTTGAACCTTCGGGTTTGGGGCAGTACGGCGTGCCACATGTGAGGCGTTGGCTTGACCCTTCTACGACTGGACCGTTGGTACTAAGGCACGAACTGAATGTTTTTAGACTTATTTCATGTGTTGAGCTGTATCGGGAAAACTTGGGTGTTCGATTGTTCAATCGGAAACTTTAACATTTTCTATTTATCCGGAATGTGATACAATAATTGGAATTCACAAGTAGTTATGAGATAACTCAATGAATGTTATAAACATAGCAGTTTAGTCTCACTTGATCGGCTGCCACGGAATTTTGATGTGATCAAAAGTCCGTCGCTATCACGTAGCGTACGCGGATACTCGCCGGGTAAACTTAATAGACAGCCTCGCTCCATAGCCCCGACCAAGTGACTGTAGGAGAACCCCGTCACCGAAAGCATCCATTCGGGTGCTCGCGGTAGCGGTGTTCCGCCTTGGTGCACTTCGTCGACGGCATCGGGGGTGTGGCCGCCTACTAAAGTTTGCGACGAGCATTCGATCAGGATGTCGGGAATCTTGTTGAATTCCCCGACTTGGTATTGAAAAGAGTTTTCAATAATGAGACTAAAATGCGGGGTTTATAATTGTTAGGCATGCGATGTCTAAGGAATTCATTTAATTAGGCATGCGATGTCTATGCAGGTTGCGGATTCCAACTGTTGTAGTTTTTCACTTTCTTTTCTGTGACCGTAAGTGTAATATGTGATATCGCCGGTTTCGTTGCTATATGTCAACGACAATTGGGATGCGCATATTTACTTACTTGATGACATGTGATGTTATGTGTTGCTGGATATGTTATATTGGATCGTCGTGTTTGAATAGCCGGGGGATTTTTATGTGAGATGAGTGTTTTTCATTTTCATTCATGTAAAAACTTGTATGTAATATTCTTTTATTGGGGCACTTCCAAGTTGCGGAAGATGTCACCTTTTGTATATTATTTACTTTTCCGCACTAGGATAGACCCAAGGAGGGGAGCACAAGTAACCGGGTTCTGGAGTCCAGTGGGAGACCAACTCGAGGAGTCGAGTCCGGGTCTCCTAACTCTAGAATTGGTAGGGTTGCTTGTCGCTCTCGTAGGGGTCTAGGGGTGTGGGTTTGGCTATTCATCGCGACCGTGGAATCCGTGTTTTATACTGGCTCGTATTGAAAACACGGACGTCCTAGTATATCCAATGTTTCATATGTTTCTTCTGCTGCGATATCTGTGATATGATCATGTGATGTTCTGTGATAGATATTGTATATAGTATATATGATATTTTATATAGGCGTTACTTATGTTTTACACCCGCGCTAGCCCTGCCCCGCTCTGTCGTTAGTTACCTAACCTAACGGTGCACGAGGGGACATCGAGGCGAATGCGGATGGCATAAGTGTACGTCGTATTTATCTGTGATGTTTAGGTACTTAAATGATGGGACTTCATTAATGAGATTAATGAAATAAAAGAAACCTAAGATGTTGTAGAATCGAATTTCAAAAATAAAACAGGTAGCTACAGTTCTTGCTTTGCACAGTGATGTATATGATATATCCCGCACCTCATTCGACGAGGAAAGGACCGAGATCCCTTCACCGGGAGTGACTCCTTTTGCAATAACTGGCAGATGCTACAACCCTCGGTTTGTCTTTTGATTGCTTTTAAGAGTTTTTGCTTTGCACAGTGATATATATGATATATCCCGCACCTCATTCGACGAGAAAAGGGCCGACGATCCCTTCACCGGGAGTGACCCCTTTAGCAAAACTAGAAAAGCCTCAAAAACACTCCATTTCATAATTCATTCGATTCTACAACGATATCAAGTTCATTACGCAATAGGTTTTCAGAAAAACCTGTCGTAGCCCTCCGTCATTTCAGATAAGTACTAGTTAGTATTCGTGCTGCGGTAGTTTGGCATTCGTCAAGGCGTAGTGTACGGTAGCTAACTAGTATTTATCTGCTTATGCATATGATGAAGATTGGATTAGGGTATTCGTACGGCGTTGTTTGGCATTCGTCAAGGGTCGTGCAGGTGGGTTTAATTCAATCAAGAAATGTACGGGTTGAACTTGACTAGTGGACTATGGGTTGTTTGGCATTCGTCAAGGTCATAGAACACTAGGGGCAAAATATTATCGGAAATTTCAAGTGTTGAAATTTGCAATGAGATTGCATACCTTCTATGAGATAGTTGGATCCCGATACCCGCTGCGAGTAAGAGTTACTCCTGGGAGAGTTTTACACATTACAATTAGCCGATCAAGTAGGTGTTTAGAAAAGTGTTAACGAGGTTACGCCTCTGGGAAAACGAGGTTTGCATTAATTAGGTTCGTGCGAAAGCACGGGGGACCTCCCTCAAAGTACCGACACTGGCCTGGCTGAAAGATTGGCGAACTTGTAGCGTGTAATTAATCCCGGCTAGTCTTTCCTTTTAGGGTTTGAAGGAAGATTTGATAAAAAGCAGTGGGAGCCATCCTGATTAGATAAAATAATAACCAATCTGATCTTGCAAGAGCGCACGCTGAGTGTTTTCTTCTCTGTCTCTCCAGGTAGCGACCATATTACGCCTTAATCAAGATAATAATACGGATGTAATTGACCGAACCCGCTTGTTTTACTGAGCTGGGGAACGTTGGTCCCGCTCCACCTTATAATTGTTATAAGACAGAACAGGAAATTGGGGATTACCAGAATTCCCGTGCCGCCCAAACGAAGAGAGTGCATGCTGATGCATCATCTTCGGGTGTGTTCATTACAAAGAACTGTTTCTCAGTATTCTTTACGTCCTGGGTATTAGATACCGGATCAGGATCCCGCAAATGTAATCCGTTACATAGGGCTACAGAAAGGTAGAGAACTGAGAACGGGTGATAAGTTTCATGAGGCAGAAAACGGGGCAAGTGTTGCAGCCAAGTCTGTTGGTCACTGTCACCCTGTATTACAAATACATTGATTCTGAACAAATGCTATTAGATACCGAACCTGATATACAAAATCATATCAGTCTCTTTATTAGTAAAGAAATGATAAAATTTTGTATTGTTGGATAATGTTTTGAACATTTCCTATATCAAAAGTTGATCGGTTCAGGCACGTTATCTAAAAGCATTGATGTTCTAAATCAAACTACAGTTCTTAGTATACAGAACACACACAAGAGGAAGAGTTCAGAAAGGAACGGATCCTTCTTGAGGTATTGTAGACTAGGTCATATCAATGTGACCCGACTAGCTAAAGTTACATCTAGATGCATATTTAAATCAGTTTGAATTTACATCTTATGAAACTTTCCAGTCATGTCACAAAGATAAAATGACCATAGCTCTGTTTACTGGAAGCAGAGAAAGAGTTAGTGAACTCTTGGGATGATACATGTTGATGTATGAAGGTCCCCTGTCTACACATACCAAGACCGGTTCTTTGTACTTCATTACATTCTCTGATGATCTCTTTAGATTCAGACATATGTTCTTGTTGAAACACAAGTCCGAACCTTTTGAGATATTCACAGAATATAAGTTAGAAGTAGAGAACCAATAAGGGTATAAGTATTATGTCCTATGATGAGATCAGGGAGGAGAATACTTGTGCATGGAATTCCTGGACTATTCTAAAGGAGAATGAGATTCTCTCTCAGCATTACTCCTCCGTATACACCATAGCACGATGGTATGTCGGGACGGAGCAGATACACCCTATGTGATAAGGTGTGCTCTATGATGAGTAATACTGAGTTACCTATTTCCTTTTAGGGGGTTATGCACTTGAGAAGCTGCATACCTATTGAATTAGGTTCGAATCAAATCAGTGCCAACCACTTCATATGTGATATGGAAAGGGAAGAGCCCATTTCTTAAGTTAGTTAAGATTTAGGGTTGTCCGGCCTATGTCTAAAAGCAAAATCTGGACAAGCTCGAGGCAAAGTCTGTTATGTAGAACTGGAAATGTTCCAGCTATACAATCTGCAGCTGATGATTTGACAGAACCAAAGGATTCAGTAGATACCAACGAACCTCAGCCTCTCCGCCGATCTAGTAGGGTTCCTCACCCACCTGAGAGATACTTCTGTTTCTCTATGACAGTGGGAGCGAAGATTGCATCATGAGATGATGACCCAACTAGCTTCGAGCTGGCCATCAGGAGTAAGACTCTGTAAGAATGGCTGGATGCTTAGAGATCTGTGATGGAATCCTTATACACCAACAAAGTATGGACTTTGGTTGCTATATCTGAAGGGTTAAATCCCCATCAGGAGCAAGTATATCTTGAGAAGATTACTTGGTGTAGATGGAAAAGTTGAGACTTTCAAAGCTAGACTTGTTAAAGGTTTTCGTCATCGACTAGGCGTGGATAATGATGAAACCTTTTCCAGTACCTATGCTTAAGTCCATCCAGATACTACTTGCCACGGCTACATACCATGACTACGATATCTGGCGGTTGGGTGTCATGACTGCTTTTCCAAATGATGTTTTAGAAGAGTGCGTCTATAAGTACACAGCCAGAGGGCCTCGTAGACAGTGGGAGCAGCGGAAACGTGTGCAAGATGCTTTATAGGATAAAGCAGGCATCGCGGAGTTGGAACATCTGTTTTGATGGATTAGTCAAAGAAGTTGACATCATCAAAATGGTATATGAACCTTGTATAAACAAAAAGGTAGTAGGGAGTATGGTGACGATCCTCGTAGAGTACGTGGATGACATACTCTTGATAGGGAAGGAGTTTCCTATGCTACGCTCGATCAATCTCCGCTTATCACAATGATTCTCCACATAGGATCAAGATGATACCTCCTAAATCCTGAGTTTTCATCTATGAGATAGATGTTATTTGGGTGTTAGAATACTCACTAGCTGTAGTGAGATGGTATCAATTGATCTTGGGCAGAATCACTGGAAGTGTTCCAGGGTGATAAAGACGACTGAGTGTCAGTCACAGGAATTGTCTTTACCCTCAGTAAAGGGACGGTATGTTGGAAGAGTTCCAAGCTAGATACCGTGGCATACTAGACGATAAAGGCAAGATACATCGCTACTTAAGATGCTACCAAAGAGGCTGTTTGGGTGAGTATTGGTTCATGAGATGAACTACGTTCCTCCCATTGTGTGACAATGGAGTTGTGGCTTATGCCAAGGAACGACCGTCCCATCAGTGATCCAGACATATTCTAAGGCAGTATCACCTGATCATGGAGATGGTTGATCTCTAAGGGATCGAGGTTAGGAGAGTAGACTCAGAGGACAACACGGCGGATCCACTCACGAAGGCCTATTCCCAGAGAGAGACTTTTAAGGGATGGTTGAGTATGAGATACTACAACCACTGCTATCAGATGGCCCTAGTGCAAGTGGGAGATTGTTAGTTATATGTATGCCCTAGAGGCCATTACTGTACATTGGATGTATATTGTAGTGGATGCTGGGACATATATAAGGAGGACTTTCTTGCTCGACATGATAGTATGCTATCTGGTTACTCTTTACCTTAACGTGTACATTGATTGTCTCTCTGATACATGTTGGTAAAGCCCTTAGGATGTGTACTTGACTATCTGGACTATGATGCGGATCATACTAGTGGAGACATGGTAGTCCATAAGTACATCCTTCAAAGTCCCTAGTCGTGGGTGTATCGAGACGGGGCATCGATATACCAGAGTAGACTAGCGTATACCTTCTCGATCCATACAGATGGGCGATGGATGATCCCATATCCATTGGTGTTTGACATCAGAGATGATATACGGGTGCTCAGTAGAGACTGGGTACACTGGACGGACTCGCCGAGAACTCCCAGATGGTATTATACCTTACGTCAGATGGCAGTTCTCTGGTGACACTGGTACAGAGTAGTCTGTTGACCCGAGATCATCATAGAGTCTTGTGTGGTTCCCACTGTGCTTTGATTTCCACCTTACCACCTCCAAGAGGGCGTGCAAAACGGTGGTTTTTGGGTACAGTCCCGAGTCACATGGAGGCAATGAGCGATAGGAGAGGATTCGTCTCTCCCGGTATAGGGAGTTGATGTTGCGCTGTGTTCGATTGGTTATAACCGGAAATCCCTGGCCAGGGTTGTTGAGATTCACTGGTAAGTGTTACCAGTAGTTTCTCGAATTGTTATAGACCTCATATCGACACGACTTATCGAGCTATTGGGGTCTGACGTTTACCACCCCTAGGCGAGATATGCGACATATCAGACGAACAGACCGGACTGTACGGTAAGTGTTACTGGTTGGATTCACAGGAGTGTGAGCGGGCTTGCTCGTCGATCTTCTGATCGCTCAATACACGGGTGGCCGTTACGTTTAGCAGACCGCTTGCTGCTTGTGGGTGTTTGATATGATCATCACCTGCTGCCGGCGTATTGACGAGTCTTTAGAGTCCTACACAGAGGTTTCCTGGCTCAAGCGAAACGAAATAGGAGCGCACATGAGATATGTGCGGGACCGAGAATAATGCGTGTATGTGATACCGTATTCCATTCTCGCGATGAATGTATCGACTGGTTATATGCGATATAACCTAGTTATCGAATCAAGGATTGATTCGATAAGCCGATACATTGGATATTAGTCGGTTATATGCGATATGACCGGATCGTTAAATCAAGTATTGATTTAATGATTTAATGCATAATTATATATTTGATATATTACTTTGCATTAACTAGTATTGGTTCACTTAAGATGGATTTTCTCATTCGGATGTGCACATTGTATATACGATATAATTTTGTGCACTAGTTTGTATCATGTTTGATGGTGCATGCAAAATTGGCTAAGTGTAAAGATTAAACCATGGTTGTGTAATGGTTAGGGTTTTGTTTTTACTTATTCATTTATTTATTTATCTATTCTTTTTTTTGAGAAATGGATAAAAGAAAAGCAAAATGGTTTCTTTCTTTGTTTTCTTTCATGAAGCTTGTTGAAGCTTCATGAAGCTTTGACCAAGTGACCATTTTGTCTTCTTCTTTTAACCCTAACCATTTACATAACCTTAGTTAATTCTCTACACTTGACCATGGTTAATTATATGATAAGTATTATTTTCTTTTCACTTATCATATGATTATCTTTATCTTCTTCTTCTTCTTCACTTGAAGAAAACCTTGCTTCATCAATGGTAACTTGATGTAAAGAGTGAGAAATCCAATACTAAAGTGAACCCACCTCCCATTTCTTCATCCTCTACCTCTTGCCAAGTAGTATAGGGTGTTTTCTTCACAAGTTTCATGACTTGGTGAAGTGGGAGCTTGATCTTGTGATGCTTCGACGTAGATCATCTTCGGCATCGAAGTCGACGACCTAGTCCGTCCATTTTTCCGATGAAGCCGACGCTAGAGCCCGGTATTCGATTTGGACAGCGAGGAGACTTCATTGCGGAGCTATGGAGGTGGAGGACCGGATCTACAAAGGTTGTATTTCAGTTCTTTTAGTTAAGTTGTTAACTATTCGCATTTGTTTCGCCTAAAATCTAGTTAACGATCCGTATTAGGGTTTCTCGGCACTTGTAAAATTTGAAATTGCCATGGTTGATGCCTTGTGAGACCTCATTAGTGTGCCTAGGAACCCTACAAAGAGGTGGGCTGAGGTGTCGAGCCTTGGGGAAAATGGAGAATAGGCTCGGAAGAAAATTGTGGGGTAGACGAACTGGGGTCAGAATTAGAAGCAGAAGTGGAAGGAAAAGTCTCAGCCGGGGTATCATCGATTGATTCTTCATTATTATCAATCGCCTCACCAACATGATTGTCAAGCACTCTTCCAGATCTCAATGTAGTAATAGCATTCATATGATGTGAATAGCCAGGATTGGGTAAAGGTTGAGCTGGAAGTTTCCCTTTCTCTCTAGCACTCAGTTCGGCTTTTAATCTTGCAATTTCTGCTTCCATCGATTTAATACTCTCAGCTTGCAAGGTGGAGTTTTTCTTTATATCATCGACGGAAGTCTTTATTTCAGCCGACACTTGCATGAGATTTGTCAGAAGCAAGTTCATGAATGAAGAGGATTCATCAGTACCGGTCAACTGCAAAGGATTATTTGGTGCAGGTGTGTTGACCAGATTTTGAAAGTTTTGTGATTGGAAGGGGTGCTGACTCAATTGAAGTGGGTGCTGTTGTGGTGGAAGAGCCCTTTGGAAATTGTTTTAGTTTGGAACCGTGTTTTGAGTTTGTGATTGGTTCCAAGCAAAATTAGGGTGATTCCTCCAACCCTGATTATATGATGAAGAAAATGGATCATTTCTCAGTCTTTGTTGGAAAGCAGAATTTATATGCTCATGACCTTGAAACGGAGAATTCAATGGATATTCTTCCGTCAAATAAAAAGGATCAGAACAGCATCCATATACAGTTTTGGAGAGTGACATTTAATTTAGGGCAGCGGCTAAAAATTTATTTTCCATAGTCTCGAGTTTCTTTTGCATCGCTGACATCTCAGCTCTAACTCCTATGGAAAGATCAGATTGGTTATTGCCCCCCTATACGATTTTATTACACCCTCCCACTGTAAAGATCTTTCAGCGAAATCTTTTAAGAATTTCCAAGCTTCGCTATCATCTTTAGTCATGAAGGTGCCTTGACACATGGATTCAAGGGTCTGTTTTGTGGTAGGATTTATGCCCTCATATATGATTCTGCACAGATCCTATCTAGGAATTCTGTGATGTGGACATTGAACTAATAATCCTTGAAGCATTCAAAACACTTCAAGAATGTTTCATTTGGAAGCTGGGTGAATTGATTTATTTCGCTACGGACTCGAGCTGTTTTATGATTGGGGTAGAATTTCTTTAGGAATGCTTTTACGAATTCTTCCCAGTTTGAAATGGAATGTATGGTTGTGTTATAAAGCCACTTCTTGGCTATATCGCACAACGTAAATGGGAGAAGACGTAGACGCATAGCATCCACAGAAAGCAGTGAAGTACCCATCATAGCGCATACATTTTCAAATTTGGTAATAAAGACATATGCGTCTTCAGACTCAAGACCGTGATATTTGGGTAGAAGATTGATGTATTGTGGTTTTATTTCAAAATTGTCCCCGTTGGCTGGTGGAATGGTGAGACAGGTCGAAAGAGGACCTCGCATAGGGTAACATCTCTCTTGGAGAGAGATGCGGGGTGGATTTTGCGCACCTGTAGACGGCGGCAGAGTAGTGGTAAAGAAGTTCGATGGAGAACTGTCCATCGAAGTGGGTATGGTGGTGGCTAAAGAAAAAGTAGACGTAGAATTACCGATTTCGGAGTCGATAGGGGGAATGCGGACAAGACGGGCACTAGAATCCCGTGTCCAGCAGAGCATGCACTAAAGGGTTTAGCACAAGTGGCAGCGTTAAGATAATTAAGGAAAATGTCGATTGGTGTTTGGTTTGAAGAAGATACGGATTTTTGAAAAAATGCAAATCACAAAAAATGCACACACAACCCTAAGTCTAATGGTCACCTAGGTCAAGTTTCTAGACCACTCATAACTGCCAGAAGACAAATCGCAGGATCAATCATCCACTGCCTCTTTGTCACTCCTGTGGTCAGGTAAGTGGGAGGTTCTCCACTACGTAGGTAGTGGGCCTAATTAAGTAACCACTTGCCTTAGACACCCCTGTCTTAGACACCACAAAAGAAACGCGGATAAGCAATAGATTACCCATGACCTTCTCCTTTCCTAAGTGAGCGCGATGGTCCTTAGAGTCATGTCTGGATTTCTTTTAGTTAATGAGGGTAATGCGGATGCAGTTTTGTGATTTTCGGGGCCTAGGAAAGGTAATGAACTCCCCACCTAATCTGAATTTGGTCTTTGCCCATTAATTTCTGTATTAAAAATGCAAATAACCAAGATCAAACACGCATAATTTTTGCTTTTTGCGGCGTTGCGAATTTTTGCAAAGAATTCTGCAGAAATTGATTAATGGAGCAGATCAAGGAGGAGATAAGAAAGTCAGAGAGGACCTGAGAAAATTTCGTACAGCGAAGCAACAGTTAAGCCGCGGAACCGCCGCAATGAACGTCTTATGCCGCGGAAATGCGGTCCGATGGTTTGTTCCCTGCACAAAAATTCTTGGTACTGCTTCTGTTCACTCCCTGAGCTCTCTTGAATATTCAGAAAAAATTTCCTCAAGCTCCACAGATTCCAGATTTCCTTGCAACAAATCACAACGAATAGTTTAGTGTTTGCGCGAATTTTGATCTAAAAATTCTGATGGAATAAATTTTTCAACTCAGATTTCAAAAACGAACAAATTAGCACACTATCCCCGGCAACGGCGCCATTTGATTTAGTGATTCTTTGTGTGTAGGTAGAAAATGTATAGAAATCATAACCAAAGAAATTTGTAAACCGCAATCAATAACGGTGTCAATTGTAGGTTCGTTGGCGAGTGTGGATCGTCCACAGGGAAAGTGAGATTTGATCGTAGATGAATTGAAAATTAAAAGAAAAGAAAAGGCAATTCAATTCAAGATTTATAAAAGTGAATTTCAAGAATTAGCAAAATCTAGATCTAATATCAAGAACACTAAAAATCAAGAATCAAGAATTGATGATATCCAAATCGAATTAGGTTTCAAGAATTGTAATGAGGCTTGTAGGAATCGATCGAATCTATAGAAGTGATGAAAACTTGTAATTACGTTTTCTTATCCATTAATGATTTGTTGCTAGATCGATGACGATCAACGAGGTTTAAGGATCTTTTGAAGGAACTAGGGTTTCTTCATCTCATCCTTTGTCCTTTCGTTGATTCTCATTCAAAAGCTAGCCTCTAGTAAATTGAATTACCGATCGTTGATCTCTAGTTACGAGCGAAAACATTCAAGAAAGCATCTCACTCGAAACTAGATTGTCGATGATTCAATTTACAAGAGTTTACAAAACTTATAGGAATTAATAATCGTTTCAAGATTTGTAATCATCATCATCTATTGATTCTCTCGACTCCTCCACGAGCGGAGTTTTTACTCAAGCATCACATCAAAGAACACAATCAAGAATTGAGATCTAATCATAATGCTCAAATATAGAGATAAGCAAGATAAAGAAATTTCATCTTTTATTAATCAACAATTTTATTACAATTCTCTCAAGATTTACAAGATTCGAGGAAAGAACTCGATCGTCTATTTAGCTTCGCATCGTCTCCGTGAGTCGCGGATCGTCTTGGATCACTTGCTCGGTTGAAGATCGGTGTCGCTTCTAAAAGGTTGAAGGCTTCTTGCTTGATTTGTACTCGGAGATCTTGAATTTGGCTTTGGTGATTGGATTAGGGTTTGAATGCACAAGTTGTGTCACTCAACTTGTGGGATTTGTGGCTCAATTTTCAACAACCCTTCAACAACAAGCCTTGGGTCCTTTTTAGCCTTCATTAGCTTCCCCTAGAAGCTTGATTAGGATTAGCTTCCTTTAGAAGCTAGGTTTGGGTTAGCTTCACTTGTAAGCTTGGTAGTTAGATAGAAGGTTCTAGAGATAGTTAGTTAGAGCTAGCTTCTTTGATAAGCTTGGAGGTCAGGGAGAAGCTTCTAGGCTTAGGTAATTAGCTTCCTTTAGAAGCTTGAAGTGTTTAGCTTGAACAAAAAGCTTTGCTGTTCGGACAGAAGCTTTTGGAGCTTTCTGGAATTTGCATTGGCTTGAAGAAGTGTGGGCCTTGAGATGAGAAATCTGACGTAACAAGTTGCTGACGACACGCTGACGTGGCCGCGTATCCGCCGCGGGAAGGGCCATTCGGCCGCGGATCCGCGGCCCATTGAAGGCATTTGTGGATCAAATTTCCTATGCTGCCTTGTGTTAGCCTTATGGTATGTTTCTGATGTGTGGAATCTCATATTTCTTTCTACATCACTGCCAGATCACAAGTCTTGGACTTGGCATATTTTTATCAGCACCTTTTAACTATTTCGGCTCTTTTCCTGGAATTTCCTGCACAGATTCTCGAGACAAGTGTTGCGCTATACAAAGATGATGCATGCAATGATAAACACTCAATTTCCCTCAAAGTGTCGGTTAAAATACATAACACAAGTTATTTGGTATTTACAGATGTTTTGCTAATATGTGTTATATTTATTCCGAACACCTTTAGATGAGTGCAAATGGTAGGGAAATTGATGTGTTAAAAATGCAATATTTTCGACTGATCAAGATAGGAGTTGTGCTGAGAGCTGAGATTGTCCTTGGAGACATTTTGTTGCGTCTGAAGATTGCAATCGAAAGTCGTTAACCTGCAAATAGAAGTATGATTTCAGTACAGGCAATCAATATGTATATTGTTTGAGTTCGCATGAACGTTTAACCAGAAATATGGAAGGAGAGATTAGGTCCCACCGGGCGTACCAGAATATGTAAGGTGTTTTTCATCACCCCATTGAGATGGGAATACGCGCTCGCTTGTCAGGCTACTACAAATTCCTCCTGCCTAGGGTAGACGGGGGTTTATTGATTGTGGGGATCTGAATCTCCGGCAGCCGCGGACTAAACTGCCGTTAATTACCCCTCGCCTTTGGAGTGAGTGAACCTCCGATTGACGGGTCGAATTGGTCATGCGAACTCGATGTGCAGTGTACGTATGTTTTGAAAGGGTTTTGGATATATCGGGGGCCCCGCAGAGTTTTACGGGGGTCCCGCTACCCGGATAGCGGGTTGGGGGTCAAGGGGGCTAGTATCCCCCTTGCGGGGTGTGGGACAGCGTCCCGTTAGATAAATTTTCCTAACGGGGGACGTGTTTCTGGTGTGGAGTGCATGGAAAATGAGGGGTGAGGAGCGTTTTAAAGATGCGTGCATGGCATGTGGGTGCTGGCGCCCACGGGTCACGTGTCCGGCGTGTGGGTGCTTGGCGCTCGCGGGTCACGTGCCTAGCACGTGGGCGCTGGGCGCCCGCGAGTGACGCACGCAGCACGTGGGCGCTGGGCGCCCGCGAGTCACGTGCGCAGCACGCGACCGCTAGGCGCCAGCGGGTCACGTGAGTTGCACGTGATCGCTGGGCACTGAGCGGGTCATGTGCACAGCACACGACCTGTAACATTTCAAAAAAATAAAATATTATTTTTGGGAATTTTTATAATTTAATATTATTTTAATGAATATTTTAATATTTCGGTATAATTAAATACCAATAAATGGGAAAAATTATGGAAAAATTATGGAAAATTCTAAAATAGGATATTTTATGGAATTATGCCATTTTTAAGTTTTTATGATTAGTTTTACACTAATTTAGTGCTAATCGCGATTAAAAATCGCTAATCGGATTTTTGGCATTTTTGTGCAAAACATGCACATAGCATTTTTGCTTTACACTTGTGCATTTCTACCATATCACTTTGGGTTTACTATTTGAGTGAGAAGGGTTTGGGTTAAAGAAAAATAAAAGAAAAGGATTTGGATTAGAATAATGGTAGTAGGTGGTGAGAGAGAGAAAGGGGGTTTATCTTTGACTTGGTCGTTCCTTTTCCTTCTTCTCTCATTCATCTCCTCTCTCCTCACCTTGCTGCCGACCTGCACCAATTTAATCCTTCTGGCCGCAATTTCCGGCCAGACCTGCACCAATTTGGCTCGTTTTGGTTTTGGTGCCCCCTTATCAGTAGATTAGACCCCTGGCATGTGCAAAATTGTCCAATTTGACCTAGGGTGAAATCTGGGACCCTTTTCCTTAGTTGCTGTTTTGGATTCGTGTTCCGTATTCCGTATTTTTAATTCTGGATTTGTGTATTGTGTTTTACCTCGAATACTTGGCGTTTATACGACGATATCGAGGGTTGTTGATGGTTTTGAAGCGTACCCATAGGTTCTAACCTATAGGCCTCTTAGCGTATCGTTTAAGTTTTCGTGGGTCGTTTTAGTATTGACTTAGTTTTAATACGCATTTACGATACGTTGATGTGTAGGTACCTCATGAAGACTTCGGAACGACAAGCAAGCACGTGGCGACGTCGACAAATGAAGACGCAAAGTGAGTAGATTATATCTACGGGGGAAGTCGGGTGGATGGCGTATAGCACCCCCGCAGTTCGATGTCTAGTATACTATATATACTATATATATATATGATAGCTTATTGCGTGACATGGAGATCATAGATATGTTAGGTGTACTATGGATATTTAGGGTTGGAAGTAAACTAGTGTAGCTCCTAATCGCGAACCCTAGTATAGGTTTACACCCACACGCACACACATGCTTATTGCTATACTTGTACCGTGATGATGAGGATAGTGGATGATATGTGGAGACGAGTCGATGATATTGGGCATAGTGCCGGGACATCGGTAATATGATGTGATTCGTATTTGGGATACGATACGAGATTTTAGCGGGCCTTTGGACGTGTGTTTACACACGCATTTATATAGACGGTATCGATTGTACTAGACTTAGATCAGTATCCCAGATTATGTGATATGATGATAAGGATACCAGATAATTGATGAGATAAATGTGATATTGACTCGTACCCAGCTGTTTGGATGCCGTACGACGATTTACCGTGCGAGCTGATATTGATGATAGATCCGCACTTATGACTAAAGGATGTTATATGATGAATATTGTGTCGTATGTGATACTATTGAGGCGGGATTACCGACTATTATATTTATATGTATATATCGACTCAGATGTAGGTGGTTTCCATACCCCTCCTGTTTAGCTTGTTAGTTAGGTCAGTAGATTACTTTGTAGACATTAGACTAGACCCGAGTCATACCTATTTCAAAACTAACGAATCGGGGATATTTTAAAGATAGGAAAAAGGGATTCTACGGATATTTTCAAACGATGCATCTTTTCTTAAAACACCGTAGCCCTTATTTTACCAAAAACCCCGATTCGTCTTATTTCAAATGGCAAAGCTGCATGATATATTTATTGAGGTAGATTCTTCACTGTTGCGTTGATTATTCGATTCCGCATATTCATGCTATTTGCATTGCATTTTTTGTGTTTATTGCTATATTACAATCATGCTGTTAGGACACCACCACCATTATCGATGATGCATATGTTCCACGTACACTGCTCTCCGGCTCACACTTCATCATCGATAATTGCCATATCACTACACTGTAGTACTGTTGCATTCAGGATATGACCCTTGCATGGCATACTTGTGTACCTATATACTGTGTATTCCTATTGTACACCCATACGTGCATGCATACGTATTTTCACATACATTGATGATTCTGGCTTGATTAGAGATTTGGGAACCGCAAGATACCTTTTAAAGCTGATTCATTTTAAAGAAGCGGTCTTCCCTAAATATATGCATATTACTATTTCGTGTTGCATGCCATATTGATATGCTTACATTTCTTTTACATGTCGCATTTATCATGCTTTCTGATTATACGCATTGAGATTGTTGTTTCCATGATATTTCTGGATTTGGGAACGGTGGGTATTTCAAAAGAGAATATGTAATTGTTTTAAAAATCCGGTTACCCTTGATATGATATTTCAGTGCGTACACCATGTATTTTCTCGGTGCTGAGAGCGACATGTGAAACCCGATTCGAGGAGGCGGATGGGGCCGATTGCGGGTACATGGTGGACCCGGTATGGTACCCCGGGGCGAGAACGGATCGCTGTGTAGTAGACGGTGAACCTGGCAGAAGGACTACTACCTACCGGTGATTGGTTGGACCTGGCGATTATCCGGAGGATACTGACCAGAGTCGATAGATGGATATGGGACGATCCGTACTGCTGGGGCCGAGGGCCGATTCCGCAGACGATGCCCGTGGGATGATCCGGACTGACGGAGCCCGATATATAAGGATTTACGTGCCGATGCTGGGCACATCTTTCATGATGTTTTCGAGTGTCGATACTAGACACTCCGGTTCCATGATTTTGATGTGTCGCGAGGGACACAGATGGTTTATATCCTCATACTTCCATGCATATGCTTATGATATTTTCATGCATGATGTTTATTGTCATTGGGTGACGCGTGGACGGGATCCACATATATACAGACTTGATTACATAGATCATACCTCATATTTATGATATGTTATTACCTGAGGCACTTGCACGACCACTTGGCACTACACTCATGTATAGAGGTTACATTGCCGCTTTAGCATGGTTCAGACTTATGTATATGAGGTTTATATATATCTGATCGTATTGACCTAGGATGAGTCATGCATACGATTTCTGCTCTGTGATGTTTTCTATTCACGAGTTGGCAACTCACCCCCGTTGTGCCACAGTTTCTTGCAGGTTTTGCCGTACAGGTTTCATTGCGGCTTTTCTGGCACATTGCTTCCATTATGGGTGACTTGCTTTGGTAGGTGGATTCCTTTGCATCAGAACCACCATTGTACATGTATTATTCATTATATCTAGAAATTCCATCAACCAAAACATGTATATTGTTCCAGACTTAGAAATCAGTTATGTGTTTTGTTTTTTTTTTACCTTAGAGTCGCGCGTTGTAGTATTACGCTTTTTTTTATGCTGTTTTGAGTTCTTTCTGAGTTTTGATCCTCGCCCTTCGGCGTTGTATATTATATTGCTTGCGTGGTTGTGACCGTCGATTGACGAAGAGCTAGCTCCCGTTTGGGGATGCCTTTTATCATTGCATATATATATTATTCTTGTTGTACCCCGTTCGAGGCCAGTATTTACAAAGGGAACTCTTCCGAAATTTTCAGAAAAGACTATACCTTTTAAAAATACACATTCGGCTTACTTATTTAAAAACCCAGCTTTTAAAACATGTTTTCTTCACTTCTTAAACTATTTTTCCTTCATTTATTATTTAAAATGGTTTTAGATTTCTGAGCTTGGCTTACTTGGATTTGATGGGGTCCTATAGACTTCATACGATTCAAGGGCCAGTCACGAGCTATTTCGGGTCGTGAAAAAGTTGGTATCAGAGCGCTAGGTTAACCTTGTTTCGAGTCTAAGTTTGACTATGCGGAGCCTAAAGCGTTATATATATACGGAACTTAGGCTTGACCTTACGGAACTTAGACTTAGTTGAGGGGGTATTATACCCGAACTTTCGTCGCGTAGGATGACCCTTGGTTGATGGAGTAGGTAGCTTGAGTAGAGTGACGTACCGTACATATGTTCCGCGGCATACTTACGACACGCCACTCCACTTAAGAAACCTTAGGATATACATTTCCTTGCACAGTATTATATTCATTCCTATGATCTATCCTCATCGATACTGGTTATGATTTTGCTGCCACGATTGCACGGGCAGAGTGAGCTACGGCTCGAGTTGTGTCAGCATGAGCTCGTCGTGGACGAGGACTGACCAGGGCGTGATTCCAGAGACATACGATTGCATATAGAGGCGTCGTCTTATTGTGTTTTCGCGCCATGAGCGTTTGACTGATCGCTTTTACGAGATTTCCCGGATGTGCTGATCGGCACCAGAGGATTGAGCCACTGATAGAGGCCAGCCGGGATGTGACGACCATTGATATATCGCTTATTCATGATGATTGAGGCGTTGTTCAGCGTACAGATGATTGAGCCAGTTGTTGCTGCAACTGACGAGATATCACCCAGATGATTGGAGCTACTGCAGCTTGAGCATATACTCAGTGATATGATGGAAGGTCACTAGTCACCTGAGGATGAATGACTAGGACATGTGGTTTGTTCGCTTACCCCAATGCGAAATCATCAGGTATATTGATTCCAGCTAGAGACGACTTCACGCAGATTCGTTGAGAGTCGATAGAGATGAGCGAATGTCAGGAGCCCATTTTCTAAGTTTAAAGTATTCGGAAAGACATGCAAGCGATTCTATGGACCCTCTAGAAGAATGAAACCCTAACTCGACATAATGACCGTGTGAAAGCCTTTGAACCTTAGGGTTTGCGGCAGTTCCGCGGCGCCATTAGTGAGGCTTGGGTTTGCCCTTCTACGGCTGGACCACTGATGCTGTGGTATGTACTCGATACTATTAAACTATACTTAAGATGTTGAGCTCTTGGGGGATTATGAGGTTTTGACAAATCGATCGGATGGTTCGGCATCTTTCGGATATTATGTGATGGGACACATTGCTTGGGAGACTCCAGATACGAGTATAGCCATTGGAGCGTAGTCCATGCAGTCACGAGTAGACGAGTCCGAATCAGTCGACATTGGAACAAAGTGGAGTAAAGAGTTCGCTTCGACGAGATGACGTTCCACTCCGCTGACATCAAAGATTCGATGTGTCTACAGAGGCGTTGGGATGTGACCAGCTTCCGAGTAAATGCTGTACTGAGAATGCAGATTGTCCAGAGAGCGAGAAGAGATTGTGTATGAGTACCAGCCTCCGTACAGTTCGGCTTAGGCGAGATTGGAAGAGACATTAAGCAGGATTCCTTCCAGGACACTGCTGCAATAAGGATTGCACCCAGGATCGGATGTGTGATGTGTATTCAGAGGACCAGAGGTCTGCGCCAGTGACGTGCTGCTTTACGAGTGGTCGCGAGGAAAGACCGAGAGATGACCAGAGAAGTGCCAGAACGGAATCGTTTCCGTTAGCACACCTGACAGGGCCGATGAGCCGATGGATTGCGGGATTGGAAATCCACAGAGAAGATAAGGACCTAGTGACAGAGGACGCCAGACCGTGAGCAAGAGGCAAGCAGATATCTTGCGCCGCTAGCATTGGATGTACCGGCACCTTCTCGACTTTGAAGGAGGATATACCGACGACGGTATTTATGATTTGTGATTTGACTATCACGTATCTGTCACTTTAGATTTCGGTATTTTGGGCGATCTATTCGCATGATTTAGTCTTGATGACCGAGTTTCATGGATTTCATACGGTTGATTTGATGTTGTGCATATGTTACGCACACGATTTGATTTTTGCACTCGGTATAGCTTATATGTGCTTGTAGTGCATTGATATGTGTTTTGTGCACGCAGTTGCACATGTTTATGATTTTCTTTACACCTGGGTACACTTGGTGTTGCTGCTTTCGCATTTGAGTTATTGCTGGGTATTTGTGCATGGGATGCACCAGTTCTATACTTCGTGCCTTTGTCGCACCAGTTTTATGTTTCTTGCGTTTATCGCACCAGATTTATATTTTGTGCACTACGGTTGCACCTGACTTCGATTTGATGCCATCCGATATGTCGATTTTGGATTCTGATATTGATGTTGATTTCTTGCACTCTGTGAATTTGATTTGGACTTGCGCATGTTCGACGCTTGCTATTGGATTTCGTGATTTCGTGCATGTTGAGTGCGCATGATTTAGCTTTTATTCATGCATGATGGATGCACCGATTTGGACTTTCGTGCATGTTGGGCGCATGTTTTGAGATACGATTCTGGTGCACACCAGATGCACTAAATCGGGATTCTTCGTGCATGTCAGATGCACCTGATTTTGCTGTCAGGCACACACGTTGCCTATGACAGATGTTTCGTGCACACCCGTTGCACCTAGATATTGTTCTGTGCACATGTATGGCACATATATGGATTTTGATTTCCGTGCGCACCAGACGCACAGGGTATTCTTATATACATTTTGGGATTGATTCTTATGGAGCAGTACGTTTTATGATATTTGCTATGTGTTTTCGTACTGAGCAGGACTAGTCAGAGGACAGTACCTAGATATATTTTGCATGCATTATTTCAGCTATTTACATGTATAGATTTAATATTTACATGTACAGTTCTGATTTATATCGTATTGGTTTTGTATTGGATTTGACATTTGTGTCTTTACCATGACTCCGATGATTGCGGGATACTTGAAGGAGTTTCGTTTTTGAGTTATCTGCTCATTACTCATGCACATGCATTGCGCTATGATGCGTTTTATATATTAATGATTTCGGAGCCCCGACGACTTGGACTTGTATTAAAATGTTTTAGAATTAGGGGTTTAAATTTAAATTCGGGGACCGAATTTCTTTAAGGGGGGAAGATTGTAACATTTCAAAAAAATAAAATATTATTTTTGGGAATTTTTATAATTTAATATTATTTTAATGAATATTTTAATATTTCGGTATAATTAAATACCGATAAATGGATAAAATTTTGGAAAAATTTTGGAAAATTCTAAAATAGGGTATTTTATGGAATTATGTCATTTTTAAGTTTTTATGATTAGTTTGACACTAATTTAGTGCTAATCGCGATAAAAAATCGCTAATCGGATTTTGGCATTTTTGTGCAAAACATGCACGTAGCATTTTTACTTTACACTTGTGCATTTCTACCATATCACTTTGGGTTTACTATTTGAGTGAGAAGGGTTTGGGTTAAAGAAAAATAAAAGAAAAGGATTTGGATTAGAATAATGGTAGTAGGTGGTGAGAGAGAGAAATGGGGGTTTATCTTTGACTTGGTCATTCCTTTTCCTTCTTCTCTCATTCCTCTCCTCTCTCCTCACCTTGCTGCAGCTGCTACTCCCTCTTCATCCTCCACCTTCAAGCCCTCGAATCATCTCAAAAATAACACCAAAACCTCATCTCCTTTTCACAAAAAGTGTGCACAAGCTCAAGACAATCACATTGGACCAAGAAAGCAAGGATTTTGGCCACTTGGGGCAACTCAAGAATTTTCTTGAGTTGCTAAATAAGGTATTTTCTGGACCATTAGCTTAGTTTTGTATTACTTATACCCCATGTTAAGGTTAGAATCGATATTGTGTGATTTTGAAGACATAGGAAAAACCTAGTTAGGGTTTGAGGGAATTTTGGGTTGTGATGTGAAATTGAGCTCAGTAGAGGCTACATGAACACCCTAGTGTATGAATTGAGACCCAAACCTGAGACTTGAAATCCGGAATACGGATTTAGAAATCGATATCGGAAAAACTATGAATCTGTGAAGGGTAAATTGGAATCTGCTATCACCCCGAGACTCTGAAAATATTTTTGGATTGACAGTGAGATGTGCAGGCACCCAGGAAGCTATCACCAAGACCCCATCCCCTAACTCTTTTTCCCGGCCGCCAATTTAATCCTTCTGGCCGCAATTTGCGGCCAGACCTGCACCAATTTGGCTCGTTTTGGTTTTGGTGCCCCCTTATCAGTAGATTAGACCCCTGGCATGTGCAAAATTGTCCAATTTGACCTAGGGTGAAATCTGGGACCCTTTTCCTTAGTTGCTGTTTTAGATTCGTGTTCCGTATTCCGTATTATTAATTCTGGATTTGCGTATTGCGTTTTACCTCGAATACTTGGCGTTTATACGACGATATCGAGGGTTGTTGATGGTTTTGAAGCGTACCCATAGGTTCTAACCTATAGGCCTCTTAGCGTATCGTTTAAGTTTCCGTGGGTCGTTTTAGTATTGATTTGGTTTTAATACGCATTTACGATACGTTGATGTGTAGGTACCTCATGAAGACTTCGGAACGAAAAGCAAGCACGTGGCGACGTCGACAAATGTAAACGCAAAGTGAGTAGATTATATCTATGGGAGAAGTCGGGTGGATGGCGTATAGCACCTCCGCAGTTCGATGTCTAGTATACTATATATACTATATATATATGATAGCTTATTGCGTGACATGGAGATCATAGATGTGTTAGGTGTACTATGGATATTTAGGGTTGGAAGTAAACTAGTGTAGCTCCTAGTCGCGAACCCTAGCATAGGTTTACATCCACACGCACACACATGCTTATTGCTATACTTGTACCGTGATGATGAGAATAATGGATGATATGTGGAGACGAGTCGATGATATTAGGCATAGTGCCGGGACATCGGTGATATGATGTGATTCGTATTTGGGATACGATACGAGATTTTAGCGGGCCTTTGGACGTGTGTTTACACATGCATTTATATAGACGGTATTGATTGTACTAGACTTAGATCAGTACCCCAGATTATGTGATATGATGATAAGGATATCGGATAATTGATGAGATGAATGTGATATTGACCCGTACCCAGCTGTTGGGATGTCGTATGACGATTTACCGTGTGAGCTGATATTGATGATAGATCCGCACTCATAACTAGAGGATGTTATATGATGAATATTGTGTCGTATGTGATACTATTGAGGCGGGATCACTGACTATTATATTTATATGTATATATCGACTCAAATGTAGGTGGTTTCCATACCCCTCCTGTTTAGCTTGTTAGTTAGGTCGGTAGATTACTTTGTAGACATTAGACTAGACCCGAGTCATACCTATTTCAAAACTAACGAATCGAGGATATTTTAAAGATAGGCAAAAGGGATTCTACGGATATTTTCAAACGATGCATCTTTTCTTAAAACACCGTAGCCCTTATTTTACCAAAAACCCCGATTCGTTTTATTTTAAATGGCAAAGCTGCATGATATATTTATTGAGGTAGATTCTTCACTGTTGCGTTGATTATTCGATTCCGCATATTCATGCTATTTGCATTGCATTGCTTGTGTTTATTGCTATATTACAATCATGTTGTTAGGACACCAGCACCATTATCGATGATGCATATGTTCCACGTACACTGCTCGCCGTCTCACACATTTCATCATCGATAATTGCTATGTCACTACACTGTAGTACTGTTGCATTCAGGATATGACCCTTGCATGGCATACTTGTGTACATATATACTGTGTATTCCTATTGTACACCCATACGTGCATGCATACGTATTTGCACATACATTGATGATTCTGGCTTGATTAGAGATTTGGGAACCGTAAGATACCTTTTAAAGCTGATTCATTTTAAAGAAGCGGTCTTCCCTAAATATGTGCATATTACTATTTCGTGTTGCATGGCATACTGATATGCTTACATATCTTTTACATGTCGCATACATCATGCTTTCTGAATATACGCATTAAGATTGTTGTTTCCATGATATTTCTGGATTTGGGAACGGTGGGTATTTCAAAAGAGAATATGTAATTGTTTTAAAAACCCGGTTACCCTTGATATGATATTTTCAGTCCGTCCACCATATATTTTCTCGGTGCTGAGAGCGACATGTGAAACCCGATTCGAGGAGGCGGATGAGGCTGATTGCGGGTACATGGTGGACCCGGTATGGTACCCCGGAGCGAGAACGGATCGCTGTGTAGTAGATAGTGAGCCTGGCAGAGGGACTACTACCTACCGGTGATTGGTTGGACCTGGCGGTTATCCGGAGGATACTGACCAGAGTCGATAGATGGATATGGGACGATCCGTACTGCTGGGGCCGAGGGCCGATTCCGCAGATGGAGCCCGATATATGAGGATTTACGTGCCGATGCTGGGCACAGCTTTCATGATGTTTTCGAGTGTCGATGCTGGACACTCCGGTTCCATGATTTTGACGTGTCGCGAGGGACACAGATGGTTTATATTCTCATACTTCCATGCATATGCTTATGATATTTTCATGCATGATGTTTATTGTCTTTGGGTGACGCGTGGATGGGATCCACATACATACAGACTTGATTACATGGATCATACATCATATTTATGATATGTTATTACCTGAGGCACTGGCACGAGCAGTTGGCACTACACTCATGTATAGAGGTTACATTGCCACTTTAGCATGCTTCAGACTTATGTATATGAGGTTTATATATATCTGATCGTATTGACCTAGGATGAGTCATGCATACGATTTCTACTCTGTGATGTTTTCTATTCACGAATTGGCAACTCACCCCCGTTGTGCCACAGTTTCTTGCAGGTTTTGCCGTACAGGTTTCATTGCGGCTTTTCTGGCACATTGCTTCCATTACGGGTGACTTGCTTTGGTAGGTGGGTTCTTTTGCATCAGAACCACCATTGTACATGTATTATTCATTATATCTAGAAATTCCATCAACCAAAACTTGTATATTGTTTCAGACTTAGAAATCAGTTATGTGGTTTTTTTTACCTTAGAATCGCGCATTGTAGTATTACGCTTTTTTTTATGCTGTTTGGAGTTCTTTCTGAGTTTTGATCCTCGCCCTTCGGCGTTGTATATTATATTGCTTGCATGGTTATGACCGTCGATTGACGAAGAGCTAGCTCCCATTTGGGGATGCCTTTTATCATTGCATATATATATTATTCTTGTTGTACCCCGTTCGGGGCCAGTATTTACAAAAGGAACTCTGCCGAAATTTTTAGAAAAGACTATACCTTTTAAAAATACACATTCGGCTTACTTATTTAAAAACCCAGCTTTTAAAACATGTTTTCTTCACTTCTTAAACTATTTTTCCTTCATTTATTATTTAAAATGGTTTTAGATTTCTGGGCTTGGATTAGATGGGGTCTTATAGACTTCATACGATTCAAGGGCCAGTCACGAGCTATTTCGGGTCGTGACATGACCACCGGGCGCCAGCGGGTCATGTGAGTTGCACGAGACCGCTGAGCGCCTGCGGGTCTTGTGAGGCGCACGTAGACGCTTAGCGCCCATGGGTCGCGTGCCCTGCACATGACCGTTAGGTGCCCGCGAGTCACGTGCGCAGCACGCGACCGCTGGAAACACCAGCGGAAAAGGGGCTTAGCCCCTGGGTTAGGAGTTGAACTCCCAAGGGGCTTTGGAGTTGAACTCCTAACAGGAATTATGTATAGATTTGGAGTTAAACTCGTAAAAAGGGATTTGATTTATGGAGTTAAACTCCAACAGATCTTGAGTGGAGTTAAACTCCAACAGATCTTTGGATATTCTCTTGAGCCTTGGATCCTCCCGGAATGAGATTTTTGGAGATGAGTCTCCTTCTTCCTCCTCTTCGTTGGCTGGATTTTGAAGGAAAAGGGGGTGAGATTCAAAATCTCCCCTTTAGAGATCTGATGGGAGATCCGAGCTCCCCTTTGTGGGTTTTATAGTGAAAAACTATTTTTTTTGAAAAAGGAACAGTTAAACTCTTGATTTAATTCAAAAGGGAGAAGAAGGTTTAGAACCTGAGAAAGGAGAAGGAGGCACAAACCCTAGTTTTTTTTTATGGGGAATGAATTATTGTTTTTTATATTTCATTATCATGTTGCCTTATATAGGCTTACAAATTTACATATAGCCCCTTGGGCTTTACAAAATGACATTTTGCCCATCCAATACCTCATGTGCTCATTTCTTTTGAACATGAGTCATGGGCTTTACAAAAATTTGGTTTTATGCCCATTTTTCTTACATTCATGCATAAAAAATTACATCAAAATTATTTATTACATGATTTCATTTTGGTGTGGGGGAGACCGGCCGCTTCATGGTCGGGCTTGACTCAGGCATGGGCCCACTTGGCCTGGGCTTGGGCCCACTTGGCCTGGGCTTGGGCCCAATTGGCTTGGGGTTGACTTTGATTTTGACTTGGTCAACCGGGGTGTAATTTTTGACCCCAACAGAAATATCTTTTGATTCGACACAATATTGATGTCATGCATGTAGAGAATAATGTGTTTGATAATATTGCTGACACATTGTTACAGGACGATTCTAAGTCCAATGATAAGTTGAGTGCTCGCGGGTGCTTGGAGGAGCTTGGAATCCGACAAGAATTGCATCCGGTACTTCGTGATGATGTTGTCTATGAATTACCAGTTTCGAGCCACGCAATATCGAAATTGGCTATGAAAAGATTTTGTGACGTGTTAAAGAACATCAAAACCCCATATGGGTACTCCTCTAACATAGCAAAGAATGTGCAGGTCAAGCCACCAAAGCTCTTGAATCTTCAAACTCACGATTGCCATATCCTTCTGTATCAATTGCTTCTAGTGGCTCTTCGACATAATTTGCCATCCAATGTCACCAAAGTTTTGATAAAGTATTGCGACTTTTCAATAAACTTTGTTCTAAAGTGATAGATGTGACCAAATTCGAGGAGTTGAAAAAGAGTATTGTTGAAATCCTAAATAAGTTGGAGATGATATTTCTATCATCTTTCTTCACCGTCATGGTTCATCTTTCTGTGCATCTAGCTACAGAGGCAATGATTACTGGACTTGTCTCATATAGGTGGTTGTATCTAGTAGAAAGGTAATATATTTTTTCAATCAATTGTGTTATTTAATTCATTATAATATTCGAATTTTTCTAAAGTATTCGTTAACGTTTTAGATACTTGGGATTCTTGAAACGACAAGTGCGCAATTGAGCTCGACTGGAAGGGTCAATAACCGGGAGTTATTGCGCCAACGAATGCTTCAACTTCACTTCTCGTTACTTGCATGGAGTTGAAACAAAATTAAACCGTCCTTCTTGAATTAACGATGATCAGCTATCCTATTCATAATGGGAGGATTGATTCTACCGGAGGGAGTGGCTTGATTATGCGCATTCGTATATCCTTAATAATCTTAAAATTACTGTCGATCACAGAAAGTATATAAATTAAAAATTTTAATCGCGTTAATATTTTGGGTGCTTACATCTATATATGCCTAAATAATTAATACTATTATTCTTTTAGTCGACATATTGAAGAACTTATAAATGCGATTTCCGGAAAGAGTGTTAATTGGAAAATTAATCAAGAACATAAGAAACACTTTCTACGGTGGTTCCGTAATCACGTACGTATGTCTTGTATATTTCACGTTTCACATGCATATATCACATATATCTTATACATTTTACGTGTAAATATATTGTAGATTGAAAATGACATAGCAAAAGGGATGCAATTCCCGGATGTAATCGTGCGACTATCTAAAGGTCTTAGTGCAAAAGTGAATCGATACGGTTCATATTGTATTAATAATCTAAAATTTTATATAACCGAGAAATTGACTACCCAAAACAATGGGATTTATTATCCGTTTGAACAAATGTGCTTTTCAAGTTCCCATGATTAAAGACCGCAGGGAGGAAAAAAAGAATATTACGGTCAGTTGGAGAATATAATAGAGCTATTTTACAGGATAATGAGCTAAAAAGATTTGTTATATTCAAAGTTCGTTGGTGCGTTTGCATTCAGATCGATGGGTACGACTTTCAACTTGTCAATCTCAATAAAAAATTTATCGAGATGATAAGTTCATGTTAGCTTCACAAGCTGAGCAATGTTTCTATGTCAAAGATCCTAATCGTGAAGAAACTTGGATTGTATTGCTGGCACCTCCTAAATCCTTGTTCGATAGTTTTACCGACGAGATTGACCTTGATGAAGCAGATTCGGTTGACATATGAAAAACTTTGCAGTTGTAAACAATTGTCAATTGATATATGTTATAAACTTTGCAGTTATAAAAACTTATAATCACTTGCATGTAAATGATATATGAAAAACCTAGCAGTTTTAATCACTTGTAATGTATTGATTTGTTAGCTTAATGATTTATGCATATTATATATTTTATATCGTCATTACTCTTGCATAAAACAGATGGGACGAAAAGGCATATTCGGAAAATTTGTCAAAACATTTTCTTCAAAGAAAAGAGATCGAGATACTGAATTCTCAACACAGCCTGATACCGAGAGTAGAGGTATATATTACGAGTTTTAAATAATTATCGACTGCATTATTTTATTCAAATAACTATTGCATTGATTATAATAAATTAAAATGTGTAGGTACATCTGATCAGGAGGATGCAGGTCCATCAGTTCAGCATAATCCATATGCACATCTAGACGAGCAGTGCACGAACTTAAGTAGGGAACCTGGGGCATTCTCTGATCCCGTCACCGATGAATGGATTCATGCATTTCCCCTTCCTCGCGATTTACAAAATGAAAACCCGTATCACGATAGGGACAATGCGAAGGAGATGGCACGGTGGGCTGCTGCTCGACCTCAAATCGACATGATGATAGAGGTAGCAGACATGAGTATTGATGAGGCACGGGCTGCAGGGAATAATCTGGCCCGGTTTGAACATCACGGAAGAGATGTTGCAAACGAAATTACGAAATACGATATGCGTGGAAAAAGGGCAATTCTACAATGGATAGGTGGGAAGCCCGTAGGTCCGGATATGAGGGCCACACATTTCCACGGTTATATCAGTATTCTCGTCCAAAACACCGACCTCTGAAATGTGGGCTTCACATTTGCAGATAACTCGTGGGAAATATACATATGGACTTGGCGCTCACTCTTGATAATGCATAACTCAACTATATTTCAACATTACATGCATACATGTTATATGTTATAAATTTATTAAATAATATAATTATTAATCTGTATTACAGAAACATTTCATCTTAGAAAATGATATAGATGGATATTGGACGCATGTCCGGTATGAGATGTTGATTAAATGAATTTCTCGTTGTGTAGCAGAGAAAATTTAGTAGAAATCACAACCAAAAATATTTGACCGCAATCAATAATGGTGTCGGATTGTAGCGCATTAGTGAGTGCGGATCGTCCACAGGGATTGCGCAATTCGTTCGTATTTTGTTTTGTTTGAATCGAAAATTTAATAGAAAAGAAAAGCAAAGAAAATGATTCAAGAATTTTATCGATGAGTTTCAAGTATCACTATTCTAATCAAGAATCAAGAAAACGATAAACATCGAGAATCAAGTATCGATAGAATTCCAATCAATTTAGGGTTCAAGATTTGAAGTAAAGCTCGTAGGAATCGAGTAAATTGTAGATGTGAAGAAGATTCAAGAATACGATTTCTTATCCATTAACAAGTTGATGCTAAATCGATGTAGATTCATCGAGGATCAAGGATCTTGCGAAGAATTAGGGTTCCTCATCCTATCCTTTGTCCTTTCGATGAATCACATTCACTAGATAGCTTCTTGAAAGTCGGATGATCGATCGTTGATCTCTAGATTGTGCGAAAGGAATCAAGAACACATTCGCATCAATCTAGATCATCGATCATTCGAATTTCAAGAATTTACAATTGTTATAAGACTTAAGAAAACGTTTAAAGATTCGTCAACATCATCATTCTACAATTGTTTCGATTCCTCCACGAGCGGAGTTTTATTCAAGCATCATCACAAAGAATATATTCAAGAATTGAAATATAAGCATAATGCTCGAATTGAAATGTAAGCAAGTTTAAAGAATCTTCACCTTTATTTATTCCATAAATTGTTACACATTGCTCAAGACTACAAGAAATTGAGAAGGAACAAGATTGTCGAATCTAGCGTCGCTCGGCTCCTTGAGTCTTGGATCGCTTGGATCTCGTGCTCCGTTGAAGTCCGGCTTCGCTTCAAAGGATCGTTGAAGACTTGCTTTGCTTGCACTCAAAAGATCTTGAGGTTTCTTGATTTTAGATTGGATTAGGGTTAGGGTTTGGAGTGGTAGTTGTTGGGTTGAAGATGAAGAACAACCACAACAATTGAATTTGGGAATTAGGAACAACTTCGAACAACCAAGAATTAGCCATTTCAAGTGAGCCTTGGGGTCTATTTATAGGTTTCCTAAACCCTAGCTCTAGGAATTCAAATTTGAATTTTCCCTCCAAAAGTTAGTTAGAAGGAGAGGCTTCTAGAAGTAGTTAGTTAGGGCTTAGCTTCTACCCTAAGCTAGGAGGTTAGGGGGAAGGTTCTAGGTCTTTAATGGAGTTTAGATGAAGCTTGTTGAGGAAGCTTGGGTGTTTAGTTAGGAACCCTAGGTTTGCTGAACTGGCAGAAGCTTCAGGAGTATTCTGGAACTTGCAATGGCTTTCTGAAGTGTAGGTAAAGAGATAAGAGTTATGAAGCAAAGAAGGGAGGCTGATGTGGCAAGGCCGCCGCGGAACCGCAGCGCAAGGCGGCTCCGGCCGCGGTTCCACGGCCAATTGGCTTTCTTGGTGCTTCATACTTCTGCTGTGGACTCTTGATAACTTGTTAGTATTTTTATGATATGTTGAATCTCTGAATACTTCTTAGATCATTGCCAGATTCCAATTCCTTGAGTTGGTGTATTTTGAGCAGTCTTTGTTGTGTAATTTTGACCGATCTTCTGTAATGTCCTGCACAGACTTCGAAACACAAGTTGCGCAATATAGGAATGCTGCGATGGCATAAAATACAGTCAATTTCCCTTAAAGTGCCGGTTTTAAAGTCTAACACATGCAAACTGGTATTTTACGACTGTTTTGCTAATATGTGCTATATGAATGCCGAACACTTCTATATGAGTGCAAGAGATAGGGAAATTGCCGTGTTAAAAATGCAATATTTTCGACTGATCAAATTCCCCCAAACTTATTTTCGATCGCCTCGAGCGAACAGTTTTATTAAAAAGAGAAGGAGAAAATAAAGAAAGAGAAAAACTAACTAGCACACTTTCGTAGGCAACACGATTGCACTGAGCACGTGCAACAAGCCTTTAAACCTCTAGGTGTCCCTAGTAGGAGGAGTGTTGTCTCCTGAGGGTTTTCAGCGGATTGCACCCACAAAATCCAATAATAAAAGGAATATCATGAATATTACATTTAAAGAAAAGAATTGTAAAAGAAAAGCCTTGAAAATTAGGGTTTCCAACTAAGCTAGCTTTTCGGTTGTCATGAGCCCTATCTTAATAGTCATGAAAAGATGTCAGAAATCACGCCCTCCCTCAATAAAACATCGTCTTATTCTTCATTCCTATCTTTCTTCCAAACATCGATCATATAACCCTGCGTGTGTGTAAAGACATCCCTACACTCGGAGAATTCAATTCAAGCTATCATACTCTTGCCCATCGGCCTCAGTACTTTTTAATTAATGAATATTTAGATGAGATTGCTCACACACTTTCATGCGACCGTTAATACTTCTTGAGGTACTAACCGACCGATTACTCATGTGCTTACTTATTTGGTGTATTTTCCTCGTCTTGCACCACCTAAGGCTTAGCAGTGACTCCCAGACCAGTTGGCCTCAGGGCACTAGGTGAAGAGGCACCCTCGCTATATTTTTTTATTGCTGCCTTGGCGATAACAAAACCAGTGTTCATTTTTCTCACCACTTTATATTTTCTTCATTTTTTATTTCCTTCATACTTTTGGCTTTTAGACAAGAGTATTTCAAGGTATCCTCTACTATCCCGAGCTTCAAGACGTGTGTAAGTGCGAATAGCAGGGTATCAACGTTCAAAATGTTTGGCTTCCAGAATAGAAACTATTTTTCAGACTTATTTTTATCCTCAGATTAGTGACTTCTTTCATCTTACTAACCCTTGGGACAACGGCTCATAACTACTTATTACTAGTTCGTATAAGAAAACTTCTAATTTTCTTGGTTTTCTTAAATTTTTCCAATCTTATGGATGTAATTTTTCACTATCTAATCTTTTATTATCTTATTTATATACAAAAAATGTTTTTATCTTTTGAATATTTTTAATTTTTATGGGGTTTCAGAAATGTTTTGTGCTTATGCAAATGATATGCATATGATGCAAAAATAAACACAAACCTCCCCCAAACTTGTTTTCAACAGTGTCCTCACTGTTGCTCGAAAAACCTGTAAGCTTGGGAGAAATTTATTAGTGGGGGCAAAAAATTTAAGTGAAGAACCTCCCCCAAACTTTTTTTTTCCTCAAAATTTTGTAAAAATTTTCTTTTCAAGAGCCAGCAAAAATGCCCCCCACAAACTTGAGTTATGCAATGTTAATCTTTTGAAAATCACATGAGGGGGTCAAAAATCAGTGGTCGATGCCAAGCTTTGCAAAGACCGAAAGTTAACACCAACCATTCAAAAATTTTATCAATGCAGTGCTCTGGTTGGTGGAAGAAGAAGTGGGGAAAGGTTAAGTCGTGGAATAGAATGTGTATGCGTCTCATTTTGGAGAGACAATGCAGTGAATGTGATGGATTGCTCACATTCTTTTTACAGTTCAGAAGAAGGGGTGGAGGTTCAATTTCATTGATTGGGAAATGATTCATCTCAACACCTGTGTCATTCAAAAATGCGAGTTCATCAGCGAAGATCTCCTCAAAAGTTCCATCAATACCCCGATGAATAATGTCATCACAAAGTACGGGGTGATCTTCAGACTCCAGAAACAGTTCATAATCGGTGTTAGTTGTTGACCCGGACATCTCGGTGGAAGAGTCTGTATGTGTATGATACATAGTTGGGTCAAACAACAACATATGAAAAGAGTCAAGATCAGTATCAAGAGGATCATCAAATTCGCTGCTGTCGACATCCATTAAGTCGACAGAACAGACCTGAGCAGTAGGTTCGGAGGATACACTCCCCAACTTGTAAATGTTCAGCTCTATTGACCTATTCCCGAAGGATAGGGTCATAGAACCATTACGACAGTTGATAATAGTATTGGAAGTGGCCAAAAAGGGGCGACCTAAAATCACCGGAATTTGATTCCGTGGGTTCGCTACAGGCTGTGTATCAATTACAATAAAGTCCACAGGGAATATAAATTCCCCGATTTTTATTAACACATCCTCCAGTTCACCCCTAGGTTTGGTGATTGATCGGTCAGCCATCTGGAGAGTGCAATGGGCTGGTATCAACTTTCCGATTCCTAACTGCTCATAGACTGAGAAAGGAAGCAGGTTAACACTTGCGCCAATGTCTAGTAGAGCACGGTTAATGTGTTTTTCCCCAATAGAAATGGAAATAGTAGGATATCCAGGATCCTTACGTTTCCTCGGTAATTGTTGGGGGAAAGCTGTGTCTACTGTCTTTGCTATGAATATCTTCTTGGGCACTTGTTTCTTTCTCTTTCTAGTGCACAAGTCTTTAAGAACTTTCGCATATGCGGGGACTTGTTGGATAGTATCTAGAAGAGGGATGTTGATGTTAACCTGTTTAAACATTTCAGTGATCTTCTCCATTTGTGGACTCAGTGTGTTTCCCCTTAACCGATTTGGGTAAGGAGCTTGGGCAATAAGGTCGGGGTCCAACATTGGAGAAGATCGTGTGGATGGACGCGATCCCAGAATAGAAGTGGGGATCGTCCGTGGAGAGCTAGAAGAGATGGGCTGAGGTGGCGAACCTTGTGGGAAACGAAGAATAGGCTCGCAAGAAGGTGGTGGGGTAGAAGAACTGGGGTCAGAATTAGAAATAGAAGTGGAAGGAAAGGTCTCAGCTGGGGTGTTATTGATAGATCTATCAGTATCATCAATCTCTTCCCCAACAGGATTGTCAAGCACTCTTCCAGATCTCAACGTGATTGCATTCACATGATATGAATAGCCAGGATTAGGTAAGGGTTGAGCTGGAAGTTTCTCTTTCTTTCTTGCACTCATTTCGGCTTTTAATCGTGCAATTTCTGCTTCCATCGATTTAATACTCTCGCTTTGGGACGCAGAGTTTTTCTCAATTTTATCGACAGAAGACTTCATTTCAGCCGAAACTTGCATGATATTTGTTAAGACCAAATTCATGTATTGTGCAAATGAAGAGGATTCATCAGTCCCGGTCAACTGTAAAAGACTAGACAGTGCAGGTGTGTTGACCGGATTTTGAAAGTTATGTGCTTGGAAGGGGTGCTGACTCAATTGAAGTTGTGGTTGTTGTTGTGGTGGAGGGACCCTTTGGAAATTGTTTTGGGTTGGAACCGTGTTTTGAGATTGTGATTGGTTCCAAGCAAAATTTGGGTGATTCCTCCAACCCTGATTATATGTGGAAGAAAATGGATCGTTTCTAGGTCTTTGAAATGCGGCATTGGTATGCTCGTGACCTTGAAACGGAGAATTTCGTGGACATTCTTCCGTCAAATGAGAAGGATCAGAACAGCATCCACATACAGTTTTGGAGAGTGACATTTGACTTAGGGCGGCAGCTAAAAATTTGTTTTCCATAGCGTCGAATTTCTTGTGTAAAGCTGAAATTTCAGCTCTAACTCCTATGGAAATATCATTGCCATCCCTAAACGATTGACTCACACCCTCCCACTGTAAAGATTTTTCAGCGAAATCTTCTAGAAATTTCCAGGCTTCCCCATCATCTAAGGTCATAAAGTTGCCTTGACACATGGATTCAAGGGTATGTCTTGTGTTAGGATTAATGCCCTCATATATGATTCTACACAGTTCCCATCTAGGGATTCCGTGATGTGGACATTAGACTAACAGATCCTTGAAGCGTTCAAGACATCTTGAAAATGGTTCATTTGGAAGCTGGGTGAATTGATTTATTTCGCTATGGACTCGAGCTGTTTTATGATGTGGGTAGAATTTCTTTAGGAATGCTTTGACGAATTCTTCCCAGTTTGAGATGGAATGTGCGGTTGTGTTGTAAAGCCACTTCTCGGTTATATCGCACAAGGTGAATGGGAGAAGACGTAGACGCATAGCATCCATAGAAAGCCGTGAGGTACCCATCATAGCGCATACATTTTCAAATTTGGTAATAAAGGCATATGCGTCTTCAGACTCGAGACCGTGAAATTTTGGTAGAAGGTTGATGTATTGGGGTTTAATTTCAAAATTTTCCCCGTTGGCTGGTGGAATGGAAAGACAGGTGGAAAGGGGACCTCGTGTAGGATAGCATCTCTCTTGGAGAGAGATGCGGGGTGGATTCTGCGCACCAACGGACGGCGGCAGAGTAGTGGTAAAGAGGTTCGATGGAGACGGATCCATCGATGTGGGTGTGGTGGTAGGTAAAAGAAAGGTAAATGTAGAAATACCGACTTTAGGGTCGATCGGGGAAACGCGAACTTAACGGGCACTAGAAACCCGTGTCCAGCCTATCTTGCACTAAAAAGGGTTAGTACAAGTGGCAGCGTGAATTTATAATTAGGGGAAATGATATGAATGCGGTGTTTGTTTTGAAAAGTGGACGGAGTTTTTTTTGAAAATATGATGCGACACAACAAATGCAACACACAAAACCCTAATTTTAGGGGTCACCTAGGTCAAATCTCTAGACCGCTCCTAACTGCCAAAAGACAAGCCGCAGGATAAATCCTCCACTGCCTCTTTGTCTCTCCTGTGGCCAGGTAAGTGGGAGGTTCTCCATTACGTAAGTAGTGGGCCTAATTAAGTAACCACTAGCCTTCGACACACTTGCCTTAGACACCACAAGAGAAACGCGGATAAGCAATGAATTACCCACGGCCTTCTTCTGTCCTAAGTGAGCGCGACGGTCCTTGGAGTCATCTCTAGATATTTTTTAGTTAATGAGGGTAAATGCGGATGCAAATTTTGCGATTTTCGGGGCTTAAGAAGGGTAATGAACTCCCCACCTAATCTGGATTTGGTCTTTACCCCTTAATGTCCGTATTAATTATGCAAACAACCACAAAAATCAAAACAAGCACAATTTAATTTTTGCTTTTTGCGCGGCGCAGCGATTTTTGCAAAGAAGCCTGCACAAAATGTTAATTGGTGCAGATTTGAGAAGGAGATAAGAAAGATAGAAGCTTACTGTGGAATTTTGTACAGAGGGGGCTTCACAAAGCCGCGGAACCGCCGCTATTGATGGCTCCCACCACGGAAACGCGCCCGTACGTAATGACTGATGCACCAAAATTTAACAGCAAGCTACTGTTTAATCCTTCTTCTCTCTGGAAATTTCCAAAAAAATTTTCAATTGCACAGAAAGCTCCAGATCTCCTTGCAATAAACCACAACAAATTGTTTAGTGTTTTGCGCGAATTTTGATTACAAAATTGTAATGGAATAAATCTTTCAATTTAGTGTCTTGGATCGCTTGGATCTCGTGCTCCGTTAAAGTCCGGCTTCGCTTCAAAGGATCGTTGATGACTTGCTTTGCTTGCACTCTAAGGATCTTGAGGTTTCTTGATTTTAGATTGGATTAGGGTTAGGGTTTGGAGTGGTAGTTGTTGGGTTGAAGATGAAGAACAACCACAACAATTGAATTTGGGAATTAGGAACAACTTTGAACAACCAAGGATTAGCCATTTCAAGTGAGCCTTGGGGTCTATTTATAGGTTTCCTAAACCCTAGCTCTAGGAATTCAAATTTGAATTTTCCCTCCAAAAGTTAGTTAGAAGGAGAGGCTTCTAGAAATAGTTAGTTAGGGCTTAGCTTCTACCCTAAGCTAGGAGGTTAGGGGGAAGGTTCTACGTCTTTAATGGAGTTTAGATGAAGCTTGTTGAGGTAGCTTGGGTGTTTATTTAGGAACCCTAGGTTTGCTGAACTGGCAGAAGCTTCAGGAGTATTCTGGAACTTGCAATGGCTTTCTGAAGTGTAGGTACAGAGATAAGTGTTATGAAGCAAAGAAGGGAGGCTGATGTGGCAAGGCCACCGCGGAACCGCGGCGCAAGGCGGCTCCGGCCGCGGTTCCGCGGCCAATTGGCTTTCTTGGTGCTTCATACTTCTGCTGTGGACTCTTGATAACTTGTTGGTATTTTTATGATATGTTGAATCTTTGAATACTTCTTAGATCATTGCCAGATTCCAATTCCTTGAGTTGGCATATTTTGAGCAGTCTTTGTTGTGTAATTTTGACCGATCTTCTGTAATGTCCTGCACAGACTTCGAAACACAAGTTGCGCAACGTAGGAATGATGCGATGGCATAAAATACAGTCAATTTCCATTAAAGTGCCGGTTTTAAAGTCTAACACATGCAAACTGGTATTTTACGACTGTTTTGCTAATATGTGTTATATGAATGCCGAACACTTCTAGATGAGTGCAAAAGATAGGGAAATTGCCGTGTTAAAAATGCAGTATTTTCGACTGATCAGATGTCACAAATATTCAAGAGATGGCATCAAAGATTGAAGAAAAAATTCAAACAGTCGGAGAAATTTACAGATGATTGGAAACGTTTTGCCACTCTTCCCTCCATCATCCTTAGAGATCAGTTTGCGTTTCTCCTATTACATTGGGATACACCTGAAGCAAAAATAATTAAAAATATACTTAAATAATTTGAATACCGAATTTAGATTAAATTACATTTAGAAATATTATTTTTTGAATAAGCAGAAAGTATCAGAAATGAATAAGCAGAACCAAGGGAAAACCACATATGACTATTATGGTGGATCGGTTCCTGCTGATCAGTATAGGGCTATTTTGATTAGCTTATCTTTAATTATATAAATGTTCGATTTTTCAATTTCATCATTACATATCTTTACGTATAAATAAATCAAATATCCGTTACAGGAGAAGGCTGGGAAAAAGCCGAGCCTCCTTGAGACTTAGGAGGCATTGCATATGAGAGAGAGCATGTCAGAAGAAAGGATGAATATAGCCACTCAACATGTGGTAAGCTTGCATTTTCCAATTCTTTTAAGTAAATTAATTACACTTGTTAACTTCGTAAAAAAAATAATTATTGTTTTATTTATCGAAGGAAGATTTCGAGGAGGCGGAGAGTAGCTATCAGGAATCAAATCCCGAATATCCGGCCGACGATCCTCTTCCTACGGAGGTCGAGATATCTATTATAGAGCATCTTTTCCCTTAATCGAGGGGACACGGTCGTATTCCCCTATACGGTGGTCCCGTTAGTCTTTCGCGGTCCGGTTCCAGAAGAAGTACTTCAAGTTTGTCGACCGCTCGCTCCAACCAACAATCGGCTGAGTCACAACGGATCAATAAGCTAGAGAAGCAGCTCAGGAGGAGGGATGAAGCAGATAAGAAAAGGGCGGAAGATGAAGCGGCTTAGAGAGCTCAAATAGAGGAGGAATAATTCTCGCAACAATACGTTTCGCCTCTACAATCGTAGTCAGCATAGGGCTGATTGCCGCCGCAACCGACATATTACCCTCTTCTGACGCAGCAACCATATTACCCTCCCCCATCATAGGGAACACCGTATTATCCTTATCCACCGCCGCCACAATCACAAGAAGGGTACTACCCTCAGCCTCCACCTCCGCCACAAGATCCTTATTACCCTAACCCTCCGCCATAAGAACCGTATAACCCTGATCATTCGCCCCTACAGGAAGGGTTATTAGGTAACCTTTTTTCGCAGGAGGACTTTGACAATCGATACTATTCAACGCGAGTTTCTGGTGGCGATGGTAGCGATAGGAGTTAGTGAGGTACGTATAGTTGTTATCTACAGAAATTTGAGTATACAATTAAACTGTGTTGAGTTTTGATATTTAAAATTCATGTTGTGTATTCGTAGGGTTCTTATAAGTTAACAGCGAAAGGATTATATTTTGACGATGGAAGTGGCGGGAGTTGGTGAGGTACGCATATATATATGTGTTAGTATAGCTAACATTGTTTCGAAAATTATGATCGAACTAGGATGTTACATCCTACCCACCTTACAAAAATTTCGTCCTCGAAATTTGAAGAACGAAAATACAAGATCGCGAACTAATTATAAGGATCAATGAAAATAGATGGGTACGAAAAATTAAGGATCAAGGAAGAAAATGAGGGTATTAAAAGTCGCGGTTTGGGCTCGAAAAATCGGCATGTGAAAGGAAATCAAATCAGTGGAAACAAATCAGGTAGAACTCTAAGTTACTCAAACAGAATAACGTATTGTAACCATGCCGCGGTACATGGGTACAATAATGTAATTCTATCTCAGTCGCCCGAATCCTACAATCAGAGTCAAAGAAATATACAGCATGACACACTAGGGAGAACCTATACATGTGATTCTAACCTAAAAGGTCGATAGAACCAAGACTAACTTTGATGTCAGCCTGGGCTCTGATAACAACAAAACCTTGTCATGCTCCGCTTCCCAAAATCCGGAATGCGGAGAGCGACGAAGGTCAGCCATGCTACCTACGGTAAGGAAAGATCCTTCCATAGTCACATAAGGCTGTCTAGATTAACCTGTCAAAATAAAATCCAATATCGAAAGGAATAATACTGATAATCATGCTGCAGCGAAACCACAAAGAATACTAGAAAATGGGTCCACTAGATAATTGATGCAAATAAAGATCTGATACAATAGATTCGAAATAAAACAAGATTCAAAAGAGATACATAAGTCCTAATGTCCCATAAGGGCGCACATACTAAATACTAGCAGAAAAGGAAAATAAACCTACGGGTTACTGATCTTCGGCAAAGTTCTGATAGTCGCTGCGATCCTGTTCGGCCTAAAAATCTGTCTCTAAACCTGAGATGGCAAATCTCAGGAATGTCAGAACACCCCAGCAAGTACTCAGCGTATAAGGTGTGTGTATAGTATGATATCATGAATATATGAATGTAGTGAAATCCGTGTGCGCAAGTAAAACAGATATATATAAATAGATGCATTAATACTATGAAACCAACATATAAAGAGGTCGAGTCATAACCTAACTGGTCACTAAAAGGTAAACTACCATATCGTAAGCTCGAGTGTGTGTGTCAACCTCTGCAGGAGTATTCCTAACCCAAGAGTAGTGCCCTAGGGGCTAGGAAACACGGGCCCAACTGTGGAATGAACGAGCGACCGATATAGCCCGGTACGAGCTGTAAACATGAGACCGATATAGCCCGGTACGAGCTGTAAACATGAGACCGATATAGCCCGGTACGAGCTGTAAATATGAGACCGATATAGCCCGGTACGAGCTGCCGACATGGGACTCCTGAGATCCTGCTGTACGAACGCACAGTCAAACTACCCCAACACCCGCGTATTTATAGCTACTATGGTAATGTATGGATCAATAATTAAGAATGCTGAAAAGACTTGAACTTATAATATCATGTTAATTGTATAAAAAAGAAACTTGTAAACAGTATAGATTATGTCATATCATGTAATTCAGCATTCAAATTAGAGAACTCGTTTTAATATGAGTAGTCTGGAACAATGAGTAGTCATGGCATGTCAAGTATAGTAGTTATAAAATGATAGTGTCCATAAACAAGAATAGCATGTTAAGGTTTTTCAAGCATGCCGACAATGATAGTCTCAAGTAAAATATTAAATATAGACGATAGAATATGATAAGGTCAAAAATGTAAACAAGACTCAACATAAATATGCAAGTATCTGTATTTAACATCCGGGTTTATTTATTGAAAAGAATAATAAATTGAAATATGGTTTTAAAGGGTTAATATAATTAAATAGGAATGACAAATTACGGATGCATAAAGCGGATAGTGGTAATAGTATAATTACGAGATAATAATAAGTAAGATAAAATAAATGACAGATTGACTAGTCATCATATAAGTGCTAATAATAAGTTTTATAATCATGTGATAATAGAAAATATTGATATAAATTATAGTATCAAAATAATTTATATGACTAGGACACATAGAGTACAGCGATATTATAAGGAGTGATAGTGTAGAAAGTTTAATTTATATATATAAAATAGTATGCCCAAAGCGTTTATTGATTAACAGTAATAATGGTATATTTTTATGTTTTAGATTAGGATATAAGTGTTGACATTTTGCATGCTAGTGTATACCAATATTGTTGCAACAGAAACATATAATTACTTATAAAGATTTTTATATATTAAACCATATTTACATGTTAAAAGTTATTTTATTACGCTTGCACTTATACAGTTGTTCACTTGATGAAAAGATTAATATGTATTCTAGATCTTGGGGTTTTCATCATATGTACAAGTATTATAAGATATATTAATAAAGAGGCAGAATATTATAATTTTATTTAAATATTGTAAGTTAATAATTTATTTAGAGAATTGCTGATGTTGCATCGACTAAAAAAAATAAAAGAGTAAGAGTACTTGTCTCGGAGACAGATAAACACGACGACACGAAGAACAACTCTAAGCTTTGATTGCTCGGCTAATTTTAAAGAAGAAGAAAATATTGTGATGGGAAAAAGAGGAGGTTGATTTATATGAGAAGGGGAGAGATGATAATAATTAGGTTGTTATTTATAGGGAAGAGAGATATTGCTAAAAATTGGAGAGATTATTATAATTAGAGAGAGAAATATTCTGATGAGATGAGATTTGGATTTGATTTTATAAAAAAGAGATATGATGAGTTGTTATATACTTCTATAAGATATTAGAAAATTTGTATATATACATATTAGTTTGTATATAGTTAGAATAATAGAAAAGTATATATATATATACATATTAGTATATAGTGAAAATATATGTAGATATGTATATGGTTATGGGTTAATGAAAATAAATATAATTAGTTATATATATAGGATTTTATGATATCAAACAACTAAAATATATTTTCAGTTAAACTATCATAACAAAATATCTTCAATTATATATATGTATGTATGTATATATGTTTGTAGAAAAATAATTAAAGAGAGAGTAGATTTGAGAAAGAGAATCTGCTGAGAGAGATTAGATTGGATTGGAGAGAGAGAGATTTTGTTAGGGAATATATATAGAAAAAGAGAGCGGGGGTTTGATGAAATATAGTTAGTGATATAGAAAAATATATGTAGATAGAATAGAATATGGGGAAAAAGAAATCTGTTGAAAAAGATATTTGTTTGGAAAGAGAGAATAGTATTTGTTTTAAAAGAATAAAGTTATCAGGTGAGACATATATGGTGATTGGAGAGAGAAAATTGAGTTGTTAGATTAGGAAAAATATTTATATGGTTAAGAGATTTAACAAGAGCTCTTATGACTTTTCAAAATTAAATATTTTAACCAAATAAATATCGTAAGACAAAATATCTTATAAATAGAATTTAAAAGGGGGTAAAATCTTATGTATATGTATTGTTTAAAGAAATACCAAATAAAATATCTTTTGTTTAAACTATGATACTAAAATATAAATATGGTTATAAAATAGTGTTAGACAAATAAATATTTAAATACTAATAATATGCATATTTAACAAACTTGAAAAACCATAATTATATGTATATATCTTGATTAAAAATATTAAACTCCAAATTATAATAATAAAAATAAAACAAAACCCAATATATCCAAAAGAAAAAGAAAAAGAAACGTATGATCGAACTAGAATATTACACATATATTTATATATTTATTTATTTCGATTCACAGGGTTGAGTGAGCTGCGATTGTGAGTGATTTGGAGATTTTTTCGTATTGTTGGACATATATATAGCGTATGTATTGTGTTGTTCGTATTCAAAACAATTTAGTTTATGTATACTTGTTTATTAAGAATTTAGTTTATATGTGTTTGATTTAATTGTTAATATTGATGGATATATCGTGGATAATGTTTATATGTTGGTTTGTATGAGTATGTGTTCGTATTTGTTGTTGATCTTGTTGGATATATTGTGGATTGTGCATATATATTGATTTGTATGCGAAACGCTATTGTGGCATATTATATTGTGATTTTGTGTATTATTGTATTGAATATATCATTTTTCTGTAATTTTTTCAGGAAAAATAGATATTAGCGACCGTATTAGCTACAGGCACGGTCGCTCATACATTATCAGCGATCGTTTGCTGATATTAGGAAACAGTTAATTTTTTTGGGATGTCCACATGTCTCTTTATTAGCGACTGGAGGAAACGGTCGCTGATACATATATAAGCGACCGTTCGTATCAACGACCGTTCATGAATGGTCGCTAATATACGTATCATCGACCATCCAATCAGCGCCCGTATTTTAGCGACCGTTTAAAATATTAACGGTCGCTAATATTAATTATATTTTGGGGACCGTTCCATACGGTCTTTAATAGTAACTGTATATAGTAGTGGTAGACGACGTGCAACATGGTTGTCACGTGGATCGTACAACACATATGGAGGCTAATCTCTTAAAGACAAGTAGACAGCTTTGTCAAAGGTGCAATGACACTAGATGGCTACTATGGCTCTATGTTAGAAGTGTTATTAAAGTACAAACGAAGGGATCAGTTATATTTATTTATAGGAGAGCACACACGGGCCTTCGACATAGATATGTTCCATCCAATAACACTCAAACTTTATGAAGGTTTGTCTCATCTTGTTGGGCCTTGGTCCTTGCTCCCGGAACAAAGTATCATACGGAACAAAGTGACACGCCAAGGGGCGGGGGCCACCTCTTGAATCCGTAGAGGCCACCTCTTGAGTCCGTGGGACCTACTTGAGAACAATGGGTTCGGTCTTCGAAACACATTCCGAAAGAGGGCAGGTCTGTACTGTAAATGGAATGACCACTCTTCAATGCAGAGACGTTTTTTAAATGAACCGGCTCTACAGGAGCTTGAGAACTCCGTAGTTAAGCGTGCTTGAGCCAAGAAAATTCTGGGATGGGTGACCTCCTGGGAAGTGGCCCCTCTGGTTGGGTTTGGTTCACTCCAAAGGATAAAATCGTGCGATTTCGATCAGAGCGGACAATATTGTCTGTGTTGTATCAGAGTCAGTCTCTCAGTAGTAGGCCTGTAATTCGAGAACACGCCAAGGGCCCCTAAAGAGGGATGATACCACCCTTCAATGCAGAGTCATCTTTTAAGTGAACCGACACCATAGAAGTTTGAGAACTCTATAGTAAGCGTGCTCGAGTCAGGGAAATTCTGGGATGGGAGACCTCCTGGCAGGTGGCCCATGGTCGGGGCCAGTTCGTTCCGAAAAACAAATCCGTGCGGAGAGTACCGTCTGTGTTAGGGGTGAGTTGAGACACATCTTATATTTTATACATATATACCTCTGGCCACCCGCACCGTTGCCGCAGCTACGACCACCATCACCCCAACGCCATCGTTATCGCCACCACAACCACTTTCGTTGCTGCTGCCATTGATGTTTTCATACCACCGTCGTTATGCATGTTTATTTCAGGAAATGATCAAATTATAGCAAACACGGTAGCAAACACGGTATTGAGATTTCAATTAGATGTCTGGATATCTCATTTTCGGGAGTGTGTGGATTCCATTTCGACTTTCCAGTACCAAGCGAGCCTTAACTTTTATATATTCGATGCATTTTCACAAGATTGCAGACTCACTGCAGAGAACTTTCTCAGAAGATTGTAGTCCAATGATATTTGTCCATTTGATCACAAAAAGAAATAAACCAGAGTAAAAATCAGATTAAAAGTCATCAGCTGATTTCATACATAGGAGCATGACTTCTGTAATTGTATGATGTGACTAAATTTTACAGCAGCAAACGAAATATAAGTGCTGGAAAAGTTATTTCATATCTGTATGCAAATTAACCAGCAAAAAGCATAATCTGAATCATTCTTTTGTATGCAAATTAACCAGATAAACAAACAATGTGAGATAAATTTAAAACTGTAATTTACAATGACCAGAAATCGTTGCATGAACACAATCCATCTCTGAAATGGTGAAACCGGCTCCGAACCCTTGCATCTGTCGGCCGAAAACCTTTGAAACCGCCTTCAAAAAAGAATGGCAGTCGCTACACACTCTCAGATTCTTCATTATTCGAACCAATGAACCTGGAGCAGTACTAATCAACCCAAATGCAACAGCCTACATCTCGCTATGCAGAAACAGAGATTGATCCTTCTCTTCTCCATCAATATCGAACAAAACCTCATCCGTACCCGAAACATAACATGACCTATAGACCTAACCCTGAGACACATTTCTTCTTCCAACATCACATAAATTTTATCTGTCATATAATGTGATTGATCCCCTGCAACAAATTGATGAACAGTCCCATTGAGCTCAATCCAACTCAAACCTGGGGTTTTATTGATCCCTTTGGCTTCCATCGTGTTCCTCACATCCAAAGCATCGTCAAACCTTTTAGCCCCTGCATAAAAATTCGAGAGCATCACGTATCGACCACACAAATCCGGTTCTGACTCAAGAACTCGCGTAGCGACCCTCTCTGCAAGCTGTACATCTCCATGAGATCGACAACCACCAATGAGACTGGCCCACAAGACCACATTTGGCTTGATGGGCATTTTCTTGAAGAAAGCAAAAGCATCGTCGAGCAATCTTGCTCTGCCTAACAAATCGACGACGCATCCATAATGCTCCATTCTAGGCTTTATGCTGTAGACTTCCTTCATCGCTATGAAAAGATTGAGACCCTCGTCTACAAATCCAGAGTGGCTGCAGGCAGATGAAAGTCCAATAAAGGCGACATCATCGGGTGTTATTTTTTCGTGCTCCATCCTTTTGAAAAGTTCCAATGCCTGATCACCCTGTCTGTTCATTGCCAGACCCCCAATCATCGCATTCCAGGTGAAGACGTTCCATTGCTTCATCGTCTCAAAGGTTTGCATTGCACAATCTAAACTCCCACACTTTGCATACATATCGACTAGCGCGGTCTCGAGCACTACATCACGCTTGATCTTAAATCTTTCTATCAAAAGGTGCACGTATTTGCCTTGTATAAAGCGCCCATTGCGCGCAAGCCGAGAGCACAGCCATGACAACCACCTCATCGGGTCGAATCCTCTCTCGCTGCATTCTCCAAAACAGCTCTAAAGATTCTCAGAAACTGCCTGAGTTGGCAGAGCCCGCGATCATGCTCGTCCATGTCCGCACATCTCGCTCAACCATCTCATCAAACACCGCTCAATCCAACACGAAATCTCCACACTTGCAATACATATCGACAACAGCATTTCGTAACCCAAGGTCCTCCTTCACGAATCCTTTCTCTTCCGAATAACGATGAAAACTTCGCCCTCATTCCAAATTGCGCGCTTGAGCACACGCGGACACCACACTCGCCATCATGACCGAATCGGGCTCAACGCTCTTCTCCTTCACCATCCATCAAACCAATCAAACGGTCCCAAGCTGTTATAAAAACTGACCTGCTATGTATTCAACAGCAGAGACACGTCAGACGTCTGAGCCATAGAGCTTCAGACGTCTGAAGAAGAAGTGTTCAGAAGAACAAGGCGCGTAAAGAAGAACGGTCAGCGCGAGGGTTCGACGACTTAGCCGAGCATTAGCGAAGCGTCCCAACCCAATCGCATTTGATGAGGAGCTACGGTCTTGTGCTTCAGACGTCCGTCGACGAGTTTTAGTGTAATATAGGAAAGTTTGTTGGAGAAATATTTGAAGATTGTTTTGGAGATTTGTTTGAAGATTTGTGAAAAGATATTTGAAGATTTGTTTTGAAGATTTGATGAGATCACATTTGGAGTAGGAATTCTATCATTTTGTGCTATAAATAGAGAAGGCTCTCATTAGAGAAAAGTGATCACACATGAAGAAGAAGAGAAGAAGAAGGCGAAGGGTGATGGATTCACCAGAAGAGTAGTTTTTGTGTTTGTATGAAGAGACGAAGTCAAAGATGAAGGGTGGTCATCCATAGATGAACGTGGAGGGATTTACCAAGAGTTGTCTTTCTGTTTGTATGAAGAGACAAAGGCAGAGACGAAAGGTAATCATCCACGGGTGAAGATGGGGGATTTATCAAAAGTAGTATTTGTGTTTTTATGAGCGTTGAGATGTGAAAATAGATGAGAGAGAATATATAACATGCCGATATTCTTGATCATTAATGATGAGATTCTCATGTTTGCCCCGTGGATGTTGGCCGTTGGTTGAACCACGTTAAATATTGGTGTTGCGTGTTCTTATTCTTGCCCGTCTTTCTCTCATGCCTAGCGGACAAACCCCAACACAAACAAGCCTCCACTGACATAGCCTGTAATCATCACGTTCCATGACACGGCATCCCTATCAGGACTTTCATCGAACACCTTCTGTGCATCACCAAAACACCGGCAGTTAGCATGCATCTGAATCAAGGCATTGCCAACAAACACATCACACGCAAACCAATTACTCAAAACAGCGGCATGAAGCCCCACGCCGTGTCCGAGCGCCTGCAGGCGAGCGCAGGCGGAGAGCGCAAACAGGTACGCAGCATTTGGTTGAAGAAGAGGGAGGCGTCGATGGGGAGGGCTGGGAGAAGACGGCGCGGGCGTAGCGGAGGTCGCCGGAGGGGGAGAGGGAGAGGAAGGAGATGAGCTTGCTGACGTGGAGAGGGTCGTGGAAGAGGGAGGTACGGAGGAGGAAGGCGTGGGCTTGCTTGCATCTTGAGCTGGAGGTGCAGCGGCTCTTTAGAAAGTGCTGGAGCCATGAGGGTGAGGATGGGATCATCAACAAATCATTTGAGTTTTTGATGGAATTTAGTGTTCAGTTAAGACTCAAGTCAAGAAGGTCAAGTTGCTGGTTTTATAAGTCCGCACGGTTTCATTATTAATACTGAGAGTACTTATATTTTGATGCATGAAATTTTTAAAATAAATGTGTTGTTTTTCTAAATTTAAATTAAATTAATGCTGTAATTGGTAATATTAAAATCGAGAAATTTATGAGTTATACAAAATAACAAAAATGTAAGGGCTTATGAATAAATTTATAAGCGTGTGTGTATATATATATATAATTTTATTTTTGGGATTTTAAGCATTGAAAATGTGTATATGAATTATGAGAGAGTGAGCTTTGTTCACTTTTCATTTCTTGTTTTGTCTTTTATGATGGCTGAGATGGACTATTCTCAATTTTAGCTAATGAAATTTTATCGTTTTTTAATTTTGTTAATTAATAACATTGTCTAAGGACTTTGTCTAAGGACTTCTAGTCTAAATATAACAGGAAAGAAGATTATAGATAGGTCTCACTTACAGTGCAGGACTGTGCATGGGTCGTGGATGGTTTTGTACCATAGAACGAACCTGAACCTGTTCAGACGGGCTGGTTTTCCGACCTTTTTGAACCTACCCGCTTGAATAGGTAGATAAACCAGAACCCAACGGGTTCGGATGAGTTTTGGGTTCGGGTTCAGTTTATCTAGTTCGGGCAGAGTAAACGCTTCTAATAATGGATTTGGCATTTCGAAATTGATGTTTATTTTATATGAAAAAAATAATGAAACATAAAATCACAGTTTTCTCCTGGCCTGCAGTCCAGCGGACCAGAATTCCTGGACTGTTGAGAAATAAACGAGGACAGAGAATCCATCTTCAAAAGTGATTTGTGGTGGAGGGAGAGAGAGAGGAGAGAGAGAGAGATGGGAGTAGCAGCAGCGCATAGTAGTGGATTCCTACTGAGGTCCTCCTCCTCCTTCTCATTTCCTTCCGTTTGCCCTCGCCGCCGTCGCCCACATCAGTCCTCAGTTAGTAAGTCTCTATCTCTTCTCTCTCTCTCTCTCTTACATAGGAGTATAAAATGCAAAGGTCTAATTACATTTTTTCTCTCCCCTCCCTCCCCTTCCTTCTTATCAAATTTCTTTGACACAGAGAGATGAAAGAGAAACAAAATAATAATTTGTAGCTTTATGCTGCAGATTTGAAGTATTGATTTGAATATGGAAAACTTAATACTGCTGTCATTGATCTACTGGCAGTGGCGGCTGCGAGCGATGATCCCATTCGTGAATGGATACTCACAGAAGGAAAAGCGACCCAGATTACAAGAATCAGCCCCATCGGAGGCGGCTGTATCAATCTCGCTAGCAGATACGATACTGATTCCGGATCCTTCTTTGTCAAATCAAATAGGTCTGAAAACACTTTCCCCTTCTTTTTTTGTGTGTGTTGATTTCTTCTGAAATTATACTACCACTTTTTTTGTGAAGAAAAAAACCATGATTTTGCTACAACAATGAAGGAAAGAAGTGGTTTGAGTATCCATTTCTATAAAAGAAAACTCATGCGAAGCTTCAATTTGATTAATGCCCCAATTTTTTTTTTAATAAATTCTTCCCTTCTATCTTGAATAATAATTCAAACCCTTCCAACGCTACAAACATTTTTAAGTGAAAAGTTTTCTTATACAGCTAATTTCTCATGTATTACACTTTAGGTTCAGTAGAAAAAATTGTGGAAGAATTCGGTTTCCTGTGTTCAATCTTTAGTCACATAATTCAGTGAGAAACCCCCCCCACCTTATACATTGGTTGGTGAGTCGGTAGATGGGTTCACAAAGGCATCCATGTGTGTCTGTGAACGCTCGTGTGCTTTGCGTTAGAGAATGTGGTGTCCATGTGTGCTAATGAGTAATACTTATAAGGAATCGGAGCCGAAAGTGTCATTGCAGGGTACACCTTACAATGGAGCTAACATGGCATTGGGTGTTGCATATTAAATAAAACAATGTGCGTAAAGTAAATCCAATATTTCATACGAGAGAGATGTCATATCACGTTAAATAATAGGTATCATCTTATACAATGTTGACAGCCAGCTTCACTTTTACAATTACACTTTAGGCCTCTGATTTCTCTAACTAGGATGTGTTATTATCAATGGCTGTTGAAGAAAGAAACATACAATTTAGATAGAAACAATATAAAAAATAAAATATGTCTAGATTTTTGTGCAAAAATCTAGACATGTGCCATCTACCCTGAATTTTGGTCTTCTGGTTGGCTATAGTGTTATATGAATATTGCTTATAAATTTGAAGAACTTATTATTTATGTCCTCATCTCTCAATCTATCTACCACTTCTCTTGCGTCTGATATTCATTTAGTTGATAAAAGTTTCCAAATTTAAGCCACTTTATGAAATTCTGATTATTTCTGTCTATAAATGTTAGTTAACTGTTTTGTTTTTTTCAATCAAACTCATATCCAATCACTGTTGTTTAAAAATTAATTTCTGAAAATCTCATAGAAAATGCTAATGTAAATTGCTGTCCAGGGTTAGGGAAACATGATAATTAACAACTGCCATAAATTTGTTTCGACAATCTCATAGGAAGTTAGCATTATGCTTGTAACTAAATGGAAGATGAAAGTTTCTGTGTATATGGTGAGGGTTTGGACAACATCTGCCTTGATTAAACTAGTGATTTATTATTATTGGATAAATACATTGACCATGCTGTTACTAATGGAAGATGCTTAGTATGGGAGGCTGTCCTGCTACATTATGCTTTAGAGACTTTCCTAACCCCGCCCCCCCCCCCCAAAAAAAGGATTTAGCAATATGGCAGTGCGCGCGCGCACGCACACACACATTTGTGCGTTTGCACATACATACATAAGCAACTTTTTATCGAGCCATTCGGGCAGATGTAAGGTTTGTTTCTGCATCAAAGTACAGGGCACACACCTTGTGTGATTTACAACATGCATCTCGATTAACACATTGTAAAATGAATAAGGATAAAATAAATTATGTTCTGAATAATTTTCATATAATATTTTAGTGGCTGCAAGATGAATGTGAAGTTTAATGGTGGAACAAAAAGGACCATTTGATGCATGACTTAGAGGCTTTTAATGAACATGATCATTTAGTCATTAACCTGGCCCACCATCGATATGGTGGTATCGGAATGAACTTTAAGTTTGATAAACGATTCACCTATAGTTGTCTTTAAAACTCCAAGTCTCTCATGTCATGTTGTCGACAGGAAGATCTACAGAATGTCGGCCTCTATAGGAAGAAGATTACTCATAGAAGTGTAATAAAATAGAATCTTTCGATTTATGTATGATTTGATGCTGGGAGCTGAATACTGGATATGAGTTGATTTTATAAAGTTCATATACAAATATTTGGTAAGTAGAAGTTAGTTACAAATGTATGTGAAAAGTTCTAGAACAATCAGTTGTATTTATGAGTGTATAATTTCTTAGTAGAAGAAGTGTAGAACTCCTCTTTCAAAAAGCCAGGTTATTTTTTAGCCATTTCTTTTTTCAGAAGAAAATGCATATATGATTTAGAACAAGGAGCATAAATGTTTTAGTCTTTTAGACCATGGATCAATGGATCATTATAAACGGTGTGATTATCGAGTTGAGGTGGGATGGAAAATTGGTTTTCAAATTCCCCTGGAGGAGCTTTCCTCTGCACTAGCACCATAGAAAATTAGGTAGAATAAATATCAGTTTTTACTCGTAGGTATTTGAGTAGTAAGTTACATCTGGAGCACTTCGGATGATAATCTGCTCCGTATAAGTCTCGTTTGATATGGTCTTAATCTGACACCTTAAATGTCCTTTCTGATATTTGTGCGTGGATTGCGGTGAACCCCTATCGCATTGTAATTTTGCAGGAATATTGGGCCGTCAATGTTTGAGGGTGAGGCTTTAGGTTTAAGCGCAATGCACGCCACCAAATCAATTCGTGTTCCAAGGCCATTTAAGGTGAGACGATGAATCTTTTCTATCCTTTTCTTTCCCACCACGCAGTACACAGACGATCTTTATCCTTAGAGGCTGCCAATTGGACACATAAGTTTCTTCAATTCCAAGTCTTGTAGGTTGGACCTTTACGAACAGGTGGTTCATTTATCATCATGGAATTTATTGAATTTGGATGGTCCAGGGGTGATCAGGTGATATACAAACATATCGATATCGTATTTTGTCTATTAATGTTTGTGTAGAAAGAAAGTGATGGAAAGAAAAGAGAGTGAGAGGAGCTATTTCTCTATGGGAACGGTGATCATTGTATCCCTTTTCTATTTTCTTCTCTCTTCTCCCATTTTCCTTCAAGCCAAACTTGTTGTTTATGTAATCTTCATCTTTGTTTAACTTACCGTGCTTTCTCAGGCAGTTCTAGGAAGAAAGCTTGCTGAAATGCATAAAGCTGGGAAGTCTGATAAGGGTTTTGGGTTTGATGTTGAGAATACCATCGGCAGGTGAGTTTATTTTCAGATATTTACTTGACTTGAGACCTTCCCAAAATAATCTTGTTTCTTGCCCAGCCCATATCCCTTAGTTTGACCAAAAAGAAGAAGAAAAAACTTTGTTTTAAGTTGATTCTCTATATAATTAAGTCTCCCACTGCATTTCTTGCTGCTGCTTCTTGCCAAAAAAAGGACTATTCTACTCTCATGTATCCAATGTGTCTTTATATTATATTACTGTTTCCATATTGTTGTACAAGTTTTTTATTTTTTAATTTCTTTTAAATTGATCTAATGCTCTCGGTTGTCATGATTCAGCACTCCCCAGATAAACACTTGGTCTTCAGATTGGATTGAGTTTTTTGCTGAGCATAGATTGGGGTATCAATTGAATCTAGCATTGCAACAATATAGGGATTCAGAGATACATGAGAAAGGTAATTTAATCCTTAAAGGTTATAAGGGACAAGGAATGATAACATAAACATCACGAAGTGCCAAAAGGAGCAGATAGCAAGTTGGTTGTTTTATTATCCATTGCCGTCTCTAGTAATAATAATGTGCTTTAGATGTATCTAGAGAAGCTAAACTATGATGTACATAGGCGAGAGAGAGAGAGAGAGAGAGAGAGAGAGAGAGAGATGCCGAAATAAACTCCCTGTTTAAAAAAATTGTGATTGAGCTAATTTTGTTCAGTAAATTTGTCCTGCTACCCAGCTAACCTCATTCAAGCCAAGTCTGTTAGACCCTTAGCTTCTGGTAGTGAGGGCAGCTCCTTCCCTTTCTTTACTATCCGATACACCTCCTGATGGTGCTCACAAGTGCGGATTCCTTTGATCAAGACACGTGGCGGATAGCAAGTCTCTCACGTGTACCAACCAGCTCTTTGAAGTATCCTACGAAGGAGACATTCCTTGGTGCCTCGTTTCCGAGGTATCATCTCACATTTGGGGGGCCTCCCCTGAGTACATTCTCTATTCGCCTAGCAACCAGCCAACAGTTCGCTTCCGAGCTATCCTACAGCTGAACTTTCTCAGCCTCCATGCTCGTCTCCGAGCTATCTTCCTCAGCCTCCTCGCTCGTCTCCGAGCTGAGCTTTCTTAGCCTCCTCGCTTGTCTCCGAGCTGAGCTCCTCAGCCTCTTCGCTCGTCTCCGGGCTGTCACCGAGCTGAGCTTCCTTAGCTTCCCCGTCTGGCTGGGAGCACGGAGCACGAGCGTTCCCGTAATGGTTCCGTGTATCTCGCCATGACGAGATCTCCTACGCTTCACATCCCGCATCCTACGCTAGCGTATCTCGCCATTAACGGGCGTATCCCGCCATCAACACGAACATGACGCAGGGGCGTAATGGACGGCGAGAATCTCGCATCGGCTCGCTCAGTGCGACCGCTACATAAACCCCTTTTCCAGAGGTATTTCGAACTCATTCCAATACGCTGCTACTCTGCCCTAATATTCCTCGGTAGTTACTCGATCGTCGGAGGGACCTACGGTGGTTTCCCATCCCGGGACTTCCTTTGCATGTAGCTCGGCGTTAACAACAACCAACAATCCATTGAGATCCACACGCTCAACTCTCATCTTAAATTTCAACCGTTCAGGACCACTGGCAGCAAGATCGATGGAGGATAACATCTGAGGGAGATTCCGACCTTCATCTCCTCCCTTTCTATTATTAAGGGAAACAACCTTTGTATCTAATTCCTTTAATCATCTTTTCACATGCTCATAACCACCGATAATCTAAAATTGTCTCCTCAACTTAAACCTAATAGCTAAAGCCCAACACAAAATATAGATAGCATTATGATCAGCTAGAGCAGTATACACCATAGATCCAAATGTAAGGACATCACCTAGACTGAACAAATTTATAACACCAAAAATTATGAAGAGATGACGAGGGAAGAAAAATTTGAGATGACCATTGCACCAATAAAAGAAACAAATTTTTACAGGCAACTAATAAGTTGATGGCATTTAACCATCGACTAAGATTTGACTCGATCAACTTCCCATAGACTGCATTTCCATGATCTTGCACTCTCAGGATCTTAGGATTTTGAATAATCTTTTCCACATGGAAAATTTAGAAAGAGCCCTTCTCCCAATTTAGGATGGGGATTACTTACTGAGAGTCCTTGGCCTCCAATATGCTTCTTGCATGATTTGATGAACCTTATGTGTCTCCAACTAACAAAGATAAAAATAAGACGAGAAATTCATAGCATTTTATGGATTGTTACTCTGCAATCAATAGTTCTACTTCGAAGAAGATTGCTAATGTTCTTTAATTTGTTTTTGTTTTCTTTTTCCGTGCATTTAACAGGTCAAAGACTAATGAAGTGCATGCACCAATTATTTGAAGGCGCTGTGCTTGAACCTTGCCTACTGCACGGAGACTTGTGGAGTGGGAATGTCAGCTCTGATAAGAATGGTGATCCTGTTATTTTAGACCCGGCGTGTTACTGTAAGTTTCGTGTAATGCATCATTGTACATAATTAAAAAAAGGAAAACAATATTGGTAAACAAGATTCGTCAATCAGGTTAATAAATAGAACAACTGAAACAAGTTTTCCGATGCCAGAGATTTCACAGTTGAATTCATTTATAGATTACAAAGTACAAAAGTGTATCGTGATATTTTCCTTGTATATATTTCAGATTTTACGTATTGGGCATGCTTGTTTCGGATATTTAATTCTTAGTCTCAAGTGATATGTTTCTGAAACTATTTTCCGCTGTATAAACACTTGATAAATGCGGTCACAATCCAGCCTCCTACTTACAATGATGTCTTCTGCTACATGCACAGATGGGCATAATGAAGCAGAATTTGGAATGTCATGGTGTGCCGGATTTGGGGGTTCCTTCTATAGTTCCTATTTTGAGGTATCATCTTTCCTCATTGATTGTGAGATTAAAAAAGGGAAAACTGAATGACTTTTCCAAAATTAGGGTGAATTAGGCAGAAGTAATTGAAAATTAATAGAGGAAAGCAGCAGAAAATTGAAAAAGTACGGACACAACTATCAAATCAGGAAGCCATTCCCGAGTTAAATACACATTTCAGACGCGCTGACACTTGCACTCTACAAGAATTAATTTACATGATACTATTTATTTAGGACATTTTCAAGAAAAACTTATCGGCAAGTTCTGTTCTTTATAAAAGCGTTTCTTTGTACCCATTAGACCATGTCAAAATATTAACTCTGTTTAAATTTATCTTAAGCTAAGACATGTTTCTCTAATTGAGATTCTATAGAAAATTGAAGTGCCAAAGCATAATCCTTATGCAGAGTTATAAACTGCATTATATTCTAAAGATTATAGTCATTATACTCTTTGCCATGTCTATGAATGGGAATTTTGATGTGTGAGCATGTCTATGCATACATCTATGTAAGCGTGTTACCAGTTTCTGTTTCGCTTTAATTTGTCCGTGTTATGTTTGCTATCCGTCTTCTTATAATGAAAATTTGTAACCAATTTAACCGGTTAATGCTTTTCTGGGTATGGATTACCTCTTGTAAATTTATCAAACTTTGGAGGTTGATTAAGTAAAAATTTAACTGAATTTATCATTTTCTCTGTGCTTTTCTCAAAAGGTTATTTTCTTCTTTGTATACTAAATTCCTAATTAACAATTCGGTCTTGTTCTTATTCAGATGATGCCAAAACAACCAGGGTTCGAGAAAAGGAGAGACCTTTACATGCTTTATCACTACTTAAACCACTATAATCTATTCGGTTATGGATATCGCTCATCCTCCATGTCGATAATCGATGATTACTTGCGGATGTTAAAAGCTTGAGCAAACGCATGAAGTTTCTTACCCCTTGATGTAAGTTTCAGTTTGAGCTCAAACCGATCTGCATTAATTATAGATGCATGTAAATTGTTGTATTATTATTGAAATCCTTTTGTGGGTAAGTGATTCCAAACATCTATATTCTAAACTTTTGTCCTGGGCTTTATGGTAAGTATTATCTAAACGTTAAATTTGTAAGAACTTGGTAAATTCTTTGGTGTAACTTATGCATTTTTGTGAGCCATTCAAAAGACTGCCTTGGTTTTAGATAATGCTTCTAATAAATAGTTTGTATACGACTTAGTTGGGAGCAGAAAATGCGTTTATTTCATGCTCATGTCATGTGTGATGCAATGTTAATTATTAGAGTTAAATATGACGAGGTTAAATTTTGGTCTACCAATTGCATGTAATGAGTAAGGGTTAATTACATATAACACCCATGTAGTTTATCATGCATATAGCACTTATACCCCTTTCAAGCGATTTATCAATGTAAGCCAACGCTGCTCAATGATTAAAACCCTTAAAAACACTATTCTAAGTAACCCAAGTAGTTGTTTAATTTAACTCTGAAGTTTGTTTGATTTGTGTAGGGTAGAATTTGAGTGTTTTTTTTTGGGATTTAGTCAATGAACAAAGAGGACGTTTGTGATGATCATAAATTACTTGAAGGGGTAAATAGATACGTGTTTCGTGCAATTTACCCAAAGGGTCGTGCCAGTAAAATTAATGAGCTATATTTATACTGTGCATTATGCTTGATTTATTGAGTATATACTTACTTATAATTCTGTTGGAAAAATTAATAAAGACTATCAATTTAATCAAAAACGAACATTGTTATGATAATATTTTATAGAAGATAAGAAGGAAGCCTATCAAGAACATTGGAATAAACAGGAATCAGACATGTTTGAAAAGCATTGTCCTTGAGAATAAATAGACCACCAATCGTGTCGATTTGTTTGAAAAGCATTGTCCTTGAGAATAAATAGACCCCTCTTGATTTGAATATGATCTTATAAAAAGGTTAGAAATAACAGTTGCATTAACATCAAAAGATAATGGCGTGTTAACGAGAGAAATTAATTTAGTGGGATTTTGAAACGAGAAGAATTCGAAGAGTTGTAACTCGTGAAAATAAATGGGACAGCTATTTCGAAACACGCAGCATACTAATTTGATTTTGGGCTAGATTTTTTTAAAACACTAGATTTCTGTTTTTCTTTACTGTGGCGGATTCAAAATCTTATCTAAATGATGGTGGGAGAGGAGTTTTTTTTATAATACTAATTGTAATTAACTAAAAAAAATGAGAAAACAATAATTAATGGTATAAAATGCTTCTCAGAAACGTTTCACTTCAAATATCAATTATTGAAAGTAAGCATTTAGGTTGAACAAAATTTAAAATTAATTTCAATCAAAATTTCAACTTTAGCAAAATTCTCATCTCGGTATTAATGGGCCAATCTCATGTTCATCATCATCCAATCTGCAAATACACATAGTATTTTAAAAGCTAATAAAATTTAAGCTTAAGAAACTTATCAGACATCGCAAAATCAGCTAAAATTTACTTCAATCGTGAATGATTGAAAGTCAATAACTAAATACAACCAGCTTTGTATATATAAATTTGGCGCTCATGCGTTTAAATGAAAATTTACATGTTGAGAATGAAATCAGTCTCTTTCAAAATTTTATTTCATACAAAACTTCCATAGTATACAAAAGTACCAACCCTTAATGTAAATACATACCTTATGCCAATCAAATTGGCAGTCTTTGAAGTCATAACAAATCTTCCACATCATCCTGCAAGAAGAAAATAAATTATTACATACGCATAAATCAAATAAATTAAAAAATATTCTGCAGTTCACATATATCATGTTTAATAGAGATTATATATTGCAAAAAACCCAAATCTATTTTATTATTATGTGTCAAAAATCAAATTAATATGTATCGATTAATAAATATGTATCATATAGATGGCAAAAATCCCAGATCTTTATTATTATTAACAATTATATAGATTATATATAATATATATGACAAAAATCTTTTATTATTATTATTATTACTACTACTAGTATTATTATTACTACTATTATCATTATCGATTATACAACTTATATATTATATATATGGTAATTTTTTTATTATTATTATACTACTGCTTTTACTACTTATAGAATATAAGACATGTATTAATGACAAAAACCTAAATTTATTAAGATGTATTTATTTATTATTAATATATATGTACTATATAGATTGCAAAAGTCCCAAATCTTTATTATTGTTATTTATTATATGTATTGTAAATTATATGAACCGTATATTATATATATATAACAAAAATATTTTATTATTATTATACTAATACTACTATGATTACTATTACTGTCACTATTATTATTATTTAATAAAAGTTAAAACATGGCCCAGAATATAAGGGAAGGTAAGATAGATGACAAAAGTTCTAAATCTTTATTATTATTATTATTTATTATACGTATTGTATATTATGTATATGGAAAAAATCTTTTTTTTATTATAGTATTACAAATTATATTATTATTATTATATGATTTTTATTATCATTAGTAATATTATTACTATTCCTTTTATTATTATTATTATTTTATAAATATTAAAATATAGCCAAGAATATAAAGAAAGGTATTAATGATAAAACATATATATATATGGAAAAAATCTTTTATTATTATTATAGTACTACAACTATGATTATATTATTATTATTATTATTATTATTATTATTATTATTGTTGTCACGCCCCGCTTCTCAAAATACATAAATACGGAAACGTAACTCGACCAACTATACTACCTATGGTGAAGGAATCATCCTCCCATAGTCATATTAAGATTTCTTGTAGTAACTAAGCAACACATAAAAGATAACAATCCTACCACATGTCCATTGTCACAACAAATAATAATAATAGAAGCAAATGCCGAAAATAACGAAACGTCAACTTCAAAATGATCAAAATAATAAAATGGAAACATACAAAAAAGCCTAGTCTCTTATGACCTGACAAAAGAAATCTAGAGAAAAGATTCAGTACTTGAATAACCAAACAACTAAGATCTGGATAACTGAAAATATGCTTCACGGCTCGGTCAAAAGAAATCTCGAAATATTCTTGATCTTGTGGTTCTATAGTCAAAGGATCTAGGTCATGCAAAACTGTAACATCTTAGATTTCGGTTAGTGTTAGTTTAGACGTTAATGCGGGTTTAATGTAAAAAGTTTACCAATTCGGGTTCCACACATTTTATAATATTTAATTAAAATTTATTATTATTTGTTATAAGCATGCACGCATGTGTGCACGTAAATGTGAGGGTTTGTTTGTGCTAATCTTGTTCTTAGCATCCATGACACTTAACCATTTATTTAATCCTTTGTCTTAACCCTAATCCAATCCTTAACCATTTCCTTGATATTTTGTTTGTGAGAGAGAGATATTTTCTTTTGGAAGAGAAGAGGTGGCATGGTGACTTGGTGTGAATGCTTTAATGGTGAATTAATGCAAGGGTTGCACTCACCTCTCACTCTCACCCTACACTCACTTCCCTCTCTCATTTCCTCACACACTCTCATTCTCTCTCACTTATTATTTCTCTATCTCCTCTAAGCCTAAACTGAACACTTCATATTCCAACACAAAATCCATCACAAACTTTACAAAATCTGACCAAAATCACATCTTTAATCTAGTTTTGCCTCTTGGATGCCTAGAACCTTGGATAGTTTGGATCTCTGATACCAAAAGGGGGCAGGATCATAAAACAAAATACAAAAGGGGGCAGGATCATAAAACAAAATAAACAAGAAGATGGAATGAGAACTGGCTTTGATCTTATTTGAATTGAAAGTATTTGGATACAGAAGTAAAGAGTAAAGTTTACAAAGTCTGAACTCTCTCTCTAAAACCTCTCCAAAAACCCTCTGTCTTGTTACATGAATGAGTTATGTTTATATAGACTTGAATGCTCCTCTTGAATGCTCTTTGGATCAGCACGAATCTTTTAGACAAAACAGCGATTCTTGAGCATACTATAGACGTAGAAAATGCCCAAGGAGAAATTACCACCCAAAACGATTCAAGTGATTTCCTCATAGTTACCATAGCTATGCACTTTGTAGGAAATGCTCATGAAGAATTAGCTTCTTCAAAGATATTCCTTACTAACATTAGGTGTCCAACACTTAGTGACTTTAGGTGGTACAAAGACATGTTTTTGACTCATGTTCTTAAACGAACAGATAGTACTGCACCATTCTGGAAAGAAAAATTCATTACTGGTTTACCAACTCTGTTTTCCTAAAGAATTATGATTAATTTACAAAAGGAAATGGGAACAGAACAGATTGATTTCACTTCAATGACCTTTGGTCAACTCTTTGCTTTTGTCAAAAAAGAAGCCCTTGCAGCTTGCCAAGAACTCAAATTCCAAGCTAAATATGGCAGTAAGAGAAAAGAAATGGGATCTTTCTGTCAAGCTTTTGGAATTACTGGAATCAGTGCTCCTTCCACTGAAAAAAAGAAAAAATTCCTTCAAAAATCTTTTTCACAAAAAAGATATTCTAAGAAAAAGGAATATAGAGAAGATTCCTTTTCCCCAAAGAAATTCAGGAGATTTAATAGAAAAAAGAATTCAAATGATTTCAAGTGCTTTAAATGTGGCAAGAAAGGCCATATTGCAAGCAAATGTCGAAGCAAAGGAAAAGGAAAGATAAATGAAATCATTGATGACATTTCTGATATTGAAGAAAATATCAGAAACAAATTAAAGGATAGATTGCAAATCTATTCTGAGATCAATTATATTACTGACGATGATAATGGCAATTATGATTCCTCTAGTGAAAGTCAGGATGACTGTCACTGTAAACAGATTAATATGATTAAGTTTTCTACTGATAATAAGAAGATAAATTCTGATACAAAAGAATTCATCTTCGATATGATTCAACAATTACCTGATCCTATCAAACAAAAGGAAATTTTTGAAAGATTAAAATCTTTAATTCTGCAAGAAGATGAGAAGTTTAATATCATTCAACCTTTCAGTATATCAAAAGTTTTTGAAAAATATCATATGAATCAAACCTCTGGTATTAAGTCCATCTCTACCAGAGAATTGCAAACAGAGATTCATATTCTAAAGGAAGAAGTCAAGTCTTTAAGACAGACTACTAACAATATAGAGATGAAAAATCTCTCTTTAGAAGCTCATATTGCAATTATTCAATCTAGACTTTCCAAAGGAAAAGAAACTTATCTAGAAGAAGAAGAAGAAGAAGAAGAAGCATTTATTCCTCCTCAGGAAATAAATATTACTTCTACTCAACCTTCTACTTCTCAATTCATTTCCACGATTGAGAAATTCCAATTCCAAAAATGGTTAGTTCATCTAACTATTTCTATAGGAAACTTCAAACAAACCTTTGTTGCAATGTTAGACAGTGGTGCAGATCAAAACTGCATCAGAGATGGTCTAATACCAACAAAATATTATAGTTGTACTAATGAAGTTCTTATAGCAGCCAACAACTCTCCTCTTCGAATCAAAGGAAAGTTGACAAAAACCGAGATATGTAATCAAAACTACTGCTTTAAACATCAGTTTATTGTAGTAGAAAATCTCAACACTGATATTATCTTAGGCACTCCATTCCTTACTCAGATTTACCCTTTTGTTGTTGATAACAAAGGTATCAGCACTAACATTATGGGTAATACTATACATTTCAAATTCTTGAATCCTGTTCGACAAAAGGAGTTAAATGCTTTGCAAAATAACTCCATTTATCAACATATCAACCTTATTCAAAGGAAGCAGAATAAGATAAATTTTCTTAAAGAAGATTTGTCTTATGCTCAAATTGAAGAGCACTTACAATTACCCAACACAAAACAAGAAATTCAACAGTTAGAAGATCTATTCAAAAGAGAAGTCTGTGCAGATCTTCCTAATGCTTTTTGGGAAAGAAAAAAGCACATCGTTGAATTACCATATGAAAAGGAATTTTCAGAGAGAAATATTCCTACAAAAGCAAGACCCATTCAAATGAATCATGATCTATTAGAAGTTTGTAAAAAAGAAATTCAAACTCTTTTAGATAAAGAGCTAATACGGCCATCCAAATCACCTTGGAGCTGTGCAGCATTTTATGTCATGAATCAAGCTCAAAAGGAGCGTGGTGTCCCTAGGCTTGTTATTAATTATAAACCTCTCAACAAGGTTCTTTAATGGATTCGTTACCCTATTCCAAATAAAAGAGATTTATTAAAACGTTTAAGCATTGCAAAAATCTTTTCAAAGTTTGACATGAAATCTGGCTTTTGGCAAATTCAAGTTGCTGAAAAGGACAGATACAAAACCGTCTTTACTGTACCCTTTGGCCATTACGAATGGAATGTAATGCCTTTTGGACTCAAAAACGCCCCTTCAGAATTCCAAAGGATAATGAATGACATTCTGAATCCATATTCAAAGTTTATGATTGTTTATATTGATGATGTATTAGTTTTCTCTGAAAACATTAATCAATATTTTAAACATTTGAAAACTTTCTTATATACTATAAAGAAAAATGGCTTAGTTCTTTCAGCCACAAAAATGAAATTATTTCAAAACAATATTCGTTTTCTTGGACGTTTCATAAATCAAAAAACTATTCATTCTTTACCTTGCATTGATATTCCTCATCCTGATGCTTTCATGATTGTTGAGACTGATGATTCAAAAGGTACTGAGAAAATAGCTCACTATACCTCAGGAACATATAAAACCGCGATTTCAACAATTGACGCTGAAATCATGGCTTGTATTTACACGCTTGACAAATTCAAGATTTTCATCCTTGATAAATCTGAATTCACTCTTAGAACTGATTGTCAGGCTATTGTGAATTTCTACAATAAACTGAATAATAATAAATTATCCAGAAATCGTTGGGTTAACTTTGTGGATTATTCATGCAGGATCCAAGTTACCATTGAGCATGTAAAAGGAAAGATAATTCAGCTAATAATTCCAAATTTGTTAAATCGACGTCAGCTTTGTAGCTATATGAGAAGATGGACAAGAAGATGGAGAAGAATCCTTCCGAACTTTATATTTTTGTTGCTGTTACCTTTGTGGCTACATTGAAACATATAAACAGAGTTAGAGGTAATAAACGTCAGCTCCTGAATTATCTTTCCTTTTACATGCTCAATGGTAACTTGGATCCTGCATGAATAATCCACAAAGTTAACCCAACGATTTCTGGATAATTTATTATTATTCAGTTTATTGTAGAAATTCACAATAGCCTGACAATCAGTTCTAAGAGTGAATTCAGATTTATCAAGGATGAAAATCTTGAATTTGTCAAGCGTGTAAATACAAGCCATGATTTCAGCGTCAATTGTTGAAATCGCGGTTTTATATGTTCCTGAGGTATAGTGAGCTATTTTCTCAGTACCTTTTGAATCATCAGTCTCAACAATCATGAAAGCATCAGGATGAGGAATATCAATGCAAGGTAAAGAATGAATAGTTTTTTGATTTATGAAACGTCCAAGAAAACGAATATTGTTTTGAAATAAATTCATTTTTGTGGCTGAAAGAACTAAGCCATTTTTCTTTATAGTATATAAGAAAGTTTTCAAATGTTTAAAATGTTGATTAATGTTTTCAGAGAAAACTAATACATCATCAATATAAACAATCATAAACTTTGAATATGGATTCAGAATGTCATTCATTATCCTTTGGAATTCTGAAGGGGCGTTTTTGAGTCCAAAAGGCATTACATTCCATTCGTAATGGCCAAAGGGTACAGTAAAGGCGGTTTTGTATCTGTCCTTTTCAGCAACTTGAATTTGCCAAAAGCCAGATTTCATGTCAAACTTTGAAAAGATTTTTGCAATGCTTAAACGTTTTAATAAATCTCTTTTATTTGGAATAGGGTAACGAATCCATTGAAGAACCTTGTTGAGAGGTTTATAATTAATAACAAGCCTAGGGACACCACGCTCCTTTTCAGCTTGATTCATGACATAAAATGCTGCACAGCTCCAAGGTGATTTGGATGGCCGTATCAGCTCTTTATCTAAAAGAGTTTGAATTTCTTTTTTACAAACTTCTAATGGATCATGATTCATTTGAATGGGTCTTGCCTTTGTAGGAATATTTCTTTCTAAAAATTCCTTTTCATATGGTAATTCAACGATGTGCTTTTTTCTTTCCCAAAAAGCATTAAGAAGATCTGCACAGACTTCTCTTTTGAATAGATTTTCTAACTGTTGAATTTCTTGTTTTGTGTTGGGTAATTGTAAGTGCTCTTCAATTTGAGCATAAGACAAATCTTCTTTAAGAAAATTTATCTTATTCTGCTTCCTTTGAATAAGGTTGATATGTTGATAAATGGAGTTATTTTGCAAAGCATTTAACTCCTTTTGTCGAACAGGAACCAAGAATTTGAAATGTATAGTATTACCCATAATGTTAGTGCTGATACCTTTGTTATCAACAACAAAAGGGTAAATCTGAGTAAGGAATGGAGTGCCTAAGATAATATCAGTGTTGAGATTTTCTACTACAATAAACTGATGTTTAAAGCAGTAGTTTTGATTACATATCTCGGTTTTTGTCAACTTTCCTTTGATTCGAAGAGGAGAGTTGTTGGCTGCTATAAGAACTTCATTAGTAAAACTATAATATTTTGTTGGTATTAGACCATCTCTGATGCAGTTTTGATCTGCACCACTGTCTAACATTGCAACAAAGGTTTGTTTGAAGTTTCCTATAGAAATAGTTAGATGAACTAACCATTTTTGGAATTGGAATTTCTCAATCGTGGAAATGAATTGAGAAGTAGAAGGTTGAGTAGAAGTAATATTTATTTCCTGTGGAGGAATAAATGCTTCTTCTTCTTCTTCTTCTTCTAGATAAGTTTCTTTTCCTTTGGAAAGTCTAGATTGAATAATTGCAATATGAGTTTCTAAAGAGAGATTTTTCATCTCTATATTGTTAGTAGTCTGTCTTAAAGACTTGACTTCTTCCTTTAGAATATGAATCTCTGTTTGCAATTCTCTGGTAGAGATGGACTTAATACCAGAGGTTTGATTCATAGGATATTTTTCAAAAACTTTTGATATACTGAAAGGTTGAATGATATTAAACTTCTCATCTTCTTGCAGAATTAAAGATTTTAATCTTTCAAAAAGTTCATTTTGTTTGATAGGATCAGGTAATTGTTGAATCATATCAAAGATGAATTCTTTTGTATCAGAATTTATCTTCTTATTATCAGTAGAAGACTTAATCATATTAATCTGTTTACAGTGACAGTCATCCTGACTTTCACTAGAGGAATCATAATTGCCATTATCATCGTCAGTAATATAATTGATCTCAGAATAGATTTGCAATCTATCCTTTAATTTGTTTCTGATATTTTCTTCAATATCAGAAATGCCATCAATGATTTCATTTATCTTTCCTTTTCCTTTGCTTTGACATTTGCTTGCAATATGGCCTTTCTTGCCACATTTAAAGCACTTGAAATCACTTGAATTCTTTTTTCTATTAAATCTCCTGAATTTCTTTGGGGAAAAGGAATCTTCTCTATATTCCTTTTTCTTAGAATATCTTTTTTGTGAAAAAGATTTTTGAAGGAATTTTTTCTTTCTTTCAGTAGAAGGAGCACTGATTCCAGTAATTTTAAAAGCTTGACAGAAAGATCCCATTTCTTTTCTCTTACTGCCATATTTAGCTTGGAATTTGAGTTCTTGGCAAGCTGCAAGGGCTTCTTTTTTGACAAAAGCAAAGAGTTGACCAAAGGTCATTGAAGTGAAATCAATCTGTTCTGTTCCCATTTCCTTTTGTAAATTAATCATAATTCTTTGGGAAAATAGAGTTGGTAAACTAGTAATGAATTTTTCTTTCCAGATTGGTGCAGTACTATCTGTTCGTTTAAGAACATGAGTCAAAAACATGTCTTTGTACCACCTAAAATCACTAAGTGTTGGACACCTAATGTTAGTAAGGAATATCTTTGAAGAAGCTAATTCTTCATTAGGATTTCCTACAAAGTGCATAGCTATGGTAACTATGAGGAAATCACTTGAATCGTTTTGGGTGGTAATTTCTCCTTGGGCATTTTCTACGTCTATAGTATGCTCAAGAATCGCTGTTTTGTCTTGCAAAGTCAAAACATTGTCCCACCAATACTTTAACTGTCCAGTAAAACCAGTTATGAATAAACTCGCAATATCCTGTTCAGAACATCTTTTCATTTTGTATGCCAATTTGTCCATACCCATTTCTTGTAATGTGTTGAGTATTTCATACTCACTTTTTCCATCAATATTCCATTCATAAATGGAATTTCCATCATAATCTTTCGTATGGAATTTTGCTCTTTCTTCATACATAATGTCAGGAGGAGTAGATCGTGGATAGTAGTCTTTAGTTCTACTACTGTTCCAATTTTTACGAGGTCTATTGAAATTTGGTTTCCTTCCTCTTCCAATTTTATTAATATCCTGATTAGAGTTATTCTGTAAGATATCATTTTCATCATTATTGATTTGTTGAACGACAGAGTTGTCAGATGAATCAGAAGATAATGAGGAATCTGAATCTGATTCTTCCTTATCTTCTATAGTATCAATATTGTTGATTTTTGAGGGACAAGGAAGGTTCTTGTTAATTGAATCAAGTGTTTGATTTAATTTAGATAATAATGAATCGTTTTCAAACGTGAGCTTATTTTCTAAAGCTCTAGGAATACTTCTTGGTTGAAAATGTGGTAAAGAAGTACTGTGAGGGAACGTTGAACTTGTTGGTTTTGAAATGGCCTTAATGTCAGTAGATAAGGAATCTATTTGTGTTGAAATCGTGTGTAAAACTTGATTGGAGTAGTTATTCTGATGATATAATTTCTTGATATCATCCAAATTAACTTGATCATTTCCTGTAGGATCAATACTTTCACGACCCTTTTTGAAAGGTGTAGCTATGACTTCTCCTTCTTTGGAATGGAGTTTCAAGGTCTGTAAGGGAGGAGTGATAGCAGTAATAGTAGTGCCATCTTGAAGTTGCCATTTCTTGTACAAACTTGTTTGTACATTAATAGCAGATTTTTTGAATGGTTCAGAAATTTCATTTTTTGTAAAATAAAATTCTAACCAGTTTTCAAAATGAAAGGGAGCATGATATTTTTGAATATCTTTTATCCATTGAAGTCGAATCTTAGCTTGACAGTATGCATCAAGCTTAGAATACCATATGTAGTATTCTGATTCTTCTTTGAAATCTTTTTCAAGTTCTTCGATATCAATCTTAACACCAAGTTTAGTGATAACATTAATACCGTAGAATTCTCCATACATCTGACTAGAATTAGGAGAATTATTAGGAGAAAAATTGAGTTCATTTGAAATGTCAGGAATAGGTGTTCGATTGTGAATCCTTACTGAAGGATCTTCTTGAGTAGAAGGAGTTTCTACTATGAAAGATCTAGATTCTCTAAATGAATTTCTAGGAATAGAGTAGGGTCTGATGGATCTCCTATTTTCATTGAGTGAGTTGAAACGAACCAGGACTGTACCATCTTGTTCTTCAACTATCTCTTGAATCTCTGTTCTCTCGAGATTTCTTGGTCTCTGAGGAACATCTATTTGAAAGGCTTCTGGAATGGTAATTTCATTCCATTTCAGACGTTTAGGAACAAAGGTCTTTGAATAGTCAGCATCAATTTGTAATAGTATTGTCTCATCAGTAAAGTTATTAACTAATTTGCATTTGGGATTAATAGCAGAACTCATTAATCGAAAGTAAATGCGATAAATAATAACAAATTGCTCTGCAAGTTTTTCAAATTCGTCTCCTTGCAGATGAACATCAAGAATTAAGGAATTCATAATTAAAGGATCAGTTAACGAAATGGGAAAATTAGGAATACAATTAAAATAAATAGGACCATTACAAATATTAGTCTGAATCATACTTAAGATTGACGATTTGTATCTTCGCAAACGTTTATCACGTAAAGCCATGTAAACAGGAATGTCTATGCCAATATGAGCAAGTGGTTTGACTGCTACTTGAATCATACCAAAATGAATATAACGAAATCCTTTTTCTAAATATTTTCGTAAAGAAATATGAGATAAAAGAGGAATCGATTGAAACTTATTTTGAATGTTTAAAGTCTCTTCATGAATTTTTACGCTAAAAGCGCTTTTGAAATCAAAAGTACCAATTTTATAAATATTTTCAATATTTTCATTAGGAAGAGTCCAGTTTGAAAAGTCCTCATTAATCATCTCTTCTTTGCTTTGTATTATGTGTCCTGAATTACTTCCAGAACCAGAGAAAATTTTTCTAATAAAACCAGCCATCATTAATAGCAATTTTATGAACTAGACATAGATCATACCTTGATCGGGAACAACGGGAACACTCCACCGGGAACACCACGCTCTTTCGGGCTTACCAACGGGTTCACGAGCTTACCAACGCCTTACCAACGCTCAGGATACTCACTATGAATAGGTCACTCGTTGTTCTTAACAAAGAGTGGAATTTACTAGAACACTTGGCTCTGATACCAAATAAAAGATATTCAAAAATATCATGCTCCCTTTCATTTTGAAAACTGGTTAGAATTTTATTTTACAAAAAATGAAATTTCTGAACCATTCAAAAAATCTGCTATTAATGTACAAACAAGTTTGTACAAGAAATGGCAACTTCAAGATGACACTACTATTACTGCTATCACTCCTCCCTTACAGACCTTGAAACTCCATTCCAAAGAAGGAGAAGTCATAGCTACACCTTTCAAAAAGGGTCGTGAAAGCATTGACCCTAGAGGAAATGATCAAGTATATTTGGATGATGTCAAGAAATTATATCACCAGAATAACTACTCCAATCAAGTTTTACACACGATTTCAACACAAATAGATTCCTTATCTACTGACATCAAGGCTATTTCAAAACCAACAAGTTCAACATTCCCTCACAGTACTTCTTTACCACATTTTCAGCCAAGAAGTATTCCTAGAGCTTTAGAAAATAAGCTCACGTTTGAAAACGATTCATTATTATCTAAATTGAATCAAACACTTGATTCAATTAACAAGAACCTTCCTGGTCCTTCAAAAATCAACAATATTGATACTATAGAAGATAAGGAAGAATCAGATTCAGATTCCTCATTATCTTCTGATTCATCTGACAACTCTGTCGTTCAACAAATCAATAATGTTGAAAATGATATCTTACAGAATAACTCTAATCAGGATATTAATAAAATTGGAAGAGGAAGGAAACCAAATTTCAATAGACCTTGTAAAAATTGGAACAGTAGTAGAACTAAAGACTACTATCCACGACCTACTCCTCCTGACATTATGTATGAAGAAAGAGCAAAATTCCATACGAAAGATTATGATGGAAATTCCATTTATGAATGGAATATTGATGGAAAAAGTGAGTATGAAATACTCAACACATTACAAGAAAAAAATTCATTACTGGTTTACCGACTCTGTTTTCCCAAAGAATTATGATTAATTTACAAAAGGAAATGGGAACAGAACACATTGATTTCTCTTCAATGACCTTTGGTCAACTTTTTGCTTTTGTCAAAAAAGAAGCCCTTGCAGCTTGTCAAGAGCTCAAATTCCAAGCTAAATATGGCAGTAAGAGAAAAGAAATGGGATCTTTCTGTCAAGCTTTTGGAATTACTGGAATCAGTGCTCCTTCCACTGAAAGAAAGAAAAAATTCCTTCAAAAATCTTTTTCACAAAAAAGATATTCTAAGAAAAAGGAATATAGAGAAGATTCCTTTTCCCCAAAGAAATTCAGGAGATTTAATAGAAAAAAGAATTCAAGTGATTTCAAGTGCTTTAAATGTGGCAAGAAAGGCCATATTGCAAGCAAATGTCGAAGCAAAGGAAAAGGAAAGATAAATGAAATCATTGATGGCATTTCTGATATTGAAGAAAATATCAGAAACAAATTAAAGGATAGATTGCAAATCTATTCTGAAATCAATTATATTACTGACGATGATAATGGCAATTATGATTCCTCTAGTGAAAGTCAGGATGACTGTCACTGTAAACAGATTAATATGATTAAGTCTTCTACTGATAATAAGAAGATAAATTCTGATACAAAAGAATTCATCATTGATATGATTCAAGAATTACCTGATCCGATCAAACAAAAGGAACTTTTTGAAAGATTAAAGTCTTTGATTCTGCAAGAAAAAGAGAAGTTTAATATCATTCAACCTTTCAGTATATCAAAAGTTTTTGAAAAGTATCCTATGAATCAAACCTCTGGCATTAAGTCCATCTCTACCAGAGAATTGCAAACAGAGATTCATATTCTAAAGGAAGAAGTCAAGTCTTTAAAACAGACTACTAACAATATAGAAATGAAAAATCTCTCTTTAGAAGCTCATATTGCAATTATTCAATCTTGACATTCCAAAGGAAAAGAAACTTATTTAGAAGAAGAAGAAAATGAAGAAGCATTTATTCCTCCACAGGAAATAAATATTACTTCTACTCAACCTTCTACTTCTCAATTCATTTCCACGATTGAGAAATTCCAATTCCAAAAATGGTTAGTTCATCTAACTATTTCTATAGGAAACTTCAAACAAACCTTTGCTGCAATGTTAGACAGTGGTGCAGATCAAAGCTGCATCAGAGATGGTCTAATACCAACAAAATATTATAGTTTTACTAATGAAGTTCTTATAGCAGCCAACAACTCTCCTCTTCGAATCAAAGGAAAGTTGACAAAAACCGAGATATGTAATCAAAACTACTGCTTTAAACATTAGTTTATTGTAGTAGAAAATCTCAACACTGATATTATCTTAGGCACTCCATTCCTTACTCAGATTTACCCTTTTGTTGTTGATAACAAAGGTATCAGCACTAACATTATGGGTAATACTATACATTTCAAATTCTTGATTCCTGTTCGACAAAAGGAGTTAAATGCTTTGCAAAATAACTCCATTTATCAACATATCAACCTTATTCAAAGGAAGCAGAATAAGATAAATTTTCTTAAAGAAGATTTGTCTTATGCTCAAATTGAAGAGCACTTACAATTACCCAGCACAAAACAAGAAATTCAACAGTTAGAAGATCTATTCAAAAGAGAAGTCTGTGCAAATCTTCCTAATGCTTTTTGGGAAAGAAAAAAGCACATCGTTGAATTACCATATGAAAAGGAATTTTCAGAGAGAAATATTCCTACAAAAGCAAGACCCATTCAAATGAATCATGATCTATTAGAAGTTTGTAAAAAAGAAATTCAAACTCTTTTAGATAAAGAGCTAATACGGCCATCCAAATCACCTTGGAGCTGTGCAGCATTTTATGTCATGAATCAAGCTGAAAAGGAGCGTGGTGTCCCTAGGCTTGTTATTAATTATAAACCTCTCAATAAGGTTCTTCAATGGATTCGTTACCCTATTCCAAATAAAAGAGATTTATTAAAACGTTTAAGCATTGCAAAAATCTTTTCAAAGTTTGACATGAAATCTGGCTTTTGGCAAATTCAAGTTGCTGAAAAGGACAGATACAAAACCGCCTTTACTGTACCCTTTGGCCATTACGAATAGAATGTAATGCCTTTTGGACTCAAAAACGCCCCTTCAGAATTCCAAAGGATAATGAATGACATTCTGAATCCATATTCAAAGTTTATGATTGTTTATATTGATGATGTATTAGTTTTCTCTGAAAACATTAATCAACATTTTAAACATTTGAAAACTTTCTTATATACTATAAAGAAAAATGGCTTAGTTCTTTCAGCCACAAAAATGAAATTATTTCAAAACAATATTCGTTTTCTTGGACGTTTCATAAATCAAAAAACTATTCATTCTTTACCTTGCATTGATATTCCTCATCCTGATGCTTTCATGATTGTTGAGACTGATGATTCAAAAGGTACTGAGAAAATAGCTCACTATACCTCAGGAACATATAAAACCGCGATTTCAACAATTGACGCTGAAATCATGGCTTGTATTTACACGCTTAGCAAATTCAAGATTTTCATCCTTGATAAATCTGAATTCACTCTTAGAACTGATTGTCAGGCTATTGTGAATTTCTACAATAAACTGAATAATAATAAATTATCCAGAAATCGTTGGGTTAACTTTGTGGATTATTCATGCAGGATCCAAGTTACCATTGAGCATGTAAAAGGAAAGATAATTCAGGAGCTGACGTTTATTACCTCTAACTCTGTTTATATGTTTCAATGTAGCCACAAAGGTAACAGCAACAAAAATATGAAGTTCGGAAGGATTACCCTCCCTTTACTTCAAGCAAATGACGACAAATCTTATAAAGTCGCAAAAGAGTTATCAGTTGATGAGCAACAACAGTGTATTCTTAACGCACTGTGGATAGCAAGAACACCACAAGAGAAATTAAAAGCTCTTAGTGCTCTTACATATTATTTTACAAAAATTATTACAAAGCCCACTTCAAAGAATTTTACTCATTATGTACTCTTCAACGGCCCAAAGCCCGGAGTCTATATCAATTATGGTTCTTTGATGAATACAGTCGGCAACAGAAAAGACTGTAGATGGAAAGGTTATTACAACCTTGAAGAAGCATTGAGGGATTTTTCGCTCTCAAACAATAATGTTCGTAACTTCTTTGTGGAAGACGAACATGATAAAGAGCAATTAAAGCTCATAGAGATCTTGAAATCTCAAATTGGTAGTTCATCACCAATTAAAATAAATGATGAACCTAGTCCTTTTCAAACGGTAAAAGGTAAAGACATCTCAAATCCGTTGATGGTTGATGATTTACCAAAAATCATAGTAGATCCGTTGGGATCCCCAATTCAAATAAGTGAGGATGAGAGTTCCACTAAAATGAGTGAGTATAAAAAAGAAAATGAGCGTTTCAATTCGCAGGTTAAAAGGCTGAAGAAAGAAAATCTTTATTTCAAGGAGATGGCCAGAAAAACTCAAGAAGCTTATTCTTCAGTTACTCACAATATTGAAGATTATGTCGAAGAAATTGCCAGATTGAATGACATAATTTATCATTTGGATGCACAATTAAGAATGGAACCTATTCCCTTCCTACAATTCAAGAAAAGGATGACATTAAGTCATTCATTCCGACAAAATTTCTTGGAAAAACTTCCTTATGAAATCCAAGAAAAAATCAAAGATATGGCAGAAAAATCACATTACGATAAACTCATAGAACTCCAGAATATTCTAAAGAAGAATGCAGTAACAGACAGGTGGTACACTCATAACAATGTTGTTCAAGAAGTAATTCAGTTCTTCGATCTGCAGCCCTTACTTTTGAATATTACATTCAATGAAGGAGCGATGCCATACTTATTAAAAAATCTTCAGGATTTTTATTGGGTAGGTATGATTAGGGAAATTGTTATTCTTGACAGAATCCCTGATTTCTTTGGAGAAAAAATTTATAACGCTATCAGAGAATTTGCCCCTGAAGGAAAATATTACTTAACAATATTTTCAACATTCCCACATCAAGAAAGCAGGATCTTCTATCCCGTAGAAAGAATTATAATAATGTCCTCTTTACATATACCCTTGGGAGGATTCAGAGCTCAATATGATTTCAAGGACATCAATGATCGATCAAAATATTTCAAGTTCCGAAGAAATCTGAAAGACGTCGATTTAACAAATTTGGAATTGTTAGCTGAATCCAGTACTACAAAACTCTTCTCATATATCTATGGATAAGAAGATGGAGAAGAAGATCAGTTTGAAGAACCAGCAAATCCAATGAATCTTCCACCCCAATAATTAAAAAGCAAGGACAGCTCAAAAGAAAAAGAAAGATGCCTACTCAAAAGATGCCAACTCAAAAGAAGACAAAAGATGCCTACTCAAAAGATGCCAGCTCAAAAGAAGACAAAAGATGCCTACTCAAAAGATGCCAGCTCAAAAGAAAACAAAAAATGCCTACTCAAAAGATGCCAGCTCAAAAGAAAAAGAAAGATGCTTTCTAAAAAGAAGACAAGACGGCAACTCAAATAATTGAAGAAGAAAACAAGACGGCCACTCAAATAATTGAAGACAGCCAACCACTCAGCTATTCAAAAAAGAAAGACAAGACAACACTAAAAGATTCGTGCTGATCCAAAGAGCATTCAAGAGGAGCATTCAAGTCTATATAAACATAACTCATTCATGTAACAAGACAGAGGTTTTTGGAGAGGTTTTAGAGAGAGAGTTCAGACTTTGTAAACTTTACTCTTTGCTTCTGTATCCAAATACTTTCAATTCAAATAAAGATCAAAGCCAGTTCTCATTCCATCTTCTTGTTTACTTTGTTTTATGATCCTGCCCCCCTTTTGGTATCGCAGGATCATAAAACAAAGTAAACAAAAAGATGGAATGAGAACTGGCTTTGATCTTTATTTGAATTGAAAGTATTTGGATACAGAAGCAAAGAGTAAAGTTTACAAAGTCTGAACTCTCTATCTAAAACCTCTCCAAAAACCTCTGTCTTGTTACATGAATGAGTTATGTTTATATAGACTTGAATGCTCCTTTTGAATGCTCTTTGGATCAGCACGAATCTTTTAGTGTTGTCTTGTCTTTCTTTTTTGAATAGCTGAGTGGTTGGCTGTCTTCAATTATTTGAGTGCCCGTCTTGTCTTTTTGGAAAGCATCTTTTGACTTTTGAGCTGGCATCTTTTGAGTAGACATCTTTCGTCTTCTTTTGAGCTGGCATCTTTGAGTAGGAATCTTTACTTTTGAGCTGGCATCTTTTGAGTAGACCTCTTTCGTCTTCTTTTGAGCTGGCATCTTTGAGTAGGAATCTTTACTTTTGAGCTGGCATCTTTTGAGTAGACATCTTTCGTCTTCTTTTGAGCTGGCATCTTTGAGTAGGAATCTTTAGTAATCGAATTTTTGGCAAATCCGCAGCCATTAACGGATTTAATATGCCTTTACCAACCACCGTTTGAGATTGGGCTAGCATGTAGATTTGAACCGTTCTACATATGACGTTGTTGTGGAGAATTACTTCTCCAGTAAATTGGCTGTTTGAGAGCCATACTCCTTTGGGTTAGGAGCAAACCTTTTTAAAACGGATTTGATAAGTCTTTACCGGTAGCCGTTTGCTCCGGACTAGCTGTAGTTACCATTCACTACAGAGAACACTAGAAAGATAAGATAAGATATATACATTTTTTTATTTTATTTTTTTATAATTCAAAAGGGTCTTGAGCACAAGTCCCTCCCATAGGATCAGTGGAGGATCCTTCTGAGGAATGCTTGGAGTTTGATTTTGAGCTTCTCATTTGTTTCTGCATTTTTTTGAATTTTTGGAACTCCAGAAATTGCTTCATATCATCATCTTCTGAATCTGAGGAGTTGAAATTTATGACTGTTTTTGCCTTCTTTTGAGTCTTTACTTCTTTTGCAGGAGTTTTTGGTTCAGGCTTTGCTGGTTCTTTTGGAATTTGCTGAATTTCTTGTTGAAGTTTCTTTCCCGTTTGAATGTAATGCACCACTGCCTTCTCATTGCAGTAATCTTGAGTGTAACGGGTCCACCATTTGACCTTGAATTCTCTACCCAGACTGAGAGGGTAGTCACTGTTGTAGTGTCTAAATAATGTAAATGTCCAACAAAATATCCATGGGACTTTGAAAGATTTGTGGAATAGGAGGGCTTTTTTGAAATGTTCACCTCCCGTTCTTTGGACCCAAGTTTGGAAGGCCTTTAGAACAACTGGCGGAAGTATCTCTGGAACGCGTAGCCACCATTCATAGAACCAGATAGGAATAGTGTCAGCACAATTTGAGTGGAAGGTAAGGAACCATGAATGATTGAATGGCCTATAGAATAAGGTTCGAAACCAAGCCATTTGATAGTCTTGGTTGTATAACCTTTGGGAATGTAAGTAATTGAGAAGTCTTTTGTAGTCCAAATGCTGGACCAATCATTTGGTGGAATAACCTTCTTTATGACACATTTTGAATAAGAAATCAGTGAAGGAGTTTTTCTATCAGGAGTATGAGTGATTTCAGCTGACCCAGAGTCAACTAAGATCAACTCATAGAATTGTTGAGTTTTGAGGGGATCATCCAGCCAATAGGAGTTTGGCGGGAATAATTGATGAGTGTAGATTTGAAGTGTGTTGTAGTTGGGAGATTCTTTGAAGGTGGTCAAGCAGATGTGTTGAACACCAGATTTTGTGAAATATGGACTGTCTTGATCTTTTGGAGAAGTTTGAATCTGTGGAGTTGAATTTTGAGGTTTCTTGCTTTCTACTACTGATGAGTAAGTCAGAGCAGGGAAATCTTGGAGAATATGGAATTTGTTCGTTGATGAAGTTGCTGTTGTCAATTTTTTCATCTCATAATCCTTTGAAGTGCGAACTTTTGAATTGGGATCACCCATTTTTTCCTGTAAGAAATTCCCTAGTCAAAAAGTCTGGTAATGAATTGTCAGTACCTTTTAAATATTGAATATCAAAATCAAAGACAGAAAGTAAAGCTTGCCATCTAGCGAATATTTGTTTTGAAACCAGATTTTTTACGTCTTTTTCTAAAATGAATTTTGCAGATTGACAGTCTATTCTAAGGAGAAATTTTTTATTAAAAAGATCATCTTGAAATTTTAAAATACAATTAACAATTGAAAGCATTTCCTTTTTTATAGTATAGTAATTTTTTTGAGGTCCTAACCAGACACCAGAGTGATATCTGACTAGATCTTCTTTTGAAGAGTTTGGTAGCCGTTGTTTTAAAATACCACCGTAACCAATATTTGAACCATCAGTCTCAACAATCATGAAAGCATCAGGATGAGGAATATTAACGCAAGGTAAAGAATGAATAGTTCTTTTGATTTGTTTAACAATATCTGTATGAATTGAAGTCCAAGGTGGAGGATTTGTTTGAAGTCGTTGAAATAAAGGTGCACAAATTTGTCTCATTTTTGGAATAAAATCAGAAATATAATTTAAACAACCTAAAAATCTTTGGAGTTGAGTTTTGTCTTTAATTTCATCAGGAAATTTATCAGCAAAATCAATACTTCGATTTATAGGAATAATAGTACCTTGATTTATGAAGTGTCCAAGAAAACGAATATTGTTTTGAAATAATTTCATTTTTGTGGCTGAAAGAACTAAGCCATTTTTCTTTATAGTATATAAGAAAGTTTTCAAATGTTTAAAATGTTGATCAATGTTTTCAGAGAAAACTAATACATCATCAATATAAACAATCATAAACTTTGAATATGGATTCAGAATGTCATTCATTATCCTTTGGAATTCTGAAAGGGCGTTTTTGAGTCCAAAAGGCATTACATTCCATTCGTAATGGCCAAAGGGTACAGTAAAGGCGGTTTGTATCTGTCTATTTCAGCAACTTGAATTTGACATTGTTAGTGTATATGCCCTAGAGGCCATTACTGTATCATACTAGTTTGTATATTACTTAATGGAAGCTTGGGATATTCACCTTGTATATACAATCTTGCTCAAAATAGTAGTATGCTACTTGGTTTGTTTCTACTTCAATGTGTACATGTGTTTATTTTTGTATATCGCCTATACACATTAGTGGAGCCCTTAGGATCTTTGCTTGATTACCAGCGATGTGATGGCCGTCACACTAGTGGGGCTGGGTAATCTATGAGCACATCCTTATGCAGGTCCCTGGTCGCAGGACTATCGAGACAGGGCATCGATACTCCGGAGTAGACCAGCGCATGCGCTTCTCATCCCAGTGTGGGAGACGGTCTGTCCCACAGCCGTCAGTACGTCGTACTTGAGATAGTATGTGGGTGCTCATTAGGTTACGGGTACACTGGACAGGACTCGTCGGGAACTGACTAGTTGGTATTATGCCTATCGTCAGTTATCAGTTCCCAGGTGACATGAGTACAGCTTAGTCTGCTGACTTGACACTGTCACTTTGCCTCGAGTGTGTTCCCACTGTACTTTGATCACTACCCTACCACGGCTCAAAGGAGTCATGCAAACAGGTAGTGGTTGGGTGCAGTCCCGAAGCACTTGGAGGCAGTGACGGTTAGACAGGATTCGTTTCTCCCGGTATTGGGGGTTGACATCGCGCTGTGTCTAGGAGAGCCATTACACGAGTAGTCCCTGGCTAGGGCAAACGAGATATACTGGTAGGTTTCCAGTGTTATCTCAGGGTGTTTTGGGCTTCGCTCCGGCACGACTTGTACCGCTATTGGGGGACTGATGTTTACCGCCCCCTAGGCCCGCCATGCGATGTATCAGACGAACAGACCGGACTGTACGGAGAATGTCACACTCAGGCTCAGTAGGAGTTCAGATGGGTTTCGCCTCGTCGGTCTTCTTGTCGGCATTACCTGGGGACCGTTACGCACAGCTAGTGCCGCTTGCGGTCTGTGGTTAAACCCACTGCCAGCGTCGTGTCGAGTCTTTAGAGTCCCACACAGAAAGCTTTTCGCCTTTAGGCAAAAGAGTAGAGGTCGCATGGTATTGCGACAGGTCGCATGGTTTTGCGACAGGGTTCGGTCACATCCGTGCACTTGTGCATGTACAGTGTCCGGACAGTTTACACTAGCGGGCTTTGGTTTAAGCCAGATCCTAGTGTACCTTTTGGGATTGGATTTATCCAGTTTGCATTCGTGTTCCTCGGAGCGCGGATGCGGGTGCGTATGCACAGTTGACAGGGAGACAGAGGCAGCGGATTCTCATTAGGGTTGTTGACAGTTGACCGTTGACTATTTGACTTTTTGTTCAACCCTAATGAGAATATGATATGTGATTAACTATTATATTAATTAAGTATTATGGTGACATGGTTGTTGACTTGTTGACTTTTGTTGACTTGTTGACTTTGTTGACCGGTTGACTAGGCTTGACTAGTTGACCATCATGATAACCATAGCCATCATTTCATGGCAAAGACTTTTGTTTGCTTGCTCATTTGTGTAAAATGAGTGCATGAAATGATATGGTTATGGTTACTTCAACCATCACATAAGACTTTTTTTAGTATGATGAGTTATCATGACTTTGGATTATGAGAGGGTGAGAGACAAAAGAGTTGCTCATTCTTTCTTGCTCATTCTCTCTCTTGTTCTTGAGCTCTCTTGTTTTGCTCTCACCCTCTTGCTTTTTTTCCCTCTCTTTAATCTATGGTTCTCTTGTCTCATGAGTTGAGAATCAAGAACCATAGATAAAATCCCACACAAACTATTCTCTACTCATTCTAGTTCACAAGGTTTAGCAAACCGAGTGAACTAGTTTCTTCAAAGAACGAAGAAGGAGCCAAAGGTTGGAGCTTTCAGGTGGATCTATCTTCGGCGTACGGAGACGACGAGAAGAAGCCAATCCGGACCACCATCGGAGTTTGAAGACGAAGGAGTTCAAGACAAGCAAGGTATAACCCCCTAACCGAGTAGCTAGAAACTCGTAATTAGGTTGCTAGATAGATGTTTATCCAAGATCCGGGTTTTAGGTCCATGTTACCACCTCCGTAAAAATCGTTTTTTACCAAATTCCGCATTCCCGAAAGTACCGAGAGAGGTAGCATGGACTTACAGTGGTATCAGAGCCTAGTTAAACTCTATCTAGCATGTTAGCAAGTAACTAGAAGATCGATCAAAGAAAAAGTCCCGAAAACAAACCCCAAAAATTCGAGTTTCTGTCGATTTTTATACTGTTCAAAAGTTGATTATTTTCACACCTAAAATCGGCTCAGGGTTTTTAAAAGCCACTGTAGAAAAATCACCAAGTGATCCCCCTAAACGACCGCGGAAACGCGGCAATAGCCTGCTATTGCCGCGGTTCCGCGACCTCCTTGGCCCCTCTCTGGTGTTTCTTTGCTACAGTGTACTTGCAGGGGTATTTTGGGATTTTTGGAATATACATTTTCAACCCAGATTTTCCAGAACGAAAAATTTATTTTGGGGTCCTGAAAATCCGTATTTTTGATCGAACTTCTAAAAGACTTAAGCTAACGGGTTTTTCTGTAATGTGCTATTTGTATTGAACGTCTACTAATCGCTATATGTCGATTAGTGGGGGTTATACAAATCTGTGATCTGTAATGTTGCTGGAATGTGTATATGAATATGTTGGATTGTCGCGGGTGAATAGCCGGGGGTTGTGAGACGAGAGTTTTCTTTTCTTATGCCGAAGTGTCGAGTGGCCTACTCATGGAGATGAGGGAGGTTGCTACGCTTCGGGTACTTGGCGGGTAGTTTGCCGCACCCGTAGGGGTCTTAGGTGGGGTTTTGGCTATTCACCGCGACAGTGTAATCTGTTTTTCGTTACAGGCTCGTACGAATTGCAGATTCCTAGTATATCCAATGTATTCATCTGTGATCTGAAATGTTTATCATTGCAGTATATCTATATATGATATTATTTAGGCGTTGCTTATGTTTTACAGCCGCGCTAGCCCAGCCCCCGCTCTGTCGTTAGTTAAGTAACCTAACGGGTAATGACGGGGCCCCGTGGCGAATGCGAATGGCATAAGCGTACGTCATATTTTGGTTGTTTTCTGCAATGGTAGGATTAAATGATGGGACGCATTAAAAGAACTAATGCAAGAATATCACGCATTAAAAGAACTAATGCAAGATAATAAACCAAGTTAAAGTCGCTGGAACACTTTCGAAAAACCACTCGGTTCTTTTGAAAACCAACTTTTAAATGCGGAGCTTGAGCCACTCCTTTTAAAAGCTATCTCGTTCCATCGACCAAATCAAGTTCACTACGTTCACGGTTTTGCCAAAACCATTCGTAGCCCTCCGTCGTTTCGTATGAATATTCAATAGTATTCAAGCTGTGTTTGTTGACCTTCGTCAAGGCATAGTGATTGGTAGCTGTTGGGTATTCATATGTAGCATAGATAGATGCGTTGGTTTGGGACATTCGCATTACCTTGTTGACCTTCGTCAAGGGTATATACGGGTGGATTCAAATTAACCTGGATAATGACGGGCAGAACTTGACATGTGACTTATGATTTGTTGACCTTCGTCAAGGTCATAAGAGCATGGGGCAAAAATCCACATCGGGAGTTTCATAAGCACTGAAACTTGCTAGATTTGCATACCATTTGGAGTGTGATGATTCTGGTAGGATTCCTTCAGTTTCGTCACGCGATGATATTTGGATCCCGATCCTACTGTGAGTATATGCTACTCCTCGGGAAATTTCTCACTAAACGATCAATGCTATAAACCTAGTAGGTGCCTAGAAAGGTGTTAGCGGGGCTACGCCCCAGGGAAAAGAGGTTCTTTAATTAAGGAACTTCGCGAAAGCGTTGGAAAACCTCCCTCGAAGTACCGACACCGGCCTGGTTGAACGGTTAAGTAAGTATTGTGCGGTGGGATTGATCCCGACTAATTCTTCCTTTATGGTTTGAGGAGGGATTCGAGAAACAGTGGGAGCCATCCTGTTTAGACAAACTAAAAACCACTCTAAACTTGCAAGAGCATCATGCTGAGTGTTTCTTCTTCTCTCTCCTAATTGCAGCGACCAAATCGACATGACTGGACTTAAGTTACTCCTAGATAAAAACAAACTGACAGGGCCAAACTACAAAGATTGGCTCAGGAATGTCAAGATAGCAATCACTTACGACAAGCTGGGGTATCTTCTTACCACCAAAGCTCCCCCTACCCCTGGTCCCACTTCCAGCGTCGCGGATAAGGAAATCCGCAAGACTTGGGAGATTGATAGCGCGAAGGCCAAGTGCCTCGTACTTGCCTCGATGGACAACGAACATCAGAGGAGGCACGAGAATATGGACCTTGAATCCATATTTCTCCATACAAAAGAACTGTATGGAGAGCAATCTCGTATCGCAAGATACGAAGCGTCGAAAAAGTTATTTTCGGCAAGAATGGCCGTCGGATCATCAGTAGCCGAGCACGTGCTAAAGATGATCGGCTACATTGAGGAGCTCGCGGACCTAGGGATCACATTGGAGAGTGAACTATATACGGATATAGTTCTCCAGTCCCTTCCTTCCACTTACGCCCAGTTTATACTGAACTTCAACTTACAAGAAAAGGAGGTTGAACTTTCAGAGCTCCTCAACATGCTGAGGAGCGCAGAGGGCACCCTACAGAAAGATAGGGAAACATCCACTTTGTTTGTAGGAGGATCATCTTCTTCTAGGTCCAAGGCGAAAGCCAAGGGAAAGAAGAAGAAAGCCCCCGCCAAACCAAGGGGCGGTGTTAGTAAAGTGGATACGAAGGGAAAAGCTAAAGCAACAAAGATAGCGGGGAAGCTTGTGGATAAGGAAGAATGCTTCTATTGTCATAAGAAAGGACACTGGAAGAATGATTGCAGGGCTTGGAAAGCCAGGACACAGGAATTGAAGCAGGTTGCAGCTTCAGCTTCAGGTGTGTATGTTATTGAAAACTGTCTTTCAATAAACTCTACTTCCTGGGTATTGGATACCGGATCAGGATCTCATATCTGTAATTCTTTGCAGGCGTTGAGAAACCGTAGTGTTTTGAAAGCAGGTGACATGACCCTCAGAGTTGCGAACGGAGCTAGCATGGATGCTAAAGCCGTGGGGGACTATCACCTGGGAATGTCAGATGGACATGTTTTGGTTTTGCGTAATTGCTTTTTTGTACCCAACGCAACTTGTAATATCATTTCTGTATCTTTAGTTTCTAAAGAAGATTATGAATTTGCGTTTGTAAGTAATGTTGTAAACATTCACCTTAATCAAGTTCTGATTGGGTCAGGTACATTGAGTAATGGTATATACGTATTGAACCAACCACAGATTTTCAATGTCCAGAATACACACAAAAGAAAGTCTCCAGAAATAAATCAGACTTTCTTGTGGCATTGTAGACTGGGTCACATCAATGAGAGAAGGTTGACTAAGTTACATACAGAAGGATATTTGAATGCGTTCGAATATCAATCGTATGCCACTTGTCAATCCTGTCTCAAAGGAAAGATGACAAAGACTCCGTTTACTGGACGTGGAGTAAGAGCGAGCGAGCTCTTGGGACTCGTACACAGTGACGTGTGCGGTCCAATGTCTACACATGCGCGAAGCGGTTATTCTTACTTCATTACTTTTACGGATGACTTCTCAAGGTACGGTTATGTCTTCTTAATGAAACATAAGTCCGAAGCCTTTGGAAAATTCCAGGAGTATAAGAATGAAGTAGAAAAACAGACCGGCAAAAGTATTAAGATTCTAAGATCGGATCGAGGTGGAGAATACTTAAGTGCCGAGTTCCTGGACTATTTAAAAGAGAACGGAATTCTCTCTCAGCTTACTCCTCCATACACCCCGCAACATAACGGTGTATCGGAGAGACGGAACCGAACCCTATTGGATATGGTTCGGTCCATGATGAGTAACGCTGAGTTACCGCGATCATTCTGGGGATATGCACTAGAAGCAGCTGCGTATCTCTTGAACAAGGCTCCCACCAAGACTGTGCCTACCACCCCATATGAGATGTGGACTGGGAAGAAACCCTGTCTTAAGTATCTTAAGGTATGGAGATGTCCAGCTTTTGTAAAAAAGCAGCATGCGGACAAGCTTGAGGCACGTTCAGTACAGTGTAAGTTTGTGGGATACCCAAGGAACTCCAGGGGGTATCTTTTCTATTCCGCTGAGGAACAAAAGGTTTTTGTTTCTCAGCATGCCCGCTTCTTGGAAACTGAGTTTTTGGAAACCCAGATAAGTGGGAGCACAATAGAACTGGAAGAAGTTCCAGAACCACAGACTGTTACTGAAAGCTTAGTGGAACCAGAGGGTTCAACAGAACAGGACATTCCTACGCCGCTCCGCAGGAGTAGTAGGCAGACTCATCCGCCCGAGAGATACTACGGTTTTCTCATAGACGGGGATAGAGAGGATTGCATCATAGAATATGATGAGCCTACTAGCTTCCAGCAGGCCGTTCAGAGCGTTGACTCGGTGAAATGGCTGGATGCAATGCGGACCGAAATGGAGTCCATATACACCAACAAGGTATGGACGTTGGACATTGCTCCAGACGGGGTAAAACCCGTAGGATGCAAGTGGATCTTCAAAAGGAAGATTGGTGTAGATGGACAGGTTGAGACCTATAAAGCTAGGCTGGTAGCAAAGGGTTTTCGTCAAAGACCTGGCTTGGACTATGACGAAACCTTTTCTCCAGTAGCCATGCTGAAATCCATTCGGATCCTTCTTGCCATTGCTGCCTTCCACGATTATGAGATCTGGCAAATGGACGTAAAGACAGCTTTTCTAAATGGAAATTTAGAGGAGTGTGTCTATATGGACCAGCCAGAGGGTTTCATTCAGAGTGGGAGCAGCGGAAAGGTGTGCAAGTTGCTTAAGTCCATCTATGGACTAAAGCAGGCATCGCGGAGTTGGAACATCTGCTTTGATGAGACGGTCAAAGAATTTGGCTTTATCAAAAATCCAGATGAACCATGCATCTATAGTAGATTTATAGCGAGGACTGTAGTATTCCTCGTTTTATACGTGGATGACATTCTCTTAATAGGAAATGACATTCCTATGCTACAATCTGTCAAGGGGTTCTTGTCACACAGGTTCTCCATGAAAGACCTGGGTGATGCCTCATACATTCTGGGTATCCGGATCTACCGTGACAGATCCAAGAGAATATTAGGACTTTCTCAGTCCAGGTACATCGACACCGTGCTGAAAAGATTCAGTATGGAAGATTCCAAGCGCGGTAACCTACCGGCTTGTCACGGGATCACCCTCTCTAAAGAGATGTCTCCCAAGACTGATTTGGAGAGAGATCTTATGTCTATTATACCCTACGCTTCTGCGGTAGGCTCTATAATGTATGCGATGTTGTATACCAGACCGGATGTAGCTTATGCACTGAGTGTGGTAAGCCGGTATCAGTCAAACCCTGGGGAGAAACACTGGATAGCGGTAAAGAACATTCTCAAGTACCTGAGAAGGACTAAGGAGATGTTCTTGGTGTATGGCGGAAAAGACCTCCAGATCGAGGCCTTTGCTGACTCCAGCTTCCAGAGTGACAAGGATGATTCCAAGTCCATGTCGGGTTTTGTCTTTACCCTCAATGGAGGGGCGGTGTGTTGGAAGAGTTCCAAACAAGAAACCGTTGCAGACTCGACGATGGAAGCGGAATACATCGCTGCATCTGATGCCGCAAAAGAAGCTGTCTGGATGATGAAGTTCTTGAAAGAACTTCAGGTGGTTCCGTCCATTGTTGATCCAATACCTCTATATTGCGACAACAACGGGGCTATAGCTTTAGCGAAGGAACCTAGGTCCCATCAGAGATCCAGGCACATCTTGAGGCGGTATCACCTGATCAGGGAGATCGTAGATCGCCAAGAGATCGAGGTTCGGAGAGTCGCTTCAGAAGATAACACTGCAGATCCATTCACCAAGGCCCTGCCCCAGACTCAGTTCGAGCGGCTGATCGAGATGATAGGTCTTCGATACGCCAGTACATGGCCTTAGTGCAAGTGGGAGATTGTTAGTGTATATGCCCTAGAGGCCATTACTGTATCATACTAGTTTGTATATTATTTAATGGAAGCTTGGGATATTCACCTTGTATATACAATCTTGCTCAAAATAGTAGTATGCTACTTGGTTTGTTTCTACTTCAATGTGTACATGTGTTTATTTTTGTATATCGCCTATACACATTAGTGGAGCCCTTAGGATCTTTGCTTGATTACCAGCGATGTGATGGCCGTCACACTAGTGGGGCTGGGTAATCTATAAGCACATCCTTATGCAGGTCCCTGGTCGCAGGACTATCGAGACAGGGCATCGATACATCGGAGTAGACCAGCGCATGCGCTTCTCATCCCAGTATGGGAGACGGTCTGTCCCACAGCCGTCAGTACGTCGTACTTGAGATAGTATGCGGATGCTCGTTAGGTTACGGGTACACTGGACAGGACTCGTCGGGAACTGACTAGTTGGTATTATGCCTATCGTCAGTTATCAGTTCCCAGGTGATATGAGTACAGCTTAGTCTGCTGACTTGACACTGTCACTTTGCCTCGAGTGTGTTCCCACTGTACTTTGATCACTACCCTACCACGGCTCAAAGGAGTCGTGCAAATAGATAGTGGTTGGGTGCAGTCCCGAAGCACTTGGAGGCAGTGACGGTTAGACAGGATTCCTCTCTCCCGGTATTGGGGGTTGACATCGCGCTGTGTCTAGGAGAGCCATTACACGAGTAGTCTCTGGCCAGGGCAAACGAGATATACTGGTAGGTTTCCAGTGTTATCTCAGGGTGTTTTGGGCTTCGCTCCGGCACGACTTGTACCGCTATTGGGGGACTGACGTTTACCGCCCCCTAGGCCTGCCATGCGATGTATCAGACGAACAGACCGGACTGTACGGAGAATGTCACACTCAGGCTCAGTAGGAGTTCAGATGGGTTTCGCCTCGTCGGTCTTCTTGTCGGCATTACCTGGGGACCGTTACGCACAGCTAGTGCCGCTTGCGGTCTGTGGTTAAACCCACTGCCAGCGTCGTGTCGAGTCTTTAGAGTCCCACACAGAAAGCTTTTCTCCTTTAGGCAAAAGAGTAGAGGTCGCATGGTATTGCGACAGGTCGCATGGTTTTGCGACAGGGTTCGGTCACATCCGTGCACTTGTGCACGTACAGTGTCCGGACAGTTTACACTAGCGGGCTTTGGTTTAAGCCAGATCCTAGTGTACCTTTTGGGATTGGATTTATCCAGTTTGCATTCGTGTTCCTCGGAGCGCGGATGCGGGTGCGTATGCACAGTTGACAGGGAGACAGAGGCAGCGGATTCTCATTAGGGTTGTTGACAGTTGACCGTTGACTATTTGACTTTTTGTTCAACCCTAATGAGAATATGATATGTGATTAACTATTATATTAATTAAGTATTATGGTGACATGGTTGTTGACTTGTTGACTTTGTTGACTTGTTGACTTTTGTTGACTTGTTGACTTTGTTGACCGGTTGACTAGGCTTGACTAGTTGACCATCATGATAACCATAGCCATCATTTCATGGCAAAGACTTTTGTTTGCTTGCTCATTTGTGTAAAATGAGTGCATGAAATGATATGGTTATGGTTGCTTCAACCATCACATAAGACTTTTTTTAGTATGATGAGTTATCATGACTTTGGATTATGAGAGGGTGAGAGACAAAAGAGTTGCTCATTCTTTCTTGCTCATTCTCTCTCTTGTTCTTGAGCTCTCTTGTTTTGCTCTCACCCTCTTGCTCTTTTTCCCTCTCTTTAATCTATGGTTCTCTTGTCTCATGAGTTGAGAATCAAGAACCATAGATAAAATCCCACACAAACTATTCTCTACTCATTCTAGTTCACAAGGTTTAGCAAACCGAGTGAACTAGTTTCTTCAAAGAACGAAGAAGGAGCCAAAGGTTGGAGCTTTCAGGTGGATCTATCTTCGGCGTATGGAGACGACGAGAAGAAGCCAATCCGGACCACCATCGGAGTTTGAAGACGAAGGAGTTCAAGACAAGCAAGGTATAACCCCCTAACCGAGTAGCTAAAAACTCGTAGTTAGGTTGCTAGATAGATGTTTATCCAAGATCCGGGTTTTAGGTCCATGTTACCACCTCCGTAAAAATCGTTTTTTACCAAATTCCGCATTCCCGAAAGTACCGGGAGAGGTAGCATGGACTTACAGCCAAAAGCCAGATTTCATGTCAAACTTTGAAAAGATTTTTGCAATGCTTAAACGTTTTAATAAATCTCTTTTATTTGGAATAGGGTAACGAATCCAATGAAGAACCTTGTTGAGAGGTTTATAATTAATAACAAGCCTAGGGACACCACGCTCCTTTTCAGCTTGATTCATGACATAAAATGCTGCACAGCTCCAAGGTGATTTGGATGGCCGTATTAGCTCTTTATCTAAAAGAGTTTGAATTTCTTTTTTACAAACTTCTAATAGATCATGATTCATTTGAATGGGTCTTGCTTTTGTAGGAATATTTCTCTCTGAAAATTCCTTTTCATATGGTAATTCAACGATGTGCTTTTTTCTTTCCCAAAAAGCATTAGGAAGATCTGCACAGACTTCTCTTTTGAATAGATCTTCTAAATGTTGAATTTCTTGTTTTGTGTTGGGTAATTGTAAGTGCTCTTCAATTTGAGCATAAGACAAATCTTCTTTAAGAAAATTTATCTTATTCTGCTTCCTTTGAATAAGGTTGATATGTTGATAAATGGAGTTATTTTGCAAAGCATTTAACTCCTTTTGTCGAACAGGAATCAAGAATTTGAAATGTATAGTATTACCCATAATGTTAGTGTTGATACCTTTGTTATCAACAACAAAAGGGTAGATTTGAGTAAGGAATGGAGTGCCTAAGATAATATAGTGTTGAGATTTTCTACTACAATAAACTGATGTTTAAAGCAGTAATTTTGATTACATATTTCGGTCTTTGTCAACTTTCCTTTGATTCGAAGAGGAGAGTTGTTGGCTGCTATAAGGACTTCATTAGTAAAATTATAATATTTTGTTGGTATTAGACCATCTCTGATTCAGTTTTGATCTGCACCACTATCTAACATTGCAACAAAAGTTTGTTTGAAGTTTCCTATAGAAATAGTTAGATGAACTAACCACTTTTGAAATTGGAATTTCTCAATCGTAGAAATGAATTGAGAAGTAGAAGGTTGAGTAGAAGTAATATTTATTTCCTGTGGAGGAATAAATGCTTCATCATTTTCTTCTTCTTCTAGATAAGTTTCTTTTCCTTTGGAAAGTCTAGATTGAATAATTGCAATATGAGCTTCTAAAGAGAGATTTTTCATCTCTATATTGTTAGTAGTCTGTCTTAAAGACTTGACTTCTTCCTTTAGAATATGAATCTCTGTTTGCAATTCTCTGGTAGAGATGGACTTAATACCAGAGGTTTGATTCATAGGATATTTTTCAAAAACTTTTGATATACTGAAAGGTTGAATGATATTAAACTTCTCATCTTCTTGCAGAATTAAAGATTTTAATCTTTCAAAAAGTTCCTTTTGTTTGATAGGATCAAGTAATTGTTGAATCATATCAAAGATGAATTCTTTTGTATCAGAATTTATCTTCTTATTATCAGTAAAAGACTTAATCATATTAATCTGTTTACAGTGACAGTCATCCTGACTTTCACTAGAGGAATCATAATTGCCATTATCATCGTCAGTAATATAATTGATCTCAGAATAGATTTGCAATCTATCCTTTAATTTGTTTCTGATATTTTCTTCAATATCAGAAATGCCATCAATGATTTCATTTATCTTTCCTTTTCCTTTGCATCGACATTTGCTTGCAATATGGCCTTTCTTGCCATATTTAAAGCACTTGAAATCACTTGAATTCTTTTTTCTATTAAATCTCCTGAATTTCTTTGGGGAAAAAGAATCTTCTCTATATTCCTTTTTCTTAGAATATTTTTTTTGTGAAAAAGATTTTTGAAGGAATTTTTTCTTTCTTTCAGTGGAAGGAGCACTGATTCCAGTAATTTCAAAAGCTTGACAGAAAGATCCCATTTCTTTTCTCTTACTGCCATATTTAGCTTGGAATTTGAGTTCTTGGCAAGCTGCAAGGGCTTCTTTTTTGACAAAAGCAAAAAGTTGACCAAAGGTCATTGAAGAGAAATCAATTTGTTCTGTTCCTATTTCTTTTTGTAAATTAATCATAATTCTTTGGGAAAACAGAGTTGGTAAACCAGTAATGAATTTTTCTTTCCAGAATGGTGCAGTACTGTCTGTTCGTTTAAGAACATGAGTCAAAAACATGTCTTTGTACCACCTAAAGTCACTAAGTGTTGGACACCTAATGTTAGTAAGGAATATCTTTGAAGAAGCTAATTCTTCATGAGGATTTCCTACAAAGTGCATAGCTATGGTAACTATGAGGAAATCACTTGAATCGTTTTGGGTGGTAATTTCTCCTTGGGCATTTTCTACGTCTATAGTATGCTCAAGAATCGCTGTTTTGTCTTGCAAAGTCAAAGCATTGTCCCACCAATACTTTAACAGTCCAGTAAAACCAGTTATGAATAAACTCGCAATATCCTGTTCAGAACATCTTTTCATTTTGTATGCCAATTTGGCCATACCCATTTCTTGTAATGTGTTGAGTATTTCATACTCACTTTTTCCATCAATATTCCATTCATAAATGGAATTTCCATCATAATCTTTCGTATGGAATTTTGCTCTTTCTTCATACATAATGTCAGGAGGAGTAGGTCGTAGATAGTAGTCTTTAGTTCTACTACTGTTCCAATTTTTACGAGGTCTATTGAAATTTGGCCTCCTTCCTCTTCCAATTTTATTAATATCCTGATCAGAATTAATCTGTAAGATATCGTTTTCTACATTATTGATTTGTTGAACTTCAGAGTTGTCAGAGGAATCGGATTCTAATGAGGAATCTGGTTCTTCATTATCTTCTATTGTATCAATATTGTTGATTTTTGAAGGACCAGGAAGGTTCTTGTTAATTGAATCAAGTGTTTGATTCAATTTAGATAATAATGATTCGTTTTCAAACGTGAGCTTATTTTCTAAAGCTCTAGGAATACTTCTTGGTTGAAAATGTGGTAAAGAAGTACTGTGAGGGAATGTTGAACTTGTTGGTTTTGAAATGGCCTTAATGTCAGTAGATAAGGAATCTATTTGTGTTGAAATCGTGTGTAAAACTTGATTGGAGTAGTTATTCTGATGATATAATTTCTTGATATCATCCAAATTAACTTGATCATTTCCTCTAGGATCAATACTTTCACGACCCTTTTTGAAAGGTGTAGCTATGACTTCTCCTTCTTTGGAATGGAGTTTCAAGGTCTGTAAGGGAGGAGTGATAGCAATAATAGTAGTGCCATCTTGAAGTTGCCATTTCTTGTACAAACTTGTTTGTACATTAATAGCAGATTTTATGAATGGTTCAGAAATTTCATTTTTTGTAAAATAAAATTCTAACCAGTTTTCAAAATGAAAGGGAGCATGATATTTTTGAATATCTTTTATCCATTGAAGTCGAATCTTAGCTTGACAGTATGCATCAAGCTTAGAATACCATATGTAGTATTCTGATTCTTCTTTGAAATCTTTTTCAAGTTCTTCGATATCAATCTTAACACCAAGTTTAGTGATAACATTAATACCGTGGAATTCTCCATGCATCTGACTAGAATTAGGAGAATTATTAGGAGAAAAATTGAGTTCATTTGAAATGTCAGGAATAGGTGTTCGATTGTGAATCCTTACTGAAGGATCTTCTTGAGTAGAAGGAGTTTCTACTATGAAAGATCTAGATTCTCTAAATGAATTTCTAGGAATAGAGTAGGGTCTGATGGATCTCCTATTTTCATTGAGTGAGTTGAAACGAACCAGGACTGTACCATCTTGTTCTTCAACTATCTCTTGAATCTCTGTTCTCTCGAGATTTCTTGGTCTCTGAGGAACATCTATTTGAAAGGCTTCTGGAATGGTAATTTTATTCCATTTCAGACGTTTAGGAACAAAGGTCTTTGAATAGTCAGCATCAATTTGTAATAGTATTGTCTCATCAGTAAAGTTATTAACTAATTTGCATTTGGGATTAATAGCAGAACTCATTAATCGAAAGTAAATGCGATAAAAGATATTCAAAAATATCATGCTCCCTTTCATTTTGAAAACTGGTTAGAATTTTATTTTACAAAAAATGAAATTTCTGAACCATTCAAAAAATCTGCTATTAATGTACAAACAAGTTTGTACAAGAAATGGCAACTTCAAGATGGCACTACTATTACTGCTATCACTCCTCCCTTACAGACCTTGAAACTCCATTCCAAAGAAGGAGAAGTCATAGCTACACCTTTCAAAAAGGGTCGTGAAAGTATTGATCCTAGAGGAAATGATCAAGTTAATTTGGATGATATCAAGAAATTATATCATCAGAATAACTACTCCAATCAAGTTTTACACACGATTTCAACACAAATAGATTCCTTATCTACTGACATTAAGGCCATTTCAAAACCAACAAGTTCAACGTTCCCTCACAGTACTTCTTTACCACATTTTCAACCAAGAAGTATTCCTAGAGCTTTAGAAAATAAGCTCACGTTTGAAAACGATTCATTATTATCTAAATTAAATCAAACACTTGATTCAATTAACAAGAACCTTCCTTGTCCCTCAAAAATCAACAATATTGATACTATAGAAGATAAGGAAGAATCAGATTCAGATTCCTCATTATCTTCTGATTCATCTGACAACTCTGTCGTTCAACAAATCAATAATGTTGAAAATGATATCTTACAGAATAACTCTAATCAGGATATTAATAAAATTGGAAGAGGAAAATGCCCAAGGAGAAATTACTACCCAAAACGATTCTAGTGATTTCCTCATAGTTACGATAGCTATGCACTTTGTAGGAAATCCTCATGAAGAATTAGCTTCTTCAAAGATATTCCTTACTAACATTAGGTGTCCAACACTTAGTGACTTCAGGTGGTACAAAGACATGTTTTTGACTCATGTTCTTAAACGAACAGACAGTACTGCACCATTCTGGAAAGAAAAATTCATTACCAGGTTACCAACTCTGTTTTCCCAAAGAATTATGATCAATTTACAAAAGGAAATGGGAACAGAACAAATTGATTTCTCTTCAATGACCTTTGGTCAACCTTTTGCTTTTGTCAAAAAAGAAGCCCTTGCAGCTTGTCAAGAGCTCAAATTCCAAGCTAAATATGGCAGTAAGAGAAAAGAAATAGGATCTTTCTGTCAAGCTAAGATTCGACTACAATGGATAAAAGATATTCAAAAATATCATGCTCCCTTTCATTCTGTCAAGCTTTTGGAATTACTGGAATCAGTGCTCCTTCCACTGAAAGAAAGAAAGAATTCCTTCAAAAATCTTTTTCACAAAAAAGATATTCTAAGAAAAAGGAATATAGAGAAGATTCCTTTTCCCCAAAGAAATTCAGGAGATTTAATAGAAAAAAGAATTCAAGTGATTTCAAGTGCTTTAAATGTAGCAAGAAAGGCCATATTGCAAGCAAATGTCGAAGCAAAGGAAAAGGAAAGATAAATGAAATCATTGATGGCATTTCTGATATTGAAGAAAATATCAGAAACAAATTAAAAGATAGATTGCAAATCTATTCTGAGATCAATTATATTACTGACGATGATAATGGCAATTATGATTCCTCTAGTGAAAGTCAGGATGACTGTCACTGTAAACAGATTAATATGATTAAGTCTTCTACTGATAATAAGAAGATAAATTCTGATACAAAAGAATTCATCTTCGATATAATTCAACAATTACCTGATCCTATCAAACAAAAGGAACTTTTTGAAAGATTAAAATCTTTAATTCTGCAAGAAGATGAGAAGTTTAATATCATTCAACCTTTCAGTATATCAAAAGTTTTTGAAAAATATCCTATGAATCAAACCTCTGGTATTAAGTCCATCTCTACCAGAGAATTGCAAACAGAGATTCATATTCTAAAGGAAGAAGTCAAGTCTTTAAGACAGACTACTAACAATATAGAGATGAAAAATCTCTCTTTAGAAGCTCATATTGCAATTATTCAATCTAGACTTTCCAAAGGAAAACAAACTTATCTAGAAGAAGAAGAAGAAGAAGAAGCATTTATTCCTCCACAGGAAATAAATATTAGTTCTACTCAACCTTCTACTTCTCAATTCATTTCCACGATTGAGAAATTCCAATTCCAAAAATGGTTAGTTCATCTAACTATTTCTATAGGAAACTTCAAACAAACCTTTGCTGCAATGTTAGACAGTGGTGCAGATCAAAGCTGCATCAGAGATGGTCTAATACCAACAAAATATTATAGTTTTACTAATGAAGTTCTTATAGCAGCCAACAACTCTCCTCTTCGAATCAAAGGAAAGTTGACAAAAACCGAGATATGTAATCAAAACTACTGCTTTAAACATCAGTTTATTGTAGTAGAAAATCTCAACACTGATATTATCTTAGGCACACCATTCCTTACTCAGATTTACCCTTTTGTTGTTGATAACAATGGTATCAGCACTAACATTATGGGTAATACTATACATTTCAAATTCTTGATTCCTGTTCGACAAAAGGAGTTAAATGCTTTGCAAAATAACTCCATTTATCAACATATCAACCTTATTCAAAGGAAGCAGAATAAGATAAATTTTCTTAAAGAAGATTTGTCTTATGCTCAAATTGAAGAGCACTTACAATTACCCAACACAAAACAAGAAATTCAACAGTTAGAAGATCTATTCAAAAGAGAAGTCTGTACAGATCTTCCTAATGCTTTTTGGGAAAGAAAAAAGCACATTGTTGAATTACCATATGAAAAGGAATTTTCAGAGAGAAATATTCCTACAAAAGCAAGACCCATTCAAATGAATCATGATCTATTAGAAGTTTGTAAAAAAGAAATTCAAACTCTTTTAGATAAAGAGCTAATACGGCCATCCAAATCACCTTGGAGCTTTGCAGCATTTTATGTCATGAATCAAGCTGAAAAGGAGCGTGGTGTCCCTAGGCTTGTTATTAATTATAAACCTCTCAACAAGGTTCTTCAATGGATTCGTTACCCTATTCCAAATAAAAGAGATTTATTAAAACGTTTAAGCATTGCAAAAATCTTTTCAAAGTTTGACATGAAATCTGGCTTTTGGCAAATTCAAGTTGCTGAAAAGGACAGATACAAAACCGCCTTTACTGTACCCTTTGGCCATTACGAATGGAATGTAATGCCTTTTGGACTCAAAAACGCCCCTTCAGAATTCCAAAGGATAATGAATGACATTCTGAATTCATATTCAAAGTTTATGATTGTTTATATTGATGATGTATTAGTTTTCTCTGAAAACATTAATCAACATTTTAAACATTTGAAAACTTTCTTATATACTATAAAGAAAAATGGCTTAGTTCTTTCAGCCACAAAAATGAAATTATTTCAAAACAATATTCGTTTTCTTGGACGTTTCATAAATCAAAAAACTATTCATTCTTTACCTTGCATTGATATTCCTCATCCTGATGCTTTCATGATTGTTGAGACTGATGATTCAAAAGATACTGAGAAAATAGCTCACTATACCTCAGGAACATATAAAACCGCGATTTCAACAATTGACGCTGAAATCATGGCTTGTATTTACACGCTTGACAAATTCAAGATTTTCATCCTTGATAAATCTGAATTCACTCTTAGAATTGATTGTCAGGCTATTATGAATTTCTACAATAAACTGAATAATAATAAATTATCCTGAAATCGTTGGGTTAACTTTGTGGATTATTCATGCAGGATCCAAGTTACCATTGAGCATGTAAAAGGAAAGATAATTCAGGAGCTGACGTTTATTACCTCTAACTCTGTTTATATGTTTCAATGTAGCCACAAAGGTAACAACAACAAAAATATGAAGTTCGGAAGGATTACCCTCCCTTTACTTCAAGCAAATGACGACAAATCTTATAAAGTCGCAAAAGAGTTATCAGTTGATGAGCAACAACAGTGTATTCTTAACGCACTGTGGATAGCAAGAACACCACAAGAGAAATTAAAAGCTCTTAGTGCTCTTACATATTATTTTACAAAAATTATTACAAAGCCCACTTCAAAGAATTTTACTCATTATGTACTCTTCAACGGCCCAAAGCCCGGAGTCTATATCAATTATGGTTCTTTGATGAATACAGTCGGCAACAGAAAAGACTGTAGATGGAAAGGTTATTACAACCTTGAAGAAGCATTGAGGGATTTTTCGCTCTCAAACAATAATGTTCGTAACTTCTTTGTGGAAGACGAACATGATAAAGAGCAATTAAAGCTCATAGAGATCTTGAAATCTCAAATTGGTAGTTCATCACCAATTAAAATAAATGATGAACCTAGTCCTTTTCAAACGGTAAAAGGTAAAGACATCTCAAATCCGTTGATGGTTGATTTACCAAAAATCATAGTAGATCCGTTGGGATCCCCAATTCAAATAAGTGAGGATGAGAGTTCCACTAAAATGAGTGAGTATAAAAAAGAAAATGAGCGTTTCAATTCGCAGGTTAAAAGGCTGAAGAAAGAAAATCTTTATTTCAAGGAGATGGCCAGAAAAACTCAAGAAGCTTATTCTTCAGTTACTCACAATATTGAAGATTATGTCGAAGAAATTGCCAGATTGAATGACATAATTTATCATTTGGAGGCACAATTAAGAATGGAACCTATTCCCTTCCTACAATTCAAGAAAAGGATGACATTAAGTCATTCATTCCGACAAAATTTCTTGGAAAAACTTCCTTATGAAATCCAAGAAAAAATCAAAGATATGGCAGAAAAATCACATTACGATAAACTCATAGAACTCCAGAATATTCTAAAGAAGAATGCAGTAACAGACAGGTGGTACACTCATAACAATGTTGTTCAAGAAGTAATTCAGTTCTTCGATCTGCAGCCCTTACTTTTGAATATTACATTCAATGAAGGAGCGATGCCATACTTATTAAAAAATCTTCAGGATTTTTATTGGGCAGGTATGATTAGGAAAATTGTTATTCTTGACAGAATCCCTGATTTCTTTGGAGAAAAAATTTATAACGCTATCAGAGAATTTGCCCCTGAAGGAAAATATTACTTAACAATATTTTCAACATTCCCACATCAAGAAAGCAGGATCTTCTATCCCGTAGAAAGAATTATAATAATGTCCTCTTTACATATACCCTTGGGAGGATTCAGAGCTCAATATGATTTCAAGGACATCAATGATCGATCAAAATATTTCAAGTTCCGAAGAAATCTGAAAGACGTCGATTTAACAAATTTGGAATTGTTAGCTGAATCCAGTACTACAAAACTCTTCTCATATATCTATGGACAAGAAGATGGAGAAGAAGATCAGTTTGAAGAACCAGCAAATCCAATGAATCTTCCACCCTAATAATTGAAAAGCAAGGACAGCTCAAAAGAAAAAGAAAGATGCCTACTCAAAAGATGCCAACTCAAAAGAAGACAAAAGATGCCTACTCAAAAGATGCCAGCTCAAAAGAAGACAAAAGATGCCTACTCAAAAGATGCCAGCTCAAAAGAAAACAAAAAATGCCTACTCAAAAGATGCCAGCTCAAAAGAAAAAGAAAGATGCTTTCTAAAAAGAAGACAAGACGGCAACTCAAATAATTGAAGAAGAAGACAAGACGGCCACTCAAATAATTGAAGACAGCCAACCACTCAGCTATTCAAAAAAGAAAGACAAGACAACACTAAAAGATTCGTGCTGATCTAAAGAGCATTCAAGAGGAGCATTCAAGTCTATATAAACATAACTCATTCATGTAACAAGACAGAGGTTTTTGGAGAGGTTTTAGAGAGAGAGTTCAGACTTTGTAAACTTTACTCTTTGCTTCTGTATCCAAATACTTTCAATTCAAATAAAGATCAAAGCCAGTTCTCATTCCATCTTCTTGTTTACTTTGTTTTATGATCTGCCCCCCTTTTGGTATCGCAGGATCATAAAACAAAGTAAACAAGAAGATGGAATGAGAACTGGCTTTGATCTTTATTTGAATTGAAAGTATTTGGATACAGAAGTAAAGAGTAAAGTTTACAAAGTCTGAACTCTCTCTCTAAAACCTCTCCAAAAACCTCTGTCTTGTTACATGAATGAGTTATGTTTATATAGACTTGAATGCTCCTCTTGAATGCTCTTTGGATCAGCACGAATCTTTTAGTGTTGTCTTGTCTTTCTTTTTTGAATAGCTGAGTGGTTGGCTGTCTTCAATTATTTGAGTGCCCGTCTTGTCTTTTTGGAAATCATCTTTTGACTTTTGAGCTGGCATCTTTTGAGTAGACATCTTTCGTCTTCTTTTGAGCTGGCATCTTTGAGTAGGAATCTTTAATTTTGAGCTGGCATCTTTTGAGTAGACCTCTTTCGTCTTCTTTTGAGCTGGCATCTTTGAGTAGGAATCTTTACTTTTGAGCTGGCATCTTTTGAGTAGACATCTTTCGTCTTCTTTTGAGCTGGCATCTTTGAGTAGGAATCTTTAGTAATCGAATTTTTGGCAAATCCGCAGCCATTAACGGATTTAATATGCCTTTACCAACCACCGTTTGAGATTGGGCTAGCATGTAGATTTGAACCGTTCTACATATGACGTTGTTGTGGAGAATTACTTCTCCAGTAAATTGGCTGTTTGAGAGCCATACTCCTTTGGGTTAGGAGCAAACCTTTTTAAAACGGATTTGATAAGTCTTTACCGGTAGCCGTTTGCTCCGGACTAGCTGTAGTTACCATTCACTACAGAGAACACTAGAAAGATAAGATAAGATATATACATTTTTTTATTTTTTATTTTTATAATTCAAAAGGGTCTTGAGCACAAGGCCCTCCCATAGGATCAGTGGAGGATCCTTCTGAGGAATGCTTGGAGTTTGATTTTGAGCTTCTCATTTGTTTCTGCATTTTTTTGAATTTTTGGAACTCCAGAAATTGCTTCATATCATCATCTTCTGAATCTGAGGAGTTGAAATTTATGACTGCTTTTGCCTTCTTTTGAGTCTTTACTTCTTTTGCAGGAGTTTTTGGTTCAGGCTTTGCTGGTTCTTTTGGAATTTGCTGAATTTCTTGTTGAAGTTTCTTTCCCGTTTGAATGTAATGCACCACTGCCTTCTCATTGCAGTAATCTTGAGTGTAACGGGTCCACCATTTGACCTTGAATTCTCTACCCAGACTGAGAGGGTAGTCACTGTTGTAGTGTCTAAATAATGTAAATGTCCAACAAAATATCCATGGGACTTTGAAAGATTTGTGGAATAGGAGGGCTTTTTTGAAATGTTCACCTCCCGTTCTTTGGACCCAAGTTTGGAAGGCCTTTAGAACAACTGGCGGAAGTATCTCTAGAACGGGGCCAAAACGTAGCCACCATTCATAGAACCAGATAGGAATAGTGTCAGCACAATTTGAGTGGAAGGTAAGGAACCATGAATGATTGAATGGCCTATAGAATAAGGTTCGAAACCAAGCCATTTGATAGTCTTGGTTGTATAACCTTTGGGAATGTAAGTAATTGAGAAGTCTTTTGTAGTCCAAGTGCTGGACCAATCATTTGGTGGAATAACCTTCTTTATGACACATTTTGAATAAGAAATCAGTGAAGGAGTTTTTCTATCAGGAGTATGAGTGATTTCAGCTAACCCAGAGTCAACTAAGATCAACTCATAGAATTGTTGAGTTTTGAGGGGATCATCCAGCCAATAGGAGTTTGGCGGGAATAATTGATGAGTGTAGATTTGAAGTGTGTTGTAGTTGGGAGATTCTTTGAAGGTGGTCAAGCAGATGTGTTGAACACCAGATTTTGTGAAATATGGACTGTCTTGATCTTTTGGAGAAGTTTGAATCTGTGGAGTTGAATTTTGAGGTTTCTTGCTTTCTACTACTGATGAGTAAGTCAGAGCAGGGAAATCTTGGAGAATATGGAATTTGTTCGTTGATGAAGTTGCTGTTGTCAATTTTTCATCTCATAATCCTTTGAAGTGCGAACTTTTGAATTGGGATCACCCATTTTTTCCTGTAAGAAATTCCCTAGTCAAAAAGTCTGGTAATGAATTGTCAGTACCTTTTAAATATTGAATATCAAAATCAAAGACAGAAAGTAAAGCTTGCCATCTAGCGAATATTTGTTTTGAAACCAGATTTTTTACGTCTTTTTCTAAAATGAATTTTGCAGATTGACAGTCTATTCTAAGGAGAAATTTTTTATTAAAAAGATCATCTTGAAATTTTAAAATACAATTAACAATTGAAAGCATTTCCTTTTTTATAGTATAGTAATTTTTTTGAGGTCCTAACCTGACACCAGAGTGATATCTGACTAGATCTTCTTTTGAAGAGTTTGGTAGCCGTTGTTTTAAAATACCACCGTAACCAATATTTGAACCATCATTCTCAACAATCATGAAAGCATCAGGATGAGGAATATTAACGCAAGGTAAAGAATGAATAGTTCTTTTGATTTGTTTAACAATATCTGTATGAATTGAAGTCCAAGGTGGAGGATTTGTTTGAAGTCGTTGAAATAAAGGTGCACAAATTTGTCTCATTTTTGGAATAAAATCAGAAATATAATTTAAACAACCTAAAAATCTTTGGAGTTGAGTTTTGTCTTTAATTTCATCAGGAAATTTATCAGCAAAATCAATACTTCGATTTATAGGAATAATAGTACCTTGATTTATGAAGTGTCCAAGAAAACGAATATTGTTTTGAAATAATTTCATTTTTGTGGCTGAAAGAACTAAGCCATTTTTCTTTATAGTATATAAGAAAGTTTTTAAATGTTTAAAATGTTGATCAATGTTTTCAGAGAAAACTAATACATCATCAATATAAACAATCATAAACTTTGAATATGGATTCAGAATGTCATTCATTATCCTTTGGAATTCTGAAGGGGCGTTTTTGAGTCCAAAAGGCATTACATTCCATTCGTAATGGCCAAAGGGTACAGTAAATGCTGTTTTGTATCTGTCTTTTTCAGCAACTTGAATTTGCCAAAAGCCAGATTTCATGTCAAACTTTGAAAAGATTTTTGCAATGCTTAAACGTTTTAATAAATCTCTTTTATTTGGAATAGGGTAACGAATCCATTGAAGAACCTTGTTGAGAGGTTTATAATTAATAACAAGCCTAGGGACACCACGCTCCTTTTCTGCTTGATTCATGACATAAAATGCTGCACAGCTCCAGGTGATTTGGATGGCCGTATTAGCTCTTTATCTAAAAGAGTTTGAATTTCTTTTTTACAAACTTCTAATAGATCATGATTCATTTGAATGGGTCTTGCTTTTGTAGGAATATTTCTCTCTGAAAATTCCTTTTCATATGGTAATTCAACGATGTGCTTTTTTCTTTCCCAAAAAGCATTAGGAAGATTTGCACAGACTTCTCTTTTGAATAGATCTTCTAACTGTTGAATTTCTTGTTTTGTGCTGGGTAATTGTAAGTGCTCTTCAATTTGAGCATAAGACAAATCTTTTTTAAGAAAATTTATCTTATTCCGCTTCCTTTGAATAAGGTTGATATGTTGATAAATGGAGTTATTTTGCAAAGCATTTAACTCTTTTTGTCGAACAGGAATCAAGAATCTGAAATGTATAGTATTACCCATAATATTAGTGCTGATACCTTTGTTATCAACAACAAAAGGGTAAATTTGAGTAAGGAATGGAGTGCCTAAAATAATATCAGTGTTGAGATCTTCTACTACAATAAACTGATGTTTAAAGCAGTAATTTTGATTACATATTTCGGTCTTTGTCAACTTTCCTTTGATTCGAAGAGGAGAGTTGTTGGCTGCTATAAGGACTTCATTAGTAAAATTATAATATTTTGTTGGTATTAGACCATCTCTGATGCAGCTTTGATCTGCACCACTATCTAACATTGCAACAAAAGTTTGTTTGAAGTTTCCTATAGAAATAGTTAGATGAACTAACCACTTTTGAAATTGGAATTTCTCAATCGTAGAAATGAATTGAGAAGTAGAAGGTTGAGTAGAAGTAATATTTATTTCCTGTGGAGGAATAAATGCTTCATCATTTTCTTCTTCTTCTAGATAAGTTTCTTTTCCTTTGGAAAGTCTAGATTGAATAATTGCTATATGAGCTTCTAAAGAGAGATTTTTCATCTCTATATTTTTAGTAGTCTGTTTTAAAGACTTGACTTCTTCCTTTAGAATATGAATCTCTGTTTGCAATTCTCTGGTAGAGATTGACTTAATACCAGAGGTTTGATTCATAGGATATTTTTCAAAAACTTTTGATATACTGAAAGATTGAATGATATTAAACTTCTCATCTTCTTACAGAATTAAAGATTTTAATCTTTCAAAAAGTTCCTTTTGTTTGATAGGATAAGGTAATTGTTGAATCATATCAAAGATGAATTCTTTTGTATCAAAATTTATCTTCTTATTATCAGTAGAAGACTTAATCATATTAATCTGTTTACAGTGACAGTCATCCTGACTTTCACTAGAGGAATCATAATTGCCATTATCATCGTCAGTAATATAATTGATCTCAGAATAGATTTGCAATCTATCCTTTAATTTGTTTCTGATATTTTCTTCAATATCAGAAATGCCATCAATGATTTCATTTATCTTTCCTTTTCCTTTGCTTCGACATTTGCTTGCAATATGGCCTTTCTTGCCACATTTAAAGCACTTGAAATCACTTGAATTCTTTTTTCTATTAAATCTCCTGAATTTCTTTGGGGAAAAGGAATCTTCTCTATATTCCTTTTTCTTAGAATATCTTGTTTGTGAAAAAGATTTTTGAAGGAATTTTTTCTTTCTTGCAGTGGAAGGAGCACTGATTCAAGTAATTCCAAAAGCTTGACAGAAAGATCCCATTTCTTTTCTCTTACTGCCATATTTAGCTTGGAATTTGAGTTCTTGGCAAGCTGCAAGGGCTTCTTTTTTGACAAAAGCAAAGAGTTGACCAAAGGTCATTGAAGTGAAATCAATCTGTTCTGTTCCCATTTCCTTTTGTAAATTAATCATAATTCTTTGGGAAAACAGAGTTGGTAAATCAGTAATGAATTTTTCTTTCCAGAATGGTGCAGTACTATCTGTTCGTTTAAGAACATGAGTCAAAAACATGTTTTTGTACCACCTAAAGTCACTAAGTGTTGGACACCTAATGTTAGTAAGGAATATCTTTAAAGAAGCTAATTCTTCATGAGGATTTCCTACAAAGTGCATAGCTATGGTAACTATGAGGAAATCACTTGAATCGTTTTGGGTGGTAATTTCTCCTTGGGCATTTTCTACGTCTATAGTATGCTCAAGAATCGCTGTTTTGTCTTGCAAAGTCAAAGCATTGTCCCACCAATACTTTAACTGTCCAGTAAAACCAGTTATGAATAAACTCGCAATATCCTGTTCAGAACATCTTTTCATTTTGTATGCCAATTTGGCCATACCCATTTCTTGTAATGTGTTGAGTATTTCATACTCACTTTTTCCATCAATATTCCATTCATAAATGGAATTTCCATCATAATCTTTCGTATGGAATTTTGCTCTTTCTTCATACATAATGTCAAGAGGAGTAGGTCGTGGATAGTAGTCTTTAGTTCTACTACTGTTCCAATTTTTACGAGGTCTATTGAAATTTCAGGTAGTTTTGATTCTTGAATAGTGTATTGAATGGTAACTACTCAACACATTATAAGAAATGGGTATGTAAGAGCTGATTCTTCCTTATAATTGAATGAATAGTTCTTTTGATTCAAGAAAAGGATGACATTAAGTCATTCATTCCGACAAAATTTCTTGGAAAAACTTCCTTATGAAATTCAAGAAAAAATCAAAGATATGACAGAAGCAAAGAGTAAAGTTTACAAAGTCTGAACTCTCACTAGAGTTGTTGGATACTATGTTGAGTAGAAATGAATTTGAGCATAAGACAAGACGGCCACTCAAATCAACAATATTGAATGAAATTACCATTCCAGAAGCCTTTCAAATAGATGTTCCTCAGAGACCAAGAAATATTAACGGATTTGATATGCCTTTTCCAACCACCTTGGACTTCAATTCATACAGATATTGTTAAACAAATCAAAAGAACTATTCATTCTTTATCATGCTCCCTTTCATTTCGGTTATATGCGATATGACCGGATCGTTAAATCAAGTGTTGATTTAATGATTTAATGCATAATTATATATTTGATATATTACTTTGCATTGACTAGTATTGGTTCACTTTAAATGGATTTTCTCACTTGAATTGTGCACATTGTATATGTGATATACTTTTGTGCACTTGATTGTATCATATTTGATGATACATGTTAACTTGGTTAAGTGTAAGATTAAACCATGGTTGAGTTTATGAGATATTCTAAGAAAAAGGAATATAGAGAAGATTCCTTTTCCCCAAAGAAATTCAGGAGATTTAATAGAAAAAAGAATTCAAGTGATTTCAAGTGCTTTAAATGTGGCAAGAAAGGCCATATTGCAAGCAAATGTCGAAGCAAAGGAAAAGGAAAGATAAATGAAATCATTGATGGCATTTCTGATATTGAAGAAAATATCAGAAACAAAATTAAGGATAGATTGCAAATCTATTCTGAGATCAATTATATTACTGACGATGATAATGGCAATTATGATTCCTCTAGTGAAAGTCAGGATGACTGTCACTGTAAACAGATTAATATGATTAAGTCTTCTACTGATAATAAGAAGATAAATTCTGATACAAAAGAATTCATCTTTGATATGATTCAACAAGATGATTTACCAAAAATCATAGTAGATCCGTTGGAATGTCTAAGCCATGTAGACTGTTATTGTAGTGCTTTAAACATGGCTTTACGTGATAAACGTCTACGAAAATACAAATCGTCAATTTTAAGTTATGAATTCTCACCCTCTGCATATTAACGGATTTAATATTTATCAAGGTCAGGATCATAAAACAAAATAAACAAGAAGATGGAATGAGAACTGGCTTTGATCTTATTTGAATTAAAAGTATTTGGATACAGAAGTAAAGAGTGGAATTTACAAAGTCTGAACTCTCTCTCTAAAACCTCTCCAAAAACCTCTGTCTTGTTACATGAATGAGTTGTCTTTATATAGACTTGAATGCTCCTCTTGAATGCTCTTTGGATCAGCACGAATCATTTAGTGCTGTCTTGTCATTCTTTTTTGAATAGCTGAGTGGTTGGCTGTCTTCAATTATTTGAGTGGCCGTCTTGTTTTCTTCTTCAATTATTTGAGTTGCCGTCTTGTCTTCTTTTTAGAAAGCATCTTTCTTTTTCTTTTGAGCTGGCATCTTTTGAGTAGGCATTTTTTGTTTTCTTTTGAGCTGGCATCTTTTGAGTAGGCATCTTTTGTCTTCTTTTGAGTTGGCATCTTTTGAGTAGGCATCTTTCTTTTTCTTTTGAGCTGTCCTTGCTTTTCAATTATTGGGGTGGAAGATTCATTGGATTTGCTGGTTCTTCAAACTGATCTTCTTCTCCATCTTCTTGTCCATAGATATATGAGAAGAGTTTTGTAGTACTGGATTCAGCTAACAATTCCAAATTTGTTAAATCGACGTCTTTCAGATTTCTTCGGAACTTGAAATATTTTGATCGATCATTGATGTCCTTGAAATCATATTGAGCTCTGAATCCTCCATAGACTTGAATGCTCCTCTTGAATGCTCTTTGGATCAGCACGAATCTTTTAGTGTTGTCTTGTCTTTCTTTTTTGAATAGCTGAGTGGTTGGCTGTCTTCAATTATTTGAGTGCCCGTCTTGTCTTTTTGGAAAGCATCTTTTGACTTTTGAGCTGGCATCTTTTGAGTAGACATCTTTCGTCTTCTTTTGAGCCGGCATCTTTGAGTAGGAATCTTTACTTTTGAGCTGGCATCTTTTGAGTAGACCTCTTTCGTCTTCTTTTGAGCTGGCATCTTTGGGTAGGAATGTTTACTTTTGAGCTGGCATCTCTGAGGAACATCAATTTGAAAGGCTTCTGGAATGGTAATTTCATTCCATTTCAGGCTTTGAAATGTCAGGAATATCTATTTTGTGAAAAGGATTTTTGGAGAAATTTTTTATTAAAAAGATCATCTTGAAATTTTAAAATACAATTAGAGGAAGGAAACCAAATTTCAATAGACCTCGTAAAAATTGGAACAGTAGTAGAACTAAAGACTACTATCCACGATCTACTCCTCCTGACATTATGTATGAAGAAAGAGCAAAATTCCATACGAAAGATTATGATGGAAATTCCATTTATGAATGGAATATTGATGGAAAAAGTGAGTATGAAATACTCAACACATTACAAGAAATGGGTATGGCCAAATTGGCATACAAAATGAAAAGATGTTCTGAACAGGATATTGCGAGTTTATTCATAACTGGTTTTACCGGACAGTTAAAGTATTGGTGGGACAATGCTTTGACTTTGCAAGACAAAACAACAATTCTTGAGCATACTATAGACGTAGAAAATGCCCAAGGAGAAATTACGACCCAAAACGATTCTAGTGATTTCCTCATAGTTACGATAGCTATGCACTTTGTAGGAAATCCTCATGAAGAATTAGCTTCTTCAAAGATATTCCTTACTAACATTAGGTGTCCAACACTTAGTGACTTCAGGTGGTACAAAGACATGTTTTTGACTCATGTTCTTAAACGAACAGATAGTACTGCACCATTCTGGAAAGAAAAATTCATTACTGGTTTACCAACTCTGTTTTCCCAAAGAATTATGATTAATTTACAAAAGGAAATGGAAACATAACAGATTGATTTCACTTCAATGACCTTTGGTCAACTCTTTGCTTTTGTCAAAAAAGAAGCCCTTGCAGCTTGCCAAGAACTCAAATTCCAAGCTAAATATGGCAGTAAGAGAAAAGAAATGGGATCTTTCTGTCAAGCTTTTGGAATTACTGGAATCAGTGCTCCTTCCACTGAAAGAAAGAAAAAATTCCTTCAAAAATCTTTTTCACAAAAAAGATATTCTAAGAAAAAGGAATATAGAGAAGATTCCTTTTCCCCAAAGAAATTGAGGAGATTTAATAGAAAAAAGAATTCAAGTGATTTCAAGTGCTTTAAATGTGGCAAGAAAGGCCATATTGCAAGGAACCTGCTCTGACTTACTCATCAGTAGTAGAAATATTGTTAGAAATATTAGATCAAGGTATGATCATTATTGTTGGCCATTATTCAAAAGACATAGATCATGCCATCATTAATGCTCAAATTGAACTCAACGATTTCATTTATCTTTTCTTTTCCTTTGCTTCTTTAAGAGGAAATCTATCCTCTTGTCCATAGATAAATGAAATCGTTGAGTTCAATTTGAGCATTAATGATGGCATGATCTATGTCTTTTGAATAATGGCCAACAATAATGATCATACCTTGATCTAATATTTCTAACAATATTTCTATTACTGATGAGTAAGTCAGAGCAGGTTCCTTGCAATATGGTTCAACAAATATCGATTGTGTCCATATATAATTGTTTGATAGGATCAGGTAATTGTTGAATTATATCAAAGATGAATTCTTTTGTATCAGAATTTATCTTCTTATTATCAGTAGAAGACTTAATCATATTAATCTGTTTACAGTGACAGTCATCCTGACTTTCACTAGAGGAATCATAATTGCCATTATCATCGTCAGTAATATAATTGATCTCAGAATAGATTTGCAATCTATCCTTTAATTTGTTTCTGATATTTTCTTCAAGTCCATCTCTACCAGAGAATTGCAAACAGAGATTCATATTCTAAAGGAAGAAGTCAAGTCTTTAAGACAGACTACTAACAATATAGAGATGAAAAATCTCTCTTTAGAAGCTCATAATGCAATTATTCAATCTAGACTTTCCAAAGGAAAAGAAACTTATCTAGAAGAAGAAGAAGAAGAAGCATTTATTCTTCCACAGGAAATAAATATTACTTCTAGTCAACCTTCTACTTCTCAATTCATTTCCACGATTGAGAAATTCCAATTCCAAAAATGGTTAGTTCATCTAACTATTTCTATAGGAAACTTCAAACAAATTTTTGTTGCAATGTTTGATAGTGGTGCAGATCAAAGCTGCATCAGAGATGGTCTAATACCAACAAAATATTATAATTTTACTAATGAAGTCCTTATAGCAGCCAACAACTCTCCTCTTCGAATCAAAGGAAAGTTGACAAAGACCGAAATATGTAATCAAAATTACTGCTTTAAACATCAGTTTATTGTAGTAGAAGATCTCAACACTGATATTATTTTAGGCACTCCATTCCTTACTCAAATTTACCCTTTTGTTGTTGATAACAAAGGTATCAGCACTAACATTATGGGTAATACTATTCATTTCAGATTCTTGATTCCCGTTCGACAAAAGGAGTTAAATGCTTTGCAAAATAACTCCATTTATCAACATATCAACTTTATTCAAAGGAAGTAGAATAAGATAAATTTTCTTAAAGAAGATTTGTCTTATGCTCAAATTGAAGATGAATCAGAATAGATTTTATCATCTTTGTAGCTATTAATGATGGCATGATCTATGTCTTTTGAATAATGGCCAACAATAATGATCATACCTTGATCTAATATTTCTAACAATATTTCTACTACTCAAATTGAACTCAACGATTTCATTTATCTATGGACATAGATCATGCCATCATTAATGCTCAAATTGAACTCAATGATTTCATTTATCTATGGACAAGAGGATAGATTTTATCATCTTTGTAGCTATTAATGCTCAGTGTTGAACTCAACGATTACATACTTTCAATTAAAGGATAGATTGCAAATCTATCCTTTAATTTGTTTTTGATATTTTCTTCAATATCGGAAATGCCATCAATGATTTCATTTATCTTTCCTTTTCCTTTGCTTCGACATTTGCTTGCAATATGGCCTGTCTTCGCAAACGTTGTTACATGAATGAGTTGTCTTTATATAGACTTGAATGCTCCTCTTGAATGCTCTTTGGATCAGCACGAATCATTTAGTGCTGTCTTGTCATTCTTTTTTGAATAGCTGAGTGGTTGGCTGTCTTCAATGCTTCTCAGAAACGTTTCACTTCAAATATCAATTATTGAAAGTAAGCATTTAGATTGAACAAAATTTAAAATTAATTTCAATCAAAATTTCAACTTTAGCAAAATTCTCATCTCGGTATTAATGGGCCAATCTCATCTTCATCATCATCCAATCTGCAAATACACATAGTATTTTAAAAGCTAATAAAATTTAAGCTTAAGAAACTTATCAGACATCGCAAAATCAGCTAAAATTTACTTCAATCGTGAATGATTGAAAGTCAATAACTAAATACAACCATCTTTGTATATATAAATTTGGCGCTCATGCATTTAAATGAAAATTTACATGTTGAGAATGAAATCAGTCTCTTTCAAAATTTTATTTCATACAAAACTTCCATAGTATACAAAAGTACCAACCCTTAATGTAAATACATACCTTATGCCAATCAAATTGGCAGTCTTTGAAGTCATAACAAATCTTCCACATCATCCTGCAAGAAGAAAATAAATTATTACATACGCATAAATCAAATAAATTAAAAAATATTCTGCAGTTCACATATATCATGTTTAATAGAGATTATATATTGCAAAAAACCCAAATCTATTTTATTATTATATGTGTCAAAAATCAAATTAAGATGTATCGATTAATAAATATGTATCATATAGATGGCAAAAATCCCAGATCTTTATTATTATTAACAATTATATAGATTATATATAATATATATGAAAAAAATCTTTTATTATTATTATTATTACTACTACTAGTATTATTATTACTACTATTATCATTATCGATTATACAACTTATATATTATATATATGGTAATTTTTTTATTATTATTATACTACTGCTTTTACTACTTATAGAATATAAGACATGTATTAATGACAAAAACCTAAATTTATTAAGATGTATTTATTTATTATTAATATATATGTACTATATAGATTGCAAAAGTCCCAAATCTTTATTATTGTTATTTATTATATGTATTGTAAATTATATGTACCGTATATTATATATATAACAAAAATATTTTATTATTATTATACTAATACTACTATGATTACTATTACTGTCACTATTATTATTATTTAATAAAAGTTAAAACATGGCCCAGAATATAAGGGAAGGTAAGATAGATGACAAAAGTTCTAAATCTTTATTATTATTATTATTTATTATACGTATTGTATATTATGTATATGGCAAAAATCTTTTTTTTATTATAGTATTACAAATTATATTATTATTATTATATGATTTTTATTATCATTAGTAATATTATTACTATCCCTTTTATTATTATTATTATTTTATAAATATTAAAATATAGCCAAGAATATAAAGAAAGGTATTAATGATAAAACATATATATATATGGAAAAAATCTTTTATTATTATTATAGTACTACAACTATGATTATATTATTATTATTATTATTATTATTATTATTATTGTCACGCCCCGCTTCTCAAAATACATAAATACGGAAACGTAACTCGACCAACTATACTACCTATGGTGAAGGAATCATCCTTCCATAGTCATATTAAGATTTCTTGTAGTAACTAAGCAACACATAAAAGATAACAATCCTACCACATGTCCATTGTCACAACAAATAATAATAATAGAAGCAAATGCCGAAAATAACGAAACGTCAACTTCAAAATGATCAAAATAATAAAATGGAAACATACAAAAAAGCCTAGTCTCTTATGACCTGACAAAAGAAATCTAGAGAAAAGATTCAGTACTTGAATAACCAAACAATTAAGATCTGGATAACTGAAAATATGCTTCACGGCTCGGTCAAAAGAAATCTCGAAATATTCTTGATCTTGTGGTTCTATAGTCAAAGGATCTAGGTCATGCAAAACTGTAACGTCTTAGATTTCGGTTAGTGTTAGTTTAGACGTTAATGCGGGTTTAATGTAAAAAGTTTACCAATTCGGGTTCCTCACATTTTATAATATTTAATTAAAATTTATTATTATTTGTTATAAGCATGCACGCATGTGTGCACGTAAATGTGAGGGTTTGTTTGTGCTAATCTTGTTCTTAGCATCCATGACACTTAACCATTTATTTAATCCTTTGTCTTAACCCTAATCCAATCCTTAACCATTTCCTTGATATTTTGTTTGTGAGAGAGAGATATTTTCTTTTGGAAGAGAAGAGGTGGCATGGTGACTTGGTGTGAATGCTTTAATGGTGAATTAATGCAAGGGTTGCACTCACCTCTCACTCTCACCCTACACTCACTTCCCTCTCTCATTTCCTCACACACTCTCATTCTCTCTCACTTATTATTTCTCTATCTCCTCTAAGCCTAAACTGAACACTTCATATTCCAACACAAAATCCATCACAAACTTTACAAAATCTCACCAAAATCACATCTTTAATCTAGTTTTGCCTCTTGGATGCCTAGAACCTTGGATAGTTTGGATCTTTGAGTTCTTTTGGTTAGGTATTGATCTCTTTCTGTTAGTTAAGTTGTTTTAGTGTTGTGTAGCCTTATAGTTTCAGTTTTGATAGTGTAAAGTTAAGTTTTGTGCATAATATCGTATTTTTAGTGTCGTTTTGTGATATCTGTGTTCTGCTGTGACCCGGAGTGTTTACTAGAAAACCAGACAATGTAGTTGTGTTATACCTGAGACCATAGGACATCACCTGGAGCACGAGACCCCCTGCTCGGACCATGGCCGGCGACGAGAAGACGATTTCCGGCGACGCCGGATTTGTGGTGGAGTTTTGGGTGTGGGTTTTTGTGGGTAGGTGTCTGCTTTGGTTTAGGTATGTTTGGTCTATAGGGTGTTTTTCGTCACCCTATTGAGATGGGAATACGCGTGCGCTTGTCAGGCGCATTACAGATTCCCCCTGCCTAGGGTAGGCCGGGGTTTAATGATTGTGGGGATCCGAATCTCCGGCAGCCGCGGACTAAGCTGCCGTTAATTACCTCTCGCCTTTGGAGCGAGAGAACCTCCAATTAACGGGTTAAACTGGTCATGTGAACTCAATGTGCAGTGTCGTGTTTTGAAGGGGTTTGGGTATATCGGGAGCCACACAGAGTTTTTACAGGGGTCCCGCTACCCGGATAGCGGGCTAGAGGTCAAGGGGGCTAGCGACCCCCTTGCGGGGTGCGGGGCAGCGCCCCGGCCCAAATTTTTTTTAGAGGGACGGTGTTATGGAGTGTGCGAGTATCTATATATATATACATGTATGCATATATATATATATATATATATATATATATATATATATATATATATATATATATAAAGGGAAAAAAGCGTCCAAAGGACGCGTGGGGCCAGCGCCTTGAGTGCCGTGAGCTTAGGTGTTGTACGCTTAGGCGCTAGCGCACCATGTATCCGACACGTGGGCACTGGGCGCTTGAGCGCTGGGCGCTTGAGTCGGCACATGGGCGCTGGGCGCTCGAGCGCTAGCGCGCCACGTGTTGGCACATGGGCGCTAGCGCTCGAGTGCCCACGTGTCGGCACATGGGCGCTGGGCGCTCGAGCGCCGAGCGCTAGCGCGCCACGTGTCGGCACGTGGTCGCTGGATGCTTGAGCGCAAGGCGCTCGGGCACCGGCGAGAAAAAAGGACTTTTAGCCCCTTAAACTCCCGAAAGAGAAATTAGAGTGGAGTTAAACTCCTAAGATATTTTGAAGCTGATGAAGGGCTTCTCCCCTTGAGCCCTAGTTCTTCCCCAAAGTTGGGTTTCTGGAGATGGGTCTCCTTCTTCTTCCTTCGTTGGCCGGATCTTAAAGATCAAGAAGTGTGAGATTTTAAAAATCACTTCTTTCTGAGATCCGATGGCAGATCTGAATTCCCCTTTGTGGGTTTTGTGGTGAAAAATTATTTTGTTTTATAAAAGGAAGAGTAAAACTCTTGATTTAATTCAAAAGAAAAAAAGAAGGTTTTAGAACCTTGAGGAAGAAGAAGATCACCGATCTGGATTTTCTTGGAGAGAGAAAAAGTTGTGAGATATTTTTATTATTCTTGCCTTTATAGGTTATACACTTTACACATAGCCCCTTGGGCTTCACAAAATGGCATTTTGCCTATCCCATGGCTCATGTGCCATTTCTTCTTTTTGCACATAAGCCATGGTTTTTACAAAAATTTGGCTTTATGCCTATTTTTCTTACATTTATTCATAAAATAAAATAAAAGAAATACAACAAAATTATTTATTACAAAAATTTTATATTGGCATGGGGGAAGGCCGGCCGCTTCGTGTTCGGGCTCGCTTCCGGGCATTGGCCCACTTGGCTTGGGGTTGACCTTGATTTTGACTCGGTCAACCGGGGTGTAAATTTTTACCCCAACATGGTCTTGTTTATTTGTTGAGTTTTCTCTGTATGTAAAATCTGGGATCGCATAGGTAGTTTCTAGTAATACGACTACGCGCGATACGTTATCCGACACGGTCCATGCACTTTGTGCTGGTTTTGCTCTTGGGTTGGTTTCGTCGTGTTGCTACGTACGTTAGCCACAATACGAACACTTGGGAGTAGGTTTGGAGGTTATGTGTCGGTAAAACGTAGTTTGTACGTGTTTTTGGTCGTTTGCTAATATACACTTGTGTTATCGTTTTGTTGTTTTAGGTTCGCAGGCGGGGACTTCGGACGCTGCGAAGAAGGGGAAACAGGTGATTGGTTTTACTTAGCCAGGAAGGTTGGTGAGTAGATTTAACATCTACAGGGGAATCGCCCGCATGGCGTTATGCGTCTGGGCTAAAAATGACTTTACTTTGTCGCACATTCTATTTCACATTTAGAGTTGCGCATACACCCTATTGCTTAGTTACTTGTTGTGCCTGGACTAGTATCCTTAGGACACTGCACTATTATTGACGGCTTATGTTGCACGAGCACTGATTGTATGCCACCCACACCGTCAATAATTGCCATGTTACGCACAACACACTGATAGATATGATATTGTTAGGTTAGGGACATTGAGACATTGATTCATATTTCTTTATGCATATGACATCTAGCATACCTGTATACCTACATGCTTACACATATGCCTTGACATGCTTACATCTAGTTACCTGTATACCTATAGGGTATTGTACCATTAGCGATAGGTACATATATACATAATGATATAGCTACGTGTATACCTTGCATGCATACCTTACTTATACCTGGAGGGTATATTACATCATCACTGATAGGTAGATTCCTATACCTTGCTATACCTCTATGTCTACACATATATCTGGTTATAGCTACATGTTCACCTTTATTTGATGTTATATTGGATTTGGATAATTAGGAACCGCATGATTTATATTTTAACTGGTTGCAGTTAAATAGCGGCTTTTCCTTTATACGCTCGCATTTCAGTTTTATGTTGCGAATATTATATTCATGGATTTTCGCATTGAGATATGGAATTTTCATTACTTGATGTTTTCTGGATTTGAGGACCGTGGTTGTTTCATGAAATTATGCATTATTTGAAAAACCCGGTTTCTCTTGATATGATATTTCAGCGTCCACCATGAGATTTCTCGGTTCTGAGATTGTGATATGTACCCGATGCGAGGAGTGAGTGGGCCGTGTGCGGGTACATGGTGGAGCCCGGTACGGTTCCCCTCGGCAAGATGATCGCAGATGATATGCGATGAGCCTGGAAGATGGGCAAGTACCTACCGGTGACAGTACTTATGACTCGGCGGTTATCTTGGGGATACCGACCGGAGTCATGTACGTATGGATACGTAGAATTTCGAGTGTCAGAGCTAGGCACTCGAGTTTTCGGGATAGCGTATGATACGTACCTATCAGGGGGCCAGTCGTGGTGACAGCACCTGATAGATCAGTATTTCGGTGTCGATGCTTGACACTTGTTTCATGATATTTTGGGTGTCGATATTAGACACTCACCTTATATGAAACTTACTTGATACTGATATTGTACACACAGGATATGTGGGATATACTGATATTGTACACACATGATATGTGGGATATACTGATATTGTACACACAGGATATGTGGAATATACTGATATTGTACATACAGGATATGTGAGATCTACTTGATGTTGTACATTCGGGATATATGAGATATACTTGATATTGGACATTCAGGATATATGAGATTTATTTGATATTGTACATTAAGGATATATGAGACTTACATGATATGAGAGCCAATTTGGGGGCTGATTTGTGGAAATTGGGATTTGGATTGTCTTGTTGGATTTTGGTCCTACCACGAGGTTAGGATTTCCGTGGAAATGACATGTTTTATTCCATACTCCACATTTATTGTTTATGCACTACTTCATGTAAAAGTAGTACCTGATAGAGTACTTTCCATAACTGTTGCATTTACATACTATTATGTGCATTGTTTCATGTATTAGTTGTACCTGATAGAGTACCTTACATGCTTATTGCATACAGATTGTCATATTATTGCTTAATGTATTAGTAGTACCTGCTAGTGTACCTTTCATGACTGATGCATTACATATGACCATTTATTGCTGATAGTTTGCATATGTTAGATTCGCGCTGTACGTGCATACTTGCGATTACCTGCATATGTTTTTACTATTCACGAGTTGGCAACTCATCCCCGTTGTGCCACAGTGTTTTGCAGGTATTCCTTAGGATAGTCAGAGGCAGGGCTATTTTCATCCATCGTATCATCTTTTGCTGCGGATACCGCTTCGCCTGACAGGGTGCAGTTTTGCTTAGGTAGGTTTTGCGGTTATCCGATGTTGCCTGTTGTATATTTGTTGTATCCTGTACTCTCCATCTATCATTATCTTGTATGACTTAGAGACTTGGTGTGAGGACGATATCGTATATTATTTTGTGACTTGGAGGTTTTTATGCAGCTTTATTTATATCATCTCTTTCTTCGCTACGGCGTCGTATATCTGTTGTGGTGGTTGTTTTCCGCCGTTGGGCGTGGATTTTGCTCCTGTTTGGGATGCTTTTACTTATATCATATTGTACCCATTTTTTGGGGGGATTGTTTTACAAAGGAGGTGCTGTCAAAATTTTAAAGGAAGAAAAATGGGACTTTAAAGAATTTGGTTTGAGATTTCAAAAGTTTTAACAATGTTCTTATTTCTTACTACTTTTGATGGTTTAGATTGCTGAGTTTTCGGCTTACTTAAATTGCGTAACGCCTGTAGACGTTGCGTAGTTTAAGGGCCATCACGTGCCATTATCGGGTCGTGACAAACTTGGTATCAGAGCGCTAGGTTTTACCTTTCGGAGTATAGGATGACCTTGGTATGATGTAGTAGGTAGCTTAAGCAGAGTAACGTAGTGTGTGTATGTCCGCGGCATACTCACGACGCGGTACTCCACCTAAAGTGACCTAAGTACAAATTGCTTGAAATTCTTTCCTTGATGATACATATCCTTGTGATTCGATTTCCGTGTTCTTATCGAATCATATTTCCATTTATAGCCTTTGCCGCAGATGACTATGAGGACTCAGAGTGATGCAGCGAGTGCCGAGGTCAGAGTTGACTCGTGTGGGATGAGGACTGACCAGGATGGCACGCTCGTAGCATCGGAGTAGATAGATCTGCCTTCGATAGATCATATTGATAGGCTTGTGGCAGAGATGCAGGACTTGCACCAGACGATGAGTACTTTGGTTGAGGACATTCGAGCGCAGCGACAGGAGGTTGTCGCCCCTGTTACCCAGTTGTTCCTTGCAGTCAGTACTCAGCCTTGTGTTACTTATACAGCACCAGTGGTTGCAGCCCGTTTTGATGAGGAGCGTCTTTCCGAGACTTTGGGAGTTTCGGAACAGAGGAGGGCTCGTATACGTGTACCAGCCCAGAGAATGAGGCGTAGGCATCGAGACAGATTTCGTGACCGTCGCGGGAGTAGCAGAGGCTTGGGACGAGGACAGTCGTTCAGCTCTCATCCCCAGGAAGGTCAGCAGCTATCGTATGGATGTTTTCAATGCGGGAGCCTTCATCACCATATCAGGGATTGTTCCTTAGTACCGCGTCAGACCCATGTTCAGAGAGGTCATGGTCGCGGAGGGTTGGTTCCGAGAGAACGGTCTGGCAAAGGAAGAGTTCTGACAGTTCCGGGTAGAAGGCAGACACGAGAGTTTGCTTCTACTCATCGGGACGCATGGGCGTCCAGTGCAGAGTTATCAGGTATTCTTAATTTGTATGTTCTTTTGATTCATAGGTTGGTTTTGTTCGGGATCTATGCACTTGTTGTTTTACACACTTTGTGCCTTGGTTGGGCTGAGATTTGTGTGTGCTAGATCAGCCGTTGTTGTGTTAACTTCTGTCAGCGATTCTTGTTGCACGACACGTGTTTCAGTCGTGTGCCAATTGGATAGGAGATAGAGATTCGTCCGTCGTTGTGATCCTTTTAGAGATGTTGGATTTGAATTTCTCCTGGGCACGGACTGGTTAGCTACGTGCTAGGCGTCTGTGGACCGCCGTGAGAAAACAATCAGATTTTGTTTTCCCGGCGAGTCAGTTCTTGTTGTGCAGAGGGACGGTGGTGCCGTCTCTCACAGCTTGAATTCTGCCTTTTTCGCTAGTCGGCTTTTGGGGAGAGGATGTCGAGGATTCTTGGCTTTCATTCGTGATACCGGAGCCATAGTGGGTTTGTTGGATCAGGTTCCATCGTGCGAGAGTTTTCCGATATTGTTCTAGATGAGCCGGTGGAGCTTAGGGAGCTTAAGGATCAGCTGCAGAGTTGTTTGTTGGGGGACTTGTGCGTCCGAGTGTTTCGATTTGGGGAGCTCCTTTTCTGTTCGTCAGGGAGAAGGACGGCAGTTTGAGGTTGTGTATTGATGGATCGTCAATTGAACCGAGTTACTGTATGGATATGTATCCTTTACCTCGCATCGACGATTTGTTCAACTTGCTCCAGAGTGCGAGACATTTTTCTAAGTTTGTTTGGGATCAGGTCATCATTGGTTGTGTGTTCGGAGTGATGTCATTCCGAAGATTGCTTTTTGTGCGTGCTACGGGCAGTATGTGTTTTGGTGGTGTCATTAGACTCACCAATGCCCTAGCAGTATATTCGTGGGTGTGATGAACCAGATTTCTTCAAGCCGTTCCTCGACCAGTTGATTGTTGTGTCATTGATGACATTCTGGTCTATTCCAATGAGTCGTGAGGAATGTGAGCAGCACTTAAGGAATTGTTTTGCAGATACTGGGAGAGCACCAGCAGTTTACTAAATTATCGGAGTGTTCCTTTAGGCTTGATTGTGTTGACTCCTAGGTCTAGTAGTTACGGGAGACGGTTTTCGTATGGACCCGAGGAGGATCGAGGCCGTACAGCTTTGGCCCATACTTATATCCGGGACAGAGGTCCGCAGATTTTGGGCTTAGCAGGTTTTTACCGCCGTTTCGTGCAGGATTGCTTGTGTATCGCTGCACCGTTGACTGAACTGACCAGGAAGGAGATTCTTTTTCTGTGGACTGAGGCATGTGTGCGGAGTTTTCGGCAGTTGGAGATTCGATTGACAACTGCACCAGTTCTTTCTTTGCTTTCTGGTTCGGGCGACTTTGTGGTTTGGCTATGATATTTCACGAGTGGGGCTCGATTTTGCGCTGATGTGGCATTATAGAGTTATCGCTTTTGCTTCCCGACAGTTGGAGGAATTACGAGCAGGATATCCCACTCATGATCTGGAAATGGCCGCGATGGTCGTGCGATGGAGATTTGGAGACACCACTTGTTCGGAGAGTTGTGTCAGATTTTCACGGACCACCAGAGCTTAATGTACATCTTCCTGCAGCGGGTTTTGATTGTTGAGACAGTGCCGTTGGATGAAGCTTGTGGAGGATTGTGTCGGTGAGATCCTTTGGTTACCCGTGGCAAGGCGATTGTGGTAGCTGATGCTTGAGTCGTAGGCCCGGGGTTAGCTTGTCCCAGTTGTGCGCAGTTCTAAGACAGTCTTCTGCAGATTTACAGTTTTCGTGCGATCGTTGAGTACAGCTAGGTTCGCCTCTACTGAGGGGACAGCTTGCTCATGTCCGTGCCCGACCACTTTTCCTTAATCGTTTTCGTGAGGCACAGCCCACCGATGCTCGTTGTCTGTGATACTTGAGCATGTTCGGCTGGGTAAAGATTCGGAGTCCTTGATTTGTGACTAGGGTGTGCTACGTTTAGGGACGCGTGTGTGTACCTGTTGTTGATAGGTAGAGACGCGAAATCCTAGAGCAGGCACATCAGTCAGCTTTCTGAGTTCATTCAAGTTCCACCAATTTGTGACATGACTTGTGAGATAGTTACGGGTGGGCAGGAATGAAGAGTGAAGTTACGAATTTCGTTTCATGGTGTCTGTCTTGTTGTGAGCTAAGGTTGAGCATTTGAGACCGGCTGGAGAGTTGCAACCTTTAACCGTTCCGGAGGAGGAATGGGGGCAGATCTCCATGAATTTTCGTTGTGGCGTCTACCTAGGTTTAGTCAGGGTGTGACTCCATTTGGGTGTTTGTTTTCCGATTTTGCTCAGTTGTTCTTTGTTAAGTTTGTGCGTTGCACGGAGTTTCTTCATGTGCTGTATCCAATGGGGGCACCCTGTTCGCTTGTCATTTTGGGCAGAAGCTTCAGGAAGCCTTGGGTACTGGTTCAGCTTTAGCTCCGTTTTTCCATCCGCAGGATGATGGCTTTGTGAGAGCGGGCTATACCGACCCTGGAGGTTATGCTTATGCATACGTACTTGTTGCTGTTGGCAGTTGGGATCGTCACCTGCCATTGTTAGAGTTCTCCTTCGATAGCTGTGATCAGGAGACACTCCAATTGGCAACCTTTAGATTTTGTTGTTAGGTTGTGTCGATCGCCATTCTGTTTTTCTGACTCTGCGTGAGTAGGATTTTTAGACCCCGGCTAGTCTAGAAACCTCGGAGATGATCCAGTTGGTTCAGGTCAGGATGAGGAGAGCCCAGTGCAGACAGAGGTCTTAAGTCGATCGTGGTGGTCGCAGACTTGCGTTCGCAGTAGGAGATCATGTATTCCTAAAGATTTTCCGATGGATGACATATTGAGTTTTAGGGAGCTTATCCCAGGATTGTAGGTCCTTTTGGAGATCCTTTAAGCGAGTTGGTTCCGTTGCCTTTAATTTGGCACTTCCGCCCAGATTATCGAGTTTTCACCCCGTATTCCTTGTGTCGATACTTTGCAAATACCTTCATGACCTTTCTCACATGATTCAGCACCAGATCATTTAGCTTGGACGCGATCTTTTCGTTCACCGGCAGCCATTTGTGTTAGTGGCTCGGCAGGTGGAGAAACTTCGGTCGAGAGTGTTACCATCTGTGGAGGGTTTTCTTGGACGTAGCCGTATAGTGAGGTGGTCACTTGGGAGGCTGCGAGCGAGATTTGTGAGTTTTGTACTCATCTCTTTGAAGGTACGCTTAGTGAGAATTTTAAATTTGGGGACGAATTTTTATAGGGGGGATTATAACGCTTTAGATTTCGGTTAGTGTTAGTTTAGACGTTAATGCGGGTTTAATGTAAAAAGTTTACCAATTCGAGTTCCTCACATTTTATAACATTTAATTAATAATTTATTATTATTTGTTATGGGCATGCACGCACATGTGCACGTAAATGTGAGGGTTTGTTTGTGCTAATCTTGTTCTTAGCAACCATGGCACTTAACCATTTATCTAATCCTTTGCCTTAACCCTAATCCAATCCTTAACCATTTCCTTGATATTTTGTTTGTGTGAGAGAGATATTTTCTTTTGGAAGAGAAGAGGTGGCATGATGACTTGGTGTGAATGCTTTAATGGTGAATTAATGCAAGGGTTGCACTCACCTCTCACTCTCACCCTACACTCACCTCCCTCTCTCATTTTCTCACACTCTCTCATTCTCTCTCACTTATTATTTCTCTATCTTCTCTAAGCCTAAACTGAACACTTCATATTCCAACACAAAATCCATCACAAACTTTACAAAATCTCACCAAAATCACATCTTTAATCTAGTTTTGCCTCTTGGATGCCTAGAACCTTGGATAGCTTGGATCTTTGAGTTCTTTTGGTTAGGTATTGATCTCTTTCTGTTAGTTAAGTTGTTTTAGTGTTGTGTAGCCTTATAGTTTCAGTTTTGATAGTGTAAAGTTAAGTTTTATGCATAATATCATATTTTTAGTGTCATTTTGTGATATTTGTGTTCTGCTGTGACCCGGAGTGTTTACTAGAAAACCAAACAATATAGTTGTGTTGTACCTGAGACCATAGGACATCACCTGGAGCACGAGACCCCCTGCTCGGACCATGGCCGGCGACGAGAAGACGATTTCCGGCGACGCCGGATTTGTGGTGGAGTTTTGGGTGTGGGTTTTTGTGGGTAGGTGTCTGCTTTGGTTTAGGTATGTTTGGTCTTGTTTAGTTGTTGAGTTTTCTCTGTATGCAAAATCTGGGATCGCATAGGTAGTTTCTAGTAATACGACTACGCGGGATACGTTATCTGACACGGTCTATGCATTTCGTGCTGGTTTTGCTCTTGGGTTGGTTTCGTCGTGTCGCTACGTACGTTAGCCATAATACGAACACTTGGGAGTAGGTTTGGAGTTGATGTGTCGGTAAAACGTAGTTTGTACGTGTTTTTGGCCGTTTGCAAATATACACTTGTGTTATCGTTTTGTTGTTTTAGGTTCGCAGGCGGGGACTTCGGACGCTGCGAAGAAAGGGAAACAGGTGGTTGGCTTTACTTAGCCAGGACGGTTGGTGAGTAGATTTAACATCTATAGGGGAATCGTCCGCATGGTGTTATGCGTCTGGGCTAGAAATGACTTTACTTTGTCGCGCATTCTATTTCACATTTAGAGTTGCGCATACACCCTATTGCTTAGTTACTTGTTGTGCCTGAACTAGTATCATTAGGACACTGCACTATTATTGACGGCATATGTTGCACGAGCACTGATTGTATGCCACCCACACCGTCAATAATTGCCATGTCACGCACAACACACTGATAGATATGATATTGTTTGGTTAGGGACATTGAGATATTGATTCATATTTCTTTATGCATATGACATCTAGCATACCTGTATACCTACATACTTACACATATGCCTTGACATGCTTACATGCTAGTTACCTGTATACCTATAGGGTATTGTACCATTAGCGATAGGTACATATACACATAATGATATAGCTACGTGTATACCTTGCCTGCATACCTTACTTATACCTGGAGGGTATATTACATCATTACTGATAGGTAGATTCCTATACCTTGCTATACCTCTATGTTTACACATATATCTGGTTATAGCTACATGTCCACCTTTATTTGATGTTATATTGGACTTGGATAATTAGGAACCGCATGATTTATATTGTAACTGGTTGCAGTTAAATAGCGGCTTTTCCTTTATACGCTCGCATTTCAGTTTTATGTTGTGTATATTATATTCATGGATTTTCGCATTGAGATATGGATTTTTCATTACTTGATGTTTTCTGGATTTGAGGACCGTGGTTGTTTCATGAAATTATGCATTATTTGAAAAACCCGGTTTCTCTTGATATGATGTTTCAGCGTCCACCATGAGATTTCTCGGTTCTGATATTGTGATATTTACCCGATGCGAGGAGTGAGTGGGCCGTGTGCGGGTACATGGTGGAGCCCGGTACGGTTCCCCTCGGCAAGATGATCGTAGATGATATGCGATGAGCCTGGAAGGTGGGCAAGTACCTACCGGTGACAGTACTTATGACTCGGCGGTTATCGTGGGGATACCGACCGGAGTCATGTACGTATGGATACGTAGAATTTCGAGTGTTAGAGCTAGGCACTCGAGTTTTCGGGATAGCGTATGATACGTACCTGTCAGGGGGCCAATCGTGGTGACAACACCTGATAGATCAGTATTTCGGTGTCGATGCTTGACACTTGTTTCATGATATTTTGGGTGTCGATGTTAGACACTTACCTTATATGAAACTTACTTGATACTGATATTGTACACACAGGATATGTGGGATATACTGATATTGTACACACATGATATGTGGGATATACTGATATTGTACACACAGGATATGCGGGATATACTGATATTGTACATACAGGATATGTGAGATCTACTTGATGCTGTACATTCGGGATATATGAGATATACTTGATGTTGGACATTCAGAATATATGAGATTTATTTGATATTGTACATTAATGATATATGAGACTTACATGATATGAGAGCCAATTTGGGGGCTGATCTGTGGAAATTGATATTTGGATTGTCTTGTTGGATTTTGGTCCTACCACGAGGTTAGGATTTCCGTGGAAATGACATGTTTTATTCCATACTCCACATTTATTGTTTATGCAGTACTTCATGTATTAGTAGTACCTGATAGAGTACTTTCCATGACTGTTTTATTTACATACTATTATGTGCATTGTTTCATGTATTAGTTGTACCTGATTGAGTACCTTACATGCTTATTGTATACAGATTGTCATATTATTGCTTCATGTATTAGTAGTACCTGCTAGTGTACCTTTCATGACTGATGCATTACATATGACCATTTATTGCTGATAGTTTGCATATGTTAGATTCGTGTTGTACGTGCATACTTGCGATTACCTGGATATGTTTTTACTATTTACAAGTTGGCAACTCACCCCCGTTGTGCCACAGTGTTTTGCAGGTATTCCTCAGGATAGTCAGAGGCAGGGCTATTTTCATCCATCGTATTATCTTTTGTTGCGGACACCGCTTCGCCTGACAGGATTCAGTTTTGCTTAGGTAGGTTTTGCGGTTATCCGATGTTGCCTGTTGTATATTTGTTGTATCCTGTACTCTCCATCTATCATTATCTTGTATGACTTAGAGACTTAGTGTGAGGACGATATCGTATATTATTTTGTGACTTTGAGGTTTTTATGCAGTTTTATTTATATTGTCTCTTTCTTCGCTACGGCGTCGTATATCTGTTGTGGTGGTTGGTTTCTGCTGTTTGGCGTGGATTTTGCTCCCGTTTGGGATGTTTTTACTTATATCATATTGTACCCATTTTTGGGGGGCTTGTTTTACAAAGGAGGTGCTGTCAAAATTTTAAAGGAAGAAAAGTGGGACTTTAAACAATTTGGTTTGAGATTTCAAAAGTTTTAACAATGTTCTTATTTCTTACTACTTTTGATGGTTTAGATTGCTGAGTTTTCGGCTTACTTAAATTGCGTTACGCCTGTAGACGTCGCGTAGTTTAAGGGCCATCACGTGTCATTTTCGGGTCGTGACAAAAACCCAGACGTCAGAGCGTCAAATATAATATAATGATAATGATGACATGGAATATAACACAATATATAGTTATAGCGGAAGCTGATGACATATGAGCAACAATAAACAATAGCATATGATATATAGATATAAGTCAGAACATGGTGAATCAATCATATCATGTTGAATCTAGATGTCAATATCACTAATAGTCATCTATCCTAACGGTATTTGAAATCAATAAATAAAATTTTCCTTGTAACTCAACAATATTCCGTATGTGCCCGAAATCACGGTGTCAGATTCTCAAGATGTATCCCGAGACCATGCCACTAAACATTAAATCAATATATTTGGATGAATGAAGAAGAATCCCCATTTCAGGACAAAACCGTCCTCAATGTATCAAGATGAAGGAATACAGGATCGCTATTCCAGGATAAAATATGTCACGCCCCGCTTCCCAGTGTACGGTAAGGAGACGTGGCAAGGTCTGCTACGTATTTACTCAGAAGTAAACACGCTAAGCGTATCTAAGTAATATAAAGTAAAGTACACAAGAGACATGAATGTAAATGAACAACAACTTTATTTATTAAACATTCTTTTACAGGTACAACTGAAATGTAAATACATGAGTAGAAATGGATGCTTAAACAATGTCATAACTGAAATGAAATATATATATTCCAATGAAGGTGGAAGTGCCAAGCGATAAGCCACTTCACCGACTCGTTCGAGTATGTCGAACGGTCCAATGTACCTTGGACTTAGCTTACCCCGTCTTCCAAAACGGATCACTCCACGGTTCGGAGATATCTTCAGAAATACATGTTCTCCCGGTTGAAACTCCAAGTGACGGCGCTTTGCATCAGCCCAGTGCTTCTGTCGATCTTGGGCTATGCGCATTCTTTCCCTGATAGTACGAACCACGTCGATAGTTGCTACTATCATCTCAGGTCCAAGGAGTTCTCTATCTCCGATGTCGTCCCAACTTAATGGGGATCGACACTTCCTTTCATAAAGTGCAGCAAAAGGTGACATTCCTATACTTACTTGGTAGCTGTTGTTGTATGAAAACTCCACAAGATGTAGGTGATCTTCCCACGATCCTCCGAAGTTTAGCATACACGCTCTGAGTATATCTTCTAAGATCTGAATAGTTCGCTCAGACTGACCATCTGTTTGTGGATGATAAACCGTGCTGAAATTCAGACTTGTTCCCAAGCTAGCTTGCGGACTTTGCCAAAATTGCGATCGGAACCTGGTGTCACGATCGGAGACAATGCAGACCGGTACTCCATGAAATCTCACGATTTTCTGTATGAGTTCATGGGTATCAGAGATAGTACATATTTGAAGAGTTCAAATCTTACTTAGATTCTTACCTCCATGTACTTATTTGCTAGAGTCTCGGTAGATTGGACAACTCGAAATGGAAAAAAAGTGAGCTGACTTTATGAGTCGATCCACAATAACCCATACCGCATCGTTACCCTTCGTACTGCGAGGAAGTGCAGTCACGAAATCCATTGTGATATGTTGTCACTTCCATTCTGGGATAGGTAACGGTTGATGTAATCCAGCTGTCCTGTGATGTTCAGTCTTTACTTGCTGACACACCAAGCATTTAACGACGCTTCTGGTTACTTCACGCTTTATTCCATGCCACCAGTAATTTTGACGCAGATCTTTGTACATCTTTATATCTCCAGGGTGTACTGAATAAGGAGAGCCGTGAGTTTCTTTCATCAACTCTTCTCGCACAGAACCTTTTGGTACACACAATATACTGCCGTATCTCAAAGATCCATCTTCATGGATGATGAAATCTGTTCGAAGTCCACTTTCCATTTGTTCTCTGATCTTTTGCAACTTAGCATCACTTGTTTGAGCTGCTTTTATGACAATGGTAGATTGAACTTGTAAGTTCATCAAACTTGAAGCGTTACCTGTCATAACTACTTCAATCTAAATTTGATGCAAGTCTTGTTGAAGTTTCCACTGTGCGGTGAGATTCAATGCTAATGGTTGGGGACTAAGAGCATCAGGTACTACATTCACCTTTCCTGGGTGATATTACAGGTTGATGTCAAAGTCCGCCATGAGTTCTAACCATCTTCTTTGCCGCATATTCAACTCTTTATGAGTAAATACATATTTCAGACTCTTGTGATCTGTGTATATGTCCACTCGTTCACCAAGAAAATAATGGCGCCAAATCTTAAGAGCAAAGATTACGGCCGTCAACTCCAAATCATGCAACGGATAGTTGCGCTTATGAATCTTCAACTGTCTTAAAGCATAAGCCACAAGCTTACTGTGCTGATATAGAACACATCCTAATCTCTTACTGGATTAACTCAGAGATAGTCTTCTAATATTCAGATCATGTTAATAGTTTAGTGTAGTTTTGAGAAAATATCATGAAGCTTGTTAAATTATAACAACCGCCTTTACAAATAATCGCCATACAAAAATAAAAAAATAAAATAAAATAAAAATAAAAACAAAAACTATACCTTCTAAGAACACTGAATAAATGTCAGATAATCAGTTAATTATACACCATCTTTAACCATATGCTGATAACCTAATATTAATATGAATAATGATATCTCGAAATAAATGAATATATATATATAGTACCTTTAATAATATCTCGAAATAAATGAATATATATAAATATATATATATATATATATAGTACCTTTAATAATTAAATATCGCTATGCTAACTTCATGTAGAATATGTCTGTAATTGTAATAACAATGAAATCTAAACTTAATTCTAATGCAATCTATAACAAATTCTCATATAAATACTATATTATTGGAATAATTACTATATGTTAACTATAACCTATTACCATTTCCTTTGTAATTTTACCTTTAGAAAACTCACGAGATAATGACCTATCTCATCACAACATACATTCTTGATATAGCACGATGATATTTGGAACATTAGATTGTGGGAAAATACAAGTTACATTAAAATACCTCAAACTTACAAAACCGTATTCTTTTAAATTGTGTTATTTTAATTCCATACGATTAAGTCCTTACAACCCATTCGTGGGGAATCCGATTTGGTTGGTGCTGGTTATCGCACATCCATCGGACTAGTAGGGCGAGATGTAGACTTCCGCAAGAAGCATTCGATCTCGATGGAATTTTTAATGCAATTGTTAAGAAAAATGTGATTTCTATTTAATAAATAAATTCTATTTTTTTTATATAAATACTATCATAATATCTACTTTAAGTATACAATATAAATATTCCACGTCTTCTAATCAAAGGAATCACAATTTCATGAAACTACCATTACAATTCAATACAATTCAAATATTTCATTAAAATACCATATACAATGAAAACTAGGTTCTACTCACTAGAAAGTTTCACTTTTATAAAATATACATTTATGAAAACCCTAAAGACGATAATTAAATACTTGAGGTGTATTTTGAAAATATATCAAAACTATTTTTACATAAAACCCCCTCAAGTTATGTTAAATTACAATAAGGACCCTAGTAAATATAGGTTTAAACGAGACTAGTTTTCTTAAGCCTCAAGGAGCCAGAGAATGTGGGTGCTTGCCTATCTAAGGTAGATAACCTAATAACGGTGTTATCAACACGGTAATTGTCTTGGAAAAAGACACAAATTCTGCCGTCCATGTGCAGCAGTTACCGATAATATTAAAACTAATTCAGGATTTCAAGTTCTTTTTCAAAGTGTCTGACTCAGACTGAGTCTCAATCTAATCAATCTAACTTGAATATGATTCAAGTATAAAACTACAATTCAACATGAATCCGTCTATTCAATCTATATGGACCAAACCGAACCATGGATATACTCCGTCTACATGACTCTCCATTTATATCCATTCTGTTTACTGATATCATGGTTTCGTAAAGTCATCCATCTATATAACAAAATAATACAATCAATACAAAAGACATCGCGGGGTTTATTGTTGGATATATGTATGCCCTAGAGGCCATTATATGTATAGTGGATGCTTGGACATGTATATATATATATATATATATACAGATTACTTTCTTGCTCGACATGATAGTATGCTATCTCGTTTACTTTATCTTGACATGTTCATTTGATCATGCATCTTACTCATTTGGCACATGTTGATAATGCCCTCAGGATATTTTCTTAACTACTGGGACTATGATGCGAATCATACTAGTGGGACACGTGTTGTTTATGAGTATATCCTTGAACTGTTTCTAGTCATGGGTATATCGAGACGGGGCATCGATATTACAGAGTAGACTAGCATATACCATTCTTGTCCCATCTGATGGGCGATGGATGATCCCATATCCATCTGGTGTGATGACACCAAAGATTGTATGCGGGTGCTCAGTGGAGACTGGGTACACTGAACGGACTCGCCGAGAACTCTTATGTGGTATTATATCTATCGTCGAATAGCAGTTCTCAGGTGACACTGGTACAGCTTAGTCTGTAGACCCGAGATCGTCATAGAGTCTTGTGTGTCCTCCCACTGTACTTTGATCTCCACCCCACCACGGCTCTACTGAGTTGTGCAAACATGTGGATTTGGGGTACAGTCCCGAGGCACATGGAGGCAATGAGCGATAGGAGGGGTTTCGTCTCTCCCGGTGTAACAGCTCTATTTGGAAGCAGTAGTTCAAGATTTATCGAGATTCTTTTTCCATAATTTTAGAACTTTTAGTTGGCTGCTAGTATATTTCATTTTGAATTTTCCGTAAATAATTTTGATATGAGAAAAATCTTCAGTTTTTATATTATATATAAAATTTCCTTAGTTGCAGCAAAAGAATATTTTGCATATCTTAAAATTCCTGAACTGACCTATTAATTTTTGGGTTGCATACACATATTACCTTGGCTAACTCCTGTTTACTGTTAATATGAGAACAAGAAAAATCTGTGCCGAATCTCTAAATACAATCAATTGAAGATATGTATATATATATATATATATATATATATATATATATTTATAATTTTTTTATATATACAAAGCAAAATCTCTCTCTCTCTCAAACTCACATCTCTCTCTCCCCCGCTGCTCCTCAAATCCTTTCGCCCTCACGAAACCCTAACCTTCGCCTTTGCTCTCATCTTCGCACCCGCCGCCTTCACCGTCGTCCTCATCCCACCAACGCAGTCTCCATCCCTCGTCGCCGCCAAAAATCCCGAACCCCCTTCTCCTTCCCCTTTCGCCCTCGCCCTCGTCCTCCTCCTCATCCCACCGACGCATCCTCCATCCCTCGTCGCCGCCACAGACCCCGACCCTCTCATCTCATCCCGTCACCACCGCCCTCGTCCTCATCACTACCACCACAACCCCCGACGACCTGCACCGAACCCTCACCGTCGCCGCAACCCTCGTCTTCGCCTCGCAGCTGCTCCCATCACCCAGATCTCCATCGCTCCCTTGCAGCAACACCACAAGCCCTCACCTTCGCCATTCTCACCACCACAGCCTCCCATCTCCAGATCCGAGTGCTCTCGACTCGACCCAGGACCCATCCAAACCCTAGCAACTACCATCATCATCATTCTCTGTAAGTTTTTTTATCACTGTTAAAATAAATAAATAAAATGAAATGATAAGAAAACAGTGAACATTGAAAGGGGAAAATTAGAATTAAAACCCTAAGTTCATATAATTATGTCTGGTTGTGTGACAATATTTATGAAAATATTTATGGTTTAACCGATGATAAAGTTATCTAGGCGGATCGTATAACTCAGATCCCAAGTCGCACTTTAGCTGAGATCGTGCCTCGCATCTTCGTGCATCGTTCTCCCCTGATCTTTATCCTCAGGCAAGTATTCTTGCTCTGCTTTGGTCGATGCACATCGGCAACCCCTTATATATTACATATATTCTTTTCCTGCTCTAGAATAGAAAGAAAGTGTTAGTGCTGAATGATTTCATATCGTTAGAAAGTTATAGACTCGTATTCAACTAATTGATAATCAGAAAACTAGATTAAGTATGGTTTTACTATGAGATCTATTAAACTACGAAAAAGGTTTTGAAAGTTGTTAATCTAACTTATACATGTACCTTACTAGCCAGCTTACGATTATTACATACATGTTAAGATTAACGGTAAAGATAACAACCATGACTAATACCAGCTTGTACATCACTTTCATACAATATAACATATCACAGCAATACATAACATCACATGTCATCAACGTAAGTAAATATGCGTATCCCAATTGTCGTTGTAACACCCGAGTTCATTTATACCAATTCCAGTTTCCGTATTTACTTATCCATGGTATTTTCTTGATTTAGCGTGTTTGGGTGCGAATGGTATTTTACATTTTACTTTGCATTCGACCCGACCCGCTTGCTTGAACCTATTTGATTCTTATTTATAAATTACCTTGACTTGTTGTATGGACACGTGCGTCTCATGATTAGTACATGCTGGCATTTTATCTGGTATCGAATCTTTTATCATATAACATTTTAGGTCACAGAAAATAATTTAAAATTGCATTTCATAACCTGCACGATACCCCTAACCCCGTGGTAGCATCCACACATCTTGTTCTCGTCCCGTTCAGTGAAACGGACGTGTTTGAATGGCTACGCGCACGTACGTGCATCCGTTCTTGGGGGTATGCATTTTCATTACCTAAGCATTCATTTTGAAATTTGGACATTGCATATATTTTTCATATTTTAAATCTGAATTTTTGGACCCGACCCGGACGTGTTTTGGAGTAGATTTGTATTTGCCAAAATTTCAAAACGGACTAATATTATATTCTTTATATATATTTATAAACTTTTAATATATTTTTAACTAACTTATATTATTATAAACTTTATACTAACAGTTATATTTTTAGATATATATATTATATATATATATTTTAACTAATCAAATCTTTATCTCTCTCTCTCTCCTGACTCTCTCTCTCTCGTGAATTTCTCTCTCTCAATTCTCTCTTTCTATATATGTATAATATAAATTATATATATATTAATTTACTAAAACCCTGTTCTTTATAAAAAAAAAACCTCACGACTATCTCTCTCCTCTCATCTTTTTTTTTCATTTTTCTGTTTCCCGCCTCCTCGTCTTCACCCACGCCTGCGCTCGCCTCATGCCGCCGGCTACCCTCACCTCACCGTCGACCTCGCCTTCCTCACCTCTCATCCCTCTCCTCCTTCTCCTCACCTATCTTACACCGAAGAACCCGTCACCTCCTCGCCGGTGACCCTGCCTCCCTTGCCGCCGTCGCCCCATAACCTCCCTCGCCATCACCGCAACCTAATCTCCTCGTCGACCTCTATCTGCTCCCCTACACACCCACCGCAACAAACCCCGAACACCTGACCCACTACAACCCCGCCTGCAACCTTCCCTTGCACCCTCCTCGCCGGAACTCCGACCTCGTCGCCTCCGTGCACTCGTCGCCGCCTCAAACCTCTCTCCTCTCCCCTCCTCTGCAAACCCACGACCCCCTGTGCCAGAATTCCTTTCACCCGACTCCAAGAACCCGCAACCCCGCTGCCATCGCCGTGAACCTCACCGAAAAACCTACGACACTCGTCGTAACCCTCTCTGTCCTCGCCCTTACCCCAGATCCAGAAACCAAGCGCCTCTCCCTTTTCTCCTTCTTCTTTTTCTTCTTCTCCTTTCTTCTTTTTCTTTTCTTGATTCTTGATTCCGGTGATCGCCGGAGCCGGGCCCGTCGCCGATGATCCAGATGACCCAGAGAACGCACCTTACCAGCGTAATCGCCCTATCGCTTTGCTTGGACCCGTCCCGTGTGCCGTGCGTGCGTTGCGACGTCTTGCCGACATCGGACGTGACGTTCCGTATACCGCTTCGTGATCCGATCAAGGCAAGTGAAACATGCTACATGTTACTATATTATTTATACATATTTATTTCATGATTGAACCTGTAAATTGAACCTAAGGCTATTAGTTTCCATTCTTGCATTTCGATGTCAGATTATATCATTGTAGACTCGGATCTTAAATTATAACTTGTTGCACCTTAAAGTACAATATCGTGTACTCAAATCCGTGGTTAAATTACTTACTAATTAACTGCATAACCCATAGCACTTTTAAATAGTTTCTACTCCGAATACCCGGTTGCATCTATTGAACATATTTTATATATCATTGCATCCATAGACCATTTAACCCATAATAACGAGATTTAATAGTTCTATACTGATTTAACTGTATTTTAGTTAATGTTGGAACCACAACCCTAACTCTAATTTATAACGGTGCATCCCCATGCTTTAATCTGTATCTTGCATATATCATCACCATGATTCATTTTTATTGCTTCATTAGTACCCATGCTTGTTTATATATATACCCATGCGTATGTTAGTTTGATTATGAGTACCCACAGGACACTCTGTGCACCCCTGACATGACTTGTTACACTTCCTACTTGACATGACATGGTACCGTACACTCTTGACATGACATGACACCTAAATACACTACTTGACTTGACCTGATGTACCATGGCTTTACCTGTTACCTGATCTTGTGCTTAATGCCAACAAACCTGACCTGTTGTCCTTACGGACCGTTCCTATTGTCTATCAAGACAAACATGTACCTGCCTGATCCTGTGTTGGCATTAGCTCTAGATTATTTAATACCTGACTTGAACACATATGACTTGGGGGTATGGGGAAATCAATGATGAAACCTGACTTGTAACTCGACAGTTCTATACCTGTTCTGATCAGTCTTACGGGCTAGGCCAGCCCCGGAGTGATGCTACGGACATCACTCGTCATTACCTACCATCCTTTACTGCCTTGCGGCACGTCTCGGGTTCGGCCCGAGAGTCATAGACCGTGATCCCGGGCACGCACGGGATACTATTGAGTTACATCGATGATTTATCAAATTGATTTTAAAGACTTGAGAGTAGTTAACCAATAGACCAGTTTAGATTCCTCACTACACATTATCCTCACTGTCCTCACTTATATCACTGTTATACCTGTTTTACCATTTATACTCATACTTGCATGTCTTGCTTCCCAGTTTATATATTATTGCTTGATGTTATGACGCGCTGACGTCTGGGTTTTGCATGGCCCAGATTCTCTACCTCTCTTGCAGACTGATCATGAGCATTGCCGCTGTTAGATTGAGCGGTAAGGATCCTGTTGGTACCCAGTTTTACTTTCCAGGTGTTTATTTATTGGATCTTTGCTTCCGCATATTATATTATTCCTTGACTCTCTTACTCTGGCTCATGGACATGTACTAGATAGTTAGTTTACTTTCCTGTTCTTGATATCTTTACATCCGTAATGTGACTGTGGAAGGATTTTTCCTATCCACAGGTAGCATGGTTGGCTATGTCACGTGCCCATCTTAGCGTACTCTAGGAAGCGGGGCGTGACAGTCGTTGATGTATAGCAACGAAACCGGCAATACACCACATATTACACTTACGGTCGCAGAAAAGAAAGTGTAAAACTACAACAGTTGGAATCTGCAACCTCCTTAGACATCTCATGCCTAACCAAATGAATTCCTTAGACATCACATGCCTAACAATTATAAACCCCGCATTTTAGTCTCGATACCGAAAACACTTTTCAATAACAAGTCGTGCAATTCAACAAGATTCCCGACATCCTGATTGAATGCTCGTCGGAAACTTTAGTAGACGGCCGCACCCCCGATGCCGTCGAAGAAGTGCACTAAGGCGGAACATCATTGCCGTGAGCACCCGAACGGATGCTTTTGGCGACGGAGTTCTCCTACAGTCACTTGGTCGGGGCTATGGGGCATGGCTATCTATTAAGTTTACCCGGTGAGTATCCGCGTACGCTAAGTGATTGCGACTGACTTTTGATCGTATCAAAATTCCGTGGCAACCGATCAAATGAGATTAAATTGCTAGATTTATAACATTCAAATTAGTTATTTCATAACTACATGTGGATTCCAAATATTGTATCACATTACAGAAAAGTTAGACGACGTTAAACATTCCGATCGAATCAACAAACACCCAAAATTTCCTTATTTGCTCAACACTTGAACTTAGTTTAAAAGCATCCATCACATGCCACAGTACCAATGAACCAGCCGTAGAAGGGTCAAACCAACGCCTCACATGTGGCAACGCCGAACTGCTAAAAACCCTAGGGTTTAGAGGCGGTTCTGACGGTCACATAATCGAGTTAAGGTTTTCATTCTTCTAGAGGGTCCACCGCGTTACTTGCACGATATTTGAATATTCTTTAACTAAGGAAAAATCCAACACTTGGAAATTTTCCGACAGGGAAAAAAGTGAGTTATTGATATCCGTTCGAACTTTTTAACACTGTCTAAACAAACCGAAACAAAGCTAGAATTGCGAATACGAAACACTCCGAATTTATAATGCACTAAATTAACATCACATGTAATTTTAGCAAAAATAAACAACACCACAAGCACCAAACCCTAGAACCTGGAGCACACCATGAAACCCAAACCTTAACCCCTTGCAAAAACCGGTGTCGCCAGAAATTGGGCCTTGGTCGCCGGCCATTCTCCGAGCAGGGTGGGTGGGTTTTGTGCTATGTTCATATTGCATCAAATACAACATTCTGCAACTGTTAAAATAATTCTTTGACACCTGAAAAAATTCGACAGAAACTAGGATTTCGATACGGGTGTTTCGGAGTTGTTTCGGTTTCGTAATCCTACACTTATCCGTCTAATTCTCTAGGTAGTCTCTGATACCACTGTTGGGTTACCTACAACGGCAGCAAGGTTTCGGGTGGCATCACACATGCCAATTTCAAAAATTTGCCATTATAGATAACCCTAAACCTAGATTATTAACTAGAGAATCAAATAAAACTAGCATGTCAACACTTTAACATCTAAGAGTTAGGGATTACAACCTTTGTAATCCGTTCCTTCGCATTATAAGCTCCGTGTTGAGGTCCCTTCGCTGCGATCATCAAGTACCCGGACTCTAGAGAGGCTCTATAAAGAGAATAGTGCATCTTTGCTTGAAGACTTCACTAATCCAAGATGATCTACCTTGAAGAATCTCAAACCCAAGCTCTTGCTTCACTAATCAAGTATTAGTAAAGCAAACACCCTAATCTAAGTGGCTAGAGTAGATGAGAATGTTGAAGTAGGAATTTTGCTCTCTTTTGTCTTCAATTTCTCACTCAAAATCATCACAAACCCAAAAGCTAGTGAAGCTTTTTCAAGAGAGGAAGAAGAAGAAGAAAATCCTTTTGTGATGAATAATGAATTATTGTTGTGGTTACAATTGCAACCTAGGGTGAAGCATGACATGCTTAACCCTTGTAGAGATTTTACCATGGGTTAAGATTTGGGTTGGGTTAACAAATATCTCTCCAAAATATCAAAGAAAATGGACAAAGTCAAACCTTCATGAAGCTTCCTTAAAGCTCATCCAAAACCTAATCCAAAAGCTTAACCCTAATCCAAACCCTAACATGGTTAAATCTTAAAACCTTTGTTGTATTTGTAACCCTAACATGTTACAATATTATATATCACATATATAATATATAATGTAACAAAATAAAATAATACAATTAATATATATCGCATATACATCAATGTATTATCCGAGTGAGAAAAAGAATCAATAAAGCAAGCTTATATTAGTTAATGTAACGTAATATATCACATATATAATTATACATTAAATTATCGAATCAACACTTGATCCGATAATCCGGCTATTTCACAAATAACCGACTAATATAAAATGTATCAGTTCATCGAATCAACACTTGATCCGATGACCCAGCTATATCACATATACCCGGCCGATATCACATATCGTGAGAATCGAATACGGTATCACATACTCGTATTATTCTCGGTCCCGCACATATCACATATGTGCTCCTACTCCGTTTTGCCTTAACCAGGAAACCTCTGTGTAGGACTCTAAAGAATCGTCAATACACCGGTAGTAGGTGATGATCATATCAAACACCCACAAACTGCAAGCGGTCAGCTAAACGTAACAGCCACACAGGTATTGAGCGATCAGAAGATCAACAAGCAAGCCTGTACATTCTCATGTGAATCCAATCAGTAACACTCCCGTACAGTCCGGTCTCTTCGTCTGATATGTCGCATATCTAGTCTAGGGTGGTAAACGTCAGACCCCAGTAACCGATAAGTCGTGTCGATATGAGGTCCATAACAGTCCGAGAAACTACTGATAACACTTACCAGTAAATCTCAGCAACCCTGGCCGGGGATTTCCAGTTATAGCCAATCGAACACAGCGCAACATCAACTCCCAATACCGGGAGAGACGAAACCCATCCTATCGCTCATTGCCTCCATGTGATTCGGGACTGTACCCAAAAGCCACCGTTTTGCACGTTCTCTTGAACGTGGTAAGGTGGAAATCAAAGCACAGTGGGAATCACATAAGACTCTATGACGATCTCGGGTCTACAGACTAACCTGTACCAGTGTCACCAGAGATCTGCCATCTGACGTGAGGTATAATACTATCTGGGAGTTCTCGGCGAGTCCGTCCAGTGTACCCAGTCTCCACTGAGCACCCGTATACTGTCTCTGATGTCAAACACCAATAGATATGGGATCATCCATCGCCCATCTACATAGGTGGAGAAGCTATACGCTAGTCTACTCTGGTATATTGATGCCCTGTCTCGATACACCTACGACTAGGAACATTTGAAGGATGTACTTAGCGACTACACTATCCCCACTAGTATGATCTGCATCATAATCCTGATAGTCAAGTACTCATCCTAAGGGCTTTATCAACATGTAACATAGAGACAATCATAGTACATGTTAAGATAAAGAGCAACCAGATAGCATACTATCATGTCGAGCAAGAAAGTCCTCCATATATATGTCCAAGCATCCACTACAATATACATCGTATGTATAGTAATGGCCTCTAGGGCATACATATCACTAACAACTCATCCACAGATTTGGTCCACATAGAGCCTTGTTGCAAGTGGATGAATTGCTGCTACATATCAAAGCGAGCAGTCTAGGGAAAATATTTCGCGTCGAATATCTCGCGAAAAATCCTCCATTCGATCGGCTGGGAAAGACGGCTTTCTTTCGCCTTCCACCATACCCTGGCGTTATCTGTTAGTTGCACCTTTGCAACCCTTACCCAAGTAATGTCTGGAACTTGTGCTGCTGCCAGATCGTCTTCGATCGACTGAGCTCATTCTTCAACTTCCAAGGGGCTCTCTTTCCCAGAGAATTGTTACCGGAATTGCTTCACTCCGGGTGCCTCAGCTTCTGGGCGGTTCATTAGGATAGTAGTTTACTACTACTGTTCTTCCAAAAGACTCTTGATTGCCTCAAGCAAAACCGTCTGCTCGTTGATCGGAGCTGCTACGGTAGGTGTAAGCGGAAGTGGTGGTAGTGTGGTGTTGCCGTTCACGTTCGTGCTCGTATTGTTCGGTGAATTCATAATCTTGAAAGAAAAAATAAGGTTAGGATAGATTCAAAGAATATGAAATATAAAGAACGTTTAGTTGCCGATTCTTATAATTCATGTGATATATTGCTTAGGTTTCCATGCAGAACTAACCCTTCATGGTATGACTTCATGCAGAACTGACCTGCATGGGCCGCCAACAAAACATGTCACGTCCCGCTTCTCAGTGTACAGGTAGGAGACGTGGCGAAGCCCGCGATGTATTTACTCAGAAGTAAACACGCTAAGCGTAACTAAGCAATATAATGAATGTACACAATAAATGACAAGTGATATAAATAAACATAAACTTTTATTGATTAAATATTCTTTACAATACACTGAAAAGTAAATACAATACTGGAAAGCAATGCCTAAATAATGGCATGAACTGAAAGTAAAAGTATATACAAGTGAACTGGAGCTCTGGGTCCTCAATGAACAGCTCCAAATCGTCCTGGCTGGGCTCGATCTACAGAGAGTCGGGTCCTCCTGACAACATTCCAAAGAAAGAAGAAATATGAATGTCGTCAGCGAACAATCGCTCGGTAAGTCCCAAAAGATAAAGAAGAATAGACAGAGAATAGAACATGTAAAGTATATATGATTATGTTTGTTATGTTAACGCAGTTGTTTGTAGCTTGGTACAGAATATGCCAGTGTATACGAGAGGAGTCCAACTTGCTCCGTGGACTAAGGTATAAGGAGTACAAGACCCCGTCAAAACCTATGGGACAACGACAATGGATATTCAGGTTAGGTGTATTAAAGTGGCCATCATCATGCCACTTTTAACACATTCTGTACCAGTATACCCCTTTAAAACCCCGTAATGTATTTTGTATTGATTTTAATGATTTATAGATATAAGACTTGCCAAGACCATGGTATGAATTGTTCATGTAAACGGAATAGGATGTAAACGGATAGTTATGTAGTCAAGTCAATATATATCCATGGTTCGATCCAGTCGAGTCATGTTGATATTGGATGGTATTTTGGTATTCATGTTCAAGTTCTAGTATATATGGATTCATATTGTATTGGAGTTATATTTGAATTTTATTCATGTAAGGATTGTATTCAATTTAGACTGGGACTCTGTCTGAGTCAGACGCTTAAACAGAATTTGATTCCTGAATTAGGTTTTGGAGTTATTGGTAACTGTTGCACATGGACGGCAGGATTTGTGAATTTTTCAAAGACAATTACCATTGATAACCCCGTTTTAGTTTCCTACCTTAAATAGGCAAGCACCCACTTTCTCCGGCTCCCTGAGGCTCAAGAGAATTGATCCCGCTTAAATCTATATTTACTAGGGTCGTTATTGTAAGTTAATATAATTTGAGTGTGTTTTATGAAAAATAGCTTTAGTATACTTTCAAAATAATCCGCAAGTATTTATTTATCGTATTTTGGGTTTTCATGGATTTAATTTTTTATATGATGAGATATTCTAGTGAATATAAACATAAATTGAATAGTACATGGTATTTTAGTGTAAATTGACTTGTATGGATTGTTAATGGTATATTCATGAAATTTGTGATTCTTGTGTTTAGAAAACATGGAATTTATTATAAATATAAAATAGATGTTTTGATAATATATATATATAATTATTAAAAATATGATTTATTTATTAAATAGAAAATCACATTATTCTTAAAAATTGTATTAAAAATTCCATCGAGATCGGATGCTCCGTGAGGAGGTCTGCATCTCGCTCTACCAGTTCCGAGGATGTGTGATAACCCGCACCATCCCGATCGGGTTTCCCAAAATGGGTTGTAGAGCCTTAATTGTAAAGAATGTAAATAATACAAATTTAAAAAATATGGTTTTTAATAGTTTATGGTATTTTGATATAATTTCGTATTTGTCCCAGAAATATTGTTTTTAAGCCATCCTGCTATGTCAAGATGTGTGTGGTGAGAGGTAGGTCATTACCTCGTGAGATTTTTCTAAAGGTAATATGAGCAATTGTGATAAAAGAATGTTGCAGGTAAAGTTTGTGGTATTTAACTGTAAAAGTGTAATATAAGTTGTATAGCATGATATTTTAAATTGAAACTTGTTCTCAATGTTGGTTTATGGTTGCTAAACAATATATAAAGAAATATTTGATTTGTTATTAAGAAAAGTTGGTTTTTTTAACAAATTTAGAATCGGATGTCGGATTAACTCCACTTCCGACGAGTTTGAAAAGAGAACATTTTAGAATAGGAAGAGAAAGGAGGAGAGGGGACTTACTGGATGAAAAGAGAGAGATGAGGTATAGGAACAATTTGATTGCTTCGTGGAGTCACGGTGTCACCGGAATTGTCCCGAATTGTCGCCGAAATTTGACCATGGGCTAACTCCACATGTACACTTTTTTGACTTGGAAAAATTTGAGAGTTTTGACAATAGATTTCAGAATGGAGAGGGTTAGAGTATGGGATGGTATTTATAGAATAGAATTAGGGTTTAGGAAATTGAAAATGAGAATTAAAATGCATTAAAACATTAATTTAATGGTGATTTTAATCCTTTGTTAATTTGCAGGAAATTCAAATAGAAGAGGAGTACTGGGGGGGAAGGCCAAGAGTTAGGGTTCAAGAGATGGAGGTATTACCTATGGGTAAGTCCGGAGGCGCCGGCCCCAGAGGCTCGTTCGTCGGTCGATTGGATGAGGGTGGAGTCTCGATTGATGCTACGTGTCGGGGTCTGTTCATATAATAATTTCCACACGTTTGATTTCTGAGACTTTTCATTTTTACGTGTATTGCACGTGTAAACTTTTGGGCTTCCAAAAAATTTAAAAGAAAAATCATTAAAAATAATATGTGGCTGGGGGGATTCGAACACAGGGACTACGTCAGCAATGCAAGGCTTTACCAGTGAGCTACAAGCTATTTCTTGCTATTCTAAAACAATTTAAATTTATAACTTGTGCTTATGCTTACAAATACTCTATTCTGTACATTAATTTTAAAAAATTCTTTAAATAAAAAACAGAGTCGTTACAGTAATGGCGAGGGTTTGCTGGTGTTCTGGGGTAGGTGATGACAGCAGAGATGGTGGCGGCGAGATGACGGGGAAGCCGACGGTGGGGGGGATGGGTTCTTGGTATCGGGTGTCGGGTTAGGAGCTTGGTGGTCATCGGAAAAGGAGAAGGGGAGGAGGAGGCGACGGCGAGGCAGGGGAGAGGTCGACGACGACGCTCGGACGGCGACGGCGAGGTCGATAAGGGTTTGAAGGAAGTGGGTTCGGTCGTGGGATTTTGGAGCTCCGGCGAGGTCTCGGGGAAGATGCGGAGGTGAAGGCGGTGATGATGAGGAGATGGGGTTGACGGCGACGAGGTGCGGCGACGATGGGGAGCGGCGACGAGAGGCATGGGTTAAGGTTCGAGGTTGGCGACGTGGAGAAGGGGAGAGAGAGATTTTGTTTTATAAATTATTATATTATATATATATATATATATATATATATATATATATATGGACAGAGAGAGATGTAGGTACGGGGAGTAATAGAGAGAGACAGACAAAGATAGAGATAGAGAAAGATTTGAGAGAGAGAGAGAGAGAAAGTTTTATTTAAAAAAATTTAAATATATTTATATAGATATTAACTAATATACATTAGTTCTATATATATATATATATATATATATAGTGGGATTTTACAAATATTACCAGATCTCTCCGAATATTACATGTACCCCTCTAAAAATTTAGTTTTTAAATGTGAAGAATACACGTAAGAATTTAAAGTATGATGCAATATCCTGTAATTAAAAACATATACCCCAAATATGGATCTACGTAAATATATGTAGCGATCAAATAATCGGTCCGTCTAACCCTTAGGATACTAACATGATATATGGACGCAACCACCTGATATGGGGTACTATGGCATACAAAGCTAGATAAGAAAATATATTGTTTGGTTTTATATTGTATCATAAAAGATATTTAGAGTCTAGCAATATTATGAAAAGATATGTAGATTCTAAAATATATTATATGTGTATATATATTCTAGATTTGAATGGATACACTGTATTAGTAAATATTTGATGTAATCTCGAACCATATTGAGTTTCAAATATACGGGTCGGGTCGGATAATAACCCCGGCTACTACTTGCATCATTCGCAACCCAAAAGCAACAATAGCAAAGAATTTTACACACACACACACACATATATATATATATAACATAAAATATATATGGATGGATGCATTTCTCAACTGATGTCAAGATGCAATATACCATCAGTAAGATTAGCTAATTAATTGGGTTTGATCACTATTATCTACAGGGAGATGATCTTATGAGGTCCGGCCTCATTTCTTATTTTGATGCCAATTTTGCAAACACCCAATCTTCATGTTTTACACCGATCCAAACCGGCCATCTTTATTTTCATGGTATAGATAGGTTGCGTATCAAATTTCATAAGATTTCGAGACCTTTAATTCATTCATCAAGTGGAGTAAAAAATTATCGGTTCTTCGATGCTTGAAAAATGTGATCATTTGATGGACGTGCTAGAGAACTCCAAATCACTTGAAATTTGAATCATAAGCTAACAATAACATGTAGATCAAGATGATCGGTTTGGCTCGGTATAAAACTGTAATACCCCAGGTATTATCCGGTATACCCATTTATACCAGATCAGCATGGGGACCCACTATAAAACAATGGGGAATTTTCGGAATACATTCTGAAAGAGGACAGATTTGTACTATAAATGGAATAATACCACTCTTTAATACAGAGGCGCCTTTTAAGTGAACTGGCACTACAGGAGTTTGAGAACTTCGTAGTTAAACGTGTTCGGGCCAGGGAAGTCCTGGGATGGGTGACCTCTTGGGAAGTGGCCCCTGATCGGGTCCGGTTCGCTCCGAAGGACAAAACCGTGCGGTTTCGGCCAGGGCGGACAATACCCTCTGTATTGAGGGTGGGGCGTGACAGAATGGGATCAAAGCCAGGTTCCTCAATAGTAAGTCTGTGATTCGAGGACGAACCATTGTTCTAAGTGGGGGAGAATGTAATACCCCATGTATTATCCGGTATACTCATTTATACCAGATAAGCATGGGGATCTACTATAAAACAATGGAGAATTTTCGGAATGCATTCCGAAAGAGCACAGATCTGTACTATAAATGGAATGATACCAATTTTTAATACAGAAGCGTCCTTTAAGTGAACTGGCACTACAGGAGTTTGAGAACTCCGTAATTAAGCGTGCTCGGTTCGGGGAAGTCCTGGTATGGGTGACCTCCTGGGAAGTGGCCTCCTGGTCGGGTCCGGTTCACTCCGAAAGACAAAACCGTGCGGTTTCGGCCAGAGCGGACAATACTCTCTGTATCGGGGTGAGGCGTGACAAAAACATTGGGGGTTGGGTTTAAAAAGTTGGGCTCAAAATAAGAAATGAGACCCGAGCTCCTGGTCGGGTCTGGTTCACTCCGAAGGACAAAACCGTGCGGTTTCGGCCAGAGCGGACAATACTCTCTGTATCGGGGTGAGGCGTGACAAAAACATTAGGGGTTGGGTTTAAAAAGTTGGGCTCAAAATAAGAAATGAGACCCGAGCTCATAGTATATCACCAGTAAGATTAGCTAGTTATGAAACTAGTTCATATATCTAAAGTTTTTGGTGAAACATAATTATCTTTTCATGATTTTTCCAACACCCAAAAACAACAATCCCAAATCCAAAAAATAAGCGCAAAAAAGAAGCTTCTTAGGGCATGTTTGGTTGCAGGATTTGGGATTTGGATTTGGATTTGGGATCGTGGAATCATGGGATTCCATAATTTTGTGTTTGGTTGCAGAATTTGGATTTCTAGGATTCCTTTGTTTTTTATGGGGTCCCACCATAAAATAAGGATTCTTGAATCCTAAAAAATTTAAGGATTTTCAAGGATTTGACACTATTCATTGTACTTTTAGATGGGACCCGTGTATTTTATTTATTTAATAATCTTCTCTCTATCTCTCTCTCTCTAAAATTCTCAAATCCAAATCCCATCTTTTTCACCAACCAAACAAAAGTTACAAGGAACTACAAATCCAATACTAGAATCCAAAACCAACCAAACAAGAAATTACCAAATCCAGAAATTTCAACCGTACCATTTTGGAATCCAAATTCCATAATCCTTCAACCAACAGTCCCTTGAGGTTATGACAGACGAAAAACTGCTCCACATTAATTAATTTTATTGATTAAGCCGTCAACTCTCTAGTCTGCTTATTACTGATCATAACTCCACAAACTGCCCCCTTGATCTGACGCATCCGGCAATTCATCGGACCCGTTCGGGCTCAGCCTCGGCGGGCTGATAAGCATCCCCTCCGCCATGTCCACCAACAGATTCGGCATGTCGAATATCTCCTCCTCGTCTATAAACTCCTCCATTTTCGTGTCCGATGTGGACGGTGTCGATGTTTCTGCGTCTGGTTTCGGCATCAATTCAGCCGCAGCCGCAGCCGCAGCAGCACGGATATCCGACGGAGCCGCAGACGCCGGCACAGGTCTGGAAGCGACGGAGTCGGGAAAATTGAGCACGGCATCCGAACCCCTCAGAGCGAGGGCGGCGACGTCGTAGGCGACGGCGGCCATCTCGGGGGTGGGGTAGGTGCCGAGCCAGATTCTGGTGGTCTTCCGAGGCTCCCGGATTTCGGAGACCCATTTCCCGCTGCGGGAGCGGATGCCGCGGTAGCTGGTCGATCTCATATGAGGAGGAGATGGTGGCTGAGGCCGAGGCGAGAAAGGGATGCAGCTGCTGCTGGAGCCCATAAGAAGAACAAAAAAGGTTGGGCTGCGGCGCCACACGTGCGGGTGGTCCCTGTTGGTCGACTGGTGATCAGCCATTTCGATCCATGGATATATATATATGTTGGTGGCAATTCAATCGATCGGTGAAAGGAAAGGCGCCGAAGGCGACCGCGGTCGAAGAAGACGGGATTAATTGGAAATGAAAGATGGTAACGGGGGATTTGAGGGATGGAGAGGGAGGCATTTAATCGAGGAGGAGCAGCGCGGGGAGAGCGAGGGTGAGACCCTGCAGCCGCGGTGGCTTCGATGGCATATGGCTAGCACCAGAACCAGCAGCAAATTATCACCAGCTGTTTCCTTGGATGAAAGCATCAGCGTTTTTCTTTTACTTTTTACATGAACAAAAATCAGTGATTATATATATTAGTTTAATAATGGGTTGAGCGATGGGGTGTTCGAGTCTTGGGTGGGAATTTGGACATGAAGTGGAGGGCCTCTCCGTAGACCTTTTTGTGTTAACACAAAAACATATAGGGTAAATTGTTGAAAACTGATGGAGCCTCGGATCTCCTTCAGATGTTGTCCTCCGTCGATCCTATGATAGCGGTCTTTGACGGTTGAGAATCGGTTTGGATCTCAATGGGTTGGTTTTCACGCCGAGCTATCTGCAAAAGAAGTACCGGGATAGGTGACCACCATAGAACCCTCCGACGATCAAGTTAGTGCCGGAGAATAAGTGCCGAGTAACGGCGTATTGGAAATGATTTTGAGTTACCTGAGTCGTCTGTGAGAGGGGTTTATATAGTGGTCGCGTGGAGTGAGCGGGCGCGAGATCGTCGCCGTCAGTTACGCCCTGCGTTATCCTCGCATTAATGGCGGAATACGACCATTAATGGAGGACGCGCTAGCGTAGGACGCCGAACGTGGGGAGACGGATATCTCGCCCTGACGAGATACGCGGAGCCATTGCGAGGGCACTTGGGTTCCACTCTCTCAGTTGATCGGGGAAGCCAATGAAACTCGACCTGTCAGATTGCTCGGAGAAGAGCAGTGAGGCCGAGGAAGCTCGGCTTGTCAGATGGCTCGGAGACGAGCAGTGAGACCAAGGAAGCTCGGAGACAAGCTATTGGTAGTTTGCTAGGTGAAGGTGGAAAGTACTCAGGGAGGTCTCTGAAAGGTTGGACACTTCCTCGAGACGAGGTCCCGAGGAATGCTCTTAATGCAACTCATTTATTCCACCTCCGTAGCTTTCGGGACATGTCATCTGCCACGTTTCGTAATCTGAGGAAATACCACTTGTGAGCATCATCATTAGCCCCCCACTCTCGTTCCGACCTATTTATGGGTCGGGTCGAGAGTGGCCTGCTCGGTTTTTCTTCGGTTCAGTTTGGCGCCGAGAATCAGAATGCGGATCGCCCGGGAACGACATGGCGTTTGGCGGTGGCGTCGTTTCGATGTTTGGGCCTACGTGTCGTCTCGTCGTGCACCTGAATTTTCGCGCGTATCTCCGATGGCGTCAGCGGATCAGTGAAATGATTGCGCTTTAAAGAGGGGGCGTCGTTTCAGTTGATTCGCCAGTTGGGATACGGGCCACTTGTCGGACATCGGTTTGCGGAAGCGACAGGCTGTCTCTGACCTCTACAGTTTAAGAGACGTCCCCAATGGTCGATCGCCACGTAGAGCTTCGACTGCCGCTTGGGCGCATCGTTTCGTTTTGGCGGGAATCAATCTAGGCTGTGGGATGTTCTCTTTTGGGGTGTATAAATAGGAGGGGACCATCCTAGGGCCGACACTTTGCTCTAATTCTCTTTCATCACTAAAGATTGCCCGGCGCTTCACTTCTTAGATCGGATCCTCTGTTGATTTTTCCTCGGTGAGTCCTTTCCTTTGAATCAGGTTAGATGTCTTCATTCGAGGAGTCTGTAGAGATAGTAAGGGTAGAGTCGGACGATGAGGCCTCAGTTTCTGGGGCTGAGTCCAGTGGGTCTTCCTCCTCTTCGGCTTCAGATAGCCAAGAGGGTTCTTCTTCTTCATCTTCTGTGCCGGGTTCGCCCCTTAGGATCAGGGCCACCCTTGCGACAAGGGCTCCCATGGTGCGCATCGGGAACACCTGCGATGCGCCCTCCATTTTGAAGAGTCTGGACGAGCTTTGCGAAATTCGGACTCGATTCCACATCCCCTTTAATTATTCCATCCGTTTAGCTAAAGAGGGTGAGCGGGTGGACCAGATGCAGGGAAAAGAGATTGCCCTGTATTTGGAAGTTTTCTGGGCCGGAATGCGTCTGCCCTTCCCAACCAAGGTTTATGGGGTGCTTCATTGCTTCCGTCTTGCCCCGGGCCAGCTAGCGCCGAACTCGTGGAGAATCCTCCTTGGGTTTCTGGTCCGGCTAAAACTCAATCAGATCCCTTTCAGTTTGACCCTTCTTGTGTCTTTCCTTTGTTATAAAAATCACCCCGGCACCAGCAAGGAAGAGCTGAACTGGGTGTATTTTTCGTATAAAAAGCGTAAGGGTGGGGCGGCCGGGTCGGGGGTAGTAGTCGTCCCTTCTTCCATCCACGAATGGAAGGAGAAGTTTATATTTGTCGGGCCACCTGAGAGCGAGGATTGGCTTGTGCCTACACAGTGGCATAGGGCCGACTGCCCGAGGGAAAAGCAGTCGACTTCCCCCGAGGCGAAGGTGGTGTCCCAGTGGGAACCAATCCAGCGGGCGAATGTTCTGCTATCCGAGCAGGCACTGAGCTGGGCTGGGTTAGTCCTGCGCTTTTTCTGGGTAAGTTAGGGCCTTCGACGACCTGTTTAGACTTCGTTAACTTCTTTCGTCTTTTTAGTATCACTAAATCCTTTTTGTTTGTGTGTTCTTTTTTGTAGAGCCCATGGACTGATCGAAGATCCTAGCCACTATGGCCGCCAAGTGTTGGAGATAGTGCCCTCAAAGTCAATTATTGGATCGCAGGTACGTGATTACAATAATTGAGGCAGGACCTATGCGAATATGACAGTCTTGCTCGAGATGATAGTATGCTATCTGGTTTGTCTTTATCATCGTATACATGCTTTAGTTCGCTATTGCATGTTGATAGAGCCTATAGGATTCTTGCTTGACTGCCAGCAGTATGATGGCGATCATATACGTGGGAGCTGGGGTCTATAAGCACATCCTTAAAAGTGTCCCTAGTCGTAGGAGTTTCGAGACAGGGCATCGATACTCCAGAGTAGACTAGTGTATACAGTCGAGACCCCGACGAGGGGCGGTGGCCGGTCTCACAAGCCACTGGTGTCAGTAGGATCACCTAAGATGTATACAGGTGCTCATTAGGTTATGAGTACACCGGACATGACTTGCCGGGAACATGCTAGTTGGTTTTATACATATCGTCAGATAGCAGTTCCCTGGTGATATGTGTACAGATTAGTTCATCGACCTGAGGGCGTCATTTGTCTCGTGTGAGTTCCCACTGTGCTTTGATTTCTACCCTATCATGGCTCAAAGGAGTCATGCAAACAGGTCTTTTTTGGGTACAGTCCCGAGCCACATGGAGGCAAGTGAGCGGATCGGCAGGGGATTCGTCTCTCCCGGTATTGGGGGTGAGATCGCGCTGTGTCTAGGAGAGCCATTACACATAGCCCTCGGCCGAGGCAGGTGATTTACTGGTAGGTACCAGTAGTATCTCAGGGTGTTCTGGGCCACTCTCTGACACGACTTATACCGCTATTGGGGGTCTGACGTTACCAGCCCCTAGGCCGATATGCGATACTCATAGACGAACGGACCGGACTGTATGTATATTGTCACTGTTAGGCTCAGTAGGGTTTATAGATGAGTTCGCTCGTCAGCTTCCCTTCCAATCAATACATAGGCAACCGTTACGTACAGCCAGTACCTCTGACGTGCTAGTGGTTATACCCAGTGCCAGTGTGTTGATGAGTAATTAGAGTCCCCCACAGACACTTTCCCAAGTTCGGGCAAAACGTTGTAGAGGCCGTATGGTTTTATGGTAGGGTTCGGAAAATGCACGTGCGTTTACGCACGTGTCATATTTCGGGCAGATAATACTGGTCGGTTTTGGTTTAAGCCGGATCCGAGTATTATACCGTGTAGATATAATATCTTTGTCTCTGTTGCATTTATATTCGGTCGTAATACAAATGCGGGTATGTTTATACTGATACGGGGTTATCCTGAAATTCGTTTCAGGATCACTTTTGGAAGTTGTCAGTTTCCAGTTTTCTATCGCCCGTATTTAACATTCGGTTAAATGCGGATTTATCTTTTCTTGAGATGAGTGTGGAAGCTTCTAGAAGGTGACTAGGATGGTGAGGTGTTAAGTGACTCATTAGTGCATTTAATGATTCATTTAATGCAAGGGTGACTAGGTTTATGATTCATCCTTTGCTTTTAATGTGTTCATACAAGGTGTATTATGAATCATCCTTTCTCATTTATTGTTGTGGTCACCCCCTTCTCCTATACTCACCTCCCTCATACTATTTAGTGGCCGGCCCCCTCTTGCAAGAGTTGCATGGTTGTTTGAGAGAAAAAAGATGATAGTTTTAGTGTATGGAAATTTGATAGATACTCATTTCACATTTCCACCCGATCCAAAAAAGTCAACTTCATTAACCGTTCGTCCATAGCTTTGGACGTAACGAGACAAAGTGTTCTACTCATTCTCTACATCAATCTTGGTCATCTCTTTTAGCAAACTTGATGATCGAGTTGCCTCGTTTCAGAGGCGGGAGCCCGTTTAAAGATCCGTCGACGTGGTGCCACTTGGACGAGAAGATTGGAGATTCAGGAGATCGGAGAAGCCGCAACAAAGCGTGGGATGATGGTTGAAGACCGAAGGACTCGGATCGTTCGGTATAACTCTTCTACCCACTTTGTAGTTTGTTAGTTTAGCTTTAATGGCAGATCCGGGTTATAGTACGCGATAGTGCCAGTTGTAAAAGTTTTTGTTCCGCATTTGGCGTCTGTTAGACGGCCGGGGCGCTACCGTGGACTTACAGTGGTATCAGAGCCTCACCATTAAGCTTTACTAACTTGTGCTAATGCGTTTGAAATATCGATCGAACGGATTTTCGAAAACCGCAAATTCCAGGGTTAAAGTTTCTGTCGATTTTAAACAGTGTCTAAAAATTATTTTACATATCGCAGAAAACTAAGCAGGCTTTTCTAAGTATTCTGGAAAAATATGGGCACGTGATCCCACAAGACCACCGCGGATCCGCGGTCAAGTCTAGGGTTTGACCGCGGAACCACGGCTCTTTTGTGGGAACAGTGCTTCAACTTTTTCCAGAGAGCTTTATTTTGGAAATTGTGGTTTTTGGTACTATTCTTTTAGGCCCAGTTTTTGTTACTGTGCAGCAGATGTTTATGGGGCCCACTTTGGGATATTTGGTCGATCAAAATTTAAACATGTTAGTTTGCAGTACTTACTTTATATCTCCGACCGGGAATGTCATTCGAGCGGTAAATTGCGTCTAATTGCTATAGTTCTTTTAGACGGATTTGCGAACGTGACATTCGCGTTGATGTTCTGTGTTGTGCTGTATTGTTGTGGATTTGTCATGATGGATAGCAGGGTGCAATGATAGTGCAGTTTGGATTTATTTGTACATTTGATATTGCGGGGCGAGCGTTCAACATGTGGACTGCCGTCACTGCCTGTTGTATAATATTCTTTTGGGGCACAACCGGGTTGAGGTCGATGTACCCATTGTACATATTTTTCATTTCTGTACTAGGTTTACCCCGCGACGGAATGCACGAATAGCCGGGTTCTGGAAGGCAACGGGTCTGTATCTCATGGCTTTGAGAGGCAGAGGGGCCTCACTCTAGAATTGGAAGACTATTCGCCGCACTCGTAGGGGGTACAGGTTGACCCAAGGAGGGGTGCTCAAGTTACCGGATTCCGTGAAGTGCCGGGTGGTCCATTCATTTTGCTGTAGGGGGCTGCCTCGCTTCAGGTTTTGGCGGGTAACTTGCCGCACCCGTAGGGGTCTAGGTTTCATTGCACAGGCCATCCACACGAGCAGGGAAACGTCGGGTTTCAACAGCAGCTCTGTGAAACCCGGGGATCCCAGATTATCTGTATTGTTCTGTGATGCTTATTACTTTTCTGTAATGTTGCATATTATCACGCCTGGAGCGATTATTGTATATTGGTATATATACTATTAGATGTTGTATATGTTTTACACCCGCGCTAGTCCAGCCCCCCTGTCGTTAGTTAAGTAACCTAACGGGTGATGACGGGACCCAGTGACGAATGCGGATGGCATATACGTACATTTTATTTTCGTTCTTTTCTGGTGTGATTAGTTGATGGGACTGCATTGATTCTTAACAATGCAAGGATAAAACAAACATATATTTGATGTTGTTGGAACAAATTTTAAAAGGTGTTATTACAAAGATGTTTCCTTTTATTTTGCATAGTGATATTCAGTTAGAATAACCTGCACCTCATTCGACGAGGCAAGGGCCGAGATCCCTTCACCGGGAGTGACCCCTTGGACAGAAATTTACGTCAGGGTAATAACTTTAATACAGTCGATTACAAGTTGCTTTGCATCGCGGTATTCAGTTGGAATATCCTGCACCTCATTCCGTGAGGAAAGAGCCGAGATCCCTTCACCGGGAGTGACCTCTTTAGCAAAAAGTTTTCGTCACTATATTTTTATAAAAAGCTATCAGGTTCCTTCAACGAGATCAAGTTCATTACATTAAAGGTTTTTCGCCAAAAAACCAGCCGTAGCCCTCCGTCATTTCTTTTGGGTATTCAGTAGTATTCAAGCTATGTATTTTGACCAACGCCAAGGCATAGTTTTTGGTAGCTGCTGGGTATTCATCTGTTGCATAGATAGATGAGTTGGTTTGGGACAGTTGTTCTGCCATTTTGGCCAAAGTCAAGGGCATGTGCGGGTGGGTTCAAATTGACCAGGATAGTGACGGGTAGAACTTGGCATATGACTTATAATATTTTGACCAACGCCAAGGTCATAAGAGCATGGGCAAAAATCATATCGGGAGTTTCAAACATACAGGAAACTTTCCAGGCATGTGCATACCTTCTGGAGTGTGATAACTTGAGTGGCTTCCATCAAGTTATCATGCGATGATAGTTGGATCCCGATTCTCACTGATAAGTTGGTTTACTCTTCGGGTGATCCCGACTAATTCTTCTTTCAGGTTTGGAGGAGAATTTAAGATTATAGTGGGAGGTTTCCCGATTAGATAAAGTGATAACCATTCTGATCTAGGTTAGAGTGCACGCAGAGTGTTTCTTTTCTCTCTCTCTCTCTTTGGCAGCGACCTTTGACCGACCCTAGACTATGACTCAGTGACCAAGTTGACCGAACCTTCTTAAAATACTGGCCTTTGGATTGTCTTAGTTGCATAAGTCATTGCTGCTCCTTCTTTTACCCTTTGTATTTCTCAGAACACCCCGTATTACTACGGACATCCACTTCCATTGGATAGATCCATCGTATGGTTATATACGAACTCGAAGGGACTTCTTCGAGGATGGATCCAGGTTCAGGAGAAATAGAATTGGTTTATTCAGTTGTTTTTTATTATCACCTTCTCTCAGGTTGCGAGGACTCCTTAGTTTAGGAGAGTACACCTATTACGCTTATTGGATAGTCTTATTCCAAACCATAGACAGGTGCCGAAAGGTAGGGAATGAAGAAAACCAATTAGCCTAAGTAGGGTGTACAGAAGATAATAACTAAAGACAAAATAAAGGGATTAGAAAGAGGGCAAAGTAAATTGCGACTGTTATCATTCACGACCAAACCGCGTACTTCATCGCCACTCCTATTTTTACCTTTGTTTTTTCCCCAGTTCGGGAGAAATAGAATAAGGTATTATTCAGTTGTCTTTTATCATCACTTTCTCTCAAGTTAAGAGTACTCCTTGGTTTAGGAGGGTACACCTATTATGCTTACTGGATAGTCTTCTTCCAAACCATAGGCTGGTGCCGAACGGTAGGGAAGGAAGAAAACCATTTAGCCTAACGATAGTGTACAGAAGGTAACGACTAAAGACAAATAAAGGGATTTGGAAAGATGGCAATGAAATATACGGTTAAAGTCATGAATTGGATTATGAAAGAGGCATTACTAGGAATACCAAGATACCCCTACGAAACATTTTCATGTTTCAATGCATTGTTAAAGGAAAACTGATTTCCCGATTAGATACTTACTCCAGGGTATGTATTTACCAGGTTTCATTCTCATATATGTATGGTTTTTCAGATGATGAGTGGGAGTAGGTTATTGGGAATAAGGTTATCATCCTCATTATATCGGAATTCGTTGTAATTGGTGATATTTAAGGAAGTCACCTGAGTTTTTGCCAGACGGCATGTCTTTGGTTTTTGAATATCCGTGGTTGTGCACCAATTTCAAAATGATATATCTGTACGTTTATTTTTATAAAGTGAGATATAACCTTTTGAGATTATGTCCGTGACATTTACCTATATCAGATACGATTGGGTAAGGAGCATTGAACAACGGAGTAGTTCTTAAACCATAAGTACAGTTTTCAACCAACGATGCACAGGTTTTGAGTTATTCAACTCAATGGACTTATACAGAGTATTGTATGTTGTCCAGTGTCCGTCAGGACAAAGGGGTAGGTCCTCGTACTATGTTCTGTTTACTTGTGACTTCTCTAGTTTTTAGACAAGTGTTTCATAGAAATACAATGTCTAAGTTTTGAGAAGTTTTAGGGTATAACAATAAAATAGAGAACCAGGTATCGCAAGTATCGGAATTCTTCAAAGAGATCGAAGATGTAGATTCTTGTGATTGGTATTCAAATGATAGTTCTCTTTCAGGTTATTCATAATTGGATGGATTCCTAAGTTAAGTAATGCTGATTAGCCTTTTTCCATTAAGTTGATATGCACTGGAGACAGCCGCATGATTTGAATCTGGTTCCAATTAAATTAGTGCCTCTATTCCTATATTATATATAGAATGGTTCATATCTTAACGATTTTAAGATACGGGGAGTTGTCCAGCTTATGCTTAAAACCAGACACTGGATAACTCAAGGCACGTTTCTGTAATGGCTGTTTGTGGGTTGACCCTGGCTTTGACGAGGGTTGACATTTCTACCATCTAGAAGATCAATAGTGATATTGTTCTAGACTCGCCACAGTTTTATTAAAATGGACTTTTTCAGAAAACAGTAGTGAGAGTATGGTAGAACTGGAAGTGATTCCAGAACAACAAACGATCACGAAAAATTTAATAGGACCTATATATTCAATCAGGTTTGACATTCCATTAGTCACTCCGCAGATATGGTGGGTAACCTCAGACACCCGAGAGGTACTCCGGTAGCCTCAAGGACGGTGACAGGGAGGTTCTTGTTTACCCAGACTTGACACTACTGTTGTTCCAGACTATGAGACCCGGCAGAAGAATAAGTATAACATCATTCTAAACTAGCTTTAGAAGTGTACGTATATATTATTCTGTCAGAGGGTTATCGTAGTCAGTGGGAGCAGCGGAAGCATAGTGGGTAAGTAGTTTATGTCTATTTATAGACTTCAGCAGTTATAGTGGAGATAGATCATCTAATTTTGATGAGACAGTCATGGCTTTGACTTCATCAGAATAAGGGATGGATCTGTTGAGAAGGTAGTAGGGTGTGATGTCCTGGTATTTGGATGACACACACAGAGTAGGAAGTAAAATTCCTATACTACGATCGGTTGTACTGTGGTCATCACACAGTTGTTTCTCCACAAAGGATATGGATATAATATCTGACATTCTGGTTACTAGATCTATGGTTTTAGATCTAGATTTGGGTAGTTTCCCAATATGTGTACTTTGACAATGTTCTAATAGTATTTTAGAATAAATGACTCCTGGCATGGTGGTGTACTTGCAGGTGATGGAGTCACCCTCTCAAAAGGTGTCTTAGAGACTAAAGGAGAGAGGGATGTGCATGATTGGCAGATCACTTGCTTAGGAAATTGAGTCAATCATAAGATGTCAAGTACCACACCAGATTTTTTTTTTTGCACTTGATGCGATAAGTTTATATTAATCCAATCCTGAAGAAACATAAGGAAGCAGTTTTAGAACATAAGTGCTTGTTCTACGGATTTGATAACGGCAGCCTCCTTCGGGAGACGGTTATCATTCCAGGCTTCAAAGATGACATGCATGACAGAATGATTGTCAGAGTTATAGTTTTCCCTCTGACAAGGGACAGTATTATGGACAGGTGGTCCAAGAGGATACTGTGAGAGGCATGGTGCTGGATACTGATTAGGTTCAGTTATCAATAAAGTCTAAGAAGTTTGGATTTGGAGTTCATTTATGAACTAGGTCCCATCAGATATTCAGACATATTCTAAGACAGGAATTACTCGATTCGGGAGATGTTTTCTCCGCGAACTTGAGATTAAGTGAGACATAGAAAGAAACATCAGGGCGGATCCACTCACTAAGACTATTTCTCGAACACAAGAGTTTTTCAAACTAGCTTTGTGAAACTGATTAGTAGAGGAGTTGGATGTTCGGTATCACACAGGCTGTGAGTATGCGACATCGCAATAATTAGCCTTAAGTGCAAGTGGGAGATTGTTGGAGATAGTGCCCTCAAAGTCAATTATTGGATCGCAGGTACGTGATTACAATGATTGAGGCAGGACCTATACCAATATGACAGTCTTGCTCGAGATGATAGTATGCTATCTGGTTTTTCTTTATCATCGTATACATGCTTTAATTCGCTATTGCATGATGATAGAACCCATAGGATTCTTGCTTGACTGCCAGCAGTATGATGGCGATCATATACGTGAGAGCTGGGGTCTATAAGCACATCCTTAAAAGTGTCCCTAGTCATAGGAGTTTCGAAACAGGGCATCGATACTCCAGAGTAGACTAGTGTATACAATCGAGACCCCGACGAGGGGCGGTGGCCGGTCTCACAAGCCACTGGTGTCAGTAGGATCACCTAAGATGTATACAGGTGCTCATTATGTTATGAGTACACCGGACAGGACTCGCCGGGAACATACTAGTTGGTATTATACATATCGTCAGATAGCAGTTCCCTGGTGACATGTGTACAGATTAGTTCATCGACCTGAGGGCGTCATTTGTCTCGTGTGAGTTCCCACTGTGCTTTGATTTCTACCCTATCATGGCTCAAAGGAGTCATGCAAACAGGTCTTTTATGGGTACAGTCCCGAGCCACATGGAGGCAAGTGAGCGGATCGACAGGGGATTCGTTTCTCCCGGTATTGGGGGTGAGATCGCGCTGTGTCTAGGAAAGCCATTACACATAGCTCTCGGCCGAGGCAGGAGATTTACTGGTAGGTACTCCAGTAGTATCTCAGGTTGTTCTGGGCCACTCTCTGACACGACTTATACCGCTATTGGGGGTCTGACGTTACCAGCCCCTAGGCCGATATGCGATACTCATAGACGAACGGACCGGACTGTATGTATATTGTCACTGTTAGGCTCAGTAGGGTTTATGGATGAGTTCGCTCGTCAGCTTCCCTTCCAATCAATACATAGGCAACCGTTACGTACAGCCAGTACCTCTGACGTGCTAGTGGTTATACCCAGTGCCAGTGTGTTGATGAGTAATTAGAGTCCCCCACAGACACTTTTCCAAGTTCGGGCAAAACGTTGTAGAGGCCGTATGGTTTTATGGTAGGGTTCGGAAAATGCACGTGCGTTTACGCACGTGTCATATTTCGGGCAGATAATACTGGTCGGTTTTGGTTTAAGCCGGATCCGAGTATTATACCGTGTAGATATAATATCTTTGTCTCTGTTGCATTTATATTCGGTCGTAATATAAATGCGGGTATGTTTATACTGATACGGGGTTATCCTGAAATTCGTTTCAGGATCACTTTTGGAAGTTGCCAGTTTCCAGTTTTCTATCGCCCGTATTTAACATTCGGTTAAATGCGGATTTATCTTTTCTTGAGATGAGTATGGAAGCTTCTAGAAGGTGACTAGGATGGTGAGGTGTTAAGTGACTCATTAGTGCATTTAATGATTTATTTAATGCAAGGGTGGCTAGGTTTATGATTCATCCTTTGCTTTTAATGTGTTCATACAAGGTGTATTATGAATCATCCTTTCTTATTTATTGTTGTGGTTACCCCCCTCTCCTACACTCACCTCCCTCATCCTATTTTGTGGCCGGCCCCCTCTTGCAAGAGTTGCATGGTTTCTTGAGAAAAAAGATGATAGTTTTAGTGTATGAAAATTTGATAGATACTCATTTCACATTTCCACCCGATCCAAAATGGCAACTTCATTAACCGTTCGTCTATAGCTTTGGACGTAATGAGACAAAGTGTTCTACTCATTCTCTACATCAATCTTGGTCATCTCTTTTAGCAAACTTGATGATCGAGTTGCCTCGTTTCAGAGGCGGGAGCCCGTTTAAAGATCCGTCGACGTGGTGCCACCTGGACGAGAAGATTGGAGATTCAGGAGATCGGAGCAGCCGCAACAAAGCGTGGGATGATGGTTGAAGACTGAATGACTCGGATCGTTCGGTATAACTCTTCTACCCACTTTGTAGTTTGTTAGTTTAGTTTTAATGGCAGATCCGGGTTATAGTACGTGATAGTGCCAGTTGTAAAAGTTTTTATTCCATATTTGGCATCTGTTAGACGGCCGAGACGCTACCGTGGACTTACACCAAGAACCAAGGAAGGAAGGCCGGGGGCGCAAGCTCGTCCCGGCCCGGTCCGAGCTCGGCCCCGAGGCCAACTCCACCGTCCAAGCCTTCCGCCGCTCCCCGAGCCCTAGAAGAACGCCATAGGGGGGGTCATAAGCACGCGTGGGACTCGGCGCCCCGGGCAAGAGAAGAGGAGGAAGCTAAGCCCGCCGAAATCCCCCTAAAAGGATGAAGCGGACGGTCTCTCGGCCATCTTCTACCGGGATCCCAGTGCAGGAGGGAGACTTCTGCATTAAGGTGCCTTCGGGGCTCTCCGTCGCCGACAGCCTGCTTTCCGACATGGAGCAGGCAGCTGGGTGCAAGATTCCCCGGGGGACCATGAAGGCCCAGGTGGCCGCTATACCACAGGAGGCGGTTCAGGTCGGTACTTGACTTTTCTTAAAATTTCTTAAGTCTTGTTTTCTCGGTTTAAACTTTCTAACCCGTTTGCTGCTTTTCCTCGGGTCCTTCATCATTGCGCTTTTCTCGTCGCCATGGAATCTGAGGAGATAGCCCCGGCCATGAAAAAGGTGGGCGAATCCTCCTCGCGGGAGGAGGAACTTCGCCTCTAGCTGCGGAAGGCATAGGAGAAGACGGCTCTCCTCGACACTCGACTGGTCACCGAGGGGCTGACAAACTCCAAGTTGAAGGAGTCTCATCAGCTCCTGGATGAGTCCAACCGAGCCATCCAGGCCAAGTTGGAGGAAGTGAACAGCCACTACAACTTGATGAAGAAGTCGAGGGACGCCCTTAAAAGAGATGTCCGGGTGGTTATTGACGCGGTGAAGCTCGCCGAGAGCCGGGCGGCGAAGGCCGTGGAGGGATACAAGGCGTCCGACCAATTTTACGCCGATCTCGCCGAATCCGCGGCCATCGTGTGGAACAGCGCCCTCGACGCTGTCAAGGAGTCTATGCCGGGGTTCGATGACAGCGTGTTCCGCGCTAAGTACCTCATGGCCGATGAAGTACCGCAAGGAGAAGTCGCCGAGGCGGCCGTTGGGGGCGAGGCTGTCGGCGAAAGCGCCGACCCCGAGGTCGCAGTTTTGGTCCCTGATGGCGGCCTCGATTAGGGTGAGATCTCGGCCGAGCGGACGGCCTGAGCTTTCCTCCCTTGAAGATTTTTTTCTTTTCTTAAATTTTTGTAAGCCTCCGGGCATTTCTGTAAGGCTGAGGAGCCCAAATACCTTGTATTTATCTTTGATTATAAATAAAGTACTCTTTTTTCTTTTGCCCAAATGTCTGCTCGCTGCACAAGTACTTTTAGCTCGTATACTTTTTATCTTGCAAGTACTTTTAGCTCGGTGTCCACCTGATTTGATAAAGATTTAGCGTGCTTGCGCTTTTTTAAAAGATATGAATCAAAAATATTTAGTAACCGCAATCAAGAACGGCGTCGCTTGGTAGCTAGCCGGTGAGTACGGGTCGGTCCACAGGGATGTTGTGAATTTCCTAATCGCTCAAACGAGTTAATTCCGATGGGCGTCGGATTGATTATTAAATCTAAAAACTGAATCTATCTATACTAAGATTATCTAGATCTAAATCTTGCTAGGGTTAGGTTTAGGAATGGTTTGGAAATGTAAATAAATCTCAACGCTTTCTATACCCAAATTAGGATCTAAGAGGAGTTATGGTAATTATTAATAAAGGGGATTAGATCCATTCGGGAAGGTGTTCCTTCCTCTAGGTTCTTGTTCTTCCTTTATCGATCCTTACCCTAACCTCCATGGAAAACACGCGCAACCGGGCCTTTATACTACGGTATCACCGCTACCTCGAGGGATAGGGTGCCGCAGGACGCGGTGTGTGCGTGTATGCATGGAGTCCTATTGAAAAGATATAACGGGCAAGAAAGGGATGAGAGATCTCATCTCTTAAAAGCCTTCCCCAAAGCTAACCCTAACAAGCGAGGAGACTATTCGCTCATTAGGGAATTTAAAAACATTTATCTAGGGCAGAGAATGAAAAATTACCTAGGGCAAGAATTGAAATTACCTACTTACTTTACAGATGGCTCTCTTCAAACATTTACGCAGGGTTGTCAGATCTGAATAGATGATATGAAAAGAGGTATCGATACTCTCCAAAAGAATTCTAAATTTTATTCATAAAAAGAGGCATAGAGAGGCATAAACAAATACAAGGAATTAGGCTTCTATTTATAGGACATAGAAACCCTAGGTTACAATTGATTCGTACATCTGTTTTTACAAAAATGCCCTCTAAGAAAAGACCTAGTCAAAGATCCGTGCCGCCTCTGAAACTTGGTAAAAAATTAAACTTCTACGGGCTCTGGATGGCCGCGGAACCGCGGCCTCGGCATGGGTTGGGCCGCGGTTCCGCGGCCCAATGATGGCACTGGAGGCTTATTTTTCCTGGGCTTTTTCTTGGACTCTTGGGCTTCTTATTTCTTTGGTTCTTTTATTAAAATAGCTTCTAGGTTTCTACCAGATCTCCAGTGAACAATTGCAGTGGAATTTTAACCGTTCGCTTTGTAATCCTGGACCTTGCGTTGCCTTGTACTGATATTTGTGTAGGCTTTATCAAAATCCTTCTGTTTGCTGGTTGTAGTTCCACTTTTGCATCGTCTTTTCTCTTTTTCACTGTTTTAGATCCAAGAACCTGTAACCTATAATATGTAGCATACATGCGTCAAAAGCACCTGTTTATTTATAAAACGAATAAGAATGGGGAATATAATAATACAATATTATGGTCTGAACAAATACCCCCAAACTTATCTTTTGCTCGTCCTCGACCAAACTTATTTTTATTCTCTACAAAAAACCTAACCGCACTTTCGCAGGGAAACGCGATTGCACTGAGCATGTGCAACAAGCCGTTAAACCTCTAAGTGTCCCTAGTAGGAGGAGTGTTGTCTCCTGAGGGTTTTCAGCGGATACTATCCACAAAATCCTATCAATTCGGCTTTTCGACTTTTGTTATCCAATTAGGTTCTCTAACAAGGAATTCTATTATCGTTGACTCATAAATCATCCACCCATATTCTTCACACTTCCTCATCATTTAACTTAAAATTATATATATTCTGTAGACTTACTTAGCTTTCGGCATTTCTTAAGTTTTCCTTCTAGGGTTCCATCTCCACTTAGGAATTTTTATCAACTCTATTAAAGATACAAGTTCTATTCTTCACTCCTATCTTTCATCTAAACTCCAATCACATACCCCTACGTGTGTGTATAAATCACCCCTACACTTGGAAATTCAAATCAAGCAATCATACTCTTGTCTTTTTGTCCAAAGCACATATTAATTGGTGAATTTTTAAATGAATTTTGCTTACACATCTTTCATGCGACCGTTAATACTTCTTGAGGTACCAACGACCGATTACAAAATGTGTTTGCACATTAAAGCGTAATTCCTAGTCTTGCAACACCCAAGGCTTTAGCAGTGACTCCCAAACCAGTTGGTCTAAGGCACTAGGTGATGAAGCACCCTCACTAAATATTTTTCTATTTTTGCAGCCTTAAGTAATCACAAAAACCAGTGTTCATTTTTTTCTTTATTCACTTTTTTTTCTTTTATTTTCTTCGTACTAAAGACTTTATACAAGAGCATTTCAAGGTCTCCTCTACTATTCCAAGTTTCAAGGTGCGTGTTAGTGCAATTTGTAGGGTATACATTTTCAGAATCTAGATTTAAGCTAGGAATTATTTTTCAAACATATACTCTAATAAAAATACCAATACTTTTCCCTTGTTTTGACTTAGCCCAAGAATTGAACTCAAAATTTTCCTATTTCTAAATAAACTACAAAGACATATACTTTCTACTGTTAAACTTTAAGAAAGGCTATTTTTAGGGTTTTTAATTTACTAAGTCTAAGATCTACTTGTTCCTAGCTAGTTAACCTATCTGTCAAACTTAAGTCAAATAAGGCCAAAATTGAATAAATTAATCTTTATAATTTTTGAAAATTTTCAATTTTTATGGGTTTTAAAATAAGTATGCAAATGCAAAAATATGTACAAATGAGTGCGAAGGAAGAAGACTTACCGAGCACTGTTCACACCATAATATTGCATTATTATATTCCCCATCCTTATTCGTTTTATAAATAAATAGGTGCTTTTGACGCATGTCTGCTACATATTACAGGTTACAGGTTCTTGGACAGAAAACAGTGAAAACGATGAAAAGACGATGCAAAAGTGGACTTTGACCAACAAACAGAAGACTCTTGATCAAGCCTACACCAAAGATAAAATTCATAAAGTACAAGGCAATGCAAGGTCCAAGATTACAAAGTGAACGGTTAAAAGTCCACCACAATTATTCACTGGAGATCTGGAAGAAACATAGAAGCTATTTTAATAAAAGAACCAAATAATAAGGAAGCCCAAAGACAGAAGAGCCAACAAAGGAAATTTCAAGGCCCAATACTTCCTTTTAAAGTGACAGAGATATAAAATTTTACCAAAGCTTGGAGTCTACTTTGACTAGGTTTTCCTAAGGATATTTTGGTAAATGTAGATGTGCGAATCAATTGTAACCTAGGGTTTCCTATCCTCTATAAATAGGAACTCTAAATCATTGTAAAGTCTATGCCTCCCTATGCCTCCCTTCATTAATAAAATTCAGATTTCTTTTGGAGAGCATCAATTTGTAAGTTCTTTATTTTCTGCCCTAGGTTAAATTTTTATTCTTGCCCTAGTTAAATTTAATTCCTTGCCCTAGTTAGATCTTGTATTCTCTGCCCTAGATAAATGTTCTTCAATTCCCTAATGAGCGAGTAGTCTCCTCGCTTGTTAGGGTTAGATTTGGGGAAGATTTGAGAGATGAAGATCTCTCACCCCTTTCTTGCCCATCATATATAATTAATAGGACTCTATGCATACATGCACATACCGCTCCCTACGGCACCATATCCCTCGAGGTAGCGATGATACCGTAGTATAAAGGCCCGGTTGTGATTGTTTTCCATGGAGGTTAGGGTAAGGATTGATAAAGGAAGGACAAGAACCTAGAGGAAGAAAACATATTTCCAAATGATTCTAATCCCCTTTATTAATAATTACCATAACTCCTAATAAGATCTTAATATGGGTATAGAAAGTGGTGAGATTTATAGACTTTCCAAACTTAACCTAAACCTAAACCTAGCAAGATTTAGATCTAGATTAATTTAGTTTTTAGATTTAATTGATCCATTCACACCGTTTGGAATTAACTCGTAAGAGCGATTAGGAAATTCACAAAATCCTTGTGGACCGACCCGTACTCACCGGCTAGCTACCAAGCGACGCCGTTCTTGATTGCGGTTAATAGATAGTTTTGAGATAAATCAAATGGCGCCATTGCCGGGGATGGCGTGTTATTTCCTTTTTGCAATTTCGGGTTAATCAAAATTAAAAAAATCATAAAAATCTGAAAAATCAATAAAATATAAAAATATATCATCTGTTATTTTTGGGAAGGGTATTTTTGTGTGAATTTTGCAGGATCTACGAACAAATTCGGATCTGGAAATCTCCAGAGATCAAAACAGTAAATATCAAATCCGAACAAACAGAGAAATATCACAACAGACAACAGAAGAAATTTAGAGGACCGAGTCAACAAGAAGAATCGCGGCGATCTGGTGACGTGTAAAAAAAAAAAAAAAAGAAATCTGCCGCGGAACCGCGGCAATAGCGCCTTCTGGCCGCGGAACCGCCGCGGCCTGGTCGATTCAGGGTTTGAAAAAAAAAACTGTAAGTCTGCTGATCTCCTCCTCTGCAAATCTTAATATATCTTCTGTAAAATCTCCTACAGGATTCTTTGCGCTTAAAAAATCTTCCCCCTTCCAAATAACAAATCTTGTGCAGGATTCTTTGCGCGCGTTTAAAATAAAAATTGATTGCAAGAAATATTTTCTATTTTGCATATCTTTTCTCAAGTTGCAATAACAAAAAAATCTTTGATTGCAAGTGATTTACTATTTTGCATATCTTTAATCGGATTTTAAGGGGCTTTTGACCAATTCAGATTGGGTGGGGATTTCATCACCTTTCCCAGGACCCCAGAAATCACATAAGGCATTTGCATTTACCATTCTTAATTAAAAAATACTAGACTCAGCCCTAAGGACTTCGAGCTCAATAGGACATATGACTAGTTATAGGTATCGACCGTTTATCCTAACCTGACTTTGGGTGTCTAGGCAAGTGTGTCTAAGGCAAGTGGTTACTTAATTAGGACCGCTACTTGTAGCGAGGAGCCTTCCACTTACCTGGCACTTACCTAGTCGCAATTGGCGGTGAAGAGGCGGTTTGAGGTCCTATTTCTAGCCCTTTGGAACTGTTAGGAGCTGTCTAGCTGACCTAGGTGACCCTAGATCTAGGCCTGATTGTGCATTTTTGGTTGATCAAAAGTGTGTCTTAGCTCTTTTCTCGAAAATCTTTTTGCAAACAGTTCTAAATAAAGAGAAAAAGGAAAAAGGAAAAAAAATTTTAAAAAAAAATGACTTGCAACTTTTGTCGCTAAGAAATCCTTGCACCACCTACCTTATTTCTCTTCTCATCATGGATACCCCACATCACAAATCTCTTGCCGAACTTTGGTATCCCGAACCTAACTTTGCGTCGTACGTCAATTGTTTCGGTCGATTTAAAGAAGATCCTTCCGTGCCCAAAATTTCTTTGAAAGATCAAATAGAACCATTTAGGAGAAACAGTTCAACTTTGCAACCCACTTTGTGTCAACCTTGTCAACCTTCACCACCTTCATACGTTGATACCACTTTTTCAAGTCCTGCTGTAACTCCTAAACCGATGTTTATTGCTGAGCATATTGCTCAATCTCGTAGCCGATCTTTCACCCCTCTCCCCTCATCTAGTTCTAGGAATCAACAAGTCTATCCACCTTTTTATCCATATGTTGATCCTAATCCTGTCCAACCATCCACTTCCTACCAGTCCTACCCGACTTTCCCACCTTCACTAGACCATGTTTCTAAACAGCCTTTTGGGAGTTTCACGTATCCAAACAATTTTGAATATTTTACCGAAACCCCTTCACCACCCATGTCTAGTTTGGAACAGTCGTTGGCAGCTTATATTGTAGCAACAAACAAAATGACTAGGAATGTGGAAGCTTCCATGGCCGCCCTTATGCAACCTAGTGAACAGGCAGCTAGTTTCCAACTAGCTCCAAATTTTTCAATATATGAGGAGGCGGCTGGACAGAGTGCGAATTTGAGAGGATTTCCAAATCAAACCTACCCATACCCAATTGAATCCAACAACTCTAATTTTCAAACATGTGTCCAAAATGATGAGTTGTGCGACTTTGTAGTGCTTGATTTGCCAGATTATGAGGAACCCCTTTCGAGTGAGACCGCACCTAATCCGTTTGATCTTTACACCTCCAATCTAGAACCTAAATTGATAAATATCCATGCTTTTGAGGAGGTGTCAGAAAAAATTGATTTTCACTTGATTGAGGATATAGACGCCGGGAATATTTCGGATGATGACCCCGTAGATTTGATTGAAATTGTATGTCCAATTCATCATCCCGAGTCATTAATTATTTCTCCCGAACTTCATAGGCGTCTTGATTTTGATGATAATGGCATGGATAGGCTAAATTTTGAGGAGAATTATGAGGATAGTATTGAGGAGGATTATGAAGATAGTATTGAGGATGGACCATTTTTGTTTGATGTGTCGGATTTTCCAATTCATCCTCTTGAACCTTTACCTAAATCACCCTCCCTCCTTTCCATCGTTCCGACCACGCCTAATATCACGCTTGAAGACTGTGAGCTTGAAAAATTTTCCTTTGAATCTGACACAGTTCTCACAGCCGATAACACGCACGAGTGTTTCACTTTTCCGGACGATGTTGATGACTCACCGCCCGAGTTTGAGTCCTTTACATTTTCAGATAAGTTAGTTGAACCATCAGACTCGGTTGCTTACAGTCGTTTCGAACCATTGTTGGAATCTTTTCAGTTCGAGACAGTTTACTACGGTGAGAATGAGACTATCCCAAATTCACTCCCTTTCGTCCTTCCTATCATTCCGACCTTACAAGAGACCGTTACGCTTTTATCTCCAATACCAAGTTCGGCGTACCCATGCTTTCTTGCGAATCTTGAGGGATTTGACCCCATTTCTCGACGGGTTGATAGGTTAGCACAATCGCTTTTAACACATCGGCCATCACAAATTGCGCTAATTTATTTACTCGATTTACACTCTCAAGATCGTACTCCACTTCTTTCTCTTTTCCGCCATTCTTCTCCCCCACCGAGACCGTATCCCGTTTCTACCTCCACACGGTCTCGTGTGCTTCTCATCTCTTTTCTTTCCACTCCATTCTTTCACCAACTCGACCGTTACCACGATAAGATTTTTGAATGGTTGGTGCTAACCTTTGGCTTGTGTAAGGCCAAGCTTAAGTTTGGGGGGAACCTTGTTGTATATATGTACATATATTTTTTGTTTTCCTTTTCTATAAAAAAATTTAAAAAAAATTCAAAAATATAAATTTTTTTATAAATAAATAAACAGGGGAGTGCCGACATTTTGACCCTCTTGGTGTGGCATGACAGTGAGGACACTGTCAAGTTTAAGTTTGGGGGTATACTCGGTACGTTTTCTTCCTTCGCATTCATATGTATATTTTTGCATTTTCATACTTATTTTAAAACCCATAAAAATTTGAAAATTTTAAAAATTATAAAAATAAATGTATTCAATTTTGGCCGTATTTTGAGTTGAGTTTGACAAATAGGTTAACTGGCTAGGAACAACTAGATTTTAGACTTAGTAAATTAAAAACCCTAAAAATAACTTTTCTTAAAGTTTAACGGTAGAGAGTATATGTCTTTGTAGTTTATTTAGAAATAGACAAATTTTGAGTTCACTTCTTGGGCTAAGTCAATGCAAAGGAAAAGTATTGATATTTTTATTAGAGTATGAGTTTAAAAAATAATTCCTAGCTTAAGTCTAGATTCTGAAAATGTATACCCTACAATTTGCACAATCATGCACCTTGAAACTTGGAATAGTAAAGGAGACCTTGAAATGCTCTTGTCTAAAGTCCTTAGTACGAAGAAAAGAAAATAAAAAATACAAGTATGAATAAAGAATAAAAAAAATGAACACTGGTTTTTGTGATTACTTAAGGCTGCAAAAATAGAAAAATATTTAGCGAGGGTGCTTCATCACCTAGTGCCTTATACCAACTGGTTTGGGAGTCACTGCTAAAGCCTTAGGTGTTGCAAGACTAGGAATTACGCTTTAAAAGTGCAAGCACATCTTGTAATCGGTTGTTGGTACCTCAAGAAGTATTAACGGTCGCATGAAAGATGTGTAAGCAAAATTCATTTAAAAATTCACCTACTAATAAGTACTTTGGACAACAGACAAGGGTATGATTGCTTGATTTGAATTTCCAAGTGTAGGGGTGATTTATACACACACGTGGGGATATGTGATTGGAGTTTAGATGAGAGAAAGGAGTGAAGAATAGAACTTGTATCTTTAGTAGAGTTGATAGAAATTCCTAAGTGAAGATGGAACCCTAGAAGGAAAAACTTAAGAGATGCCGAAAGCTAAATAAGTCTATAGAATATATATAATTTTAAGTTAAATAATGAGGAAGTGTGAAGAATATGGGTGGATAATTTACGAGTCGACGATAATAGAAATCCTTGTTAGAAGACCTAATTGGAGAATTAAAGTTAATAAGCCGAATTAATAGGATTTTGTGGGTAGTATCCGCTGAAAACCCTCAGGAGACAACACTCCTCCTACTGGGGACATCTAGAGGTTTAACGGCTTGTTGCACGTGCTCAGTGCAATCGCGTTTCCCTGCGAAAGTGCGGTTAGGTTTTTGGTCGAAAATAAAAAAATAAGTTTGGTCGAGGACGAGCAAAAGATAAGTTTGGGGGTATTTGTTCACACCATAATATTGCATTATTATATTCCCCACCCTTATTCGTTTTATAAATAAACAGGTGCTTTTGACGCATGTCTGCTACATATTACAGGTTACAGGTTCTTGGACAGAAAACAGTGAAAACGATGAAAAGACGATGCAAAAGTGGACTTTGACCAACAAACAGAAGACTCTTGATCAAGCCTACATCAAAGATAAAATTCATAAAGTACAAGGCAATGCAAGGTCCAAGATTACAAAGCAAACGGTTAAAAGTCCACCGCAATTATTCACTAGAGATCATGAAGAAACATAGAAGCTATTTTAATAAAAGAACCAAATAATAAGGAAGCCCAAAGACAGAAGAGCCAACAAAGGAAATTTCAAGGCCCAATAGTTCCTTTTAAAGAGACAGAGACATAAAATTTTACCAAACCTTGGAGTCTACTTTGACCAGGTCTTCCTAAGGATATTTTGGTAAATGTAGACGTGCGAATCAATTGTAACCTAGGGTTTCCTATCCTCTATAAATAGGAACTCTAAATCATTGTAAAGTCTATGCCTCCCTATGCCTCCCTTCATTAATAAAATTCACATTTCTTTTGGAGAGCATCAATTTGTAAGTTCTTTATTTTCTGCCCTAGGTTAAATTTCTATTCTTGCCTTAGTTAAATTTAATTTCTTGCCCTAGTTAGATCTTGTATTCTCTGCCCTAGATAAATGTTCTTCAATTCCCTAATGAGCGAGTAGTCTCCTCGCTTGTTAGGGTTAGTTGGGGAAGGTTTGAGAGATGAAGATCTCTCACCCCTTTCTTGCCCATCATATATAATTAATAGGACTCTATGCATACATGCACATACCGCTCCCTACGGCACCCTATCCCTCGAGGTAGTGATGATACCGTAGTATAAAGGTCCAGTTGTGATTGTTTTCCATGAAGGTTAGGGTAAGGATTGATAAAGGAAGGACAAGAACCTAGAGGAAGAAAACATCTTTCCAAATGATTCTAATCCCCTTTATTAATAATTATCATAACTCCTAATAAGATCTTAATATGGGTATAGAAAGCGGTGAGATTTATAGACTTTCCAAACTTAACCTAAACCTAACCCTAGCAAGATTTAGATCTAGATTAATTTAGTTTTTAGATTTAATTGATTCATTCACACCGTTTGGAATTAACTCGTAAGAGCGATTAGGAAATTCACAAAATCCCTGTGGACCGACCCGTACTCACCGGCTAGCTACCAAGCGACGCCTTTCTTGATTGCGGTTAATAGATAGTTTTGAGATCAATCAAGCACACCCCCAAACTTAAACTTGACAGTGTCCTCACTGTCATACTGCACCAAGAGGGTCAAAATGTCGGCACTCCCCTGTTTATTTATTTATAATTTTTTAAATATATTTTTTAATGTTTTGAATTTATTTTTTTTATAGAAAAAGAAAACAAAAATATATATACATATATACAACAAGGTTCCCCCCAAACTTAAGCTTGGCCTTACACAAGCCAAAGGTTAGCACCAACCATTCAAAAATCTTATCGTGGTAATGGTAGGGTTGGTGAAAGAATGGGGTGGAAAGAAAAGAAATGAGAAGCACACGAGACCGAATGGGAAGAAGAGTGGAATATGGTCTCGGCGGAGGAGAAGAATGGCAGAAAAGAGAAAGAAGTGGAGTACGATCTTGAGGGTGTAACTCGAGTGAGTAAATTAGCGCAATTTGTGATGACCGAAGTGTTAAAAGTGATTGTGCTAATCTATCAACTCGTCGAGAAATGGGGTCAAATCCCTCAAGATTCACAAGAAAGCATGGGTACGTCAAACTTGGTATTGGAGATGAAAGCGTAACGGTCTCTTGCACGGTCGGAACAATAATACGGACGAAAGGGAGTGAATTAGGGATAGTCTCATTCTCACCGTAGTAAACTGTCTCGAACTGGAAAGATTTCATCAATGGTTCGAAACGACTGTAAGCAATCGAGTCTGATGGTTCAACTAACTCATCTGAAAATTAAAAGGACTCAAACTCGGGAGGTGAGTTTTCAACATCGTCCGAAAAAGTGAAACACTCGTAATCATTATCGTCTGTGAGAACTGTTCCAGATTCAAAGAGAAATTTTTCAAGCTCACAGTCTTCAAGCGTGATATTTTGTGTGGTCGGAACGATGGAAAGGAGGGAGGGTGATTTAGTTAAAGGTTCAAGAGGATGAATTGGAAAATCCGACACATCAAACAGAAATGGTTCAACCTCAATATTATCCTCAATACTTTCCTCGATACTATCTTCATAATTCTCCTCAATAGTTAACTCATCCATGCCATTATCATCAAAATCAAGACGCATATGAAGTTCGGGAGAAGCATCTAATGACTCGGGATGATGAATTGGACATAAAATTTCAATCAAATCGATGGGTTCATCATCCAAAATATTCCTGGCGTCTATATCCTCAATCAAGCGAAAATCAATTTTTTCTGACACCTCATCAAAAGCATGGATATTTATCGATTTAGGTTCTAGAGTGGAGGTGTAAAGATCGAAAGGATTAGGTGTGGTTTCACTCGAAAGGGGTTCTTCACAATCTGGCAAATCAAGCATTACAAAATCACACAACTCGTTTTTATTTTCAACTGGTGAACTATTTGGGACAATCGATGGAAAACCGGAGTTGTGGGCTGGAATTGGGTATGGGTAGGTTTGATTTGGAAATCCTCTCAAATTCTCACTCTGTCCAACTGCCTCCTCATATATTGGAAAATTTGGAGCTAGTTGGAAACTAGCTACCGGTTCACTCGGTTGCATAAGGGCGGCCATGGACGCTTCCACATTCCTAGTCATTTTGTTTGTTGCTGCAATATAAGATGCCAACGACTGTTCCAAACTAGACATAGGTGGTGAAGGGGTTTCGGTAAAAAATTCGAAATTGTTTGGATACGTGAAACTCCCAAAAGGCTGTGTAGAAACAGGGTCTAGTGAAGGTGGGAAAGTCGGGTAGGACTGGTAGGAAGTGGATGGTTAGACAGGATTAGGATCAACATGTGGATAAAAAGGTGAATGGACTTGTTGATTCCTAGAACTAGATGAGGGGAGAGGGGTGAAAGATCGGCTACGAGATTGAGCGATATGCTCAGTAATGGACATCGGTTTAGGAGTTACAGCAGGACTTGAAAAAGTGGTATCAACATATGAACGTGGTAAAGGTGGACATGGTTGACACAAAGTGGGTTGCAAAGTCGAACTGTTTCTCCTAGATGCTTCTATTTTATCTTTCAAAGAAATTTTGGGCACGGAGGGATCTTCTTTAAATCGACTGAAACAATTGACGTACGACGCAAAATTAGGTTCGGGATACCAAAGTTCGGCAAAAGATTTATGATGTGGGGTACCCATGATAGAAGAAAGGGGAAAAGAAAGAAGGTTGGGTGGTGCAAGGATTTATTTGCGGCAAAAATTTGCAAGTTGTTAAAAAAAATTTCCTTTTTCCTTTTTCTCTTTATTTGGAAATTTTGCAAGAAGATTTTTTTTGTTTTGAAAAGAGACTTTGACACAAATGCGATCAACCACAAATGCACAATCATGCCTAGATCTAAGGTCATCTAGGTCAGCTAGACAGCTCCTAACTGTTCCAAAGGGCTAGAAATAGGACCTCAAACCACCTCTTCACCGCCAATTGCGGCCAGGTAAGTGTCAGGTAAGTGGGAGGCTCTCCGCTACAAGTAGCGGTCCTAATTAAGTAACCACCTGCCTTAGACACACTTGCCTAGACACCGCAAAGTCAGGTTAGGATAAACGGCCGATGCCTATAACTAGTCCTTTGTCCTATTGAGCACGAAGTCCTTATGGCTGAGTCTAGTATTTTTTTAATTAAGATATGGTCAATGCAAATGCCTTATGTGATTTCTGGGGTCCTGGGAAGGGTGATGAAATCCCCACCCAATTTGAATTGGTCAAAAACCCCTTAAAGTCAGTTTTAAAGATATGCAAAACAGAAAAATCACTTGCAATCAAATCTTTTTATTTTATGCGCGGCGCAAATAATCCTGCACAAGATTGTTATTTGGAAGGGGAAAGATTTTTTTAAGCGCAAAGAATCCTGCAGGAGATTTTTCAGAAGATATATCGGAGATTTGCAGAGGAGGAGAGAGAAAACTCACAGAGATTTGCAGTGGCGGAACTGTTTTTTTTTTTCTGGTGATGTCACCAGGGCGCGGCGGTTCCGCGGCCGGAATGGGGGTCGTGCGGCGGTTCCGCCGCGTGTTGGTCGCTTCGGCAGTTTTTTTTTGGGACCAGATCACCGCGATTCTTCTTGTTGACTCGGTCCTCCAAATTTCTTCTGTTGTCTATTGTGATATTCCTCTATTTGTTCGGATTTGATATTTGCTATTTTGATCTCTGTAGATTTCCAGATCCGAATTTATTCGTAGATTCTGCAAAATTCACACAAAAATACCCTTCCCAAAAATAACAGATGATATATTTTTATATTTTTTTGATTTTTCAGATTTTCAGATTTTTTTAATTTTGATTAACCCGAAATTGCAAAAAGGAAATAACACGCCATCTCCGGCAACGGCGCCATTTGATTTGATAGAGATTTAGCGTGCTTGCGCTTTTTTAAAAGATATGAATCAAAAATATTTAGTAACCGCAATCAAGAATGGCGTCGCTTGGTAGCTAGCCGGTGAGTACGGGTCGGTCCACAGGGATGTTGTGAATTTCCTAATCGCTCAAACGAGTTAATTCTGATGGGCGTCGGATTGATTATTAAATCTAAAAACTGAATCTATCTATACTAAGATTATCTAGATCTAAATCTTGCTAGGGTTAGGTTTAGGAATGGTTTGGAAATGTAAATAAATCTCAACGCTTTCTATACCCAAATTAGGATCTAAGAGGAGTTATGTTAATTATTAATATAGGGGATTAGATCCATTCGGGAAGGTGTTCCTTCCTCTAGGTTCTTGTCCTTCCTTTATCGATCCTTACCCTAACCTCCATGGAAAACATGCGCAACTGGGCCTTTATACTACGGTATCACCGCTACCTCGAGGGATAGGGTGCCGCAGGACGCGGTGTGTGCGTGTATGCATGGAGTCCTATTGAAAAGATATAACGGGCAAGAAAGGGATGAGAGATCTCATCTCTCAAAAGCCTTCCCCAAAGCTAACCCTAACAAGCGAGGAGACTACTCGCTCATTAGGGAATTTAAAAACATTTATCTAGGGCAGAGAATGAAAAATTACCTAGGGCAAGAATTGAAATTACCTACTTACTTTACAGATGGCTCTCTCCAAACATTTACGCAGGGTTGTCAGATCTGAATAGATGATATGAAAAGAGGCATCGATACTCTCCAAAAGAATTCTAAATTTTATTCATAAAAAGAGGCATAGGGAGGCATAAACAAATACAAGGAATTGGGCTTCTATTTATAGGACATAGAAACCCTAGGTTACAATTGATTCGTACATCTGCTTTTACAAAAATGCCTTCTAAGAAAAGACCTAGTCAAAGATCCGCGCCGCCTCTGAAACTTGGTAAAAAATTAAACTTCTACGGGCTCTGGATGGCCGCGGAACCGCGGCCTCGGCATGGGTTGGGCCGCGGTTCCGCGGCCCAATGATGGCACTGGAGGCTTATTTTTCCTGGGCTTTTTCTTGGATTCTTGGGCTTCTTATTTCTTTGGTTCTTTTATTAAAATAGCTTCTAGGTTTCTACCAGATCTCCAGTGAACAATTGCAATGGACTTTTAACCGTTCGCTTTGTAATCCTGGACCTTGCGTTGCCTTGTACTGATCTTTGTGTAGGCTTTATCAAAATCATTCTGTTTGCTGGTTGTAGTTCCATTTTTGCATCGTCTTTTCTCTTTTTCACTGTTTTAGATCCAAGAACCTGTAACCTATAATATGTAGCAGACATGCGTCAAAAGCACCTGTTTATTTAAAACGAATAAGAATGGGGAATATAATAATACAATATTATGGTGTGAACACCACCCTTCTCGCACTTTCTGACCGTCCATCGAGTACAGTCGAACGATAGCTAAGTGTAGGAAGGTCAGTGTCTTCTTTTTCCCCGGAGTCAATGTAGCGATCGCGCATCGAGTCAAACGATAACCAAGTGTAGGAAGGTCGGTATCATTCCTTTCCCCGAGTCGAGGTGGCGATCGCGCGTCGAGTACAAACCGATTGATGGGCCGAGCATCAATCTGCTCGGAGGCCTCGTGAGGAGGGCTTTTAGATCCGCTTCTTTGTAGGGCGGGAATCTACCTGCCGCGGATAGACCGAGCAGGAAGCTACTTGATCACCTCGACCTTGAGGGCTTTGGATCCACAGTATTGATGGGCAGGAAGGTATCCACTGCGGATGGACCGAGAAGGAAGCTACTCGGTGGCCTCGTGAAGAGGGCTTTAGATCCACAGCATTGATGGGCAGGAAGCTACCCACTGCGGATGGACTGAGCAAGAAGCTACTTGGTGGCCTCATGAGGAGGGCTTTAATCCACATCATTGATAGGCCGGAAGCTACCCACTGCGGATGGACAGAGCAAAAAGCTACTCGGTGGCCTCATGAGGAGGGCTTTAGATCCACAACATTGATGGGCCGGAAGCTACCCACTGCGGATGGACCGAGCAGGAAGCTACTCGGTGGCCTCGGGAAGAGGGCTTTAGATCCACAACATTATTGGGCAAGAAGTTACCCGCCGCAGATGGACCGAGCAGGAAGCCACTCGATGGCCTCAGGACGAGGCCTTTTGATCTACAGCCTAGTTGGGCAGAAGCTACCCACTGCGGATGGACCGAGCAGGAAGCTGCTCAGTGGCCCTGCAATAAGTTATAGCATGGAAACTGAGAGAAGCAGTTCAGATTGCAGGGAAGTAAGAATCTTTATGATTAAAGAAAATACAGATTCAATGATTTAATTTAAACTCTTCCATATTAAATGAACGGATTCGGCGGGCGTTCTCGTTGATCGGACTTAGGTCAATTGGTGTCGACCATGATCTGTACTATTGTCAGCTCTTCGGCTGTAATTTGGCCGGCTGACCCCTATCTGCTTGACGTTTGTCTCGCAGGTATTTAGCCAAGTGACCGGAGTGGATCAGATCTTCGATGTAATCGCACAGCTGTTTACCATCCTCGGTCGGATGTCCTTGCGTCCAGTGCACAATACGGGCCTCGGAGACATTTGCTCATGCTTCTGGTAGCCGGCGGGAGCCTAAAAAACCTCTCGCCTTTAGCTTCCTCTAACAGCTCGGTCTGAGAGATGTTTAAAGGAGTGTACACCTAAAACCTCGGGGAGTAAGGCTTCGAACGATCGACTTTCTTTTTCTCTTCCCTGCCCCTCTTCTTTTGGTCGGTTTGGTCGCCTCTGGGCAGGTTGGAGTTCAGCTCTGACTCGAGTTGGATTTCGCGCTCAATCCAAGCTTACTTCGGCCATGGTCTTAGGTTGCGTTAATGCAACAGAGTAGAGCCACTCTTTGTGCCTAAGACTCGACCTCAACGCGGTGATGACTGTTTCATCACGGTTTTATGGGACCTCAAGGAGGGCATTGTATAAGCGGGTGACATATCCTTTGAAGGATTCTTTGTCTCCGCTCTTGACGGTGAACAGGTAGTCGACCGTCCTTTTCTGTCGTTGATTCCCGATGAAGTGACCGAGGAATTGGGTGGCCAGCTCGTCGAAGGTAGAGATAAAGCGCGGTGTAAGCCCCCGGAACCAATCCCGGCCAGCTCGGATCAAGGTGGCGGGAAAAGCTCGGCATTGAGCTACGTCCGAGTTATCTTGGAAGCTCATGCCCGCTGTAAATGCGTCTAGGTGGTCCTTCGGGTCGGATTTCCCGTCGAAGAGGGCCACTTTTGGCGGCTTGTTCCTGGACGAGACATAGCAGCTCTTCTGTAAAGGGTTTTGTTAATGAGTCGGAGGAGTACCTGGCCCCTTCGCTGGACGCATGTCCATCCCGTTGTATGCCTTCGATTTTCTTTTCGACAACTTCAAGTCGGAGGTGGTACCCCGAGAATTCTGCACAATCGGAGTAGTGGCTACCTCCACTCTGGGTCTGCGCGATGGTGCGGCTCCGATTTTATTCTATCAAATTTCTTAAATTCTCGGGCGATGCCTTCCTCGAGTGGTCCCGAAGTTCACTGTTCGTGCGGCCCCGGCGAGCGTGGGGGTGACGGTCATGCCTGAAAGCAGGCGAGCTGACCGACACCTCCTTAGGGGGAAAGAACGCGCGGCGGGCATCGGAGCGTCGACCCAGTCTTCCCTGGGATCGGGGCGTAAAGCTGTCCGGCGCCCATCGGGTCATGGAATCAATTGCCGCATGCGGGTCATGGTGGACGGAGTCGGCACTGTAGGGTGTTTTTCGTCACCCCATTGAGATGGGAATACGCGTCGCTTATCAGGCGTACCACAGATTCCCCCTGCCTAGGGTAGGCGAGAGTTTATTGATTGTAGGGATTCGAATCTCCGGCAGCCATGGACTAAGCTGCCGTTAATTACCCCTCACCTTTGAAGCGAAAGAACCATCGATTGACGGGTCAACTAGTCATGCGACCTCAATATGCAGTGTGCATATGTGTGTCTTGAGGGGTTTTGGGTATATCGGGGGCCTCATAGAGTTTACGGGGGTCCCGCTACCTGGTTAGCGGGCTGGGTGTCAAGGGGGCTAACAGCCGCCTTGCGGGGTGTGGGATGCGAGGCAGCGCCCTGCTAGAAATTTTTTCTAACGGGGAAAGTGTTATGGAGTGTGTATATATATATATAAAAAGAGAAGGAAAATAGCGTCCAAAGGACGCATGGGTGCCAGCGCCTCATGTGTCCAGCACGCGGGCGCGGGGCACCGAGCGTCTTGCGTGCTTGGCATGCGGATGCCAGGCGCCAAGGCTTAGCCCCTATACTGGGAGTTATACTCCCAATTTACTTTTGGAGTTAAACTCCTGAAAAAGAGGATAAAGGGGCTTAGCCCCTGCACTGGGTGTTGTACTCCCCAAAAAAAAAGATTTATTATTATATATATATATATTATTTTTGTGGAGTTAAACTCCTAAGATATTTTCGAAAATGATGAAAGGAGACCCCTTTCTTCTCCCTTAAGCCCGGGGTTTTCTCTTGAGCCTTGGATCTTCCCAAAGTGGATTTTGGGATGGGTCTCCTTCTTCCTCCTCTCTATTGGCTGGATCTTAGAGTAAGGAGGGTGAGATTTAAAAATCTCCCCTTTTGGAGATTTCATGGAAGATTCGCGTTCCCCTTCAAGGGTTTTGTGGTGAAAAACTATTTCTTTTTGGAAAAGGAAGAATGGAAATCTTGATTTAATTCAAAAAAAAAGAGAAGGTTTAGAATCTTGAGGAAGGAGAAGGAGGCACAAAAACCCTAACTTTTGAGGGGAATGAATTATTGTCCTTCATTTCATCATCATGTTGCCTTTTATAGGCTTACAAATTTACACATAGCCCCTTGGGTTTTACAAAATGGCATTTTGCCCATCCCATGCATCATGTGCTCATTTCTTTTCCACATGAGCCATGGGCGTTACAAAAATTTGGCTTTATACCCATTTATTTTACATTCATGCTTGAAAATTACATCAAACTTATTTATTACATGATTTTCTTCTTGGCATGGGGGAGGCCGGACTCTTCATGTTCGGGCTTGACTTGGGCCTGGGCCTGGGCCCAATTGGCTTGGGGTTGACTTTGATTTTGACTTGGTCAACCGGGGTATAATTTTTGACCCCAATAAGCACGCCGGCGCTCGGTGACGCTGGGATGAGCACGAGTGAGATAGAAGACTTGAGCGTGCTCATCCGTCCTTCTACGGACATCGTTATCCCGGGGAGGGGGAATTGCGATCTGGTGGGTAGGGCCCACCGCCTGAATGGGGATAAGCGCATCCACCAGCGATGTGAGCCTGTCTATCCGAGTGGATAAGATGTTAGTCACGTTGGGAGGAGGAGACGAGCCGCTCCCGCCTCCGTTGTGACGGCTCGTATTTGGATCGTCACGGTTGTCGCTCGCCATCGGGTAAAGAGCGGAAGATCAACTTTAGGGGTGGAGAAACTTCTGAAATGTTCCCACAGACGGCGCCAACTGATGGAGTCTGTGATCTCCTTCAGATGTTGTCCTTCATCGATCCTGTGAGGCGGTCTTTGACGGTTGAGATTTGGTTTGGGAGTTGTTGAGTGTGTGGATCTCAATGGGTTGGCATTGACGCCGAGCTATCTGCAAAAGAAGTTCCAGGGTGGGTGACCACTGTAGGACCCTCCGACAATCAAGTTAGTGCTGGGGAATAAGTGAAGAGTAACGGCGTATTGGAAATGGTTTTGAGTTACCTGAGTCGTCTGAGAGAGGGGTTTATATAGTGGTCGCGTGTAGCGAGCGGGCGCGAGATCATCGCCGTCAGTTACTCCCCTGCATTATCCTCGCATTAAAGGTGAGATACGCCTATTAATGGGGGATATGCTAGCGTGTGATGCGAAACGTGGGGAGGCGGATATCTCGCCCTAGCGAGATACGCGGAGCCGTTGCGGGGGCGCTTGGGTTCCACTCGGGGAAGCCAAGGAAGCTTGGCCTATCAAATTGCTCGAAGACGAGCAGTGAGGCCGAGGAAGCTCGGCCTGACAGATGGCTCGAAGACGAGCAAGGAGGCCGAGGAAGCTCGAAGATGGGCTTCTGGTAGTTTGCTAGGTGAAGGTGAAAAGTACTCAGGGAGGTCTCCTGAAAAGTCGGACACTTCCTCGGGACGAGGTCCCGAGGAATGCCCCTATTGCAACTCATTTATTCTACCTCTGTAGCCTTCGGGACATGTCATCCGCCACGTGTCGTAATCTGAGGAAATACCATTTGTGAGCATCATCAAAAAAAACCCAGTCCGTCCCAAACTTGTAAAAAAACCCTGGTATTTTGGAAATGGAATGTAAGCCCCTGCTGGTTGAAAACTTGGTGAAAACCAACCTTGGCCTATTAGAAAGTAGGCCTGGGTTGATTTTTTATGGGTTAGGATGAAAATACCCTTCGAATCCACCGTGTCCAAATTTCTTTTCCTTTTTCTCTCTTTCTCTCGCTCTCGCATACGCCCTCGTCCTCAAAAACCCTAACCTCGTCGTCGTCGCTGCCATCGTCATCGTCGACATAAAGGTAAGCTCTTCCTCCCATTGCACTCAGAGAACCTAATTTGCCTCTCCTCATCGTCGTCGCGGGCTCTGCCGTTGTTGTCACCGCCTTCGCCATCGTCGTCGTCGTTGCAGCCTCGTCTCTCCAGCCAAGAACCAAGAAAAAAGCAAACCCCTCTCTTTCTTCGATTTTTTTATTTTCTCAAGCTCGGAGAATTCATGGAAGCTCAAACCGTAAGGTTGGCGATAGCGAGCTCTCTTCAGGATTCGTTCGATTCAACGGTATGCTTCACTGGATTGCAAAGAATTCCTTTATGGCTTAATTATGGAGATGGATTGAAAATGTTAGTATCTTGATTAATTTATCTGGGTTTTGGTTAATTATTGAACTTTTATTGATAACTTGAAATGGGTCCTTAAAGATTCTGGGGATTTGGGTTTATTTCAGGTAAAAAAATGGATTTTGAAATTGGATTCAGATGTTGCCGTTATGCTTGGATGTTGCTGTTATGCTTAGTTTTAAATTTTAATTCTTTTGATCGAATATTTATAGTTGAAATTGATCACTAACTTTGACGTTTAGTTGTATAGTCAAATTGAACAAATTGGTTCAATAAAATTCACTGAGATATTTCCCAGTTCATTAAAAAAAATTGAGCAAATTGGAACCATATTCGAATTTATCTAAAATTAAGTGGAATTAGAGGTAATGCTTTTGCTAATTGCATCATAATTTTCTTATTTTTTTTATGGAATAAAGTTCTCCGGATTTCATTTTAGTACAGATGCTTATTGTTATGTCTTTTCTATTTTCTATGTAATCTGATTTTCATTAATTCAAGCGGCAATGAAATACAAAGCCAAGATCGTAAATTAACTTTCGAAGGTGGTTCTTTTTATCAAGGAGGTGATGTTATAGGCAGGGATGAGCAGATAGTTGAAGGCGGCGACTGCCCCTCTTTGTACTAGTTGCGCGCTTCGGAAATTTTATTTACAGATTTGATGGTGTTTCCCCTGGAGATTACTTTGTAAATTTACACTTTGCCGAATAGTTAACATAAACAGACCTAAAGAAATTAGGGTTTTTGAATCTTTTTGTGCAAGAGGAGAAGATAAGATTGAAAAAATCTAAGATAGCAATGAGCCTTTTCTATGTCAACAAAATAAGGTTTAGATAAGGGATTGCCTGATTTTCCGAAGCTTTTATGTCGTTAAGGATCAAGTAGATGTGGAAAACATAGGTTTCAAGGTTTGAAATTATGTAAGTTAACATTTTACCGTATTTCATTAGCTTGTTTAGATGTGATTATTAAAAGCCTTATTGGACATGCATCAAATATGTATTTGATGACTTTATTAGATTATATGCAGAGATGGTTCCATCATGTTTATCCACCAAACTAAATGAGATAAATCATTGTCTCCTTATAGGTAAGAGAACATGAAGCTACATGCAGGTTTTTGATGGTGCATTTTCTGTTCTCTAAATTTCACCGCAAGTGTACAGTTATGCAATTATAATACTTACGGATTGTACCACAGGGAGCCGTTGAGAATTCTAATTAATTCTAAAATAAGTTTAAATAAAAAATTTATTAAAGATAAAACTAAAGTGCAAGAAAATAAATTGCAAGTTAAATTAAAAAGCGGGTTTAAATAAGAAAACGAGCCTAGAGTGTCGAATTATCTTTACTACATGAAGGTTTTTTTTATTTCTTCCCGCGATGCTTTATCATTTCAGCTTTTATATCGCGAAAGTTGCGATTACCCAATCATTTCGGCTATTTTTCGTGGTGCCCAATCATTTTGGCTATTTGTTTTATTTACTCGCTGCTTTTTATTGCGAGTTGTCCAATCATTTCGGCTATTTGTTTTATTTACTCGATACTTTTTATTGCGAGTCGCCCAATCATTTCGGCTATTTTGCATGCATACATTTTTACTTGTTGATTTGCAAGTTACCCAATCATTTCGGTTATTTCATATGCATTTGTGGCTCGCTGACTTTTCGCTGCGAGTCTGAGATTTAATGCCGATTTAGGCATCAATATCGCTACAACTGGGATATTATCAGGAGCGAATCATCATTTGCCTCTGTCGATGCCGAACAAAGGTGGCTTAGCAAACATGGTTAAGATCCTGTTGACTAAAGCTTTTAACTTCATGAGCCGTAAGGGTCTCATGAAAGTATTTCTCCATACGAGTCGTGAGGATCTCGTAAGTGCGTTTTCTGCTTAAGAATCGTGAGGAGTCTTAAGTGTATGGTCTCTTATAAGTCGTAAGGATCTTACAAGAGTGTTTTCTCCTTATAAGTCGAGAGGACTTATAAGTGTCGTTCACCATATGAAGATATCTCTCGTCAGTGGTGGGACTCTGTTGGGGAAACGTTTATTTGTGCCCGTGGATTGTATATAAGGGTCAATATTGAACCGCTTGTAGGAAAATCTATAGGTTGTGATGACTTAAGAACAGGTTCAGGTCCCTGTAGCTTAAGGCTTTTGAATCTTATGAGCCGTGAGGGTCTCATAAGAGGGTTCTCCTTACGAGTCGTGAGGATCTTGCAAGTGTAATTTCTCCTTATGAATCGTGGGGATCTCTAAGTGTGTTGCTCCCTTTGTGAGTCGTAAGGATCTCACGCAGGTGGTTTCTCCTCACAGGGTCGAGAGGACCTTACAAGTGTCTTTTAACGAGATTGCGCCCTTTCGGGTTTTCACAAAACTCGCCGGTAGCCCTACTGTTTTTACTCACGGAGTTCTTTCGGGTTTTCATCCGTGCCCATTTTGCTTATGGACATACCGTTTTCTTTTTTTTTATTTAATTTTTTTTGTCAGCCTTGGGATGCTGCGGTCCGTAGTAGTTTATCGACGTTTCGGTCAACAACCAGTTTTAGGACATAGTGGTCCACTGTTAGTTTAAGGACGTTTCGGTCCGCAGCCAGTTTTAGGACATAGTGGTCCGTTGTTAGTTTAAGGACGTGTCGGTCCGTCATTGCCATATGTGAGGCGAGTTTCTAGTTTACGGACTTTTTGGTCCAAGGGGATTTCTCTATGAATGAGCACGATGCCCCCGGCATGTCCACTTTTTTAGGGGCGTGAGGTTGTGGTGGGTTCACTTTCCAATTTTCGGATAATGCGAACTTTCCTTGTTGGTATTGGTCCTCAATCCAGCCTTTGAAGACGAAACAATCTTCGATTGGATGGCTTACTACTTGGTGGTAAGGACAGTAATTAGGATTGTTGACATCGCCTGGCTGCAACGAACGTTTTGGATCCGGCAGATTGATAAGTCTGTTGCGCACTGCCAGCTCAAACAGTCTCTTCGTTTTATCCTGGGGAAACGAGTAAGGACGTTCCAGTCTCTCCTCGAGGGATGTGCGTGGACGCACGCTGTTTTGGTGAACAACCGGCTTTAAGTTGCTCGGCTGTTGTTGAGTATTGGCGACGAAAGTTGCTTTTCCTTTCCTCTTTTCATTCCTAGGGTCCGTCTTTGAGGGAGATGGTCTATGACCCATCTGATCCATTTGGGCTAGCTTGTCGATCAAGGCCTGGAATGCGGTCGGCTTCAAGAACATCATGAATTGGGAAATAGTTGCTTGAGGGTCGTGAATACCCATGAACATGCCTACGGCTGGAGCTTTCTCTATGCGCTGTTCGCACTTTGGCCACAGATTTCGCCACCGGATTGCATACTGCACCCATGTTTCGCTTGGCTTCACTCTGGCGTTAATTAACGCGGTGATCGGGGTGCGTTCGCTAGCGCTGGCGAAACGTTGGGTGAACAATAATTCCATCTCCGTAAAAATTTTGACGGAGTCATTCGGGAGTTCAGAGTACCATTCGAACGCTGTCTCTGACAAGCTGCCGACGAACTGGCGAAGTAGCAATTTATCGTCACCTCCAGTGTTGCCACATAGAGCCCTGAACTGGGCGACATGCTGGTGGGGATTGCCCGTCCCTTTATATACATAGAGTTTAGGGATCGTATATCCTGGTGGGTACCTTATTTGGTCATACCAACCCGGATAGGGTCGTCCAGTCTTAACGATCTGCCCAGCCGCTTCATTCGCCTGGTGAGCTTGTATTTGCTGAGCGATGTAGTCGTCCAAGGCGGCCTTAGTGATTGTCTCTTCTTTGGCTGTCGAAAGAGCCGGAGGGAGGTTCGATGTCTCCCCTCTGTCGTCTTCAATGATAATCGGGGGGTCTTCAGCTGGAGGTTTTGGCTGTAACATCATCCCGGCCATGTCTTGGAACAAGAGGGCCATTCGTTTTATGTTGGCCGCCTGTTCCGCGGCTCCTTTTTCTTTCTTCTCGAGCCTTCTTCGGAGGAATTCAGCATCAGTTTCTTGTTCCTGCCGCTGCTCTGAGGTCTCTGGGCTTTCTTTCGGTCCAGTGAGTGCGGCCATTGCAGTCAGCATCTCCTGAAGTTTCTGCTGCTGTTGTTCCTGAGCCTTTGTTATCGATCGAGTAAGCGGTCGATGACCCGGGGAAGCACGGCTTTCCTTTTTTCCGGAAGCCATATAAACGGTATATGTCACCATGCCCCCAGACTTGGAGCGTTTAAATTCAGCGTCCTTGCGGTTCGCCGCTGTCACAGGGGCTTTCTCTGGCCTCCTTCTCTTGTGAGCTGTTGACGTTGAGGGAGCCGCTGCAGTGGGCACCCAAATAGCTGTCGCCTTTTGTGGCTTGACAGGATGGTTCTCTTCTCGCTGAACTTTCACCTTTTTCTGTTGGTGAGAGTAATCTTGATCAATCACCGAGTCCTGAACTTGTCGCTAAACTTTGTAAATTTTAGAGGACATCCGCCGAGGGGCTGCTCTAGCTTCTTTTCAGCAGCATTCTCTACAGGTGGGGGAGATCTCTTCAACACGGCAGTTGGAGAGTTCTTGCGGACCCTCCTAAGTGGTTCAAAGCTGTTCCCAGTTGGAACAGCAACGTCGATTTCCACCATGGGAGCTGGCGGAGTCAGTCCAGAAGGGGAGCTGCCCCCAGCCTTCCTTACTCGGCGCCAGTGACGACGGCGAACATGTCGTGCAGATGGGATTGTCTCAGCTGTAGGGGTGACTTCATCATGCCCCCTATTTTGGCGATGGGTTGTCGCCGGTGCCAGCCTTTTAATGACCGATGTCTGTTGAGAAGCAATATCCAACCTGTCAAAGACAGACTTCTGAGCAGGGGAAGCAGCTCTGAGGACTTCGCCTGGAGCGGGAGACGGAATGGTCAGTCTTGTGAAGACTGACTTCTTGGCAGGAGAAGCCGCCTTGACGACTTCGGGAGCAGGGATGGCTATCCTTTATGGAATAACCCTTTCCGGAATTGCAGGCTTGTTCATGGGCCCACATGAACCTTGGCCTAATCTGGCGAAGACCGAGGCATTTGGTTTGGGCGACCCGTTGAGAGGGGCCACAACAGTTGCAAGCCAATCAAAGACCGACTTATTCGGAGCTTCTTGTAATAGTGTAGGAGTGCTGAAACTCATTGGCGGGATCATAGTCCCGAAGAATAGTCCAGTGGTGGCCTGAGTCACCCGGTCCACCGACATTATGAAAAGGGAGGCCGCTTGAGGCCCGTAGGTTACACCTCCAGATGAGGCGGAACAGGAGTTGCAGTTGCAGCTAGTGCAGGTTGAAGCCATTGATCTTCTGTTTTCTGCACGGAGCAAGACACCAAATCTTAGTACCTCGAACCCAAGGACAACCATATTAAAACCGCGATTCGTTCGCGAACACGACACACGAAGTGTGGAGTGGAATGAGGAAGAGGTCCCACCGGGCGTGCCAGAATCTGTTCCCCGCCGAAACACGGAGACGGAACCGCGCAGGTCCGTCTCGCCTGGATTTCGGGGCAGATGCTAATTGGTGCTATCCGTCCACCTCTCCGAAGATACCAAGTTGATTTATGACACCATGTATCGAAGGTTTAAACGGATGAGGTCGATGTAGCAGACTTCATCAGATTCCCCCTCATTGAGGGGTTTTTGATTGTGGGGACGCTCTTCCCTGCAGGCGCAAGCCCCTGCAGTTAATTACGCTACCGCATCGCGGTAACCACTTTCTCCTTCTCCATATGGTCACTTCGTGTCGTGTCGTGTGTGTTTGTTTTGTTTTTGGTTGCCCGTGGATTGTATACGGAGACTAATTAATGTCGTCGCCTGTAGGGCGTGGATTAGTCCAAATCCGTATTTTCTTAGATTTGGGTTTGGGGGTTGGGTTTAAGGATACGTTAGTCTCATTTGAGACTAAGATCAACTTAAACATTTGTTAAGGATACGTTAGTCTAATTTTAGACTAAGATCAACTTAACGGGATCGTTTAGATCCGACAAAAGAGCATTTGGGCTCTATTGTTTAGTTTAGGAACATTGCGGTCGATTAGTTTAAGGACATTACGGTCCGATGTTAGTTTAAGGACATCCCGGTCCAATGTTAAGGGCATCATAGTTCGTTAGTTTAAAGACATCACAGTCAAGGTTAAGGACATCATAGTCCGTGAGTTTAAAGACTTCACAGTCAAGGTTAAGGACATCATAGTCCGTGAGTTTAAGGACCCCACAGTCCATAGAATGTATGGTTGTCGGGACCCGTCACCTTCCTGAAGACGTTGAAGGATTACAACGATAAATATCAGAGGAGTGAAGAGATGTACTCTTAAACCAATTTTGGTTGAGAGATCTACAGCCCAACTTGGGACTAAGATCAGAGATTTATCAGTATATGAACTCAATCAATCTGAATTGAGGACTTATGGCCAATTTGGGCTAAGTCCATTCAATTACAATGTTCAACATTTGTTTTTGAGTTATTAGATGTTTGTTTGAGCCCAATCCCTTATAAATGCTGAGCATTGGTTTGGTCTCTGACAATATTTTGTCTTTAGTTGAATGCTGTGCATTTGTCATAGCTCCAGGCTTATTCAAAGAACAGTTTATGTTCTGTCCAAACGCACATAAAAGCATATGGCGCACTTGGCACTAGCGCCAGTCGATGAGCGTAGTGCGCTATGGTTAAAGCGCTAATGCGCTTAGCGCTTTGCGCCAGATGTGAAACGCTGATGCGCTTAGCGCTTTGCATTAAATGAAGAGCGCTGATGCACTTAGCGCTAGATGTAGAGCGCTAATGCGCTATAATTGAAGCGTTGAGGCGGTTGGCGCTGGTGCCATATAATGAGCGCAAAGCGCTTTTAGTAATGCAGCGCACACGTGAGGAGCACGTGGTGCGCTTAGCGCTGAGCGCTAGCCAATGAGCTCAGTGCGCTGTGTTTGAAGTGCTATGGCACTGTAGCGCTTTGCGCTAGATGAAGAGCACTAAGACACTTTTAAATTAGGAGCGCTAAGGCTCTTCTTAGATTAGGAGCGCTAGGGCTCTTCTTAGGTTAACTTTGCGCTCTGAAGATTATCTTTTCTTTGATAAGAGACTTTGTCTCAAGATTTTAAGAACAAAGTTCTTAGTTTTTAGTTTTTAGGAGATATTTCAATCTTTTTTTGATGAAAGGCTTTGCCTTTATAGATATGTGATCCTAAGAGAATTGAATAATTCTCCCCCCTTTATAATGAGATGTTCATAATCTCTTTTTTGAAAGACAATTTGTCTTATAGATCTATGATCTGTGAAAGAAGTAAATACTTCTTTTTATATTGAGATGATTTCGTCTTTCTATTCTTTTTTTTTACCTTGAAAAGAATTGTCTTTTTTACCGAGAGCTTCTTCTTCTTCCTGAGATTTTCTTAAAGTTTAGGGGGGGTTCCTCTATCTTTTTCTTGAAGTCTAGGGGTCTTTATATAGGGCAAGCTGATTTGTTCAATCGGTTAAAGAGATTTATTCTCTAATTGATTTGGGAATTTCCCCACCATCGGATCTTTGATCCAAGGGCTTCTGATTTACAGAAGATAATCTTCTTGTTTTAACAAGATTGAGAAATCTCTCCCCCTTACAGAATTTGTTCTGTATTTTAGTGATTTTTAATCACCATTGGATCATTGATCCAACGGTGTTCCAAATTCAGGGCACAATCTTTTCTGTTTGGAAAGATTCAACAGAATTTCATTCTTGTTAATTGATGGTTTAATCATATCCGTTGGATATTTGATCCAACGGTGAGGAACATTTAGTTCCAGTGCTAGCACTTATGCGCTCTACCCATGGTGCGCTACTTGGAGCGCAGCGCATCTAGCGCTAGCGCCTATGCGCTTTGCACGGGGTGCGCTAGTTGTAGCGCAGCGCTTTTATAAAAGCGCAGTTTTAATTCAAATTTTGAATTCTGAACAGAGGTTTGCTCTAATTGGGGAAACAATCTTCTTCAGGCTCCTCTCTTCTTCTATCTCCAAAATTCAAAGAGAATTCAAAAGGAAAATTAGATGGTGAGTTTATATTGAGTGACTTGCTACATCGTTAACATTACAAAACTAGCAAGCTTGTATGATTAGTTTCTTCACAAGTTGCTTGAAGCTTCAAGTGAAAATAGAGCTAGAGAAGGGTCTCCTCAAGTGGATCCATCTATGACAAATGGAGGTCTTCACCAAACTTGTTCTCTCATCCTAGGAGCCTAGCTAAAAACCAATACAAATTGGAGCATATGAAGATTCTACAAAGATTATACATTCTCTACTTTGCTTGGAAAAATTAGTTTGCAAGTTAAATTCTTTAGCTAAAATTCCTAGTTTGTAGACTTGAGCTCTCTAAATTTTTAAAAATATTATTTGTGCGTATTCTAAAATCCTAGTAGAGTGTCCAAGGTCTACTTACAACAGGAAATTGCTTACAAGATACAGGTAAATTATTAAAAGTTTATGGCAACTAATTACAGGTTACAGGCAACCTTGGGCAGCCTTGGGTGTGCCAGGTATAATAACACACCCGGGTAGGAGGTGAGAGAAAGGGGAGAGTTTCGGACAACCTTGGGCAGCCTGTGGGACCCACACTTCTATTTCTTCTCTCTCTTATCCGGATGTATACGACTGACACATAGAATAATTTTTCCTAGTTGTTCTTGACTTTTAAGAATGTATATATGAATTTAGTCATTAATTATCTTTTATTAAGATGGTTAATATATTTAAGCTTTAATTATGTAGGCATCATCATGGAGAATTGTTCAATCAAACAATATAGGTTATGCTTGTAACTATATTTATAGCGTAGGACGAACTTCCATCCATCTTACTGTACCGTGCTTTAAAATTTTTCTCTACTAAATCAGTGATACCACCTGATGGAGGTCGGGATCTCTCTTAGATGTTGTCCTTCATCGGTCTTGCTGCCAGCAGGACTAAATGGTTGAGATTTAATGTGAGGATTGAGCATGTGGATCTCAATGGGTTGTTGGTTGTCGTTGACACTGAGCCACCTGCAAGGGAAGTCCCGGTGTGGGAAATCACCGTAGGACCCTCCGACGATCAAGTAAGTACCGAGGAGTTATTGGGCAGAGTAGCGATATATTGAAAATGAGTTCGTCGTACCTGAGTCGTCTAGAAGAGAGGTTTATATAGAGGTCGCATGGAGTGAGCTGATTGGCACGCTTTTGGCGTGACACGTTTTAAAGTTCTAAAGTTAACCGCAATCAGGACGGCGTCGCGTGTAGCTATCCGTGATGAGCATGGGTCGTCCGTAGGGAGAAGGCGCGTTTTACTTTCTTGTTATCACGAGTTAATGCGAGGGTCGGAATGGTTCGATTCTAACCTATGTGTTGTATATGCAAGTATAAGTTTGTTGGGAATTGATAGGTTAGTGTAAGTTAGGGAATTCTGTACTCAATCTTTTGAGCCGAGTTTAACCATTGAAGCTAGAGCAATCGGCAACAACGTGAATTAGGATGTTTAAGCACGGTATTAGTGAAATCCAGCTTATTGACCCTTGTCCGTCCGTTCTTGTGTCTTTGCTTTCGCATCCGGCCAAACCGAACGCAACCGGTCAGGGTTAGGGGTCACCGATATCTTGGTAGGGTAGGGTGCCTAACAAAGCGCTTGCGTAAGGTTTGGACGGAGTTCAATGCAAAATATCGGGCAAAGGAAATGAGAAAGAAAACCTTAACTTACAATATCGTTTTCTTTCCTAACAACACCATATTCACAAACCATAAAAAAACCAAAAAGAAAGAGCAAAGGAAAAGATAAAAGAAAAGAATAAAACAACATTACAAGAAAGTAAATGGCAAGAATAAAATTGCAAGTAAGTAAAGAGATAGAAATACTAAGAACCAAAAGTGATATTACAAACTATGGGTTCAATAACCTAAACATAAACTTGCAAGCTCAATGAAGAGATTGCAAGATCAAGAGAAGGCTAAGAACTCAAGGCAAAATGAAGGCAAAATGAAAGCTTTATTGATTCCAAGTGATGATACAACCCTTGAGTTCAATAACCAAAACTTAAACTTGCAAGCTCAATGAAGATATTGCAAGATCAAGAGAAGGCAAAGAACTCAAGGGGAACTAGGTATGTATAAGAACAAAATGAAAAGAGAAACAAAAGTGTATGAAGTATTGGAAAAAAAGCATACAAAGTATGACCCCCTTCCCTTACTCACTGATCTGGCTTTTATAGGCCTAAAATAAGATTAAACAAGCAATATAATATGGATGATGTGACTGCAAAAGAAGGCCAGAGAAAAATTGGGGACATTTGGACATGTAAAAACCGGTGGGGCCGGTTATATTGAGCATGTTGCCTGTCCAATGGAGGTGTCTGGGGCTCGTGTTTGTTGTGTGATGTTGTGTGCTTTCCACAATTCCACTGGTATTGCTTGATTTCTTCGTAGAAACCTGGGTTGTACTCAGGGATTTGGAGGGAAACATTATGCTTTATATCACATCACACCTTTTTGCATTTATCATTCTTGTCCCCCTTGTGTGCCCACCATGTGCCATGGCAGCCACCACCCTAGGTCCAAGCCATCAAAGAGCTAGTGCACACTTGCTATGTGTTGGACCAAAATGTGTGTACATTTATTTATTTGTGAAAACTCTTTGAATATCGATCAGTTTGCAGTTCCGGTTGTAGTGTCGGCTCACAAATGTAATATCCGTGATTTTGAGTATGTTTTCATTATTGTGTCACGGATACCTGCAATATGTATTTACTGAGCAGACACTGGTTAATAGTACCGATATATACAAAAAAATAGATAATGAATGAGTGGTGTTAAAATGCAGTTTTCTGAGATGAACATGAGCCGATGCGAGATTCTCACCGTCCGTTACGCCCCTGCGTCATATTCGCGTTGATGGCGGGATACGACCATTAATGGTGAGATATGCTCATTAATGGCGAGATACGCTAGCGTGGGATGCGGGATGTGGAGTAGCGGAAATCTTGTCATGGCGAGATACACGGAGTCGTTACGGGGCGCTCGGTTTCCATGCTCCTGACCAGACGGGGAGGCTGAGGAAGCTCAGCTCTGTAACAGCTTGGAGACGAGCGAGGAGGCTAAAGAAGCTCGGCTTTAAGATAGCTCGGAGACCAGAGAGGAGGCTGAGATAGGTCAGCTATAGGATAGCTCGGAGATGAGCCGTTGGCTGGCGGTCAACCTAAATGGGGAATGTACTCTGGGGAGGTCCTCCAAAAGGTCGGGTGCAAACTTAGAAGCGAGGCGCCGAGGAATGTTCCCAATGCATCATACATGTTCCATCTCCATAGCCCTCAGGAATCTAGTGGGCTTATGCGGGTGATCTGTCATCTGCCGCGTGTCGTGATCTGAGAATTTCCTTTTATGGGCACCATCATTAGCCCCCCACTTTCGTTCTGACCTATTTATTTGTCGGGTCGAGAGTGGTTTGCCCGGTCTTTAATAATTTAGCTTGGTGCCGAGGAACCCGCGCAATGAGTTGTTTGGGAAGGACATGATGTTTGGCGGCTATGTCTCTTCGATTACTGGGTCTACGTGGCGGTTCACGAAGCGCCTTAATTTCTGCTTGTATCCTTAATGACGTTAGCAGATCGGCGAAATGGCGGCACCTTAAAGGGGATGTCGCTTCTCTTGCTCAGGCCGTTGATCTTCGAGCCACATGGCCGCAACGGAGTGGCGGACCACGAGACGTTGTATTTGTCGATTGGATCCGCATAAGGGATGAAACGTCCAATGGTTGGTTGCTACGTAGCGTCCTCATGGTCGCAGGGTGCGACGCTTTGTTTCAGCAGGAACGGATTTGGGCCGTTGGATGGTTTTTGCCGAGTGTATAAATTGGGGAAGCCATTCCTTGACAGACATTTCTGCTTCAGTTGCCTCCTTCCATCAGAAGATTGCCCGGTGCACCATCGCTTAGATCGGATTTTCAGCCCAAAATCCTTCTTCAGCCAATCTTTCCTTGAATCAGGTTAGATATCTTCTTTCGAAGTTTCCATCGATGTAGTTAGGGTCGAGTCGGGTGATAAGGCTTCAGCTTCTGAAACCGAGTCCAGTGGATCGCCCTGTTCCTCCTCGGCTTCCGATAGCCGAGAAAGTTCTTCTTCCTCTTCGTCTTATTCTTCAATGTCAGGCTCATCCTTAAGGGGTGGCGACGCCCTTGTTCTTCGTCGTCGGGTAGCAAAGAGTGCCCCAAGGTGCGCATCGAAAATACTCGTGATGCGCCCTCGATGTTGAATTGTCTGGACGAGTTTTCCGATATCCGGGCTCGTTTCTACATCGTCCTGGCTATTCACTTCGTCTAGCCAGGGAGGGTGAGAAGGTAGAACAGGTACAGGGCAATAAGATTACTTTGTACCTGGAAGCGTTCCGAGCAGGGATGCGTCTGCCCTTCTCATCCGATATTTGTGTCGTACCCCATTGCTTCTGTCTTGCCCCGGGCCAGCTAGCGCCGAACTCGTGGAGAATCCTCCTCGGGTTTTTGGTGCGGTTGAAAATTGATCGGATCCCCTTTAACTTGAGTCTTCTTCTCTCCTTTCTTTGTTACAAAAATCACCCCGGTACTCGCAAGGATGAGCTGAGCTAGGTGTACCTCTCTTTTAAAAAACATAAGGGTAGGACGGCCCGGTCAGGGGTAGTGGTCGTCCCTTCTTCCATCCTTGAGTGGAAGGAGAAGTTTTTTTCTTCGATCCTCCGAAGGGAGAGGATTGTCCAGTACCCACCAAATGGCACAGGGTGGATTTCCCAAGGGTCAAGCAGTCAAACATCCCAGAGGCGGGGGTAGTGTTGCGGTGGGATCCGATCCAGCGAGCCGATGTCCTTCTTACCGAGCAGGCTCTGAGCTAGGCGGAACTCAGTCCCGCGTGCTTCAGAGGTAAGTTAGGGCTTCGTCGACTAATTTAGGCTTGGCATGATATTGTCATTCCTGTTGCTGACATTTTTCTTCCGTTTTCTTCTGCAGAGCCAATGGATCGTTCGAAAATCATGGCTGCCAAGGCGCAAGGGAGGAAGGACGACGGGGCTAGCTCGTCCAAACCCGCACCTAGCAAAGTCCCCCGGCAAGCCCCTTCCGCCATGGTTTCCGCGCTCCTCCCGTCTTGGAGGAACGCCGTAGCGGAGGGCTAAAGCATGCCCGGGATCCGATTCCCCGAGCCAGGACAGAAGTTCCGTCCTCTGTTGAGTCTTCGGTCAAGAGGTAAAAGAGAGTGGTTTCCCGGCCATTCATGGCCGGGATACAGGTGTAGGAGGGTGACTTCTGCATTGAGGTGCCATCGGGGCTCTCTGTGGCCGACAACTTGCTAGCAGACATGGATAAAGCAGCGGGGGCCAAGATTCCCCGGGGCACTATGAAGGCCCAAGTAGCGGCGATAGCTCAGAAGGCAGTTCAGGTTGGTAATTTTCTGAAAATTTCCAAGTGTTTTCTTCTCTGTTTGGTTTCTAATGAATATGGTTTGTGTTTGCCTTTCAGCATTGCGCCTTTCTTACCGCTATGGAGGCCGTGGAGGTGACCCGGGCGATGAAAATGGCCGGAGAGACTTTCTCGTGTGAAGAAGAGCTCCTTGCCAAGATGAAGAAGGCAGAGGGAAAGGCGGACTCCCTGGACTTGAGGTTGGTCGCGGAAGGTCTGACGACCGCGAAGCTGAAGGAGTCGCACTGGCTCCTGACCGAATCTTACCAGGCTATTCAGGCCAAGATCGATGAGGTCAACAGGCTCTATGATGCCATGAAGAGGCAGAGAGACTCATTCAAAGAGGATGCCCGAGCGGCCTACGAGGCGGCGAAGCATGCCGAAGGCAAGGCGAAAAAGGCCGTGGAGGAGTAAAAGGCCTCCGACCAATTTTATGTCGACCTTTCCGACTCTACAGCCGTTGGGTGGCACAACGCCCTTGACGCCGTCAAAGAAGCGATGCCCGGGTTCGACGACCAGGAACTTCATGCGGGTATTCCCTTGTCGAGGAAGTACCCCATAGTGGCAGCGTTGAACCGGCGGAAGGAGGCGAGATGGAAGGCGGAAGCGCCGAGCTGGCAGTCGCTAATGAGGCTCCTGGCGGAGGCACCGAACAGGAGGACGGCAGGGAGATCTCGGCCATGAAAGTGATTTGAAGTCACTGTCCACCTTGTTCTCCATTTCCCTTTTCTTTTATTTTTGTAGCCTTCGGGCATTTTGTAAAGCTGAGGAGCTTATAATACCTTGTACATAATTTAGAATATCAACAAAGTATTTTTATCTCTTCTTTGACGTGCCTGGATGTAATATTTTCGTTCTTGTTTATTTACAAGTGTGGGTAGATTGGTGTCCCTCCTCACCCTGGAATCGAGGCGTCCCAGTGTTGGATATAGTGCTCTCAAAGCAATTATTGTAATTGCAAGTGGGCAATTATGATAATTGAACGAGGACTTATACAGGTAAAACCATCTTATTCGATATGATAGTATGCTATCTGGTTTGCCTTTATCTTTATGTGTATACGTTTTGATAAATCACGTAGGATTATTGCTTAACTACCAACATTATGATGGCGATCATATACGTGGGAGCTGGGTGGTTCATAAGTGCATCCTTAAATGTCCCTAGTCGAGAGAGTATCGAAACTGGGCATCGATACTCCGGAGTAAACTAGTGTATACTTTTCGAGACCCCGACGAGGGGCAGTGGCTGGTCTCACAAGCCATTGGTGTTGAGTTACCTAAGATAGTATACATGTGCTCACTGGAGGTAAGTACACCGGACGGACTTGCCGAGAACTTCTAGATGATATTATACCTATCGTCAGATGGTATTATACCTATCGTCAGATGGAAGTTCACTTATGGCATGAATACAGGTTAGTCCTTTACCTTGAGATTTTCATTTATTTCGTATGAGTTCCCACTGTATTTAGATTACTACCCTATTATGGCTCAAAGGAGTCATGCAAATAGGTTTTAGTTAGGTATAGTTCCAAGCCATATGGAGGCAGTAGACAATCGTCAGGGATTCGTCTCTCCCGGTATTGGGAGTCGATGTTGCGCTGTGTTGGGTCAGCTATCACCGGAAATTCTTGGCCAAGGTGGATGAGATTTACCGATGTGATATCAGTAGCTTCTCAGTTGGTGATGAGTTTTAGACTGGCATGACTTATCGGGTTAGTAGGGGTCTGACGTTATCCACCTTCTAGACCCGGTATGCGATTATTTCAGAAGAAAAGACCGGACTGTACGAAGATTGTCATAGACAAGCTCAGTAAGGGTACGGATAAGTTTGCTCGTCGGCCTTTCTTTCGCTCAATACCTGGGTAGCCGTTACGTACAACTAGTGCCGCCGACGTGCTTGTGGTTAAACACACTAGCAGCGTATTGACGAGTCTTTAGAGTCCCACACAGAGGGTTTTCCCAGTTCAAGAAAAATGATGTAGTGGCCATATATTGATACGTGTAGGGTTCCGATTAAGTATGTGTGCTAGCCAACACAGACTTCAATCGGGCGGATGATAATACTAGCCGACTTAGAATTAATCCGGATTATTAAATCAAGTTTTGATTTAATAATTTACATATATATATATTTCGATATGTATATTCTAGTATATTGTATTTTTCTATCTCTTGGGTATTCGTATTTTGATACGAATATGGACATGTATTTGCGGGGACGTATTCTTTTATTTATACAAGAATACTTCTAGAAGAAGGACTACTCATTTCTAGGATTTTCTTTTAAAGAAAATATGAAATAAGATGGAAAAGAGAAATGGTGGAGCGTATGGACAAATGAATTATAAATTCATTTGCAATTACTATTCAAGTATGGTTGTAGTTTTAAAATGGAAAAATTCTTTTAACAAAAGAGAGTAAGCATGCTTGAATTTAAAAAAGTTTATTCATTCCACCATTCTTGCTCCGCTCTCTTCCATGGATCCTTCTTCTTCATCATCATCTTCAACCCTCTCATGAGTTGAGAATCATGAAGATAAAGAGAAAGAAAAATGCTAGAACACTCACACACATCATTAAGCATCCTAAATTAGTAATCTAGGATCCTTAGTTACTTTATCGATGAAGTTGAAGCTTGAACTTGGTTCTCTCGGGTGGATCATCTTCGGCGAAAGAGGGACGGCTTGCATGCGTGATTTAGAGTTCTTGTCACACCCCGCTTCCCAAAGTACGAAAATTTCAGAATGTAACAAAGCCAGCCATGCTATCTACGGTAAGGAAATATCCTTCCATAGTCACATTAAGGCTGTCAATCAGTAATCAAGAACAATAAAGTACTAAATCTATCTATCACATGTCCAATAGCCACAAAAACAATAACTGGAAAAGACAGCGGAAGCAATAAAGATCCAAGTAAAACTAACCAGCATAAGAGCTATATCAATGAAGTGATCCTCACTGACCGGCGATCCTGTCGAATACTCACGTGCTAAGTCAAGTAGCTGGGCCATGCAAAACCCAGACGTCGGTGCGTCATAAACATCAATAATGATAATTATAAACAGAATAGAAAGATATGATGAAACATGAGTATAAATAATCATCGCATGTATAAAACAGGAACAATCAAGATAACTAGTCAATACTGTTGGCATTAGTAGTTCTTCAGGTAAAAAGTGTAAACAATATAGTATTGGCAATAACAAGGAACTTATTGTGCACATGTCAGGTATGTATTAACAGGATAAATACTTGATGGAGAAATATAACCAGTTCATTTAAACACGGTGGCAATAGCTAATGTATATTATTTAAATTGTAATTTATAATTAATTAATTTATATATATATACCTATTTGTAATAACGTCTTCGTCTTCTACTAGATATACTGTCATATAGGTAAAGGATCACGAACCGCAGTGGAATTATATTGAAGTTGTAATGAACTAGTATGGAACTAGATAACTAGTTTTCGACAAAATACAGATTAATGCTAAAATACTGTATATCGATATTACTAGCTAATTAATATAATGCGTATACTATAAATAATTGTATAAAAGTTGGTATAGGTAAAATAGTATGTTGCAAGTTTAGGAACTTGCCTCGGAAACAACGGTTGATATGCAGGCGATGACGTTAATAGGTTGATCGACTATTGCTACATAGAGAATCAAAAGACAATAGCGTCAGCAATGATGAAGGTGTGCAGTGGCTCGACGCGACACGACACGACACGACACGGTGCGTGAAGCGGCACGACACGGTGCTGGGCCTTGTGGTGACATGGAGCTGATGCGACGGTGGCACACAGGTGGGCATGAGCTGAGCACGAAGCGGGCATGGCGTGGCACAGAAGCAGGGCACATGGCATGACACGGTCTGGATATGGTGATGACACGGTCATGGCATGCTCTCGGTACGACGCATGGTCCGGTGGTGTTCTGGTCTGGGTATTGTGGTAGCATGGTGGTGGTCTGGTGATGACATGGTGATGGTACGGTCTGGGTATGATGTCTTGGTATGATGCATGGTTTGGTGGTGGCTTGGTCTGCGTATGGTGGTGGCATGGTGGTGGTCTGGTGATGACATGGTGATGGTACGGTCTAGGTATGATGTCTGGGTATGGTGTATGGTCACCGGAGGCGGTACTCGGGGTAGAAGATGAAGTCGATGATGATAATGATGATGACAATGGTTGAGGGCTCAGGTTGAGCTAGAAGAAGGTGGTGGCGACAGCAAGGTTCCAGATGAGGGTTGCGTGAAGATGTAGGTGAGGTCGAGTGAAGGCGAGGGGCTGGTGTTGGCCGAAGTTGAGGGTTGCAGACGACTACAAGGTCGGAGGTGAGCGCAGAGATGGGTGCTCGGGGTTGTGTGGTGGTGAGTTACGAGGCAGAGATGGTGTCGATGCAGTTGATAAGGATGGCGAGGTAGGTATTTTCGGTGATGGCCGGTGCGAGGAGATGGGGGTAGTGATGAAGAAAGGTCATAACGGTGGTGATGGGGATTTGTTGCAATGGGTTCATAGGGTCGAAGAGGGTGATGCCTACGAGATGATGGTGAGGTTGAGGAGGTGAGGACGAGGGAAGAGAGTTGACGTCGAGAGGGAAGAGGGCGGTGACGAGGACTTGAAGGCGAGGGTTAGGGCTCGGGGACAAGGTGAGGGAGTTGGGGAAAGAGATACGAGAGGGGAGAGAGAGAGAGGATAAGAACGGGGGGAGAGAGGGAGAGAGGGAGAGAAACAGAGACGGGGAAAGATAGAAAGAGAGAGAGTTAGTATTAATAATGTATATATATTATAGTATGTGTGTGTATTAGTTTAGGGTTTTACAGATAATATCAAATTACACCAAATTTTACCAGAATCTCGTCCAAAAATATATTATAGGGAATAACACATATACATAAAATCTTAAACTATAATGTGATAATCTAATGTTAAATACATATACCCCTTAATAAGATCTAAATAAAGATTTAATAAATATAAAGATTAATAATTATTTGTTATCTTATATTTTAAGATTTGCACATAATAGATTAGAGCGAAAAAAGCTATGAGGTGATATACCATATAATGTCAATTAGCAAAATATTATTTATTCATAACTTGTGATATATAGAGATATATAAAGATTTAAATATATATAATGTAAGTGTTATACTAGATTCACATATATACACTTTACTGGTAAATCTCATATATAATCTTACACCATATTGAGTTCTAAACATGCGGGTCGGGTCGGATAACGGCTACTACTATTCGAAATACTCGCAACCCAAATAGATAAAATAAAAGAATTACAAATCAAGACTTAAAATACCAAGTTATACTATATAAACGTACTAGGGTTTTACATTATACCATACTACAAAAGAATTTCGTCTTCGAAATTCACGGAACAGGAAAAGACAAGAAGATACAGATTTAAGGAAAAAGATATGGAAACTTCTGTCGAATCTCATCTTCACGTTCCCAAGTAGATTTCCCATGTGAACGATTTCCCCACGAAACTAGTACTAGAGAGATTACTTTATTCTTGAAAACATTTTTCTCGTCGATCCACGATAGCCATTGGTCGCTCTTCATAGGTTAAATCTTCTCTTACTGTCAGTTCCGAGTGATCAAGAACGTGCGTCTCATCTCGAACATACTTGCGGAGTTGAGGTACATGAAACACGTCATGAACACCCGCAAAATATGGTGGTAAAGCCAATCAAATAAGCCACCTCTCCAACACACTTGATGATATCGAAAGGCCCCACGAATCGAGAACTAAGCTTGTCTCGACTACCAAATCGGATTACTCCCCTAATCGGTGATATCTTCAAGAACACAAGATCACCAACAGCAAACTCCAAGGGTCTTCTTCCAGTATTAGCCAAACTTTTCTGTCGATCTTGTGCCACCTTCATATGATCACGGATTAAGTTAAATCTCTCCACAATTTGTACAATGAGATCCGGTCCCAACAATCTCCTTTCTCCAACATCGTCCCAATAATAGGAGAGTGACACTTATGACCGTACAATGCTTCAAATGGATCCATATGTATAGTCGCCTGAAAACTGTTATTATAAGAAAACTCCACTAAATGTAGATGATCCCCCCACGTACCCTTGAAGTCTAACATGCAAGCTCTCAACATTTCTTCAAGAGTTTGGATCATCCTCTCAGACTGTCCATCTGTCTAAGGATGGTAAGCCGTACTAAACTTCAAGCGAGTTCCCAAACTCTTCTGTAGACTCCTCCAAAAGTGTGATAGGAACCGAGTATCACGATCAGAAACGATATTCACTGGTATTCCATGCAATCTCATAATCTTCTGCATGTACCGTTCTGCTAAAGCCTCCGTTGACTGACCAACTCGAAATGGTATGAAATGAGCTGCCTTGGTCAATCGATCGACAATCACCCAAACCATGTTATTGCCTTTCGAACTTCGTGGTAAGGCTGTCATGAAATCCATAGTTATATGTTCCTACTTCCATTGAGGAATCAGAAGTGGTTGCAACAAACCTGCTACCCTTTGATATTCAGCCTTGACTTGCTGACACACCAAGCACTTCGATACATAGCGTGAAATCTCCCTTTTCATGCCTTCCTACCAGAAATGCTGTCCCAAATCTCTATACATTTTCGTACCTCCCGGGTGTACTGAATATGCGGAACCATGAGCCTCCTTCATGACTTCTTCACGAACATCTCCTTTAGGCACACATAAACGGCTTCTATATCATAACGTACCATCTTCATGAATCAACAAATCTGTTCGATGTCCTGCTTCCATTTGTCCTCAAAATTTCTGTAATCTAGGATCGTGCGACTGTGCTGCCTTAATACTATCGATCAAGGATGACTGTACTTGCAACTGTATCAACTGTCCCGAAGAATCTGATAGTACGATCTCAAACTCGAACTTCTAAAGATTAGCTATAATCTCCATCCGTGCAGCCAACATCCGTATCGCTGGCAACCGACTTAAAGCATCCAACACTACATTAACTCTTCCCAGATGATACTTTAGATCAAGATCATAGCCAGCCATCAACTCTAACTATCTACGCTGCCTCATATTGAGCTCTTTCTGTGTGAACACGTATTTTAGGCTCTTATGATCAGTAAACACTTCAACTCTTTCACCCAATAGGTAGTGTTTCCAAATCTTCAGCACGAAGATCACTGCTGCTAGCTCTAAGTCATTTGTTGGATAGTTATTCTCATGGGTCTTCAATTGCCTCGACGCATACACTATAACCTTCTCATGCTGTATCAGAACACATCCCAAGCCTTTTCCAGATGCGTCGCTGTGAATAACTAGTTCGCCGGAACCCTCTGGTACTGTCAGAATAAGAGCGGTTGTCAATCTTTGTTTCAGCACTTCGAAAGCTGACGCACACTTCTCGGTCCACATGAACGGTACCTCCTTACGTGTTAGCTTGGTCAATAGTTTTTCCATCCGAGCGAAGTTCTCCACAAACCTTCTATAATATCCAGCAAGCCCAAGGAAACTTCTGATCTCCCCCACATTCTTTGGAATCGACCAATTGTGAATAGCTGCGATCTCTGTTCGGGGTCAACTGCAATTCCATCTCCGGATACAATATGACCCAAAAACTTCACCTCTTCGAGCCAAAAATCGCACTTGCTCATCTTAGCATATAACTTTTCTTGTCTCAAAGTCTGCGCAATTCTCAAGTATTCTTCATGCTCTTCTTTGGTCCTTGAATAGACTAGAATATCATCAATAAATACCACTACGAACTGATCAAGATATGGTGAAAAGATTTGGTTCATCAAGCCCATAGATATTGCTGGTGCATTAGTAACTCCAAATGGCATCACTAAATACTCGTAATGCCCATATCGAGTTGTCCGTCTTGCAAATGTCTTCTACTTTCACTCGAACTTAATGATACCCTGATCACAAATCCAACTTCAAGAATAATCTCACGCCACTGAGTTGGTCAAATAATTCGCCTACGCGAGGAATTTGGTACTTGTTCTTAATAGTCACCCGATTTAACTCCCGATAGTTGATGCACGTCCTCTATGTGCCATTTTTCTTCTTGACTAGAAAAACTAGAGATCCCTATGGTGAACCACTGCTGCGAATCCAACCCTTCTCTAATAACTCAAAAATTTATCTCTTTACCTCTTCCAGTTCTATCGGTGACATCAGATATAAGCCTTCGAATTGGCGCTACTATAGGAATAAGATCAATCGCAAACTCGACATCTCCTTTAGACAGTAAACTCGAGATGTTCTTGAACACATCCATGAAATCCCGAACTGCTATCAGCGCTTCATCTGCAACTTGTTTACGAACTTCACCCTTCAGTAAACGGTTCCCTTCATCATGAATTTGCAAGTTTGTTCTAAGACTTGTGGGTTATTAGCCCACCACTCTTCCGTTGCGCTACTCTAATAATTTGAGGCGGGTCTGTCAAAACTTCTTCAATCAAAAATCATAAATTTGATCATCCTTGAAGTGGTCTGTACCAGCTCCTGCTGAGGTTAATCTCGAACTAATGCAATCATCATATGCTCTCCTGTGTTTCTCCTTGTTCTTTGAAATGCAGACAGACTGTTCACTACGGGACAAATGGAAAAGATATAACGCGGTTGTTGGATTCAAGTTCACGATAAGGCATAAATTTGTATGCAATGAAACAGAGAGAACCAAAGTAGTACAACGAACACAAGTCAAGAAAATGAATCGAAATAGGACTCCAGGTTATCTAAATAAAGTACCGCATTGTAACCATATCGCGGTAGATAGTCACAATAACATAACTCCATTCAAGTCGCTCAAATCAAACTATTAGAATCAAAAGAATTAGAAGGGAGAAACAATAAGGAATCAAGAGGATTCCAAGCTGAGGTGTAATGCCATTTCCATATCGTCGAAATAAACGAGTTTAAGAGAAGGATAAGATGCAAGAATTTGAACAACAAGACAATAATATGGCATGACATGTTCCTAAAATTCTGGGTCTTGGTGTAAATTCCCGGTTCCATCAATAAATTTTTTCTATATTTCCCAAGTCCCCCGAATGTTTTCTTTTCCTCGTAATTTTGTGTAAAATTGGTTTCTTAGGTTTTAGTATTTAAATTTTCCAAAAAAAATATATAATTAAACAAAGCCCAGCCCAACAAAATAAAAACTTAATATATAAATAAACCCTCAATTAAACCAAGCCCAACACTTCCCGGCCCATGCCCACGCCCAAACCCGTAACCAAACCCGACCCGACCCGCCTCCATCCCCTCTTCCCCACTTCATTTTCACTTTTCTCGCTCCTTTCTTTTCCTCATTCCTACGCCGTCGCCACGAACCCCATGTCCCCGCCTCGTCGCCCACGTCGCCTCCCCGCTCCCCAATGCGACCGCGACCAAGAACTTACGCGCGCGCCTCTCTAACTCTCTCCTCCTCACTCTCATTTTCCCGCTCTCTCATCCCCCTTACTCTTCCGCTCACCCCCCACGTCCCCACTTCTCGGCGCACGACCCGCGAGCGACCACTCACCCCCGACCTCGTCTCCATCCCTCGCACAAAACCGAGCCTCCCTCACACAACACCCCCTGTTGCTTCCATCACCTCTTCACCAACTACCCAGACCCCTCCTCGCCACCGAGCCTCCCCTGCACAGCATCACGCTGACGAGCTCCCCACTACCCCTGAGCCACCTCATCGACCCCTCTACATCATAACCATCATCTCCATAGCCGAGCCCCTCCACTACTTCACTTCATCGCTGCAACCCCAACTTCGAGCTTCACCAATTCGAGACGACCCCTCGCTGCAACCTCACCACCGCTGCACCCATCGCCGGAGCTACCTCCGCCAACCACCGCCGATCCCAGCACACCCCCGTGAGCTTCACAGCACCCCACTCCGCCTCCAGTGATCACGAGCCGCCGTTGAGCGTAGCCGAGCACAAGCTGTCGCCGTCGCCATGTCGTGCCTAGCCGCGCGTGCGTCGATCCCTTGCCATCGTTCATAGACCGCTACCGTGCCATCGTCATCTTCAGGAAAGTACCCTACTTGCTACATGCTAAATTGTTCTGTTACAAATTCAAAATCTTATGAATTCTGTGTATATAATTCGTGTAAAATTTTTATGACGCAAGTGTTTGAAGCAAAACCCGAACGAAAACCTTCCATTAAACTGACGGAAATTGATTATATAAGCTGGCCCGTGTGGTAATGAACATTGTGTTAAAATTTGGATGAAAAATATAATCGATACTGACGTGAACGATCATTCCCAATTACACCCGTTAAAACTGAAAATTTCCCGCGTCTGAAACTTGTAAAAATCATAATTAATTGTTTAAAAATTGGAATGGTGTGTTTGAGGGCTCAAATCGAAGCTTACTCGACGACATAGAACCCCATAAAATTTTTAAATTGTTTCTATACTGAAAAGATGACAGAAACTGGTTCGGAGAGCGGCTCTGGACTGCAGTCCAGAGCAGCTCTGGCTGTTGATTCCCATCTTGTAATGCTTACCTTTTACTTCTTGAAAATGTTATATTGCGGAACCCTACATCATAGTGAAGATGAAATAGTTAGCTAACAAATGAAAGTGATTTCACTCCTTTTCACTATCGCTTACTATTTAAACTGTAATTTAGATTAACAGGACATATAGCAGTCCCAAACAAAAACAGAACTGATACCCCATTGTTGTACAGTACATAACTTCTGACGTAGAGGCGCGATTGAGAATCCGTCTGATGTGTTAGAAACCCTATTGATAAAAATAAATTTCGTCCAACTGTAGAATTGCCTAATTCTGATCCCAACAGGGTGAAAACTGTGTTGCGAAATGGACATTCAGTTCGGGAACTGAAATTCCAGCAGCGAACACTTAAAATGAAACGGCTGTAACTTGCAAACCCAAAATCCGGTTGCACTGAAATAAATTTTGCTGAACTAACGACTAAGTTTACTTGCTACCTCCTTTGTATCGTTTCACTGAATTTTGAACATATGATTTAATGCAAATTTTATAAGTTCATAAGGTGCATAATAGTTCGTATTACACATGACTTGTTAACTGCATAAATGCACATATCTTAGCCGATCGCCATACTTATAGTGATAGTGCGCGTTATTGTTCAGTGTACAATACATTGTCGTGCGTGAATGGTATTGGTTTAGGAGTGTCAAGTACGCCAATGAAAAAGTGAATGATTCGTGACAGTGAACAGTGACAAAAAACCGTGTTATTGGGGTATACTTGTACACGACTAGACCATACACATAAATAGCGTAAACCTGGGAAAAAGGGGAAATCGAAGTGGAAAGAGCATCGTATTTAGCGAGAACAGTGATTTAGAGGATGATCATTCGAACAGCGACTCTTATATATATTAGGTTGGGCCTAGCGGTCCGGCTGACAGGGTTATGTCCTGGGCGATAGCGGGCCGTAGTCTCGGGTATGTACGTGACCCTCGTTAAACATGATCCTCCTTTCCACAACTCGATTTCAAACATGACTTAGAGACTGATAGGGACACAGATCATACTTTGCATCAGTTAGTGACATATTGATTACCTGCATTTTACTTCTACTGTTATTACCTTCTTTGCTTGTTTCTTGTCACTATTATAATACTGCTATTACGTCGCTCCGACGACCTGAGTATGCATGCTCAGACCTCGAGGAAGAACCAGTACAGGAGATGGACTTGCCTTTCGAGCTCGCGGAGATTTAGTCGGGAGTACCTCCTTCACTTTTACTGCTTTCCCTAAAGAAACCTTGTATTCGAACTTGGTTAGTAGTTCTTTTTCTTGTTTTATTGTAAATTGTGAACAATGGAAGTTGATGTAATAATTTAGTGATGTATTTCCTTTACCTCTGTGCTTTGTTTACTAATTACCATGTAATGCTAGAAGCCGAAGTGTGACCACGGCGGGATTATTCCTTGACCGTAGGAGTATGGATGGCCTAGTCATTCCTCGTTTTCCGTATTTTGGGAAGCGGAGCGTGACATGGTTTTGTTAGTATCAGAGCCGCGTTTAGTAGTAAAGGATAACATTAACTACACTTTATTACATTATTTTCGCTTCACTATTCCTGACTTTCATCCTTGTATCTAATCATATCTTTTTAAATATCTTCCAGCAATATGACGTCCCTGAACGACCACTCCTCGGACTCAAGTTCTCAGGATCGCACAGAGAAGATACTTAGTGCACTGACGACTCTCGCAGAAGCTTAGGAGAGAAAGACGGACCTACTCACCAAGGGACTCAGGGCTATTACCGCAGTAGGGGGATCCTCTGCCCTCATTACCGCCCCCGAGGGCATTGCTCCACCAGCTTTTTCTGCCAGGCCTGGCACCGTGTCAGATTTTCGGAGGTTACATCCAGCTGCATTTACGGGACTAGCCGAACCACTCGAGGCCGAGCAATGACTGGTTAATATGGAGAACCTACTGACGGCCGCCAGGGTACCAGATGAAGATAAAGTGAATGTGATAAAGATCCAGTTGGAAGATGAAGCCCGTACTTGGTGGTCAGTTGAAGAAAGCAGACTAGAAAGGCCAATCGAATGGAGCAAATTCAAGGAGTGCTTCTTGGACCACTATTTCCCTTCCACCGCCAAGGCAGAGATGGAAGAAAGATTCGTCCTACTGAAGCAGAATGGCCGTCCCGTGGACGTATACGCGGCAGAATTCAACCGTCTGAGCCGATTTGCTCTGTACATGGTCGCTTCAGAGGCCACCAGGGCCAGGCGCTTCTTACAGGGACTTGATTTCGAGCTACAGCAGTTGATCGCGTCACTCGAGTTGCAGACTTTTGCACAGGTACTCAACGCGGCACGAATTCAGAAGAAGCTGATCAATAAATTTAGGAAGCCCCCAGTTGTTCCAGCACGTACCCACGCACCGTCTCGAGGGGTCATACCGGTTCATAGGCTAGGAACGACATAGATGAAGCGTCCATTCGTGCCCCAGCATCGCCCCCAGAGCAAGAACTTAGTTTGCGGCTACTGCAACAGAGATGGGCACACCCAGAAGGAATGTCGCCGCACCAAGGGACAGTGTTTGATTTGCGGATCCAGTCAGCACAGAGTTAGTGGTTGCCCCGAGTGGACAGAGTTACAGGGAGGGTCTGGACCGCAGCAGCAGAGATCACAGGAGCAGAGGCAACCATACACAGGCCGCGGTCAGGGACGAGCTTTCACCTTGACCGCCGACCAGGCAGAGGCTTCAGGCGAAGTTGTCACAGGTATTCTACTCGTACATTCCATGCCAGCTAGAATACTATTTGATTATGGAGCATCGCACTGTTTCATATCTGCGCATTTCGTTAATACACACTCCATACCACATGAACCATTAACCAAGGGATGGGAAATACATACGGGTAATGGTGTTATAGTGTCTAGTCGAGAATGTAGATCATGTCAAGTTGTAGTGTGTGGCAGGGAGTTCTATGCGAATTTCCTTTTGATCGGAACAGGCAACTATGACGCAATTCTCGGGATGGATTGGATGAGTACCTTCCATGCAGTTATTGATTGCCGAGCAAGGAATGTGATCTTCCGCATTTCCAATCACCCAGAGTTTATTTCCGAAGGCGGGAGCTAATCTTTGGAGCCAGCCAAGTTTAGAGCCAAGCCAAAAGGGTTGACAGCTATGGATATTGATGAGAGCCCAGCCCCAGAGATTGTTCGGGACTTTCTGGATGTGTTTCCTGAAGATTTACCAGGTCTACCACCTACACGCGTCTTGGAATTCTCGATTGATTTGACTCCAGGTAAAGCACCAGTTTCCAAGGCCCCGTACAGAATGACACCGGTTGAGTTGGCAGAATTGAAGAAGCAAATTGAAGAACTCATGGAGAAGGGATTTATCCGGCCAAGCGTTTCACCGTGGGGTGCACCAGTTCTGTTGGTGAAGAAGAAGGATGGATCGCTGCGGATGTGTATAGACTATCGAGAGCTGAACAAAGTCACAATAAAGAACAAGTATCCAATTCCGCGCATCGACGACTTATTCGATCAGTTAAGTGGGGCCAAGGTATTTTCGAAGTTGGATCTCCGTTCTGGCTATCATCAGATCAGAGAAGCGGCCGAGGACATATGCAAGACGGCTTTCAGGACCCGATACAAACATTATGAGTTCCTTGTGATGCCGTTCGGTGTTACCAATGCTCCAGCGATATTTATGGATTTGATGAACAGGGTGTTTGCGAAGTATTTGGACACGTTCGTCGTTGTATTTATCGACGATATACTAGTCTACTCGAAGACCCAGGAGGAGCACGTCGAGCATTTGCGCACGGTCCTACAAATTCTTCGGGAAGAGAAGCTGTACGTGAAGTTGAGCAAGTGTGAGTTCTGGCTCGACAAGGTTCAGTTCTTGGGACACATTGTTTCGGGCGAAGGCATCTCAGTGGACCCGGCAAAGATAGAATCTGTCAGAGATTGGCCAACACCGAAGTCAGTGGCTGAGATCAGAAGCTTTCTGGGACTGGCAGGATATTATCGGCGGTTCATCCAAGACTTTTCAAAGATCGCTGAACCTTTGACGAGACTGACACGGAAGGAGGTACCGTTTGTGTGGACAGAGGAGTGTACCCGGGCATTTGAGACACTGAAGCAGAGGTTAACCACGGCGCCCATTCTTACAGTACCAGATGATTCCGGTGGTTTGGTGATACATAGTGATGCTTTAGGGAAGGGCTTAGGCTGTGTTCTGATGCAGCACGGTCGGGTGGTTGCTCACGCCTCTCGACTGCTGAGAAATCACGAGAGGAACTATCCTACGCATGACTTGGAGTTTGCTGCAGTGGTTTTTGCGTTGAAGATTTGGAGGCATTATCTGTTGGGCGAGAAAGTGGAGGTGTACACGGATCACAAAAGTCTGAAGTACGTCTTCACTCAGAAAGAACTAAATATGAGGCAGCGCCGATGGCTAGAACTGATGGCGGATTATGACTTGGACCTTTAGTATGACCCGGGGAAAGTAAATGTTGTACCAGATGCTCTCAGTCGCAAGCCAGCGGTCATGATGTTGACCAGTCAGAGGAGCATCATTGAGGATTTTCAGAGGCTCGAGCTTGAAGTCGTTACACCGAGTGCAATCAGGCAGTTTTGGCAACTACAGGTGCGGTCTTCTCTTATGGATCACATCAAGGCTGCACAAGCGGATGACCCTCAATTGCAAAAGTTCAGAGCGCAAGTAGAAGTCGGGTTGAGAACGGACTTACTCATACATAAAGACGGTTCTATGAGATTCGGTAGCAGACTCTGCGTACCCAAAGGGGATGTTCGAGAAGAGCTACTGGCTGAGGCGCATAGTTCAGCTTATTCTGTGCATCCAGGAGGTACGAAGATGTATCGAGATCTAAAGCAGCACTTTTGGTGGAACGGGATGAAGCGAGAAATTGCGTGGTTCGTATCCAGGTACTTGGTATGCCAGAAGGTGAAGGCGGAACATCAGAGGACAGCAGGACTGTGACAACCGCTTCCGATACAAGAATGGAAGTGGGAGCACATTACTATGGATTTCGTGACGGCCTTACCCCGGAGCCCTAAGGGCAACAACGCCATTTGGGTTATCGTCGACCGCCTCATGAAAGCTGCACATTTCTTACCATTCCGAGTGGGACAGTCAACGGAGTCACTTGCGGAGAGATACATGCAGGAGATAGTGCGACTTCACGGAGTTCCGGTCAGCATTGTGTCAGATCGAGACACCAGATTTGTTTCGCACTTTTGGAGGAGCTTACAGGAGAGTCTGGGTACCCGCCTCAAGTTCAGCACAGCTTCTCACCCGCAGACGGACGGACAATCCGAGCGTACGATTTAGACACTCGAGGATATGTTGAGAGCTTGCATGCTGGACTTCCAGGGTTCCTGGGAAGATCATCTGCATCTAGTTGAGTTTTCTTATAACAACAGTTACCAGGCTAGTATCCAGATGGCTCCTTTCGAAGCACTTTATGGGCGTAAGTGCCGATCCCCAGTTTGTTGGGATGATGTAGGAGAACGAAGATTACTGGGTCCCGAGCTTATTGTTCAGACAGTCGATAAGGTCCAAATGATCAGGCAGCGCATTAATACGGCTCAGGATCGACAGAAGAGTTGGGCGGATGCCAGCAGGAGAGCACTAGAATTTGAAGTCGGAGATCACGTATTTCTGAAGATTTTCCCTACCCGCGGAGTTATCAGGTTTGGAGGTCGCGGGAAACTCAGTCCCCGTTTCATCGGACCCTTCGAGGTGCTAGAGCGAGTAGGAGAGGTGGCCTATCGACTTGCCTTGCCTCCATCGCTAGCTGGTGTGCACAATACCTTCTACGTATCTCAGTTGCGGCGTTAGGTTCGGGATGAGGGCCATGTTCTGGACTATTCGGAGTTAGCTTTGGGTACTAACCTATCTTACGAGTAGCAGCCCACCACCATCCTCGACCGCAGAGAGAAAGTGCTGAAGAATAAGGTCATTCCGTTAGTCCGAGTGTCTTGGGGCGGTCGTTCCCCAGGAGAATCTACCTGGGAGCGTGAGGAGGATATCCGTGCACGTTTTCCACATCTCTTTGTTTAGTGCTGTTGTTTCGTTGTCTCCTTTTAAAATTTCGAGGACGAAATTTTTGTAAGGAGGGTAAGATGTAAATTCCCGGTTCCATCAATAAAATTTTTCTATATTTCCTAGTCCCCCGAATGTTTTCTTCTCCTCATAATTTTGTGTAAAATTGGTTGCTTAGGTTTTAGTATTTAAATTTTCCAAAAAAAAATATATAATTAAACAAAGCCCAGCCCAACAAAATAAAAACTCAATATATAAATAAACCCTCAATTAAACCAAGCCCAGCACTTCCCGGCCCATGCCCGTGCCCAAACCCGTAGCCAAACCCGACCTGACCCGCCTCCATCCTTTCTTCCCCACTTCATTTTCACTTTTCCTGCTCCTTTCTTTTCCTCATTCCCACGTCGTCACCACGAACCCCATGTCCCCGCCTCGTCGCCCACGTCACCTCGCCGCTCCTCAACGCGTCCCCGACTAAGAACTTGCGCACGCGCCTCTCTAACTCTCTCCCCCTCACTCTCGTTTTCCCGCTCTCTCATCCCCCTTACTCTCCCGCTCACCCCCACGTCCCCACTTCTCGGCACACGACCCGCGAGCGAACACTGACCCCCGACCTCGTCTCCATCCCTAGCACAAAACCGAGCCTCCCTCACACAACACCCCCTGTTTCTTCCATCACCTCTTCACCAACTACCCAGAACCCCTCCTCGCCACCGAGCCTCCCCTGCACAGCATCACGCCGACGAGCTCCCCACTGCCCCTGAGCCACCTCATCGACCCCTCTACATCATAACCATCACCTCCATAGCTGAGCCCCTCCACTACCTCACTCCATCGCTGCAACCCCAACTCCGAGCTTCACCAACCCGAGACGACCCCTCGCTGCAACCTCACCACTGCTGCACCCATCGCCGGAGCTATCTCTCCCGACCACTGCCGACCCCAGTACACCCCCGTGAGCTTCACAGCACCCCACTCCGCATCCAGTGATCACGAGCCACCGTTGAGCGTAGTCGAGCACAAGCTGTCGCCGTCGCCATGTCGTGCCTAGCCGCGCCTGCGTCGATCCCTTACCATCGTTCATAGACCGCTACCGTGCTATCGTCATCTCCAGGCAAGTACCCTACTTGCTACATGCTAAATTGTTCTGTTACAAATTCAAAATCCTATGAATTCCGTGTATATAATTCGTGTAAAATTTTTATGACGCAAGTGTTTGATGCAAAAGCCGAACGAAAACCTTCTATTAAACTGACGGAAATTGATCATATAAGTGTAAGTCCACGTTACCTCTCCCGGTTCTTTCGGGCTTGCGGAAACGGTGAAAAACGATTTTTAGGGTTTAGGTAACATGGACTACAAAAACGGATCTTGGCTAAACTACACACTAGCAACCTAACTAGAGATTTATCTACTCGGTTAGGGGTTATACCTCACTTGAACTCCTTCTTCTTGGACTCTTTGTAGTGGTCGGATGGTTCTCTCCTCGTCGCCTTCTCTTGGCGAAGATGGATCCACCTGAGGGTTTCTACCTTGAGCTCCTTTCTCGATCTTGAGAGAACTAAAGTGTCCGGCTTGCTAGACCTTCAACCTTAGGATGAGTAGAGAGTGGCTTTGGGTGTTTTATCTCCAAGGAAAGCTTTCTCAACTCATGAGAATGATTCTCCTTGAACTAGAGGAGGAGGAAGATGAAAAGAAGAGAGAGAATGGTTATGATAGAATGAGAATAGTTTTTACAACCATAAAAATATATGTGAATTATCTAATTAATAATATTAATCCAAAATGAAAAAGGTGATGGTTGGTTTGATGAGACCATTATCATATCACATTAAATGTTTTTGCAAAGATCAAAGAGCATCTTGAAAAGTAATGATGATGGTCAATGTTTCAAACATGGTCAACTAGTCAACCTTGGTCAACAAGTCAACAACCCTAACCATGACACAATTTCATTTAATTAATATTATTAATTGATATTTCACATATCCATTAGGGTTTGGAAAAAGACAACTGTCAACTGTGCATACACACCGGTTCCGAAACCCTAATGAAAATTCTCTTCCTCCGCCTCAATCAACTGTGCATACATACCCGCATTCGTGTTCCGAGGAACATGAATACAATGAGATAAAACTAACCCCAAAGCATATACTAGGATCCGGCTCAAACCAGAGCCCGCTAGTAATGACTGTCCGGACACCAAACATGCACAAGTGCGCGGATGTGAACGAACCCTGTCGCAAAACCATGCGACCTCTACTCTGTTTTGCCCAAAGGCGAATAACCCTCTATGTGGGACTCTAAACACTCGACACTACGCTGGCAGTGGGTTTAACCACAGACCGCAAGCGACACTAGCAGTGCGTAAAGGCCCCCGGGTAGATGCCGATAAGAAGACTGACGAGGTGAAACCCTTCTGAACTCCTACTGAGCCTGTATGTGACAATCTCCGTACAGTCCGGTCTGTTCGTCTGATAACATCGCATGGCGGGTCTAGGGGGTGGTAAACGTCAGTCCCCTAATAGCGGTACAAGTCGTGTCGGAGTGTAGCCCAGAACACCCTGAGATAACACTGGAAACCTACCAGTATATCTCGCTTGCCCTGGCCAGGGTCTACTTGTGTAATGGCTCTCCTAGACACAGCGCGATGTCAACCCTCAATACCGGGAGAGACGAATCCTGTCTAACCGTCACTGCCTCCAAGTGCTTCGGGACTGCACCCAACTACTACCTGTTTGCATGACTCCTTTGAGCCGTGGTAGGGTAGTAATCAAAGTACAGTGGGAACACACTCGAGGCGAAGTGACAGTGTCATGTCAGCGGACTAAGCTGTACTCATGTCACCTGGGAACTGATAACTGACGATTGGTATAGTACCAACCAACAGTTCCCAACGAGTCCTGTCCAGTGTACTCGTAACCTAACGAGCACCCGCATACTATCTCAAGTACGACGTACTGACGGCTGTGGGACAGACCGTCTCCCGTGCTGGGATGAGAAGCGCATACGCTAGTCTATTCCGGAGTATCGATGCCCTGCCTCGATAATCCCACGACCAAGGACGTGTATATAAGGATGTGCTTGTAGATTGCCCAGCCCCCACTAGTGTGACTGCCATCACAACGCTGGTAATCAAGCAAAGATCCTAAGGGCTCCACTAATGTGTATAGGTGATACACTAAAAGAAACACATGTACACATTAAAGCAGAGACAAACCAAGTAGCATACTACCATTTCGAGCAAGATTGTTTATACAACTGTGAATATCCCAAGCTTCCATTAAGTAATATACAAACTAGTATGATACAGTAATAGCCTCTAGGGTATATACACTAACAATCTCCCACTTGCACTAAGGCCATGTACTGGCGTATCGAAGACCTATCATCTCGATCAGCCGCTCGAGCTGAGTCTAGGGCAAGGCCTTTGTGAGTGGATCTGCAGTGTTATCTTCTGAAGCAACCCTCCGAACCTCGATCTCCCGGCGATCCACGATCTCCCTGATCAGGTGATACCGCCTCAAGATGTGTCTGGATTTCTGATGGGACCTGGGTTCCTTCGCTAAAGCTATAGCCCCGTTGTTGTCACAATACAGAGGTATTGGATCAACAATGGACGGAACCACCAGAAGTTCTTTCAAGAACTTCCTTATCCAGACGGCTTCTTTTGCGGCATCAGATGCAGCGATATATTCCGCTTCCATAGTCGAGTCAGCAACGGTTTCCTGTTTGGAACTCTTCGAACACACCGCCCCTCCATTGAGGGTAAAGACAAAACCCGACATGGACTTGGAATCATCCTTGTCACTCTGGAAGCTGGAGTCAGCAAAGGCCTCAATCTGGAGGTCTTTTCCGCCATACACCAAGAACATCTCCTTAGTCCTTCTCAAGTACTTGAGAATGTTCTTTACCGCGATCCAGTGCTTCTCCCTAAGGTTTGACTGATACCGGCTTACCACACTCAGTGCGTAAGCAACATCTGGTTTGGTACACAACATCGCATACATTATAGAGCCTACCGCAGAAGCGTAGGGTGTAATAGACATGCGATCCCTTTCCAAATCAGTCTTGGGAGACATCTCTTTGGAGATGGTGATCCCGTGACAAGTCGGTAGATTACCGTGCTTGGAATCTTCCATACTGAATCTTTTCAGTATGGTGTCGATGTACCTGGACTGTGAAAGTCCTAATATCCTCTTGGATCTATCACGATGGATCCGGATCCCCAGAATGTAAGAGGCATCACCCAGGTCTTTCATGGAAAACCTGTGTGACAAGAATCCTTTGACAGATTGTAGCATAGGAATGTCATTTCCTATCAAGAGAATGTCATCCACGTATAAAACGAGGAACACGACAGTTCTTGCTACAAATCTACTATAAATACATGGTTCATCTGGATTTTTGATAAAGCCAAATTCTTTGACCGTCTCATCAAAACAGATGTTCCAACTCCGAGATGCCTGCTTTAGTCCATAAATGGACTTAAGCAACTTGCACACCTTTCCGCTGCTCCCACTCTGAATGAAACCCTCTGGCTGGTCCATATAGACACACTCCTCTAAATTTCCATTTAGAAAAGCGGTCTTTACGTCCATCTGCCAAATCTTATAATCGTGGAAGACAGCAATGGCAAGAAGGATCCGAATGGATTTCAGCATAGCCATTGGAGAAAAGGCTTCGTCATAGTCCAAACCAGGTCTTTGACGAAAACCCTTTGCAACAAGCCTAGCTTTATAGGTCTCAACCTGTCCATCTACACCAATCTTCCTTTTGAAGATCCACTTGCAACCTACGGGTTTTACCCCATCTGGAGCAACGTCCAACGTCCATACTTTGTTGGTGTACATGGACTCCATTTCGGTCCGCATTGCATCCAACCATTTTACCGAGTCAACGCTCTGAATGGCCTGTTGGAAGATAGTCGGCTCATCATAATCAATGATGCAATCCTCACTATCCCCGTCTATGAGAAAATCGTAGTATCTCTCGGGCGGATGAGACTGACTACTACTCCTGCGGAGCGGCGTAGGAATGTCCTGTTCTTTCGAACCCTCTGGTTCTACCAAGCTTTCAGTAATAGTCTGTGGTTCTGGAATTTCTTCCAGTTTTATTGCGCTTCCACTAATTTCCTTTTCTAAGAACTGGTGTTCCAGAAAGTGGGCATTACGAGAAACAAAGACCTTTTGTTCCTCTGCGTGATAGAAAAGATACCCCCTGGAGTTCTTTGGGTATCCCACAAACTTGCACAGTACCGAGCGTGCCTCGAGTTTGTCCGCATGCTGGTTTTTGACAAAAGCTGGACATCCCCAGATCTTCAGATATTGAAGATAGGGTTCCTTCCTACTTCATAACTCATATGGTGTGGTAGGCACAGTCTTAGTTGGAACTCGGTTCAAAAGGTATGCAGCTGATTCTAGCGCATATCCCCAGAATGGTCGCGGCAACTCAGCGTTACTCATCATGGAACGTACCATATCCAATAGGGTTCGGTTCCGTCTCTCCGATATACCGTTATGTTGCGGAGTGTATGGAGGAGTAAGCTGAGAGAGAATTCCATTCTCTTTTAAGTAATCCAGGAACTCGGCACTTAAGTATTCACCACCTCGATCAGATCTTAGTGTCTTGATACTTTTGCCTGTTTGTTTTTCTACTTCATTCTTGTATTCCTGGAACTTTTCAAAGGCTTCAGATTTATGCTTCATTAAGAAGACATGTCCGAACCTTGAAAAATCATCCGTAAAAGTAATGAAGTAAGAATAACCGCTTCGCGCATGTGTAGACATTGGAACGCACACATCGCTGTGTACGAGCCCCAAAAGCTCGCTCGCTCTTACCCCGTGTCCAGTGAACGGAGTCTTTGTCATCTTTCCTTTGAGACAGGATTGACAAGTTGCATATGAATGATATTCGAATGAATCTAAATATCCTTCTGTAGGCAACTTCGTCAACCTTCTCTCATTGATGTGACCCAGTCTACAATGCCATAAGAAAGCATGATTGATTTCTGGAGACTTTCTTTTGTGTGTATTCTGGACATTGAAAATCTGTGGTTGGTTTAATACGTATATACCATTGTTTAATGTACCTGACCCAATCAAAACTTGATTAAGGTGAATGTTCACAACATTACTTACAAATTCAAATTCATAACCTTCTTTAGATAATAAAGATACAGATATGATATTACAGGTTGCATTGGGTACAAAATAACAATCACGCAAAACCAAAACGTGTCCATCTGACAACCCCAGGTGATAGTCCCCCACGGACTCAGCATCCATGCCAGCTCCGTTTGCAACTCTGAGGGTCATATCACCTGCCTTCAAAACCCTACGCTTTCTCAGAGCCTGCAAAGAATTACAGATATGAGATCCTGATCCGGTATCCAATATCCAAGAAGTAGAGTTTATTGATAGACAGTTTTCAATAACATACACACCTAAAGCTGAAGCCGCAACTTGCTTCAGATCCTGGGTTCTGGCCTTCCAAGCCCTGCAATCCTTTTTCAGTGTCCACTCTTGTGACAGTAAAAGCATTCTTCCTTTCCCACAAGCTTTCCCGCTACCTTTGTTGCCTTTGCCTTTCCCTTCGTATCCACTTTACTAATACCGCCCCTTGGTTTGGCGGGGGCTTTCTTCTTCTTTCCCTTGGCTTTCGTCTTGGACTTAGAAGAGGAAGATCCTCCTACAAACAAAGTGGATGTTTCCCTACCTTTCTGTAGGGTACCCTCTGCACTCCTCAACATGTTGAGGAGCTCCGGAAGTTCAACCTCTTTTCCTTGCATGTTGAAGTTCAGGATAAACTGGGCGTAAGTGGAAGGAAGGGACTGGAGAATCAAGTCCGTATAGAGCTCGTTCTCTAACGTGGTCCCAAGGTCCGCGAGCTCTTCAATGAAGCCAATCATCTTAAGCACGTGTTCCGCTACCGATGATCCGATGGCCAATCTTGCCGAAAACAGCTTCTTCGACACTTCGTATCTTGCGATACGTGACTACTCTCCATACAGTTCTTTTGTATGAAGAAATATGGATTCCAGGTCCATATTCTCGTGCCTCCTCTGATGATCATTGTCCATAGAGGAAAGCACGAGGCACTTGGCCTTCGTGCAATCGATCTCCCATGTCTTACGGATTTCTTTATCCGCGACGCTGGAGGTGGGACCTAGGACAGGGGGAGCTTTGGTGGTAAGGAGATACCCCAACTTGTCGTAAGTGATTGCCATTTTGACATTCCCGAGCCAATCTTTATAGTTTGGCCCCGTCAGTATGTTTTTATCTAGTAATAACTTAAGTCCGGTCATATTGATTGGTCGCTGCAATTAGGAGAGAGAGAAGAAACACTTTAGCATGATGCTCTTGCAAGTTTAGAGTGGTTTTTAGTTTGTCTAAACAGGATGGCTCCTACTGTCTCTTGAATCCCTCCTCAAACCATAAAGGAAGAATTAGTCAAGATCAATCTCACCGTACAATACTTGCTTAACCGTTCAGCCAGGCCAGTGTCGGTACTTCAAGGGAGGTTTTCCAACGCTATCGCGAAGTTCCTTAATTAAATAATCTCTTTTCCTTGGGGGCATAGCCCCACTAACACCTTTCTAGACACCTACTAGGTTTATAGCATTGATCGTTAAGTGAGAAATTTCCCGAGGAGTAGCATATACTCACAGTAGGATCGGGATCCAAATATCATCGCGTGACAAAACTGAAGGAATCCTACCAGAATCATCACACTCCAAATGGTATGCAACGCTAGCAAGTTTCAGTTCTTTTGAAACTCCCGATGTGGATTTTTGCCCCATGCTCTTATGACCTTGGCGTGAGGTCAAAATGTCATAAGTCACATGTCAAGTTCTTCCCATCATTATCCAGGTTAATTTGAACCCACCCGTACCTGCCCTTGACGTAGGCCAAAATGGCAGTACGACTGTCCCAAACCAACGCATTCTATCTATGCAACAGATAAATATCCGGCAGCTATCAATCACTATACCTTGGCGTGAGGTCAAAATACATAGCTTGAATACTACCGAATATTTAACTGAAATGATGGAGGCCTATGAATGGTTTTGGCGAAACCGTGAACGTAGTGAACTTGATATAATCGATGGAACGAGATAGCTTTTAAAAGGAGTGCCTCAAGCTCCGCATTTAAAAGTTGGTTTTTGAAAAGAACCGAATGGTTTTGAAAGTGTTCCAACGACTTTTACTTGGTTTATTTTCTTGCATTAATTTTAATGCGTCCCATCATTTAATCCTACCATTGCAGAAAACAACGAAAATATGACGTACGCGTATGCCATCCGCATTCCCCACGGGGTCCCGTCATCACCCGTTAGGTTACTTAACTAACGACAGAGCGGGGGCTGGACTAGTGCGGATGAAAAACATAAGCAATGCCTAAATAGATATCGTATATAAATATATAGCAATGATAGCCATTCCAGATCACAGATGAATACATTGGATATACTAGGAATCCACATTCCGTTCGAGCCTGTAACGAAAAGCGGATTACACGGTCGCGATGAATAGCCAATACCCCACCCTAGACCCCTACGGGTGCGGCAAACTACCCGCCAAGTATCCGAAGCGAAGCAACCTTCCTCAACGATGTAAGTAGGCCACTCGGCACTTCGAGATACCCGGTAGTTTGTGCACCCCACCTTGGGTCTATCCTAGGAGCAAAAACAGTAAAAAGAAATTATACAATGACGGCTACAATCTCACCCCGGTTGTACGGCCAAACAAATAATATTACATCAAATTTACATATTACATGAATTGAAAGATAAACAAAACTCTCATCTCATAATTCCCCCCAGCTATTCATCCGCGACAATCCAACGAATTCATATACACATACCATCAACATCACAGATCACAGATATGTATAACCCCTACTAATCGACGTATAGCGATTAGCAGACGTTCAATACATATATAACATTACAGATACAACCCATTAGCCAAAGTCTACAAAAAATCGACCAAAATACGGATTTGTAACCACCACAAAAACAAATTTGTTCTCTGGAAATTCTGGGCAGAAACAAACCATCTCAAAAATCACAAAATACCACTAGAAACAAACTGCAGGAGAAACGATCCACGGCCGAGTCAACTCGGCCGCGGATCCGCGGCAGAAGCAAGCTTCTGCCGCGAAACCGCGGTGAGTTGGTCGGTTCGCTGGATCATTTTTCTTGCCTGTTCATTAAAAAGCCTGAGCCGATTTTTAAGACATGATTTATTATTTTTAGAGCAGAAATAAAAATCGGCAGAAACTAGGATTTTCCGGAGTGTTTCGCGGTTTTTTGTCCGGTCGAAATTCTAGATACTTTGCTAACATGCTAGGGTGTGTTTAGTTAGGCTCTGATACCACTGTAAGTCCACGTTACCTTTCCCGGTTCTTTCGGGCTTGCGGAAACGGTGAAAAATGATTTTTAGGGTTTAGGTAACATGGACTACAAAAACGGATCTTGGCTAAACTACACACTAGCAACCTAACTAGAGATTTATCTACTCGGTTAGGGGTTATGCCTCACTTGAACTCCTTCTTCTTGGACTCTTTGTAGTGGTCGGATGGTTCTCTCCTCGTCGTCTTCTCTTGGCGAAGATGGATCCACCTGAGGGTTTCTACCTTGAGCTCCTTTCTCGATCTTGAGAGAACTAAACTGTCCGGCTTGCTAGACCTTCAACTTTAGTATGAGTAGAGAGTGGCTTTGGGTGTTTTATCTCCAAGAAAAGGTTTCTCAACTCATGAGAATGATTTTCCTTGAACTAGAGGAGGAGGAAGATGAAAAGAAGAGAGAGAATGGTTATGATAGAATGAGAATAGTTTTTACAACCATAAAAATATATGTGAATTATCTAATTAATAATATTAATCCAAAATGAAAAAGGTGATGGTTGGTTTGATGAGACCATTATCATATCACATTAAATGTTTTTGCAAAGATCAAAGAGCATCTTGAAAAGTAATGATGATGGTCAATGTTTCAAACATGGTCAACTAGTCAACCTTGGTCAACAAGTCAACAACCCTAATCATGACACAATTTCATTTAATTAATATTATTAATTGATATTTCACATATCCATTAGGGTTTGGAAAAAGACAACTGTCAACTGTGCATACACACCGGTTCCGAAACCCTAATGAAAATCCTCTTCCTCCGCCTCAATCAACTGTGCATACACACCCGCATTCGTGTTCCGAGGAACATGAATATAATGAGATAAAAATAACCCCAAAACATATACTAGGATCCGGCTCTAACCAGAGCCCGCTAGTAATGACTGTCCGGACACCAAACGTGCACAAGTGCGCGGATGTGAACGAACCCTGTCGCAAAACCATGCGACCTCTACTCTGTTTTGCCCAAAGGCGAATAACCCTCTATGTGGGACTCTAAACACTCGACACTACGCTGGCAGTGGGTTTAACCACAGACCGCAAGCGGCACTAGCTGTGCGTAACGGCCCCCAGGTAGATGCCGATAAGAAGACTAACGAGGTGAAACCCATCCGAACTCCTACTGAGCCTTATGTGACAATCTCCGTACATTCCGGTCTGTTCGTCTGATACCATCGCATGGCGGGCCTAGGGGATGGTAAACGTCAGTCCCCTAATAGCGGTACAAGTCGTGTCGGAGTGTAGCCCAGAACACCCTGAGATAACACTGGAAACCTACCAGTATATTTCGCTTGCCCTGACCAGGGACTACTTGTGTAATGGCTCTCCTAGACACAGCGCGATGTCAACCCCCAATACCGGGAGAGACGAATCCTGTCTAACCGTCACTGCCTCCAAGTGCTTCGGGACTGCACCCAACTACTACATGTTTGCACGACTCCTTTGAGCCATGGTAGGGTAGTAATCAAAGTACAGTGGGAACACACTCGAGGCGAAGTGACAGTGTCAAATCAGCAGACTAAGCTGTACTCATGTCACCTGGGAACTGATAACTGACGATAGGTATAATACCAACCAACAGTTCCCAACGAGTCCTGTCCAGTGTACTTGTAACCTAACGAGCACCCGCATACTATCTCAAGTACGACGTACTGACGGCTGTGGGACAGACCGTCTCCCGTGCTGGGATGAGAAGCGAATACGCTAGTCTACTCCGGAGTATCGATGCCCTGACTCGATAATCCCACGACCAGGGACGTGTATATAAGGATGTGCTTGTAGATTGCCCAGCCCCCACTAGTGTGACTGCCATCACAACGCTGGTAATCAAGCAAAGATCCTAAGGGCTCCACTAATTTGTTTAGGTGATACACTAAAAGAAACACATGTACACATTAAAGCAGAGACAAACCAAGTAGCATACTACCATTTCGAGCATGATTGTCTATACAACTGTGAATATCCCAAGCTTCCATTAAGTAATATACAAACTAGTATGATACAGTAATGGCCTCTAGGGCATATACACTAACAATAAGCTGGCCCGTGTGGTAATGAACATTGTGTTAAAATTTGGCTGAAAAATATAATCGTTACTGACGTGAACGATCATCCCCAATTACAACTGTTAAAACTGAAAATTTCCCGCGTCTGAAACTTGTAAAAATCATAATTAATTTTTTACAAATTGGAATGGTGCGTTCGAGGGCTCAAATCGAATCCTAATCGACGACCTAGAACCCCATAAAATTTTTAAATTTTTTCTATACTGAAAAGACGACGGAAACTGGTTCGGAGAGCGGCTCTGGACTGCAGTCCAGAGCAGCTCTGGCTGTTGATTCCCATCTTGTAATGCTTACCTTTTACTGCTTGAACATATTATATTGCGGAACCCTACACCATAGTGAAGATGAAACAGTTAGATGACTAATGAAAGTGATTTCACTCCTTTTCACTGTCGTTTACTATTTAAACTGTAATTTAGATTAACAGGACATATAGCAGTCCCAAACAGAAACAGAACTGATACCCCATTGTTGTAAAGTACATAACTTCTGACGTGGAGGCGCGATTGAGAATCCGTCTAGTGAGTTGGAAACCCTATTGATAAAAATAAATTTCATTCAACTGTAGAATCGCCTAATTCCAATCTCAACAGGGTGAAAACTGTGTTGCGAAATGGACATTCAGTTCGGGAACTGAAATTCCAGCAGCGAACACTTAAAATGAAACGGCTGTAACTTGCAAACCCGAAATCCGATTGCTCTAAAATAAATTTTTCTGAACTTCCGACTGAGTTTACTTGCTACCACCTTCGTATCATTTCACTGAATTTTGAACGTATGATTTAATGAAAATTTTATAAGTTCATAAGGTGCATAATAGTTCGTATTACGCATGACTTGTTAACTACATAAATGGACATATCTTACCCGATCGCCATACTTATAGTGATAGTGCGCGTTATTGTTCAGTGTATAATGTATTGTCGTACGTGAATTGTATTGGTTTAGGAGTGTCAAGTACCCCAATGAAAAGTGAATGATTCGTGACAGTGAACAGTGACAAAAAACCGTGTTATTGGGGTATACTTGTACACGACTAGACCAAACACATAAATAGCGTAAACCCGGGAAAAAGAGGAAATCGAAGTGGAAAGAGTATCGTATTTAGCGAGGACAGTGATTTAGAGGATGATCATTCGAACAACGACTCTTATATATATTAGGTTGGGCCTAGCGGTCCGGCTGACAGGGTTATGTCCCGGGCGATAGCGGGCCGTAGTCTCGGGTATGTACAAGACCCTCGCTAAACATGATCCTTCTTTCCACAACTCGATTTCAAACATGACTTAGAGACTGATAGGGATACAGATCATACTTTGCATCAGTTAGTGACATATTGATTATCTGCATTTTACTTCCACTGTTATTACCTTCTTTGTTTGTTTCTTGTCACTATTATAATACTGCTATTACGTCGCTCTGACGACCTGAGTATGCATGCTCAGATCTCGAGAAAGAACCAGTACAGGAGACGGACTTGCCCTTCGAGCTCGCGGAGATTTAGTCGGGAGTACCTCCTTCACTTTTACTGCTTTCCCTAAAGAAACCTTGTATTCGAACTTGGTTAGTAGTTCTTTTTCTTGTTTTATTGTAAATTGTGAACATTGGAAGTTGATGTAATAATTTAGTGATGTATTTTCTTTACCTCTGTACTTTGTTTACTGATTACCATATAATGCTAGAAGCCGAAGTGTGACTACGGCGGGATTATTTCTTGACCGTAGGAGCATGGCTGGCCTAGTCATTCCTCATTTTCCGTATTTTGGTAAGCGGGGCGTGACACTTGGGGATAATGTATTGGTTACCATACCCAACTACAAATTGAACCAAGCCCAGCTAACCTAAAACCTATGCTCTGATACCAACAAAACCTTGTCACGCCCCGCTTCCCAAAGTATGAAAATTTCGAGACGTAACAAAGCCAGTCATGCAACCTATGGTAATGAAACATTCTTCCATAGTCACATTAAGGCTGTCAATCAGTAATCAAGAACAATAAAGTACTAAATCTATCTATCACATGTCCAATAGCCACAAAAACAATAACTGGAAAAGATAGCAGAAGCAATAAAGATCCAAGTAAAACTAACCGGCATAGGAGCTATATCAATGAGGTCATCCTCACTGACTAGCGATCATGTCGAATACTCACGTACTAAGTCAAGTAGCTGGGCCATGCAAAACCCAGACGTCAGTACGCCATAAACATCAATAATGATAATAATAACCAGGATAGAAAGATATGATGAAACATGAGTATAAATAATCATCGCAGGTATAAAAGAGTGAGCTATAAGTATGTCGCGTGTATCCTAAATTCTGTGCTTCTAGGTTATCCATTCTACAATTCTTTGAAATAAATTAATGTAATTCTCATCATAACTCAACAATATATATCCCGTTCATACCCACACGGGACCATGGCACAATATATCCCGTTCATACCCACACGGGACCACGTCACAATAAACAATGATTATTCCGTTCACGCCCGAAATCACGAAAAACAATAGTAATATCCTCTTGAGTTACGTTTCGGTTACATTCTTGATTTCTTCTTTTTCCAAGGTTTCGTGTTCAAGTCGGGTATTAATAAGAGTCCACTCACTGCCAACACAGGAACAATCGTGTACCGGTCTTGTCTACCAAGACAACGAGTCGAGTCAATCAGGATAACTAGTCAATACTGTTGGCATTAGGAGTTTTTTAGGTAACAAGTGTAAACAATAAAGTATTGGCAATAGCAAGGAATTTATCGTGCACATGTCAGGTATTAACAGAATAAATACTTGATGGAGAACAATAACCAGTTCATTTAAACACGGTGGCAATAGCTAATGTATATTACTTAAATTGTAATTTATAATTAATTAATATATATATACACACACACACATACCTATTTGTAATAACGTCTTCGTCTGCTATTAGATAAACTGTCATATAGGTAAAAGATCACGAACCACAGCGGAATTATATTGAGGTTGCAATGAACTAGTATGCAACTAGAGAACTAGTTATCGACAAAATAAAGATTAATGCTAAAATATTGTATATCGATATTACTAGCTAATTAATATAATGCGTATACTATAAATAATTGTATAAAAATTGGTATAGGTAAAAATAGCATGTTGTAAGTTTAGGAACTTGCCTCGGAAACAACGGTTGATGTGCAGGCGATGACGTCAATAGGTTGATCGACTATTGCTACACAGAGAATCAAAAGACAATGTCATTAGCAATGATGAAGGTGTGCAGTGGCTCGGCGCAACACGACACGGTGCGTGAAGCTGCACGACACAGTGCTGGGCCTTGCGGTGATACGGGGCTGATGCGACGGTGGCACACAAGTGGGCATGAGCTGAGCACGAACCGGGCATGGCGTGGCACGGGAGCAGGGCACATGGCGTGACACGGTCTGGGTACATTGATGACACGGTCATGGTATGGTCTGGGTATGGTGCATGGTCTGGTGGTGGTCTGGTCTGGGTATGGTGGCGGCATAGTGGTGGTCTGGTGATGACATGGTGATGGTACTATAGGGTGTTTTTCATCACCCCATTGAGATGAGAATACGCGTCGCTTGTCAGGCGCATTACAGATTCCCCCTGCCTAGGGTAGGCTGGGGTTTATTGATGGCAGGGATCTGAATCTCCGACAATCGTGGACTAAGCTGCCGTTAATTACCCATCGCCTTTGAAGCGAGAGAACCTCCGATTGACGGGCAAACTAGTCATGCGAACTGAATGTGCAGTGTGTGTGTTATGTTTTGAAGGGTCTTGGTTATATCGGAGGTCTCGCAGAGTTTACGGGGGTCCCGCTACCCGGATAGCGGGCTGGGGGTCAAGGGGGCTAGCAGCCCCCTTGCGGGGTGTGGAGCAGCTCCCTGTTAGAAATTTTTTCTAACGGGGACAATGTTGTGGTGTGTGTATATATATAAAAAGGGAAGTAGCGTCCAAAGTACACATGGGCGCCAGTGCCTCACGTGCTTGGCATGCGGGTGCTGGGCGCCAGCGCCTCATGTCCCCGGCACGCGGTCGCTGGGCGCTTGTAGGAAAAGGGGCTTAGCCCCCTATATTAGGAGTTGTACTCCCAATTGACTTTTGGAGTTAAACTCCTAAAAAAAGGATAAAGGAGCTTAGCTCCTGCACTGGGAGTTGTACTCCCAATTGATTTTTGGAGTTAAACTCCTTAAAAAAGACTTTTTTTCTTTCTCTCTTTTTTTGTTCGGAGTAAAACTCCCAAGAGATTTTCGGAGATGATGAAATAGAACCCTTTCTTTTCCCTTGAGCCCTAGATCTTCTCTTGAGCCTTGGATCTTCCCAAAGTGGGGTTTTTGAAGATGGGTCTCTTTCTTCCTCCTCTCTGTTGGCTGGATCTTGGAGAAAAATGGGGTGAGACATAAAAATCACCCATTTTGGGATTTGATGGAAGATCTGAGCTCCCCTTCAAAGGTTTTATGGTGAAAAACTGTTTCTTTTTGAAAAAAGAAGAGTTAAACTCTTGATTTAATTCAAAAAAAAGGAAGAAGGTTTAGAACCTTGGGAAAGGAGAAGGAGGCACAAAAACCCTAATTTTCTTGAGAGAGAGAAAAAGTTCTATTTTATTTTTTTTATCATATTTGCCTTTATAGGCTACACACTTTACATATAGCCCCTTAAGCTCTGCCAAATAGCACTTGTGCCACCCCATACCTTATGTGCTTATCTCTTTTTTGCACATAAACCATGGGGTTTACAAAATTTTGGATTTTGGCCCATTTTACATACATTTATTTCTATATATAAAAAAATAATTACATTAAACCAATTTATGGTTTCATTTTTTTTGTCATGGGGTTGATCCCTTCCATGATCGATCTTGACCTAGACTTAGGCCAACTTGGCTTGGGGTTGACTTTGATTTTGACTTGGTCAACCGTGGTGTAATTTTAGATCCCAACAAATTGCCCCTATCAATAAATGGACACCGCGTGTGGGGGTTGTGTGCATGAAATTGATGGATCTTTTTCTATATGGAACTTGATTTGGTTGGGTTCCCTTTTGACGATATGGAGAGTCGACACTGCCATTTTAGCGACTTGGACGATCGATACTGCCATTTTAGCGACGTGGACGGTCGGTACTGCCTTTTTAGCGACTTGGACGGTCGGTGATGCCCTTTTAGCGACTTGGACTGTCGATGCTGCCATTTTAGCGACGTGGATGGTCGGTGCAACCATTTTAGCGACTTGGACGGTCGGTGCTGCCCCTTATGCGACTTAGACGGTCGGTGCTGCCATTTTTGCGACTTGGACAGTCGGTGCTGCTCTTTTTGCTACTTAGACGGTCGATACTGCCATTTTAGCGACGTGGTCGGTGCTCCTTTTTGCGACATGGACGGTCGGTGCTACCATTTTAGCGACATGGACGGTCGGTGCTGCTCTTTTAGCGACATGGACGGTCGGTGCTGCTCTTTTTTGCGACTTGGACGGTCGGTGCTGCCATTTTTGCGACTTGGATGGTCGGTGCTGCCATTTTTGCGACTTGGACGGTCGGTGCTTGCTCCGCTTCTTATGGTGTCGGGATTGAAGTTGACTTGCTCCACTTTCTGCGGTGTCGGGGTTGATTTGTTTGATTTGATTTATTTTGGGAGTTCCCTACCCGTCCAGCGGGACTTTTGAGCTTGGAAGCGCTACCGGGTGGGCATTAATTTGATATGTTTGATTTCTGTCTTGTTTGGCGGCACTTTTGAATTTGAGAGGAACTTGGAATTTAGATTTTGTTTAGCATCAGCATTGCTGCACTGGAATAATGCCAGAAGCAACTCATCATTTGCCCCGGGAGGTCTTATGATTTGGTTTTTGGGTCGACATCAGCACCGCTAACACTGAAGCGTATGCCAGGAGCGAATCATCATTTGCCATGCCTGTTAGGGAACGATAGCTTAGGAGACAGATTTAGATCCCTATCATCTCAGGCTTTTCAATTTTATGAGCCGTAAGGGTCTCATAATAGCATTTTCTCCCTACGAGTCGAGAGGATTTCGCAGGTGTATTTCTACCTAGGAATTGTGAGGCGTAAGGATCTCACGCGGGGATTTTCTCCTCACAAGGTCGAGAGGACTTTGCGAGTGTATTTAATCTCTTTTCACAAGTTTGCGCCCTTTCAGGTTTTCACAAACTCGCTGGCAGTCCTGCTGTTTTTACTCACGGAGCCCTTTCGGGTTTTCATCTGTGCCCGTTTCGCTTGTGGACACACCCTTTTCTTCTTCTTTTTTTTATCGCCGGTGGGACTTTAAATGTAGTCTCTCCAGTAGGACGTAGGAGAGATAGGGGTTATTTATGCCCGTGGATTTTATACAGTTTTACAAGATGTATGCTCTAGACCGTAGGGCCGGTGTGCTCAATTCACCTGCGATTTGGGGCATTCACGCGTAGTAATTCTTGAGATATCGTCCATTGATGGGTGGCATGGGCCTTTCTCCCTCAGCATTTATCAGCTGGTAGGATCATCCATCAAACACTTTCTCGATAACGTATGGTCCTTTCCAGTTTGGCTCGAATTTTTCCTTGGCATGTCGATTGGGGATGATCGGTCTTGTGAGGACCAATACCAATTCGCCTTTCTTAAAAGCACAGAGATGGGTCATCTTATCACAGGCCCATGACATTTGGGCTCGGTACAGCTTCAGATTTTGCTGTACGGCGAGCCTCTTTTCTTCGATGGCGTCGAGCTCTTCGAGCCGAAGGAGGTCGTTTTCCTCCTCCGTCAACTCATGTTGGATGGCGATTCTTAAGCTTGGAACTTCGACTTTGAGCGGGAGGATTGCTTCCATTCCAAATAGTAGTGAGTATGGAGTGGACTGAGTTGGAGTGCGGTTCATGGTACGATATGCCCACAACGTCTCGTGAAGCTTGAGATTTCAGTCTCTCTTGTTGGCTGAAGCATTTTTCCTCAGGAGCTTGCATAGAATTTTATTGAAAGATTCGGCTAGCCCATTAGTTCTTGGATTATAGATGGAGGAATATCTCCAGTCTATCTTATGCTTAGTAGCGAATTTTGAGACTTTGAAGCTCTTGAAAGAAGGACCATTGTTAGATATGATTCTTCTCGGTATACCGAAGCGGTATAGAATATTATGCCGGAAGAACGTCAGAATATCTTCCGTCTTGACTTCTTTTAGCGGGACACCGTCAGCCCACCTGGAGAAGTAGTCAGTTGCGGCTAATATGAACCGGTGGCCTTTAGATGACGGAGGATCAATTGGACTAACTATGTTGGTGCCCCAAACTTCGAAGGGCCATGACGCTACCGTAGGATGCAGCGGATTGGGATGCTTGTGAATGAATTCACCGTGAATTTGGAAAAGATGACATTTCTTTGCATACTCTTCGCAATCCCTTATCATAGCAGGCCAGTAATATCCAAGCCGTTTGATTTGAAGCCGTATTTTGGGGCCGGATTGGTGAGCTCCGCAGATGCCTGAGTGAACTTCTTTCATGACTTTTTAGGCTTCGGCCGATGACAGACATCTAAGCCAGAGTTGATCATATGATCTGCAGTATAGCGTATTATTTACAAACATGTATCGAAGAGCTCTCTTCTTCAGCTGAATCCTCGCAGATTTTTCTTCGGGCAGCTTGTCGTATCGGAGGTACTCTATGAAGGGTTCTCTCCAATTGGGCTCATCTTGGATGATCAGAGCTTCTTCGGCAGGATTGTTCTCTTGTTCTACGCTTCCTTCTTCACGCAAAGAGACCGGAGGTAGAATTTTCCGGCTTCTGACTGTTATCATAATTTCATCCATATCGGAATTAGCCAGCTCCTTGGCTAAGCGAGTGAGTACGTTAGCTTTTTCATTCAATGCTCCAGGAACTCTCATCAGTTCAATGTGGGTGAACTGTTTCATAACCTCCTCCACCCGATTTCTGTACCGAGATAACTCGGGTTTGTATATCTTATAGTCACCGCTTACTTGGTTGACGACAAGCTGGGAATCACCGTAGACTCATAGCCGAAGGATTTCCATTTCTATGGAGAGCTCCAGACCAGCTATCAGAGCCTCGTACTCAGCCTCGTTGTTTATGCGAAGCTCGGTGAGAGAAAAAGAATGTCGTAGGGTTCCCATCGATGGCGTGATGAACACCAATCCTATCCCTACTTTTATCTGTGGGATGCTTGATTTGCTGGTCCTAATTGATGAGGCCCCGTCGAAGTAGAGCTCCCAACATGGCTCGTTATTCTTGAGGTGCAACACTTATTCGTCGGGTAAGTCGCAATTGAGCGATGACCTTTCTGGTATAGGATGAGCCACAAGGAAGTCGGCGAGAGCTTTCCCTTTCACTGCTTTCTGAGGAGTATAGCCTATGTCAAATTCAAGCAGCATGACCGCCCATCTTGCCATTCTACCAGCTAGGCTTGCTTTGGTAATTAAGTGTTTGAGCTGGTCGACCTTGGAGATCAGCATAACCCGATGAGCGAGAAAATAGTGTCTTAGCTTTTTCACGGCAAATACCAGGGCTAGGCACTGCTTTTTGATCGGGAATAGTCAAGTTCCGTCCCGACTAACGTTCAACTGAAGTAGTAGAGGGCATTCTCTTTTCCCTCCTCATTATTCTAGGCGAGGAGTGCACCGAGTGACTCATCTAGCGCGGCAGTATAGAGGATCAACGATTTATTTGGAATGGGAGCAGCAAGCACTGGATGGTGCAACAGGTACTCTTTGATATTTTCGAATGATTCTTGACATTCGGCATCCCAGACAAAAGGAGCTCCTTTCTTCATCAGCTTCGAGAAGGGCCTGCATCTTCCCGATAGGATCGAGATGAACCTTCGTATGTAAGCGAGCTTGCCTTGAAAGGATCTTAGCTGCGTCAGATTTTTCGGAGGAGGCATCTCTATAATGGCCTTTATCTTCGATGGGTCAACTTCGATCCCCCAATGTCGGACTATAAGCCCAAGGATTTTCCTGATGAAATGCCAAAAACGCACTTTAGAAGATTCATCTTCAGATCGTATTCCCTCAGTCTGGTGAAAACGGTCCTGAGATCTTAGATGTGATAGGCCATGGCTTTAGTCTTAACGACCAAATCATCAACAGAACATTCGACGACTTTATGGATTAGGTCATCAAAGATATTGGTCATTGCCCGTTGATATGTAGCACCTGCGTTCTTTAATTCGAATGGCATCACCTTTTAGCAGTATATCCCGATCGGTATTCGAAATGCTGTGTGTTTCTCATTCTCGAGTGACATCTTGATTTGATTATATCCAGACGAGCCATCCATGAAAGTGAACAGCTCGTAATTTGAGGTATCGTTTACCATCATTTCCATGACCGGAAGCGGGAAATCGTCTTTAGGGCATGCTTTATTGAGATCCCTGAAATCGACGCAAACTCATATCTGCCCGTTCTTCTTTTTCACTGGGACGATGCACGCGATCCAGTCCATGTATTTCTCTTCCCTGATAAAACCGCCATCGATGGGTTTCTTGGTTTCCTCAATGACCTTTTCTTCCAATTCCCTTCTCATTATTCGAGGAGCTTGTTTGACTAGCTTAGCATCAGGAGATATAGCAAGCTTATGCACGGCCACTTCAGGGGAAAGGCCAGGCATTTCTTTGTACGTCTACGCGAAGCAGTCGGCGGACTCATGCAACAGGGCGACTCTCTGCTTTTTCATTTTCTCTAACAAAAGTGAGCTGATGTAGGTCGGCCTTGGATTATCGGGCGTTTCTAAATCAACCCCGGTTAACTCGTCGAAGGTTGCTTGTCCGCCATCTTCGAGCTCTCGAGGAGCTTCTTCTGGCTCGGCTATTTTGTTGTCATCATTTGACCTTTCGCTGGCTTCACCAACATGGATCATATAGCATGCTTTAGAATCAGGTTGACTGAAACCTATGCCCTATATATCTGGAATTCGTCCATCGATGAGTGCTCGGATCTGAGGCGGATGCCATAGCCCCTCATAAAACTTCGCTTCAGATTCCATTTGATATAACTGGCATCCGCACTTTTTAAAATATTCCCGCATCTCGGGGACATAATATCTGGGATTGAGAACGACTCTTATACCTCTCTCATGGGGAAGGCACGTGACAGAAAAATCGTCTGGGTGCACGACGGGATTTGACCCATAAAACAGAATGCCCTTCTGTCTACTTTTCCTTCGGGGAATGTAGAAAGTTTGCAGTTGGTTCACGGTAGAGACCGACAAAGCATCTAACTCCTTGCACATCTATTCTGGCACCTTTGTGATAGCTAGGGATCCTTCTGTAATCTCGAAGGTTTCTCTTAGCTCCGCTTTTTGCATGAGGGCCCAATCCGCATAACTGTTACGAGGCGGGTCCTCTTCCTCCGACTCTTCTGTGTCGCTGCCAAGATGAGGACGGATTTTGCTACTAGATGGGCCTTCAGTATCAGACCCGTCCGTATCGCTACCAAAACGATGGTAAGTTTTACGGAAGGACAGACTTCCAGCGTCGGAATCATCAGTGTCACTGCCGAAACGCAGGCGCACTTGGGGGTTTCTACTTTGAAAGTGACAGACGACACAGATTTGCTTTTAAGTTTCGGGACCGCTCCATCCTCGGTCAGTTGTGGCTTAGCATTTTGGGGGTTCACAAAGTACCGAGAATCTTCATATCGGACTTCATGCACACCGAAAGGCTGGATATCTTCGTCAATGCGTCTTTCTTCGCCATTTTTAGTATACTTCATGCATTGATGGAGAGTTGACGGGAAGATACCGTAATCGTGGAGCCACGGCCGTCCCAAGAGAATTTTATAAAATGTGTCAGCGCCGATCATGTATATCTTAGCTTCGGTTTGCAGATCCCTAAATTTGATTGGCAGAGCTATGAATCCCAGAACTTGCTGGCAATTTTGATTGAAACCTTGAATGACAATCCTTTCCCTTCACAGGTGTCGGACTTCCATTGACAAACTCTTCAGAGTCCGCAAGTTCATGATGTTCACTGAGGATCCCGGATCAATTAATATGTGATTAATCTGATCTTCGTCGCTGTACCCGGTCACGTAAAGCAGCCGGTTATGCTCAGCTATTCCCAGTAGCAGGTCTTCGTCCTTAAACATGACCGCGGCGGTATGCAGGATGTACTGGGCTTCTTTCTTATTAATTTCCGCAAAGCGATCCTGGTACCGCTCGGGGTTTTGTAAAGCGTGAATGAGAACATCTCTAAGCTCTTTAGAAAGGACCAAGGTATCGTAGATGCTCAGGAGAGACAGAAGCTTACGGAGATGGGCCAAGACATTATAGTCCACTGAGGAAAGACTCGAGTTTTCATGAGCCGGCTCTCTGCCATCTTCTTCATTAACGACTTGTTTTTCCTTTCCTTTTGGGGCGTTGCCCTGATTTGGCGGTAGAGCCCTGCCGCTTCTGAGCTGGATTTGGTTAGCCTTTGTGGTGAGCTCCTCGTCCTCTCAGGAAAACATAGATCTTCTTTAGATTTTCTACCAAGGCGGACGATATAGCAGGTCACTATAGGGATCTCGTTATCAGAGTCTTCTTCTAGCTCCTCCAGAATCCCAGCCGCTTCCACAGGGAAGAACTCCTTCAATTGAATTAAAGTTCTTTCCTTTTGTTCATAGTCTTTGAGAGAATCGATGTACTTTTGAATGGTTGATCCCCCGTAGACTCTTTTTCGCGTCGAGCCGCACTTTTCTTCTTCTTGAGATTTTTGGATTTTGGGCCTGATTAAGCCAAATTGGCAGCTGGAATGGTGTGTCTCTTCTACCCTTTCCATTCAGTTCTCGGCTCTTTCTGAAGCAATTTTAACATCTTCTTCGTCTTCTTGGACATGTGCATTGTAACGTTTTGAAAATCGTTTAAGTGAAATTTCGGATAAGCGGTAAAATAACTGGTGTTTTCCGTAAAAACCAAGATATAATTATTTTTCAACATAAACTTAAATATACATATTCTAGCTATGTAATTGCTAGTATTTGATATTTAATGGGTCACTTGTAAATTTCTAGTTTACTGAAATATTTTCCGCAATTAATTATTTTAAATATTATTTTAAGTCTTCACTAATATATTTAATTAGGGATAATTAAAAATTGGAATGGATTAATACAAGTTTTGTGCATCATGACATATTATAGCAAAATGTAACATATTGTTTTTGAAATGAAATGAAATTGTCAAGATGAGTTTAGAAAATATGAAGAAAAAGGCTTAAATTATGAAAATAAATTAAGTTGAAGTGAGGTATGGAAGTGTTTTCTTTTGACTTGGGAAATTATACCAACACAACACCTCACCCACTCATTCCCATCACATGGCCGAACCATGGGCCACCCTCACCAATTTCCCACTCCAAAATTAGAAGAGAAAACAAAGAAGAAAAGATAAAATGATAAAAGTTAATTAATTAACAATGAATTATGGTGTATTGTATAAGGTATGGTGTGTGCTTTGACTTTTTCCCTTTCCCTTTCACCCCTCCCCCATTATTGATCTCGGCCTGATGGCAGCCCCCCCTTCATCTCTCCATCATATTTCATACTAAAATTCACTCAAAAGTCCAATAAAATCCATACAAATTGCCATTAACTCCTAATCAAACCTTTAACCATTTTTCCTTGGCCATTCAAGCATGGATTTTAGGAGCAAGAGAGCATTTTGGGATGGCTAAGTTGCAAGCTAGATCTATGGTTTGTGAGGTATAAATCCTAACCAAATTGTTTAATTATTGCTATAATACTTCAATATAAACTAATTAGATGCTTAATTAGTTTTTAATTTCAAGTTTGGAAATTTAAGAATGAGGTTTGAATTCAAGTTAGGGTTTTGAGTATTTGGATTATGGTTGTGTGATGTATTTAACATCTTAAGACTTGTAAAAACAAAGCTAGTTGCTAGTTTGCTAAATGTATTTTAAAAATTGTTCTAATTAAGATATTTAGCAAACTGGGTTTTTAGGATTAATGTAATGAGATGAAATTAAAAATCTAGTTAATATTTTTGTGACCTAATTAAGATATTTAGTGAATATTGTGACCACTAGTTTTGCTAAAACATCAAGTTTTGAATAAAAATGGGAATTGATGCTTACTAGGTTTCTTGAAATAAATCGATTTGATCAATTTTAAGGTTTTGATGAATTGCACCCTAGTTCATATAATATTTAGTGTGTTGTGAACGAGCGATTGGTGCGATTGGGTTTTTGATTTGGTAGTTGTCGTGTATTGCGACCCTAGTTGTAGTTTGCGGCGTTGTCGCGGCGCGTTTCGTGCACCAAATGTGCGCGTGTCGAGTTAATGCGCGTGGTTGACTTGTATTGTATGTGTCCACGACTATTTATATTTATTCTCTTATTTTCCTTGTGTACATTCTTAGGATCGGGTGCAGAGGCGTCGGACGTGGCGCGGGAATGACAGAGCTGAAATCAGATCAGATGAGCCGAGGTGTCCAGGTGAGTAGATATATATCTACGGGGGAAGTCGGGTGGATGGCGTATATCACCCCCACAAGTTCGTAGCACTTGATGCGTTTTGATATATATATTTATATACGTGTTGTAATGAGATGCGCATACTTAGCTAGTAATGCTTTAAGTGACTTTAGGTTAGTGTTAGCGTATTGGATGACAATGTCGTTAGTTATTTTCTTAGTCGTGAACCCTACAATAAGGTTTTCATACACGCGCGCACACACGCATACCATTTATTTTCTTGTGTGTATATGGGGATACACACACACACACACATACATGTATGTGATTATGTGTGTGTATATATATATATATATATAATATATATATATATATATATGTATACATATACACGGATGATGAGAATAGTATATGATTTTTGGAGATGAGTCGATGTGATTGGGCTGGATGCCGTGAGATCGGTGATGTGAATTGGGTCGTGTTATGAGATACAACATATTATATTAGCAGATTGTTGGGCGATGTGTTTTCATACACACGCGGATATATGTTGATGGTGTCGGTATGTACTAGACTTAGATTAGTACCCTGTTCCTGATATAGTGATAATGATACCATACGGATATTGATGTATATGTGATAGGCGACCCGTACCCCGATTTTGGGATGTCGTATGATGGATTTACCATACGAGTTATAAATATGATGATTGATCGGTAATCATGATTCGAGAATGTCGTATTATATTTTTATCGTATGTGACGCTATAGAGGCGGGATCACCGACTACTATATGTATTTATCGACTCAGACTTAGGTGGTTTTCCTAACCCTTTGGTTTGTCTCTTAGCTTGTCCTGTAGTTACTTAGTAGATGATAGACTGGGATCGAGTCATACTTATTTCCAAAACCAACGAATCGTGAATAATTTAAAGACAGGCCAAGGGGTACTACGGATATTTCAAAGGACGTATCTTTCTTAAAAACACCGTAGTCCCCATTTTTCTAAACACCACGATTCGTGTTATTTCAAATGAAAAACTGTATGACTCGTATATCTAATGTAGATTTCTTATTTTTGCATTTACTATTCATTTCTGCATATTCATGTTGTTATCATCGCATTGCATGCTTAATGTGTACTTTAGAGATTATGAAACCATGCTGTCAGGACACCAGCACCATTACCGATGATGCGTATGTTCCACGTACACTTGCTTGTCGGCTCGCACACATAATCATCGGAAATTGCCATGTCACGTACACTTTAGAGAATATTACGTTATTGATATCGCTTGATAGCTGATAGTTCTGATATATCATTGCTGTGCTAGTTTAGATATTACATTCTTTACATATATACATGTGCATGTTTTTATATTCATTTATCATGCAATATTATAAGGGCCAGTCCGGATTGCCGGAGCCCGGTATTTCCTATTATTGACTCTTCATTTTGAGATTTAGGATTTTCCATGAGAATTCTGGATTTGGAGAAACCGCAACATTTTATAAACTCATTTTTATTTCAAAAGATAAAATGTGCGGTTTTCTCGTGATATGATATGAGATATGTCCACCATGTGTTTTCTCGGCTCTTGAGCGATATCATACACCCGATTCGAGGAGGAGGATGTGGGTGCATGGTGGACCCGGTGCGGTACCCCGGGGCAAGATGGTCGCAGATGATGGCGCTGAGCCCTGTAGGGGAGTACTACCGACCGATTATTTATGACACGGCGGATATCCGGAGCATACCGATATAGTCGTGAGATTTGATGATTTGGGCCAGTCCGGATTTGCCGGACCCCAGGGGCCAGTCCGGATAGCCGGAGCCCGAGATATTGAGAATTTGAGGTATTTAAACTATATGATATGGGCCAGTCCGGATAGCCGGAGCCCGAAATATTGGATATTTGGATTTATGTTTTGTGTCGATACTTGACACGGATTTTGTGTTGATTTCATCGATGATACCTCGATTTATATATACAGAAATCTCACTAAATAAAGAAAATAGTTTTCTCATTCATGATGTATTCTGTGTTCATTTCGATGCATTCATACATCACATATATGATATGCTGCTACCTGAGGCACTGACACGAGCACGTGGTATTACACTTATGTGTAGATGGTTCAGAATATTATATTGAGGATATACTATTATCGTATGACCTAGGATTGAGTCATACATGCAATTTCTACTCATATGTTGGCAACTCACCCCCGTTGTGCCACAGTTTCTTGCAGGTTTTGCCGTACAGGTTTCATTGCGGTTTGCTGGCACACTTCTTCCTTCTGGATGATTGCTTTGGTAGGTGGGTTCACTTGCATCGTGACCACAATTGTACTGTATTTATTTTTAGTTGTATCTAGTAAACTCCATCAACCAGAATTGTATTATTGATAAACTTAGAAGACCAGTGTTTATTCTTTCGACCTTAGAGTCGTGCTTGTATTATTATGGTTTTCTGGTGGTTTATGGTTTTCTTCCGAGTTTTGATCTTCACCCTTCGGCGTTGTATATTATATTGCTTTCATGATTGTGACCACTAATTGGAAAAGAGCTAGCTCCCGCTTGGGGATGCCTTATTCATATTATTCATGTTGTACTAGTTTGGGGCCAGTATTTACAAAGGAAACTCTGCCGAAATTTTCAGAAATGACTTGATGTTTTAAAAATGCACACTACGGCTTATTTTGTTAAACCACTTGCTTTAAAACTAAATTTTTCCTTATCTCTCTCTTAAAATGGTTTAAATTTATGGGCTTTTGGCTTACTTGAATTAGATAGGGTCCTATAGACTTCATATGATTCAAGTGACAGTCACGTACTATTTCAGGTCGTGACAAAGTTGGTATCAGAGCGCTAGGTTAATCTTGGTTTGAGTCCATGTTTGACTATGCGGAGTCTAGGGCGTGTGTGTGTGTGTATATATATATATATATATATATATATATATATATTCGAAAATTAGGCTTCACCTTACGGAACTTAGACTTGGCCGAGGGGGTATTAGACCCGAACTTTCGTCGCATAGGTTGACCTTGGTTGATGGATTAGGTGACTTAAATAGAGTGACGTACTGTGTGTATGTTCCACGGCATACTTACGATACGCTACTCCGCATAAGAAGTCTTAGGATATACATTTCCTTGCACAGTATGATATTCATTCCTATGATCTATCCTCATCGATATCGGTTGGTGGTTTTGTTACCACGATTGTATAAGCAGAGAGAGCTGCGGCTAGAGTTGCAGTCAGCACGAGCTCGTCATGGACGAGGACTGACCAGGGCGTGATTCTGGTGACACACGATTGCATAGATGTGTCGTTTTATTGTGTTTTCGCACCATGAGCGTTTGATGGATCGCCTTTACTGAAATTTCTCGAACGTGCAGATCAACACCAAAGGGTTGGGCCACTGATGGAGGCCGGCTAGAATGTGATGATCGTCAATGCACAATTATTCTTGATGATTGAGGCGCTGTTTAGCGTGAGGACGAAAGAGCCGAATGTTGTTGCGACTGACGAGATATCGCCCCAGATGTTTGGAGCTATTGCAGCACGAGTTGGACTTAGAGATATGATAGAAGATCGCTAGTAAAAAAGGATGAATGGCTAGGACATGTGGTTCGTTTGCACACCTCGATGCGAGGTCATCAGATTGATTGATTCCAGCTAGAGAAGACTTCACGCAGGTGCGTTGGGAGTCGAAAGAAAACGATCGAATGTCAGAAACCCATTTTTCGAAGTTTAAGGTATTCAGAAAAAACATGCAAGTAATTCTGTGGACTCTCTAGAAGAATGAAACCCTAACTCGATATAATGACCATGGGAACGCCTTTGAACCTAAGAGTTTGCGGCAGTTCCGCGGTGCTATTAATGAGGCTTGGGTTTGCCCTTCTACGGTTGGTCCATAGGTACTGTGGCATGTACTGGATATTATTTAACTGTACTCAAGAGTTGAGTTCTTGGGGGATTATGGAACTCTGACGAATCGATCAAAAAGTTCGACATAGTTCGGATATCATATGATGGAATACATTGCTTGGGAGACTCCAGATATGAGTATAGCCGTTGGAGCGCAGTCCATACAGCTATGAAGAGACGAGTCCGAATCAGTCGACATTAGAGAAAAGTGGAGTAAGAGATTCATACGAGATTTCGACGAGATGACGTTCCACTCTGTTGACATCAGAGATGTGATACTCATGCAGAGGCGTTGTATATAGATATATCTTCCAGAAGGAGTCGCGATGAGTATGCAGCCGTTCCGGAACAAGAAATAGATTTAGTAAAAGATGATAACTTCTGGGCACTTCGGCAGAAACGAGATTTGGGGAAGACTTCGACAGAACCTTTCTGGAATACTATACGAGAAGACTTGGACCCAGGATCGGTCATATTACGCACACCCAGTAGGCCAGAGTTCGGCATCGTCGACGAGACATGTTATCAGTGACCGTGATAGTTGGCCAGAGATCTTTAGAGGATGTGCCAGAGCCGGACTGTTTCCACCATCTTTGATTTCGATGTTTTAGGCGATTTATTTGCATGATTGAGATTTTGTGCACCACAGTTGCACTCGGTTTCGATTTGATATCATTCGAGATATTGATTTTGATTTCATTCCTATGGTATGCATGTGATTTGACTTGTGCCTTCAGTGTAGTTTTCATGCACTTTAGTACTTTTATTCGATTTTGTGCACGCTGATGCACGTAGTTGTGAGATTATATACCACGGTATACCTGATTTGGATTGAGGTTTTTCGTATCCCGTCGATTTCGATTATGATATTCGATATTGTTTTCGTGCACCTTGTGCACTTGAGTTGGATTTTGCGCATACTTGGCGCGTTTGATGCGATTTTGGTGCACACCAGATGCACTATGTCGGGATTCTTCGTGCATATCAGATGCACCTAATGTTGCTGTCAGGCACACTCGTTGCCCTTGGCAGGTGTTTTCGTGCATACCCGTTGCACTTAGAGTTGGTTTCTGTGCACATGTATGGCACATTCATTGATTTTGATTTCCGTGCGCACCAGACGCACGTGGCATTCTTATGCACATTTTGCGATTGATTTATTGTGGAGCAGTACGTTTTTATGATATTTTCTATTTGTTTTAGTACTGAGCAGGACTAGACAGAGGAAAAGTACCTGAATATGTTTTCGCATGCATCGATAGTTATCGAAGGGATTTCCAAAAAGGAGATATAGTCTCAGTATTTTTCTATGTTTACGAGATGACACGAAACATTTTACAAATGAAGCCCTTCTAAATTATTTTAAAATGGCGGGACAGGTGTAATAAACAAAGGATATATATGTAAATATATAGTTATTTTTCTACAAAAAACGTCCGCTACTGGTGTTGTGATACGCGCATTGCACAGCGACTTGAAAAAGGTTTGGCATGCATTTCTTTCAGAGGTTTTGACGAGCTTACAACGATGCGTACTATGTACATATTATAGTTTTGAGTATATCATGTTGGTTTTCGTATTAGACTTTGACACTGGTATCTTCACCGTGACTTCGATGATTGCGTGATGCTTGACGGAGTTTTGATTTTGAGTTATATACTCGTTTTCATGTGCATGCATTGCGCTAAGATGTGTTTTATGTATTGAAGATTTCGGAGCCCCGACGACTTGATTGTTTTGCTGAAATGTTTTAGTATTTGGGGGAGTTTTAATTTAAATTCGGGGACCAAATTTCTTTAAGGGGGAAGATTGTAACGTTTTGAAAATCGTTTAGGTGAAATTTCGGATAAGCGGTAAAATAACTGGTGTTTTCCGTAAAAACCAAGATATAATTATTTTTCAACATAGACTTAAATATACATATTCTAGCTATGTAATTGCTAGTATTTGATATTTAATGGGTCACTTGTAAATTTCTAGTTTACTGAAATATTTTTCGTAATTAATTATTTTAAATATTATTTTAAGCCTTCACTAATACATTTAATTAGGGATAATTACAAATTGGAATGGGTTAATACAAGTTTTGTGCATCATGACATATTAAGCCAAAATGTAACATGTTGTTTTTGAAATGAAATGAAATTGTCAAGATGAGTTTAGAAAATATGAAGAAAAAGGCTTAAATTATGAAAATAAATTAAGTTGAAGTGAGGTATGGAAGTGTTTTCTTTTGACTTGGGAAATTATACGAACACAACACCTCACCCACTCATTCCCATCACATGGCTGAACCATGGGCTTCCCTCACCAATTTCCCACTCCAAAATTAGAAGAGAAAACAAAGAAGAAAAGATAAAATGATAAAAGTTAATTAATTAACAATGAAGCATGGTGTATTGTATAAGGTATGGTGTGTGCTTTGACTTTTTTCCTTTCACTTTCACCCCTCCCCCATTATTAATCTTGGCCTGATGGCAGCAGCCCCCCCTTCATCTCTCCATCACATTTCATGTTAAAATTCACTCAAAAGTCCAATAAAATCCACACAAATTGCCATTAACTCCTAATCAAACCTTTAACCCTTTTTCCTTGGCCATTCAAGTATGGATTTTGGGAGCAAGAGAGCATTTTGGGATGGCTAAGTTTCAAGCTAAATCTATAGTTTGTGAGGTATAAATCCTAACCAAATTGTTTAATTGTTGCTATAATATTTCAATATAAGCTAATTAGATGCTTAATTAGGTTTTAATTTCAAGTTTGGAAATTTAAGAATGGGGTTTGAATTCAAGTTAGGGTTTTGAGTATTTGGATTATGGTTGTATGATATATTTAACATCTTAAGACTTGTAAAAACAAAGCTAGTTGCTAGTTTGCTAAATATATTTTAAAAATTGTTCTAATTAAGATAATTAGCAAACTAGGATTTTAGGATTAATGTAATGAGATGAAATTAAAAATCTAGTTAATGTTTTTGTGACCTAATTAAGATATTTAGTGAATATTGTGACCACTAGTTTTGCTAAAACATCAAGTTTTGAATAAAAATGGGAATTGATGCTTACTAGGTTTCTTGAAATAAATCGATTTGATCAATTTTAAGGTTTTGATGAATTGCACCCTATTTCATATAATATTTAGTGTGTTGTGAACACGCGATTGGTGCGATTGGGTTTTTGATTTGGTAGTTGTCGCGTATTGCGACCCTAGTTGTAGTTTGCGGCGTTGTCACGACGCGTTTCGTGCACTAAGTGTGTGCGTGTCGAGTTAATGCGCGTGGTTGACTTGTATTGTATGTGTCCGCGAATATTTATATTTATTCTCTTGTTTTCCTTGTGTACATTCCTAGGATCGGGTGCAGAGGTATCGGACGTGGCGCGTGAATGACAGAGCTGAAATCAGATCAGATGAGTCGAGGCGTCCAGATGAGTAGATATATATCTACGGGGGAAGTCGGGCGGATGGCGTATAGCACCTCAGCAAGTTCGTAGCACTTGATGCGTTTTGATATATATATTTATATACGTGTTGTGATGAGATGCACATACTTAGCTAGTAATGCTTTAGGTGACTTTAGGTTAGTGTTAGCGTATTGGATGATAGTGTCGTTAGTTTTTCTTAGTCGCGAACCCTAGAATAAGGTTTTCATACACGCATACCTTTTATTTTCTTGTGCGTATATGGGGATATATATATACATACATACATGTATGTGATTATGTATATATATATATATATGTATGTATGTATACATATACACAGATGATGAGGATAGTATATGATTTTTGGAGATGAGTCGATGTGATTGGGCTGGATGCCGTGGGATCGGTGATGTGAATTGGGTCGTGTTATGAGATACGACATATTATATTAGCAGATTGGTGGGCGATGTGTTTTCATACACACGCGGATATATGTTGATGGTATCGGTATGTACTAGACTTAGATTAGTACCCTGTTCCTGATGTAGTGATAATGATACCATACGGATATTGATGTTTATGTGATAGTCGACCCGTACCCCGATTTTGGGATGTCGTTCGATAGATTTACCGTACAAGATATAAATATGATGATTTATCCGCACTCATGATTCGAGAATGTCGTATTATATTTTTATCATATGTGACGCTATAGAGGCGGGATCGTCGACTACTATATATATTTATCGACTCAGACTTAGGTGGTTTTCCTAACCCTTTGGTTTGTTTCTTAGCTTGTCCTGTAGTTACTTAGTAGATGATAGACTGGGATCGAGTCATACTTATTTCCAAAACCAACAAATCGTGAATAATTTAAAGACATGCCAAGGGGTACTACGGATGTTTCAAAGGACGTATCTTTCTTAAAAACACCGTAGTCCCCATTTTTCTAAACACCACGATTCGTGTTATTTCAAATGACAAACTGTATGACTCGTATATCTAATGTAGATTTCTTATTGTTGCATTTACTATTCATTTCTGTATATTCATGTTGTTATCATCGAATTGCATGCTTAATGTATACTTTAGTGATTATGAAACCATGCTGTCAGGACACCAGCACCATTACCGATGATGCGTATGCTCCACGTACACTTGCTTGCCGGCTCACATACATCATCATCGGAAATTGCCATGTCACGTACACTTTAAAGAATATTACGTTATCGATATCGCTTGATAGCTGATAGTTATGATATATCATTGCTGTGCTAGTTTAGATATTGCATTCTTTACATATATACCTGTGCATGTTATTATATTCATTTATCATGCAATATTATAAGGGCCAGTCCGGATTGCCGGAGCCCGGTATTTACTATTATTGACTCTTCATTTTGAGATTTCGGATTTTCCATGAGAATTTTGGATTTAGAGAAACCGCAACATTTTATAAACTCATTTTTATTTCAAAAGATAAAAAGTGTGGTTTTCTCGTGATATGATATGAGATACGTCCATCATGAATTTTCTCGGCTCTTGAGCGATATCATACACCCGATTCGAGGAGGATGAGGAAACTTCTGTGGGTGCATGGTGGACCCAGTATGGTACCCAGGGGAAAGATGGTCGCAGATGATGGCGTTGAGCCCGGCAGGGGAGTACTTCCGACCGGTTATTTGTGACGCGGCGGATATCCGGAGGATACCGTCGTGGTAGTGAGATTTGATGATTTGGGCCAGTCCAGATTTGCCGGAGCCCAGTGGCTAGTTCGGATAGCTAGAGCCCATGATATTGAGACTTTGAGGTATTGAGACTATATGATATGGGCCAATCCGGATAGCCGGAGCCCGAGATATTGGGTATTTGGATTTATGTTTTGTGTCGATGTTTGACACGGATTTTGTGTTGATTTCATTGATGATACCTCGATTTATATATACAGAAATCTCACTAAATAAAGAAAACAGTTTTCTTATTCATGATGTATTCTGTGTTCATTTCAATGCATTCATACATCACATATATGATATGTTGCTACCTGAGGCACTGACACGAGCACATGGTATTACACTTATGTGTAGATGGTTCAGGATATTATATTGAGGATATATTATTATCGTATGACCTAGGATTGAGTCATACACGCGATTTCTGCTCGGTGATGTTTTCTACTCACGAGTTGGCAACTCATCCCTGTTGTGCCACAGTTTCTTGCAGGTTTTGTCGTACAGGTTTCATTGCGGTTTGCTGGCACACTGCTTCCTTTCGGGTGATTGCTTTGGTAGGTGGGTTCACTTGCATCGTGACCACCATTGTACTGTATTTATTTTCAGTTGTATCTAGTAAACTCCATCAACCAAACTTGTATTATTGATAGACTTAGAAGACCAGTGTTTATTCTTTCGACCTTAGAGTCGCGCTTGTATTTTTATGGTTTTCTGGTGGTTTATGGTTTTCTTCCGAGTTTTGATCCTCGCCCTTCGGCGTTGTATATTATATTGCTTGCGTGGTTGTGACCGCCAATTGGCAAAGAGCTAGCTCCCGCTTGGGGATGCCTTATTCATATTATTCATGTTGTACCCGTTTGGGGCCAGTATTTACAAAGGAAACTCTGCCGAAATTTTCAGAAAATACTTGATGTTTTAAAAATGCATACTACGGCTTATTTTGTTAAACCACTTGCTTTAAAACTAAACTTTTCCTTCTCTCTCTTTAAAAATGGTATAGATTTATGGGCTTTTGGCTTACTTGAATTAGATGGGGTCCAATAAACTTCATATAATTCAAGTGCCAGTCACGTACCATTTCGGGTCGTGACAGCTCCATAGAGGCTGCGGCAAGTCATTTTCATTTCTCACGGTAGCGGGTTCAGTTGTCTGCTCCCAGAAGGTTTCAGCTTGTGTATGTATAAAGTTAGTGGTTGTGGCTTGATTGTTCATAAACACACTCTTGGACAGTTCGATCTCCCCAGTCTTGTACTGCTTCTCGACCCAGTCTTTGAAAATATAGAAATCCTCGATCGCATGGCTCACTACTCGGTGGTACGAGCAATATAGTGGATTGTCGATCATTTTTGCTTCATAGGGTCTTTTCGACTCTGGCAATTGTAGACCGTTGTTCAAGGCATCTTTGAATATCTTGCGGACCTTGCCCCTTCTAAAAGAGTAAATCTTGTTCTTTTTCTAATCTAGGGAAGGCCCTTCTCCTCCTAGCACTGGCTTTCGAGACCGGTTGGTTTTGGATTCGCCTGCCTTTCGCTTGTCTTCATTATCGGACGCATTGAAGACGTTGGTATTGCTGGGATTCCCGCTTCTACGGTTGTCATCCCTCTTGCTTTTCCAAGTCTTGTCTCTCTGAGAGTCCGGGGGAGACTATTGTTTTGAGCGTTCCAGCATTTGGACTTTCTTTGTCAGCTCCTGAAACGTGTTGAGGCCTGCTGTACACAAGAATAGGACTATCCAATTACCGAGGTTCCCAATGAGGAGGCTGACGGACTAGTCCTGCTCTAGCGGCGGTTCGCACTTGACAGTGAGGTTGCGCTATCGGGTAATAAAGTCTGTGTTCCTTTCGTTTTTCCCTGCTTGGTTCTCATGAGGTCAGCAATGGAGATTTTGTCACTAACACTCATGAATTTTTGCCGAAACAGAGACTCTATTTGGGCGAAAGTAGTGACGGACCCTTCTGGTATACTCACGTACCAGTCGAAAGCGACACCAGTCAGGCTGTTGACAAACTGTAGAAGAAGGAGCGCATCATTACCCCCTGTATTTCCGCACGACGCTTTAAAGTGGGTGACATGTTGATTCGCGTTCCCTGTATCGTCAAATCTTCCGAACTTAGGAATGATGTAGCCGCTGGGGTACTCGATCAGATCGTACTGTGCGGGATATGGCTGTCAACTACTGTCAATGTCCTTCTGAGCCTCGGCTTCAGCCACCAATGTTTTGACTTTTCTGGTGACCAAATCCATTATCTGATCTTGTGTTAGAGGGATGGTGCTATCTGGGGCCAAGGCGTCCCCAGAAGAGGAATGTGGTCGGCTTTCTTGTGGCTCGCCCAATCTTGGGCCCAAAGGGACAAGCATCGGTTGTTTCGAATTGTCATCACCCGGCTCATGAGTAGAGACTTGTGCTTGATTGGGAGGTGCTCGAACAATTTGAGCCATGAGTTGCATCACAACATTCGTTAGGTCGTCAATTTTTGAATAGAGCTTGGCCATCTCTTTATCTTTGCTCCTAAGCTGTTTTTGAAGATCTTGAAGCAGCTCTTGCTCTGCGGTCCTGGGACGGAAAGTTGGCTCTTCCTCGTTGTCCAAGCTTGACTCCACATGGACTGAGGGGTCTTTCTGCCTATCATCCTCATCGAGAGGGTTTTCACCGTCCAGCGGAGGCGGCTGATCTTAGGAAACGGCAATCACTTTCAACCCAGATTGGGCTTGGGATATGGTTGCCCCATCCTTGTTTTTGCAGTGCAAGTTGTCGCTGGGATGCGCGCCCGCCATATAGACCGTATGGATAACATATCCATCTGTCTTTTCATTATTGGCAGCTGATTTTGCGGACTGATGTCGTGGCCCTTCTTTTTCAGTAACGGGCAATTGACTAAAGGCTGCTGGCCTGACCGGGTTCTTGAATGGTGCTAACGCTTCCTTTTTGGATTTACCCCGCTGTTTTTGCGCGGCACAGAGCGCCTGATAGACTCTTGAAGAGACGGTGTCATGCTTTCTCTGTTGGGACTGGGATACGTCTCTTTGTAGTATCATTCGGATAGATGTCTTCCTGATTCTGGTGGTCATGGCGTTTTTCTGAACCAACTTCAGAGATTCGAAGGAATTATTGACTTTTATGGCCAACTCAGCCGTCGCCGCGGGGTGACCCTGCTCTTGGAACCTCACAAGATTCCATTTGGCCGGAGTGCTGGCCCTCTTATTGGCTCGATACCTGAGCTGCGTCTATCTCAACCTTTCTGTTTTGAGCACTTGGCTGGCTATGGCTCTTCGGGAAGCCACTGTATACCGGGCGATGGAGGGGTTTGGAGATACGCCTGATTGTGCACTTTTTGGAGTCGTCGCCTGAGCTCGTTCGCAACGTTTGGTGTTGCCCTTTGTACCGGAAGTCTTGCCCCCAGCTGGAGCATCAGAGAGTCATTCAGACACCGTCTTAAATTTGGGTTGTGGTGCCTTAGCGATCACAACGTTCGGCTTCTTGCCCCTTGAGACCAGCTTGGCCACCTGGTTCGCCGGGATTTCTGCCAGATGAGCGCTTCCAGCAGGATAAATGATGACGGAACCGAATTGACGGGGCAGATCCTCCCACTGCCGACTGAGGCTTGCGGGGAAGACCACGCGAGCATTGATCTTAACCACATACGGGATCAGGGTCACGTTGGAAGCTGAATCCATCTTAGAAGATATTGTCGTTGAAAGTTGATTGCTGCATTATTTCAGTACAAACATCAGTATATATGTTAAATGAGTTCGCATGAACACTTGACCCGATATATGGGAGGAGAGAAAGGTCTCACCGGGCATGCTAGAATCTGTAGGGTGTTTTTCGTCACCGCATTGAGATGGGAATACGCATCGCTTGTCAGGCGCATTACATATTCCCCCTGCCTAGGATAGGCTGGGGTCTAATGATGGCGGGGATCCGAATCTCCGGCAGCCATAGACTAAGCTGCCGTTAATTACCCCTCGCCTTTGAAACGAGGGAACCTCTGATTGACGAGCTAACTAATCATGCGAACTCAATATGCAGTGTGTTGTGTTGTGTTGTGTTTTGAGGGGTCTTGGGTATATCGGGGGTCCCGCTATCTAGATAGCGGGCTGGGGGTCAAGAAGGCTAGCAGTCCCCTTGCGGGGTGCGGAGCAGCGCCCCGTTAGAAATTTTTTCTAACGAGGATAGTGTTGTGGAGCGTGTGTATATATAAAAAAGGAAAGTAGCGTCCAAAGGATCGTAGACGCCAGCGCCTCACGCGCTCGGCACACGGGCACTGGGCGCCGGCGCCTCACGCGCCCGCAGGAAAAGAGGCTTATCCCCCTATACTAGGAGTTGTACTCCCAATTGACTTTTGGAGTTAAACTCCTAAAAAGGAACAAAGGGGCTTAGCCCCTGCACTGGGAGTTGTACTCCCAATTGAATTTTGGAGTTAAACTCCTAAAAAAAAGACTTTTTTTTCTTTCTCATTTTTTTTGTTCGGAGTAAAACTCCCAAGAGATTTTCGGAGATGATGAAAGAGGACCCCTTTCTTCTCCCTTGCGCCCTAGATCTTCTCTTGAGCCTTAGATCTTCCCAAAGTGGAGTTTTTGGAGATAGGTCTCCTTCTTCCTCCTCTCTGTTGGCTGGATCTTGGAGAAAAAGGGGGTAAGACTTAAAAATCAACCATTTTGGACATTTGATGGGAGATCCGAGCTCCCCTTCAAGGGTTTTATAGTGAAAAGTTGTTTCTTTTTGGAAAAAGAAAAGTTAAAATCTTAATTTAATTCAAAAAAAGGAAGAAGGTTTAGAACCTTGGGGAAGGAGAAGGAGGCACAGAAATCCTAATTTTCTTGAGAGAGAGAAAATGTTCTCCTTGATTTTTTCATCATGTTTACCTTTATAGACTACACACTTTACATATAGCCCCTTAAGTTTTGACAAATGGCACTTGTGCCACCCCATATCTTATGTGCTTATCTCTTTTTGGAACATAAGCCATGGGGTTTAAAAAATTTTGGCTTTTGGCCCATTTTACATACATTTATTTCTATATATAAAAAAAAGAATTACATTAAACCAATTTATGGTTTCATTCTTTTTTTTCATGGAGCCGGTCCCTTCCATGCTCAGTCTTGACCTGGGCTTGGGCCCACTTAGCTTGGGGTTGACTTTGATTCTGACTTGGTCAACCGCGGTGTAATTTTAGATCCCAACAGGTATGGTCTAGGTATGATGTCTGGATATGGTGCATGGTCTGGTGATGGTCTGGTCTGAGTATGGTGGCAGCATGGTAATGGTTTTGTGATGACATGGTGATGGTACAGTCTGGGTATGGTGCATGGTCACTGGAGACAGTACTTGGGTTAGAAGATGAAGTTGTTGATGATGATAATGATGACAACGGTTGAGGGCTCAGTTTGAGCAAGAAGAAGGTGACAGCGACAGCAAGGTTGCAGATGAGGGTTGCATGAAGATGTAGGTGAGGTCGAGTGAAGGCGAAGGGCTGGTATTGGCCGGAGTTGAGGGTTGCAGACGACTACGAGGTCGGAGGTGAGCGCAGAGATGGGTGCTCGGTGTTGTGTGGTGGTGGGTTAGGAGGTGGAGATGGTGGCAATGTAGTTGACAAGGATGGTGAGGTGGGTATTCTCGGTGATGGCTGGTGCGAGGAGATAGGGATGGTGACGAAGAAAGGTGATGACGGCGGTGACGGGGATTTGCTGCGATGGGTTCACGGGGTCGAAGAGGGTGATGACTATGAGATGATGGTGTGGTTGAGGAGGTAAGGACGAGGGAAGAGAGTTGATGTCGAGAGGGAACAAGGCGGTGACGAGGACTTGAAGGCGAGGGTTATAGCTCGGAGACGAGACGAGGGAGTTGGGGAGAGAGATACGAGAAGAGAGAGAGAGGAAAAGAACGGAGAGAAAGAGAGAGAAACAGAGACGGGGAGAGAGAGAAAGATAGAGAGTTAGTATTAATAAAGTTTATATTATAGTGTGTGTGTGTGTATTAGTTTAGGGTTTTACATATAATATCAAATTACACCAAATTTTACCAGAATCTCGTCCAAAAATATATTATTGAGAATAACACACATACGTAAAATCTTAAATCATAATGTGATAATCTAATGTTAAATACATATACCCCTTAATAAGATCTAAATAAAGATTTAATAAATATAAAGATTAATAATTATTTGTTATCTTTTATTTTAAGATTTGCACATAATAGATAAGAACGAAAAAGCTATGAGGTGATATACCATATAATGTCAGTTAGCAAAATATTATTTATTCATAACTTTTGATATATAGAGATATATAAAGATTTAAATATATATAATGTAGGTGTTATACTAGATTCACATAGATACACTTTTCTGGTAAATCTCAGATATAATCTTGCACTATATTGGGTTCTAAACATGCGGGTCGAGTTGGATAACGACTACTACTATTCGAAATACTCGCAACCCAAATAGATAAAATAAAATAATTACAAAGCAAGACTTAAAATACCAAGTTATACTGTATAAACGTACTAAGGTGTTACGGCACTTAAGAGCATGCTAGAGTCCAACCCAATTGGAGCAAATGAAGACGCTACATAGGTTGTGATTTCTACCTTTTGTATTTTATAGTTTAGGTGTTTGGTTTAGATTCTTGGTTACAAGATTTTAGTGCCATCAAAATTTTCGTTTTCATATTCCGCATTGGCCGCGGGTTAGCGAAGAGGGCATTAGGAAATTTCAATGGTATCAGAGCCACCCAAACACCTAAACTAGATTGTTACGACTTCTGAATCCTGTCGTTTTTGCTCCGCAAAAACTGTTTTTAAAAATAGTGAGAAAACCATACTAAATTTAATGTTTTGACTCCCCACGCGCTCTCTATATCGACCGAGAAGCCGTGGGGATGTGCGCAGGGACCCCAGGGACGTCCCGGAAGGACCTAAGGAGGGCCCACACCCCCGATACCACCCAAATAGTGGACTTGGAAGGGTGGGGACCCGAAACTGCTCAGAAGGCAGTTTCGGGTCTGCTTACCCCTTAGGCTACCTTAGGGTGACCTAGGGGGTGGGTACCCCCTAGGTGCCTCTGGGTCGACGTTCATTTTGTGCTAGTGTCCTCCACGAAGTTTCGACTCAATCCGAGATTATTTCGGATTCCCGGAGTGATTTTTAGCATGGAATTTTTTTCGGTTTTTAGCACACTTGATTTTCGGTATTTTGGAAAATTAAAGTGTTGGCCGTATGTGTGCAGTATTCGATTGTCGTAGGCTTTATGATGGTTGCGTTTATCATAACGTTTGGTAAGACGTCATCTAATTACTATATGTATCAATTAGACGGGGTTACGGAATTGATACTCTCAAGTTTGCATGTTCTGTGATGAATGTTCCTTAGTGGTTATGGTTATGTTGGATTTGTCGTGATGGATAACCCGGAGTATGTAGTATTAGATGTTATTCTCTATGATGTAATGTATATTCATATTGCATGATGAGCGTCCGACATGTGGACTGCCGTCATCGCGGCTTGTATTATTCTTTGGGGCGTGTCCAGGTTGCGGACGTAGTCACCGTTGTATATTCAAGTTTTCACTTCATGCACTAGGATTTCCCCGTGACAGGGTGCTTGAGTAGCCGGGTTCTAGAGAGCAACATGCCATCATCTTATGGCGTTGAGATCACGGTGCCTTACTCTAGAATTGGCGGGCTATTCTCCGCACTCGTAGAGGGTATAGGATTGACCCACGGAGGGGTGTCCAAGTCCGGATTTTGGAAGTGCTGGGTGGCCCACTCACTTCGTTGATTGGGGTTGCCTCGCTTCTGTGATTGGCGGGTGGCTTGCCATACTCATAAGGGTCTAGGATCCAATACTACGGGCTAGCCACACGACCAATAAAATTGCATTTTATATTTGGCCCTATTGAAATGTACTTTTCCTAGATTATCCGCATTTCCATACTGTCTTTGCTTCTGCTGTGATACTTCTGTGATATTACTTGATATTATACATGAGACGAATGTTGCTACATATATTATATATATCTAGTAGACGCTATATATTTTTTGCTTCCGCGCTAGTCCTGTCCCTGCCCTGCCGTAAGTTAAGTAATCTTACGGTGAAGACCCGGGACCCAATGGCGAATGCGGATGGCATATATGTACGTGCCTATTTTCGTTTCTTTTCTGCTATGATATGATTAATTGAAGGGACTACATTAATTCTGATTAATGAAAGGAAAATAAACCTAAATGATGTTGTCAGAACCAATTTTTAAAACTACTCGGTTTTCTTCAAAACCATAGTGGTATTTTTTTGCTTTGCATAGAGGTATTCGGTTAAGAATATCCTGCAACTCATTTATTGAGGAAAGTGCCTTGATCCCTTCACGGGGAGTTCACTCTTAAGTAAAAGTTTATATTACTAGTTTTAAAAGTGGAGCCTAAACCAATCCATTTCAAAGTTACTCGAGTTCCTTCAACGATATCAAGTTCATTACTTTAACGGTTTTTCGCCAAAAACCAGCTGTAGCCCTTCGTCATTTCAGACGGATAGCACCTAGTATTCATGCTATGTTTGTTAGCCTTCGTCAAAGCATAGTGTATGGTAGCTATGTGTTGCTTTTCTGCAGCATAAATATGCATTAATCTAGGACAGTCGTACAGCCTTGTTGGCCTTCGTCAAGGTTGAGTACGGATGGGTTTAGATTAATCGGGACAATGACGGGTAGAACTTGACTTGCGACTTATGATTTGTTAGCCTACGTCAAGGTCATAAGATGCTTGGGGCAAAAACCATATCATGAGTTTCAAATATAAGGGAAACTTTCTAAGTTTGCGCATACCTTCTGAAGTGTGGTAATTTTGGTCGGCTTCCATCAAGATTATCACACAATGATAGTTTGGTCCCGATTTCCACTGATGAGTAGGTATTACTCCTTGGGTTATCCCGACTAATTCTCCTTTTAGGGTTTGAAGGAGAATTCGAGGAAACAATTGGAGCCATTCCGATTAGATAAAGTGATTAACCAATCTAATCTTGATAGAGTGCATGCTGAGTGTTTCTTTTCTCTCTGGTTTGCGACTATGACCCGCCTTAAACTATAATTCAACACTTAGTTGACCGACCTTTTTACCATCCGGTTTTGGATTATCATGATTCACGAAAAAATCGCATATATCCTTGCTACTCCTACTTTCCCTTTGCTTTTCTCTAAAACACTCCGTATCACTATGAAGATCCATACTGTTTAGAAAGACCATCTCGTATAGTTACATACGAATTCGAAGAAACTTGTTTCAGTTCAAGGATGGCCACGGGTTCTGGAGAAATAGAATAGAATTATTCGGTTGTCTTTTATCTTTACCTTCTTTCAGGTTGTGAGCATAGTCACAATATTCGCGAATTATTCGGAAAATTCGCGAATAATTCGCGAATAATTGGCTTGACGAATTACTCTGCGTTTTAATCGCCATTGCCGGATGATTCGTTTAATACGCGAATTATTCGCGAATTATTCGCAAAATTCGCGAATAATTCGCGTACCAAACGAATTATTCACATCACTGCCTAAACTTTAGCCACAAATCAATTGACAGCACACACACTGCACTGTAGCACTCCAAATTTTAAAATCAAAATTCCAACTTGAACTTGAGCTTCAGAACTCAGAAGTTCAGATCCATTTCTTCTCTGAGTTCTCTCAAGTCTCAACTCTCAAGTCTCTCACTGCCTCAGCCTCACCTCCACAACCCTCACGCCTCACCTAGTCGCCTCGACGCCTCCACGACTACATCGCCTCCACGACCCCACCACCGTCTCCACGACTCCAGGCTCTCCACGCGGACCACGCCTGACGCCTCCACGACTCCAGCGCCTCCACGACTCCAGCGCCTCCACGACGACTCCACCGCCTCCACGACGACTCCACCGCCTCCACGACTCCACCGTCTGTACGACGACCATGACTCCACCGCAGCCTCACCGCCTCTTCGATTAATTAGGGTTTCTCCAGTCCAGACTCCAGACTCGTCTTCGGCCTTCTTTCAACCCCACCGCCGCCTCCTCGACCCAAATCCATCTCTCCAGACTCGAATCTCCAGACTCCACTGCCGCCTCGCCGGAATTTCTCCTCACCTTCTTTCGATTCCAAGACCGCCGGAGATTCCCAAGGTATATTTTTCTTGTCTGCTGTTTTTTTTTCTTTTTGGGTTCTGATGAAATTAGATTCTGATGCAAAATCAATTTTTGATGAAAAATTCCCAAATCAACATACACACAGAGCATATCGAAATCAATTTTTGATGAAAAATTCCCAAATTCCCAAATCAATTTTTGATGCAAAATCAATTTTTGATCTATCAAAATATTTTAGTTTACATAACCTTTGGCTACAACATGAATCCCCATTGATACAAACTAGATATAAAGTAGGATATGATTGCAAATTTTTGAACTATGAAAAGTCTGGTGTCCATTACATGTGGTCAACCCTGGCTTTGGTTTATGTTCTTTCTGCCTTTTTTTGTTAAGACCGTTTTGGGCCATTCATTGGACGCTAACACAAAATTTCTCACTTAGGGTAACATGACTAAAATAGTTAATAACCCTACAATTATATAAACACTTCACCATACAATTTAGCACTAACAAAGAAGGAAAAATAAGATATCTGTTTTTGAAAAACACACAAACTAAAAATTCCCAAATCTAGAGAGCATATCGGGAGCAAAGAACAGGTCTGCAGTTCTGCACCTCACCTCAAAAGCTTTTTTCTCCATTTGATACTCTCCAGTGAGCTCAATGATTTCACTCCCATGTTCTCCTTCGATAGAGAAATTTGAGAAGAGAGCAGGGTACCCATTTGAAATTTTCAAATGGATTTCTCTAGTTTACCAAGAAATCTTCAAAAAACTTGAAATTTATGCAAAATAATGGACAGAGGTTCAATATCCATGAGCTCAAATTTCTAAAAATCCAAATGGGTCTTTAGATTAAAACCCTAAAAAAGGAATAAAGAAGAGAGCTTTAGATCTTGAGGGGATCTATTGGGTTTCTATCAATAGTGGGATGGATCATGGAAAAGAGAAGGAAAAGGTGTGATTTGTTGATCTATTAATTCAACACACACACAAGACACAAAGGAAGGAAATATCAAGACAATAAGAACTAAGAAAAGAGTCCTGGAGCTGTAAAGCATATGACCTCTAGTATACCATATGTGTTGATTGTTGTTTCATAATCGATATGCACGCTATCTCAATTGTCAAGTATTTGGATATGTATTGATTGTTGTTTCATTTTAGTGCTAAAAATCGATTTTTAAGGATAGATTGAAGAAAATGTTAGGACTTATATTTAATTAAATTATGTGAATTATGTAATAATATATTGTTTTGTGAATTATATTTTTGATATAGGAATATGCCTCGCGAAAGGGATCCCTTGTGGGAATATATTACAAAAGTTGGAGGCACAAAAGTTAAATGCAACTTTTGTCAAGAAATGTTTGTCGGGGGTATAACTCGGATGAGATATCATTTCTCAAAGATCACTTGCAAAGATATTCGGCCTTGCCCCAATGTTACCGATCCTATTCGTGATCTTGCTTTGAAAGGAGTACACGATTTGGAATCTAAAAATAAGAAGACAAAAATTTCGGGGTTTTGGAATCCCTCTGGTAGTTCTTCAGGTTCCATTGCACAAGAATCTTTAATTTCTCAAGAGGCCACTCAAGTGACTCAACCACAAAGTGGAATTCAAAGAACCATTAATGCAATGATTAAGAAGGCGGAAAAGGAGGAAGCAGACAAATCACTAGTTAGATGCATGGTTAATGATAACTTGGCATTTAACTTGTTGCGTTCTCCTAGCTTTCATGAAGCTATTCGTGCCATTGCCAAAGTTGGACCGGGTTATGAGCCGCCGAGTAGTGAATTAGCAAGAACAACACTATTGGAGGATTTGAAGGGCGAAGCAAATGAATATGTGCAAGGTATGAGACAATCATGGGAGACTTGTGGTTGCACAGTAATGTCGGATGGATGGACGGATGGAAGGAATCGACCTTATTTGAATTTGCTCGTTTCTTGCCCTAAAGGTGTGGTATTCTTGAAGTCTTTATGCACGGTGGGAAACAAAAAGGATGCATTATATATATATAACTTCATCTCATCGGTTATTGAAGATATTGGTCCGAACAATGTTATTCAATTCATATCGGACAATGCTTCAAACTACCTAGCCGCCGGAAATATGATTGTGGATAAGTACAAACATATTTTCAAAACTAGTTGTGCGGCACATTGCATCAATCTAATGTTCAAAGAATTTGATGCACTTGAAAGTGTGGCTCCTATTCTTCATAGTGCAAGAAGAGTTGCTAAGTTCATGTATAGATACCAACATGTGTTGGATTTGATGAGAACTCACACGGGTGGTCGTGAGTTAAAAAGGCCCGGAGCTACAAGGTTTGCTACACAATTTATTTTCCTTCAATCTATCTTGGAACAGGAGCAATCTCTCCGATATATGGTTGCTTCTTCGGAATGGAGGGAATTGGCTCCATGTAAAAGTTTGGAGGGTATGGAGATACAAAACTTGTTTCAAGGGAATGAGTTTTGGGATTGTGGTAGACAACTTATAAGGGTTATGGAACCACTTTTTCGAATCTTAAGAATGGTTGATGGTGATAGTTCTTCATCCGGATACATATATTATGGAATTCGGAAAGCTAAAGAGGCCATAAAGCTTATTTTCAATGAAGATAGTGCCAAATATTTGCCATTTTGGACAATCATTGATGAAAGGTGGAAGAAATCTTTATATTGTGATATGTATGCGGCGGCTTTTTATTTGAATCCTCACTTGTTTTATGATGGGCATGCAAAAATGGATACCGATGTAAGAAATGGTTTGGAGAAAGTCATATTAAAGATGTTGGCTTACAATGAAAGGATCAACATAGTTAGAGAGCTCAAGGATTACCATTCAAAGGATCCGAGCATATTTGGAGAGATGGCAATTGGATCTTTACATGTTGCTCATCCAAGTAAGCATAGTTACAATTTTTCCTTTTGCATATTATTTCCAATATCATGTTAAATGTTTTTAATTAATTTTTTCTTTTTGTTTATGGTATTAGGACTATGGTGGGACATGTGGGGTAGTGCGGTGCCTATATTGCAAAAGTTGGCAATTAGAATATTGAGTCAAACATGTAGTTCATCGGCGTGTGAGAGAAATTGGAGTGCTTTTGATGCGGCGTACACTAAAAAGAGGAACCGGCTTGATCCTACTAGATTACAGGATTTAGTGTATGTGAGAGTAAACAATCATTTGAAGAGGACAATGCAAAAAAAAGAGCAACTTGATTCGACTCCGATCAATCTTGAAAAACTTGATTGTAATATTGCCGATATATTTTATGGAGATGGTGGAGCTTGCATTCAAGATGATCGCATTCGTGGCAATTACGATGATGAGAATGATGATCATGGCGATGAAGATGATAGAGGCAATGATGATGAAAATGCCGTAGAACTTGACTTTTTAAATGCTACGGATATTTCTCCTTCCGGAGTGCCATAGATTTTTTGCTTTATTGACATATGTTTTTATGGTATTTTTGTCATTTTGAATTTTGGGTTGGTCATCAATCTTCAAGATCTATGTTAAGTGAAAATAGCATGTTGAATAGTTGATGATGAAATATAGTCTTTTTCTTTTGTCTACAAGTATCATAAAGAATATTACATATTTGTCTTCTCATTTGCCCTCTGTAGTCTAGAATATTACATGTTATGTACATACTCATATATTAATTTATTGCTCGAAATCCTTCCCGAACATTTCCCGAACACTTACCGAATCTTTTCCGAATACCTGCCGATTTTTTCCGAATAGTTCTCCGAATCCGAATTTTCGTCCTCGCCGAATTATTCCCGAATGGCGAATTTGTGACTATGGTTGTGAGGGCTCATAGTATTAGGAGAGTATGCCTATTACACTTATTAGATAGTCTTCTTCCAAACCATAGGCTGGTGCCGAATGGTAGGAAAAAAGGAAAACCAATTAGTCTAAGTGTGGTGTACAGAAGGTAAGACGTAAAGACATATAAATGAATTGCAGTGAGGGCAAGGAAATTTGCGACTACTGTCATGAATCTGGATAGTGGAAGAGGCATTACTCGGAATACCCGGCCACCCCCTCAAAACATTTTCATGTTTCAGATTTTCTGTGTAGTTGTTATTGAAAACTACTTTCCCAATTTGATTCTGACTCCAGAGTATGTATTTACCAGACTTAATTCTCATATCTGTATGACATTACAGATGCTGAGTGGGAGTAGAATATTGGAAAATTGGGTGATTAAATCCTCAATATTATAATTCTTTTTAATTGGTGATATTTGAGGAAATCACCTGGATTTTGCCTTACGGCAAATATTTGGTTTTGAATAATCGTTGTTATGCACCAATTTTTAAAATTGAATATATGTATCTTTATTTTATAAAGTGAGATATAAATTTTAAGAATTGTGTTTTAAACATTTACCTTTTTCAGTTAATGATAAAGTAAGGTGCATTGAATAACGGTATAGACATTCTTAACTAAAATACAGTTTTCAATTTACAACACACGGAATTTGAGTTAGTATACTCTAGAGACTTATACATGGAAATGTATGTTGTGTAGTGTCCTTCGGGACAAAGGCTTAGTAACCATACTTCATTCAGTTTACTTATGAGTTCTCTGATTTTAGACACACATTCATTGTAATGCAAGATCCAAAGATTTTGAGAACTTTACAGGTATAAGAATAAAGTAGAGAACCATACGTTGGAAGTATCAGGATTCTTCGAGGCGATCGATGATGTAGATACTTATGCTAGGTATTCCATCATAGTAATATTTAAGAACTTGCTTCTCACTCAGGTTACCCATCTGTGGGTGCGCTGCATGATGAGTTATGCTGAATGGCCTTGTTCCATTTAGGTGATATGCACTGCAAACAGTTGCATACCAATTGAATATGGTTCCATCTAAATTAGTGCCTTATATTCTATGTGGACATAGAATGGTTGCATATCTTGAGGATGTTAAGATATGGAGTTATCTAGTTTCTGTTTAAAAGCTGAATCCAGACAAACTCATGGCACGCTTTAGTAATAGCAGTTTGTGGGTTATTCCAGGCTTTTAGCAAGGGTTTAGCTTCTACCATTTCAGGATAAAAAGTTGATTTGTTCTTGACTCGCCACCTTTTTATAAAAGGAATTTTTTTGCAAAAAACAAGTGGGGGTATGGTAGAACTGGAAGTGACTCCAGAACCACAAACGGTTACTGAAAATTTAGTAGAACCTGGAGATTCAATTGGATTCGACAATCCATTAGCCACTCTGCCGATTTAGTGAGTAACCTCAGCCACCCGAGATGTACTTTAGTTTTCTCAAAGACGGTGTCAAGGAGGTTTTGATAACCCAAGTTTGCCACTACTGCTGTCCTTGACTATGAGATCTGGCAAGTGGATGACTACTAAAATGAATTTAGAAGTGCATGTGTATATGACTCTGCCAGAGAGTTGTTGTAGTCAGTGAGAGCAGCAGAAGCGTAGTGGGCAAGTTGCTTACGTCTATTTCTAGACTAATGCAAGAAAAGCGGAGACAGATCATCTATTTTGATGAGACGGTCATGGAGTTTGACTTCATCAGAACAACAGATGGACCTAATAAGAAAGTAGTAGGGAGTGATGTCCCGGTATTTGGATGACGTACTCTTGATAGGAAGTGATATTCCTATATTACGATCGGTTATACCGTGGTTGTCATAAGGTGTTTTCTCTACATAGGATCTGGACAATATATCAAGGATTCCGGTAACTAGATCTATGGTTTTAGATCCATATTTGGAAGTGTCCCAATCGGGGTCCTTGGACACTATTCTAAAGTGTTTTAGAATTGACGACTCCTGGCATGGTGGTGTACCCACAGGTGATGGAGTCACCCTCTCTAAAGATATGTCTTCTAGATTGATGAGAAGAGGGATTTGCATGATTGACATATCACTTGCTTAGGAAATTGAGTCAATCATAAGATGTCAAGTACCATACCGGATATTGCTTTTGCACTACCTGCAGTAAGCATATATTAATCCAATCGTGAAGAAACATTGGGAAGCAGTAAAGAACATAATAGTATGTTCTTGGTATATGGTAACGACAGCCTCCCGAAGGAGGTGGTTATCATTCAGGATTCTAAGGTGACCTGGATGACAGAGTGGCTGTTGGAGTTAATAGTTTTCCCTCTGTTGAGGTGCAGTATGTTGGATAGGTTTCCAAGCAGGATACTAAGGTGGTCATAGCGCTGGGTGCTGATTATATCAGCAATGGATACAATCTAAGAAGCTTGTTGAATTTGGTGTTCATGTTGTGAACAAGGTCCCATCAAATATCCAGACAAGTTCTAAGACAGGTATCGATCATTTCGGGAGATAGTCATTCTTCGCAAAGTTAAGATATAGAGAGATAAAGAAAGAAACATTGTAGCGGATCCACTCACTGAGGCTATTTTTCGAACACTTAAGTTTCTCAAAACGAGTTTTAAGAAACTGACTAGTAGAAAAGTTGGGTATTCGATAGCATACAAGCTGTGAGTATGCGATACCGCAATAATTGGACTTAAGTGCAAGTGGGAGATTGTTGGATATAGTGCCCTCAAGGCAATTATTGTAATTGCAGATAGGCGATTATGATAATTGAACGAGGACCTATACAGGTAGAATAGTCTTACTCGAGATGATAGTATGCTATCTGGTTTGCCTTTATCATTATGTGTTTACGTTTTGATAAAGCTCGTAAGATTATTGCGTGATTACCAGCATTATGATGGCGATCATATACGTGGGAGCTGGATGGTTCATAAGCACATTTTTAAATGTCCCTAGTCGAGAAAGTATCGAGACTGGGTATTGATTCTCCAGAGTAGACTGGTGTATACTTTTCGAGACCCCGACGAGGGGCAGTGGCCGATCTCACAAGCCATTGGTGTTGAGTCACCTAAGATGGTATACAAGTGCTTACTGGAAATGAGTACACTGGACGGACTCACCGAGAACTTCTATATGGTATTATACCTATCGTTAGATGGATGTTTTCTTATGGCATGAGTACAGGTTAGTCTTTTGACCTATGATTTTCATTTTTCTCGTATGAGCTCCTACTGTACTTAGATTACTACTCTACCACGGCTCAAAGGAGTCATACAAATAGATTTTAGTTGGGTATAGTCCCGAGCCACATGGAAGCAGTGGACAATCGTTAGGGATTCATCTCTCTCGGTATTGGGAGTCGATGTCGCGTTGTGTTGGGTTAGCTATCACCAGAAATCCTTGGCCAAGGTGGATGAGATTTACTGATGTGATATCATTAGTTTCTTAGTTGGTGATGAGTTTCAGACCGGCACGACTTATCGGATTAGTAGGGGTCTGACGTTATCCACCTCCTAAACCCGGTATGCGATTATTTTAGACGAAAAGACCGGACTATACGGAGACTGTCACAGACAAGCTCAGTAATGGTATAGATGTGTTCGTTCGTCGGCCTTCCTTTCACTCAATACCCGAGTAACAGCTATGTACAGCTAGTGCCGCTGACGTGCTTATGGTTAAACCCACTACCAGCGTATTGACGAGTTTTTAGAGTCCTACACCGAGGGTTTTTCCGGTTCAGTAAAAATGATGTAGTCGCTGTATATTGATACGTGTAGAGTTCCGGTTAGGTATGTGTGCTGGCCACACGGACTTCAATCGGGTGGATGATAATACTAGCCGGCTTAGAATTAAGCCGGATTATTAAATCAAGTTTTGATTTAATATTTTACATATATATATTTCGATATGTATATTCTAGTATTATATTCTTTGTATTTTTCTATCTCTTGGGTATTCGTATTTTGATATGAATACGGACATGTATTTGTGAGGACGTATTCTTATATTTATAAAAGAATATTTCTAGAAGAAAGACAACTCATTTCGAGGATTTTCTTTTAAAGAAAATATGAAACGAGATCGAAAAGAGAAATGGTGGAGGGTATGGACAAATGAATTATAAATTCATTTGCAATTACTATTCAAGCATGGTTGTAGTTTTAAAATGTAAAAATTCTTTTAACAAAAGAGAGTAAGAATGCTTGAATTTAAATTCATTCCACCATTCTTGCTCCTCTCTCTTCCATGGTTTCTCCTTCTTCTTCATCTTCAACCCTCTCATAAGTTGAGAATCATGAAGATAAAGAGAGAGGAATTCTAGAACACTCACACACATCACTAAGCATCCTAGATTAACAACCTAAGATTTTTAGTTACTTCATTGATGAAGTTGAACCTTAACTTGGTTCTCTCAGGTGGATTATCTTCGGTGAAGGAGAACCGGCTTGCAAGCGCGATCTGGCTCTTGAGAGTATGCTAGAGACCAACCCAATTGGAGCAAATGAAGACGCTACAAAGATTGTGATTTCTACCTTTTGTGTTTACTAGTTTAAGTATTTGGTTTAGATTCTTGATTACAAGTTTTTAGTGCCATCAATATTTTCATTTTCATCTTCCGCATTGGCTACGGGTTAACGACAAAGGCACTAGGAAAGTTCATGTAGATCGAGCGAACCCCAAATATGAAGCCCAACTATAAATAAGACGGTGTCCCTCCTCACCCCGGAGTCAAAGCGACGTAGATCGAGCGAACACCAAACGTGAGCCCAAAATATTTATAGACCTTAGCAGAACTTAGCTCAGTTACTCCCTCAAATCCGAGTGGGGTTGGAGTTGCGTCGGCTATAGGCCGAACTTGAGCTTTATCTACTTGGATCAAGTTAGGAGTTTGTCTACTTCGTGCTCGGGAATGGTCGGGCTGCCAAATTTGACGTGTGGCCTCATATTCCGCTGTTAAGGTCGAGCGGGAGGTGGCCTGGCATCCTTGTGAAGAGGACTTCGGATCCATGTCTTCGTTAGGCAGGAAGCTTTCCATGGAGGATGAACCAAGCATGAAGCTACTCGATTGCCTCATGATGAGGGCTTTGGATTTACAGCGTTGTCGGGCAGGAAGCTACCCGTTGAGGATGGGCCGAGCAGGAAGATGCTCGGCCGCCTCATGACGAGGGCTTTGGATCCACAGCATCGTTGGGTAGGAAACTACCCGCTGCGGATGGGCCGAGCAGAAAGCTACTCGTCTGCCTCATGACGAGGCCTTTGGATTCACAGCGTCGTTGGGCAGGAAGCTACCCGCTGCGGATGGATCGAGTAGAAAGCTACTCGTCCGCTTCATGACGAGGGCTTTGGATCCACAGAGTCATTGGGCAGGAAGCTACCCGCTTTGAGTGAATACAGCGAATAGGATACTATCCGCCGACCTCAGAACCGAGCAGGATTCTACTCGCATGAGGGCTTAGCTTAGAAACTAAAATAACTTTAGTTGACATAAAAAGAGGAATCTCATTATTCGAAAGAGTATAAGTTCATCTGTATAATTTAAGCTTGTAAGCGTTATATGGCCGTGGAAAGTCACGTCTCCAGAAATCCTGGAGGCGGTAGGCGCCGCCAGGCAATGTCTTAGTTATGAGGAAGGGACCATCCAACTTTGGAAAGAACTTGTGCAGCTTTCCTTGGTCTTCGAACTCGTTTCGACTTAAGACTAAGTGGCCTGCCTTAAAAGCTCGATGTTTAACCCGAGTGTTGTAATATCGTGCGGTATGTTGATGATATGCGGTCATCCTTATTTATGCCTGATCTCTCTTTTCCAATAAGATGTCTAGGTTGCTTCGAAGTGCCAAGACATTAGCCTCGTCGTCGAAGTGTTTGACTCGATAGCCGGAAAGGCCGATTTCTGTGAGGACCATTGCCTTGGTGCCATAACAGAGGCTAAACAGGGTTTCCCCCGTGGGTGTTTTCCTCGATGTTCACAACGCCCATAACACCCATGGTAGTTCCTCAACCCAGCCGCCCTGTCTTCCTTCCAGGAAGGCTCTGAGGCCCCAGATGACATCTCGGTTTGCTACTTTGGCTTGCCCGTTGCATTGGGGATGCGCGACCGTGGAGAACTTCATCAATATGTAATAGTCGCTGCAGAATTCTCTAGCTATGTCATTTTGTAATGACTCTAAAATCCTTGTATAAGATTTACCGGTTTAATGTATAGAAAGGGTATTCTAAGGTACATCGGACAATTCGACATACTCGAACGAGTTGGAGAAGTGGCATACCGTTTGGCACTACCACCCTCATTGAAAAAAGTGCACAACATATTCTACATATCCCAGCTACAACGATATGTGAGCAACCCCAGCCACATACTTGATCACTGAGAGCTCACAGTACAGACCTATTTAACTTGTGAGCAGCAGCCAGTCGAGATCTTGGATCGAAAGGTGAAGACATTGCGGAACAAGGAAGTAAAGTTTGTCCAGGTGATGTGGAGGAAAGATTCGCCAGGAGAATCGACTTGGGAGAGAGAAGACGATATGAGTGGACGATACCCTCACCTTTTTGAAAATTAGTCTCTATATAAATTTCGAGGACGAAATTTTTATATGGAGGGTAAAATGTAACGACTCTGAAATCGCTGTACAAGATTTGCTGGTTTAATGTATAGAAAGGGCATTTCAAGCTGATTAGGAATTATAAGTTATTTTTTTCAATAAAAACAAGATATAACTTGTAGCTCACTGGTAAAGCCTCTATACTACTGTGACATACCTTGTGTGTTCAAATCCAATTAGTCCCAATTATTTTTAATATATTTTTCTGACTTTTCAGAAGATCAAGAGTTGCACGTGCAATACACGGAGAATCGAAAAGTTTCAGAAAAATCAAACGGGATAAATGGGGAGTAAACACAGAGTTAAGCATGTGGCATGAACTTCGAGACAATTGGAAAAAATCCAACTGCCCATTTTCCTCCTTCAGCCGCTACCGACGGTTATGATGGCTTCAATTGCCTTTGTGCTTTGGACACACACCTCTTCGACTCCCCTCTACTCTCCTGCACTGTTTGATTTTCCTGCAATCAAACAAAGCCTCTTCAAATCTCTCATTAACATCATTTTTATTCTTTTTAATTCATTTATAATTCTTATATACTCATTTCTTCACTATAAATACCACCCCATACCCTAGCTCCCCCCATTCTGAAATTTCTATCAAAATTCTCTCAAAACTCTATAAGTACCGAGTGGAGTTAAGCAACCAAGTGGAGTAGCAAACCAATCTCGACGACCAAAGCTTTCCTGATGATACAATGATCCCTGAAGGCTTACCTTCACTCTTTTCTTCTCTTGTTAATGCTCTAAAACTGTAAGTCCTTCTCTATCTATTTTCCTTTCATCTCAAATCGTACTCTAAAATCATACCGACAAAATGGAGTTAACCTTAAAAGTCTTTTCTTTTAATTTTTTTTTATCATTCTTGATAGGTAAATATGTTATATAATCACCCTAATATTACTTCAAATCAATGTTCACATCATTTGCCTTTTGTGTAACCAAAATTCCATGTGAAATAATCATGTAACGAATTTTTCAAAAAAATGCCATGAACTTTAAATATAGCTTTTCGATAACTAGATACAAATACATACCTCTATAACATTCACGGGGTAACGACCTACCTCACACACACACTATGGTTTCATAGCACGATGTTCTAGATATTTGGTTAATTCAAAGAATAAGTTTTACATCAAAATACCATAGTTTTACAAAAAAAAAAGGGTTTCTTTTATCAATATTTTAGCTTCTTTTACAGTTGCGCCTCTACAACTCTCATTAGAGGACTCGCTAATAGATGATGCAGATTATCGCATATCCTTGGGATACTAGAGCAAGATGCAGAACTCCTCACGGAAAATTCGGTCTCGAAAGGAAATGAAAATACGATTTAAAGAAAATACGACTTTTCTAAAAATAAACTAAACTTCGAAATTTTTTATAAAACTATGAATCCGTATTTTTTTAATAAAAACAAATGGTGAAATTATATTTTTAAAATGAAAGATTAAAATTTTAAATGAAAATACCATCAAGTTTCCAAAAGCAGTAGTTTTCATAAAAATACCACAAACTTTTAAAAACTAGGTTTTCTCACTAAAATACCACTAAAATTAAAATATATGTTCATAAAAATTCTAAATATTATAAATCATCCTCGAGCTTTATTTTTAAACAATATTAAAATATTTTTCATAAAACCCCCTCGAGAAATGCAAAAAATATAAATACAATGTAAATAATCTATAATAAGTATTTAAGGGCTCTAGATTAATATAGGTTTAAGCGGTATCATTTCTCTTGAGCCCCAGGGAGCCAGAGAAAGTAAGTGCTTGCCTATTCAGGTTAGACAAATTAATGGAGTTATCAATGGCAATTGTCTTGGAAAAAAAGACAAATCATATCGTCCATGTGCAGCAGTTGTCCGATTTCTCCCGAACTTAAGATTTCAATAGTTAAATCCATTCAAAAGAAATATCTATAACTCGAATCCAAATTTTAATATAATCTCGAACTCGAACCCAAACTCGAACTTAATCTCTCGACTAACTTGACTCGACCCAAGATTGCAATTGACATGACTCGCATCCTACTCGACTTACTCGACTTCTTTCTCCAACTTTTGCGATCTATGGTTTTAATCAGGACATGTTATAAAAAACCCAATTAACTAAAGATATCTTATAGTTATAATATATATTATACTCGAGGTGTTTGAGATAGTTTCTTGTGTGAATCCAACGGAGATTCAGGAGTCTCGTATTAACCTATTTTTCTCATTTACTTGAATCTCAGTCGGGTTGACTCCTCCACAGCTTGGAGTCCCGAAGCTAATACATGAAATGGGCATGTGTTTCTTTGCTCCTGGGGCCCCACTCTTGAGCTCATGAATACTTCTCCGGCTGCGTTGACATTCACACTTGGAACTTAACGTTAACATAATGACCATATAGAGACTTATAAATACATATACCCATATTCAAATCAACACACTTTTACTGGTCCTTTATATTATTTCTGTTATTATATACTTGTCATTTTTCACTCTTACCCTACCTTTGGGACTTACCGAGTGCTAGTTCGCTGACGGGAATTTCATCCATCTTTGTTTTCTTGGAATGTTCGTCAGATACGGTCAAGACGGAAGAAGTGGAGGCTACAGAGGAAGATTACGACTAGATAGCTACTCGGGATTAGATTAACTTCCTTTTTTCTTTTAGCATATGTATGCCACATGTTTAGGCATTTTCTTTTATTGTATTTACTTTCCAGTTGAAACTCATGTACCTGTAAATATTTCAAGTTGAATGTAAATAAAGATATTTGTTGAAAATTTTACCGTCTCCATTTATTCTTGCATTGTGTATTATTGTTTCAATGCTCTTAGTATATTTATCTAGAGAATGACCTTCTCTGAATTAATATGTCGCGGGCTTGCCACGTCATCATTTCCATCTACTGGAAAGCGGGGCGTGAGGTTTTGTTGGTGGCCCATGCAAGTCGATTATGCATGAAGTCGTAAACAATATACCATAAGAATTAACGAGTTCAAAAAATATTTACATTTCTTGCATTTCAATTTCCTTGAATCTATCCTAACTTATCTTTTACATCAAAGTGATGGACTCTCCGAACAATACCAGTACAAACGTCAACGGCAATACTCCAACTCCTATACCACCACCACCACCTACTGTTGCATCTCCTATCAATGAGAAAATGGTACATCTTGAGGCTATCAAGAGCCTATTGGAGGGTCAGCAGCAGCAGACTGCTATCCTTATGAACCGCCCCAAAGCCGAGACACCCGGAATTAAGCAGTTTCGGACACTGTACCCAAAGAACTTCCCGGGTAAGGAAAGTCCGCTTGAAGCAGAAGAATGGGCTCAGGCGAAGAGGATGATTTGGCAGCGGCTCAAGTGCCAGATATAGCTTGGGTAAGAGTTGCTAAGTTGCAACTAACCGATAATGCTAGAGTATGGTGGAATGCTGAGGAAAGCCGTCTCGAGCAACCGATAGAATAGAGAACATTCCGAGGCCTCTTCGATGCGAAGTACTTTCTGGAGACTGCTCGCTTTGACATGGAGCAGCAATTCATCCACCTACAGCAAAGCTCGATGTGGGTCTAGTCTGTGGATGAATATGATGCTGAGTTTACCATGCTCGACTGGTTCGCTGCACACCTTATTCCCACTGCTGAGATCCGGGCACAACAATTCCAGCAGGGATTGGACCCTGAAATCTAAGCTGCACTCGCTATAGGGGATTTCCAAACCCACGAGCTTGCTTTGAAGGCTGCACGACGCTATGAGGCAATTGTTCGATACATCCCAGCGGCACGAAGATGTACAAGAATCTATGGCAACACTACTAGTGGCATGGAATGAAGCTGTCACGCCCCGCTTCCCAGAGTACGCAAGATTGGGCACGTGACATAGCCAACCATGCTACCTGTGGGTAGGAAGTATCCATCCACAGTCACATTACGGTTGTAAGGATATCAAGAACAAGATAATAAGCTAATCTAATACATGTCCAAATCCATAATAACAAGAATCAATAAACAATAAGTGCGGAAGCTAATGATCCAATACAATGAATAAACAGTACGTCCCATAATGCGGGCTCACATCTGGAAATGAAATGAAATAAATAAACTAAATCCTAAGGAACTCACAGTTCAGCCTGCTGGCTGAAGTACTCCTGCTCGGTCGTCGACAATGGTACGGAATCTGGGCCATGCAAAACCCAGACGTCAGCGCGTCATGACATCAAGTATATAATGTAAACATGGTGATAAGCAATGCAAATATGAACATGAATAAAGCAGTACTAAGAAATAACAGAGCAGGGTAATGTGTAATGGTGACTAAACTGTCCTATCAGGTTTCTACTCTATAGTCTTTGAAATCAATTGATGAATCGTCGATGTAACTCAATAGTATCCCGTGCGTGCCCGGGACCACGGTCAAAACCCTCGGGGCTGAATCCGAGACGTGCCGCTAAGCAGTAAAAGGTAGTAGGATGGACGAGTGATGTCAGCATCAACACTCCGGAGCTGGCCAAGCCCGTAAGACTGATCAGATCAATGTATCGAACTGTTGAGTTACAAGTCGGTTTCACCTTTGATTTCCCCATACCCCCAAGCTATGTATGTCAGGTCAGGTATTCAGTAGTCAAGGACTAATGCCAACACAAAATCCGGTAAGAGTAGGTCTGTCTGGATAGACAGCAGGGATGGTCGGGTTGGTCGGCATTAGGTATGAAATCATGAAACAAGTCATGTCAGGGTACAACAGGATGAGTCGGTATGTATGTATATGTCATGTGTGGCAGGGTCAGGCCAATATGTAGTGCAAACGAGTATGTGCTCACAACAGGTATACAATCACATAATGAACAGCAGCAGGAAACAGTAAATAACAATATTATTCCATGCAAACACAGTGATGCTTTGTATTCTCTTATTAACAGGTTCAAGCACCCTTGGGTGCAACAATCACAGGGTAAAACAATATTAATGACACGAAGCAATGAAGCCATTAAAACTACAGCATACTAATAGTTACAAGGATGATCTAGCAATTTAAGCAATGACGTGCCAATTGGTTAATTAGTTAAAGTGTGGATTGATAGCATACCGATTAACTACAAGTAACTACTATAATGATTTAACGTTACGGATAATTGTAACTATCAATTCTAATCGATGTTACTAAGCCGTGTGGTTATAACAAATAATATGATGATTAAGTTTGTAGCATGTTAAAGCAAGTATTCGGATACTTGCCTCGACGGTTTCGCAAACCGGAAAGCACGGATGCGACGTCGGCAGAAACCACGAGACGGGTGTACGGACTTCGGATCGAGTCCCAACAGAGAACAATGGGATCACACGGACCAGGGTACCTCGCTGGAGCATCGGGTTCACAAGACGGCACGGTCGGATTCCGGCAAATGTCATCGGCAACAAGTTAGCAACAATGATACGATACACGCAAATAACGACCAGCGAGGGGGTTGTACCAAAAGGAAGGAGAAGGAAACTTACAGGGAGACACCAGGGGGCGACCACGGCGGGCTCGACGGCACTGGAACGCCGGCGAGGCAACGACGGCGGCTGCGAAAGCTTGAACAGCCTCGGGGTTCGCTGGAGAGGGTGTTGCGACGATTAGAAGAGGGTGGTGGTCGGCTCTGGTGGTCGAGGGGGAAAAGAGGTGGCGCGGGAGACGTCAACGAGGGTCGTCGGCGCGATTTCCGGCGACCTGGAGATGGTGCAGGGTCGGGCTCGGGTCTGAAGGTGTTCCGGCGAGGGGACGAGGAAGGTGACGACGAGGTAGTGACGAGGAGGGTGAGAGGGAGTCGCGGGAGTCGTCGGCGACGGAAGGTGGCGTCGACGGCGAGGTCTGCGGGGGTTGGAGGCGTCGTCGGGTCGGGTGCAGGCGTGGAAGAGAGCGGGAGAACGAGGGGAGGAAGGTGCGGCTAGGTCGAGGGGGTGTTGATGGCGGCGACGAGGTCACGGGGAGGTCGGCGGTGAGGTCGCGAGGGCTAGGGTTAGGGCTTCGGAGGGTTCTCGTGATGGAAGAAGATGAGTTGGGGGAGGCGGCTGCATGGGGTTATAAAAAATATAGGAGGAGAGAGAGAGGGAGATTTGAGGGAAGAGAGAGATAGAGAGAGGCGGAAAGAGAGAGAGAGATAGGATGGGGCCCACGAGAGAGAAACCCACGCCCGCGATTGGCTGGAGGGATAACAGAGAAAATTTTAAAAGATTTTAAAGGGATTTTAACAGTTAAGGTAAAAGATTCGTATAAATTTTAGTTTAAGGTATTTAATTAAAATGGGCCTTTTTGGCGCGAAATGAAACATTTCCAAATCGCGCCCGGGTTGCGCCCAAGTGTTCCAAATTCAAATTATAGGATTTTAAGCGGGTTCCAAATTTTGAAAAGAGGTGTTTAATGATTAAAATGTATGCCCCCAAGTCGGACACTTGCACGCGCGCGTAGTCGTCCAAACTTGCCCGTTTAGCCAAACGGAACGGAATCTCGACACGCGGACGCTACCACGCGACTAGTGGCGACGAGTAGGACAACATGGACATTTTAAATTTCATTTTAAGAGTTAAAATTTGTTATGTGCCAAAGTGACTTAACCGGTTAAAATTTAGCAATAAATCCCAGAAAAACAGAATAATTGGAAATGAGCAATATATAACCCTCAACTAATAATATAAATAGTATTATTGGGCTCGGGTGTTACATCATACCCAACTACAAAAAGAATTTCGTCCTCGAAATTCCAAGAATACAAGATGGCTAACTACTGGAAAAGGTGAGGGAATTTCTGTCGGATCTCGTCTTCTCGCTCCCAAGTGGATTCTCCATGCAATCGATTACCCCAAGAAACTAGCACAAGAGGGATAACCTTGTTCTTAAGAACCTTTTCTCTTCGATCCTTGATTTCAACTGGTCGCTCCTCAAAAGTCAGGTCCTCCCGTACGGTCAACTCCGAATGATCCAAGACATGAGTCTCATCACGAACATACCTCCGTAGTTGAGACACATGAAACACATCGTGAACTCCTGCTAAAGACTGTGGTAACGCCAACCGGTACGATACCTCTCCAACACGCTCCAATATCTCGAAGGGTCCAACGAATCGAGGACTAAGTTTTCCCCGACTTCCAAAGCGAATCACCCCTCTAGTCGGTGATATCTTCAGGAATACCAAATCACCCACGGCGAACTCTAGAGGTCTTCTTGACGTGTTGGCCCAACTTTTCTGTCTGTCTTGAGCTGCCTTCATATGCTTTCTGATTGTATTCACCTTCTCAACTGTCTGTACCACCAAATCTGGCCCTAGTAACCTTCGTTCACCCACATCATCCCAACAAACAGGCGAACGGCATTTACGACCATACAACGCTTCAAACGGAGCCATCTGAATAGTCGCTTGGAAGCTATTGTTGTACGAAAACTCCACCAGGTGTAGATGATCTTCCCAAGAACCTTTGAAGTCCAACATGCAAGCCCTCAACATATCTTCAAGGGTCTGGATCGTTCTCTCTGATTGTCCATCAGTCTGAGGATGATAAGCTGTGCTAAACTTCAATCGAGTCCCCAAACTTTCTTGTAAACTCCTCCAAAAGTGCGACAAGAATCGAGTGTCCCGATCGGACACGATGCTTACCGGCACTCCATGCAATCTAACAATCTCCTGCATGTATCGCTCTGCCCAAGTCTCTGTCGATTGACCAACCCGAAAAGGAATAAAGTGAGCTGCCTTGGTCAACCGATCGACAATCACCCATACAGCATTGTTGCCCTTTGGACTCCGCGGTAAAGCCGTCACGAAATCCATGGTTATATGTTCCCACTTCCACTGAGGAATCGGAAGTGGTTGCAACAAACCAGCAACCCTTTGGTGTTCAGCCTTGACTTGCTGACACACCAAGCACTTAGCCACGAAGCGAGCAATTTCCCGTTTCATACCTTCCCACCAGAAGTGCTGTCGAATATCTCGGTACATCTTTGTCCCTCCTGGATGTACAGAGTAAGCTGAACTGTGTGCCTCCTTCATGAGCTCTTCACGCACATCTCCTTTTGGCACACACACACGACTACCATATCTCAACGAACCGTCTTCGTGGATCAATAAATTGGTTCGTAGCCCGGCTTCAACCTGCTCTCGAAACCTTCGCAGTCTAGGATCCTGCGATTGTGCCGCTTTAATCTTCTCAACTAAGGACGATTGTACTTGCAACTGCATCAACTGTCCTGTAGCATGGGGTAGCACAACCTCCAAGTCAAATCTCTGAAAATCCGCAAAGATCTCCCTTTGTGCGGTCAATACCTGAATGGCTGGTAACCGACTTAGCGCATCCGGCACGACGTTAACTTTTCCCGGATGGTACTTAAGATCAAGGTCGTAGTCGGCCATCAGCTCCAACCATCTGTGTTTCCTCATGTTCAACTCCTTCTGAGTGAATACATACTTCAAACTCTTGTGATCTGTAAAGACCTCGACTCTCTCGCCCAAAAGGTAGTGTCTCCAAATCTTCAGGGCGAAGATCACGGCTGCAAGCTCCAAGTCATGAGTCGGATAATTCTTCTCATGAGTCTTCAGTTGTCTCGATGCGTAAGCGACGACTTTCCCATTCTGCATCAAAACACATCCCAATCCTTTTCCAGCTGCGTCGCTGTGAATCACCAGTCCTCCTGAATTATCCGGTACGGTCAGGATCGGGGCGGTTATCAACTTCTGCTTTAACGTCTCGAAGGCCGATGCACATCCATCCGTCCAAACAAACGGTACCTCCTTACGCGTAAGCTTGATTAACGGCTCAGCCAAACGAGCGAAGTTCTCCACAAATCTTCTGTAGTAACCGGCGAGTCCAAGAAAACTTCTTATCTCCGCAACATTCTTTGGAACAGGCCAATCCCGAACTGCTGTAATCTTCTCGGGATCGACGGCGATTCCATCGCCCGACACGACATGCCCCAGAAACTTCACTTCTTCCAGCCAGAATTCACACTTACTCATCTTCGCAAATAACTTCTCTTGTCTCAGCGTCTGCAGTGCAATCCTTAAATGCTCAGCATGCTCCTCCGGACTCTTCGAGTACGCCAGAATATCGTCAATGAATACCACGATAAACTGGTCCAAGTACGGTGAAAAGATCCTGTTCATCAAATCCATGAATGTTGTCGGCGCATTAGTCACTCCGAAAGGCGTCACTAGATACTCGAAATGTCCATATCGAGTTCGAAACGCCGTCTTGCAAATGCCTTCTGCTTTTACTCGGACCTGATGATATCCCGATCGCAAATCCAATTTCGATAATACCCTCGCGCCACTAAGCTGCTCAAAAGTTCTCCAATGCGAGGGATCGGGTACTTGTTCTTAATAGTCACCCGGTTCAATTCTCGATAATCAATGCACATCCTTCTCGTGCCATCCTTCTTCTTTACTAAAAGAACTGGAGCTCCCCAAGGTGAGTTGCTGCTTCGAATCCATCCTTTCTCGAGTAATTCACCAACTTGTTTCTTAACTTCTTCCAATTCCACCGGTGCCATCGGATAATAAGATTTTGATATTGGCGCTGCACCAGGAATAAGGTCAATCGCAAACTCCACATCCCGCTGCGGCGGTAAGCCCGAAATATCTTCAAACACATCCATAAAGTCGCGGACAACTGCCGGCTCTTCATTACTATCCACTACCATAGCCGCAAGAACACTGTTCGTCGGCCTAGCCCTAAACTCGACTGGCCCGACAGAACTGCTTCCTCCAATGAAAGTAAACTTAGGATGTCCGGGAATCTGGAAAATTACCTTCCTTGCCCTACAGTCAATGTAGGCGTGGAAAGTGCCAAGAAAATCCATCCCCAAGACAACCTCATAACTGCCCGTATCTATCACCAAGAAATCTGCAAAAAAACTCCCGTCCGCAAACAACAACTGTACAATCTCTACATTCCTTACTAGCTATGATTTTCCCATTCCCAGTGTGTATGTCCCAGAAACTAGACAGGGTCGTGCAGGTGATCGAGTGTGTAGTTATAAATTTGGATGACATAAACAGTGGGATGCACCGAAATTAAGTAATGCCAAAGCGGGAAAACCATGAACGAGTAAATTACCTGAAACCACTTCTCCCGATGCCTTAGCTTCCTCAGCTGTCAACGTGACCGCTCGAGCCTGATTAGATCCTTGATTCAACTGTCTCTGCCCTTGAAACGGTCTCTGCGGAGGCTTCTGAACATCATCTTTCGTGCGAGGCTTCGACGGACAAGCATCAACGGTGTGATCTGCCGCTCCACATCTAAAACAGAGTCCCAGCCTCATAAGACACTTCTTTCGCACGTGTCCGGGTTTATGGCAGTAGCTACAGATCACGCTCCCCTTCCGATCACCCACACTTGTTTTCTTCATTGGTGCTACGCTGCGCCTGTTCACCGGAATACTTCTACGTACAGACGTTTGGTTCAGTGCAAATGCTGGTTCCAGCTCGATTTGTTCCTTTAGTTTCTCCAGCAATCCCCTTATCACTCTACGCCTGGCGGCTAAGACCGCACGCCCTGGGTCCATCTTCAAATTCTGACCGGCCATATTCCTGGAAATCAAAGTACCCAACATTAGCATGATGATAGATTTCGAGTATAGATCAAGGCTAGAACTTCAAGATACTTAAATAGAGTACCGCATTGTAGCTATGCCGCGGTATCATAGCCGCAATTACTTAACTCCACCCAAGTCGCCTAAGTCCTAGAGATAACAAGAAATTAGGTTTTCGAGTTGACAATGCAAAGTAAGTTTGCATGTCGACATGATCCGGAAGAATGATTCAAGGATGGTAAAGCGGTCAAGGTGGCAGGACATGTTTCCTAAACACAGGTATTCTGATTCGTGTATTGGGTATAATACCCAACTACAAAAGAATCGACCCAACTAACCTATGCTCTGATACCAAAAGAACCATGTCACGCCCCGCTTCCCAGAGTACGCAAGATTGGGCACGTGACATAGCCAACCATGCTACCTGTGGGTAGGAAGTATCCATCCACAGTCACATTACGGTTGTAAGGATATCAAGAACAAGATAATAAGCTAATCTAATACATGTCCAAATCCATAATAACAAGAATCAATAAACAATAAGTACGGAAGCTAATGATCCAATACAATGAATAAACAGTACGTCCCATAATGCGGGCTCACATCTGGAAATGAAATGAAATAAATGAACTAAATCCTAAGGAACTCACAGTTCAGCCTGCTGGCTGAAGTACTCCTGCTCGGTCGTCGACAATGGTACGGAATCTGGGCCATGCAAAACCCAGACGTCAGCGCGTCATGACATCAAGTATATAATGTAAACATGGTGATAAGCAATGCAAATATGAACATGAATAAAGCAGTACTAAGAAATAACAGAGCAGGGTAATGTGCAATGGTGACTAAACTGTCCTATCAGGTTTCTACTCTATAGTCTTTAAAATCAATTGATGAATCGTCGATGTAACTCAATAGTATCCCGTGCGTGCCCGGGACCACGGTCAAAACCCTCGGGGCTGAATCCGAGACGTGCCGCTAAGCAGTAAAAGGTAGTAGGATGGACGAGTGATGTCAGCATCAACACTCCGGAGCTGGCCAAGCCCGTAAGACTGATCAGATCAATGTATCGAACTGTTGAGTTACAAGTCGGTTTCACCTTTGATTTCCCCATACCCCCAAGCTATGTATGTCAGGTCAGGTATTCAGTAGTCAAGGACTAATGCCAACACAAAATCCGGTAAGAGTAGGTCTGTCTGGATAGACAGCAGGGATGGTCAGGTTGGTCGACATTAGGCATGAAATCCTGAAACAAGTCATGTCAGGGTACAACAGGATGAGTCGGTATGCATGTATATGTCATGTGTGGCAGGGTCAGGCCAATATGTAGTGCAAACGAGTATGTGCTCACAACAGGTATACAATCACATAATGAACAGCAGCAGGAAACAGTAAATAACAATATTATTCCATGCAAACACAGTGATGCTTTGTATTCTCTTATTAACAGGTTCAAGCACCCTTGGGTGCAACAATCACAGGGTAAAACAATATTAATGACACGAAGCAATGAAGCCATTAAAACTACAGCATACTAATAGTTACAAGGATGATCTAGCAATTTAAGCAATGATGTGCCAATTGGTTAATTAGTTAAAGTGTGGATTGATAGCATACCGATTAACTACAAGTAACTACTATAATGATTTAACGTTACGGATAATTGTAACTATCAATTCTAATCGATGTTACTAAGCCGTGTGGTTATAACAAATAATATGATGATTAAGTTTGTAGCATGTTAAAGCAAGTATTCGGATACTTGCCTCGACGGTTTCGCAAACCGGAAAGCACGGATGCGACGTCGGCAGAAACCACGAGACGGGTGTACGGACTTCGGATCGAGTCCCAACAGAGAACAATGGGATCACACGGACCAGGGTACCTCGCTGGAGCATCGGGTTCACAAGACGGCACGGTCGGATTCCGGCAAATGTCATCGGCAACAAGTTAGCAACAATGATACGATACACGCAAATAACGACCAGCGAGGGGGTTGTACCAAAAGGAAGGAGAAGGAAACTTACAGGGAGACACCAGGGGGCGACCACGGCGGGCTCGACGGCACTGGAACGCCGGCGAGGCAACGACGGCGGCTGCGAAAGCTTGAACAGCCTCGGGGTTCGCTGGAGAGGGTGTTGCGACGATTAGAAGAGGGTGGTGGTCGGCTCTGGTGGTCGAGGGGGAAAAGAGGTGGCGCGGGAGACGTCGACGAGGGTCGTCGGCGCGATTTCCGGCGACCTGGAGATGGTGCAGGGTCGGGCTCGGGTCTGAAGGTGTTCCGGCGAGGGGACGAGGAAGGTGACGACGAGGTAGTGACGAGGAGGGTGAGAGGGAGTCGCGGGAGTCGTCGGCGACGGGAGGTGGCGTCGACGGCGAGGTCTGCGGGGGTTGGAGGCGTCGTCGGGTCGGGTGCAGGCGTGGAAGAGAGCGGGAGAACGAGGGGAGGAAGGTGCGGCTAGGTCGAGGGGGTGTTGATGGCGGCGACGAGGTCACGGGGAGGTCGGCGGTGAGGTCGCGAGGGCTAGGGTTAGGGCTTCGGAGGGTTCTCGTAATGGAAGAAGATGAGTTGGGGGAGGCGGCTGCATGGGGTTATAAAAAATATAGGAGGAGAGAGAGAGGGAGATTTGAGGGAAGAGAGAGATAGAGAGAGGCGGAAAGAGAGAGAGAGATAGGATGGGGCCCACGAGAGAGAATCCCACGCCCGCGATTGGCTGGAGGGATAACAGAGAAAATTTTAAAAGATTTTAAAGGGATTTTAACAGTTAAGGTAAAAGATTCGTATAAATTTTAGTTTAAGGTATTTAATTAAAATGGGCCTTTTTGGCGCGAAATGAAACATTTCCAAATCGCGCCCGGGTTGCGCCCAAGTGTTCCAAATTCAAATTATAGGATTTTAAACGGGTTCCAAATTTTGAAAAGAGGTGTTTAATGATTAAAATGCATGCCCCCAAGTCAGACACTTGCACGCGCGCGTAGTCGTCCAAACTTGCCCGTTTAGCCAAACGGAACGGAATCTCGACACGCGGACGCTACCACGCGACTAGTGGCGACGAGTAGGCCAACATGGACATTTTAAATTTCATTTTAAGAGTTAAAATTTGTTATGTGCCAAAGTGACTTAACCGGTTAAAATTTAGCAATAAATCCCAGAAAAACAGAATAATTGGAAATGAGCAATATATAACCCTCAACTAATAATATAAATAGTATTATTGGGCTCGGGTGTTACAGAAGCGAGGGGTAGTAAGGAGCGTAGTAAAGTGTTTAGTATGTCAGCAAGTGAAGGCTGAACATCATAGAACTGCTGGTCAACTTCAGCTATTACCAATCCCAGAATAGAAATGGTCGCACATTACTATGGACTTCGTGACTGCTCTCCTTCACAACACAAAAGGTAACGACGCAATTTGGATTATTGTGGATTGACTCACCAAATCGGCACACTTTATCCCATCCATAGTTGGCCAATCAACCAAGACGTTAGCAAGGAAGTACATGGAAGAGATCGTGAGATTACATGAAGTACCTGTTTGCATCATCTTCTATCGTGATACGAGATTCCGATCACAGTTTTGCCAGAGTATGCAAGCTAGCCTGGGAACGAGTCTGAATTTCAGCATGGCGTACTATCCACAAATAGACGGACAGTCCGAGCGAACAATTCAAATTCTGGAAGACATGCTGAGAGATTGTATGTTAGACTTCGGAGGTTCGTGGAAAGATCACCTACACCTTATGGAGTTTTCATATAACAAATGTTACCAGGCAAGCATTGGAATGGCACCATTCGCAGCACTTTATGGACGGAAATGCCGTTCCCCGCTGAGTAGGGACGACGTTGGAGATCGTGAACTCCTTAGACCAGAGATGATCGTGGCAACTGTGGATGTAGTTCGCACGATCAGGGAAAAGATGTGCATAGCCCAAGACCGACAGAAACATTGGGCAGATGCAAAGCATCGACACCTGGAGTTTCAACCTGGAGAGCATGTGTTCCTGAAGATATCTCCGAACAGAGGAGTGATACACTTTGGCAAGAGGGGTAAACTCAGTCCAAGGTATATCGAACCGTTCGACATACTCAAACGAGTTGGAGAAGTGGCATACCGTTTGGCATTACCACCCTTATTAAAAGTAGTGCACAACGTGTTTCACATATCCCAGCTACGACGATATGTGAGCAACCCCAACCACATACTTGATCACTCAGAGCTCACAGTACAGACCGATCTGACTTGTGAGCAGCAGCCAGTCGAGATCTTGGATCGAAAAGTGAAGACATTGCGAAACAGGGAAGTGAAGTTAGTCCAGGTGATATGGAGGAAAGATTCGCTAGGAGAATCGATTTGGGAGAGAGAAGACAATATGAGAGTTGGGTTACGGCAGCGCCCCGGCCATCAAACCGTGGCCAAATGTGGAACAATTTTTTTCTAAACTGGCGCTACCATGACCCGATGCCCGGATCTACCCTAAACCCTATACTAGCAATATGTAAAACTAGGAGTTAGATGGTTATACCTAGTTGATCCGTGTCCTTCGGTCTTGAACCATCATCCCAAGCTCCTAGAGGTTGCAGATCGAGTTTGGTTGCCGGTCTTCCTTCATCTATGATGATCCACCTGAGGAAAACGGCGCAAGCTTCAGCCTCGCCAAGCGAGGCAACCGACGCTCCAAGGTTGCTAGCAATGGAGAGTGGAGGTGTAGGAATGTGTCACTATAATTTTTCTCTCATCACAAATGCTCCAAGAGCAACCATAGAAGATGAAGTGGAGGTGAGGAAAACAAGTGACATGAACAACTAAAGAAATATGGCTAAGCCTTTTTTCTAAGTGAGAATGAGAGTGAGCAAGTCCAGAAAAGAAAATGAGCAAGGCCCATCCAAAGCAAGTGGCTTCCCCCTCTCTATCTCAATCATCCAACAAAAAATATCTCATCTCTGTTTTCAAATAAACAAATGAGAGCCATACCTCTCTACATGCCAAGTCCATGCTCATGCCAACTCACCCTCCACCTCATTTGTAAAACAAATGAATTTCCAAAAAGGAAAATCATACAAATGAGGTGTCCACTTCTAGAAGCTATTCCGTATAAATACGGAATACTTCCCGGTACACGTATCGAAATACATATACGCGTATTCGTACAAAATACGAATAGCCAAGAGAGAAAATGAATAGTGAAAAATAATACGAGAATACATATATATAAATACATATATATAAATTATTAAATCAAAACCTGATTTAATAATCCGGCTTAATCCTAAACCGTTAGTATTATCAACCGTCCGATTAAAATCTGTGCAGCCTGTACACATATTTAATCGAACACCTGTATGTACCAACATATGTCATCTACACCATATCGCATGAACCGTGAAAACCCTTTGTGTGGGACTCTAAAGACTCGTCAATACGCTGGCAGTGGGTTTAACTATAAGCATGTCAGCGATACTAGCTGTACGTAATGGCTACCCGGGTATTGAGTGAAAGGAAGGCCGACAAGCAAACTCATCCAAACCCCTACTGATCATGACAGTGACAATATCCGTACAGTCCGGTCTGTTCGTCTAAGAGTATCGCATATCGAGACTAGGGGTGGATAAAGTCAGACCCCAAATAACGCGATAATTCGTATCGGTATGTAATGCATCACCACTTGAGAAACTATCGATCCTGGATCGGTAATTCTTGTCACGCACCGCTTTTCAGAGTACGCTAAGATAGGCACGTGACATAGCCAACCATGCTACCTGTGGATAGGAAATATCCTTCCACAGTCACATTACGGCTGTAGAGATATCAAGAACAAAAATAAACTATCTAATACATGTCCATAAGCCAGAATAAAATGAGTCAAGAATAAAATAATGCGGAAGCAAAAGATCCAATACAAGAATAAACCGGAATGTACGTCCCATAATGGGGGCTCACATCGGGAATGAAAAATACCGAAAGTAAATTGAACTAACTACTAACAAGTCCTCACTGCTCAGCCTGCTGACTGAAATACTCCTGCTCGGCCTGCAGCAAAGGTACAGAATCTGGGCCATGCAAAACTCAGACGGCAGTGCGTCATAACATCAAGCAATTCTATAAACAGGGGTAACAAGACATGCATGTATGAGCATGAACGGTAAAACAGGTAAAACAACGATATAAATAAGACAGTGAAGGATAGTGGGCAGTGAGCAATCTAAACTGGTCTACTGTGTTAACTACTCTCGAGTCTTTGAAATCAATTTGATGAATCATCGATGTAACTCAATAGTATCTTGTGCATACCCGGGACCACGGTCAAGATTCTCGGGCTGGAACCGAGACATGCCGCTAGGCACTAAAACAGGAAATATGTATAGATGAATGATATCAGCAGCATCATCCCAAGGCTGACCTAGCCTCTAAAACTGATCAGTATAAGCAAATGAACTGTCGAGTTACAAGTCAGGTTCCATCATTGATTTCCCCATACCCCCAAGTTATATGTTTAAGTCAGGTATTAATAGTCTGAAGCTAATGCCAACACAGTATCAAGCAGGTACAGGTTTGTCTAGATAGACAACAGGAAATGTCCGTAGGGACAACATGTCAAGGCTATTGGCATTAGTAACAAGATCAGGTAACAGGTCAAGATATGGTACATCAGGTCAGGTCAAGTAGTGTAAATAAATCCAATCATGTCAAGAAGTGCACGGTATCAAGTCATATCAAGTAGTAGGTGTATCAAGTCATGTCAGGGGTGCACAAAATGTCACGTGGGTGCTCATAATCAAAACTAAAATAAGCAGGGGTATACAAAACAAGTATGGGGTACTAATGGAACAATAAAAATGGAACATTGTAATGTGGTATGCGAACAGGTATAAATTCAGACACATGTATGCACAGTTATCGATTAGGGTTAAGATTATAGTTCCAACATTAATTAAAATACACTTTATCAAATATGGAATGTTAATATTACAATATTATATATTCAAGTGATGTATGGATGTAATAATATGTATATTAGACGGTATGGATGCAAATAGGTATCCGAAAGTTACAAACTATTTAAAATGGTACTATGGGCTGTGCAAATAAGTATTATGTGATTCAAATATGGATATGGGTACTGTATATCGTAATCTAACATGCAATAAGATATGTTTTCAAGTTCTAGATCTAAAATGATATAAATGGAACATCGAAATGTTAAAATGGAACATGTGGTATTAGATTTAAACTACCGGTTTAATATGCATTTAAATAAGTATGTAATAAATAAAATAGCATGTAGCAAGTTTTACTTGCCTAGATGGATCAAGAAACGGGTGTACGGAACGTCTTACGTCGGCGGAAAAAGTCGCGACGCGCGCACGGTACACGGAACGGATCCAAACAACGCACAATGTGATCACACGGGTCAGGTACACTCACTGGGTCGTCGGGATCGTCGACGGCACGACTGGGTTCCGGCGATCTAAAAGGCAGCGAACATTTTCATGAAAGAAATGCATGGAAGGAAAGAAAAGAAAGAATGGAAGGAGGAAGGAGAAGAGTGAGAAGAGGAAGCTCACTGTGGTCTGCGGAGAGGGTCGTGAGGGTGTCAACGACGTCGATGGAGCTCCGGAGAGGTAACTGCAAAGAACAGAGGCTTTTAAAAAGAAACAAAATGAAGGAAAGGAAGAAAGAAAGAAAGAAGAAGGAAGAAGGGGGTGCTAAGCTCACCGTTGCGTCGGATCTGGGACGATGGACGACGACGAGATCACTCCGGTGATCGTCGCGGTGAAGCGATGTGCAAGGGCTCGGGCTGTTCCCGGGTGCGTGTGCAGGGCTCGGGAAAGAGAAGAGATGGAGGCGGAGGCGATGAGGGTGAGGAGGCGACGAGGTCGGGAAGGCGACGTCAGTGTTTTGGGCGACGACGAGGTGGAGGTAGGCGGCTAGGGTTTCGCGGTTATGGGTTCGTTAAAAAAAAGGAGGAAGAAATATATATATATAGAGAGAGAGATAGGTATAGCGAGAGGAGAGAGAGAGAGATTCTGAGAGAGAGAGGAGAGAGGAAAGAGATCGAGAGGAGAGAGAGAGGGTTAGGTGAACAGTAAGGAGAGATAAAATTGTTTTTATATGAAAGAGAGAGAAAGAGATAGCGGTGAAGGAGAGAGAGAGGAAGAGAGAGAAAGAGAAAAGGAAAGAAGAGAGGGGGGATTTTAGTGGGGCCCGGCGCAATGAAAAAAAAATTTGATTGGCTCACGATGTGGGCCCCAGGGGGAAAAGAGAGAGCTGAGGAAAAGCTGTAGCAGTTGGGGAAAAGATTTAGAAAAATTTAAAAGGGATTTAGTGGTTAGACTGAGTTAGGATTTTGTATTTTATTTTAAATTTAAAAAGATTTGTATTAAAAATTTAATAGTTATCGAGATTTTAAAGATAAAATTAAAATAAAATATTAAATAAATTTGAATTTAGGCGGGATACAAAAATATTCCAAAATGCGCCTGGGTCGGGTCCAAAATTTTAGATTTAAAATACGAAAATTATATGCTACTTCCAAATTTTAAAATCAATGATTAGATAATGAAAATGCATACCCCCAAGAACGGATGCACGTACGTGCGCGTAGCTATCCAAACACGTCCGTTTCACTGAACGGGACGTGAACAAGATGCACAGACGCTACCACGGGGCTAGGGTATTATGCAGGCTATGAAATGCAATTTTAATTTATTATACATGACCAAAAATTTTATATGTAAAATATGCAATGCTAAATGAAATGCCAGTATGCAGTTCACATTAAATGCACGTGTCTATTTAACAAGTCAGGGTAGTCTATAAATATGAATCAACAAGTTCAAAAAAGCGGGTCAGGTCGAATGCAAAGTAAATGTAAAATACCGTTCGCACCCAAATACGATAAATCAATAAAATACCACAGATAAATAAATACGGAAGCATAATTGGTATAACTGAACTCGGTTGTTACAATTCTCGTCTACCCCAGCCGAGGATTTCTGATGATGGCCATCCGTGCACAACGCGACATCAACCCCCAATACCGGGAGAGACGAATCCCCGATGATCCGCTCACTGCCTCCATGTAGCTCGGGACTGTACCCAACTAAAACTTATTTGCATGACTCCTTTGAGTCATGGTAGGGTAGTAATCAAAGTACAGTGAGAACTCACACGAGATAAATGACGATCTCAGGTCGATAGACTAATCGTACACATGTCACTTGGGGACTGCTATCTGACAATAGCTATAATACCAACTAGCAGATTCCCGGCGAGTCCGTATGGTGTACTCATAACCCAATGAGCACCTGTATACTGTCTTAGGTGAACAACTGACACCAATGGCTTGTGAAACCGGCCACCGCCCCTCGTCAGGGTCTGGATAAGTATACACTAGTCCAATCTGGAGTATCGATACCCAGTCTCGAAACTCCCACGACTAGGGACATTTAAGGATGTGCTTATAGACCCCCAGCTCCCACGTATATGATCGCCATCATAATGCTGGTAGTCAAGCAAGAATCCTATGGGCTCTATCAACATGTACATGATGATAAAGACAAACCAGATAGCATACTATCATCTTGAGTAAGACTGTTCCACCGATATAGGTCCTTCCTCAATCATCGCAGTCGCCTACCTGCGACTATGATAATTGCCTTGAGGGCACTATAGCCAACAATCTCCCACTTGCACTTAAGGATAATTATTGCGGTGTCGCATACTCACAGCTCGTGTGATACCGAACACTCAACTTCTCTACTAATCAGTTTCGCAAAGCTCGTTTGTGAAACTATTATGTTCGAGAAATAGCCTCAGTGGTGGATCCGCTCCAATGTTTCTTTCTGTATCTCTCTATATCTTAACTTCGTGGAGAAAGACTATCTTCCGAAATGAGCAATACCTATCTTAGAATTTGTTTGGATATCTGATGAGACCCAGTTCACAAATGAACTCCAAATCCAACAAACTTCTTAGATTGTATCATGCACTGAATTTAATTAGTATCCTGTGCCATGCCTTCCTCGGTATCCTTTTGGACCACCTGTCCAACATACTGCCCCTCAAAAGAGGGAAGAACTATAACTCTGACAGTCACTCTGTCATCCAGGTCACCTTGGAAGCATAAAATGATAACCGCCTCCTGAAGGAGGTTGTCGTTACCATGTACCAAGAACATACACTTATGTTCATAACTACTTCCCACCATTTCTCCAAGATTGGATTAATGTATATGCTTATTGCAGCCAGTACAAAAGTAATATCTGGTGTGGTACTAGACATTTCATGATTAACTCAATTGCCTAAGCAAGTGATATGCTAATCATGCAAATCCCTCTCCTCATCAGTCTGAAAGACATCTTTTTAGAGAGGGTGACTCCATCACCTGCGAATACACCACCACGCCAGGAGTCGTCCATTCTAAAACACTTTAGAATAGTGTCAAGTGCCCAGATTGTGACACTACCCAAATCTAGATCTAAAACCATAGATCTAGTAACCAGAAACACTGATATTTATCCAGATCTTATATGGAGAAACACCTTGTGACAATCACGGTAAAACGATCGTAGTATAGGAAGATCTCTCCCTATCTAGTGCATGTCATCCAAATACCTGGACATCACTCTTTACTACCTTCTTACCATATCCATCTCCTATTCTGATGAAGTCAAAGACTATGACTGTCACATCAAAATTAGATGATCTATTTCTGCTATACCTGCTTTAGTCTATAGATAGACATAAGCTACTTGCCCATTATGCTTCCGCTGCTCCCACTGACTACAACAACCCTCTGCCAGAGTCATATACACATGCACTTCTAAAGCTAGTTTAGAACGACGCTATACTCATCCTCCTGCCGGGTCTTATAGTCTAGAACAGCAGTAATGGCAAGTCTGGGTAAACAAGAACCTCCCTGTCACCGTCTCCGAGAAGACCGAAGTCCCTCTCGGGTACCTGAGGTTACCCACCAAATCTGTGGAGTGGCTAATGGAATGTCAAATCCAATTGAATCCTTAGGTTCTATTAAATTTTCAGTAATCGTTTGTGGTTCTGGAATCTCTTCCAGTTCTACCATACTCCTACTAATGTTTTCTGAAAAGAATCTATTTTACTAAAACTGGTGGCGAGTCAAGAACAATACAACTATTGATCTTCCTTATGGTAGAAAATTAACCCTCATCAAAACCCGGGATAACCCACAAACTGCCATTATTGAAACGTGCCTTGAGTTTATCCGGTTTCTGGTTTTAAGCATCAGCCGGACAACTCCCTATACTTTAACATCGTTAAGATATAAATTGATTCTATATGTATTCAATATAGAAACAAAAGCACTAATTTAATTGGAACCAGATTAAAAATCATGCAGCCGTCTCCAGTGTATATCAACCAAATGGAAAGAGGCCAATCAGCATTACTCATCTAGGAGCGCATCCATATATGAGTAACCCGAAAGAGAATTAAGTTTTCAAAACCATTACTATCAACGGAATACCAAACACAAGTATCTACATCTTCGACTATCTCGAAGGATCCAAATACTTCCAACAAATGGTTCTCTATTTTATTCTTATACCTATAACTTCTCAATATCTGGACCTTGCGGAAGATCCTTTCGGTTGGCTAGAATCCGTTTCATTGAAATGCTTGTCTAGAACTGGAGAAGTCATGAGTAAACAGAATATAGTACGAGTACCAACCCCATTTTCCTAATTGACATTGGACAACATACAATACTTTGTATAAGTCCCCTGAGTTCAATTATTCAAAGCTTGTGCGTCGTAGGTTGAAAACTGTGCTGTGGTTAAGAAGAATTACATCGCTGTTGAATGCACCTTACCTAACCATCAACTGATATAGGTAAATGTCACAGACATAATTTCAAAAAGTTATATCTCACTTTATAAAATAAACGTACAGATATATCAGTTTGAAATTGTTGTATAACAACGGATATTCAAAACCAAATATTTGCCGTCAGGCAAATCCCAGGTGATTTCCTCAAATATCACCAATTACAACGAATTCCGATATTATGAGGATCTAATCACCCAATTCCAAATATCTTGTAGGGTTAGCTTAGCACCTTGTGAAGGTTTTGGCAAGCATCAATCATGCTACTTTAAAATTTTTAGGGTGCTAAACAAACCCTAACCAAGATCTTAACTAGAAACTTAGGATTAAACATAAAATGTAAACTCTTTACATCTGAGTGAACAAGAAATACAACCTTTGTAGACCGGTCCTTCACTTCAATAGCTCCGTGTAGTTGTCCCTTCGCTGCGATCACGAACTTCCGAACTCTAGAGAGGCTCCCATGAAGAAACGAACAAGCTTGCTTCGAAGTCTTCGAGGTCGAAGATGATCTACGTCGAGGAGACACTAGCTCATGCTATCTCTTCACTAATTGTGTAGATTAGTAAAGCAAACACCCTAAACTAAATGGCTAATAGTAGAGGATAATAAATTAGGAATATTGCTCACTTTAGATTTGGTTTTCTCACAATCTATCACCACTTTGTCAAAAGCTAGAAAGCTTAAAATGAGGAAGAAGAAGATGAAACTCAAGTGATGAAAGAATGAATCCATTAAGGTTAAAAATGCAACCATGGGTGAGTATATCATATATCTAACCCTTGTAGAGAGTTAACCATTGTGTATGGTTAATGGTTGGGTTGATAAATATCTTAAGGAAAACAAAAGAGTGGATTAAGTCAATGGTTATCTTAAAGCTTCTCCAAGCTTCCAACCATCAAAATATCTCCACTAATTTGTAATTACTTAAGAATAAATATTAACCCTAACATTAACCCTAACATGGTGTTAGTCTCATACATGTTGCATGTGTAACCTAGCATGACACAACAATATATATCATATATATATATATATATATATATATATATATATTATGCATAAAGAATACAATTAATATATATCACATATATATCAATGTATCAAAAAGTGAGAGTAGAAATCTTAAGTGAGCTAATATTAGTTAATGTAATTTAATATATCAAATATATAATTATACATTAAACTAATATATCAACTCTTGATTTAATAATCCGGCTATATGACATATAACCGACTAATATCAAATGAATCATCTTATCGAATCAACACTTGATCCGATAACCCGGCTATATCACATATACCCGACCGATATTTCATATCGCGAGAATAGAATACGGTATCACACACTCGTATCAATCTCGGTCCCGCACATATCACATATGTGCTCCTACTCCGTTTCGCATGAACCAGGAAACTTCTGTGTAGGACTTTAATGATTCGTCAATACGCAAGCAGTAGGTAATGATCATATCAAACACCCACAAGCCGCAAGCGGTCTGCTAAACGTAACGGCCACCCGGGTATTGAGCGATCGGAAGATCAAAAAGCAAGCCTGCTATAACTCCTGTGAATCCAATCAGTAACACTACCGTACAGTCCGGTCTCTTCGTCTAATACGTCGCATATCACAGCCTGGTGGTGGTATAACGTCAGACCCCAATAGCCTGATAATTCATGCCGATACAAGGTCCATAATGGTTCGAGAAACTACTGGTAACACTTACCAGTAAATCTCAGCAACCTTGGTCAGGGATTTCCTGTTATGGCCAATCGAGCATAGCGCAACATCAACTCCCTATACCGGAAGAGACGAAACCCCTCCTATCGCTCATTGCCTCCATGTGACTCGGGACTATTCCCAAAAGCAACCGTTTTGCACGATCTCTTAACCGTGGTTGGTGGAAATCAAAGCACAGTGGGAATCACACAAAACTCTATGACGATCTCGGGTCTACAGACTAACCTATACCAGTGTCACCAGAGAACTGCTATCCGACGATAGGTATAATACCATCTAGGAGTTCTCGGCGAGTCCGTCCAGTGTACCCAGTCTCCACTGAGCACCCGTATTCCTTCTCTGATGTCAAACACCAATGGATATATGATCATCCATCGCCCATCATATGGGTCAAGAAGCACATACGCTAGTCTACTCTGGAGTATCGATGCCATGTCTCGATACTCCTATGACTAGGAACATTTGAAGGATGTACTTATCGACTATCCTGTCCCCACTAGTATGATCTGCATCATAATCCTGGTAGTCAAGTACTGATTCTAAGCGCTTTATCAATATGTGATAACAAAACAGTATTTGTTTACATATTAAAATAAAGTGCAACCAGATAGCATACTATCATGTCGAGCAAGAAAGTCCTTCTTATATATATCCAAGTATCAACTACAATATACAGTAATGGCCTCTAGGGCATACATATAACTAACAATCTCCCACTTGTACTAAGGCCATCTGTTATAATATCCAATACCCAACAATATGCCAGAGGTTGTAGTATCACATACTCAACCATTGTAGAGAAGTCTCTCTAGGGGTAAGGCCTTTGTGAGTGGATCCGCTGTGTCAACCTTCTGGTCTACTCTCTTAATCCCGATCCCTTGAAGATCAACCATCTTCCTGATCAGGTGATACATACCTCAGAATATATCTGGAACGCTGATGGGACTTGCGTTCCTAGGCCAAAGTCACAACTCCATTGTTGTCACAATAACAGTTAATGGACACTCAATGGTAGGAACCTTGTTCATCTCATGAACAATAAATGTCCAGACAACCACTTTGGTAGTATCATTGGTAGCAATATATTCAGCCTTTATCGTCTAGTATGTTACGGTATCTAGCTTGGAACTCTTCCAACATACCGTCCCTCCCTTGAGGGTAAAGACAATGCCTATGACTGACTCTCAGTCTAACTTATTACTCTGGAAGCTGGAACCAAGAACTTTCTTTTAGTGCTTCTCAAGTACTTAAGAATGTCTTCCATAGCTATCCAGTGATTCTCCCAAGATCCGTTTGATTCCTGATCACTACACCTAGTGATTCATCCACATCTGGTCTGGTATATAACATCGCATACTCTGATAGAGCCTACTGCCGAAGCATAGGTTATCCTTTGCATGCGAGCTCCCTCCAAATCAGTATTAAAGAGAGTGATCCATGAGTGAGTGGAAGAAGCATCACGCTTAGAATCTTCCATACTAAACCTCTTTAGTATGGTGTTTATGTACCTGGATTTGGGACACTCCCAACATCCACATATATCTATCATCATAGATCATTATCCACAAGATGTAGCAGGCATCATCCAGATCTTCTATTGAGAATCCTCGTGATAAGAGGAGCTTGACCGAGTGTAGCATAGGAAACCATTTCCTACCAAGAGTATGTCATCTACGTATAATACGTGGAAGACAAGCTTACTCTCTACAACCTTCTTGTATATACAAGGTTCATCTACCATTTTGATAAAATCAAACTCTTTGACTATTACATCAAAACAGACGTTCCAACTGCATGAACCCCGTTAGGCCATCATCTCATGATGCAATCCTCGCTCCCACTGTTACTGAGAAGATCGTGGTATCTCTCGAGTGGATGAGGAACCCTACCAGATTCGCGGAGAGGCTGTGGTTCGTCGGAAACTATTGAATCCTTTGGTTTTACCAAATCATCAGCTGTTAGTTTGTCTAGCTGGAACTCCTTCCAGTTCTACGTCATAACCACTTAATTTCTTCACAAGAAATTCCTTTTCTAAAAAGGTGGCATGCTGATAAACAAAATACCTTTTGCTCCTCAGTTAGGTAGAAGATACTCCCTTACTAATGTTTTGGATATCACGACAAACTCACACAACTGATCTTGCCTCAATCTTGTCCGGATTTTGCTTTTAAACATAGGACGGACAACCCCATATCTTAACTCGTTTAAGACATGGTCTCTTCCCATTCTATATTTCATATGGAGTGGTAGGCTCTGATTTGGATGGAACCCCATTCAATAGGTATGCAGCTTATTAAGTGCATAACACCAAAAAGGAAACACGTAACTCAGGAATACTCATCATAGAGTGCGCCATATCTCATAGGGTGTGATACTTCGGCCCCGATACACCGTTGTACTGTGGTGTATACGAAGGAGTAAGCTGAGAGAGAGAATCACATTCTCCTTCTAAAAACTCCAGGAACTCCATGCGCAAGTATTCGCCTCCTCGATCACATCGTAGGATTTTAATACTTCTACCCATTTTGGTTCTCAAAAGAACCAACCTTGGCATTTGTAGACATAAGACCGTATACATCATCATGTATCCGTACCCAAGAGTTCAATAACTCTTTCTCTGTTTCCAGTAAATGGAGTATTGGTCATTTTACCTTTGAGACAAGACCGACAAGTATCATAAGATGAAAATTCGAACAACTTCTTATATTCATCTTTATGTAACTTAGCTGGTCGTGTCGCATTGATATGACCTAGTCTACAATACCTCAAGAAGGATTTGTTCATTTCTGAACTGTTGCTCTTGTGTGTGTTCTAGATACTTTGAACTGTGGTTTGATTTAGAACGTATATGCTATTATATAACGTGCCTGATCGAATCAACTCTTGATTCAGGAAAATGTTCACAACATTGTCCTCCAATACCGAATTATATTCTTCTTTAACTGAATAAAGAAACTGATATAATGTTGTATATCAGGTTCGGTATGTAATAACATACGTTCAGAATCAATGTATTTAATTTAAGGTGATATATGCCAACTGATTTGGCTGCAACAATTGCACCATTCTCTAACACTTAGAGACATATCACCCATTCTCAGTTCTCTACCTTTCTGTAGCCCATGTAACATATTACATACGCGGGATCCTGATCCGGTATCACATACCCAGGACGTAGAGAATACTAAGAAACAGTTCTCGGTAATAAGGACACCCGAAGAATATGCATCAACATGCACTTTCTTCGATTGGGTGGCATGCGAATCCGGATATTCTCCTATTTCCTGCTCGGACTTATAATAATTATAAGATAGAGCGGAACCAACGTTCCGTAGCTCAGTATAATAAGTAGGTTTGGTCAATACATCCATATTATTATCTTGATTAAGGCGTGACATAGTCGCTACTAGGAGAGGGAGAGAGAAGAAAACACTCTGTGTGCGCTTTTTGCAAGATTAGATTGGTTATTATTTTATCTAATCAGGATGACTCCCACTGTTTTAGTCAAATCTTCCTTCAAACCCTAAAAGGTAAGACTAGCTGGGATTAATTACACCCTACAAATTCGCCAATCTTTCGGCCAGGCCAGTATCGGTACTTTGAGGGAGGTTCCCCGTGCTTTCGCACGGACCTAATTAAAATAAACCTCGTTTTCCCAGGGGCGTAACCCCGTTAACACCTTTCTAGACACCTACTTGATCGGCTAATTGTAATGTGTAAAACTCTCTCAGGAGTAACTCTTACTCACAGTGGGTATCGGGATCCAACTATCTCATAGAAGGTATGCAATCTCATTGCAAATTTCAACACTTGAAATTCCCGATAATGTTTTGCCCCGAGCGATCTATGACCTTGACAAGGTCAACAAGCCATAGAGCACAAGTCAAGTTCAACCCGTCATTTTCCGATTGAATTAAACCTACCCGCATGACCCTTGACAAGGTCAACAAGACCGCACGACTACCCTAATCCAATCGCATCATATGCTTTGCAGATAAGCACTAATCAGCTACCGCACACTACGCCTTGACAAGGTCAACAAACGCAGCACGAATACTAAATACTACTTATCTGAAATGACGGAGGGCTACGACAGATTTTTAAGAAAACCCTTTGCGTGATGAACTTGATATCGTTGTAAAATCGAGCGATTTTGAAAAAGAGTGTTTTTGAAGCTTTTACTAGTTTTGCTAAAGAGGTCACTCCCGGTGAAGGGATCTCGGCTCTTTCCTCATCGAATAAGGTGCAGGATATTTCACAAATACCACTATGCAAAGCAAAAACTATAGAAGCAATCAAAAGACAAACCGTGTTTGTAGCATCTGCTAGTTTCGCTAAAAAGGTCACTTCCGGTGAAGGGATCTCGGCTCTTTTCTTATCGAATAAGGTGCTGGATATTCTACAAGGAATACCGCTATGCAAAGCAAGAACTAGAGCTATCAGTTTTTAAACAAGTTTCTACAACATATTTAGGTTTCTTTTGTTTCATTAATCTCATTAATGAAGTCCCATTTATATATGCTTCCCAAGCATCACATAAGAAACGAAAACAATAATATTAATTATATCTAATATATATAATATAGGCATTCGTCTCAGAACATATAAAATGATCACATCACAGAATATCAGCAGCAGAAGAATCACATATGAAATATTGGATATACTAAGAATTCCGTGTTTTAAGTTAATCCAGTATAAAACACGGATTCCACGGTCGCGATGAATAGCCAAACCCACATTCCTAGACCCCTACGAGAGCGGCAAGCAACCCTACCAATTCTAGAGTTAGGAGACCCGATCTCGACTTCTCGAGATGGTCTCCCACTGTATCCTAGAACCCGGTTACTTGTGCTTCCCGCCTTGGGTCTATTCTAATACGGAAAAGTAAATAATATACATCAATGGTGACATCATCCTCAACCCAGAAGTGCCCCAATAAAATAATATTACATACAAGCTTTTACATGAATGAAAATGAAAAACTCTCATCTCACATGAAAACCCCCGGCTATTCAAAACACGACGATCCGATATAACATATCACAACAACACATAACATCGCATATCATCAACGTAAGTAAATATGCGTATCCCAATTGTCGTTGATGTATAGCAACGAAACCGGCGATACACCACATATTACACTTACGGTCACAGAAAAGAAAATGTAAAACTACAACAGTTGGAATCCACAATCATTTTAGACATCTTAAATCCGAAATATCACATACTTCGCATTTCATGCCTAACTATATGAATTCCACATATTGTATCACATTCCAGATAAATAGACAATATTAAACTTTCCGATCGAATAAACAAACACTCAAGATTTCCCAAATAGCTCAACACTTGAGCGGAGTTCAAAAAGTCCCAGAACATGTCACAGCCGCTATGAACCAGCCGTAGAAGGGTCAAACCAACGCCTCACATGTGGCAACGCTAAACTACCACAAACCATATGGTTCAGTGGCGATTTTGGCGGTCACATAATCGAGTTAAGGGTATGTTCTTCTAGAGGATCCACAAATTCGCTTGCATGATTTTCTGAAAGTTTTAAACTCAGGAAAAATCCAACACTTGAAAGTTTTCCGACAGGGGAAAAAGTGAGTTATTGATATCCGTTCGAACCTTTTAACACGTTCTAAATTACCCGGAAAAACTTAAACGAAGTTAAACTTTCCGATCGAATCAACGAGTTCCCAATATTTCCCAGAAAGCTCAATACTTGAGTAGAATTAAAAATTTCCAGAAGCATGAAAAAGTACCCAGAAATAAACCCGTGAAGTATTAGCCACTAACTCCCAAAGTTGGCTGCGGAACCGCCGCCAAACGCATGGTTTGGCCGCGGTTCCACGGTCCCTTGAGTGAGTTATGACTTCGTACTTCACAGTAATCCTTAGAATTCCCTGCATGATTTTCTGAGTATTTTTAATATGAAAAATTTCAACTTTTGAAATTTTTTCCAGAAAGTGGGATTTATCGGGGTTTCGGAGTTCGATCGGACTTTAAACTTCGTCTAGACAACGCCTAATGCTCTAGCTTGGCTCTGATACCACTGTAGGGTTATCTTAGCACCTTGTGAAGGTTTTGGCAAGTATCGATTATGCTACTTTAAAAATTTTAGGGTGCTAAACAAACCCTAACCAAGATCTTAACTAGAAACTTAGGATTAAACATAAAATGTAAACTCTTTACATCTAAGTGAACAAGAAATACAACCTTTGTAGACCGGTCCTTCACTTCAATAGCTCCGTGTAGTTGTCCCTTCGCTGCGATCACGAACTTCCGAACTCTAGAGAGGCTCCCATGAAGAAACGAACAAGCTTGCTTCGAAGTCTTCGAGGTCGAAGATGATCTACGTCGAGGAGACACTAGCTCATGCTATCTCTTCACTAATTGTGTAGATTAGTAAAGCAAACACCCTAAACTAAATGGTTAATAGTAGAGGATAATAAATTAGGAATATTGCTCACTTTAGATTTGGTTTTCTCACAATCTATCACCACTTTGTCAAAAGCTAGAAAGCTTAAAATGGGGAAGAAGAAGATGAAACTCAAGTGATGAAAGAATGAATCCATTAAGGTTAAAAATGCAACCATGGGTGAGTATATCATATATCTAACCCTTGTAGAGAGTTAACCATTGTGTATGGTTAATGGTTGGGTTGATAAATATCTTAAGGAAAACAAAAGAGTGGATTAAGTCAATGGTTATCTTAAAACTTCTCCAAGCTTCCAACCATCAAAATATCTCCACTAATTTGTAATTACTTAATAATAAATATTAACCCTAACATTAACCCTAACATGGTGTTAGTCTCAGACATGTTGCATGTGTAACCTATCATGATACAACAATATATATCATATATATATATATATATATATATATATATATATATATATATATATATTATGCATAAAGAATATAATTAATATGTATCACATATATATCAATGAATCAAAAAGTGAGAATAGAAATCTTAAGTGAGCTAATATTAGTTAATGTAATTTAATATATCAAATATATAATTATACATTAAACTATTAAATCAACTCTTGATTTAATAATCCGGCTATATGACATATAACCGACTAATATCAAATGAATCATCTTATCGAATCAACACTTGATCCGATAACCCATCTATATCACATATACCCGACCGATATTTCATATCGCGAGAATAGAATACGGTATCACATACTCGTATCAATCTCGGTCCCGCACATATCACATATGTGATCCTACTCCGTTTCGCATGAACCAGGAAATCTCTGTGTATGACTCTAAAGACTCGTCAATACGCCGGCGGTAGGTCATGATCATATCAAAAACCCCACAAGCCGCAAGCGGCCTGCTAAACGTAACGGCCACCCGGGTATTGAGCGATCAGAAGATCAACAAGCAAGCCTGCTATAACTCCTGAGAATCCAATCAGTAACACTACCGTACAGTCCGGTCTCTTCGTCTAATATGTCTCATATCACAGCATGGGGGTGGTATAACGTCAGACCCCAATAGCCTGATAAGTCATGCCGATACAAGGTGTCACGCTCCGCTTCCCAGTGTACGGCGAAGGGGACGCGACGAGGCCGGCTACGTATATACTCAGAAGTACATACGCTAAGCGTATCTAAGCAATATAAAATAAATACACAAGAGACAAGAAATAAAAAGAACAACAACTTTTATTTATTAACATCCTTTGTACAATGCATGAAAGGAAATACAACTGAAATAAAAAGATGCCTAAACAGTGGCATAACAGGAAATGAAAAGTACAGAAAGGAAAAGTGTATAATGAAAATACAGTGCAGGGTCTTCTGTAAACTGCTCCAAGTCTTCTTACGATGGCTCGATCTCCGCCGGGTTCAAACCACCTGACGACATTCAAAGAAGAAAGAAATAGAATGTCGTCAGCGAACAGGTCGCTCGGTAAGTCCCAAATATAGGGGAGAAATAGACAAAGAGTAGGAGGGAGAGAGAGTAGCTTTTAATGTTGTATTATATTGTTGTAATGTTGTATTAACGTTGTTGTTTGTAGCTTGGTACAGAAAAATGCCAGTGTATACGAGAGGGGTCTCTATATGCCAGAGACCAGGGCAAACGGAATATAGAGTTCAAGGCTCCGTTAGAAGGCCCGGAACAACGGCAATTGGATTCATGTTAGGTGTCTTAAATCTGACTGTCTCGTGCCACTTTTAACATGTTCCATACCAATCTACCCCTTAAACCCCGCGATGTCTTGTTTGTATTGTTATCTTGTAAATTGTATTGATTGTAAGATTGATTGACTGACTGACCGAAACCATGATATCAGGAAACGGTTGTAACCGTAGAGTCATGTAAATGGAATACTGAGAATCATGTAAAAGGAATATATATCCATAGTTCGGTTCAGTCAAATTGTATAAATCGATAATTGTATTCATGGATTCATGTGTTCATTTTGAATTGGAATCTTGTCGTTTATAGATTGACTTGAATCATATTCAAGTTAGATTAATCAGACTCAAACCCGAGTCAGACAATCAGAAATGTGAATCAAAGTCTTATAATTGCTAGGGTCCTTAGGATAATTTATAAAACTTGAGGGGGTTTTATGTAAAAATACTTTTATATACTTTTCAAAATACACCTCAAGTATTTATTGTTCGTCTTTAGAGTTGTAATGAGGGTGGATTATATGTTGTGACATTTCTATTGAAAATATCCTAGTTTTATAAATAAGGGTATTTATCTGTAATATTGATTATTTGAAGTTCATGGTATTTTAGTGTAAAATTTATTATTGTGATTTTTAGAAAAAGGTGGAAATTTTATATTATAATAAAATAGGTATTTAAATGATAAATATACATATGTTTATACAAAAATAATTTTAATAAATATTTTATATTTCAAAAATCTCATTTTCTTAAGATGTCGTATTTTAAACCTTTCGAGTCTGAATGCTCCTTGCGGAGGTCTGAAACTCGCACTACTAAGACCGAGGGTGCACGATAAACCATACTATCCTTAACGGGTTCCCCAAAGGTGGGTTGTAGTGGCGCTTTGCAAAGATTATAAAATACTAATCCTTTAGAAAACGGTTTTATAAAGTAAAAGGTATTTATTTGCAAAGTGTAATTTCCGTATTTTAGATTCTAGGGTTTCCTAAGCCAACTAGCCTATTTCTAAATGGTCTAAACGACAAGTAGTTAGAAGGCTTAAATCTCCTCTTCACCGCCAATTGTGGTCAGGTAAGTACAAGTGAGGAAGGAGGGATCCGCTCACGAATCGTGAGACGGGCCTTTTAAAGTTACCTAAGCTCACTTGCCTAGCCTAGACACCACAAAGTCAGGTTTAGATAAACGATCGATGTCCACAACTTATCGTATTTTCCTAATATAAGGTATTTATTTAAAAGTATCAAATCTAAAACTTTTAAGAATGATTTTATTAAGAATATGGTATTTTAATGAAAATTTCGTTTTATCGTATTCTAAGTTTTGATGATATCGTTTAGGATTGTATTTGCGTGTGTGTGGAGGTAGGTCATTATCTCGTGCTCTACTTTAAATGTATAGTAAGATTAAAGGTTAAATGTGAAATCGGAACATGATGGTATTAAAGTGAAAAAATACGGTAAATTGGAAAGGTTATCATTTTATGTGAGAAAACTTGTTCAAATTGATTTTTAAAAGTTTAATAGTCAAGATAAAGATATTTAGGCATGAATGTATTGGTTAGAAGTGAAATTTTATAGAAAACCGAGTCGGAAATCGGATTTGTTCCGATTCCGTCGGGTTTCGTAATTTCGTATTTTAAAGAAATAGAAAGGGGGATAGAACGGGACTTACGGGTTTCGATCTATACTAAGGAGTGTAGGGGAACTAAAGGAGTTGCCGAGGCGTTGCTTCTTTGCCGGTTGTTTCTAAAAATGTCGCCAGAATTCCCGCCGGAATTTCGTCAGAGCTTCGCCGCGAACTTGTTTTCAACGTACATACTTCTTGGAAAAATTTTGAGAGGGTGAGCCTAGGATTTTGGGGGTGAGAGGATAGTGTGTAGGGTTGATATTTATAGGGTTAGGCTAGGGTTATGGTAGATGAAAAGTTAAAAATAAAAATGTGATAAAATGTAATAAAAATGTATTAAAAGTGGAGTAATTAGGGTTTTTAAAGATCTCTGGAAGTGGTCTGAGGCTGAAATTTTGCAGGTGCTTAGGGAATATGAAAAGACACAACTTTCATGTTGGGGCCGTAGCCGGAATCGGCCGACTCGGGGGTGACTCGGCCGTGACTCGGTCGGAGCACTGAGTCGGCCGAGTCAAGGCCGAGTTGGCCGATTCCCGGCCGAGTCCGGCGGCCAGGATCCCTCCCGACGGTTCATCTAACTCCTGAAAGTGTTACATCTTTGGGTGTAGTGGGGTTTTTGTGAGATATGCATGTGTAAACTCTTGGTATTCTAAAGGTTTTAAAAAAAATCAATATTAAAAATAATGTGGGGTATGAGATTTGAACTCTGGTGGCTTGGTTCAGCAGTGCAAGCTGATACCAATGAGGTATAGGCTCCTTCTTATAATTATGGTGTGAAATAATTACTTAAAGTGGTAACAGCACCATTAAATACCCTAAGTATACTTTAATTTTAAAACAATTTTATGTACACTAAAAAAGATGGAGTTATTTAAAAAATAAAATAATTACATATATATTGTGCTCAGGTTAAAATACTCTTTTATGGATTTTGGAAAAAAATTTGTATAGAAAAGTGTATAGGAAAATTAGGGTTGTTACATTCTACCCTCCTTATAAAAATTTCGTCCTCGAAATTTGTAAAAGGAAAGTGTAACAGTTTCAAGAAAAGTTCGGTGCTGGTGTACTGACAGTATGCGAAAAATAATAAGGTGGTGTAAGGGTTTTAGAAATGTGAAGAATGTGTGAAGGAATGAAAGGATGCGAAGGTTTTGGTAAAATTGTAAAAGAGGTGAAAGAATTTTGGGTTATGACAGATTCAAGATATATGATTCAAAGAATAAGAAATGATGGAATTCAAGGAACATGATTGTAAAGAATGTTTTAGTTGCTGGTTCTTGTGTTTTATATTGCTTAGGGTTCCATACAGCTCTGACCTGCAAGGGCCGCTAACAAAACCTGTCACGCCCCGCTTCCCAGTATACAGCGAAGGAGACGCGACGAGGCCCACTACGTATATACTCAGAAGTACATACGCTAAGCGTATCTAAGCAATATAAAATAAATACACAAGAGACAAGAAATAAAAAGAACAGCAACTTTTATTTATTAACATCCTTTGTACAATGCATGAAAGGAAATATAACTGAAATAAAAAGATGCCTAAACAGTGGCATAACAGGAAATGAAAAGTACAGAAAGAAAAAGTGTATAATGAAACTACAGTGCAGGGTCTTCAGTAAACTGCTCCAAGTCTTCTTGCGATGGCTCGATCTCCGCCGGGTCCAAACCACCTGACGACATTCAAAGAAGAAAGAAATAGAATGTCGTCAGCGAACAGGTCGCTCGGTAAATCCCAAATATAGGAGAGAAATAGACAAAGAGTAGGAGAGAGAGAGTAGCTTTTAATGTTGTATTGTATTGTTGTAATGTTGTATTAACGTTGTTGTTTGTAGCTTGATACAGAAGAATTCCATGAGAGGGGTCTCTATATGTCAGAGACCAGGACAAACAGAATATAGAGTACAAGGCTCCGTTAGAAGGCCCGGAACAGCGGCAATTGGATTCATGTTAGGTGTCTTAAATCTGACCGTCTCGTGCCACTTTTAACATGTTCCGTACCAATCTACCCCTTAAACCCCGCGATGTCTTGTTTGTATTGTTATCTTGTAAATTGTATTGATTGTAAGATTGATTGACTGACTGACCAAAACCATGATATCAGGAAACGGTTGTAACCGTAGAGTCATGTAAATGGAATACTGAGAATCATGTAAAAGGAATATATATCCATAGTTCGGTTCAGTCAAATTGTATAAATTGATAATTGTATTCATGGATTCATGTGTTCATTTTGAATTGGAATCTTGTAGTTTATAGATTGACTTGAATCATATTCAAGTCAAATTAATCAGACTCAAACCCGAGTCAGACAATCAGAAATGTGAATCAAAGTCTTATAATTGCTAGGGTCCTTAGGGTAATTTATAAAACTTGAGGGGGTTTTATGTAAAAATACTTTTATATACTTTTCAAAATACACCTTAAGTATTTATTGTTCGTCTTTAGAGTTGTAATGAGGGTGGATTATATGTTGTGACATTTCTAGTGAAAATATCCTAGTTTTATAAATAAGGGTATTTATCTGTAATATTGATTATTTGAAGTTCATGGTATTTTAGTGTAAAATTTATTATTGTGATTTTTAGAAAAAGGTGGAAAATTTATATTATAATAAAATAGGTATTTAAATGATAAATATACATATGTTTATACAAAAGTAATTTTAATAAATATTTTATATTCCAAAAATCTCATTTTCTTAAGATGTCGTATTTTAAACCTTTCGAGTCCGAATGCTCCTTGCGGAGTTCTGAAACTCGCACTACTAAGACCGAGGGTGCACGATAAACCGTACTATCCCTAACGGGTTCCCCAAAGGTGGGTTGTAGCGGCGCTTTGCAAAGATTGTAAAATACTAATCCTTTAGAAAACGGTTTTATAGAGTAAAAGGTATTTATTTGCAAAGTGTAATTTCCGTATTTTAGATTCTAGGGTTTCCTAAGCCAACTAGCCTATTTCTAAATGGTCTAAACGACAAGTCTTTAGAAGCCTCAAATCGCTTCTTCACCGCCAATTGTGGCCAGGTAAGTACAAGTGAGGAAGGAGGGATCCGCTCACGAATCGTGAGACGGGCCTTTTAAAGTTACCTAAGCTCACTTGCTTAGCCTAGACACCACAAAGTCAGGTTTAGATAAACGATCGATGTCCACAACTTATCGTATTTTCCTAATATAAGGTATTTATTTAAAAGTGTATCAAATCTAAAACTTTTAAGAATGGTTTTATTAAGAATATGGTATTTTAATGAAAATTTCGTTTTATCGTATTCTAAGTTTTGATGATATCGTTTAGGGTTGTATTTGCGTGTGTGTGGAGGTAGGTCATTACCTCGTGCTCTACTTTAAATGTATAGTAAGATTAAGGGTTAAATGTGAAATCGAAACATGATGGTATTAAAGTGAAAAATACGGTAAATTGGAAAGGTTATCATTTCATGTGAGAAAACTTGTTCAAATTGATTTTTAAAAGTTTAATAGTCAAGATAAAGATATTTAGGCATGAATGTATTGGTTAAAAGTGAAATTTTATAGAAAACCGAGTCGGAAATCGGATTAGTTCCGATTCCGTCGGGTTTCGTAATTTCGTATTTTAAAGAAATAGAAAGGGGGATAGAACGGGACTTACGGGTTTCGATCTATACTAAGGAGTGTAGGGGAACTAAAGGAGTTGCCGAGGCGTTGCTTCTTCGCCGGTTGTTTCTAAAAACGATGCGGGAATTCCCGCCGGAATTTCGTCGGAGCTTCACCGCGAACTTGTTTTCAACGTACACACTTCTTGGAAAAATTTTGAGAGAGTGAGCCTAGGGTTTTGGGGGTGAGAGGGTAGTGTGTAGGGTTGGTATTTATAGGGTTAGGCTAGGGTTAGGGTAGATGGAAAGTTAAAAATAAAAATATGATAAAATGTAATAAAAATGTATTAAAAGTGGAGTAATTGGGGTTTTCAAAGAGCTCTGGAAGTGGTCTGAGGCTGAAATTTTGCAGGTGCTTGGGGAATATGAAAAGACACAACTTTCATGTTGGGGCCGTCGCCGGAATCGGCTGACTCGGGGGTGACTCGGCCGTGACTCGGTCGGAGCACTGAGTCGGCCGAGTCAAGGCCGAGTTAGCCGATTCCCGGCCGAGTCCGGCGGCCAGGATCCGCCCGACGGTTTATCTAACTCCTGGAAGTTTTACATATTTGGGTGTAGTGGGGGTTTTGTGAGATATGCACGTATAAACTCTTGGTATTCTAAAGGTTTTTAAAAAAATCAATATTAAAAATAATGTGGGGTATGGGATTTGAACTCTGGTGGCTTGGTTCAGCAGTGCAAGGTGATACCAATGAGCTACAAGCTTCTCCTTATAATTATGGTGTGAAATAATTACTTAAAGTGGTAACAACACCATTAAATACTCTAAGTATATTTTAATTTTAAAACAATTTTATGTACACTAAAAAGATGGAGTTATTTAAAAAGCAAAATAATTACATATATATTGTGCTCAGGTTAAAATACTCTTTTATGGATTTTAAAAAAAAATTGTATAGAAAAGTGTATAGGAAAATTAGGGTTGTTACACAAGGTCCATAACGGTTCGAGAAACTACTGGTAACACTTACTAGTAAATCTCAGCAACCCTGGTCAGTGATTTCCTGTTATGGCCAATCGAGAATAGCGCAACATCAACTCCCTATACCGGGAGAGACGAAACCCCTCCTATCGCTCATTGCCTCCATGCGACTCGGGACTGTACCCAAAAGCCACCATTTTGCACGATCTCTTGACCGTGGTATGGTGGAAATCAAAGCACAGTAGGAATCACACAAGACTCTATGACGATCTCGGGTCTACAGACTAACATGTACCAGTGTCACCAGAGAACTGCTATCCTACGATAGGTATAATACCATCTAGGAGTTCTCGGCGAGTCCGTCCAGTGTACCCAGTCTCCACTGAGCACCCGTATACCTTCTCTGATATCAAACACCAATGGATATGGGATCATCCATCGCCCATCATATGGATCAAGAAGCATATACGCTAGTCTACTCTGGAGTACCGATACCCTGTCTCGATACTCCCACGACTAGGAACATTTGAAGGATGTACTTATCGACTGCCATGTCCCCACTAGTATGATCTGCATCATAATCCTGGTAGTCAAGTACTGATCCTAAGGGCTTTATCAACATGTGATGACAAAACAGTATTTGTTTACATGTTAAGATAAAGTGCAACCAGATAGCATACTATCATGTCGAGCAAGAAAGTCCTTTCTATATATGTCCAAGCATCCACTACAATATACATCGCATGTACAGTAATGGCCTCTAGGGCATACATATAACTAACATATCTTACTCCCACTCACCATCTGTAATAACATATAGATGTGAGAAACTGATCTGGTAAATACATACCCTGGAGTTAGATTCCAATTTGGGAAAACGGTTTTCAATTAACATCGCATAGTGAAACTGAAACATGAAAATGTTTCGAAGGGATAACCGGGTATTCCTAGTAATGCCTCTTCCACTATCCTGATTCATGACTACAACCGTATACTTCCATGCCCTCACTCCAATCCCTTTATTATGTCTTTACTTATTACCTTCTGTACACCTTCTTTAGGCTAATTGGTTTTCTTACCTCCCTACCCTTCGGCACCAGCCTAAGCTTTGGAAGAAGACTATCCAATAAGCGTAATAGGTGTACATCCTTATGCCAGGAGCCCTCGCAACTTGAGAGAAGGTAATGGGAAAAGACATATGAATAATTCTATTCTCTTTCTCCTGAACCGGAAACCATCCTTGAATCGGGAACAAATTCCTTCGAGTTCGTATGTAACTAGACGATGGCATGTCCAAGCATTATGGATGTTCGTAGTGATACGAAGTGTTCTGGAGAAATTCAAAGTGGATGTGGGAGTGGCAAGGGTATACATGGTTTTGTCGTGAATGATAGCAGACGCAATTTTCTTTGTCGTTATTCTAATCTCTTTATTTGTCTTTACTTATTACCTTCTGTACACCATCTTTAGGCTAATTGGTTTTCTTCCTTCCCCACCTTTCGGCACCTGCCTATTGTCTGTAGGAAGACTATCCAATAAGCTCAATAGGTATACCATCTCCTAATCCTAAAAGCCCTCACAACCTGAGAGAAGGTAAAGAGAAAAGACAACCGAATAATCCTATTCAATCTCTCCAGAACCAGAATCCATCCTCGAATCTGGAATAAGTTCCTTCGAGTTCGTATGTAACTATACGATGGATTTATCCAATAGGAGTGGATGTTCGTAGTGATACGGGGTGTTCTGGAGAAATGCAAAGGTGATATAGAAGTGGCAATGATATATGCGACACCGTGACATTCCAAAAATCCAAAATGTTTTAAGAAGGTTCGGTTAACTTGATTCATGAGTTTTAGTCAAGGGTCGGGCCATGGTCGCTGCTAATGAGAGAGAGAAAAGAAACACTCAGCGTGCACTCTAACCTAGATCCGAATAGTTAATCACTTTATCTAATCAGTATGTCTCCCATTGTTTTCTCGAATTCTCCTCCAAACCCAAAAGGAGAATTAGTCGGGATCATCTAAAATCACCCGAGGAGTAATCCTGCCCATCAGTGGGAATCAGGATCCAACTATCATCGCACGATAACTTGATGGAATCCACTCAAGTTATCACACTCCAGAAGGTATGCGCATGCCTGGCAAGTTTCCTGTATGTTTGAAACTCCCGATGTGATTTTTACCCCTAGGACCCAAGTGATCTTGACTAAAGATCAAAATGTCAAAAGGTCCTAGTCAAGTTCTACCCGTCATTATCTTGATTGCATTAGACCCACCCGTATGAGCCTTGACTAAAGATCAAAATGATCGCACGACTGTTCTAACCAATCGCATATCCATGCAATATAAAAGCATTACATAGCTACCGAACACTACGCCTCGACTAAAGATCGAAATACGTAGCACGAATACTAAGCACTACCAATCCGAAATGACGGAGGGCTATGGCTGGTTTTTGGCGAAAAACCTTTAACGTAATGAACTTGATATCATTGAAGGAATCCAAATGGTTTTACAAATATATAGTGGCGAAAACTTTTGCTAAAGAGGTCACTCTCGATGAAGGGATCTCAGCTCTTTCCTCGTCGAATGAGGTGCAGAATATTACAAACTGAATACCACGATGCAAAGCAAAAGAATCGACTATAGCGAAGTTATTACGCTGACGCAAACTTTTGCTTAAGGGGTCACTCCCGTTGAAGGGATCTTAGCCCTTGCCTCGTCGGATGAGGTGCAGGATATTCCCAATCGAATACCACTGTGCAAAGCAAAAAAGAACATCTATAATGTCCGTTTAAAAAAACTTAGTTCCAACAACATCTTATATAGGTTTGTTTTATCCTTGCATTGATCAAAATCAACGCAATCCCATCAATTAATCACACCAGAAAAAACGAAAATAAGATGTACGTATATACCATCCGCATTCGCCACTGGGCCCCGTCATCACCCGTTAGGTTACTTAACTAACAACAGAGCGGGGGCTGGACTAGCGCGGGTGCAAAACATATACAACATCTACTAGTGTATATATATAAATATATATAAAAATCGTCCTAGGCATGATATAAAGCAACATCACAGAAGCATCACAGAAACTCAGCCAAGCAACACATAGTGGTGGATAATCCTGGAGCCTCGGGTTTCACTTAAGCCGCAAATGAGACCTGACATTTCCCTATCGTATGGATAGCCTGTGCAATGAAAACCTAGACCCTTACGAGTGCGGCAAGTTATCCGCCAATCCCAAAAGCGAGGAAACCCCAATCAACACCGTGAATGGATCACCCAGCACTTCATGGAATCCGGTAACTTGAGCATCCCTCCGTGGGTCAACCTATACCCCCTATCAATGCGGCGAATAGCCCGCCAATTCTATAGAAAGGTCCCCTCCGTCTCAACGCCATGAGATGCGGACTCGTTGCCCTCCAGAACCCGGTTATTCATGCACTCCACCGCCGGGTAATTCTAATACAGAAAAGAAAATAATATGTACAAGGGTGACATCGACCTCAACCCGGTCGTGCCCCAAACAAATAATATACAAACGGGCAGTGACAGCAGTCCACATGTCGGACGCTCGCTCCGCAATATCCGCAATATCAAATGTACAAATGAAACTAAACAGTACTAACATTGCACCCAAGCTATCCACCACGACGATCCAACCACAATCACAGCACAACACAGAACATCACCGTGAATGTCACGTTCGCAAACTCGTCTAAAAGAACATATAGCAATTAGACGAGTTGTACCGCTCTAATGACATTCACGGTCGCAGATAGTAATACATGTACTGTAAACATTTAAACAGTGTTAAATTATCGACTTCGAAACACCCCGAATTGCCCCTGATGAAAAGATAACATAATATCCAAAATGGGCAAAACAAGTAATACCACTGCACCAATATTCCAGAGACTAACATATACCCAAAATACGAAACCCTAACTCAAGTGCAGGGACAGCCGTCTCGGAAATTTTGCAAATGTGGCTGGTTCAATACGGGTGAAACTGGCTCGTATTTTGGGTGTAGTCTAGTGGTCACTCAAGTAGTCTTCTGCAGTTGCTTAAAATTTTTTTTGAAAACTTTGAAAAATCGACAGAAACTGGAATATATCGGGGTGTTGTTTCGGAGTTGTTTCGATTTCGATACTTTAACATTGTCTAAAACTGCTAGTAAGGGGTTTATGGGTTGGCTCTGATACCATGTTGGGTTACGGCAGCGCCCCGGCCATCAAACCGTGGCCAAATGCGGAATTTTTTTTTCTAAACTGGCACTACCATGACCCGATACCCGGATCTACCCTAAACCCTATACTAGCAATATGTAAAACTAGGAGTTAGATGGTTATACCGAGTTGATCCGTGTCCTTCGGTCTTGAACCATCATCCTACGCTCTTAGAGGTTGCAGATCGAGTTTGGTTGCCGGTCTTCCTTCATCTACGATGATCCACCTGAGAGAAACGGCGCAAGCTTCAGCCTCAGCAAGCGAGGCAACCGACGCTCCAAGGTTGCTAACAATGGAGAGTGGAGGTGTAGGAATGTGTCACTATAATTTTTCTCTCATAACAAATACTCCAAGAGCAACCATAGAAGATGAAGAGGAGGTAAGGAAAAAAAGTGACATGAGCAACTAAAGAAATATGGCTAAGTCTTTTTTCCAAGTGAGAATGAGAGTGAGTGTTTCCCCCAATCAAAGCAAAGCTCTGTTAAAAATTCAAATTTTAAAATGAAGCAACGCTTTAGATCCAACGCCCAATGCGCTGCGCCTTAGGTAGCGCACCACGTGCAAAGCACGTGTGCGCTAGCGCCAAGTGCGCTGCGCTCTGAGCGGCGCACCACGTGTCAAACACGGGTGCGCTAGCACAATGTGCGTTGTCATTTAAGTAGCGCACCACGTGCAAAGCACGGGTGCGCTAGCGCTGGAACTAAAAGCTCCCCACCGTTAGATCAAAGATCTAATAATAATGATAAATCATTAATTAATAAGAATTAAATTCTATTAAAGAAAGATTCCTCAAAATCTTTCCAAATAACAAGATTGTGCTCTGTAAATCAGAGCACCGTTGGATCAATGATCCAATGGTAAATAAAAATCACCAAAAGACAGAATAAATTCTATATGGAAAGATTTATCAATCTTGTTAAAAACAAGAAGATTGGCTTCTGTAAAACAGAAGCCCTAGGATCAAAGATCCAATGGTGGGGAAACATCCCCAAATCAATCAAAGAAAGATCTTTTTAACTGATTCAACAAATCATCTTGCCCTATATAAAGGCCCCAAGACCTCAAGTCTTATATAGAGAAACCCCCCCCTCCATAAACTTTGAGAAACTCAAAGAAAAAGAGCAAACTCTTGCAAGAAGATTTTTCTTCAAGGTAAGAATGAAGGATGATGAACACAGAGATGAAATCATCTCATGATTAAGAAAGAAAAATTCATTTCTTTAAAAAGATCATAGATCTACAAGACAAAAATTCTTTCACAAAAGAGATCAAAAGATCTCATCATAAAATAAAAGAATGACATATTTCTTTTCACAGATCATGGAGCTATAAAGGCAAAGCCTTTCATCAACATAAGAGATTAGAAATATCTCCTGCAAAAATAAGAACTGTTGTTCTTAGATCTTGAGACAAAGTCTCTTTTAAGGAACATAAATTTGTTTCCCAGATCATAAAATTGATCAGATGCGCTTTGCGCTCTTAAACTGCGCTTTGCGCTCATGAACTGCGCTTCTGCGCTCTCTGGACTGACGTTCAGCGCCAAATGCTCCACGTGTCAATCACGTATGCGCCAATTGACAATTCGCGCTTTGCGCTTCTGAAATAGCGCACTGCGCTCATGGGCTGGCGCTCAGCGCTAAGCGCACCACGTGTCATTCATGTGTGCGCCACTGAATTAATAGCGCAATGCGCTCATATATTAGCGCAATGCGCTCATCATCTGGCGCTCAGCGCCGAGAGCACCACGTGTCACTCACGAGTGCGCCATTCAACAGTTAGCGCTTTGCGCTCTTGAACTAGCACGCTGCGCTCATGGACTGGCGCAAAGCGCCAAGCGCACCACGTGTCATTCATGTGTGCGCCACTGAATTAATAGTGCAATGTGCTCATATATTAGCACAATGCGCTCATCATCTGGCGCTCAGCGCCAAGCACGCCACGTGTCACCCACATGTGCGCCACTCAGCAGAAGCGCACTGCGCTCTTTGACTGGTGCAAAGCGCTAAGCGCACCACGTGTCTCTCACGTGAGCGCTGACAGAACATAAATTGTTCTTTAATAAGCCCAAGGCTATGATGAATGCCCAGCATTCAATAAAAGACAAAATATTGTCAGAATTCGAGGATTGTTAAAAGGGCCGAGCCCAAATAAAGGCTCAACAGCCCAAAATAAAATGTTAAACATTTTAACCTGATTGGACTTAGCCCAATATTAGCCATAAGTCCTCAACTTATATTAATTGGGCTCATCTGCTCATAAATATGTTAATAGATTTTAGCCCCAAATTGGACTACAGAGCTTTCAACCAACTCACATCGGTTCGAGAGTACATCTCTTTACTCCTCTGATATTTGTTGTTGAAATCCTTCAATGTCTTCAGAGAGGTGACGGGTCCCGACAACCAAACATTGTACGGACTGTGGGGTCCTTTAAAACCCATGGACTATGATGTCCTTAACCTTGACTGTGAGGTCTTTAAACTCACGGACTATGATGTCCTTAACCTTGACTGTGAGGTCTTTAAACTCACGGACTATGATGTCCTTAATCTCGACCGCAATGTCTTTAAACTAACATTGGACCGAGATGTCCTTAAACTAACATTGGACCGTAATGTCCTTAAACTAATGGACCGCAAAGTCCCTAAACTAAACAATAGTGCCCAAATGCTCTTTTGTTGGATCTAAACGATCCCGTTAAGTTGATCTTAGTCTAAAATTAGACTAACGTATCCTTAACAAACGTTTAAGTTGATCTTAGTCTTAAATGAGACTAACGTATCCTTAAACCCAACCCCAAACCCAAATCTAAGATGATAAGGATTTGGACTAATCCATGCCCTACGAGCGACAACATAAATTAGTCTCCGTATACAATCCACGGGCAACCAAAAACAAAACAAACACCCACGACACGAAATGATCATCTGGAGAAGGAGAAAGCGGTTACTGCGATGCGGTAGCGTAATTAACTGCAGAGGCTTGCGCCTGCAGGGAAGAGCGTCCCCACAATCAAAAACCCCTCAAATGAGGGGGAATCTGACGAAGTTTGCTACATCGGCCGCATCCGTTTAAACCTTCGATATATGGTGCCATAAAACAACTTGGCATCTTCGGAGAGGTGGACGGATAGCACCAAATAGCATATGCCCTCAAAGTTCAGGCCCGGACGTCCCAACGTCCCGGTCGCGTCTTTCGGCGGAGAACAGATTCTGGCACGCCCGGTGGGACCTTTTCCTCTTTCCACTCCACACTTCGTGTGTCGTGTTCACGAACGAATCGCAGTTTTAATATGGTTGCCCTCGGGTTCGAGGTACTAAGATTTGGTGTCTTTCTCCGTGCAGAAAACGAAAGATCAATGGTTTCTACCTGCACAAAATTCTCCAGCTGCAACTGCAACTCTCGTTCTGCCTCATCTGGAGGTGTAACATACAGGCCCCAAGCGGCCTCCCCTTTCACAATGCCGGTAGAGCAGGTAATGCAGGCTACCACCGGATTATTCTTTGAGACCATGCTCCCACCAATAAGAGTTAACATCCCGCTGCCACAAGAAGCGCAGAAGAAGTCGGTCTTTGATCGGCTTACAACTACTGCGGTCCCTCTCAACGGGTTGTCCAGCTCCAACGCCTCAGTCTTTGACAGACTGGGCCAAAGCTCGGTTGGGCCCATGAAGAAGCCCGCGATTCCAGAAAGGGTTATTCCAAAGAGGATGGACTCCCGAAGTCGTCAAAGCGGCTTCTTCTGCCAAGGAGTCGGTCTTCGCTAGACTGACTGTTCAGTCTTTCGCCCCAAACGAAGTCGTCAAAACTTCTCCCCCTGCGTGAAAGTCTGCTTTTGATAGGTTGGCTGTCCCCACTCAACGGACGTCGGTATTCAAGAGGCTGATACCAGCAGCACCTGACCAGAACAGGGGGCATGACGAAGCCATCCCCATAGCTGAACCAACACCATCCGCGCGACATGCTCGTCGTCGTCACTGGTGCCGAGTAAGGAAGGCCGGGGGCAGCTCTCCGTCTGGACTTACTCCACCAGCTCCAACGGTGGAAATCAATACTGCTGTTCCAACCGGGAATAGCTTTGAACTGCTTAACAAGGTGCGTAGGAACTCTCCAACTACCGTGCTGAAAAGATCTCCTCCACCTATGGAGATTACTATAGAAAAGAAGCCGGAGCAGCCCCCTCAGCGGCTGTCCTCCAAAATTTATGGAGTCTGGAGACAGGTCCAGGAATCGGTGATCGACCAGGACTACTCTCGCCGATCAAAGAAGCTTAAAGCTCGACAAGGAGAAAACCATCCTGTCAAGATACAAAAGGCGACAACTGTCTGGGTGCCCGCCGCAACGGACCCCTCGACTTCAAATGCTCACAAGAGAAGGAGGCCAGAGAAAGTCCCTGTGACCGCGGCAAACCGCAAGGACACCCAACCTAAACGCCCCAAGTCTGGGGGCATGATAACACATACCGTCTATATGGCTTCCGGCAAAGAGGAAAGCCGTGCTTCCACGGGTCATCGACCGCTTACCCGATTGATAACGAAAGCTCAGGAACAACAGCAGCAGAAACTTCAGGAGATGCTGACTGCGATGGCCGCACTCACTGGGCCGAAAGAAAGTCAAGAGACCTCAGAGCAGCGTCAGGAACAAGAAACTGATGCTGATTTCCTCCGACGAATGCTTGAGAGGAAAGAAAAAGAGGCCGCGGAGCAAGCAGCCAACATAAAACGAATGGTTCTTTTGTTCCAAGACATGGCTGGGATGATGTTACAGTCGGAGCCTCCAGCTGAAGATCCCCCGATTATCATTGAAGACGACAGAGGGGAGACATCGAACCCTCCTCCGGCTCTTTCGGGAGCCAAGGAAGAGACCATTTCCAAGGCCGCCCTCGATGATTATATCGCTCAGCAGATACGAGTTCACCAGGCGAATGAAGCGGCCGGGCAAATTATTAAGACTGGACGACCCTATCTGGGCTGGTATGACCAAATAAGGTACCCGCCGAGATATACGATCCCCAAATTCCACGTATATAAGGGGACGGGAAATCCGCACCAGCACGTCGCTCAATTCAGAGCCTTGTACGGCAACACCGGAGGTGATGATAAACTTCTTCTCTGCCAGTTCGTCGGCAGCTTGTCAGAGACAGCGTTCAAATGGTACTCTGAACTCCCGAATGACTCTGTCAAGACATTTGCGGAGATGGAGCTGTTATTTACGCAAAGATTCGCAAGCGCTAGCGAGCGCACCCCAATCACAGCATTGATTAATGCCAGGGTAAAGCCAGGCGAAACATGGGTGCAATATGCAATACGGTAGCGAAATTTATGGTCGAAGTGCGAGCAGCGCATCGAAGAAGCACCAGCAGTGGGCATGTTCCTTGGTACTCTTGATCCGCAGGCGACCATCTCCCAATTCATGATGTTTTTTAAGCCAACCACTTTCCAGGCCTTGATTGACAAACTGGCCCAAATGGACCAGATGGGCCACAGGCCTTCCTCTTCAAAACCGGAGCCACAGAATGAAAAAGGGAAAGGGAAAGCGACCTTCGTCGTCATTACTCAACAACAGCCGAGTAACTTAAAGCTGGTTGTTTGCCAAAACAACGTGCGTCCACGCCCATCCCTCGAGGAAAGACTGGGACGTCCTTACTCGTTTCCCCGGGATAAAACGGGGAGACTGTTCGAGCTGGCAGTGCGCAATAGGCTCATCAATCTGCCGGATCCAAAACGTCCGTTGCAGCCGGGCGATATCAACAATTCTAATTGCTGCCCTTACCACCAAGCAGTAAGCCATCCTATTGAAGATTGCTTTGTCTTTAAAGGCTGGATTGAAGACCAATACCAGCAGGGAAAATTTGCGCTATCCGAAAACTGGAAGGTGAACCCGCCTCAGCCGCACGCTCCCAAAAAGGTGGATACGCCGGGGACATCGTGCTCTTTTATAGGAGAAGCTCCATGGGAGGTCGTTCTTCCAGCCAAGACGAAAAGAATGCTGAAGGATCTCCAAACATGCCCGGCGATCAAATAGAAAAGTCCGCTAAAACCCGAGGTCACCGAGGGAATGCTGAAGCCGTGCCCGACGCCAAGAATTGGTGGGGATGGTCAAAACGCCCACACCCAGCCGTTAAAATCTTCGAAAAAGAAGAAGAAGACCAAAAAGCCCGTGAAGCCTAATGACAAGCGCACGAACTTGCAAAAGCATATTGACGCGCTGGAGGAATACAACTAAAAGGCGCGGACCCCGGTCACCCTCCAAGAATTTCTCAACAATATCCTTGAGAGCGGAGATAACAACAATAGCGACGGGGATGACTCGTCAGAAGAATCTGAGGACTATGTGGTAAGTTGCCACATGATCTCTCATTCGGCGTTAACTAACGAGGAAGCTCACTCGGCGATAGAAGACAGCATAAAAGAGTTGGGGGAAGGATCGAAGCCAAAACCCTTAGAACCGGCTGACGAGATGATCGACTTGCTACTGAACGAAGCCCGTCAGAAAAGCAAAGCCGATCGAGAGCGAGAACTAGCTATATTCGAAAAAGCAAAACGCCGACGACTGAATGAAAAGGTTGAGGCACCCCAACCGGATCGAAGCATCCCTATCGCCAGCAAAAGAAAGCTTAGAGTAAGGAGACGATTCGCTAGGGCCCTGTCAATAGGAATGAAGTTGCCCTCTTTCAGAGGAAATTCTCCTGGTATGTATACACCTTGATGAAGCGAACATACATCCTAACTTCTGCTTATACCATCAGAGGATTGCACACCCTACCGAGGAGTGCATAGCCTTTAAAAACTAGTGGCATGGATATGTTGCCCACCGACAACACGTCCAGCGAGTGAAGCAAAAGGCTCGTCGGGATCATAGAAGCACGACAAATGAGCACAAAAGAACTGCCAGCAACTGTCACAAGGTTGACACCAAGGGATCACAAGTTATTATCTTTGCAAGCAACTCTGACGAAGAAATAGCCCTCAACCCTTTCTTCAAGGAATCCACCTCCGACACAAAAAATGCGAAGATTTGTGAGAAAATCTAGCTACGTAATCGTACGTTGCCCGAAAAATCCCAGACCTACAAACAATTGACCGAAACGTCATTAAACTAATACCAACCCGCGACATCTTCAGGCTGACGTGGTTAAAAAAACGGTATGTCCATAAGCAAAATGGGCATGGATGAAAACCTGAAAGGGCTCCGTGAGTAAAAACAGCAGGGCTACCGGCGAGAGTTGTGAAAACCCGAAAGGGCGCAATCTCGTTAAAAGACACTTGCAAGGTCCTCTCGACCCTGTAAGGAGAAACCACCTGCGTGAGATCCTTACGACTCACAAGGGAGCAACACACTTAGGGATCCCCACGATTCCTAAGAAGAAATTACACTTGCAAGATCCTCACAACTCGTTAGGAAAACCCTCCTTTGAGACCCTCACGGCTCATAGGATTCAAAAGCCTTAAGCTACGGGGATCTAAACATGTTCTTAAGCCATCACAATTCACAGACTTCCCAACAAGCGTCTCGATATTGACCCTTGTATACAATCCACGGGCACGAATAAACATTTCCCTAAGAAATCCCCCTCAGCGATTAGGGATATGTTCACACGGTGAACAACCCTTATAAGTCCTCTTGACTTATAAGGGGAAAACACTCTTTTAAGATCCTTACGACTTATAAGAGAGCATACACTTAGGAATCCTCACGATTCTTAAGGAGAAAACGCACTTACGAGATCCTCACAACTCGTAGGGAGAAAATACCTTTATGAGACCCTTACGGCTCATGAAGTCAAAAAGCCTTAGTTAACAGGATCTTAACCCTGTTTTCTAAGCCACCTTTGTTCGACATCGACAGAGGCAAATGATGATTCGCTCCTGGCAATATCCCAGTTGTAGCGATACTGATGCCTGAATCGGTATCAAATCCCAGACTTGCAGCGAAAAGTCAGCGAGCCACAAATGCATATGAAATAGCCGAAATGATTGGGCAACTTGTAAATCAGCAAGTAAAAATGTATGCATGCAAAATAGCCGAAATGATTGGGCACCGCGAAAAATAGCCAAAATGATTGGGCAATCACGACTTTCGCGATACAAAAATCTGAAATGATAGAGCATCGCGGGAAAAAAAATATATAATACATATAAAATGAAAATTTTGCCCTACAGGTGAGATCACATCGATCCCTGTATATAATCTAGGGGTGCAAACAAAGAAGGAACCATATAATCCCACTAGGCTCCATCAGAAATAGAGCCAAGTCTCGACAGTCACATCTGCATCCCAGAATGTCAACAACGGCATTCCTTCGCAGTCCAGTAGGATACAGACGCAACGTCAACAAAAGACCTCATGGTCGAAACAAAACGGAGTGACGGCAAAATCCCAGCTCCAACGCAGCATTCGTCTCGTTACAGCAGACGCGATGTCAACAACGGCGTTCCTTCGCAGTCCAAAAGGATGCAGACGCAACATCAACAAAAGACCTCATGGTCAAAACAAAGCGGAGTGACGGCAAAATCCCAGCTCCACCGCAGCATTCGTCTCGTTACAGCAGATGCGATGTCAACAACGGCGTTCCTTCACAGTCCAGCAGGATGCAGACGCAACGTCAACAAAAGACCTCATGGTCGAAACAAAGTGGAGTGACGGAAAAATCCCAACTCCACTGCAGCATTCGTCTCGTTATAGCAGACGCAATGTCAACAACGGCGTCCTTCCTCCATCAGGATTCGGACACGCCAAAGAAAATGAAGTGAAGGCCAAATCCCTAGCTTCAGGGTCTTGACGGTAACTCATATAAAACCTGAAAGACAATCGGAGATCATCCCATATGGAGTGTCACCACCTTGACGTTCATCTCGATATAGCAGACGTAATGCAAGCAAACGAAGCGAAGGCCAAATTACTAGCTTCAGGGTCTTGACGGTAACTCATATAAAACTTGAAAGACTACCGGAGATCATCCCACATGGAGTGGTCACCACCTCAACGTTCTGTTAGTTATATGTATGCCCTAGAGGCCATTACTGTACATAGGATGTATATTGTAGAGGATGCCGGGATATATATAGGGAGGACTTTCTTGCTCGACATGATAGTATGCTCTCTGGTTGATCTTTACCTTAACGTGTATACTGATTGTCTCTCTGTTACATGTTGGTAAAGCCCTTAGGATCTGTACTTGACTACCTGGACTATGATGCGGATCATACTAGTGGGGACATGGTAGTCCATAAGTACATCCTTCAAAGTCCCTAGTCGTGGGTGTATCGAGACGGGGCATCGATATACCAGAGTAGACTAGCGTATACCTTCTCGACCCATACAGATGGGCGATGGATGATCCCATATCCATTGGTGTTTGACATCAGAGATGATATACGGGTGCTCAGTAGAGACTGGGTACACTGGACGGACTCGCCGAGAACTCCCAGATGGTATTATACCTCACGTCAGATGGCAGTTCTCTGGTGACACTGGTACAGAGTAGTCTGTTGACCCGAGATCGTCATAGAGTCTTGTGTGGTTCCCACTGTGCTTTGATTTCCATCTTACCACGTCCAAGAGGGCGTGCAAAACGGTGGTTTTTGGGTACAGTCCCGAGTCACATGGAGGCAATGAGCGATAGGAGGGGATTCGTCTCTCCCGGTATAGGGGGTTGATGTTGCGCTGTGTTCGATTGGCTATAACAGGAAATCCCTGGCCAGGGTTGCTGAGATTTACTGGTAAGTGTTACCAGTAGTTTCTCGAATTGTTATAGACCTCATATCGACACGACTTATCGAGCTATTGGGGTCTGACGTTTACCACCCTTAGGCGAGATATGCGACATATCAGACGATCAGACCGGACTGTACGGTAGTGTTACTGGTTGGATTCACTGGAGTGTGAGCGGGCTTGCTTGTCGATCTTCAGATCGCTCAATACCCGGGTGGCCGTTACGTTTAGCAGACCGCTTGCGGCTTGTGGGTGTTTGATATGATCATCATCTGCTGCCGGTGTATTGACGAGTCTTTAGAGTCCTACACAGAGGTTTCCTGGCTCAAGCGAAACGAAATAGGAGCGCATATGAGATATGTGCGGGACAGAGAATAATGCGTGTATGTGATACCGTATTCCATTCTCGCGATGAATGTGTCGAATGGTTGTATGTGATATAACCTAGTTATCGAATCAAGGATTGATTCGATAAGCCGATACATTGTATACTAGTCGGTTGTGTGCGACATGACCGGATCATTGAATCAAGTGTTGATTTAATGATTTAATGCATAATTATATATTTGATATATTACTTTGCATTAACTAGTATTGGTTCACTTAAGATGGATTTTCTCACTCGGATGTGCGCATTGTATATGCGATATACTTTTGTGCACTTGTTTGTATCATGTTTGATGATGCATGCTAACTTGTGTTTTGTGTAAAGTTTAAACCATGGTTATGTAATGGTTAGGGTTTTCATTTTCATATCTATTTATTTATTTGTTTATTCATTATTGGAAAATGATAAGCATAATGCAAAATGGTGGCTTTATTTGGAAGCTTGTTGAAGCTTCATGAAGACTTTGACTTTAGCAACCATTTTGTCTCATGCTTAACCCTAACCATCCCATTTAACCATGATTGATTCTCTACACATTACCATGGTTAGTGTTATGATAAGAATGGATTATTCTTTTCTTTTTTAATTATTCTTATCATATCATTTCTTCTTCTTCTTCCTTGAACTCAAGAAGAAAAGCTTGAGGTCATCAATGGTGGATTGATGAAATGAGTGAGAAATCCAATTCTAAAGTCTACCCACTTCCTATTTCTTCATCCTCTACCTCTTGCCAAGTAGTAGAGTGTGTTTCCTTCACAAGCTTTCAAGACTTGGTGAAGGTGGAGCTCGATCTAGTGATGCTTCGACGTAGATCATCTTCGGCACGTCGTCGACGACCTAGCCCGTCCATTCTTCGATGAAGCCGACGCTAGAGCCCGGATTTGATTTGGACAGCGTAGACGACCTCATCTCGGAGCCGTGGAGGTGGAGGACCGGATCTACAAAGGTTGTATTTCCGATCCCATTAGTTAAGTTGTTAACTAGATTGTTTTTCGCCTAGATTTCTAGCAAACGATCCGTAGTCGGGTTTCTCGGCACCGTTAAAATTTTAATTTGGCATGATCGATGCCTTGTGAGACCTCATTAGGGTGCCTAGGAACCCTACAGTAGTATCAGAGCCTAGCTAGAGTCTTAGGCGAAGTCCAGACGGAATCTGAAACCCGAACGAACCCGAAACCCATCTCAAAACATGCTCTCTGTCCTTTTTTCAAAAATTGGGATTTTTCCATATTAAAAATATTCAGTAAAATCAGCAGGAAATTCTAAGGGATACTGTAAAATTCGTGTGCCTGATCCCATCAATGCGCCGCGCTTCCGCGGCACGAGCATGGCTCGTGCGGCGGAACCGCGGCTGTTTTGTCGTTTGTGGCATCCAAATTTGTACAGTAATTCACAATATGCAGTGTTGGTTTTCCTGGGTATTTTTGATATTTTTTCAAGAGTTGAATTTTCTGGAGTTGTTTTGGGGATTCGGTGTTTCGATCGGGGTATCAAATTTTGTCTGTTTGGCTTTCCGGATAAATTTTAGAATATGTTAAAAAGTTCGACCGGATATAAATACCCAATTTTTCCCCTGTCGGGAAATTTCCAAGTGTTGGATTTTTCCGTAGTTTAACGACGTTCTAAGTAGTGCAAGTAACGCGATGGTCCCTCTAGAAGACAACAAACCTTAACTCGATTATGTGACCGTCTTGAACTGCCCTTTGAACCTTTGGGTTTGGGGCAGTACGGCGTGCCACATGTGAGGCGTTGGCTTGACCCTTCTACGGCTGGACCGTTGCTACTGAGGCACGAACTGAATGTTGTTAGACTTATTTCATGTGTTGATCTGTATCGGGAAAACTTGGGTGTTCGATTGTTCGATCGGAAAGTTTAACATTTTCTGTTTATCTGGAATGTGATACAATAATTGGAATTCACAAATAGTTATGAGATAACGGAATGAATATTATAAACATAGCAGTTTAGTCTCACTTGATCGGTTGCCACGGAATTTTGATGTAATCAAAAGTCCGTCGCAATCACGTAGCATACGCGGATACTCGCCGGGTAAACTTAATAGACAGCCTCACTCCATAGCCCCGACCAAGTGACTGTAGGAGAACCCCGTCGCCGAAATCATCCGTTCGGGTGCTCGCGGAAGCAGTGTTCCGCCTTGGTGCACTTCGTCGACGGTATCGGGGGTGCAGCCGCCTACTGAAGTTTGCGACGAGCATTCGATCAAAATGTCGGGAATCCTGTTGAATTGCCCGACTAAGTATTGAAAAGTGTTTTCGATAATGAGACTAAAATGCGGGGTTTATAATTGTTAGGCATGCGATGTCTAAGTAATTCATTTGGTCAGGCATGCGATGTCTGAGCTGGTTGCGGATTCCAACTGTTGTAGTTTTACACTTTCTTTTCTGTGACCGTAAGTGTAATATGTGATATCGCCGGTTTCGTTGCTATATGTCAACGACAATTGGGATGGACATATTTACTTACGTTGATGACATGTGATGTTATGTGTTGCTGGATATGTTATATTGGATCGTCGTGTTTGAATAGCCGGGGGTTTTTATGTGAGATGAGTGTTTTTCATTTTCATTCATGTAAAAACTTGTATGTAATATTCTTTTATTGGGGCGCTTCCAGGTTGCGGAAGTTGTCACCGTTTGTATATTATTTACTTTTCCGCACTAGGATAGACCCAAGGAGGAGGGCACAAGTAACCGGGTTCTGGAGTCCAGTGGGAAACCAACTCGAGGAGTCAAGTCCGGGTCTCCTAACTCCAGAATTGGTAGGGTTGCTTGCCGCTCTCGTAGGGGTCTAGGGGTGTGGGTTTGGCTATTCATCATGACCGTGGAATCCGTGTTTTATACTGGCTCGTATTGAAAACACGGACGTCTTAGTATATCCAATATTTCATATGATTCTTCTGCTGCGATATCTGTGATGTGATCATGTGATGTTCTGTGATAGATACAGTATATAGTATATATGATATATTATATAGACGTTACTTATGTTTTACACCCGTACTAGCCCTGCCCCGCTCTGCCGTTAGTTACCTAACCTAACGGTGCATGAGGGGACATCGAGGCGAATGCGGATGGCATAAGTGTACGTCGTATTTATCTGTGATGTTTAGGTACATAAATGATGGGACTTCATTAATGTGATTAATGAAATAAAAGAAACCTAAGATGTTGTAGAATCGAATTTCAAAATAAAACAGGTAGCTACAGTTCTTGCTTTGCACAGCGGTATATGCGATATATCCTGCACCTTATTCGATGAGGAAAGGACCGAGATCCCTTCACCGGGAGTGACTCCTTTAGCAATAACTGGCAGATGCTACACACTCGGTTTGTCTTTTGATTGCTTTTAAGTGTTTTTTGCTTTGCACAGTGATATATATGATATATCCCGCACCTCATTCGACGAGGAAAGGACCGACGATCCCTTCACCGGGAGTAACTCCTTTAGCAAAACTAGAAAAGCCTCAAAAGCACTCCATTTTAAAATCATTTGATTCTACAACGATATCAAGTTCATTACGCAATAGGTTTTCAGAAAAACCTGTCGTAGCCCTCCGTCATTTCAGATAAGTAGTAGTTAGTATTCGTGCTACGTTTGTTGGCCTGCGTCAAGGCGTAGTGTGCGGTAGCTAGCTGGTGCTTATCTGCATAAGCATATGATGTGATTGGATTAGGGTAGTCGTGCGACTTTGTTGGCCTGCGTCAAGGGTCGTGCGGGTGGGTTTAATTCAATCAGGAAATGACGGGTTGAACTTGACTAGCGGACTATGGTTTGTTGGCCTGCGTCAAGGTCATAGAACGCTAGGGGCAAAATATTATCGGGAATTTCAAGTGTTGAAATTTGCAATGAGATTGCATACTTTCTATGAGATAGTTGGATCCCGATACCCGCTGCGAGTAATTGTTACTCCTGGGAGAGTTTTATACATTACAATTAGCCGATCAAGTAGGTGTCTAGAAAGGTGTCAACGAGGTTACGCCTCTGGGAAAATGAGGTTTACATTAATTAGGTTCGTGCGAAAGCACGGGGGACCTCCCTCAAAGTACCGACACTGGCCTGGCTGAAAGATTGGCGAACTTGTAGTGTGTAATTAATCCTGGCTAGTCTTTCCTTTTAGGGTTTGAAGGAAGATTTGATAAAAAGCAGTGGGAGCCATCCTGATTAGATAAAATAATAACCAATCTATTCTTGCAAGAGCGCACGCTGAGTGTTTTCTTCTCTCTCTCTCCAGGTAGCGACCATATCACGCCTTGATCAAGATAATAATACGGAATATTGACCGAACCCGCTTGTTATACTAAGCTGGGGAACTTTGGTCCCGCTCCAACTTATAATTGTTATAAGACAGAGCAGGAAATTGGGGATTACCAGAATTCCCGTGCCGCCCAAACGAAGAGAGTGCATGCTGATGCATCATCTTCGGGTGTGTTCATTACAGAGAATTGTTTCTCAGTATCCTTTACGTCCTGGGTATGTGATACCAGATCAGGATCCCAGATATGTAATCTGTTACATAGGGCTACAGAAAGCTAGAGAACTGAGAACGAGTGATAAGTTTCATGAGACAGAAAACGGGGCAAGTGTTGCAGCCAGGTCTGTTGGTCACTGTCACCCTGTATTCCAAATACATTGATTCTGAACGAATGTTATTAGATACCGAACCTGATATACAAAATCATATCAGTCTCTTTATCAGTAAAGAAATGATAAAATTTTGTATTGTTGGATAATGTTTTGAACATTTCCTATATCAAAAGTTGATCGGTTCAGGCACGTTATCTAAAAGCATTGATGTTCTAAATCAAACTACAGTTCTTAGTATACGGATCACACACAAGAGGAAGAGTTCAGAAATGAACGAATTCTTCTTGAGGTATTGTAGACTAGGTCATATCAATGCGACCCGACTGGCTGAGTTACATTTAGATGCATATTCAAATCAGTTTGAATTTACATCTTGTGAAGCTCGCCAGTCATGTCACAAAGATAAGATGACCACAGCTCCGTTTACTGGGAACAGAGAAAGAGTTAATGAACTCTTAGGATGATACATGTTGATGTATGTAGGTCCCCTGTCTGCACATGCCAAGACTGGTTCTTTATACTTCATTACGTTCTCTGATGATCTCTTTAGATTCAGACATATGTTCCTGTTGAAACACAAGTCCGAACCTTTTGAGATATTCACAGAATATAATTTAGAAGTAGAGAACCAAAATACGGGTATAAGTATTATGTCCTATGATGATATAAGGAGGAGAATACTTGAGCACGGAAATACTGGACTGTTCTAAAGGAGAATGAGATTCTCTCTCAGCATTACTCCTCTGTATACACCATAGCACGATGGTATATCAGGGCGGAGCAATCACACCCTATATGATAAGGTGTGCTCTATGATGAGTACTACTGAGTTACCTGTTTCCTTTTTAGGAGTTATGCGCTTGAGAAGCTGCATACCTATTGAATAGGGTTCCAATCAAATCAGTTGCCTACCATTTCATATGTGATATGGAAAGGGAAGAGCCCATGTCTTAAGCTAGTTAAGATTTGGGGTTGACCGGCCTATGTCTGAAAGCAAAATCCGGACAAGCTCGAGGCAAGATCTGTTATGTACAACTGGAAAAGTTCCAGCTATACGAACTACAGCAGATAATTTGATAGAACCAAGGGATTCAGTAGATACCAACGAACCTCAGCCTCTCCGCCGATCTAGTAGGGTTCCTCACCCACCTGAGAGATACTTTGGTTTCTCTATGACAGTGGGAGCGAGGATTGCATCATGAGATGATGACCCAACTAGTTTCGAGCAGGCCATCGAGAGTAAGACTCTGTAAGAATGGCTGGATGCTTAGCGATCTGAGATGGAATCCTTATGCACCAACAAAGTATGGACTTTGGTTGCTATATCTGAAGGGTTAAATCCCCATCAGGAGCAAGTATATCTTGAGAAGATTACTTGGTGTAGATGGAAAAGTTGAGACTTTCAAAGCTAGACTTGTTAAAGGTTTTCGTCATCGACCAGGCGTGGATTATGATGAAACCTTTTCAAGTAGCTATGCTTAAGTCCATCCAGATCCTATTTGCCTCGGCTACATACCATGACTACGATATCTGGTGGTTGGGTGTCTTGACTGCTTTTCTAAATGATGATTTGGAAGAATGCGTCTATAAGTACACAGCCAGAGGGCCTCGTAAACAGTGGGAGCAGCGGAAACGTGTGCAAGATACTTTATAGGATAAAGCAGGCATCGCGGAGTTGGAACATCTGTTTTGATGGATTAGTCAAAGAAGTTGACATCATCAAAATGGTAGATGAACCTTGTATAAACAAAATGGTAGTAGGGAGTATGGTGACGATCCTCGTAGAGTACGTGGATGACATACTCTTGATAGGGAAGGAGTTTCTTATGCTACGCTCAATCAATCTCCGCTTATCACAATGATTCTCCATATAGGATAAAAGTGATACCTCCTAAATCCTGGGTTTTGGATCTATGAGATAGATCTAATTGGATGTTAGGATTCTCACTAGTTGTAGCGAGATGGTATCAATCGATCCTGGGGAGAATCACTGGAAGGGTTCCAGGGTGATAATGACGACTGAATGTCAGTCACAGGCATTGTCTTTACCCTCAGTAAAGGGACGGTATGTTGGAAGAGTTCCAAGCTAGATACCATGGCATACTAGACGATAAAGGCAGGATACATCGCTACTTAAGATGCTACCAAAGAGGCTGTTTGGGTGTATATTGGTTCATGAGATGAACTATGTTCCTCCCATTGTGTGACAATGGAGTTGTGGCTTATGCCAAGGAACGTCCGTCCCATCAGTGATCCAGACATATTCTAAGGCAGTGTCACCTGATCATGGAGATGGTTGATCTCCAGGGAGATCGAGGTAAGGAGAGTAGACTCAGAGGACAACACGGCGGATCCACTCACAAAGGCCTGTTCCCAGAGAGAGATTTTTATGGGATGGTTGAGTATGAGATACTACAACCACTGCTACAGATGGCCCTAGTGCAAGTGGGAGATTGTTAGTTATATGTATGCCCTAGAGGCCATTACTGTACATAGGATGTATATTGTAGTGGATGCCGGGATATATATAGGGAGGACTTTCTTGCTCGACATGATAGTATGCTATCTGGTTGATTTTTACCTTAACGTGTATACTGATTGTCTCTCTATTACATGTTGGTAAAGCCCTTAGGATCTGTACTTGACTACCTGGACTATGATGCAGATCATACTAGTGGGGACATGGTAGTCCATAAGTACATCCTTCAAAGTCCCTAGTCGTGGGTGTATCGAGATGGGGCATCGATATACCAGAGTAGACTAGCGTATACCTTCTCGACCCATACAGATGGGCGATGGATGATCCCATATCCATTGGTGTTTGACATCAGAGATGATATACGGGTGCTCAATAGAGACTGGGTACACTGGACGGACTCGCCGAGAACTCCCAGATGGTATTATACCTCACGTCAGATGGCAGTTCTCTGGTGACACTGGTACAGAGTAGTCTGTTGACCCGAGATCGTCATAGAGTCTTGTGTGGTTCCCACTGTGCTTTGATTTCCATCTTACCACGTCCAAGAGGGCGTGCAAAACGGTGGTTTTTGGGTACAGTCCCGAGTCACATGGAGGCAATGAGCGATAGGAGGGGATTCGGCTCTCCCGGTATAGGGGGTTGATGTTGCGCTGTGTTCGATTGGCTATAACAGGAAATCCCTGGCCAGGGTTGCTGAGATTTACTGGTAAGTGTTACCAGTAGTTTCTCGAATTGTTATAGACCTCATATCGACACGACTTATCGAGCTATTGGGGTCTGACGTTTACCACCCCTAGGCGAGATATGCGACATATCAGACGATCAGACCGGACTGTACGGTAGTGTTACTGGTTGGATTCACTGGAGTGTGAGCGGGCTTGCTCGTCGATCTTCAGATCGCTCAATACCCGGGTGGCCGTTACGTTTAGCAGACCGCTTGCGGCTTGTGGGTGTTTGATATGATCATCATCTGCTGCCGGCGTATTGACGAGTCTTTAGAGTCCTACACAGAGGTTTCCTGGCTCAAGCGAAACGAAATAGGAGCGCATATGAGATATGTGCGGGACCGAGAATAATGCGTGTATGTGATACCGTATTCCATTCTCGCGATGAATGTGTCGAATGGTTGTATGTGATATAACCTAGTTATCGAATCAAGGATTGATTCGATAAGCCGATACATTGTATACTAGTCGGTTGTGTGCGACATGACCGGATCATTGAATCAAGTGTTGATTTAATGATTTAATGCATAATTATATATTTGATATATTACTTTGCATTAACTAGTATTGGTTCACTTAAGATGGATTTTCTCACTCGGATGTGCGCATTGTATATGCGATATACTTTTGTGCACTTGTTTGTATCATGTTTGATGATGCATGCTAACTTGTGTTTTGTGTAAAGTTTAAACCATGGTTATGTAATGGTTAGGGTTTTCATTTTCATATCTATTTATTTATTTGTTTATTCATTATTGGAAAATGATAAGCATAATGCAAAATGGTGGCTTTATTTGGAAGCTTGTTGAAGCTTCATGAAGACTTTGACTTTAGCAACCATTTTGTCTCATGCTTAACCCTAACCATCCCATTTAACCATGATTGATTCTCTACACATTACCATGGTTAGTGTTATGATAAGAATGGATTATTCTTTTCTTTTTTAATTATTCTTATCATATCATTTCTTCTTCTTCTTCCTTGAACTCAAGAAGAAAAGCTTGAGGTCATCAATGGTGGATTGATGAAATGAGTGAGAAATCCAATTCTAAAGTCTACCCACTTCCTATTTCTTCATCCTCTACCTCTTGCCAAGTAGTAGAGTGTGTTTCCTTCACAAGCTTTCAAGACTTGGTGAAGGTGGAGCTCGATCTAGTGATGCTTCGACGTAGATCATCTTCGGCACGTCGTCGACGACCTAGCCCGTCCATTCTCCGATGAAGCCGACGCTAGAGCCCGGATTTGATTTGGACAGCGGAGACGACCTCAGCTCGGAGCCGTGGAGGTGGAGGACCGGATCTACAAAGGTTGTATTTCCGATCCCATTAGTTAAGTTGTTAACTAGATTGTTTTTCGCCTAGATTTCTAGCAAACGATCCGTAGTCGGGTTTCTCGGCACCGTTAAAATTTTAATTTGGCATGATCGATGCCTTGTGAGACCTCATTAGGGTGCCTAGGAACCCTACACGTTCGTCTCGATACAGCAGACAAAATGTCACTACAGCGTCCTTCCTCCAACATGATTCGGACACGCCAAAGCAAACGAAGCGAAGGACAAATTCCTGGCTTCAGGATGTTGACGGTAACTCATATAAAACCTGAAAGACTATCGGAGATCATCCCACACCAGTGCGTAGTGGTCACCACCTCGACGTTCGTCTCGATACAGCAGACGGGATGTCACTACAGCGTTCTTCCTCCAGTAGGATTCAGACGCAGCAATCAAACATCGGAGCCATGGAAAAGTCCCTAGTTCCAAGTATCGACGGTTCATCAACAACCTAGAGACAACCTTGACGTTCGTCTCGATACAGCAGACGCAACGCCAAAGAAAATGAAGCAAAGGCAATATTCCTAGCTTCAAGGTCTTGACGGCAACTCATATAAAACCTGAAAGACTATCAGAGATCATCCCACACCAGCGCGGAGTGGTCACCACCTCGACGTTCGTCTCGATACAGCAGACGAGATGTCACCACAGCGTTCTTCCTCCAGCAGGATTCAGACGCGACAATCAAACAACGGAGCCATGGCAAAGTCCCTAGTTCCAGGCCTCGACGGTTCATCAACAACCTAGAGACAACTTTGACGTTCGTCTCGATACAGCAGACGCAACGCCAAAACAAATGAAGCGAAGGCCAATTTCCTAGCTTTAGGGTCTTGACGGTAACTCATATAAAACCTGAAAGACAATCGGAGATCATCCCCCACCAGCGCGGAGTGGTCACCACCTTGACGTTCGTCTCGATACAGCAGACGAGATGTCACCACAGCGTCCTTCCTTCAACAGGATTCGGACACGCTAAAGCAAATGAAGCGAAGGCCAAATTCCTAGCTTCGGGGTCTTGACGGCAACTCATATAAAACCTGAAAGACTATCGGAGATCATCCCACACCAGCGCGGAGTGGTTATGACTCATCGGGGTTCTCCAAAATGAGCCTAACCTCAAGTAAAAAAGCGGCATGGCAAAATTCCTAACGCTTGCTCTTCCGACGGTCAAACTGCCTAGGAAGATTGCTTGAAGACGTATTGTCCAGCCCCCGAAGGGATCAGAGACACGACAATCGCAAGGCTACTCGAACAGCAAGATTGCCTATCGAGGAATACATCAGCCAACGCGACGGTACGACGGGCAAAACCCTAGTACCACAGACCCTAACGGACCTCTGTCGTAAAGAGCAAAGGTTAACTGTAACGTTAGGACATCCTTGCGAGAACTTCTCAATTTGTCTCGACTCGTAGGGAAAAGCCTTAGGCAGTGGGGATTAAAAAACATGTTTCCTAAGCACTGGGGCCCTGCAAGTCGGTCCAAAATGGACTCTTGCATACTATTCACGGACCACACTCTCCAAAGTCGAATCTCGACAAGGAGGGAAACGACAACTTACAAGTCCTCTCGACTTGTAAAAGGGAAAATTCTCTTGTGAGATCCTTACGACTCTCAAGAGAAAACACACTTAGGAATCCTCACGATTCTTAAGGAGAAAATACACCTACGAGATCCTCTCGACTCGTAGAGAGAAAAATCTTTATGAGACCCTCACGGCTCATAAAGTTGAAAAGCCTTAGGCAGCAGATCTGAACCTGCTTCCTAAGCCATCACTACCTCTCGAAGAGTTCAAGACGGAATGCTCTCTATCTTCTACAAGCTACGCTTACTAAAGTAACATGCCGGCAACAAAGAAAACAGAAGAAAGCGACAAGTGAGGAGAACATTTTATTCACATTCGGTTAAGCGTTTAAGGCATATCCATTCATGCATGTGCGAAAAAGTTTGATGTATACAATAAACACATAGAAATGAAAAGGCTTGCTATTCATATTTCAGAAAATGCTTACATTGAGGAAAACATCAAATAAAAACATAATTGGAATGTTTATAAAGACACGACATCAAATTCAGGGCATGGATTGAGAAATTCAAAAGTAAGGCCATCTAAAATGTTCCAGGCCTGTCGAACCATCCTAGTATATTTCCTCTTGCGATCACAAGCGTCGGGGTCCTCACTGATGTCCTCCACCCTTCGATAGGCAGCGAGTATTGCCACCTGTTGAAAAGCCTGATGTAGAAGATCAACAAGATTGTCTCGCCTTTTCTTTGAGGTTAGGCCCATCAGATACACCGAGTGCACCTTGTCTTCGGCATCATCTAATATCTTAAGCGGCATGCCGGCACAGAATAAAGGAAGTGCTCCTTAGATCTCTCCCTCGATAAGCTTCAAGAGAAAGGAACGTCGAGGAAGCAGTCGACCATTGTATGCGTCAAAACGACCCATGATTTCGGCACACTGGGCATTTTTGAATTCTCGGTTTTGAGAACGACCGAGTACGCGAATGTCGCCATAAGAGATAATCTCATCAAGGTCATACATATGAGCGTCCATAACGTCTGAAAAAGAAAATCAGCAAGAGTTAGCGGACAGGCTGATTAAGAAAATTCTTATTAAAAACAGGCACATAGATTTAAACGCCTCTTGATATCCCCATGGAGAAAACAAATTCAAATTATGACACCTAACAAATTCCAATTTGCAAGAAATCCTAAAAAAGGAATCTCATTTAATAAGACTCCTCGGGTCTAAGGTTTAAACTCCTCGAGCGTAATGCTCTGCAGACAGGAATGACACCTGTCAAAGTCAATTATGAGGGGAATTAAAAATTCTCCGGGAATTCTAAGAGCCTTGCTCTAAAAAAAATGATGAAATAATCCATCAGAAAAATTGAAATCAATTTTTATATATGAATTAAAATTCTGAGATCTTCAAGATCTATGAACAAACTCTTAAAAGTTCTTCATAAGAGATTAACAAATCCCCATTATTCAAGAGAGCAAAGCTCTGTTAATAGGTAAAACCTTAATAACATTTTTTTTTAAATCTAAGATCTATGAGAGCAAGGCTCTATTAATGGGTGAAACCCTAGATTCTTAAATAATCTTTTAAAAGATTAACTCTTTACCTAGATTTTAGCAGAATTTTGACTCTTGAAAAGTTCTTAATCAAAAGATCTATGCTCTGAATAAAAATTCTCAAAGGAAGAAGATGAACAGAATCATCTAAAGGGCCAAGGGTCCTATTTATAGGCATAAATAGCCGTTTCAACTTCTGAGTTGATCCAACGGCAGAGATTCTGCCACCGCTGCACTCACGTGTGGGCCGCGTAAGCGCAACGGTGGGGGGGAATTTGTTTCCCCCAATCAGAGCAAAGCTCTGTTCAAAATTTAAATTTTAAAATGAAGCAACGCTTCAGATCCAGCGCACAGTGCGCTGCGCCCTAGACAGCGCACCACGTGCAAAGCACGTGTGCGCTAGCGCCAAGTGCACTGCGCTCTGAGCAGCGCACCACGTGCAAAGCACGTGTGCGCTAGCGCCAAGTGCGCTGCGCTCTGAACGGCTCACTACATGTCAAACACGGGTGCGCTAGCGCAATGTGCGCTGTCTTTTAAGCAGCGCATCACGTGCAAAGCACGGGTGCGCTAGTGCTGGAACTAAAAGCTCCCCATCATTAGATCAAAGATCTAATAATAATGATAAATCACTAATTAATCAGAATTAAATTCTATTAAGGAAAGATTCCTCAAAATCTTTCCAAATAACAAGATTGCGCTCTGTAAATCAGAGCACCGTTGGATCAATGATCCAATGGTAAATAAAAATTACCAAAAAACAGAATAAATTCTATATGGAAAGATTTATCAATCTTGTTAAAAATAAGAAGATTGCCTTCTGTAAAACAGAAGCCCTAGGATCAAAGATCCAATGGTGAGGAAACATCCCCAAATCAATTAGAGAAATATCTCTTTAACGGATTCAACAAATCAGCTTGCCCTATATAAAGGCCCCAAGACTTCAAGTCTTATATAGAGAACCCCCCCCCCCCATAAACTTTGAGAAACTCAAAGAAAAAGAGCAAGCTCTTGCAAGAAGATTTTTCTTCAAGGTAAGAATGAAAGATGATGAACACAGAGATGAAATCATCTCATGAATAAGAAAGAAAAATTCATTTCTTTAAAAAGATCATAAATCTACAAGACAAAAAGTCTTTCACAAAAGAGATCAAAAGATCTCATCATAAAATAAAAGAAGAACATATTTCTTCTCACAGATCATGGATCTATAAAGGCAAAGTCTTTCATCAACATAAGAGATTGGAAATATCTCCTGCAAAAATAAGAACTGTTGTTCTTAGATCTTGAGACAAAGTCTCTTTTAAGGAACATAAATTTGTTTCCCAGATCATAAAATTGATCAGATGCGCTTTGCGCTCTTGAACTGCACTTTGCGCTCATGAACTGCGCTTCTGCGCTCTCTGGACTGGCGCTCAGCGCCAAATGCGCCACGTGTCAATCACGTATGCGCCAATTGACAACTTGCGCTTTGCGCTTCTGAAATAGCGCACTGTGCTCATGGACTGGCGCTCAGCACTAAGCGCACTACGTGTCATTCATGTGTGTGCCACTGAATTAATAGCGCAATGCGCTCATATATTAGCGCAATGCACTCATCATCTGGCGCTCAGCGTCGAGAGCGCCACGTGTCACTCACGAGTGCGCCACTCAACAGTTAGCGCTTTGCACTCTTGAACTAGCACGCTGCGCTCATGGACTGGCACAAAGCGCCAAGCGCACCACGTGCCATTCATGTGTGCGCCACTGAATTAATAGCGCAGTGTGCTCATATATTAGCGCAATGCGCTCATCATCTGGCGCTCAGCGCCAAGCGCTCCACGTGTCACTCACGTGTGCGCTACTCAGCAGAAGCGCACTGCGTTTTTTGACTGGCGCAAAGTGCCAAGCGCACCACGTGTCCCTCACGTGAGCGCTGACAGAACATAAATTGTTCTTTAATAAGCCCAAGGCTATGATGAATGCCCAGCATTCAATAAAAGACAAAATATTGTCAGAATTCGATCATTGTTAAAAGGGCCGAGCCCAAATAAAGGCACAACAGCCCAAAATAAAATGTTAAACATTTTAACCTGATTGGACTTAGCCCAATATTGGCCACAAGTCCTCAACTTATATTAATTGGGCTCATCTGCTCATAAATATGTTAATAGATCTTAGCCCCAAATTGGACTACAGAGCTTTCAACCAACTCATATTGGTTCGAGGGTACATCTCTTTACTCCTCTGATATTTGTCGTTGTAATCCTTCAACGTCTTCAGAGAGGTAACGGGTCCCGACAACCAAACATTCTACGGACTGTGGGGTCTTTTAAAACCCATGGAATATGATGTCCTTAACCCTCACTGTGAGGTCTTTAAACTCACGGACTATGATATCCTTAACCTTGACTGTGAGGTCTTTAAACTCACGGATTATGATGTCCTTAACCTTGATTGTGAGGTCTTTAAACTCACGGACTATGATGTCCTTAACCTCGACCGCAATGTCTTTAAACTAATATTGGACCGAGATGTCCTTAAACTAACATTGGACCATAATGTCCTTAAACTAATGGACCGCAAAGTCCCTAAACTAAACAATAGAGCCCAAATGCTCTTTTGTTGGATCTAAACGATCCCGTTAAGTTGATCTTAGTCTAAAATTAGACTAACATATCCTTAACAAACGTTTAAGTTGATCTTAGTCTTAAATGAGACTAACATATCCTTAAACCCAACCCCAAACCCAAATCTAAGAAGATACGGATTTGGACTAATCCACGCCCTACGGGCGACAACATAAATTAGTCTCCGTATACAATCCACGGGCAACCAAAAACAAAAAAAAACACCCACGACACGAAATGAACATCTGGAGAAGGAGAAAGTGGTTACCGCGATGCGGTAGCGTAATTAACTGCAGGGGCTTGCGCCTGCAGGGAAGAGCGTCCCCACAATCAAAACCCCCTCAAATGAGGGGGAATCTGACGAAGTCTGCTACATCGGCCGCATCCGTTTAAACCTTCGATACATGGTGCCATAAATCAACTTGGTATCTTCGGAGAGGTGGACGGATAGCACCAAATTGCATCTGCCCTCGAAGTTCAGGCCCGGATGTCCCAACGTCCCGGTCGCGTCTTTCGGCGGAGAACAGTGAGCAAGTCCAGAAAAGAAAATGAGCAAGGCCCATCCAAAGCAAGTGACTGCCCCCCCTCTCTCAATCATCCAATAAAAAATATCTTATCTCTTTTTTTCAAATAAACAAATGAGAGACATACCTCTCTACATGCCAAGTCCATGCTCATGCCAACTCACCCTCCACCTCATTTGTAAAACAAATGAATTTACAAAAAGGAAAATAATACAAATGAGGTGTCCACTTCTAGAAGCTATTCCGTATAAATACAGAATACTTCTCGGTATACGTATCGAAATACATATACGCATATTCGTACAAAAATATGAATAGCCAAGAGAGAAAATGAATAGTGAACAATAATACGAGAATACATATATATAAATACATACATATATATATATATATATAAATTATTAAATCAAGACCTGATTTAATCCGGCTTAATCCTAAGCCGCTAGTATTATCAACCGTCCGATTAAAGTCTGTGCAGCCTGTACACATATTTAATCGGATACCTGTATGTACCAACATACGTCATCTACACCATATCGCCTGAACCATGAAAACCCTCTGTATGGGACTCTAAAGACTCGTCAATACGCTGGCAATGGGTTTAACCACAAGCACGTCAGCGGCACTAGCTGTACGTAACGGCTACCCAGGTATTGAGCGAAAGGAAGGCCGACGAGCAAACTCATCCAAACCCCTACTGAGCCTGATAGTGACAATATCCATACAGTCCGGTCTGTTCGTCTAAGAGTATCGCATATCGAATCTAGGGGGTGGATAAAGTCAGACCCTTAATAACACGATAATTCATGTCGGTATGTAACCCATCACCACTTGAGAAACTATCGATCCTGGATCGGTAATTCTCGTCTACCCCGGCCCAGGATTTCTAGTGATGGCCATCCGTGCACAACGCGACATCAACCCTCAATACCGGGAGAGACGAATCCCCGACGATCCACTCACTGCCTCCATGTGGCTCGGGACTGTACCCAACTAAAACCTGTTTGCACGACTCCTTTGAGCCATGGTAGGGTAGTAATCAAAGCACAGTGGGAACTCACACGAGACAAATAACGATCTCAGGTCGACAGACTAACCTGTACACATGTCACTTGAGAACTGCTATCTGACAATATGTATAATACCAACTAGCAGATTCCCGGTGAATCCGTCCAGTGTACTCATAACCCAATGAGCACATGTATACTATCTTAGGTGAACAACTGACACCAATGGCTTGTGAGACCGGCCACCGCCCCTCGTCAGGGTCTGGATAAGTATACACTAGTCTACTCTGGAGTATCGATGCCCAGTCTCGAAACTCCCACGACTCGGTACATTTAAGTATGTGCTTATAGACCCCCAGCTCCCACGTATATGATCTCCATCATAATGCTGGTAGTCAAGCAAGAATCCTGTTCAGTCGTTCCTTACTATTTTTATATAATAAAAGGTGCTTATTATAAATATGACACATATGAGGGTTTATCTGTAAAAATGCTATTTCATATGTTTATATATTATAATTAACATTATGAAGGAAAATATAAGCATGTAATATCTATATAATATTTAGTCTATTTAAATATGCTTACCTTATCAAATATCCTTAACCAATTTTCTTAATCTATAATATCATATCAAATGGTTAGGATAATATCTCAATAAAAACAAATTATACTAACATTATTTATTGAGATATTGTGCAGAATTATATCGGGACTGAAATCATGGAAATCCGAGCTAGCAAGATCAAATCTGCCGAAATAATCAAGTGAATCGAAGAAGTCAATTCTGGCAGTAACTTAGAGAAGATTTCCAAACTCCATATATTCAAACGATCACCACATGACAACTGAATGAATCTCCAGAAATTTGAGCCAAAGATCCCACCAAAGCGCGGCTAAACCGCGGCTAAAATAAGCATATTGCGGCGGTTCCGCTGCAATATTGAAGAGTTGAGATACGAGATTTTCTGGGTAGGATCCTAACAGCTAGTTACCCTAATTAGGAAACTATGATTCTGGGTTTGTGACTATAAATAGAACCGAGAGCCCCACTTGAAAACTTATCAAACCGATGAGATCACGAAGTCTAAGACGACTCAAGAATCTAGGTTGATCATCAGCTGTTCATCTACCTCCTTAAGAAGAGATCGAGAAGCAAACTAGGGTTTTGTAATCACTTTCTAAAGGAACAAAGTGTAATTGATCAAGTTGATTAATAAAGATAGTTGTTTTATTCTTATTGAATTTTATTTTCTTTATTTACATCATGATCTCTATCCGTTCTTTTATCTCCATCATGCGCGAGTAATTCTCCGCTTGATACGATTCGTAGGATTAGGGTAAATCAATGGATGATTAAAATCCTTAAACTCCTTTTACGTCCTATAAAATTTATAAACTTTATCAAAAGAATAGTTAACATCCTAATCGGGCGTGCTATCAATTCATTGATAGCCCCGACCACGATTAGAGATTAGTTAACAATTGTTTTGGTAAAGGCTAGACATGAACGGAGATCCATGTCACGATAGGGGTTAAAAGTGGGAACCATATTCCCTCCAGAAACCCTAATCTACATGCATCACTGTCGATCTAGTTTTAAATCTATTAAAGGATAAAAGGAGCAATCTTTAATTAATCATCAATGACTACTAAATTTTAACGAACCCTACAAACACCCTTCTAATATAAAACCTACATCCGTAGTTAATCTAGATATATATCCTACATCCGTGATTGACATAGATCTAGAATCTATAACCATTCTCCACTTTTCATTATTCTTCCTCCTTTCCTAATCAACACGCCTAAAGTAAGATTAAAAGATTCAACGTTTCCCTGAGGACGATCCGTACTCATCTCGGTCTAGCTACACGCAACACCGTTATTGATTGCGGTTATTACTACACAAACACACTTATAAAACATCACCAATCAAATGGCGCCGTTGCCGGGGATACGTGCGTAATTTATTTTTTCTTACTATTCGTGTTGAATTCTTATTCGATCCATATCATAAATAAATAAAACAGGAAATTATGTATTTAACGATTATTGTGTGAATTTTTCAAGGGGATCTGGAGTCACAGATTTGAGGAAACAGAGATTCAGAGACATTGATCAAGATCCAGAGGAGCAAAGGAGGCCACGTAGCAAAAATCTCCACCACATCTCCCTAGTCGGCGGCGGAACCGCGACAATAAGGAGCAATTGGCGGCGGAACCGCGGCTCAATCAAGGAATTAGGGTTTCCAAATTCTCTGGTATCTTTCTCAACTCCTTCTCTCTCCTCTGAAATCCAATAAAATATTTTTTCTGCAGGATTCTTTGCAAAATATCGCCGCTCAAAAATCTTTTTGCAAGTTTTGTAATTGGTTTGTTTGTGCATATTTTAATACGGACATTAAGGGGCAAATGCCAAATTCAGATTAGGTGGGGATTTCATCACCCTTCCTAGGCCCCACAAATCACAAGACGAGCATCCGCATCACCCAACATTAATTAAAAAATATCTAGACCGGGACTCTTAGGACTGTCGCGCTCAATAAGGACAGAGGAAGGTCGTGGGTAATCTATCGCTTATCCGCATTTCTTTTATAGTGCCTAGGCAAGTGTGTCTAGGTAAGTGGTTACTTAATTAGGCCCGCTATTTTTGGTGATTCGTATAGCGGATACCTCCCACTTACCTGGCACTTACCTGGCCACAAGAGCGATAAAGAGGTGGTAGAGGATTAATCCTGCGGCTTGTCCTTTGGAAGTTTAGGAGCGGTCTAGAGACTTGACCTAGGTAACCTTACTTCTAAGGTTGATTGTGCATTTTTGTGTGATTTGTCTCACGTCCGACACTTTTCAAAACAAACCAATTTTGAATCACACACACGCTGCCACTTGCGCTAAACCCGCTTAGTGCATGCTTGGCTGGACACGGGATTCTAATGCCCGTCTTGTCCGCGTTCCTGCTATCGACTCCGAAGTCGGTGCTTCTTCATCTTCTTTTTTACCTACACCCACCACATTGACTGAGATGGATGGTTCTCTATCAGATTATAACACCATATTGCCATCACCCGTCGGTGCGCAGAATCCACCGCGCATTTCTCTCCAAGAGAGATGCTATCCTATACGCGGTCCCCTTCCTACATGTTTATCTATTCCACCAGCCAATGAGGATAATTTTGAAATTAAACCCCACTTTATCAACCTGTTACCCAAATTTCACGGGCTCGAGTCTGAAGACGCATACGTTTTTATCACTAAATTCGAAAACGTATGTGCAATGATGGGTACGTCACAACTGTCTGTGGATGCTATGCGCTTGCGTCTTCTCCCTTTCACTTTGTGCGATTTAGCCGAAAAATGGCTTTATAACTCAGCCGCACGCTCTATTACCAATTGGGATGAATTCGTGATAGCATTCCTTAAGAAATTTTACCCCAATCATAAGACCGCCCATATTCGGAGCGAAATCAACCAGTTTACCCAGCTTCCCAATGAACCATTTTGGAAATACTTTGAATGGTTCAAGGATCTGCTTGTCCAATGTCCTCATCAAGGAATAAATAAATGGGATCTGTGCCGAATTATATATGAAGGTATTAATCTAGCGACAAAGCAGATTCTTGAAACCATGTGTCAATGCAATTTTATGTCCAAAGACGATGGTGAAGCCTGGAAATATCTGGAAGATCTCGCTGAAAACACTTTGTAGTGGGAAAGTATTAAACCACCTTCATCTAGGGGAGGCATCCATCAGCTCGATGTTTCCATCGCAGTAAAAGCCGAAATGGCAGCGATGCAAAAGAAACTCGACGCTATAGAGAACAAATTCTCATCAGTCTCCCTAAACCAGGTAACGCTCCCAAAGACCGTATGTGGTTGCTGTTCCGATCTATCTCATTTGACGGAAGAATGTCCTTTAAATTCTTCGTTTCATGGTCACGAGCAAACTAATGCTGCTTTTTAGCAACGACCTAGAAACAATCCTTATTCTTTCTCATACAATCAAGGATAGAGGAATCATCCTAATTTTGCTTGGAGCCAAAACCAAACCAACCAAAATCAAAACCAGTTCCAAAGTAATTATCAAAGACCTCCTCTGCAGCAACAACAACCACCACCACAAAGCCAGCACGCCTTTCAATCATAACCTTTTAAGAATCCGGCCAATAATTCTTTCCAAACGGCCGGTACCGAAAACTCATCTGTGCTTGAATGAAGTGTGGATATGTTTATTAAACATTCCATGCAGTCGACGGATGAAATCAAGTCTTCTATCCGAACTTTAACACAGACCACCAACTCCCACTATGAAAGTATAAAATCGATAAAAGCACAACTTGCACAAATAAATGTCGCAATAAGTGCGAGAGAAAAAGGGAAACTTCTATCTCAACCCCTACCGAATCCTGGCCACTCACAAAATCATAATGTGAGCGTCGTTACCATGTTGAGATCTGGAAGAGTGCTGGATAACCACGTGGGTGAACATGTTGATGACGTTGGGGATATTAATGATACCTCGGCTTCTGCTTCTTCCCCTAAATCGTCATGTCTTCCACCTACTTCCGAACCTATTCTCCATTTCCCACTAGGTTCGAACCCTCCGCCCACTTCCTCGAATCTACCTAAAATGATCCCCACTCCAATTTTGGGATCGATTCCATCCCCACAAACTTCTCCACAAATATTGGACCCAAAACTTATTGATAGAGCTCCATTTCTAAACAGGTTGAGGGCCAACAAACCTAACGCACAAATGGAGAAAGTTGTGGAAATGTTTAAGAAAGTTAACATAAATATCCCTCTCCTAGATACTATTCAACAAGTTCCGTCTTATGCGAAAATCCTTAAGGACTTGTGCACTAGGAAGAGAAAAACTCAAGTGCCGAAAAAGGTATTCATGACAAGTAACGTGAGCACAGCTTTTACCCAACAATTGCCTAAGAAATGTAAGGACCCCGGTTGTCCAAAAATATCTATAACTATTGGGGGGAAAAGCATCAATCGTGCTCTACTTGATCTCGGCGCTAGTGTTAACTTGCTTTCATATTCCATCTATGAGCAGTTAGGTATAGGAGAGTTGAAACCTGCCCACTGCACTCTCCAGATGGTAGACCGATCTATCGCCCAACCTAGGGATGATCTTGAGGATGTGTTAATCAAAGTCGGGGAATTCATATTCCCTGTGGACTTTATTGTTTTAGATACACAGCCTGTGGCGAACCCACACAACCAAATCCCGGTGATACTCGGTCGACCTTTTCTAGCAACTTCCAACGCTGTCATTAATTGTCGTAACGGTTCTATGAACTTATCTTTCGGGAAGATGACAATTGAGCTTAATATTTACAAGCTAGGAAGTCAACCATCTGAACCTTCTGCTCATTTAATCGATGTTTGTTCCATCAACGAGATAGCTTCCGACAGCTACGAAGCGGAAGTACTTTGCTATGATGGTCTCAACAACACTAGTGCGACATTATTTGATCTAGAAAATTATTATAGTGAGGATATCTTCGATGAGTCCATCCCCGAGTTCGAATCTTTTGACTCGTCGCAAAAGTCAGTAGCGTATTCTGAGTCAATATCCTATGCAAGTTATGAACCTCTTGAGGAGTCTGAATATCATTCCCTTACCCCTCCTTCTATCGTCTCTCCGCCGACTCTAGATCTCAAACCGCTACCTTCTCATCTTAAATATGTATATTTATGTGAGAATGAGTCTTTACCCATGATAATATCCACTTCTCTAGATTTAGAGCAAGAGAACGATCTTTTGACGGTATTGAGATCGAACCGGCAAGCATTTGGTTGGACAATATGTGACATCAAAGGGATTAGTCCCTTAATTGTTGAACATCATATACATTTGATGGATGAAGCCAAACCAACCCGAGACCCACAAAGACATACGATCTTTCCTTGGTCATGCAGGATTTTATATGAGTTTCATTAAGGAATTTAGCAAAATTGCTAGACCCTTAACTCTTCTCTTGGCCAAGGAAACAACATTTCACTTCGTTTCGGATTGTGAGGCTGCTTTTGAATCGCTTAAAAAATCTCTCACTACAGCCCTCATTCTATCATCTCTGGATTGGAATCACCCGTTCGAGCTTATGTGTGATGCATCAGATTTTGCTATTGGTGCAGTCTTAGAACATCACATTGATAAGATGCCACATGTAATTTACTATGCAAGTAGGACCTTGAACGATGTACAAATTAATTACACAACTACCAAGAAAGAACTCTTGACAGTTGTATTTGTATTAGAAAAATTCAGGCTCTACTTGATTGGCTCGCCAATAGTGGTTTACATCGATCACTCCGCCCTACGACACATTTTATCAAAGAAGGATACTAAGGCCAGGCTAATACGTTGGATCATGTTGTTACAAGAATTTGATCTTGTCATATGAGACAAGAGTGGATGTGAAAACGTTGTAGCCGACCATCTTTCACGCATCAATTCTTCACCAATGTTGACCGTACCAATAAATGATTCCTTCCCTGACGAACAGCTCTTGACCATATCCTGCGAACCTTGGTTCGTGGATATTGTGAATTATCTAGCAACGGGACTTATTCCTAGCAATTGGTCGAAACAAGACAAACTTCGATTTCTATCCCAAGTAAACACTTTTACTGGGATGAACCTTATTTGTTTAAGTATTGTTCTGATCAAATCATTCGCAGATGTGTCCCTAACGATGAATTCAAGTGTGTATTGTCTTTTTGTCATGATCAGGCATGTGGCGGTCATTTTGGTCCACGTAAAACGACGGAGAAAGTTTTGCAATATGGTTTTTATTGGCCAACATTATTTAAAGATGCTTATGATCATTGCAAAACTTGTCATCGGTGTCAACACTTGGGTCGGATTTCACGAAGAAATGAGATGCCGCTCCAACCTATCTTGGTTGTGGAGATATTCGATGTTTGTGTTCCCCTCCGAAAGACGGCGCGACACCGCGTCTTGTCTGAGATTCGGGGCAGATGCTAATAGGTGCTATCCGTCCACCTCTTCGAAGATGCCAAGTTGATTTATGGCACCACGTATCGAAGGTTTAGATGGATGCGTCCGATGTAGCAGACTTCGTCAGATTCCCCCTCGTTTGAGGGGTTTTTGATTGTGGGGACGCTCTTCCCTGCAGGCGCAAGCCCCTGCAGTTAATTACGCTACCGCATTGCGGTAACAACTTTCTCCTTCTCCAGATGGTCACTTCGTGTCGTGGGTGTCTGTTTTGTATTTTGTTGCCCATGGATTGTTTACGGAGACTGAGTTATGTCGTCGCCCGTAGGGCGTGGACTAGTCCAAATCCGTATTATCTTAGATTTGGGTTTGGGGGGGTTTTGGTTTGAGGATACGTCAGCCCTACTCGAGGCTAGGATCAACTCAAACGTTTGTTAAGGATACGTTAGTCTAACTTTGTGACTAAGATCAACTTAACGGGATCGTTTAGATCCGACAAAAGAGCGTTTGGACTCTAATGTTCCAGTTTAGGGACATAGTGGTCCATGAATGTGTGGCCGTCGGGACCCGTCACCTCTCTGACGACGTTGAAGGATTACAACGACGGATGTCAGAGGAGTTCAAGGATGTACCCTCAAGCCGGAGTCAATTGGGGGGATTTATAGTCCACTCTGTTTGAAGGTTTAAGGATACGTTAGCCATCTTTGAGGCTAAGATCAACTTAAACGGGATCGTTTAGATCCGACAAAAGAGCATTTGGGGCTCTATTGTTCTAGTTTAAGGACATTGCGGTCCATGGATAGTTTAAGGACATTGCGGTCCATTGTTAGTTATAAGACATCTCGGTCAAGGTTAAGGACGTCGTAGTCCATGGGTTTAAGGACCCCACAGTCCATTGTTAGTTTTAAGACATCTCGGTCAAGGTTAAGGACGTCGTAGTCCATGGGTTTAAGGACCCCACAGTCCGGTATGTGCTCTGGATGCTTCACACGGGTTCACTGCCGCGCTTGGCGAGGACCAGGCTCCGCTCTGGACGTTTTCCACGGGGTCAAAGAGTGACATTATCCGCGTTCCACGTAACCAGGAATTTGCATTAGACATGAGTTTAAGGACCCCACAGTCCATATCAATGTGTGGTCGTCGGGACCCGTCACCTCTTTGACGGCATTGAGGGATTACAATGCCAAGTATCAAAGGAGTGAAGAGATGTACCCTAGAACCGGAGTGGATTAAATAGCCCTTGGCCCAATTTGGGGTCAAGACGAATTAATTATGTTATGAGTCCATTGGACCAGTTAATCACAAATTGAGGACTTATGGCCATCTTGGGCTAAGTCCAATCAGGAGAAGCTTTGCCTCCATCCATTTAAGCCAATTGGGCCAAAGTCTAGTGTTAAACACTACAGAGCAGTCAGTGTTGAACACTGGGAATGGGGTTGACAAGTTAGTGTTTAACACTAAGAGAATATTTGGTGTTGAACACCAGCAACAATGTTTTTTCAGGTTAGTGTTAAACACTAAGGTAATCAGTGTTGAACACTGCAAATGAAGATCTCAGATTAGTGTTTAAACACTAAGGTAATCAGTGTTGAACACTGCAAATAAAGCTTTTTAATTAGTGTTGAACACTAAGGCCCAACAGTGTTTTAACACTGGGTTCGAGAGTTTTAGTTTAGTGTTTAAACACTAAGGTAAGAGGGGTCACGTGGCAGCACGTGAGAGCGCCCTCCCTTCCTTTGTTCTGCTGAGATTATCGCGTCTTCCAGAGCATCACGTGCCATCACGTGATGGGCATTCAAATGCCTATGGATTAGAGCTTCTGCTGAGGGTCACGTGGGTCACGTGGGGTGCTGCCTCAAAGGGGCTTTCTGTAGCTCTCTTGGGGGGGTCACGTGATGACACGTGACCCTGCCTCTAGGTATTTTGTTTAGAGGCTTTGTTAATCTTCTTTTAGGAATTAAATTCCTCGAACTATAAATTTCAGAGGTCCTTTCGAAGACTTTGTTTTCAGGAATAGAGTTTAACTCTGAATTTTCTGTAGGAATTAAATTCCTCATATACGTGAAGGGCTGAATAGGGTTAAACCCTAATAAAAGTTTTTAAGGAGTTTAAACTTCCATCCTCTGTATGATTAAGGGAATTAAATTCCTGCTGTTTCAACAGAACTAGTTTCTTAATTAGGGTTAAACCCTGTTTCTTTTTTGTTCTGGAGGAATTAAATTCCCATAATATAGGGTCAAGCCCTAATTTTATTTTAAAGGAATTAAATTCCTATAGTTCTGTGAGAATTAAATTCTCGTGCTTGCATTCCTTCTCCGTGTTTTGGATCTGCATGGCAGGATCTCAACCCATTGAGAATTAAATTCTCAACCTTAAGGGGAGATGTGCACTTTGCAGATCCTCCATCAAAGAGAGAAGAAATATGTTCTTCTGTTTTTACATTATCAGAGTTAAACTCTGTTGAGAATTAAATTCTCTTTCTTTCAAAAGGCCTTCCCTTTCTTACCTAGGGTTTTTCGCAGAAGATCCGAGTCTTTTCAAAGTATCAAAGCTCTTCTCCTTTTTTTTTCTTCTCTGCGCATCCATCTGTATGTATGTCTCTTGGCTCCTATTTATAGGAGAAGCAGCCGAATCAATCAGTTTTTTGACGAATCTTCATTGAGATTTGATTTGCATTCATCATTCATTTTGGACCTTTGGATTATTAGGTGAATTTTATTCACCATTGGATTTTAAATCCAGAGATTCTCCCCTGTTATTTTGGTTAGATTTAAAGGGGAAATCTTTCCAAACCCGAGATTTTCCATAGATAGATGATATTCTATCACCTCTGAATCTTTAATTTGATTGGCCCCAGATAATCACTCTCCTTTGGAAAGATTTAAATCTCTTTCAGAATTTAATTCTGTTAACCCAATGGGCTTTGAAAGCTGGTCACGTGTGACCACGTGACCCATGGTCACGTGTGGGCACGTGACCCCCTTTGGAATGAGCCTTTTCCTTTCTTTTGCGCTCTGTCTTCTGATTGCTGCCTAAGCGTCACGTGCTACCACGTGACCCCTGGTCACGTGTGAGCACGTGACCCTTGTTTGAACTCTCTTTCTTCGGTTCTTCTGGAGAACGAGTCTGCTGTCTTGAACGTCACGTGCCAACACGTGACCCTGGTCACGTGGGAACACGTGACCTCTTCTGAAGCCTTTTCTTGACTTGATCAGAGAACTTGTGTGCCTTTGACGCTTGCATTTAAATGTCACGTGTCGCCACGTGACCCTGGTCACGTGGGAGCACGTGACTCTTTCTGAAGCCCATTTTCTTCAACGTAGTCAGGAAACTGAACTTGACTTGATGATCCCTTTTAGGTGTCACGTGCCAACACGTGACCCCCTTTTTGAAGCTTTTCCCAAAAGCTTTCCTGATTTTAAATCAGGAAACAAATGCCCCCACAGCGTTGTTCTCACTTGTCTGCACGTGAGTGCAACGCTGTCACCTCTTGTGACCGTTGGATTCCTCTAGGGATCTGGGGAGACGAAGCGTTTCCATTGCCTTCTATAAATACCTCTGTCTCTTCATAGGAGCCTTCACTTTGCCCATCTTCTTCTTCTGAGAACTTTTTCTGAGAATTTAATTCTCTTCTTCCAGAGCTTAGTTCTCTGTTTTAAAATATTTTCAGAGTTTAACTCTGCTCAAAAGGAATCCTTTTTCCTCAGGTAATGTTCTTGGACAACGATGGACCTTCACATTTTCCTGGATTTTAAATCCAAAACAAGGGTTTTTACCCTTCTTTCTTCATATTTTCCATAAGAACATGAAACTGTTTAATCTTTCAACTGTAGATCTCTTAGGGTTTAGATAATCTTTGGAGAGATGATGATGGCGGTTCAAATCCATGGAATTTAATTCCATCCAAAAATGTTTTTGGGAATTTAATTCTCTTTTCTTAATAAGGAATTTAATTCCAACGAAGAACTCGATTTCTTCACACAGAGGCTTCCTGGGGTCTCTTGGCCCGAGGCTGTTCTTCCTGCAATTAATGCAATGGGGGCCTTGTAATGATGTCTTATGACTTTTATTTTAGGTACCATGGATGCCCATCTGTACCGTCTTGATGAGATCATTTCCTATGGGAATATTCGTGCGCTGGGCCGCAGTCAGAATCAGGAGTTCACTGATGCTCAGTGTGCCGAGATCATGAGCCGCTTCGACGAGTACAACCATAGGCTACTCCCCCGTCGTTCTTCTCTTCTGAGGCTGAACGTGCTGGCGATCCGGGAGGCACTTCCTCTCTTTTGCGCCGGCATACCGCTCGAGGCCTTGGACACTGCCGAGGATAAGGTGCATTCGGTGTACCTTATGGGCTTGATCTCAAAGAGAAGGTGGGATAATCTCATTGATCTCCTTCATCAGATTTTTCAGCAATCAGCCATACTGGGCGCCTACCGGAGGGTAGAGGACATCCGCGGGGACCCCGATGCTTGTGACCGTGAGAGAAAGCATACTCGGGAGGTTCGAAATTCTTGGAAGATCTTGAATAAAGTCAATTCCGAGTTTCTCAACCCATGCCCCGCGTCCGAAGCCTTACCATTGTAAAAGTTTCTCTTTTTGTCTTGTATTGCCTTCTTGAAGTCTGGATGATAAGTTTTGTTGTGTCCTTGTATGTTTGCACGCTTTTTCTCTGAGATTTTATTATTTTGCTACTATTGTTGTTTGTGCTTTTTAACATACAGGGTACCATTCCATATTTTCCTTTTAACTGCACATCAGGTTTAGGCCTCACGTGTTCTACACGTGGGACCCCCTGATGTGGCTGTTCACAAGATTCTCCTCATGCCATATTTTCAGTGCACAATGTTAGGTGCAGAAAAAGGGCCTTGGAAATAGTTCCATCTCCTTGATTTTCGGTGCCTTTTCTTTTTTAGGCCTTGGAAATAATTTCACCATGCAGGATTTTCCGCGCACAGCACTTAATGCACTTCATTATATATGAGGTTATAGCCTTCTTTTCTTTTCACAGAGGGATTCATATCATACATATATTTTTTCTTGAGGGAGAAACGAGTGCCATGGCCTGTAATCGCCCTCATGCTCGTCGACAGCCGTGGGAAGTTCCCCTTGAGGAGATGATCCCCCGCTTTGCTGCTCGGTTGGTGGACCCCCTCCTTACCGACAACGAATGCGACTCAGCCATGCATGAACTCTCGATCCGTAGGGGGTCTCCCCTCCCGATGGGTTCTCTCTGGCTCCGGATGATCCTCATGGCCGTGCTCGCCGACATTCCTCCTCACCCGGCAGAGATGACCCTGGCGATGCTTGATGCGGCGGAAGAAAAGCTCGAGGGCTTTCATGAAGCATGCCTGATTACTCAGGCTCTGAAGGACTGCTCAATTCATCTGCTGAGCGAGATAAGGGCCCGGCGAGCTGTTATGTTTGCATTCGCGGACGAGCATGGCGCCAACCGATGGGGGGCGACTTCTCGCGAGAATCGTCGTTTCGATGTGCTGGAGAAAGCGGAGAGAGAGGTGGAGAATTTTATCCTTTGCTTCGTCAACCCTTGTGCCGTTGATCCTGTGTTTGGTGACCTTTTCCGTTAGTGTAGAACCTTTTTAAATTAGTCCCTCCTTTTTGCATGCTTTATGTTGAACTTCCCTGTAGGCTTGGTACTCGTATGTATGTTTCCGCTTGCATGAATAAATTTTGCGTTCTTTTTACGAAAATTTCCTTCAATTATCAATACTGTTGTCATGTCGCGTGCACATTAAAGCTTCTAATTTTACTTCTTCTTCGGATGTTCATATGATTGCGAGCACATGCTTGATAGGATAATCATCTGAAAGTTTTCTGTTGCCTTCCATACCGGGTTGTGTGAGCGCGTTCTGGATCGATTATTGCTATCGATCGAGAGCCCATTTATATGGTCTCGAGCGTGTATGTCCTACTGCTAAGGTTGTGGTCGCAGAGTGAGCTTTCATGACCTGATAGGGCGACACGTAGCGAACATAAGGTTGTGGCTCTCGATAAAGTTGCCATGTTCACTCGTGAGGGGGTTGAGGCTCATAAGGCCACTGAGAAAGAGCTTGAAGCCCGGCTCGCTTCGTATCAGGCTCAGCAAGCTCAAGCGGAGGCTCGTCTTCTGGAGATCTTGCGTCATGAAGCCGTGGCTCAGCAAAAGCAGGATGAGCTGACCAAGCTGCTGAATCGCCCGCCGGCCTAAAACATTTGTATCTTTTTCTTCCCTTTTGTACATACTCATGGATGAAAGTATTTTCTTTTTATTTCTTTCATGAATTGTATTTTGTACCCATTTTGGTTTATGAATAAAAGATACATTTTTTTTGTCAATGATATGTCTCCTTTTCATTGAATGTATTCTGCGGGTATTCTATCTTGATCTCCTTGCAGGACAGCAATGGCTCAGGACTCAGGGTTAAGATCTGCTTCCTAAGGCTTTTGCATCTTATGAGCCGCGAGGGTCTCATAAAGAGTTTTTCTCCCTACAGGTCGAGAGAATCCCATAGGTGTGAGTTCTTCTTAAAGATCGTGAGGATCCTTAAGCGGGTTTTCCCTTGAGAGTCGTAAGGATCTCACAAGAGAGTTTTTCTTCCTTACAGGTCGTGAGGGCCTGCAAGTGCCGGATGTGATCACCCTTATCCGTGTTTCACGGAGTCAGGGGTCTCTCAAGGTATCGTAGTTTAAAGACGTCACGGTCAAGGTTAAGGACCTCATAGTCCGTGGATTTAAGGACTCCACAGTCCACTGTTAGTTTTAAGACATCACGGTCAAGGTTAAGGACCTCATAGTCCGTGGATTTAAGGACTCCACAGTCCGGTGTTTGGTTGCAGGGACCCGTCACCTCTTTGAAGACATTGAGGAATTACAACGCCGGGCATCAAAGGAGTGAAAAGATGTACCCTTAAACCAAGGCAAAGTCTGTAGGGAATCGGGATGGTTGATCGTTAGTTTTAAGACATCACGGTCGAGGTTAAGGACGTCATAGTCCGTGGATTTTAAGGACTCCACAGTCCGGTATTTGCTCTGGATGCTTCACACGGGTTCACTGCCGTGCTTGGCGAGGACCAGGCTCCGCTCTGGACGTTTTCCACGGGGTCAAAGAGTGACATTATCCGCGTTCCACGTAACCAGGAATTTTGCGCTAGATGCTTCACACGGGTTCACTGCCGCGTTAGGCGAGGACTAGGCTCCGCTCTGGATGCTTCGCACGGGTTCACTGCCATGCTCTGAGAGGACCAGGATCCGCTCTGGACGCTTTCCACGGGGTCAAAGAGTGACATTATCCGCGTTCCACGTGACCAGGAATTTTGCACTAGATGCTTCACACGGGTTCACTGCCGCGTTAGGCGAGGACTAGGCTCCGCTCTGGATGCTTCGCACGGGTTCACTGCCATGCTCTGCGAGGACCAGGATCCGCTCTGGACGTTTTCCACGGGGTCAAAGAGTGACATTATCCGCGTTCCACGTGACCAGGAATTTTGCACTAAATGCTTCACACGGGTTCACTGCCGCGTTAGGCGAGGACTAGGCTCCGCTCTGGATGCTTCGCACGGGTTCACTGCCATGCTCTGCGAGGACCAGGATCCGCTCTGGACGTTTTCCACGGGGTCAAAGAGTGACATTATCCGCGTTCCATGTGACCAGGAATTTTGCACTAGATGCTTCACACGGGTTCACTGCCGTGTTAGGCGAGGACTAGGCTCCGCTCTGGATGCTTCGCACGGGTTCACTGCCATGCTCTGCGAGGACCAGGATCCGCTCTGGACGTTTTCCACGGGGTCAAAGAGTGACATTATCCGTGTTCCACGTGACCAGGAATTTTGCTGAATGTATCCGCATTTCACGGGGTGAGGGTTTGACTGTTGGCGATATGTATACCACCGAGCCATGGAACTGGGAGTGGCCGCTGTTCCGCTTAGCTTGAAGTTGTGTCCGTTGTTACGAGACGATCTCCAGGTTATTTGTGAACCGTCGAGATTTGGCTTCCTCTCATGACGAAACCTGGGGGGAGGAGTATGATCCCTTCTTTGTTTGCGCCCCTGGATTGTATACAGGGATTGTTGTAGTATCACCTGTAGGGCAAAAAGGTTTCATTTTTCCATCATTTCTTTTATTCTTTCCGCGATGCTCTATCATTTCAGCTTTTTATATCGCGAAGGTCGCGATTGCCCAATCATTTCGGCTATTTTTTTTCGCGGTGCCCAACCATTTCGGCTATTTATTTTATTTTTACTCGCTGCTTTTTATTGCGAGTTGCCCCATCATTTCGGCTATTTTTCATGCATAGATTTTTACTTGCTGTTTTTTATTGCAAGTTGCCCCATCATTTCGGCTATTTCGTAGGCATGTATGGCTTGCTAGCTTTTTCGCCGCAAGCTCGGATTTTGGACACCGATTTCGGCATCAGCACCGCTGCAACTGGGATGTTGCCAGGAGCGAATCATCATTTGCCATGAAAGGACTTAGGATTTGATACCGGTTTAGACATCAGCATCGCTGCAACTGGAATATTGCCAGGAGCGAATCATCATTTGCCTCTGTCGATGTTGAACAAAGGTGGCTTAGCAAACAGGGTTAAGGTCCTGTCGACTAAGGCTTTTGACTTCATGAGCCGTAAGGGTCTCACAAAGGTATTTCTCCCTACAAGTCGTGAGGATCTTGCAGGTGTATTTTCTCCTTAGGGATCGTGAGGATTCCTAAGTGTATGTTCCTCTGTAAGTCGTAAGGATCCTACAAGAGGGTTTTCACCTTATGGGTCAAGAGGACCCACAAGGGTTGGACTTTGCTGGGGAAATGTTTATTTGTGCCCGTAGATTGTATACAAGGGTCAGTATTGAGCCTCTTGTAGGGCAATATCGGAGGTTGTGGAGGATTTGCTTAAGAACAGGTTCAGGTTTCTGTAACTTAAGACTTTCAAATCTCATGAGCCGTGAGGGGCCCATAAGAGGATTCTCCTTACGAGTCGTGAGGATCTCGTAAGTGTATTTTCTCCTTAGGAATCGTGAGGATCCCTAAGTGTGTTGCTCCTTCGTGAGTCGTAAGGATCTCACGCAGGTGGTTTCTCCTTACAAGGTCGAGAGGACTCTGTAAGTGTCCTTTAACGAGGTTGCGCCCTTTCGGGTTTTCACAAACACTCGCCGGTAGTCCTGCTGTTTTTACTCACGGAGCCCTTTCGGGTTTTCATCCGTGCCCGTTTTGCTTATAGACATACCGTTTTGTTATTTTTTTATATTTTTTTTTTTTAATTTTTTTACAAGGTCGCGCCCTCTAAGGTTTTCACGAACACTTGCCGGCAGCTCTGCTGTTTTTACTCACGGAGCCCTTTCGGGTTTTCATCCGTGCCCATTTTGCTTATGGACATACCGTTTTTTTTTATTTTTTTATTTTTTTTTTATTTTTTTTTTTATTTATCTCGTCAGCCTAAAGACGCTGCGGTAGTAGTTTAAGGACGTTTCGGTCCGTCGATAGTTTAAGGACGTTTCGGTCCGTTGTTAGTTTAAGGACGTTTCGGTCCGTTGTTAGTTTAAGGACGTTTCGGTCCGCCGTTAGTTTAAGGACGTTTCGGTCCGCCGTTAGTTTAAGGACGTTTCGGTCCGCCGTTATGGGAAGGCCGGCTGCTGCTTGTAAAGTCTGAGCCTAGGAAGACAGTGAGCGGACATAGTCGTCGTCATTTATCATTGACCCCGGCTGTGGCTCATTAAGCATAGTACTTCTTTAAGAAGCGGCCGTTTATTGGCCTGAAAGGCCTTTCACCGTGCATGTCCATGAGTAGATAGGCTCCACCCTGGTAGACCTTGTCTATGATGTACGGGCCTTCATAGTTGGGCTCAAATTTTCCCCGCTTGGCACGATTGGGGATCATAGGTCTTTTGACCACTAGTACGAGTTCGCCTTGGCGGAATGTCCTCGGCCTGGTCAATCGTTCGTACGAGCGCGTCATCTTTGCTTTGTAGGCTTCTAGATGTTGTTGCGCTATGAGCCGGGTTTCGTCGAGGGCATCAAGCTCCTCAAGCCGAAGGTTAGCATTTTCTTCGTTCGTCGGCTCGTGGTGGACTGCTACTCGTAGAGAGGGTAACTCTATCTCGAGGGGGAGCACTGCTTCCGTCCCAAACACCAACGCGTACGGCGTTGTGTTTGTGGCTGTCTTGAACGTAGTTCGATAAGCCCAAAGGGCTTCTTGCAGCCTTTCGTGCCAGTCTCTCTTATTCCTGGAAACGGTCTTTTTTATGATCTTCGTCAAGGTCTTATTGAAAGCCTTGGCCAGACCGTTAGCTCGTGGATTGTAAACTGAAGAATATCTCCAGTCTATATTGTGCCGCTGTGCGAAGCGGCTAATCTTATGGCTTCGGTAGGCCGGCCCGTTATCGGAGATAATCCGCCGTGGAGTTCCAAACCGATAGATGACGTGCGTCTTGAAGAAGTGGAGAATATTCTCTGTCTTCACTTCCTTCAGCGGTACTGCTTCTGCCCATTTGGAGAAATAATCGGTTGTCGCCAGGATAAAGCGGTGTCCCCGGGATGATGCTGGCTCAATGGGGCCGACTATGTCAGTCCCCCACATTTCGAATGGCCAACTAGACAACGTCGGGTGCAGTGGATTCGGATGTTGGTGGATGAAGTCTCCATGGATCTGGCATGAGTGGCATTGCTTCGCATACTCGAGGCAGTCCTGGATCATCGTGGGCCAGTAATAACCCATCCGTTTAATTTTTAACTTCATCTTTGAGCCTGCTTGGTGAGAACCGCAAAGTCCGTCATGAACTTCCTGAACGACTCTTTCTGCTTCGTCAGGTCCTAAGCATCTGAGCCATAGAGAATCAAACGATCTCTTGTATAGAATGTTGTTGACGAAAGCGAAGGATAGAGCTCGTTTCATGAACTGATGTCTTGAGGACGCTTCTTCAGGCATTCGGTGGGACTTAAAGTAGTCTATGAAGACTTCCCTCCAGTCTTCGGCCCTCTCATGGTCTTTTATTTGTAAGGTCGTCTGCTCAGTCGTTCCCTTTTCTTCGCATGATTCCGGAGATATTTCTGCCGGGGCGAGCGCTCGACGGCTTTGTACCACGATTCTGACGTCATCGAGGTTCTCGTCAGCCAGTTCTTTAGCAAGTTTAGCCAACACGTCTGCTTTGCTGTTTTCCGCGCGCGGTATGTTCTCCAAAGTATAGGAGGGAATTTGGGTCAATAGTTGTTGCACCCTTTCGCCGTACTTTACCAACTCCGGCTTGCACGTTTGGTAGTCACCATTTACTTGACTAACGACCAGCTGGGAATCCCCGTATATGAGGAGGTCCTCAATTCCTATGTCGATGGCGATCTCGAGGCCTGCTATCAGGGCTTCGTATTCGGCTTCATTGTTTGTCCTCGGCTCTGTTAAGGAGAAGGCGAAGCGCATTATCCCTCCTTGTGGAGTTGCAAAGATGAGGCCTATCCCTGATTTGATCATTGGGATACCTTGTTTCTGTTTCTTTATGGAGGACGCTCCATCGAAATAGAGTTCCCATCGGGTGGTTCCGCCGTTAATCGCATCAAATGCATGCTCGTCCGGCAAATCGCAATTCAGAGGAGAATTGGCCGGTATCGGGTGTTCGGCGAGGAAGTCGGCAATGGCCTGGCCTTTCACTGCCTTGAGAGGTTGATACGTTATTGAGAACTCCATCAAGAGCAGGGCCCACTTAGCAAGTCGTCCCGTCAGTATGGCTTTCGACATCAAATATTTGAGAGGGTCCACCTTTGAAATAAGACGGACTTCATGTGCTAATGCGTAATGTCTAAGCTTTGTTATTGCGAAGATCAACGCCAGGCAGTGCTTTTCAATGGGGGAATAGTTGCTTTCTGCCCCCAGCAGCACTCGACTTAAGTAGTAAAGTGCTCTTTCTTTCCCCTGATCGTTCTCTTGTGCCCATAATGCGCCCAAAGAACCTTCAAGGGCGGCCGTGTAAAGAATGAGAGGCTTTCCCTTCACTGGAGCAGCCAACACTGGAGGGTTCTGCAGGTACTGCTTGATCTCTTCTAGTGCACCTTGACATTTGTGATCCCAAATGAATAGGGTTCCCTTTTTCATCAGGTGGCTGTAAGGACGGCATTTGCCTGAAAGATTGGCGATAAACCGCCGGATGTATGCGAGCTTCCCTTGGAGAGACCGCAGCTGCTTGAGCGTTCTCGGCGGAGGCATTTCCATGATCGCTTTAATCTTTGCCGGATCTATTTCAATACCTCGGTGTCGAATGATGAATCCCAGAAATTTGCCCGAGGAGACTCCAAACGCACACTTGAGGGGATTCATTTTCAAATTATATTGCCGAAGGCGTTGAAATACAGTCTCCAGATGCTTTAAATGCTCCTCGTACGACATGCTCTTTACTATGAGGTCATCGATATAGCACTCGACGATGTCATGTATGAGATCGTCGAAGATCTTTGTCATGGCCCTTTGATAGGTAGCGCCAGCGTTCTTTAGGCCAAAGGGCATAACCCTGTAGCAAAATATACCCAAAGGGGTGCGGAAAGCGGTATGCTTCTGGTCTTCGGGATGCATCTTTATCTGATTGTATCCTGATGAACCGTCCATAAAGGAGAAAACCTCGTGAGTGGACGTGTTATCTATCATTAGTTCGGTTACTGGTACTGGGAAATCATCCTTGGGACAGGCTTTATTGAGATCCCTGAAATCCACGCATATGCGTACCGTCCCATTCTTCTTCATTACCGGGACGATATTGGCAATCCAGTCGGGATATTGGACTTCTTGGATAAATCCTGAATCGATCAACTTCTTGACTTCGGCGTTGATGCTCATCTCAAGCTCGAGTCGCATCCTCCTTGGCGCCTGCTTGACTGGCTTGATATCTGGGGATATTGCTAATCTATGCACAGCAATCTCCGGGTCCAATCCTGGCATCTCTGAGTAGTTCCACGCGAAGCAGTCTTTATGCCGTAGAAGCACGTTCTTTAACGCAGCCACCTTTTCTTCGGATAATAGCTCGCTGACAAATGTCGGTCGCGGGTCGTCTGCCGATCCCAACTCAATCTTCTTGAGGTTATCTGCAGTAGTATGTATACCATCTTCCAGTTCTTTCGGAGCGGGCGGAAATTCTGAGATCACCTCATCATCGCTGTTCTCAAAGCACCGGTAAAGGTCGTCTACGTTCTCGGGCTCTTCTCCTAATATCGTAATCGTATAACAAGTGCGAACCCGCTCCCTGGACTGAATTGGACCCGGTTCTGTTCTTGCGGCCTTGGGCTCATGCTTTCGCGGCGGTGTTACCTTCCAGCCGTCGGATAAAGCGAATCTGCCCCGTCGGTACTGGTCCTCGACCCAGTTCTTGAAGGTGAAGCAGTCCTCGGTAGGATGTCCTATGGCTTGGTGATAAGAGCAATAACTCGGATGAGAGACCTGGCTAGCTTGCTCAGGACGTCTAGACTCTGGAAGCGTGATCATTTGATGTTTTATAGCGAGGTTGAGTAACCTCTCCGTCTTGTCTCGGGGGAAGGAATACGCTCGACTCATCTTCTTCACGAGGGGCAAACCCGAGCCGCTTCTTGATTTATTTCCATCTCTACGTCGGGCCTTTCGTACAACGGATTGACGAGGATAAGCGTCTTTGTCTTTTTCGGTACGTTGAGATAGACGTTGCGTCCTGGCCTTCTTATAGATGGCCATCTCGCGGTTGCGGTCTTCCTGAGCTCTCTGACCCGTTTTCCTGATAGGCTTGTTCGTTCGTTCTTCAAATGACGGACTCGGTGCTTCAATCGCGGGGTCTAGTTTTAATGAAGGGTTGGCATCTCCTGACAGGGCGTCCTCCTCTTCATCAAAGGTATATATAGGGTAGCTGCTGTGAGTCCGTTCCCGTTTTCCAGCTCTTGCGTATCCGAGCCCGAGTGCTTCCATCTTCCCGTTGGGCAATTTGCGTTGAGTCCCGGGGACATCCCAAATCTTGTTGTAGAACCGCGCCTGCCGAACGGTCTGTTCTAAAGGTACTCCTTGGCGCTTCAATAGCTTCTTTAATCCATTTGTATAGTATCTGGGCAGACGGATGGGTTGGAGCCTGTCGAGCGTAGTATCTGCACCGTGCCAGATCTCTTTCTCTATTTTCGACTCTGAGGATCAGTAAAATAGGATCACCTTCTCGCCCCTTCGCCTGGGAGGGACGTAAAATGTTTGCAGGTCCTGCACATCATGAGCCTGAAGCGCGTCGAGGTCCTTGTAGTGTTCTCGCGGTACCATGGTGATTTGCAAACTATGGTCATCGCCAAGGGGTGCTTGTGTCGGCAGCCGATTGGAGAACACAGCATTAACTTCATCTTCTGAATCACTTCCGAAGAATAATACGGGGGCGGGTGTCCTCAGGTTGTTGCGTTGAGATGGCCCTGCATAAACTATCTCTTCCTCTTCTTCGGTATCGCTCCCGAAAATAGGGATGGTAGCGGCGGTTTTGTTTTCTGGATTGCGACACTTTTCTGTATCCTCGAAATCTGGCAAAAAGTATTTCGCATCTTCGTATTTGCGGACTTCGTTCACGGAAAATGGGTTTAACTCACCTGTTACGGTATACTCAAGACCATCCTTGAAGTACTTCATACACTGATGTTGTGTAGAAGGGATGATATTGTACTCGTGTAGCCAAGGACGACCGAGCAAGGCGTTGTAACAGGTCTTGGCGTCAATGACATGGAATTTGATGTCTGTGACGAGAAGTCCAAAGCGTATTGTTAGTATCACGGATCCGAGAGTCCGTGACGATTGTGAATCGAAACCGGAGATAGTAATTTTGTCACGAGCGAGGTGTTGCACACTCATGCAGATTTCCTTCAACGCCCGAACATTAAGGAGGTTGACGGATGATCCATTATCCACCAGGATCTTGCCTATCTTGATATCATGGCAGTATCCGGAGACATATAGGGGCCGGTTGTGGTCGCACGTCCCGAGAAGGAGGTCTTCATCACCGAAAGTGACGTCGGCCGTATGCACTTCCTCCAGTTCATCCTTCATCCTTTCAGTGGCGAGGAAGGCTTGGAATTGCTCGGGTTCTTGTAACGCCTTAATTAGCGAGTCTCGCGCTTCTTTCGATAATAGGAGGGCATCGAGAATGCTAAGCTGAGAAGGTAGCTTCCTTAGGTGCGCGAGGATGTTATAGTCCACTTTACTCTTCCTAGGAGGGTCTTTGGCAACCAGCTCTCTCATGACTTGGTCATCTAAAGTGATATCTTCAGTGACCTTTTCCTTTCCCTTATCCTTTCTATTCCCGGGCCCGAGATTCTTTTCTGGGAGTGTGCGATTGCGCAGCTGAATGTTCTCGCAGATCTCCGATTCCTCCTCTTTCCCCGAGACAGATTCTTTAAAGAGAGGGCCCAGAGCCATTTCTTCATCAGAGTCGCTCCCAAAGGTGAGAACTTGTGACCCCCTGGCGTTAACCATGCAACAGTTGCCAGTCGTTCTGTTGTGCCCATCGACAGTACTTCTTCGCTCCCGACAGATCTTGCGTTTCATGCGCTTAAAATGTTGCCGATGAGCAACATATCCTTGCCACCATATCTTAAAGGCGTCGCACTCCTTCATGGGATGTGATATTTTTCGATGATATGCGCAATAGTCAGGGTGCATCTCTACCCCATCGTGTGTGTTTCCTTCCGAGGGTGGTAGCTTCATTCCCATTGACATGGCTTTGGCAAACCTTTTCCTCGTCTTGAGTATCTTCTTGTCTGCTTCGGATGCCTTATGCTCCGGCAGGGGTAGTTCAACTCTTTCGTTCGGCTGCCCGCATTTGGCTCCTTCCGATGTGGCCATCTCATGCTCCTGGTCCGCTTTACATTTTAGACGAATCTCGTCTAGAAAAGCGTCGATCATTTCATCTGTTGGCCATGCATGCTCTGGTACAGGCTCTGCCTTCAGCTTTTTAGTGCCATGAGTTTTCCCATCATCAGTAAACGAGTGGGAGATCACGTTACAACTCGCCGCATATTCTTCGGATTCATCTGACGAGCTCTCTTCATCATCTTCCTCTTGAAAGATGTGGTTGAGGAATTCTTGGAGTGTGACAGGAGTTCGCGCCTTTTGGTTGTACTCTTCCAATGCGTCGATTTGCTTCTGCAAGTTCGTGTGCTCTTTTCCAGGCTTCACGGACTTCTTGGATTTCTTCTTCTTTTTCTTCGAAGATTTTGACGGTTGGGCGTGAGTATTTGGGCCATTATCGCGAGTCTTCGTAGTTGGGCGGGGCTTCAACATTCCTTTGATAATTTGAGGTTCAAGAGGGTCCTTCCATTCGATCGCAGGGCACGCATGAAGGTCTCTCAGCATTCTTTTGGTTTTAGTTGATAGCACGACCTCCCATGGAGCTTCTTCAATAAAAGAACATGTTGCCCCCGGTGTATCCGCTTTCCTCGGAGCATGCGGCTGTGATGGGTCCACCTTCCACTTTTCGGACAGTACAAACTTCCCCTGGAGGTATTGGTCTTCAATCCATCCTTTGAAGACGAAGCAATCTTCAATCGGATGGCCTACCGTTTGATGGTAAGGGCAATAGTTAGGGTTATTCACCTCGGTGGGTTGCGGCGGTCGCCTTGGATTTGGCAGGTTTATAAGCCTGTTGCGTATTGCCAGCTCGAATAGCCGTTTCGTCTTGTCCCGTGGGAACGAGTAGGGACGCTTCATCTTCTCATTATAATACCGACGTCTTTCCTCCAGTTGATCTGTCGGTTTCGGGGTGTTAGGTTGCTCTTGGGCATTTGCAACAAATGTTGCTCTTCCTTTACCCTTGTCATTCCGAGGTTCCGACTTCGGTGTAGGCGGTCTATGACCCATCAGGTCCATCTGAGCCAACTTGTCGATCAGGGCCTGGAATGTGGTTGGCTTAAAGAACATCATAAACTGGGAAATAGTTGCGTGGGGGTCTAGAGTTCCCACGAACATGCCCACCGCAGGTGCTTCCTCAATGCGTTGCTCACATCTCGACCACAAGTTCCGCCAGCGTATAGCGTACTGGACCCAGGTTTCGCCCGGTTTTACCCTGGCGTTAATAAGTGCAGTTATTGGAGTGCGTTCGCTGGCACTTGCAAATCGCTGAGTGAACAACAACTCCATTTCAGCGAACGTTTTGATGGAATCATTCGGGAGTTCCGAGTACCATTCGAACGCTGTTTCTGATAAGCTGCCCACAAACTGGCGGAGCAACAACTTATCATCACCGCCAGTGTTACCGCAGAGGGCCCGAAACTGGGCGACATGTTGATGGGGATTGCCGGTCCCCTTATACACGTGGAATTTTGGTATCGTATAGCCTTGCGGGTATTTGATTTGGTCGTACCAGCTCGGATACGGCCGCCCCGTTTTCACGACTTGACCAGCTGCCTCAGTCGCGTGGTGAACCCGGATTTGCTGGGCTATGTAGTCAGCCAAGTCAGCCTTAGAGATTGCCTCCTCCTTGGCCGTTGAGAGGGCTGGTGGTGGATTTGACGTTTCTCCTCGGTCGTCTTCAAGAACGATTGGGGGATCTTCGGCGGGTAAGTCTTGCTGGATCATCATTCCTATCACATCTTGGAAGAGGAGGCCCATCCGTTGTATATTGGCCGCTTGTTCAGCAGCCTCTTTATCCCTTTTCTCCAGTGTCCGGCGAAGGAATTCAGCATCGGTTTCTTCCTCCCGGCGTGCGTCTGAGGACGTTTCTGGGTTTTCTTTTGGCCCGGTGAGTGCGGACATAGCATTCATCATTTCCTGAAGCTTTTGTTGCTGTTCTTGGGCTTTCGTCACGGATCGGGTTAACGGTCGGTGGCCCGTAGAAGTGCGGCTTTCCTCTTTTCCAGAGGCCATGTAAACAGTGTGCACCACCATGCCCCCAGACTTAGGGTGTCTGGGCTCAGTGCTTTTAGCCGTCGTTGCGTGCCGTGGGGTCTTCTCCGGCCTCCTTCTTTTATGAGTCAGTTGTTCCACAGCCTTTTGGGGTTTGGCCTGGTGACCAGCTTCCGGTTGGGTTTTCAGCTTCTTGTGTCGGCGGGAGAAGTTCGGATCGATGATCGAGTCCCGTGCCTGCCGCCAAACCTTATAGATTTTGGAAGATAGCCGTTGAGGAGATTGGGGCCGTTCTGACTCCATTTCCACAACCTTCTTTAACGGGGAAGGAGACCTCTTCAGTACTGCAGTAGGAGAATTTCTTCGCACTTTATTTAGCATTTCGAAGCTGTTCCCAGTTGGAACAGCAGCATTAACTTCTGCCACCGGGACTGATGGAGTCAACCCAGATGGGGAGTTGCCCCCAGCCTTCCTCACTCGGCGCCAATGGCGACGTCGAGCGTGTCGAGCGGACGGTGTAGGGTCAGCGGTAAGAACGGTTTCGTTTTGCCCTCTGTCTGGGCGTGGGGTCGCAGTTGGTATTAGCCTGTCAAAGACCGATGTCCTTTGGGTAGTAGGAGCGGGAGCTGAAGCCGTTAATCTTGTAAAGACCGACCTTTTGGCCGGAGAGGCTGCCTTGACGACTTCTGGGACAGGAGCGGCCACTTTCTTAGAAGCAACCTTCTCTGAGATTGTAGGTCCCACGATGGGTCTGCAGGATTTCTGGCCCAGTCTAGAGAAGACCGAGGCGTTGACGTTGGGCGACTCGTTGAGAGGAGCCGTGGCAGGGGTAAGACGATCAAAGACCGACTTCTTGGGAGCCTCCGTTGTCAGCACTGGAGCGGCAAAGTTTGTCAGCGGGACCATGGTCCCAAAGAACAATCCTGTGGTGGCGCGAGTGACCTGTTCCACGGGCATTATGAATAGCGAGGCAGCTTGGGGTCCGTAGGCTATACCTCCTGGCGAGGCAGAGCGTTGGTTGCAATTGCAGTCTGAGCAGTTGGACACTTTCACGGAAGTAGAAGCCATCGATCCTTTGCTTTCTGCAATAAGCCAGACGCCAATTCTTAGTATCTTGAAACCCAAGGGCAACCATTAGCGAACCGCGATTGGTTCGCGAGTCACGACACACGAAGTGTGGAGTGGAAAGAGGAAAAAGTCCCACCGGGCGTGCCAGAATCTGTTTCCCTCCGAAAGACGGCGCGACACCGCGTCTTGCCTGAGATTCGGGGCAGATGCTAATAGGTGCTATCCGTCCACCTCTTCAAAGATGCCAAGTTGATTTATGGCACCACGTATCGAAGGTTTAGACGGATGCGTCCGATGTAGCAGACTTCGTCAGATTCCCCCTCGTTTGAGGGGTTTTTGATTGTGGGGACGCTCTTCCCTGCAGGCGCAAGCCCCTGCAGTTAATTACGCTACCGCATTGCGGTAACAACTTTCTCCTTCTCCAGATGGTCACTTCGTGTCGTGGGTGTCTATTTTGTATTTTGTTGCCCGTGGATTGTTTACGGAGACTGAGTTATGTCGTCGCCCGTAGGGCGTGGACTAGTCCAAATCCGTATTATCTTAGATTTGGGTTTGGGGGGGTTTTGGTTTGAGGATACGTCAGCCCTACTCGAGGCTAGGATCAACTCAAACGTTTGTTAAGGATACGTTAGTCTAACTTTGTGACTAAGATCAACTTAACGGGATCGTTTAGATCCGACAAAAGAGCGTTTGGACTCTAATGTTCCAGTTTAGGGACATAGTGGTCCATGAATGTGTGGCCGTCGGGACCCGTCACCTCTCTGACGACGTTGAAGGATTACAACGACGGATGTCAGAGGAGTTCAAGGATGTACCCTCAAGCCGGAATCAATTGGGGGGATTTATAGTCCACTCTGTTTGAAGGTTTAAGGATACGTTAGCCATCTTTGAGGCTAAGATCAACTTAAACGGGATCGTTTAGATCCGACAAAAGAGCATTTGGGGCTCTATTGTTCTAGTTTAAGGACATTACGGTCCATGGGTAGTTTAAGGACATTGCGGTCCATGGGTAGTTTAAGGACATGGCGGTCCATTGTTAGTTTTAAGACATCTCGGTCAAGGTTAAGGACGTCGTAGTCCATGGGTTTAAGGACCCCACAGTCCATTGTTAGTTTTAAGACATCTCGGTCAAGGTTAAGGACGTCGTAGTCCATGGGTTTAAGGACCCCACAGTCCGGTATGTGCTCTGGATGCTTCACACGGGTTCACTGCCGCGCTTGGCGAGGACCAGGCTCCGCTCTGGACGTTTTCCACGGGGTCAAAGAGTGACATTATCCGCGTTCCACGTAACCAGGAATTTGCATTAGACATGAGTTTAAGGACCCCACAGTCCATATCAATGTGTGGTCGTCGGGACCCGTCACCTCTTTGACGGCATTGAGGGATTACAATGCCAAGTATCAAAGGAGTGAAGAGATGTACCCTAGAACCGGAGTGGATTAAATAGCCCTTGGCCCAGTTTGGGGTCAAGACGAATTAATTATGTTATGAGTCCATTGGACCAGTTAATCACAAATTGAGGACTTATGGCCATCTTGGGCTAAGTCCAATCAGGAGAGGCTTTGCCTCCATCCATTTAAGCCAATTGGGCCAAAGTCTAGTGTTAAACACTACAGAGCAGTCAGTGTTGAACACTGGGAATGGGGTTGACAAGTTAGTGTTTAACACTAAGAGAATATTTGGTGTTGAACACCAGCAACAATGTTTTTTCAGGTTAGTGTTAAACACTAAGGTAATCAGTGTTGAACACTGCAAATGAAGATCTCAGATTAGTGTTTAAACACCAAGGTAATCAGTGTTGAACACTGCAAATAAAGCTTTTTAATTAGTGTTGAACACTAAGGCCCAACAGTGTTTTAACACTGGGTTCGAGAGTTTTAGTTTAGTGTTTAAACACTAAGGTAAGAGGGGTCACGTGGCAGCACGTGAGAGCGCCCTCCCTTCCTTTGTTCTGCTGAGATTATCGCGTCTTCCAGAGATCACGTGCCATCACGTAATGGGCATTCAAATGCCTATGGATTAGAGCTTCTGCTGAAGGTCACGTGGGTCACGTGGGGTGCTGCCTCAAAGGGGCTTTCTGTAGCTCTCTTGGGGGGGTCACGTGATGACACGTGACCCTGCCTCTAGGTATTTTGTTTAGAGGCTTTGTTAATCTTCTTTTAGGAATTAAATTCCTCGAACTATAAATTTCAGAGGAATTAAATTCCTACTTCCTTTCGAAGACTTTGTTTTCTGGAATAGAGTTTAACTCTGAATTTTCTGTAGGAATTAAATTCCTCATATACGTGAAGGGCTGAATAGGGTTAAACCCTAATAAAAGTTTTTTAGGAGTTTAAACTTCCATCCTCTGTATGATTAAGGGAATTAAATTCCTGCTGTTTCAACAGAACTAGTTTCTTAATTAGGGTTAAACCCTGTTTCTTTTTTGTTCTGGAGGAATTAAATTCCCATAATATAGGGTCAAGCCCTAATTTTATTTTAAAGGAATTAAATTCCTATAGTTCTGTGAGAATTAAATTCTCGTGCTTGCATTCCTTCTCCGTGTTTTGGATCTGCATGGCAGGATCTCAACCCATTGAGAATTAAATTCTCAACCTTAAGGGGAGATGTGCACTTTGCAGATCCTCCATCAAAGAGAGAAGAAATATGTTCTTCTGTTTTTACATTATCAGAGTTAAACTCTGTTGAGAATTAAATTCTCTTTCTTTCAAAAGGCCTTCCCTTTCTTACCTAGGGTTTTTCGCAGAAGATCCGAGTCTTTTCAAAGTATCAAAGCTCTTCTCCTTTTTTTTTCTTCTCTGCGCATCCATCTGTATGTATGTCTCTTGGCTCCTATTTATAGGAGAAGCAGCCGAATCAATCAGTTTTTTGACGAATCTTCATTGAGATTTGATTTGCATTCATCATTCATTTTGGACCTTTGGATTATTAGGTGAATTTTATTCACCATTGGATTTTAAATCCAGAGATTCTCCCCTGTTATTTTGGTTAGATTTAAAGGGGAAATCTTTCCAAACCCAAGATTTTCCATAGATAGATGATATTCTATCACCTCTGAATCTTTAATTTGATTGGCCCCAGATAATCACTCTCCTTTGGAAAGATTTAAATCTCTTTCAGAATTTAATTCTGTTAACCCAATGGGCTTTGAAAGCTGGTCACGTGTGACCACGTGACCCATGGTCACGTGTGGGCACGTGACCCCCTTTGGAATGAGCCTTTTCCTTTCTTTTGCGCTCTGTCTTCTGATTGCTGCCTAAGCGTCACGTGCTACCACGTGACCCCTGGTCACGTGTGAGCACGTGACCCTTGTTTGAACTCTCTTTCTTCGGTTCTTCTGGAGAACGAGTCTGCTGTCTTGAACGTCACGTGCCAACACGTGACCCTGGTCACGTGGGAACACGTGACCTCTTCTGAAGCCTTTTCTTGACTTGATCAGAGAACTTGTGTGCCTTTGACGCTTGCATTTAAATGTCACGTGTCGCCACGTGACCCTGGTCACGTGGGAGCACGTGACTCTTTCTGAAGCCCATTTTCTTCAGCGTAGTCAGGAAACTGAACTTGACTTGATGATCCCTTTTAGGTGTCACGTGCCAACACGTGACCCCCTTTTTGAAGCTTTTCCCAGAAGCTTTCCTGATTTTAAATCAGGAAACAGTTTGGGGTATTGATTTTATGGGCCATTTTCCCAACTCTTTTGGAAATTTATATATCTTGTTAGCGGTTGATTATGTCTCAAAATGGGTAGAAGCAATATTGTGTCGCACTAATGACAACAAGGTTGTTATTAAGTTCATTAAAGAAAATATCTTTTCGTGATTCGGGCACCCTCGCGCTATAATTAGCGACAACGGGACGCATTTCTGTAATCGGTCTTTCGAGGTTTTGATGCGAAAATATTCAATCAACCACAAACTTTCTACGCCCTATCATCCCCAAAAGAGCGGGCAAGCTGAGATTTCCAATAGGCAGATAAAACAAATTTCGGAGAAGACAGTTTCTAAAAACCGTAAAGATTGGTCAACCAAATTGACGGATGCTCTTTGGGCATTTCGTACCGCTTATAACACCGATCTTGGTATGTCTCCATACCGCTTAGTGTTTGGAAAGGCTTGCCACCTTCCTGTCGAGATCGAACATAAAGCAATGTGGGCTATTAAAGAGCTTAACTTCGATTTTGATCAAGCCTGCAGCTATCGAAAGCTGCAATTAAATGAGCTAAGCGAACTCTGCGATGAAGCTTACGATAATACGGTTATAGTAAAGAACCGGAATAAACTGTTCCACGATAAAAACCTTTATAGAAAAACCTTCACACCGGGACAACAAGTCCTTTATGATTCCCGTCTCCATCTTCATCTGAGTAAGCTAAAATCTCGTTGGAAAGGACCTTTTATGGTGCGGTATGTATACCCGCACGGGGCAGTAGAAGTTGAAAATATTAAAAACGGTTCAATTTTTAAAGTAAATGGGCATAGATTGAAACCGTATTTTTCTGCTGACCCAACGGAGGAGCTCCTGTTTTTACAGGAGCTGCTTCATCATAACTGAATATCCTCCGCCTCACCTCCATGTTTCGGTAACTTGAAGAATGGAGGTGAGTGAAAAAGGACTTAACTGAATATTTGTGCGTGCCAAAATACAAGTTTGGGGGTAGTTTTCATTTAACTATTATTTTATCCCTCTTAATTTCTCTCCCTAAGTCTACAGGTTTATACATTCAAAGATGACATCAGTGAGGACACTGCTGAAAAAAGGTTTGGGGGGAAGGTTTGTATTCACTAAATTATCTTTTGGCACTTGACACTATACAAATTTTTTATATATAATAAAAGAGTAGAAAGTGAAAAATTACATATGAAAGATAGAAATAGTTTAAGAAAAGCAAGAAAGTTAGATGTTTTCTTAGATGAAACTAGTAATAAGTAGTTATGAACCGTTGTCCCAAGGGTTAGTAAGATAAAGGAAGTCATTAATCTGAGGATAAAAATAAGTCTGAAAAATAGTCTCTATTCTTGAGGCCAAACATTTGAACGTTGATACCCTACTATACGCACTTACACACATTTTGAAACTTGGGATAATAGAGGATGCCTTGAAATGCTTTTGTCTAAAAGACTTAGTATGAAGAGAAAAAAAATATATATATATATATAAGTGGTGAAGAAAAAAAATGAACACTGGTTTTGTAATTGCTTAAGGCAGCATAAAAAAAATATAGCGAGGGTGCTTTATCACCTAGTGCCTTAGACCAACTGGTTTGGGAGCCACTGCTAAGCCTTAGGTGTTGCGAAACGAGGAATTACGCCTAAATGTGCAAGCACATTTTGTAATCGGTCGGTTAGTACCTCAAGAAGTATTAACGGCCGCATGAAGAATGTGTGAGCAATTTTATCGAAAATATTCACCAAGTATAAAGTATTTTGGAAAATGGACAAGAATATGATAGCTTGAATTGAATTCTCCAAGTGTAGGGATGTCTTTTACACACACTTAGGGGTATATGATCAATGTTTGGAAGAAAGATAGGGAGAAAGACTGAAAGCGATGTTTTATTGAGGGATGATGTGATTTCTAAATTTTTTTTGATGACCATTAAGATAGGGCTCATGACAACCGAAAATCTGGTGTCGTTGGAAACTCTTATTTTCAAGTTCTTTCTTTTATAATTCTTGTCTTTATATGTAACTTTCACCATCTTCATTTTATTATAGGATTTTGTGGGTGTAATCCGCTGGAAACCCTCAGGAGACAACACTCCTCCTACTAGGGACACCTAGAGGTTTAACAGCTTGTTGCACGTGTTCAGTGCAATCGTGTTGCCTACGAAAGTGTGCTACTTTGGTTTTTCTTTTTTTTTTCTCCTTCTCTTGAATAAAAGTTTGCCCGGGACGATCAAAGTTAAGTTTGGGGGTATTTGTTCAGTCGAAAATATCGTGCATTTGATATGACATTTTCCTTACTATTTTTATATAATAAAAGGTGTTTATTATATAAATAAGACACATATGAGGGTTTATCTGTAAAAATACTGTTTTCATATGTTTATATATTATAATTAACATTATGAAGGAAAATGTAAGCATATAATATCTATATAATATTTAGTCCATTTAAATATGCTTGCCTTATCAAATATCCTTAACCAATTTTCTTAAACTATAATATCATATCAAATGGTTAGGATAATATCTCAATAAAAACAAATTCTACTAACATTATTTATTGAGATATTGTGCGGAATTATATCAGGACTGGAATCAGGGAAATCCGAGCTAGCAAGATCAAATCTGCCGAAATATTCAAGTGAATCGAAGAAGTCAATTCTGGCGGTGACTTAGAGAAGATTTTCAAACTCCAGATATTCAAACGATCACCACATGACAACTGAATGAATCTCCAGAAATTTGAGCCAAAGATCCCACCAAAGCGTGGCTAAACCGCGGCTAAAATAAACATATTGCGGCGGTTCCGCCGAAATATTGAAGAGTTGAGATACGGGATTTTCTGGGTAGGATCCTAACAGGTACTTACCCTAATTAGGAAACTATGATTCTGAGTTTGTGACTATAAATAGAACCGAGAGCCTCACTTGAAAACTTATCAAACCGACGAGATCACGAAGTCCAAGACGGCTCAAGAATCCAGGTTGATTTTCAGTTGTTCATCTACCTTCTTAAGAAGAGATCGAGAAGCAAACTAGGGTTTTGTAATCACTTTCTAAAGGAACAAAGTGTAATTGATCAAGTTGATTAATAAAGGTAGTTGTTTTATTCTTATTGCATTTTATTTTCTTTATTTACATCATGATCTCTATCTGTTCTTTTATCTCCATCACGCGCGAGTAATTCTCCTCTTGATAGGGTTCGTAAGATTATGGTAGATCAATGGATGATTAAAATCCTTAAACTCCTTTTACGTCCTATAAAATTTATAAATTTTATCAAAAGAATAGTTAACATCCTAATCGGGCGCGCTATCAATTCATTGATAGCCCCGACCACGATTAGAGATTAGATTAACAATTGTTTTGGTAAAGGCTAGATATGAACGGGGATCCATGTCAAGATAGGGGTTAAGAGTGGGAACCCTATTCCCTCCAGAAACCCTAATCTACATGCATCACTGTCGATCTAGTTTTAAATCTATTAAAGGATAAAAGGAGCAATCTTTAATTAATCATCCATGACTACTAAATCTTAACGAACCCTACAAGCCCCCTTCTAATATAAAACCTACATCCGTAGTTATTCTAGATCTATATCCTACATCCGTGATTGACGTAGATCTAGAATCTATAACCATTCTCCAATTTTCATTATTCTTCCTCATTTCCTAATCAACACGCCTAAAGTAAGATTAAAAGATCAACGTTTCCCTGAGGACGACTCGTACTCATCTCGGTCTAGCTACATGCGACACCGTTATTGATTGCGGTTATTACTACACAAAAACACTTATAAAGCATCACCAATCAAATCCTATGGGCTCTATCAACATGTACATGATGATAAAGACAAACCAGATATCATACTATTATCTCGAGTAAGACTGTTCCACCGGTATAGGTCCTCCCTCAATCATCGCAGTCGTCTACCTGCGACTATGATAATTGCCTTGAGGGCACTATAGCCAACAATGAGTGCACGATGATCTCATCTTTTTGAAAATTAATCTCTATATAAATTTTGAGGACGAAATTTTTATAAGGAGGGTAGAATGTAACGACTCTAAAATCTCTATACAAGATTTACTGGTTTAATGTATATAAAGGGTATTTCAACCTGATTAGGAGTTATAAGCTATTTTGTTCAATAAAAACAAGAAAAAACTTGTAACTCACTAGTAAAGCCTCTACACTATTGTGACATAGCCTGTGTATTCGATTTCCATCAGTCCCAATTATTTTTAATATATTTTTTTAACTTTTCGGAAGCTCAAGAGTTGCACGTGCAATACACGGAGAATCGAAAAGTTACAGAAAAATCAATCGGGATAAATGAGGAGTAAACACAGAGTTAAGCACGTGGCACGAACTTCGAGACAATTGGCAAAAATCCAACCGCCCATTTTCCTCCTTCAGCCGCTACCGTCGGTTATGATGGCTCTGATTGCCTCCATGCTTTGCGCACACACCTCTTCGACTCCCCTCTACTCCTCTGCACTGTTTGATTTCCTGCAATCAAACAAAGACTCTTCAAATCCCTCATTAATATCATTTTAATTCATTTTTTAATTCCCATACATTCATTTCTTCACTATAAATACCACCCCATACCCTAGCTCTCCCCCATTCTGAAATTTCTATCAAAATTCTCTCAAAACTCTATAAGTACCAAGTGGAGTTAAACAACCAAGTGGAGTAGCAAACCAATTTTGAAGACCAGAGCTTTCCCAACGATACAACAATCCCCGAAGGCTTCCCCTCACTCTTTTCTTCTCTTGTTAATGCTCTAAAACCGTAAGTCCTTCTCTCTCTCTTTTCGTTTCATCTCAAATCGTACTCAAAAATCATACCGACAAAATGGAGTCAACCTTAAAAGTCCTTTCTTTTAAATGTTTTTATCATTCTTGATAGGTAAATATGTTATATAATCACTATAATATCACTTCAAATCAATATTCATATCATTTTCCTTTTTGTGTAACCAAAATTCCATGTGAAATAATCATATAACGAATTTTTCAGAAAAATACCATGAACTTTAAATAAAGCTTTTTGATAACTAGATACAAATACATACTTCTATAACATTCACGGGATAATGATCTACTGTCACTCCCCACTTCTCGATGTACGGATAAGGAGACGTGACTAGGCCCGCGACGTATTTACTCAGAAGTAAACACGTTAAGCGTAAATAAGCAATATAATATAAATGTACAAAAGAAAGACATGAGATGTAAATGAAAAGCAACTTTTTATTTATTAAACATTCTTTACAATACAACTGAAAAGTAAATACAATATGGAAAGCAATGTCTAAACAATGGCATGAACTGAAAGTAAAAGTATATACAACTGACTAGAGCTCGGGGTCCTTGATGAACTGCTCCAAGTCTTCTGAGCTGGGCTTGATCTCCAGAGAGTCGGGTCATCCTGACAACATTCCAAAGAAAGAATAGAAAGGGAATGTCGTCAGCAAACAATCGCTCGGTAAGTCTCAAAGAGATAGAAATAGAATAGACAGATAAGAGAGAATATAACTGTATAAAGTATGTTTGTTATACTAACGTGGTTGTTTGTACCTTGGTACAGAATATGCCAGTGTATACGAGAGGAGTCCAACTATTCCGTGGACTAAGGTATACGGAGCATAAGGAATCGTTAAGCCACGGAACAACATCAACAGATATTCAGGTTAGGTGTATTAAAGTGACCATCATCGTGCCACTTTTAACACATTCCGTAGCAATCTACCTCGTAATGGTTATTGTGTTGTTTTATAGATGTAAGACTTGCCGAAACCATGATATCGATTGCTCATGTAAATGGATAAGGATGTAAACGGATAGTTATGTAATCAGGTCAATGTATATCCATGGTTCGGTCAGTTCAAGTCATGTTGATATAAATGGTATTCATGTTTAAATTCCAGTATATATGGATTCATGTTGTATTGGAGTTATATTTGGATTGTATTCATGTGTGGATTGTTTTCAGATTAGACTAAGACTCCGTCTGAGTCAGACACTTAAACAGAATTTGATTCATGAATTAGGTTTTGGAGTTATCCCTAACTGCTGTATATGGACGGCGGGATTTATGAGTTTTTCCAAGCCAATTACCATTGATAACCCCGTTTTCGTTTTCTACCTTAAATAGGCAAACACCCACCTTCTCCGGCTCTCTGAGGCTCAAGAGAATTGGTCCCACTTAAACATATATTTACTAGGGTCCTTATTGTAAATTAATAAACTTGAAGGGGTTTTATGAAAAATAGTTTTGATATAATTTCAAAATAAACCTCAAGTATTTATTGGTCATATTTAGTGTTTTCATGGATGTAATTTTTAAAAGTGAAGTATTTTAATGATTATAAACTTAGATTGAATAGTATATGGTATTTTAGTGTAAATTGGAATTGTATGGATTTGTGATGGTATATTTATGAAATTTATGATTCCTTTGTTTAGAAAACATGGAATTTATTATATATATTTAAAATAGATATTTTGATAATATATATATATATATATAATTATTAAAAATAGAATTTATTTATTAAATAGAAAATCACATTATTCTTAAAAATTGTATTAAAAATTCCATCGAGATCGGATACTCCGTGAGGAGGTCTGCATCTCGCTCTACTAGTACCCAAAATGAGTTGTAGAGCCTTAATTGCAAGGAATTTAAATAAAACAATCTTACAGAATACGGTTTTATTAGTTTAAGGTATTTTATTGTAAAATTGTATTTATCCCATAAAATACTGTTCCAAAAGCTATCGTGCTATGTCATGATAAGTGTTGTGATGAGGTAGGTCATTACCTTGTGAGTTATCTAAAGGTAATATGAGAAAATATGATGAAAGATGTCGAATAGAAAGTTTGTGGTATTTAACCGTAAAAATGAAATAAAAGTTGCATAGCATGGTGTTTTAAATTGAAACTTGTTTTCGATATTGGTTTATGGTTGCTAAACAAGATATAACAATATGGGTATTTGGCTATTAAGAGAAGTTATGTTTTTAACAAAATTAAAATCGGAAGTCGAAATAACTCCACTTCTGACGAGTTTTGAAAAGAAATCTTTTTGGAATAGGAAGAAAGAAGAGGAGAGGGGACTTACTGGACGAAAAGAGAGAGGAGAGGTATGTGAACAAGATGGAAGCTTCATGGAGTTGCGGTGTCGCTAGATTTGTCCCGAGTCGTTGCCGAAAGATGACCTTGGGCTAACTCCACTTGTACAACTAATTTGACTTGGAAAAATTTGAGAGTTTTGATGATAGATTTCAGAATGGAGAGGGCTAGGGTGTGGGGTGGTATTTATAGGATAAAATTAGGGTTTAGGGAATTAAAAATGAGAATTAAAATGCATTAAATATTGGATTAATGGGTGCTTTTAATCCTCTGTTAATTTGCAGGAAATTCAAATAGTACTGGGGTTAAGGGGGGAACCCAAGAGACTAGGGTTCAAGAATTGGAGGCATTCTCGACGGTTTGGACCGGCGGCGCCGGCCCAATGCGCAATCTCGCCGGCCATTCTAGGGGTGTGGGGCTCTGGATTCTTAGCACGTGTCAGGGTCGTTTCATATATTTCAGTGTACATGTTTATTTAATCTGACTTTTCATTTTTACGTGTATTGCACGTGTAAACTTTTGGGCTTTCAAAAAGTTTAAAAGAAAAATCATTAAAAATAATATATGGCTGAGCGGATTAGAACACAGAGGCTACGTCACAGCAGTGGAAGGCTTTACCAATGAGCTACAAGTTGTTTCTTGCTGTTTTAAAACAAATTAAGTACTTGTAGCATACTCAGGGTTGTAAATACTCCATTTAGTACTTTAACTTTAGACAAATTTCTGTACATTAAAAACAGAGTCGTTACATTCTACCTTCCTTACAAAAATTTCGTTCTCGAAATTTACAAATATTTAAGGACTAATTTATAAATAAGAAAGGGTATCTTGCACGTATGTTGTCTTCTTTTTCCCATGTTGATTCTTCTGGTGAATCTTTTCTCCACATCACTCGAACCAAGTTTACTTCCTTGTTCCGAAGTGACTTCACCTTTCTGTCCAGGATTTCAATAGGTTATTGCTCACAAGATAAGTCTGTCTGTACAGTGAGCTCGGAGTGATCAAGGATATGGCTGGGGTCGCTTACATATCTTCGGAGTTGGGATATATGGAACACGTTGTGCACTCCTTCTAATGAGGGTGGAAGTGCCAAACAATATGCCACTTTTCCGACTCGTTCGAGTATGTTGAACAGTCCAATATACCTCGGACCTAGCTTACCCCTCTTTCCAAAACGAATCACTCCACGGTTTGGAGAGATCTTTAGAAAGACATGATCGCCTGGTTGGAACTCCAAGTGTCGGCGCTTTGCATCAGCCAAATGCTTCTGTCGATCTTGGGTTATGCGCATTCGTTCCCTGATAGTGCGAACTACATCTACAGTCGCCACTATTATCTCAGGTCCAAGAAGTTCCCTATCTCCGATGTCCTCCCAATTTAATGGTGAACGACACTTCCTTCCATAGAGCGCTGCAAACAGTACCATTCCAATACTTGCTTGATAGCTGTTGTTGTATGAAAACTCCACAAGATGTAGGTGATCTTCCCACGATCCTCTGAAGTCCAGCATACAAGCTCTTAGCATATCTTCAAGGATCTAAATCGTTCGCTCGGACTATCCATCTGTTTGTGAATGGTAAGCTGTGCTAAAGTTCAGACTCATTCCCAAGCTAGCTTGCAGACTCTGCCAAAACTGCGATCGGAATTTGGTGTCACAATCGGAGACAATGCAAACCGGTACTCCATGTAATCTCACGATCTCCTGCATGAGTTCATGGATATCAGAGATAATACACATTGAAGAGTTAAATCTTACTTAGATTCAAACTTATCTCCATGTACTTATTTGCTAGTGTCTTGGTAGATTGGCCAACTCGAAATGGGATAAAATGAGCCTACTTTGTGAGTCGATCCACAATAACCCATACTGCATCGTTACCTTTCGTGCTGCGGGGAAGTGCAGTCACGAAGTCCATGGTGATGTGTTGCCACTTCTATTGTGGAATAAGTAACGGTTGAAGTAAACCAGCAGTCCTATGATGTTCAGCTTTTACTTGTTGACACACCAAGTATTTGGCTACACTTCTGACTACTTCACGCTTCATTCCATGCCACCAGTAATGTTGCCGCAGATCTTTGTACATCTTTGTACCACTAGGGTATACTGAGTATGGGGAGCTGTGAACTTTTTTCATCAACTCTCCCCGAATAGGACCTTGTGGTACACACAATCTACTTCCGTATCTCAAAAATCCGTCTTCATAGATGATGAAGTCTGTTCTAAGTCCACTTTCTACTTGTTCTCTGATTTTTTGCAAGTTGGCATCACTTGCTTAAGCTGCTTTGATCTGATTGACAATTGTAGACTGAACTTGTAAGTTCATCAAATTTGAAGCGTTACCTGGCAAGATCACTTTTATCTCCATCTGATGCAAATCTTGTCGTGGCTTTCACTGTGCGGTGAGATTCATTGATAGTGGTTGGAGACTAAGTGCATCAAGTACTACATTCACCTTCCCTGGATGATATTGTAGGTTGATGTTGAAGTCCGCCATAAGTTCTAACCATCTTCTCTGCCGCATATTCAGCTCTTTCTGAGTAAACACATACTTCAGACTTTTGTGGTCTGTGTATATATCTACCCGTTCTCCAAGAAGATAATGACGCTAAATCTTCAGTGCAAATATAACAGCTGCCAACTCCAAGTCATGCGTTGGATAATTGCACTCATGAATCTTCAACTGTCTTGAGGCATAAGCTACGACTTTACCGTGTTGGTGTAGAACACATCCTAATCCCTTACCGGATGCATCACAATGTACTACTGTAACATTTCAAAAAAATAAAATATTATTTTTTGGGAATTTTTATAATTTAATATTATTTTATTGAATATTTTAATATTTCGGTATTATTAAATACAAATAAATGGGAAAAATTATGGAAAAAATTATGGAAAAATATAAAATAGGGTATTTTATAGAATTATGCCATTTTTAAGTTTTTATGATTAGTTATATGCTAATTTAGTGCTAATCGCGATTAAAAATCGCTAATCGGTTTTTTAGCATTTTTGTGCAAAACATGCACATATCATTTTTATCACACTTGTGCATTTTCTTGCCATGGTTCACTTTGGGTTTACTATTCTTGGGAGAAGGATTTTGAGAGAATAAGAAAAGAAAAAGAAAATGGAAAAGGATTATTATATGAGGTTTGGTGAGAGAGAGAGAGGTATGGTCCTCTTTTGACCAAGACTTAGCCATTTCCCCCATCCTTTCACTCATCTCTCTCCCTCTTCAGCCCCTTTCTGCAGCTGCTGCTCCCTCTTCTTCCTCCCACCTTCAAGCCTTCAATTCATCTCTAAAATAACTCCAAAACCTCACTCTTATTTCATTAAATATGTGCACAAGCTCAAGATCTACACATTGAACTAAAGAAGCAAGGATTTTGGCCACTAGGGGCAACTCAAGAAAATTCTTGAGTTGCCAAATGAGGTATTTGCTGAACCATTTGCTTAGTTTTAGCGTTAATTATGCCCCCATGTTTAGATTGAACCGATATTGTTTGATATTGTGGAGTTAAGGAAAACCTAGTTAGGGTTTGAGGAAATTTTGTGTTGTAATATGAAATTTAGCTCAGTTGAGGTTATATAAACACCCTAGTGTATGAATTGAGACCCAAACCTGAAGCTTAAACCCAGAATACGGATTTTTAGAACTGATATCGGAAAATTTGTGAAATCTGTGAAGGTTATTTGGGATCTGCTATCAACCCGAGACTCTGAAAATTATATTGATTGGACAGTGATATGTGCAGGCACCCAGGAAGCTACCACCAAGACCCCAACCCCTAACTCATTGACCCGGCCGCAGATTTATTCTGTTTGGCCGCAATTTGCGGCCTGGACCCCACCAAACTTGCTCGTTTTGGTTTTGGTGTTCCCTTATCAGTAGATTAGGCCCTTGGTATGTATAGATTTGTCTAGTTTGACCTAAGATGAAATCTGGAGCCTATTTCCAAAGTTGCTGTTTTGGATTCGTGTTTCCGTATTCCGTATTTTTAATTCTGCAATTGTGTATTGTGTTTTACCTCGACTATTTGGCGTTTATACGACGATATCGAGGATTGATTGATGGTTTTGAAGGCGTGCCCATAGGTTCTAACCTATAGGCCCCTTATCATATCGTTTTGGGTTTCGTATGCCGTTTTAGCTTTGATTTGGTTTTAATGCGCATATACGATATTTTGATATGTAGGTACCCATGAAGACTTCGGGACGACAAGGAAGCGCGTGGCGACGTCCACAAATGAAGACGCAAGGTGAGTAGATTATATCTACAGGGGGAAGTCGGGTGGATGGCGTATAGCACCCCCGCAGTCCGTAGTTGTTATATTATATATATGATAGTTAGGTGTATTATGGATAGTGTAGGGTTAGAAATAACTAGTGTAGTTCATAATTGCGAACCCTAGAATAGATTTACACCTACACGTGCACCCTTGCATATTCATTATACTTGCACTGTGTTTGATGATATTGGATGACATTGGAGATGAGTCGATGATGTTGGGCATTGTGCCGCGAGATCGGTGATTTGATGTGATTCGTATTTGGGATACGATACGTGATCTCTAGCGGGCCTTGGGACGTGTGCTTGCATACGCAGTATATAGATGGTATCGATTTGTACTAGACTTAGATCAGTACCCCAGATTATGTGTTATGATGATAATGATACCTGATATCTGATGAGAGGAATGTGATATTGACCCGTACCCAGCTATTGGGATGCCGTACGACGATTTACCGTACGAGCCTATATTGATGATAGATCCGCACTCATGACTCGAGGATGTCTTACGATATATTGTATCGTACGCGATATTATTGAGGCGGGATCACCGACTATTATATCTATATATATATCGACTCAGATTTAGGTGGTTTCCGTACCTCTCCCGATTGATTTGATACTTAGATCTGTAGTTTGCATAGTAGATTCTTCACTGTGGTGTTGATTATTTGATTTCCGCATATTCATGCTATTCACGTTGCTTTGCATATATTTATTGCTATATTTTTATCATGCTGTTAGGACACCAGCACCATTATCGAGGATGCGTATATTCCACGTACACTATTTGCCGGCTCACACACTTCATCATCGATAATTGCCATGCCACTACACTGTAGTACTGTTGCATTCATGATATGACTCTTGCATGGCATATTGTACACTTATACCTGTACACAAACATAGATGATTCTGACTTGATTAGAGATTTGGGAACCGCAAGATATTCTTCAAAACTGATTCGTTTTAAAAGAGCGGTTTCCCTCGGCATGTGCACATTACTATTCCATGTTGCGTGACTTCTGATATGCTTACCTTTCTTTACATGTCGCATACATCATGTTTTGATTATACGCATTGAGATATGTTGTTTCCATGATATTTCTGGATTTGGGAACCGTGGGTATTTCAAAAGAGAATATATAATTGTTTTAAAAACCCGGTTACCCTTGATATGATATTTCAGTGCGCCCACCATGTGTTTTCTCGGTGCTGAGAGCGACATGTGAAACCCAGTTCGAGGAGGCGGATGAGGCCGATTGCGGGTACATGGTGGACCCGGTATGGTACCCCGGGGCGAGAACGGTTTCGCTGTGTAGTAGACGATGAGCCTGGCAGAGGGACTACTACCTACCGGTGATTGTATTTGAGCTCGGCGGATATCTGGAGAATACCGACCGGAGTTGAGAGATGGACATGGGCTGACCCGTACTGCCGGGGCCGAGGGCCGATACCGCAGACGGAGCCCCATATGGATGAGGATTTACGTGCCGATGCTAGGCACAGGTTTCATGATGATTTCCATGATTTTGATTATATCCTCATATTTGCATGCATGATGCTTATTGTCATTGGGTGACAGGTGGACGGGATCCACATATATACAGACATTGATTACATACAGACTTTGACTACATTGATCATACTTCATTTGTATATATAACAGGGTATGAGGGTGCTGTTATATATACCCTTACACCAATATTAGTGAAATGGGATGCTAATATATGTGTATTGATTTTCATTTGATACTTCATCATATTTACTTCATGCAGACATACTTTATATTTATGACATGTTATTACCTGAGGCACTGGCACGAGTATTTGGCACTACCTACATGTTTAGATGTTACATTGCCGCCTTATCATGCTTCAGACTTACTCTTGAGGTTTATATCATATACTGATCGTATTGACTTAGGATTATGTCGTGCATTCGATTTCTGCTTGTAGATATTTTCTATTCACGAGTTGGCAACTCACCCCCGTTGTGCCACAGTTCTTACAGGTTTTGCCGTACAGGTTCCATAGCGGCATTTCTGGCACACTGCTTCCTTGAGGGTGAATTGCTTTTGGTAGGTGGGTTCTTTTGTATCAAGAACCACCATTGTACTTGTATTATTCATTGTATCTAGAAATTCCATCAACCAAAACTTGTTTATTGTTTCATACTTAGACTCTAGTGATGTATTGTTTCGACCTTAGAGTCGCGCTTAGCAGTATTACGGTTTCTATGCTTATTGGGTTTCTTTTGAGTTTTGATCCTCGCCATTCGGCGTTGTATATTATATTGCTTGCGTGGTTGTGACCGTCGATTGACGAAGAGCTAGCTCCCGCTTGGGGATGCCTTTTATCATTGCATATATATTGTTCTTGTTGTACCCCGTTCGGGGCCAGTATTTACAAAAGAAACTCTGCCGAAATTTTTTAAAAAGACTTGACATTTTAAAATGCATATTCGGCTTAGTTATTTAAAAACCTTGACTTCAAACATGTTTTCCTTCACTCCTTCAAACATGTTTTCCTTCACTTCTTTACTTACTCTTAAAATGGTTTTAGATTTCTGGGCTTTTGGCTTACTTGGATCAGATGGAGTCCTATAGACTTCATATGGTTCAAGGGCCAGTCGCGTGCTCTTTCGGGTCGTGACAACTACGAAACCTCCAGATTGGTCCGGTATTACGAGAATAGGCGTTGTTGTCAATCTTGACTTGAGTTCTACGAAGCTTGTCCGTATGCTTCTGACTACACGAATTCTTCATTTTTACGTGTGAGCTTGGTCAGGGGTGTTGCAATCTTCGAAAATCCTTCAATAAATCTTCGGTAGTATCCCGCTAATCCCAAGAAACTTTGGATGTCCTTCACTGTCTTTGGCGTCGGCCATTCGCTTACTGCGGATACTTTAGCTGGATCCACAGAGATTCCTTCACCTGAAACGATATGTCCGAGAAATCCAACTTATTCTAGCCAAAACTCACACTTGCTGTACTTGGCATAGAGTTGATGCTGTCGCAAAGTCTCCAGGACAATTCGTAAATGTTCAGTGTGCTCTTTTCGATTCTTAGAATACACCAGGATGTCTTCGATGAATATGACAACGAACCTGTCTTGGTACTCTCGGAAAACTTGATTCATCAGATTCATGAATATGGCTGGTGCATTGGTCACTCCAAATGGCATCATGAGAAACTCATAATGTCCATAGCGAGTCATGAATGCCTACTTCGGAATATCAGACTCTTTGACCTTCACCTGATGATAACCGAAACGAACATCTAACTTTGAGAAAGTGCAAGACCCACTTAGCTGATCGAACAGATCGTCGATTCGCGGTAGTGGATACTTGTTCTTTATCGTGACTTCGTTCAAAGCTCTATAATCAATGCACATTCTGTATGAACCTTCCTTCTTCTTCACAAGTAACACTGGAGATCCCCAACTTGAAGTACTGGGATGAATCCATCCTTTCTGCAGAAGTACGTCCAGCTGATTACGGACCTCCTTCAAACCTTCTGGACTTAATCGGTATGGTGCTTTGATCACCGGTTATGCTCCAGGTACTAAATCAATTCCAAATTCAAGAGCTCGATCAGGAGGCAAACCTGATATATCTTCAGGAAATTTATTATCGAACTCTCGAACTACCTCTGGCTTATCTTCTCCCGCCTTTAGAGTTGCAGTCACTGCCTTCTTTGGTTTTGCTTTGTATGTACTAGGCTCCAGGTTACGGTCTCCACTCTTGAAATAAAAGACCGGATGCTCTGGAATCTCGAACACTACCCTCCTTTGACGACAGTCGATGGTAGCATAAAAAGTTCCTAGCCAATACATACACAAAACTACATCGAAGTTCGGTATATCCAGTACCTTGAAGTCAGCAAAAAATTTTCTACTACAAATGACCACTGGACACAGGTCGTATCCTATTGTTGCCTTTAGAATGTCGTTCCCTGAACTGACATTCCAGCTGGATACGAGCGGTTTGATTGGAATCGCATGAGTTCGGATGAACCGTTGCGACATAAAGAAATGAGATGCTCCAGTATCGAAGAGTGCTGGTACAGGAAGTGAGGCTACTAAGATTGTACCTAAGTTGTGTGGAATATGTTTAGGTATAGGATAAGATATTTGATATGTATAAGGATTGAAAGAAAGTTTGAAAGAAAAGAGCTACCAGTGATGACTTGGCCAGTGGCTTCATTTTCTTCCACAGTCATTGTGAAAGCATGTTGCCTCGGTACATTCCTCCTTGCTGGAGGAGCATTCCTCTGTCCGTTCCTCTTTCCTTGAGGTAGGTGTTCCCCTCCGAAAGACGGCGCGACACCGCGTCTTGCCTGAGATTCGGGGCAGATGCTAATAGGTGCTATCCGTCCACCTCTTCGAAGATGCCAAGTTGATTTATGGCACCATGTATCGAAGGTTTAGACGGATGCGTCCGATGTAGCAGACTTCGTCAGATTCCCCCTCGTTTGAGGGGTTTTTGATTGTGGGGACGCTCTTCCCTGCAGGCGCAAGCCCCTGCAGTTAATTACGCTACCGCATTGCGGTAACAACTTTCTCCTTCTCCAGATGGTCACTTCGTGTCGTGGGTGTCTGTTTTGTATTTTGTTGCCCGTGGATTGTTTACGGAGACTGAGTTATGTCGTCGCCCGTAGGGCGTGGACTAGTCCAAATCCGTATTATCTTAGATTTGGGTTTTGGGGGGTTTTGGTTTGAGGATACGTCAGCCCTACTCGAGGCTAAGATCAACTCAAACGTTTGTTAAGGATACGTTAGTCTAACTTTGTGACTAAGATCAACTTAACGGGATCGTTTAGATCCGACAAAAGAGCGTTTGGACTCTAATGTTCCAGTTTAGGGACATAGTGGTCCATGAATGTGTGGCCGTCGGGACCCGTCACCTCTCTGACGACGTTGAAGGATTACAACGACGGATGTCAGAGGAGTTCAAGGATGTACCCTCAAGCCGGAGTCAATTGGGGGGATTTATAGTCCACTCTGTTTGAAGGTTTAAGGATACGTTAGCCATCTTTGAGGCTAAGATCAACTTAAACGGGATCGTTTAGATCCGACAAAAGAGCATTTGGGGCTCTATTGTTCTAGTTTAAGGACATTACGGTCCATGGGTAGTTTAAGGACATTGCGGTCCATGGGTAGTTTAAGGACATTGCGGTCCATTGTTAGTTTTAAGACATCTCGGTCAAGGTTAAGGACGTCGTAGTCCATGGGTTTAAGGACCCCACAGTCCATTGTTAGTTTTAAGACATCTCGGTCAAGGTTAAGGACGTCGTAGTCCATGGGTTTAAGGACCCCACAGTCCGGTATGTGCTCTGGATGCTTCACACGGGTTCACTGCCGCGCTTGGCGAGGACCAGGCTCCGCTCTGGACGTTTTCCACGGGGTCAAAGAGTGACATTATCCGCGTTCCACGTAACCAGGAATTTGCATTAGACATGAGTTTAAGGACCCCACAGTCCATATCAATGTGTGGTCGTCGGGACCCGTCATCTCTTTGACGGCATTGAGGGATTACAATGCCAAGTATCAAAGGAGTGAAGAGATGTACCCTAGAACCGGAGTGGATTAAATAGCCCTTGGCCCAATTTGGGGTCAAGACGAATTAATTATGTTATGAGTCCATTGGACCAGTTAATCACAAATTGAGGACTTATGGCCATCTTGGGCTAAGTCCAATCAGGAGAAGCTTTGCCTCCATCCATTTAAGCCAATTGGGCCAAAGTCTAGTGTTAAACACTACAGAGCAGTCAGTGTTGAACACTGGGAATGGGGTTGACAAGTTAGTGTTTAACACTAAGAGAATATTTGGTGTTGAACACCAGCAACAATGTTTTTTCAGGTTAGTGTTAAACACTAAGGTAATCAGTGTTGAACACTGCAAATGAAGATCTCAGATTAGTGTTTAAACACTAAGGTAATCAGTGTTGAACACTGCAAATAAAGCTTTTTAATTAGTGTTGAACACTAAGGCCCAACAGTGTTTTAACACTGGGTTCGAGAGTTTTAGTTTAGTGTTTAAACACTAAGGTAAGAGGGGTCACGTGGCAGCACGTGAGAGCGCCCTCCCTTCCTTTGTTCTGCTGAGATTATCGCGTCTTCCAGAGCATCACGTGCCATCACGTGATGGGCATTCAAATGCCTATGGATTAGAGCTTCTGCTGAGGGTCACGTGGGTCACGTGGGGTGCTGCCTCAAAGGGGCTTTCTGTAGCTCTCTTGGGGGGGTCACGTGATGACACGTGACCCTGCCTCTAGGTATTTTGTTTAGAGGCTTTGTTAATCTTCTTTTAGGAATTAAATTCCTCGAACTATAAATTTCAGAGGAATTAAATTCCTACTTCCTTTCGAAGACTTTGTTTTCTGGAATAGAGTTTAACTCTGAATTTTCTGTAGGAATTAAATTCCTCATATACGTGAAGGGCTGAATAGGGTTAAACCCTAATAAAAGTTTTTAAGGAGTTTAAACTTCCATCCTCTGTATGATTAAGGGAATTAAATTCCTGCTGTTTCAACAGAACTAGTTTCTTAATTAGGGTTAAACCCTGTTTCTTTTTTGTTCTGGAGGAATTAAATTCCCATAATATAGGGTCAAGCCCTAATTTTATTTTAAAGGAATTAAATTCCTATAGTTCTGTGAGAATTAAATTCTCGTGCTTGCATTCCTTCTCCGTGTTTTGGATCTGCATGGCAGGATCTCAACCCATTGAGAATTAAATTCTCAACCTTAAGGGGAGATGTGCACTTTGCAGATCCTCCATCAAAGAGAGAAGAAATATGTTCTTCTGTTTTTACATTATCAGAGTTAAACTCTGTTGAGAATTAAATTCTCTTTCTTTCAAAAGGCCTTCCCTTTCTTACCTAGGGTTTTTCGCAGAAGATCCGAGTCTTTTCAAAGTATCAAAGCTCTTCTCCTTTTTTTTTCTTCTCTGCGCATGTATATGTATGTATGTCTCTTGGCTCCTATTTATAGGAGAAGCAGCCGAATCAATCAGTTTTTTGACGAATCTTCATTGAGATTTGATTTGCATTCATCATTCATTTTGGACCTTTGGATTATTAGGTGAATTTTATTCACCATTGGATTTTAAATCCAGAGATTCTCCCCTGTTATTTTGGTTAGATTTAAAGGGGAAATCTTTCCAAACCCGAGATTTTCCATAGATAGATGATATTCTATCACCTCTGAATCTTTAATTTGATTGGCCCCAGATAATCACTCTCCTTTGGAAAGATTTAAATCTCTTTCAGAATTTAATTCTGTTAACACAATGGGCTTTGAAAGCTGGTCACGTGTGACCACGTGACCCATGGTCACGTGTGGGCACGTGACCCCCTTTGGAATGAGCCTTTTCCTTTCTTTTGCGCTCTGTCTTCTGATTGTTGCCTAAGCGTCACGTGCTACCACGTGACCCCTGGTCACGTGTGAGCACGTGACCCTTGTTTGAACTCTCTTTCTTCGGTTCTTCTGGAGAACGAGTCTGCTGTCTTGAACGTCACGTGCCAACACGTGACCCTGGTCACGTGCCAACACGTGACCCTGGTCACGTGCCAACACGTGACCCTGGTCACGTGGGAACACGTGACCCTGGTCACGTGGGAACACGTGACCTCTTCTGAAGCCTTTTCTTGACTTGATCAGAGAACTCGTGTGCCTTTGACGCTTGCATTTAAATGTCACGTGTCGCCACGTGACCCTGGTCACGTGGGAACACGTGACTCTTTCTGAAGTCCATTTTCTTCAGCGTATTCAGGAAACTGAACTTGACTTGATGATCCCTTTTAGGTGTCACGTGCTAACACGTGACCCCCTTTTTGAAGCTTTTCCCAGAAGCTTTCCTGATTTTAAATCAGGAAACAAATGCCCCCACAGCGTTGTTCTCACGTGTCTGCACGTGAGTGCAACGCTGTCACCTCTTGTGACCGTTGGATTCCTCTAGGGATCTGGGGAGACGAAGCGTTTCCATTGCCTTCTATAAATACCTCTGTCTCTTCATAGGAGCCTTCACTTTGCCCATCTTCTTCTTCTGAGAACTTTTTCTGAGAATTTAATTCTCTTCTTCCAGAGCTTAGTTCTCTGTTTTAAAATATTTTCAGAGTTTAACTCTGCTCAAAAGGAATCCTTTTTCCTCAGGTAATGTTCTTGGACAACGATGGACCTTCACATTTTCCTGGATTTTAAATCCAAAACAAGGGTTTTTACCCTTCTTTCTTCATATTTTCCATAAGAACATGAAACTGTTTAATCTTTCAACTGTAGATCTCTTAGGGTTTAGATGATCTTTGGAGAGATGATGATGGCGGTTCAAATCCATGGAATTTAATTCCATCCAAAAATGTTTTTGGGAATTTAATTCTCTTTTCTTAATAAGGAATTTAATTCCAACGAAGAACTCGATTTCTTCACACAGAGGCTTCCTGGGGTCTCTTGGCCCGAGGTTGTTCTTCCTGCAATTAATGCAATAGGGGCTTTGTAATGATGTCTTTTTGTGTGAATTCAATTCCTTTGATTTTATTGGATCCACTGTAGAGCCCGAGATAGATCCTGCTGGGGGGATGTGCGTGTCTATCATTTTTATTAAATGGGGATATTCCCTTTTGTTTTATTGTAACTGTTTGGTCTCATTATTAATGAGCCGTCATCCGGATTCTGTGGGGCCCTTGTGTTTTATAGCCAATGGTCCCAGGAAACTTTGCTGTTGCTTTCTCCCACTAGTCTTCATGTTCATGCATGAGTAAACATCGTTGACTTTCCTATTAACGGTCTTCTTTCGTTGGATTTCAGGTGCGATGACTTCTGCTCCACGCTTTCCCTTTTCTCGCTCGGAGGCGGCTTTTCCTCAGTCACCGTCTGATGAGGAAGCGATGGCGATGATTCGGGCTCATGACCCGAACTGCACCAACCTCCTTCAGTGGGGGTCTTGGTATAGTCAGATTATTCAGGGTCGTCGGAGTTTTCTCTGCGCGGTGCCAACGGAGCCTACTTTCCCCTTTTTACCGATGGATCCTCCAAGAACAGCTTTTGCTGTGGAAATGCCCAACTGGACTCCAACGGGGAGGCTTGAGCCTTCGACGACCGGTATTCCGAACCATCCGATTCCGGCCATAGACATACTGGGGCGGCGTATCTGCCAGGGTGAGGCCCACCCATGGGGGCAAATTTATAAGATAGGGCTCACTCCCAGGCATCCTACGGGCTACCTTCTCTGGGCTCGCTACATCCTTTCCATCCATCGGGCGCGGTTGCAGAAAGTTGGGCTTTATCAGGCCATATATGCGTCACTGTTCCATTACAAGTCCCCGCATGCCTGGTGGGTCAAGGCGTTTTTGAACCAGTGGAATCTTCCCACTAATACTTTTCTTCTGGGGGATCGCGAGGTCTCGATCTCTCTTGCAGAATTTTATGAAATCTCAGGATTGCCAATCAGGGGCGCACTGTATGAGGAGTTGTTGCCTTCTGACGAGTATGTCTTCGAGCCCGAGTCTGCACCGATTGACGGCCTGTCCGCTGAGAATGCTGTTCGCCATAAGCGCCCCAGCTTGATCAAGGCGCTGGGTATTTTTGATCAATTGTTCACTGAGTCTGAGGAGCAGGGTGTTACTTTTAAAAGCTTCATTTCCTGCTTTCTTCGTGAGGATATCATATCGAAGACTGCTCCGAAATTTGCTAACATCAGAGACCCCTTTGGGTTTGGTCCGAAGAAGCTACCGACTGCTGAATCGGACCTGCCACAGTATTATATTCCCATCGTGTCGCCGATGTCTTTTGAGTCCATTGCAGCACCTGGTATGGATGAGGAAACATTCTTTGTGGGGTTTGTCAGTGTTTGGCTTAGCTGGTTCGTTATCCCCATGCATCGCCGCTTCATGAGAGCCTCGGTCATCTACCCGGCTCAACGTATTGCTGAGGGGACGCGGTTGGCCATCGGCATCCCGGCCTTGGCACACCTCTATAATGGATTGGGCACCGCGGCTAATACCTCTATGCCTGGCGTGGATGTGGTGAACTTTTCGCTTCATTACTTCACGTCCTGGATCGAAATGCATGTATTGGGGGCGTTCGCCATGCATCAGAGGCCCTCATTTTACGACGCCTACCCCTTTCCACGACTTATGCGGCTAGTGGATGCTTCTGCCGCCGACCCGACTCAATTCGGGGCCATTCGGGTGCTAATTTCTCCTCATGCCACCGCTGGCGGGTTGGTTTTTACTGATCGGGTCTTGTCTACTCCTTCGGGTCCCGTCCGACAACTCTGGGACCAGTCGAAAGACAACGCACCTTCTCTGAAGCCCCGGGAGGCCACGCATTTGTATGCAATCAGACCGGGTTACTTGGTGTTTCGCCAGGACAATGCGGCTCTTTTCATGCGGTACAATCCGCATCGATTTGCCCGGCAGCTCGGGTACGACCAGGGTGTTCCTTTCGAGGCTTTTATGGTCGCCCCGATCCCTTCGCTTGATGCTGTTCGCGATGCTGCTCATCATTTTATGAGGCTGAACACCGGCTCTTATTTCATGGTCCCTGAATCTGAGTACATGCCTCGATGCGTGGGCGCGTTTACGGGTTGGTATCTTCATCGGGTCAACCCAATCATTCTCGAGGAAAGGAGGGTGCTTCTTGGCCACGATGCCCCTCCTCTGGCTCCTGAGGCTGAGTTACGACCGAGGGTTCCAGTCCGCTTTCCTTTGAGGGAGATCGGCACCGCGCTCATTCCAGGGGAGTCCGGGGTAGACCTTACTCCGATAGCTGGTATGCCTTTGGGTTCTCGCTCACGGGGTAAGCGGGCTCCGGTAGTAGTACCCCCGCCGGTGGCGGCGCCACCCCCCGTGGTGTCGACGATGGCGGTATCGTCCTCGGTTGTGGCGCCGAGCGATAGAAACAAGGATGAGGGCGCTGAGGGCGATGTGGGCCAGCGCCGCCCTAAGGCTTCGTGAGGGAGGAAGCGATCATCCTCGGCGACCGGCTCCGGGTCTAGACGGCGGAAGAAAGCGGCTACTGCCCCGCTTGATTCTGTGATGGAGTCTGAGCCTATCCTTGAAGACGAACCATTGGCCGTGCAAGGGTCGGACGCTGGACTTCTCCTCCTGAGTTCAGTGGATGAGGAGGCTGCGCAGTTGGCCGAGGCCATACGGCGCTCAAAAGACGCGTCTCACAACGCCAAGGTTCCGAAGAAGTCTTACCCCGCTGTAATTTTCTACGAAGACCCTTCGTGGATTCGGCGGCGGTTTATCGGCCCATTGGAGGAATGGGGGGAAAGGGCTCTGAAGCAGGCCGCTTCAGAAGACGCAGCTGATGCACTTTCTTTGTGGACTGGCGGTCATGAGTCTACGCTCGAACCCCGGCGAGCCCACCTCCTTGAGAAGGAGCAGCGGCTTGAAGAAGCCATATTGAGGGCTTCTTTGCGTATAGGTACGTTGTGCTTCCTTTGTAGTCTCTCCGATTATTTATGCCCATGCATATACATCATTATTCTTACTTGGATCATGCAGAATCTTCGACGCTGGGGGAGCTTCCTACGGGCTTATTAAAGCTAAAGCCCGCCGAAACTCCCGATGAAGCCTTGCTGGATGTGGAAAGGGCTGACGAGGCTGTTCCTCTCATGATGGAACTTCCAGCGGCGGTTCTTGGCCAGGGCGTGCTTGCCCCTTTGGAGGAGGCTCCTTTGGAGGCCGACGCCCCAATGACTCTTACCGAGGGCGACCCAAAGGCTGGGAGTGAGGTAGTCGGGACTATTCTCCCTTTGTTGGAGCCTGAGGTTACGGCGGAGACCGTTGAAGCTGCTATCCCCCCGGCTCAGAATGGGAGGAGTGTTGAAGGTATCCCTCCGCGTTTTGATTTAGCAACCCCTTCATAGTCTGAACTCTTTTATCTTTCCCAGAATTGCGCGGTTTGGCGGCCACGATCGCGGATCTGTCGCCTCGACAGTCATTTCAGCGTTTATTGGAGATGGCAGCTCCGCAGGCGATCTCCCCTCAGCGCATTGTCCTTTCGTCTGGGCAAGGTTGGTGTCGTCCATCCCTTCTTATAGCATCGTTGTTATTTTTGCGTACTGACATTGACGTTTCCTGCAGTTCTGGAAGCCGATGACGAGGTCGAGATTCTCGAAGGGCCAGGGGAGCCTTCAGCTCCTGCTTGTACGACTGTCGGTGAGTGACATTTCATTGCACTCTCACCTGTTCCTTGCTTAAGAGTTTTGTTGACGTCTTTTAAATTTAAACAGCTCTGCCAGTCTCCACGGCGTTGGAGTCGCGCATCGTGATGCCACCCGGCCCTTATGCCTTGCGGGCTTCAGAACGCTTGGCCCAATTAAGCCTCGTCTCCTTGTCGTCTCTGATCGAGGAGCTTCGTGCTGGCAGCACGACCACGGCTGAAGCATTCGCTGCCGAGGCTAACGGCTCTCTTCCTTTTCTTGCCACCTACCACAGCGAAGAGGTGGTGCGAGTCTGGGTGGAGTTCTGCCGGCGAGTGGAGGCTTGCCTGCACACTCTCGAGTGTTCTCGCCTTTCCTCGGAGGCCGTGGCTGCAAAGGCGGAATTGCGAGGGCTGATAGTACGGTGCGCGGCCAACATGACGTCATGTGAGAAGAGGCTCGGTCGCAAGTTCTCGGAAAGGGAGCTAGCCTCCAAGGCGCTGAGCGAGCTTCAAGCCAATCTCACAGCCAAGGCCAACAAAGCGTATGAACTCTGGCGGGTGCTTCAGGAGTCCATCAAAGAGGTGGTGGCTCTCGATAAAGCTGCCATGTTCACTCGTGAGAGGGTCGAGGCTCATAAGGCCACTGAGAAAGAGCTTGAAGCCCGGCTCGCTTCGTATCAGGCTCAGCAAGCTCAAGCGGAGGCTCGTCTTCTGGAGATCTTGCGTCATGAAGCCGTGGCTCAGCAAAAGCAGGATGAGCTGACCAAGCTGCTGAATCGCCCGCCGGCCTAAAACATTTGTATCTTTTTCTTCCCTTTTGTACATACTCATGGATGAAAGTATTTTCTTTTTGTTTCTTTCATGAATTGTATTTTGTACCCATTTTGGTTTATGAATAAAAGATACATTTTTTTGTCAATGATATGTCTCCTTTTCATTGAATGTATTCTGCGGGTATTCTATCTTGATTTCCTTGCAGGACAGCAATGGCTCAGGACTCAGGGTTAAGATCTGCTTCCTAAGGCTTTTGCATCTTATGAGCCGCGAGGGTCTCATAAAGAGTTTTTCTCCCTACAGGTCGAGAGGATCCCATAGGTGTGAGTTCTTCTTAAAGATCGTGAGGATCCTTAAGCGGGTTTTCCCTTGAGAGTCGTAAGGATCTCACAAGAGAGTTTTTCTTCCTTACAGGTCGTGAGGGCCTGCGAGTGCCGGATGTGATCACCCTTATCCGTGTTTCACGGAGACAGGGGTCTCTCAAGGTATCGTAGTTTAAAGACGTCACGGTCAAGGTTAAGGACCTCATAGTCCGTGGATTTAAGGACTCCACAGTCCGCTGTTAGTTTTAAGACATCACGGTCAAGGTTAAGGACCTCATAGTCCGTGGATTTAAGGACTCCACAGTCCGGTGTTTGGTTGCAGGGACCCGTCACCTCTTTGAAGACGTTGAGGAATTACAACGCCGGGCATCAAAGGAGTGAAGAGATGTACCCTTAAACCAAGGCAAAGTCTGTAGGGAATCGGGATGGTTGATCATTAGTTTTAAGACATCACGGTCGAGGTTAAGGACGTCATAGTCCGTGGATTTTAAGGACTCCACAGTCCGGTATTTGCTCTGGATGCTTCACACGGGTTTACTGCCGTGCTTGGCGAGGACCAGGCTCCGCTCTGGACGTTTTCCACGGGGTCAAAGAGTGACATTATCCGCGTTCCACGTAACCAGGAATTTTGCGCTAGATGCTTCACACGGGTTCACTGCCGCGTTAGGCGAGGACTAGGCTCCGCTCTGGATGCTTCGCACGGGTTCACTGCCATGCTCTGCGAGGACCAGGATCCGCTCTGGACGCTTTCCACGGGGTCAAAGAGTGACATTATCCGCGTTCCACGTGACCAGGAATTTTGCACTAGATGCTTCACACGGGTTCACTGCCGCGTTAGGCGAGGACTAGGCTCCGCTCTGGATGCTTCGCACGAGTTCACTGCCATGCTCTGCGAGGACCAGGATCCGCTCTGGACGTTTTCCGCGGGGTCAAAGAGTAACATTATCCGCGTTCCACGTGACCAGGAATTTTGCACTAGATGCTTCACACGGGTTCACTGCCGCGTTAGGCGAGGACTAGGCTCCGCTCTGGATGCTTCGCACGGGTTCACTGCCATGCTCTGCGAGGACCAGGATCCGCTCTGGACGCTTTCCACGGGGTCAAAGAGTGACATTATCCGCGTTCCACGTAACCAGGAATTTTGCACTAGATGCTTCACACGGGTTCACTGCCGCGTTAGGCGAGGACTAGGCTCCGCTCTGGATGCTTCGCACGGGTTCACTGCCATGCTCTGCGAGGACCAGGATCCGCTCTGGACGTTTTCCACGGGGTCAAAGAGTGACATTATCCGCGTTCCACGTGACCAGGAATTTTGCACTAGATGCTTCACACGGGTTCACTGCCGCGTTAGGCGAGGACTAGGCTCTGCTCTGGATGCTTCGCACGGGTTCACTGCCATGCTCTGCGAGGACCAGGATCCGCTCTGGACGCTTTCCACGGGGTCAAAGAGTGACATTATCCGCGTTCCACGTGACCAGGAATTTTGCACTAGATGCTTCACACGGGTTCACTGCCGCGTTAGGCGAGGACTAGGCTCCGCTCTGGATGCTTCGCACGGGTTCACTGCCATGCTCTGCGAGGACCAGGATCCGCTCTGGACGCTTTCCACGGGGTCAAAGAGTGACATTATCCGCGTTCCACGTAACCAGGAATTTTGCACTAGATGCTTCACACGGGTTCACTGCCGCGTTAGGCGAGGACTAGGCTCCGCTCTGGATGCTTCGCACGGGTTCACTGCCATGCTCTGCGAGGACCAGGATCCGCTCTGGACGTTTTCCACGGGGTCAAAGAGTGACATTATCCGTGTTCCACGTGACCAGGAATTTTGCTGAATGTATCCGCATTTCACGGGGTGAGGGTTTGACTGTTGGCGATATGTATACCACCGAGCCATGGAACTGGGAGTGGCCGCTGTTCCGCTTAGCTTGAAGTTGTGTCCGTTGTTACGAGACGATCTCCAGGTTATTTGTGAACCGTCGAGATTTGGCTTCCTCTCATGACGAAACCTGGGGGGAGGAGTATGATCCCTTCTTTGTTTGCGCCCCTGGATTGTATACAGGGATTGTTGTAGTATCACCTGTAGGGCAAAAAGGTTTCATTTTTCCATCATTTCTTTTATTCTTTCCGCGATGCTCTATCATTTCAGCTTTTTATATCGCGAAGGTCGCGATTGCCCAATCATTTCGGCTATTTTTTTCGCGGTGCCCAACCATTTCGGCTATTTATTTTATTTTTACTCGCTGCTTTTTATTGCGAGTTGCCCCATCATTTCGGCTATTTTTCATGCATACATTTTTACTTGCTGCTTTTTATTGCAAGTTGCCCCATCATTTCGGCTATTTCGTAGGCATGTATGGCTTGCTAGCTTTTTCGCCGCAAGCTCGGATTTTGGACACCGATTTCGGCATCAGCACCGCTGCAACTGGGATGTTGCCAGGAGCGAATCATCATTTGCCATGAAAGGACTTAGGATTTGATACCGGTTTAGGCATCAGCATCGCTGCAACTGGAATATTGCCAGGAGCGAATCATCATTTGCCTCTGTCGATGTTGAACAAAGGTGGCTTAGCAAACAGGGTTAAGGTCCTGTCGACTAAGGCTTTTGACTTCATGAGCTGTAAGGGTCTCACAAAGGTATTTCTCCCTACAAGTCGTGAGGATCTTGCAGGTGTATTTTCTCCTTAGGGATCGTGAGGATTCCTAAGTGTATGTTCCTCTGTAAGTCGTAAGGATCCTACAAGAGGGTTTTCACCTTATGGGTCGAGAGGACCCACAAGGGTTGGACTTTGCTGGGGAAATGTTTATTTGTGCCCGTGGATTGTATACAAGGGTCAGTATTGAGCCTCTTGTAGGGCAATATCGGAGGTTGTGGAGGATTTGCTTAAGAACAGGTTCAGGTTTCTGTAACTTAAGACTTTCAAATTTCATGAGCCGTGAGGGTCCCATAAGAGGATTCTCCTTACGAGTCGTGAGGATCTCGTAAGTGTATTTTCTCCTTAGGAATCGTGAGGATCCCTAAGTGTGTTGCTCCTTCGTGAGTCGTAAGGATCTCACGCAGGTGGTTTCTCCTTACAAGGTCGAGAGGACTCTGTAAGTGTCCTTTAACGAGGTTGCGCCCTTTCGGGTTTTCACAAACACTCGCCGGTAGTCCTGCTGTTTTTACTCACGGAGCCCTTTCGGGTTTTCATCCATGCCCGTTTTGCTTATAGACATACCGTTTTTTTATTTTTTTTATATTTTTTTTTATTTTTTTACAAGGTCGCGCCCTCTCAGGTTTTCACGAACACTTGCCGGCAGCCCTGCTGTTTTTACTCACGGAGCCCTTTCGGGTTTTCATCCGTGCCCATTTTGCTTATGGACATACCGTTTTTTTTTGTTTTTTTTATTTTTTTTTATTTTTTTTTTATTTATCTCGTCAGCCTAAAGACCATGCGGTAGTAGTTTTAGGGACGTTTCGGTCCGTCGTTAGTTTAAGGACGTTTCGGTCCGTCGATAGTTTAAGGACGTTTCGGTCCGCCGTTAGTTTAAGGACGTTTCGGTCCGCCGTTAGTTTAAGGACGTTTCGGTCCGCCGTTATGGGAAGGCCGGCTGCTGCTTGTAAAGTCTGAGCCTAGGAAGACAGTGAGCGGACATAGTCGTCGTCATTTATCATTGACCCCGGCTGTGGCTCATTAAGCATAGTACTTCTTTAAGAAGCGGCCGTTTATTGGCCTGAAAGGCCTTTCACCGTGCATGTCCATGAGTAGATAGGCTCCACCCTGGTAGACCTTGTCTATGATGTACGGGCCTTCATAGTTTGGCTCAAATTTTCCCCGCTTGGCACGATTGGGGATCATAGGTCTTTTGACCACTAGTACGAGTTCGCCTTGGCGGAATGTCCTCGACCTGGTCAATCGTTCGTACGAGCGCGTCATCTTTGCTTTGTAGGCTTCTAGATGTTGTTGCGCTATGAGCCGGGTTTCGTCGAGGGCATCAAGCTCCTCAAGCCGAAGGTGAGCATTTTCTTCGTTCGTCAGCTCGTGGTGGACTGCTACTCGTAGAGAGGGTAACTCTATCTCGAGGGGGAGCACTGCTTCCGTCCCAAACACCAACGCGTACGGCGTTGTGTTTGTGGCTGTCTTGAACGTAGTTCGATAAGCCCAAAGGGCTTCTTGCAGCCTTTCGTGCCAGTCTCTCTTATTCCTGGAAACGGTCTTTTTTATGATCTTCGTCAAGGTCTTATTGAAAGCCTCGGCCAGACCGTTAGCTCGTGGATTGTAAACTGAAGAATATCTCCAGTCTATATTGTGCCGCTGTGCGAAGCGGCTAATCTTATGGCTTCGGTAGGCCGGCCCGTTATCGGAGATAATCCGCCGTGGAGTTCCAAACCGATAGATGACGTGCGTCTTGAAGAAGTGGAGAATATTCTCTGTCTTCACTTCCTTCAGCGGTACTGCTTCTGCCCATTTGGAGAAGTAATCGGTTGTCGCCAGGATAAAGCGGTGTCCCCGGGATGATGCTGGCTCAATGGGGCCGACTATGTCAGTCCCCCACATTTCGAATGGCCAACTAGCCAACGTCGGGTGCAGTGGATTCGGATGTTGGTGGATGAAGTCTCCATGGATCTGGCATGAGTGGCATTGCTTCGCATACTCGAGGCAGTCCTGGATCATCGTGGGCCAGTAATAACCCATCCGTTTAATTTTTAACTTCATCTTTGAGCCTGCTTGGTGAGAACCGCAAAGTCCGTCATGAACTTCCTGAACGACTCTTTCTGCTTCGTCAGGTCCTAAGCATCTGAGCCATAGAGAATCAAACGATCTCTTGTATAGAATGTTGTTGACGAAAGCGAAGGATAGAGCTCGTTTCATGAGCTGATGTCTTGAGGACGCTTCTTCAGGCATTCGGTGGGACTTAAAGTAGTCTATGAAGACTTCCCTCCAGTCTTCGGCCCTCTCATGGTCTTTTATTTGTAAGGTCGTCTGCTCAGTCGTTCCCTTTTCTTCACATGATTCCGGAGATATTTCTGCCGGGGCGAGCACTCGACGGCTTTGTACCACGATTCTGACGTCATCGAGGTTCTCGTCAGCCAGTTCTTTAGCAAGTTTAGCCAACGCGTCTGCTTTGCTGTTTTCCGCGCGCGGTATGTTCTCCAAAGTATAGGAGGGAATTTGGGTCAATAGTTGTTGCACCCTTTCGCCGTACTTTACCAACTCCGGCTTGTACGTTTGGTAGTCACCATTTACTTAACTAACGACCAGCTGGGAATCCCCGTATATAAGGAGGTCCTCAATTCCTATGTCGATGGCGATCTCGAGGCCTGCTATCAGGGCTTCGTATTCGGCTTCATTGTTTGTCCTCGGCTCTGTTAAGGAGAAGGCGAAGCGCATTATCCCTCCTTGTGGAGTTGCAAAGATGAGGCCTATCCCTGATTTGATCATTGGGATACCTTGTTTCTGTTTCTTTATGGAGGACGCTCCATCGAAATAGAGTTCCCATCGGGTGGTTCCGCCGTTAATCGCATCAAATGCATGCTCGTCCGGCAAATCGCAATTCAGAGGAGAATTGGCCGGTATCGGGTGTTCGGCGAGGAAGTCGGCAATGGCCTGGCCTTTCACTGCCTTGAGAGGTTGATACGTTATTGAGAACTCCATCAAGAGCAGGGCCCACTTAGCAAGTCGTCCCGTCAGTATGGCTTTCGACATCAAATATTTGAGAGGGTCCACCTTTGAAATAAGACGGACTTCATGTGCTAATGCGTGATGTCTAAGCTTTGTTATTGCGAAGATCAACGCCAGGCAGTGCTTTTCAATGGGGGAATAGTTGCTTTCTGCCCCCAGCAGCACTCGACTTAAGTAGTAAAGTGCTCTTTCTTTCCCTTGATCGTTCTCTTGTGCCCATAATGCGCCCAAAGAACCTTCAAGGGCGGCCGTGTAAAGAATGAGAGGCTTTCCCTTCACTGGAGCAGCCAACACTGGAGGGTTCTGCAGGTACTGCTTGATCTCTTCTAGTGCACCTTGACATTTGTGATCCCAAATGAATGGGGTTCCCTTTTTCATCAGGTGGCTGTAAGGACGGCATTTGCCTGAAAGATTGGCGATAAACCGCCGGATGTATGCGAGCTTCCCTTGGAGAGACCGCAGCTGCTTGAGCGTTCTCGGCGGAGGCATTTCCATGATCGCTTTAATCTTTGCCGGATCTATTTCAATACCTCGGTGTCGAATGATGAATCCCAGAAATTTGCCCGAGGAGACTCCAAACGCGCACTTGAGGGGATTCATTTTCAAATTATATTGCCGAAGGCGTTGAAATACAGTCTCCAGATACTTTAAATGCTCCTCGTACGACATGCTCTTTACTACAAGGTCATCGATATAGCACTCGACGATGTCATGTATGAGATCATCGAAGATCTTTGTCATGGCCCTTTGATAGGTAGCGCCAGCGTTCTTTAGGCCAAAGGGCATAACCCTGTAGCAAAATATACCCAAAGGGGTGCGGAAAGCGGTATGCTTCTGGTCTTCGGGATGCATCTTTATCTGATTGTATCCTGATGAACCGTCCATAAAGGAGAAAACCTCGTGAGTGGACGTGTTATCTATCATTAGCTCGGTTACCGGCACCGGGAAATCGTCCTTTGGACAGGCTTTATTGAGATCCCTGAAATCCACGCATATGCGTACCGTCCCATTCTTCTTCATTACCGGGACGATATTGGCAATCCAGTCGGGATATTGGACTTCTTGGATAAATCCTGAATCGATCAACTTCTTGACTTCGGCGTTGATGCTCATCTCAAGCTCGAGTCGCATCCTCCTTGGCGCCTGCTTGACTGGCTTGATATCTGGGGATATTGCTAATCTATGCACAGTAATCTCCGGGTCCAATCCTGGCATCTCGGAGTAGTTCCACGCGAAGCAGTCTTTATGCCGTAGAAGCACGTTCTTTAACGCAGCCACCTTTTCTTCGGATAATAGCTCGCTGACAAATGTCGGTCGCGGGTCGTCTGCCGATCCCAACTCAATCTTCTTGAGGTTATCTGCGGTAGTATGTATACCATCTTCCAGTTCTTTCGGAGCGGGCGGAAATTCTGAGATCACCTCATCGTCGCTGTTCTCAAAGCACCGGTAAAGGTCGTCTACGTTCTCGGGCTCTTCTCCTAATATCGTAATCGTATAACAAGTGCGAACCCGCTCCCTGGACTGAGGTGGACCCGGTTCTGTTCTTGCGGCCTTGGGCTCATGCTTTCGCGGCGGTGTTACCTTCCAGCCGTCGGATAAAGCGAATCTGCCCCGTCGGTACTGGTCCTCGACCCAGTTCTTGAAGGTGAAGCAGTCCTCGGTAGGATGTCCTATGGCTTGGTGATAAGAGCAATAACTCGGATGAGAGACCTGGCTAGCTTGCTCAGGACGTCTAGACTCTGGAAGCGTGATCATTTGATGTTTTATAGCGAGGTTGAGTAACCTCTCCGTCTTGTCTCGGGGGAAGGAATACGCTCGACTCATCTTCTTCACGAGGGGCAAACCCGAGCCGCTTCTTGATTTATTTCCGTCTCCGCGTCGGGCCTTTCGTACAACGGATTGACGAGGATAAGCGTCTTTGTCTTTTTCGGTATGTTGAGATAGACGTTGCGTCCTGGCCTTCTTGTAGATGGCCATCTCGCGGTTGTGGTCTTCCTGAGCTCTCTGACCCGTTTTCCTGATAGGCTTGTTCGTTCGCTCTTCAAACGACGGACTCGATGTTTCAATCGCAGGGTCTAGTTTTAATGAAGGGTTGGCATCTCCTGACAGGGCGTCCTCCTCTTCATCAAAGGTATATATAGGGTAGCTGCTGTGAGTCCGTTCCCGTTTTCCAGCTCTTGCGTATCCGAGCCCGAGTGTTTCCATCTTCCCGGTGGGCAATTTGCGTTGAGTCCCGGGGACATCCCAAATCTTGTTGTAGAACCGCGCCTGCCGAACGGTCTGTTCTAAAGGTACTCCTTGGCGCTTCAATAGCTTCTTTAATCCATTTGTATAGTATCTGGGCAGACGGAAGGGTTGGAGCCTGTCGAGCGTAGTATCTGCGCCATGCCAGATCTCTTTCTCTATTTTCGACTCTGAGGATCGGTAAAATAGGATCACCTTCTCGCCCCTTCGCCTGGGAGGGACGTAAAATGTTTGCAGGTCCTGCACATCGTGAGCCTGAAGCGCGTCGAGATCCTTGTAGTGTTCTCGCGGTACCATGGTGATTTGCAAACTATGGTCATCGCCAAGGGGTGCTTATGTCGGCAGCCGATTGGAGAACACAGCATTAACTTCATCTTCTGAATCACTTCCGAAGACTAATACGGGGGCGGGTGTCCTCAGGTTGTTGCGTTGAGATGGCCCTGCATAAACTATCTCTTCCTCTTCTTCGGTATCGCTCCCGAAAATAGGGATGGTGGCGGCGGTTTTGTTTTCCGGATTGCGACACTTTTCTGTATCCTCGAAATCTGGCAAAAAGTATTTCGCATCTTCGTATTTGTGGACTTCGTTCACGGAAAATGGGTTTAACTCACCTGTTACGGTATACTCAAGACCATCCTTGAAGTACTTCATACACTGATGTTGTGTAGAAGGGATGATATTGTACTCGTGTAGCCAAGGACGACCGAGCAAGGCGTTGTAACAGGTCTTGGCGTCAATGACATGGAATTTGATGTCTGTGACGAGAAGTCCAAAGCGTAATGTTAGTATCACGGATCCGAGAGTCCGTGACGATTGTGAATCGAAACCGGAGATAGTAATTTTGTCACGAGCAAGGTGTTGCACACTCATGCAGATTTCCTTCAACACCCGAACATTAAGGAGGTTGACGGAGGATCCATTATCCACCAGGATCTTGCCTATCTTGATATCATGGCAGTATCCGGAGACATATAGGGGACGGTTATGGTCGCACGTCCCGAGAAGGAGGTCTTCATCACCGAAAGTGACGTCGGCCGTATGCACTTCCTCCAGTTCATCCTTCATCCTTTCGGTGGCGAGGAAGGCTTGGAATTGCTCGGGTTCTTGTAACGCCTTAATTAGCGAGTCTCGCGCTTCTTTCGATAATAGGAGGGCATCAAGAATGCTAAGCTGAGAAGGTAGCTTCCTTAGGTGCGCGAGGATGTTATAGTCCACTTTACTCTTCCTAGGAGGGTCTTTGGCAACCAGCTCTCTCATGACTTGGTCATCTAAAGTGATATCTTCAGTGACCTTTTCCTTTCCCTTATCCTTTCTATTCCCGGGCCCGAGATTCTTTTCTGGGAGTGTGCGATTGCGCAGCTGAATGTTCTCGCAGATCTCCGATTCCTCCTCTTTCCCCGAGACAGATTCTTTAAAGAGAGGGCCCAGAGCCATTTCTTCATCAGAGTCGCTCCCAAAGGTGAGAACTTGTGACCCCCTGGCGTTAACCATGCAACAGTTGCCAGTCGTTCTGTTGTGCCCATCGACAGTACTTCTTCACTCCCGACGGATCTTGCGTTTCATGCGCTTAAAATGTTGCCGATGAGCAACATATCCTTGCCACCATATCTTAAAGGCGTCGCACTCCTCCATGGGATGTGATATTTTTCGATGATATGCGCAATAGTCAGGGTGTGTCTCTACCCCCTCGTGTGTGTTTCCTTCCGAGGGTGGTAGCTTCATTCCCATTGACATGGCTTTGGCAAACCTTTTCCTCGTCTTGAGTATCTTCTTGTCTGCTTCGGATGCCTTATGCTCCGGCAGGGGTAGTTCAACTCTTTCGTTCGGCTGCCCGCATTTGGCTCCTTCCGATGTGGCCATCTCACGCTCCTGGTCCGCTTTACATTTTAGACGAATCTCGTCTAGAAAAGCGTCGATCATTTCATCTGTTGGCCATGCATGCTCTGGTACAGGCTCTGCCTCCAGCTTTTTAGTGCCATGAGTTTTCCCATCATCAGTAAACGAGTGGGAGATCACGTTACAACTCGCCACATATCCTTCGGATCCATCCGACGAACTCTCTCCCTCATCTTCCTCTTGAAAGATGTGGTTGAGGAATTCTTGGAGTGTGACAGGAGTTCGCGCCTTTTGATTGTATTCTTCCAACGCGTCGATTTGCTTCTGCAAGTTCGTATGCTCTTTTCCAGGCTTCACGGACTTCTTGGATTTCTTCTTCTTTTTCTTCGAAGATTTTGACGGTTGGGCGTGAGTATTTGGGCCATTATCGTGAGTCTTCGTAGTTGGGCGGGGCTTCAACATTCCTTTGATAATTTGAGGTTCAAGAGGGTCCTTCCATTCGATCGCAGGGCACGCATGAAGGTCTCTCAGCATTCTTTTGGTTTTAGTTGATAGCACGACCTCCCATGGAGCTTCTTCAATAAAAGAACATGTTGCCCCCGGCGTATCCGCTTTCCTCGGAGCATGCGGCTGTGGTGGGTTCACCTTCCACTTTTCGGACAGTACAAACTTCCCCTGGAGGTATTGGTCTTCAATCCATCCTTTGAAGACGAAACAATCTTCAATCGGATGGCCTACCGTTTGATGGTAAGGGCAATAGTTAGGGTTATTCACTTCGGTGGGTTGCGGCGGTCGCCTTGGATTTGGCAGGTTTATAAGTCTGTTGCGTATTGCCAGCTCGAATAGCCGTTTCGTCTTGTCCCGTGGGAACGAGTAGGGACGCTTCATCTTCTCATTATAATACCGACGTCTTTCCTACAGTTGATCTGTCGGTTTCGGGGCGTTAGGTTGCTCTTGGGCATTTGCGACAAATGTTGCTCTTCCTTTACCCTTGTCATTCCGAGGTTCCGACTTCGGTGTAGGTGGTCTATGACCCATCTGGTCCATCTGAGCCAACTTGTCGATCAGGGCCTGGAATGTGGTTGGCTTAAAGAACATCATAAACTGGGAGATAGTTGCGTGAGGGTCTAGAGTTCCCACGAACATGCCCACCGCAGGTGCTTCCTCAATGCGTTGCTCACATCTCGACCACAAGTTCCGCCAGCGTATAGCGTACTGGACCCAGGTTTCTCCCGGTTTTACCCTGGCGTTAATAAGTGCAGTTATTGGAGTGCGTTCGCTGGCTCTTGCAAATCGCTGAGTGAACAACAACTCCATTTCAGCGAACGTTTTGATAGAATCGTTCGGGAGTTCCGAGTACCATTCGAACGCTGTTTCTGATAAGCTGCCCACAAACTGGCGGAGCAACAACTTATCGTCACCGCCGGTGTTACCGCAGAGGGCCCGAAACTGGGCGACATGTTGATGGGGATTGCCGGTCCCCTTATACACGTGGAATTTTGGTATCATATAGCCTTGCGGGTATTTGATTTGGTCGTACCAGCTCGGATACGGCCGCCCCGTTTTCATGACTTGACCAGCTGCCTCAGTCGCGTGGTGAACCCGGATTTGCTGGGCTATGTAGTCAGCCAAGTCAGCCTTAGAGATCGCATCCTCCTTGGCCGTTGAGAGGGCTGGTGGTGGATTTGACGTTTCTCCTCGGTCGTCTTCAAGAACGATCGGGGGATCCTCGGCGGGTAAGTCCTGCTGGATCATCATTCCTATCACATCTTGGAAGAGAAGGCCCATCCGTTGTATGTTGGCCGCTTGTTCAGCAGCCTCTTTGTCCCTTTTCTCCAGTGTCCGACGAAGGAATTCAGCATCGGTTTCTTCCTCTCGGCGTGCGTCTGAGGACATTTCTTGGTTTTCTTTTGGCCCGGTGAGCGCGGCCATAGCATTCATCATTTCTTGCAGCTTCTGTTGCTGTTCTTGGGCTTTCGTCACGGATCGGGTTAACGGTCGGTGGCCCGTAGAAGTGCGGCTTTCCTCTTTTCCAGAGGCCATATAAACAGTGTGCACCACCATGCCCCCAGACTTAGGGCGTCTGGGCTCAGTGCTTTTAGCCGTCGTTGCATGCCGTGGGGTCTTCTCCGGCCTCCTTCTTTTATGAGTCAGTTGTTCCACAGCCTTTTGGGGTTTGGCCTGGTGACCAGCTTCCGGTTGGGTTTTCAGCTTCTTGTGTCGGCGGGAGAAGTTCGGATCGATGATCGAGTCCCGTGCCTGCCGCCAAACCTTATAGATTTTGGAAGATAGCCGTTGAGGAGATTGGGGCCGTTCTGACTCCATTTCCACAACCTTCTTTAACGGGGGAGGAGACCTCTTCAGTACTGCAGTAAGAGAATTTCTTCGCACTTTATTTAGCATTTCGAAGCTGTTCCCAGTTGGAACAGCAGCATTAACTTCTGCCACCGGGACTGATGGAGTCAACCCAGATGGGGAGTTGCCCCCAGCCTTCCTCACTCGGCGCCAATGGCGACGTCGAGCGTGTCGAGCGGACGGTGTAGGGTCAGCGGTAAGAACGGTTTCGTTTTGCCCTCTGTCTGGGCGTGGGGTCGCAGTTGGTATTAGCCTGTCAAAGACCGATGTCCTTTGGGTAGTAGGAGCGGGAGCTGAAGCCGTTAATCTTATAAAGACCGACCTTTTGGCTGGAGAGGCTACCTTGACGACTTCTGGGACAGGAGCGGCCACTTTCTTAGAAGCAACCTTCTCTGAGATTGTAGGTCCCACGATGGGTCTGCAGGATTTCTGGCCCAGTCTAGAGAAGACCGAGGCGTTGACGTTGGGCGACTCGTTGAGAGGAGCCGTGGCAGGGGTAAGACGATCAAAGACCGACTTCTTGGGAGCCTCCGTTGTCAGCACTGGAGCGGCAAAGTTTGTCGGCGGGACCATGGTCCCAAAGAACAATCCTGTGGTGGCGCGAGTGACCTGTTCCACGGGCATTGTGAATAGCGAGGCAGCTTAGAGTCCGTAGGCTATACCTCCTGGCGAGGCAGAGCGTTGGTTGCAATTGCAGTCTGAGCAGTTGCACACTTTCACGGAAGTAGAAGCCATCGATCCTTTGCTTTCTGCAATAAGCCAGACGCCAATTCTTAGTATCTTGAAACCCAAGGGCAACCATTAGCGAACCGCGATTGGTTCGCGAGTCACGACACACGAAGTGTGGAGTGGAAAGAGGAAAAGGTCCCACCGGGCGTGCCAGAATCTGTTCCCCTCCGAAAGACGGCGCGACACCGCGTCTTGCCTGAGATTCGGGGCAGATGCTAATAGGTGCTATCCGTCCACCTCTTCGAAGATGCCAAGTTGATTTATGGCACCACGTATCGAAGGTTTAAACGGATGCGTCCGATGTAGCAGACTTCGTCAGATTCCCCCTCGTTTGAGGGGTTTTTGATTGTGGGGACGCTCTTCCTTGCAGGCGCAAGCCCCTGCAGTTAATTACGCTACCGCATTGCGGTAACAACTTTCTCCTTCTCCAGATGGTCACTTCGTGTCGTGGGTGTCTGTTTTGTATTTTGTTGCCCGTGGATTGTTTACGGAGACTGAGTTATGTCGTCGCCCGTAGGGCGTGGACTAGTCCAAATCCGTATTATCTTAGATTTGGGTTTGGGGGGGTTTTGGTTTGAGGATACGTCAGCCCTACTCGAGGCTAGGATCAACTCAAACGTTTGTTAAGGATACGTTAGTCTAACTTTGTGACTAAGATCAACTTAACGGGATCGTTTAGATCCGACAAAAGAGCGTTTGGACTCTAATGTTCCAGTTTAGGGACATAGTGGTCCATGAATGTGTGGCCGTCGGGACCCGTCACCTCTCTGACGACGTTGAAGGATTACAACGACGGATGTCAGAGGAGTTCAAGGATGTACCCTCAAGCCGGAGTCAATTGGGGGGATTTATAGTCCACTCTGTTTGAAGGTTTAAGGATACGTTAGCCATCTTTGAGGCTAAGATCAACTTAAACGGGATCGTTTAGATCCGACAAAAGAGCATTTGGGGCTCTATTGTTCTAGTTTAAGGACATTGCGGTCCATGGGTAGTTTAAGGACATTGCGGTCCATTGTTAGTTTTAAGACATCTCGGTCAAGGTTAAGGACGTCGTAGTCCATGGGTTTAAGGACCCCACAGTCCATTGTTAGTTTTAAGACATCTCGGTCAAGGTTAAGGACGTCGTAGTCCATGGGTTTAAGGACCCCACAGTCCGGTATGTGCTCTGGATGCTTCACACGGGTTCACTGCCGCGCTTGGCGAGGACCAGGCTCCGCTCTGGACGTTTTCCACAGGGTCAAAGAGTGACATTATCCGCGTTCCACGTAACCAGGAATTTGCATTAGACATGAGTTTAAGGACCCCACAGTCCATATCAATGTGTGGTCGTCGGGACCCGTCACCTCTTTGACGGCATTGAGGGATTACAATGCCAAGTATCAAAGGAGTGAAGAGATGTACCCTAGAACCGGAGTGGATTAAATAGCCCTTGGCCCAATTTGGGGTCAAGACGAATTAATTATGTTATGAGTCCATTGGACCAGTTAATCACAAATTGAGGACTTATGGCCATCTTGGGCTAAGTCCAATCAGGAGAGGCTTTGCCTCCATCCATTTAAGCCAATTGGGCCAAAGTCTAGTGTTAAACACTACAGAGCAGTCAGTGTTGAACACTGGGAATGGGGTTGACAAGTTAGTGTTTAACACTAAGAGAATATTTGGTGTTGAACACCAGCAACAATGTTTTTTCAGGTTAGTGTTAAACACTAAGGTAATCAGTGTTGAACACTGCAAATGAAGATCTCAGATTAGTGTTTAAACACTAAGGTAATCAGTGTTGAACACTGCAAATAAAGCTTTTTAATTAGTGTTGAACACTAAGGCCCAACAGTGTTTTAACACTGGGTTCGAGAGTTTTAGTTTAGTGTTTAAACACTAAGGTAAGAGGGGTCACGTGGCAGCACGTGAGAGCGCCCTCCCTTCCTTTGTTCTGCTGAGATTATCGCGTCTTCCAGAGCATCACGTGCCATCACGTGATGGGCATTCAAATGCCTATGGATTAGAGCTTCTGCTGAGGGTCACGTGGGTCACGTGGGGTGCTGCCTCAAAGGGGCTTTCTGTAGCTCTCTTGGGGGGGTCACGTGATGACACGTGACCCTGCCTCTAGGTATTTTGTTTAGAGGCTTTGTTAATCTTCTTTTAGGAATTAAATTCCTCGAACTATAAATTTCAGAGGAATTAAATTCCTACTTCCTTTCGAAGACTTTGTTTTCTGGAATAGAGTTTAACTCTGAATTTTCTGTAGGAATTAAATTCCTCATATACGTGAAGGGCTGAATAGGGTTAAACCCTAATAAAAGTTTTTAAGGAGTTTAAACTTCCATCCTCTGTATGATTAAGGGAATTAAATTCCTGCTGTTTCAACAGAACTAGTTTCTTAATTAGGGTTAAACCCTGTTTCTTTTTTGTTCTGGAGGAATTAAATTCCCATAATATAGGGTCAAGCCCTAATTTTATTTTAAAGGAATTAAATTCCTATAGTTCTGTGAGAATTAAATTCTCGTGCTTGCATTCCTTCTCCGTGTTTTGGATCTGCATGGCAGGATCTCAACCCATTGAGAATTAAATTCTCAACCTTAAGGGGAGATGTGCACTTTGCAGATCCTCCATCAAAGAGAGAAGAAATATGTTCTTCTGTTTTTACATTATCAGAGTTAAACTCTGTTGAGAATTAAATTCTCTTTCTTTCAAAAGGCCTTCCCTTTCTTACCTAGGGTTTTTCGCAGAAGATCCGAGTCTTTTCAAAGTATCAAAGCTCTTCTCCTTTTTTTTTCTTCTCTGCGCATGTATATGTATGTATGTCTCTTGGCTCCTATTTATAGGAGAAGCAGCCGAATCAATCAGTTTTTTGACGAATCTTCATTGAGATTTGATTTGCATTCATCATTCATTTTGGACCGTTGGATTATTAGGTGAATTTTATTCACCATTGGATTTTAAATCCAGATATTCTCCCTTGTTATTTTGGTTAGATTTAAAGGGGAAATCTTTCCAAACCCGAGATTTTCCATAGATAGATGATATTCTATCACCTCTGAATCTTTAATTTGATTAGCCCCAGATAATCACTCTCCTTTGGAAAGATTTAAATCTCTTTCAGAATTTAATTATGTTAACACAATGGGCTTTGAAAGCTGGTCACGTGTGACCACGTGACCCATGGTCACATGTGGGCACGTGACCCCCTTTGGAATGAGCCTTTTCCTTTCTTTTGCGCTCTGTCTTCTGATTGCTGCCTAAGCGTCACGTGCTACCACGTGACCCCTGGTCACGTGTGAGCACGTGACCCTTGTTTGAACTCTCTTTCTTCGGTTCTTCTAGAGAACGAGTCTGCTGTCTTGAACGTCACGTGCCAACACGTGACCCTGGTCACGTGGGAACACGTGACCTCTTCTGAAGCCTTTTCTTGACTTGATCAGAGAACTCGTGTGCCTTTGACGCTTGCATTTAAATGTCACGTGTCGCCACGTGACCCTGGTCACGTGGGAACACGTGAATCTTTCTGAAGTCCATTTTCTTCAGCGTATTCAGGAAACTGAACTTGACTTGATGATCCCTTTTAGGTGTCACGTGCTAACACGTGACCCCCTTTTTGAAGCTTTTCCCAGAAGCTTTCCTGATTTTAAATCAGGAAACAGTAGGTTCTTTTGTGCTTGATGGAACTGACGAGGAGGAGGTGTAGTAGGGGAGGTAGAGCTGGGAGTGCAAGACGTGGTGCAGGTGCCTGGATAGCTGGCCGCTGCGGATAGGTGATTGCTGGTCTAGTTGCAGGATTTTGATTGAGTCTATGAGGAAAAGTTCCAATATCATGTGTGGATGAGCCACAGACTAAGCAAAGGCGATTAGCACGCCTGTAGTCCTTCGCCATGTGTCCATTCCTCCTGCAGTAGGTGCAAAAGTCTGAACTGGGCCGGTTGAAAGGTACTCCCTGTCTCCTTAGTATAAAAGGTGGCCTGGAAGAGGCTCCTCCTGCTATCTGAGTAGCAGGGCGCTTCATACCGGCAGATTGAGGTCTGCCCTTCTTCTTCACCACTGCCTCATATCAACAGGCAGCCTTCAGAGCTAAGTCATGGGTTGGGAAATCCCCTATAGCTAGAGCAGCTTGGATTTCCTGGTCCAACCCCTACTGAAACCTTCTGACCCTGATCTCAGCAGTCGGTATGAGATGTGCCGCGAACCTGTTACGGTCTTGTGTTAGCTGTGTAGTATGTGATATCAAAAAATTCGAATATTTGAGACATATTTTACCTAACATAGTTGTTTCCTGATTTAAAATCAGGAAAGCTTCTGGGAAAAGCTTCAAAAGAGGCCACGTGCTTACACGTGACAGCAGTCACGTGTTGACACGTGACCTATAAAATACAGAAAAAGCGCACTTTGATTCGCTGATCAAGTCAAGGAAAAAAAGCTTCAGAAGAGGTCACATGCTCCCACGTGACCAGGGTCACGTGTCGACACGTGACGTTCAAAGCAGCAAACTCGCTCTCCAATTGAACCAAAGAAAGAAGCGCCAGACAGGGGTCACGTGCTCACACGTGACCAGGCGTCACGTGGTAGCACGTGATGGCTACAACAGCAACCGGAAGATAGCGCAGAAAGGAAGAGGATTCTTCATTCCAAAGAGGGTCACGTGTCTACACGTGACCATGGGTCACGTGGTCACACGTGACCGGCTTTCAAAGCCCATTTTTTGACGACAGAATTAAATTCTGAAGGAAATTCGAATCTTCCCAAAGGAAAGTAATTATTTGGGACCAATCAAATTAAAGATTCAGAGATGATTAAATATCATCTATCTATGGAAAATCTCGGGTTTGGAAAGATTTCCCCCTTAAATCTAACCAAAATAACAAAGGAGAACCTCTGGATTCAAGATCCAATGGTGAATAAAATTCACCTGATAATCCAAAGGCCCAAAATGAATAATGGACGCAAATCAAATCTCAATGAAGATTCGTCAAAAAACTGATTGATGCGGCTGCTTCTCCTATAAATAGGAGCCAAGGGACAAAAAAAAAGGATATATACATACGCAGAGAAGAAAATAGAGAAGGAGAAGAGCTTTGATACTCAGATCTTCTGCAAAAACCCTAGGTAAGAAAGGGAAAGCCTTTTGGAAAGAAAGAGAATTTAATTCTCAACAGAGTTTAACTCTGATATGTAAAAACAGAAGAACATATTTCTTCTCTCTTTGATAGAGGATCTGCAAAGCGCACATCTCCCCTTAAGGTTGAGAATTTAATTCTCAATGGGTCGAGATCCTGCCATGCAGATCCAAAACATAGAGAAGGAATGCAAGCTCGAGAATTTAATTCTCACAGAACTATAGGAATTTAATTCCTCCAAAATAAAAGTTAGGGCTGGACCCTATATCATGGGAATTTAATTCCTTCCGAACAAAAGAAGAAACATGGTTTAACCCTAAGTAAAAAAAACCAGTTCTGTTGAAACATCAGGAATTCAATCCCCTTAATCATAATTTAACAGAGGATGGAAGTTTAAACTCCTTAAGAAACTTTTATTAGGGTTTAACCCTATTCAGCCCCTCGCATATATGAGGAATTTAATTCCTACAGAAAATTCAGAGTTAAACTCTATTCGAGAAAAAACAAAGTCTTCGAAAGGAAGTAGGAATTTAATTCCTCTGAAAATCTACAGCTCGAGGAATTTAATTCCTGAAAAAGATTAACAAAGACTCCAAACAAAATACATGAAGGCAGGGTCACGTGCCACCACGTGACCCCCTCAAGAGATATATAGAAAGCCCCTTGAAACAACACCCCACGTGACCCACGTGACCCTTGACAGAGGCTCTGATACATAGGCGTATGAATGCCCGTCACGTGATGGCACGTGATGCCCTGAAAGATGTAGCAATGTCAGCAGAACAAACGAAGGGAGGGCGCTCTCACGTGCTGCCACGTGACCCCTCTTGCCTTAGTGTTTAACACTAAATTAAAACTCTCAAACCCAGTGTTAAAACACTGTTGGGCCTTAGCATTCAACGCTGATTAAAAAGCTTTATTTGCAGTATTCAACACTGATCTGTTTTAGTGTTTAACACTAATTTGAAAAGCCTTGTCGCTGGTGTTTAACACCAACTATCTCTTAGTGTTAAACACTAACTTGTCAACCTCATTCCCAGTGTTCAACACTGATTGCTCTGTAGTGTTTAACACTAGGTTTTGGCCCAGTTGGCTAAAGGGATAGAGGCAAAGCCTCTCCCTCAATGAACCAACAAGAAGTCAATATTCCAGACCTGACTGGACTTAGCCCAAGCTGGCCATAAGTCCTCAATTTGTGATTAACTGGGCTAATGGGCTCATAACATAATTAATTAGTCTTGACCCCAAATTGGGTCAGGGACTATTCAAGCCGTTCCGGTTCTAGGGTACATCTCTTCACTCCTTTGATACTTGGCATTGTAATCCCTCAATGTCTTCAAAGAGGTGACGGGTCCCGATGACCATTCATGATATGGACTGTGGGGTCCTTAAACCCATGCCTAATGCAAAATTCCTGGTTACGTGGAACACGGATAATGTCACTCTTTGACCCCGTGGGAAACGTCCAGAGCGGATCCTGGTCCTCGCAGAGCACGGCAGTGAACCCGTGTGAAGCATCCAGAGCGGAGCCTGGTCCTCGCTAAGCACGGCAGTGAACCCGTGTGAAGCATCCAGAGCACATACCGGACTGTGGAGTCCTTAAACCCACGGACTACGACGTCCTTAACCTTGACCGAGATGTCTTAAAACTAACAACGGACCGCAATGTCCTTAAACTACCCACGGACCGCAATGTCCTTAAACTACCCACGGACCGCAATGTCCTTAAACTACCCATGGACCGCAACGTCCCTAAACTAGAACAATAGAGCCCTTTCCTATGCTCTTTTGTTGGACCTAAACGGTCCCGTTTAAGTTGATCTTAGCCTTGAAGATGGCTAACGCGTCCTTAAACCCTCAAACATACTGGACTACGAATCCCCCAAATTAACTCCGGCTCAAGGGTACATCTCTGAACTCCTCTGACATCTGTCGTTGTAATCCTTCAACGTCGTCAGAGAGGTGATGGGTCCCGACAGCCATACAGACGTTGGACCACTATGTCCCTAAACTGGAACATTAGGGGTCCAAACACTCTTTTGTCGGATCTAAACGATCCCGTTAAGTTGATCTTAGTCACAAAGTTAGACTAACGTATCCTTAACAAACGTTTGAGTTGATCTTAGCTTCGAGTAGGGCTGACGTATCCTCAAACCAAAACCCCCCCCCCCAAAACCAAATTTAAGATAATGCGGATTTGGGCTAGTCCACGCCCTACGGGCGACGACATAACTCAGTCTCCGTAAACAATCCACGGGCAATAAAATAAACACCCACGACACGAAGTGACCATCTGGAGAAGGAGAAAGTTGTTACCGCGATGCGGTAGCGTAATTAACTGCAGGGGCTTGCGCCTGCAGGGAAGAGCGTCCCCACAATCAAAAACCCCTCAAACGAGGGGGAATCTGACGAAGTCTGCTACATCGGTCGCATCCGTTTAAACCTTCGATACATGGTGCCATAAATCAACTTGGCATCTTCGGAGAGGTGGACGGATAGCACCAACTAGCATCTGCCCCGAACCTAACGCCTCAGACGTCCCGACGTCCCGGCCGCCGTTCGGAGGGGAACAGATTCTGGCACGCCCGGTGGGACCTTTTCCTCTTTCCACTCCACACTTCGTGTGTCGTGATTCGCGAACCAATCGCGGTTCGCTAATAGTTGCCCTTGGATTTCAAGGTACTGAGAATTGGCATCTCGCTTATTGCAGAAAGCAAAGGATCGATGGCTTCCACCCCTGCGAAATCCTCTAACTGCTCAGATGGCAATTTCAGCCGACGCTCTGCCTCGCCAGGAGGTATAGCCTATGGACCCCAAGCTGCTTCGCTATTCACAATGCCAGTGGAACAAGTCACTCGCGCCACCACAGGATTGTTCTTTGGGACTATGATCCCGCCGACAAACTTTACCGCTCCAGTGCTGACAAAGAAAACTCTCGGGAAGTCGGTCTTTGATCGTCTTACCCCTGCCGCGGCTCCTCTCAACGAGTCGCCCAACGTCGATGCCTCGGTCTTCTCTAGATTGGGCCAGGAATCCTGCGAGCTCATCACGGGGCCTACAATCTCAGAGAAGGCTGCTTCTAAGAAAGTGGCCTTTCCCGTTCCTGAAATCGCCAAGGCGACCTCTCCAGCCAAAAAGTCAGTCTTTACAAGATTGACGGCTCCGGCCTTTGCTCCCGCTTCCCAGAGGATATCGGTCTTCGATAGGCTAACGCCAACAACAACCCTCCATCCACACAGGGGGCAAGAAGGAACCATTCTTACTGCTGACCCAACGCCACCCGCTCGACGCGCTCGACGTCGCCATTGGCGCCGAGTAAGGAAGGCTGGGGGCAACTCTCCCTCCGGGCTGACTCCAGCGGCCCCGGTGGCAGAGGTCAATGCTGCTGTTTCAACTGGGAACAGCTTTGAAATGCTAAATAAGGTGCGAAGGAATTCCCCCACGGCAGTACTGAAGAGGTCTCCTCCCTCATTGAAAAAGGTTGAGGAAACAAAACCCGAACAGCCCCGATCTCCTCAACGGCTGTCTTCCAAAATCTATAAGGCTTGGCGGCAGGCCCGAGACTCGATCATCGATCCAAACTTCTCCCGCCAGCACAAGAAGCTGAAAATCCAACCTGAAGCCGGTCACCAGGCTAAACCCCAAAAAGCCGGTGATCAACTGACTCACAAAAGGAGGAGGCCAGAGAGGACCTCACAGCATGTAGCGACGACTGAAAGCACTAAACCCAGACGCCCTAAGTCTGGGGGCATGGTGGTGCACACTGTTTACATGGCCTTTGGGAAAGAGGAAAGCCGCACTTCCACGGGCCACCGACCCCTAACCCGATCCGTGACGAAAGCCCAGGAGCAGCAACAAAAGCTTCAAGAAATGATGAATGCTATGGCCGCGCTCACCGGACCAAAAGAAAACCCAGAAACGTCCTCAGACGCACGCCGGGAGGAAGAAACAGACGCTGAATTCCTTCGCCGAACACTGGAGAAAAGGGACAAAGAGGCTGCTGAACAAGCGGCCAACATACAACGGATGGGCCTTCTCTTCCAAGATGTGATAGGAATGATGATCCAGCAGGACTCACCCGCCGAGGATCCCCCGATCGTTCTTGAAGACGACCGAGGAGAAACGTCAAATCCACCACCAGCCCTCTCAACGGCCAGGGAGGATGCAATCTCTAAGGCTGACTTAGCTGACTACATAGCCCAGCAAATCCGAGTTCATCATGCGACTGAGGCAGCTGGTCAAGTCGTGAAAACGGGGCGGCCGTATCCGAGCTGGTACGATCAAATCAAATACCTGCAAGGCTATACGATACCGAAATTCCATGTGTATAAGGGGACCGGCAATCCCCATCAATATGTTGCCCAGTTCCGGGCCCTCTGCGGTAACACCGGCGGTGACGATAAATTGTTGCTTCGCCAGTTCGTGGGCAGCTTATCAGAAACAGCGTTCGAATGGTATTCAGAACTCCCGAACGATTCCATCAAAACGTTCGCTGAAATGGAGTTGTTGTTCACTCAGCGATTTGCAAGTGCCAGCGAACGCACTCCAATAACCGCACTTATTAACGCCAGGGTAAAACCGGGCGAAACCTGGGTCCAGTACGCTATACGCTGGCGGAACTTGTGGTCGAGATGTGAGCAACGTATCGAGGAAGCACCCGCGGTGGGCATGTTCGTGGGAACCCTATACCCCCACGCAACTATCTCCCAGTTTATGATGTTCTTTAAGCCAACCACATTCCAGACTTTAATCGACAAGTTGGCTCAGATGGACCAGATGGGTCATAGACCACCTACACCGAAGTCGGAACCTCGGAATGACAAGGGTAAAGGGAGGGCAACCTTTGTTGCGAATGCCCAACAGCAACCTAACGCCCCGAAACCGGCAGATCAACTGGAGGAAAGGCGTCGGTATTATAATGAGAAAATGAAGCGTCCCTACTCGTTCCCACGAGACAAGACGAAGCGGTTATTCGAGCTGGCGATACGCAACAGGCTTATAAACCTACCAAATCCAAGGCGACCGCCGCAACCCACCGAGGTGAATGACTCCAACTACTGCCCTTACCATCAAACGGTAGGCCATCCGATTGAAGATTGCTTCGTCTTCAAAGGATGGATTGAAGACCAATACCTCCAGGGGAAGTTTGTACTGTCCGAAAAGTGGAAGGTGAACCCACCACAGCCGCATGCTCCTAGGAAAGCGGATACACCGGGGGCAACATGTTCTTTTATTGAAGAAGCTCCATGGGAGGTCGTGCTATCAACTAAAACCAAAAGAATGCTGAGAGACCTTCATGCGTGCCCTGCGGTCGAATGGAAGGACCCTCTTGAACCTCAAATTATCGAAGGGATGCTAAGGCGCCGCCCGACTACAAAGGCTCACGGTAAGAGCCCAGATACTCACGCCCAATCGTCAAAAACTTCGAAGAAAAAGAAGAAGAAATCCAAGAAGTCCGTGAAGCCTGGAAAAGAGCACACGAACTTACAAAAGCAAATCGACGCGTTGGAAGAGTACAATCAGAAGGCGCGGACTCCTGTCACACTGCAAGAGTTCCTCAACCACATCTTTCAAGAGGAAGATGATGGAGAAAGCTCGTCGGATGAATCCGAAGGATATGTGGCGAGTTGTAATGTAATCTCCCACTCGTTCGCCGATGATGGGAAAACTCCTGGCATTAGGAAACTGGAGGCAGAGCCTGTACCAGAACGCGCATGGCCGACAGATGAAATGATCGACGCTTTTCTAGACGAGATTCGTCTAAAATGTAAAGCGGACCAGGAGCGTGAGATGACCACGTCGGAAGGAGCCAAATGCGGGCAACTGAACGAAAGAGTTGAACTACCCCTGACAAAGCATAAGGCATCCGAAGCAGACAAGAAGATATTCAAGACGAGAAAAAGGTTTGCCAAAGCCATGTCAATGGGGATGAAGCTACCACCCTCGAAAGGAAACACACACGATGGGGTAGAGACGCACCCTGACTATTGCACATATCATCGGAAAATCTCACATCCCACGGAGGAGTGCGACGCCTTTAAGATATGGTGGCAAGGATATGTTGCTCATTGGCAACATTTTAAGCGCATGAAACGCAAGATCCGTCGGGAGCGAAGAAGCACTGTCGATGGGCGCAATATAACGACTGGCAACTGTTGCATGGTTAACGCCAGGGAGTCACAAGTTCTCACCTTTGGGAGCGACTCTGATGAAGAAATGGCTCTGGGCCCTCTCTTTAAAGAATCTTTCTCGGGGAAAGAGGAGGAATCGGAGATCTGCGAGAACATTCAGCTGCGCAATCGCACACTCCCAGAAAAGAATCTCGGGCCCGTCGGCCGAAAAGATAAGGGAAAGGAAAAGGTCATTGAAGATATCACTTTAGATGACCAGGTCACAAAAGAGCTAACTACCAAAGACCCTCCCAAAAAGGGTAAGGTAGACTATAACATCCTCGCGCACCTAAGGAAGCTACCTTCTCAGCTTAGCATTCTTGATGCCCTCCTATTATCGAAAGAAGCGCGAGACTCACTAATTAAGGCGTTACAAGAACCCGAGCAATTCCAAGCCTTCCTCGCCACTGAAAGGATGAAGGATGAGCTGGAGGAAGTGCATACGGCCGATGTCACTTTCGGTGATGAAGACCTCCTTCTCGGGACGTGCGACCACAACCGCCCCCTATATGTCTCTGGATACTGCCATGACATCAAGATAGGCAAGATCCTGGTGGATAATGGATCCTCCGTTAACCTCCTTAATGTTCGGGTGTTAAAGGAAATCTGCATGAGTGTGCAACACCTCGCTCGTGACAAAATTACTATCTCCGGTTTCGACTCTCAATCGTCACGGACTCTCGGATCTGTAATACTGACGTTACGCTTCGGACTTCTCGTCACAGACATCAAATTCCATGTCATTGACGCCAAGACCTGCTACAACGCCTTGCTCGGTCGTCCTTGGCTACACGAGTACAACATCATCCCTTCTACGCAACATCAGTGTATGAAGTACTTCAAGGATGGTTTCGAGTACACCGTAACAGGCGAGTTGAACCCGTTTTCTGTAAACGAAGTTCGCAAATACGAAGACGCGAAATACTTTTTGCCAGATTTCGAAGATACAGAAAGGTGTCGCGACCCAGAGGACAAAGCCGCCGCCACCATTCCCGTTTTTGGGAGCGATACCGAAGAGGAGGAGGAAATAGTGTATACAGGGCCATCCCAACGCAACAACCTGGGGGCGCCCACCCCCATACCGGTCTTCGGGAGTGATTCGGAGGACGAGGTTAACGCCGTATTCTCCAGTCGGCTGTCAATACAGGCACCCCTTTGCGAGGACCATAGTCTGCAAATCACCATGGTACCGCGAGAACACTATAAGGATCTCGACGCGCTTCAAGCTCACAGCGTGCAGGACCTGCAAACATTTTACGTCCCTCCCAGGCGAAGGGGTGAGAAGGTGATCCTATTCTACCAATCCTCAGAGTCGAAGGTGGAGAAAGAGATCTGGCACGGCGCGGATGTTACACTCGACAGGCTCCAACCCATCCGTCTGCCTAGATACTATACAAATGGATTGAAGAAGTTATTGAAGCGCCAAGGAGTACCCTTAAGACAGACGGTGCGGCAGGCTCGGTTCTATAACAGGATTTGGGATGTCCCCGGGACTCAACGCAAATTGTCCAACGGGAAGATGGAAACACTCGGGCTTGGATACGCAAGAGCCGGAAAACGGGAACGGGCTCACAGCAGCTACGCTATATATACCTTTGATGAAGAGGAGGACGCCCTGTCAGGAGATGCCAACCGTCCATCAAAACTAGACCCCGTGATTAAAGCGTCGAGTCCGTCGTTTGAGGAACGAATGGGCAAGCCTATCAGGAAAGTGGGTCAGAAAGCTCGGGAAGACCACAACCGCGAAATGGCCATCTACGAGAAGGCCAGGACGCAACGTCTATTCCAACAGACTGCACAGGCTGCAAAAGATAAAGATGTTCACCATTGTCAACCCGTCATACGAAAGGCCCGATGCGGGGACGGAGATAAATTAAGAAACGGGAAAAGAAGCCGACAACAACGACGCAGGATTAGAGGGTTACGGGTACTGCGCGGCTCGGATTCGTCCCTCGTGAAAAAGATGAGTCGAGCATACTCCTTCCCCCGAGACAAAACGGAACGGTTGCTCAAGCTCGCCCTAAAACATCAGATGATCACGCTTCCAGATTCTAGGCATCCTGAGCAAGCTAGCAAGGTCTCTCATCCGAGTTATTGCTCTTATCACCGAGCCATAGGACATCCTACCGAAGACTGCTTCACCTTCAAGAACTGGGTCGAGGACCAGTACCGACGGGGTAGATTCGCTTTATCCGACGGTTGGAGAGTAACGCCGCCGCAAAAGCACGAGCCCAAAGCCACAAGAGCAGAACCGGATCCACCTCAGTCTTGGGAGCGGGTTCGCACCTGTTATATGATTACGATATTAAAAGAAGAACCCGAGAACGAAGATGACCTTCCCCGGTGTTTCGAGAACAGCGATGATGAGTTGATCTCGGAATTTCCGCCCGCTCCGAAAGAACTTGAAGACGGTATACATACTACCGCAGATAACCTCGAGAAGATCGAGCTGGGATCGGCAGACGACCCGCGACCGACATTTGTCAGCGAGCTGTTATCCGAGGAAAAGGTGGCCGCGCTAAAGAACGTGCTCCTGCGGCATAAAGACTGCTTCGCGTGGAACTACTCCGAGATGCCAGGATTGGATCCGGAGATTGCGGTGCATAGATTAGCAATATCCCCAGATATCAAGCCAGTCAAACAGGCGCCAAGGAGGATGCGACTTGAGCTGGAGATGAGCATCAATGCCGAAGTCAAGAAGTTGATCGATTCCGGATTTATCCAGGAAGTCCAATATCCCGACTGGATTGCCAACATCGTCCCGGTAATGAAGAAGAATGGAACGGTGCGCATATGCGTGGATTTCAGGGATCTCAATAAAGCATGCCCAAAGGACGATTTCCCGGTGCCGGTAACCGAGCTAATGATAGATAACACATCCACTCACGAGGTCTTCTCCTTTATGGATGGTTCGTCAGGATACAATCAGATAAAGATGCATCCCGAAGACCAGAAGCATACCGCTTTCCGCACCCCTTTGGGTATATTTTGCTACAAGGTTATGCCCTTTGGTCTCAAGAACGCTGGCGCTACCTATCAAAGGGCCATGACAAAAATCTTCGACGATCTCATACACGACATCGTCGAATGCTATATCGATGACCTCGTAGTGAAGAGCATGTCATACGAAGAGCATTTAAAGCATCTCGAAACCGTATTTCAACGCCTTCGGCAATACAATTTGAAAATGAATCCCCTCAAGTGCGCGTTTGGAGTCTCCTCGGGTAAATTCCTGGGATTCATCGTTCGACACCGAGGTATTGAAATAGATCCGTCAAAGATTAAAGCGATTATGGAAATGCCTCCGCCAAGAACCCTCAAGCAGTTGCGGTCTCTCCAAGGGAAGCTCGCATACATCCGGCGGTTTATCGCTAATCTTTCGGGCAAATGCCGTCCTTACAGCCACCTGATGAAAAAGGGAACCCCGTTCGTTTGGAATCACAAATGTCAAGGTGCACTAGACGAGATCAAACAATACTTGCAAAATCCTCCGGTGTTGGCTGCCCCAGTGAAAGGAAAGCCTCTCATTCTTTACACGGCCGCCCTTGAAGGTTCTTTGGGCGCATTATGGGCACAGGAGGATGATCAGGGGAAGGAAAGAGCGCTTTACTACTTAAGTCGAGTGCTGCTGGGGGCAGAAAGCAATTACTCGCCAATCGAAAAACATTGCTTGGCATTAATCTTTGCAATAACGAAGCTCAGGCACTATGCGTTGGCGCATGAAGTCCGTCTCATTTCGAAGGTGGACCCCCTTAAATACCTGATGTCAAAGGCTATATTGACGGGAAGACTCGCTAAATGGGCCTTGCTCTTGATGGAGTTCTCGATAACATATCAACCCCTCAAGGCAGTGAAAGGCCAGGCCATTGCTGACTTCCTCGCTGAACACCCGATACCGGCCGACTCTCCTCTGAACTGTGATTTGCCGGACGAGCATGCATTTGACGCAATTGGCGGTGGAAGCACACGATGGGAACTCTATTTCGATGGAGCGTCCTCCATAAAGAAACAGAAACAGGGTAGCCCGATCATCAAATCGGGGATAGGCCTTATCTTTGCAACTCCACAAGGAGGGATAATGCGCTTCGCCTTTTCCTTAACAGAGTCAAGGACAAACAATGAAGCCGAATACGAAGCCCTGATAGCAGGCCTCGAAATCGCCATCAACATGGGAATTGAAGACCTCCTCATATACGGGGATTCTCAGCTGGTCGTTAGCCAAGTAAATGGTGACTACCAAACGTGCAAACCAGAATTGGTGAAGTACGGCGAAAAGGTGCAACAACTGTTGGCCCAGATCCCCTTCTATATTCTAGAGAACATACCGCGCGCGGAGAACAGCAAAGCAGACGCGTTGGCCAAACTCGCTAAAGAACTGGCCGACGAGAACCTCGATGACGTCAGAATCGTGGTACAAAGCCGTCGAGTGCTCGCCCCGGCAGAAATACCTCCGGAATTGTATAAAGAAAAGGGAGCGACTGAGCAAGCGACCCTACAAATAGAAGACCGTGAGAAGGCTGAGGACTGGAGGGAAGTCTTCATAGACTACTTTAAGTCCCGCCGAATGCCCGAAGAAGCGTCCTCAAGGCATCAGCTCATGAAACGAGCTTTATCTTTCGCTTTTGTCAACGACATTCTATACAAGAGATCATTTGATTCTCTATGGCTGAGATGCCTGGGACCTGACGAAGCAGAAAGAGTCATTCGGGAAGTTCATGACGGACTTTGCGGTTCTCACCAAGCAGGCCCAAAGATGAAGTTAAAAATTAAACGGATGGGTTACTACTGGCCCACGATGATCCAGGACTGCCTCGAGTATGCGAAGCAATGCCACTCATGCCAGATCCATGGAGACTTCATCCACCAACACCCGAATCCACTGCACCCGACGCTGGCTAGTTGGCCATTCGAAATGTGGGGGACTGACATGGTCGGCCCCATTGAGCCAGCATCATCCCGGGGACATCGCTTTATCCTGGCGACAACTGATTACTTCTCCAAATGGGCGGAAGCAGTACCACTGAAGGAAGTGAAGACGGAGAATATCCTCCATTTCTTCAAGACGCACGTCATCTATCGGTTCGGAACTCCACGACGGATTATCTCCGATAATGGGCCAGCCTACCGAAGCCATAAGATTAGCCGCTTCGCACAGCAGCACAATATAGACTGGAGATATTCTTCAGTTTACAACCCACGAGCTAACGGTCTAGCCGAGGCTTTCAATAAGACCTTGACGAAGATCATAAAAAAGACCGTCTCCAGAAATAAGAGGGACTGGCACGAAAGGCTGCAAGAAGCCCTTTGGGCTTATCGAACTACATTCAAGACGGCCACGAACACAACGCCGTACGCATTGGTATTTGGGACGGAAGCAGTTCTCCCCCTTGAGATAGAGTTACCCTCTCTACGAGTAGCAGTCCACCACGAGCTGACGAACGAAGAAAATGCTCACCTTCGGCTTGAGGAGCTTGACGCCCTCGATGAAACCCGGCTCATAGCGCAACAACATCTAGAAGCCTACAAAGCAAAGATGACGCGCTCGTACGAAAGATTGACCAGGCCGAGGACATTCCGCCAAGGCGAACTCGTACTAGTGGTCAAAAGACCTATGATCCCCAATCGCGCCAAGCGGGGAAAATTTGAGCCAAACTATGAAGGCCCGTACATCATAGACAAGGTCTACCAGGGTGGAGCCTACCTACTCATGGACATGCACGGTGAAAGGCCTTTCAGGCCAGTAAACGGCCGCTTCTTGAAGAAATACCATGCTTAATAAGCTGCAGCCTAGGTCAATGATGGATGACGACGACTATGTCCGCTCGCTATCTTCCTAGGCTCAGACTTTACAAGCAGCAGCCGGCCTTCCTATAACGACGGACCGAAACGTCCTTAAACTATCGTCGGACCGAAACGTCCTTAAACTAACAGCGGACCGAAACGTCCTTAAACTATCGTCGGACCGAAACGTCCTTAAACTATCGTCGGACCGAAACGTCCTTAAACTAACAGCGGACCGAAACGTCGTTAAACTATCGACGGACCGAAACGTCCCTAAACTACCACCGTAACGTCCTTAGGTTGACGAGATGGATAAATAAAGAAAAAAGAAAAAAAAATGATAAAAAAAAAAAACGGTACGTCCATAAGCAAAATGGGCACGGATGAAAACCCGAAAAGGGCTCCGTGAGTAAAAACAGCAGGGCTGCCGGCAAGTGTTCGTGAAAACCCGAAAGGGCGCGACCTTGTAAAAAAAAAGAGAAGAGTAAAAATGATATAAATAAAAAAAACGGTATGTCCATAAGCAAAATGGGCACGGATGAAAACCCGAAAGGGCTCCGTGAGTAAAAACAGCAGGACTACCGGCGAGTGTTTGTGAAAACCCGAAAGGGCGCAACCTCGTTAAAGGACACTTATAGAGTCCTCTCGACCCTGTAAGGAGAAACCACCTGCGTGAGATCCTTACGACTCACAAAGGAGCAGCACACTTAGGGATCCTCACGATTCCTAAGGAGAAAATACACTTACGAGATCCTCACGACTCGTAAGGAGAATTCTCTTATGGGACCCTCACGGCTCATGAGATTTGAAAGTCTTAAGTTACAGAAACCTGAACCTGTTCTTAAGCAAATCCCCCACAACCTCCGATATTGCCCTACAAGAGGCTCAATACTGACCCTTGTATACAATCCACGGGCGCGAATAAACATTTCCCCAACAAAGTCCAACCCTTATAGGTCCTCTCGACCCATAATGAGAAAGTCCTCTCGTAGGATCCTTACGACTTACAGAGGAGCACACACTTAGGAATCCTCACGATCCCTAAGGAGAAAACACACCTACGAGATCCTCACGACTCGCGGGAAGAAATACCTTTGTGAGACCCTTACGGCTCATGAAGTCAAAAGCCTTGGTCGACAGGACCCTTAACCCTGTTTGCTGAGCCACCTTTGTTCGTCATTGACAAAAGCAAATGATGATTCGCTCCTGGCAACGTTCCAGTTGTAGCGGTGCTGATGCCAAAATCGGTGCCTAAAACCCAGGCTTGTAACGAAAAGCTAGCAAGCCACACATGCCTACAAAATAGCCGAAATGATGGGGCAACTTGCAATAAAAAGCAGCAAGTAAAAATGAAGGCATGAAAAATAGCCGAAATGATGGGGCAACTCGCAATAAAAAGCAACGAGCAGAAAATAAATAAATAGCCGAAATGATTGGGCACCGCGAAAAATAGTCGAAATGATTGGGCAATCGCGATTTTCGCGATATAAAAGCTGAAGTGATAGAGCATCGCGGAAAAAGAAATAAAATAAAAATAAAATTTATGCCCTACAGGTGATATTCCATCACACCCTGTACACAATCCAAAGGCGTAAACAAAAGGGATCATACTTCTCCCCCAGGTTTCATCAGAAAAAGAAGCCAGGTCTCGACGGGCCACAAGCGACCTAGAGATCATCCAAACACTCGTCTCGTAACAACGGACATGACTTCAAACAAAGCAGAGCAGCGGCAGCTCCCAGTTCCATGGCTCGGTGGTATACATATCGCTAACAGTCAAGCCTCCATCCCGCGAAATGCGGATACAATCAGTACAAACTTCCTGGTCACGTGGAACGCGGATAACGTCACTCTTTGACCCCGTGGAAAACGTCCAGAGCGGATCCTGGTCCTCGCAGAGCATGGCAGTGAACCCGTGCGAAGCATCCAGAGCGGAGCCTAGTCCTCGCCTAACGCGGCAGTGAACCCGTGTGAAGCATCTAGTGCAAACTTCCTGGTCACGTGGAACACGGATAACGTCACTCTTTGACCCCGTGGAAAACGTCCAGAGCGGATCCTGGTCCTCGCGGAGCATGGCAGTGAACCCGTGCGAAGCATCCAGAGCGGAGCCTAGTCCTCGCCTAACGCGGCAGTGAACCCGTGTGAAGCATCTAGTGCAAACTTCCTGGTTACGTGGAAAGCGGATAACGTCACTCTTTGACCCCGTGGAAAACGTCCAGAGCGGATCCTGGTCCTCGCAGAGCATGGCAGTGAACCCGTGCGAAGCATCCAGAGCGGAGCCTAGTCCTCGCCTAACGCGGCAGTGAACCCGTGTGAAGCATCTAGTGCAAACTTCCTGGTCACGTGGAACACGGATAACGTCACTCTTTGACCCCGTGGAAAACGTCCAGAGTGGATCCTGGTCCTCGCAGAGCATGGCAGTGAACCCGTGCGAAGCATCCAGAGCGGAGCCTAGTCCTCGCCTAACGCGGCAGTGAACCCGTGTGAAGCATCTAGTGCAAACTTCCTGGTCACGTGGAACGCGGATAACGTCACTCTTTGACCCCGTGGAAAACGTCCAGAGCGGATCCTGGTCCTCGCAGAGCATGGCAGTGAACCCGTGCGAAGCATCCAGAGCGGAGCCTAGTCCTCGCCTAACGCGGCAGTGAACCCGTGTGAAGCATCTAGTGCAAACTTCCTGGTCACGTGGAACGCGGATAACGTCACTCTTTGACCCCGTGGAAAACGTCCAGAGCGGATCCTGGTCCTCGCAGAGCATGGCAGTGAACCCGTGCGAAGCATCCAGAGCGGAGCCTAGTCCTCGCCGAGCACGGCAGTGAACCCGTGTGAAGCATCTAGTGCAAAATTCCTGGTCACGTGGAACGCGGATAACGTCACTCTTTGACCCCGTGGAAAACGTCCAGAGCGGATCCTGGTCCTCGCGGAGCACGGCAGTGAACCCGTGCAAAGCATCCAGAGCGGAGCCTAGTCCTCGCCGAGCACGGCAGTGAACCCGTGTGAAGCATCTAGTGCAAAATTCCTGGTCACGTGGAACGCGGATAACGTCACTCTTTGACCCCGTGGAAAACGTCCAGAGCGGATCCTGGTCCTCGCAGAGCATGGCAGTGAACCCGTGCGAAGCATCCAGAGCGGAGCCTAGTCCTCGCCTAATGCGGCAATGAACCCGTGTGAAGCATCTAGTGCAAACTTCCTGGTCATGTGGAACGCGGATAACGTCACTCTTTGACCCCGTGGAAAACGTCCAGAGCGGAGCCTGGTCCTCGCCAAGCACGGCAGTGAACCCGTGTGAAGCATCCAGAGCAAACACCGGACTGTGGAGTCCTTAAAATCCCCGGACTATGACGTCCTTAACCTCGACCGTGATGTCTTAAAACTAACGATCAACCCCTCCGATTCCCTACGGATTTCGCCTTGGTTTAAGGGTACATCTCTTCACTCCTTTGATACCTGGCGTTGTAATTCCTCAACGTCTTCAAAGAGGTGGCGGGTCCCTGCAACCAAACCCCGGACTGTAGAGTCCCTAAATCCACGGACTATGAGGTCCTTAACCTTGACCGGGATGTCTTAAAACTAACATCGGACTGTGGAGTCCTTAAATCCATGGACTATGAGGTCCTTAACCTTGACCGCGACGTCTTTAAACTACGATACCTTGAGAGACCCCTAACCCCGTGAAACACGGAAAAAGGTGATCACACCCGGCACTTGCAGGCCCTCGCCACCTGTAAGGAAGAAAAACTCTCTTGTGAGATCCTTGCAAAATCCAGGAAAATGTGAAGGTCCATCGTTGTCCAAGAACATTACCTGAAGAAAAAGGATTCCTTTTGAGCAGAGTTAAACTCTGAAAATATTTTAAAACAGAGAACTAAGCTCTGGAAGAAGAGAATTAAATTCTCAGAAAAAGTTCTCAGAAGAAGAAGATGGGCAAAAGTGAAGGCTCCTATGAAGAGACAGCAGTATTTATAGAAAAACAATGGAAACGTTTCATCTCCCCAGATCCCTAAAGGAATCCAACGGTCGCGAGAGATGACAGCATTGCACTCACGTGCTGACACGTGAGAACAACGCTGTGGGGGCATTTGTTTCCTGATTTAAAATCAGGAAAGCTTCTGGGAAAAGCTTCAAAAGAGGCCACGTGCTTACACGTGACAGCAGTCACGTGTTGACACGTGACCTATAAAATACAGAAAAAGCGCACTTTGATTCGCTGATCAAGTCAAGGAAAAAAAGCTTCAGAAGAGGTCACGTGCTCCCACGTGACCAGGGTCACGTGTCGACACGTGACGTTCAAAGCAGCAAACTCGCTCTCCAATTGAACCAAAGAAAGAAGCGCCAGACAGGGGTCACGTGCTCACACGTGACCAGGCGTCACGTGGTAGCACGTGATGGCTACAACAGCAACCGGAAGATAGCGCAGAAAGGAAGAGGATTCTTCATTCCAAAGAGGGTCACGTGTCTACACGTGACCATGGGTCACGTGGTCACACGTGACCGGCTTTCAAAGCCCATTTTTTGACGACAGAATTAAATTCTGAAGGAAATTCGAATCTTCCCAAAGGAAAGTAATTATTTAGGACCAATCAAATTAAAGATTCAGAGATGATTAAATATCATCTATCTATGGAAAATCTCGGGTTTGGAAAGATTTCCCCCTTAAATCTAACCAAAATAACAAAGGAGAACCTCTGGATTCAAGATCCAATGGTGAATAAAATTCACCTGATAATCCAAAGGCCCAAAATGAATAATGGACGCAAATCAAATCTCAATGAAGATTCGTCAAAAAACTGATTGATGCGGCTGCTTCTCCTATAAATAGGAGCCAAGGGACAAAAAAAAAGGATATATACATACGCAGAGAAGAAAAGAGAGAAGGAGAAGAGCTTTGATACTCAGATCTTCTGCAAAAACCCTAGGTAAGAAAGGGAAAGCCTTTTGGAAAGAAAGAGAATTTAATTCTCAACAGAGTTTAACTCTGATATGTAAAAACAGAAGAACATATTTCTTCTCTCTTTGATAGAGGATCTGCAAAGCGCACATCTCCCCTTAAGGTTGAGAATTTAATTCTCAATGGGTCGAGATCCTGCCATGCAGATCCAAAACATAGAGAAGGAATGCAAGCTCGAGAATTTAATTCTCACAGAACTATAGGAATTTAATTCCTCCAAAATAAAAGTTAGGGCTGGACCCTATATCATGGGAATTTAATTCCTTCCGAACAAAAGAAGAAACAGGGTTTAACCCTAAGTAAAAAAAACCAGTTCTGTTGAAACATCAGGAATTCAATCCCCTTAATCATAATTTAACAGAGGATGGAAGTTTAAACTCCTTAAGAAACTTTTATTAGGGTTTAACCCTATTCAGCCCCTCGCATATATGAGGAATTTAATTCCTACAGAAAATTCAGAGTTAAACTCTATTCGAGAAAAAACAAAGTCTTCGAAAGGAAGTAGGAATTTAATTCCTCTGAAAATCTACAGCTCGAGGAATTTAATTCCTGAAAAAGATTAACAAAGACTCCAAACAAAATACATGAAGGCAGGGTCACGTGCCACCACGTGACCCCCTCAAGAGATATATAGAAAGCCCCTTGAAACAACACCCCACGTGACCCACGTGACCCTTGACAGAGGCTCTGATACATAGGTGTATGAATGCCCGTCACGTGATGGCACGTGATGCCCTGAAAGATGTAGCAATGTCAGCAGAACAAACGAAGGGAGGGCGCTCTCACGTGCTGCCACGTGACCCCTCTTGCCTTAGTGTTTAACACTAAATTAAAACTCTCAAACCCAGTGTTAAAACACTGTTGGGCCTTAGCATTCAACGCTGATTAAAAAGCTTTATTTGCAGTATTCAACACTGATCTGTTTTAGTGTTTAACACTAATTTGAAAAGCCTTGTCGCTGGTGTTTAACACCAACTATCTCTTAGTGTTAAACACTAACTTGTCAACCTCATTCCCAGTGTTCAACACTGATTGCTCTGTAGTGTTTAACACTAGGTTTTGGCCCAATTGGCTAAAGGGATAGAGGCAAAGCCTCTCCCTCAATGAACCAACAAGAAGTCAATATTCCAGACCTGACTGGACTTAGCCCAAGCTGGCCATAAGTCCTCAATTTGTGATTAACTGGGCTAATGGGCTCATAACATAATTAATTAGTCTTGACCCCAAATTGGGTCAGGGACTATTCAAGCCGTTCCGGTTCTAGGGTACATCTCTTCACTCCTTTGATACTTGGCATTGTAATCCCTCAATGTTTTCAAAGAGGTGACGGGTCCCGATGACCATTCATGATATGGACTGTGGGGTCCTTAAACCCATGCCTAATGCAAAATTCCTGGTTACGTGGAACACGGATAATGTCACTCTTTGACCCCGTGGGAAACGTCCAGAGCGGATCCTGGTCCTCGCAGAGCACGGCAGTGAACCCGTGTGAAGCATCCAGAGCGGAGCCTGGTCCTCGCTAAGCACGGCAGTGAACCCGTGTGAAGCATCCAGAGCACATACCGGACTGTGGAGTCCTTAAACCCACGGACTACGACGTCCTTAACCTTGACCGAGATGTCTTAAAACTAACAACGGACCGCAATGTCCTTAAACTACCCACGGACCGCAATGTCCTTAAACTACCCACGGACCGCAATGTCCTTAAACTACCCATGGACCGCAACGTCCCTAAACTAGAACAATAGAGCCCTTTCCTATGCTCTTTTGTTGGACCTAAACGGTCCCGTTTAAGTTGATCTTAGCCTTGAAGATGGCTAACGCGTCCTTAAACCCTCAAACATACTGGACTACGAATCCCCCAAATTAACTCCGGCTCAAGGGTACATCTCTGAACTCCTCTGACATCTGTCGTTGTAATCCTTCAACGTCGTCAGAGAGGTGATGGGTCCCGACAGCCATACAGACGTTGGACCACTATGTCCCTAAACTGGAACATTAGGGGTCCAAACACTCTTTTGTCGGATCTAAACGATCCCGTTAAGTTGATCTTAGTCACAAAGTTAGACTAACGTATCCTTAACAAACGTTTGAGTTGATCTTAGCTTCGAGTAGGGCTGACGTATCCTCAAACCAAAACCCCCCCCAAAACCAAATTTAAGATAATGCGGATTTGGGCTAGTCCACGCCCTACGGGCGACGACATAACTCAGTCTCCGTAAACAATCCACGGGCAATAAAACAAACACCCACGACACGAAGTGACCATCTGGAGAAGGAGAAAGTTGTTACCGCGATGCGGTAGCGTAATTAACTGCAGGGGCTTGCGCCTGCAGGGAAGAGCGTCCCCACAATCAAAAACCCCTCAAACGAGGGGGAATCTGACGAAGTCTGCTACATCGGTCGCATCCGTTTAAACCTTCGATACATGGTGCCATAAATCAACTTGGCATCTTCGGAGAGGTGGACGGATAGCACCAACTAGCATCTGCCCCAAACCTAACGCCTCAGACGTCCCGACGTCCCGGCCGCCGTTCGGAGGGGAACAATAGTGAACTCAGTATCATACTTATCCACAGATTTGCTCCACACAGAGTCTTATTGTAGGTGGATGAATTGCTGCTCCATGTCAAATCGGCAGTCTCGGGGAAATATTTCGCGTCGAACATGTCGTGAAAAGTCTTCCATTCGATCGGCTGAGTAAGATGGCTTTCTTCCGCCTTCCACCATACTTGGGCGTTATCCGTAACTTGTAGCTTCGTAGCCCTTACCCAAGAAATGTCTGGCACTTGTGCTGCTGCCAGATTGTCCTCAATGGATTGAGCCCATTCTTCAGCTTCCAGATGGCTCTCTTTCCCAGAAAATTGCTTAGGATGCAGTGCCCGGAATTGTTTCACTCCAGGTGCCTCAGCTTCTGAGCGGTTCATTAGGATAGTAGTATGCTGCTGCTATCCCTCCAAAAGGCTCTTTATTGCTTCGAGCAGTACCGCCTGCTCATTGATCGGAGCTACAACGGTAGGCGTAAGTGGAAGAGGTGGTGGTGTGGTGTTGCCGTTCACGTTGGTGCTAGTATTGTTCGGAGAATCCATAACCTTGAAAGAAAAATAGGGTTAGGATAGATTTAAGGAATATGAAATACAAAGAATGTTTAGTTGCCGAGTCTTATAATTCTTGTGTTATATTGCTTAGGTTTACATGCAGAACGGACCTGCATGGGCCGCCAACAAAACCTGTCACGCCCCGCTTCCCGGTGTACGGATAAGGAGACGTGACTAGGCCCGCGACGTATTTACTCAGAAGTAAACACGTTAAGCGTAAATAAGCAATATAATATAAATGTACACAAGAAAGACATAAGATGTAATTGAACAACAACTTTTTATTTATTAAACATTCTTTATAATACAACTGCAAAATAAATACAATGTGGAAAGTAATGCCTAAACAATGGCATGAACTGAAAGTAAAAGTATATACAACTGACTAGAGCTCGGGGTCCTCGATGAAATGCTCCAAGTCTTCTGAGCTGGGTTCGATCTCCAGAGAGTCGGGTCCTCCTGACAACATTCCAAAGAAAGAATAGAAAGGGAATGTCGTCAGCGAACAATCGCTCTGTAAGTCCCAAAGAGATAGAAATAGAATAGACAAATAAGAGAGAATATAACTGTATAAAGTATGTTTTTTATACTAACGTAGTTGTTTGTAGCTTGGTACAGAATATGCCAGTGTATACGAGAGGAGTCCAACTATTCCGTGGACTAAGGTATACGGAGCACAAGGAACCGTTAAGCCACGGAATAACAGCAACGGATATTCAGGTTAGGTGTATTAAAGTGACCATTATCGTGCCACTTTTAACACATTCCGTAGCAATCTACCCCATAAAAACCCCGTAATGGTTATTGTGTTGTTTTATAGATGTAAGACTTACCGAAACCATGATATCAATTGCTCATGTAAATGGATAAGGATGTAAACGGATGATATCAATTGCTCATGTAATCAAGTCAATATATATACATGGTTCGGTCAGTTCAAGTCATGTTGATATAGATGGTATTATGGTATTCATGTTTAAGTTCCAGTATATATGGATTCATGTTATATTGGAGTTATATTTAGATTGTATTCATGTGTGGATTGTTTTCAGATTAGACTGTGACTCCGTCTGAGTCAGACACTTAAACAGAATTTGATTCCTAAATTAGATTTTGGAGTTATCGGTAACTGCTGCACAAGGATGGCAAGATTTATGACTTTTTCCAAGCCAATTACCATTGATAACATCGTTTTAGTTTTCTGCCTTAAATAGGCAAGCACCCACCTTCTCCGGCTCCCTGAGGCTCAAGAGAATTGATCCCGCTTAAATCTATATTTATTAGGGTCCTTATTGTAAATTAATAAACTTGAGGGTTTTATGAAAAATTGTTTTGATATAATTTCAAAATAAACCTCAAGTATTTATTAGTCGTATTTAGTGTTTTCATGGATGTAATTTTTAAAAGTGAAGTATTCTAATAATTATAAACCTAGATTGAATGGTATATGGTATTTTAGTGTAAATTGGAATTATATGGATTTGTGATGGTATATTCATGAAATTTGTGATTCCTTTGTTTAGAAAACATGGAATTTATTATATATATTTAAAATATATATTTTGATAATATATATATATATAATTATTAAAAATAGAATTTATTTATTAAATAGAAAATCACATTATTCTTAAAAATTGTATTAAAAATTCCATCGAGATCGGATGCTCCGTGAGGACGTCTGCATCTCGCTCTATTAGTACCGAGGATGTGTGATAACCCACACCATCCAAATCGAGTTCCCTAAAATGGGTTGTAGAGACTTAATTGCAAAGAATTTAATTAAAACAATCTTACATAATACGGTTTTATTAGTTGAAGGTATTTTATTGTAAAATTGTATTTATCCCATAAAATACTGTTCCAAAAGCCATCGTGCTATGTCATGATGAGTGTTGTGATGAGATAGGTCATTACCTCGTGAGTTTTCTAAAGGTAATATGAGCAAATATGATGAAAGATGTCGAATAGAAAGTTTGTGGTATTTAAACGTAAAAGTGAAATAAAAGTTGCATAGCATGGTATTTTAAATTGAAACTTGTTCTCGACGTTGGTTTATGGTTGCTAAACAAGATATAACAATATGGGTGTTTGGTTATTAAAAGAAGTTATGATTTTAACAAAATTAAAATCGGAAGTCGAAATAACTCCACTTCCGACGAGTTTTGAAAAGAGATCTTTTTGGAATAGGAATAGAGGAGAGGAGAGGGGACTTACTGGACGAAAAGAGAAAGGAGAGGTATGGGAACAAGATGGAAGCTTCGTGGAGTCGCGGTGTCGCCGGATTTGTCTCGAGTCATCGCCGGAAGATGACCCTGGGCTAACTTCACTTGTACAACTAATTTGACTTGGAAAAATTTGAGAGTTTTGATAATAGATTTCAGAATGGAGAGGGCTAGATTATGGGATGGTATTTATAGGATAAAATTAAGGTTTAGGGAATTAAAAATGAGAATTAAAATGCATTAAACATTGGATTAATGGGTGATTTTAATCCTCTGTTAATTTGCAGGAAATTCAAACAGTACTGGGGTTAAGGGGGGAGGCCAAGAGACTAGAGTTCAAGAATTGGAGGCATTCTCGACGGTTTGGACCGGCGGCGCCGGCCCAATGCGCAATCTCCCCGGCCATTCTAGGGGTGTGGGGATCTGGATTCTTTCCACGTGTCAGGGTCGTTTCATATATCTCAGTGCACATGTTTATTTAATCTGACTTTTTATTTTTACGTGTATTGCACGTGTAAACTTTTAGGTTTCCAAAAAGTTTAAAAGAAAAATCATTAAAAATAATGTGGCTGAGGGAATTTGAACACAGGGGCTACATCACAGCAGTGCAAGGCTTTACCAATGAGCTACAAGTTGTTTCTTTCTGTTCTAAAACAAATTAAATACTTGTAACATGCTCAGGGCTGCAAATACTCCATTTAGTACTTTAACTTTAAACAAATTTATGAATATTAAAAACAGAGTCGTTACATCTACCCCACACGCACACTATAGTTTCATAGCACAATATTCTAGATATTTGGTTAATTCAAAGAATAATTTTTATATCAAAATACCATAGTTTTATAAAAAAAAAGAGTTTCTTTTATCGATATTTTACCTCCTTTTGCAATTGCGCCTCTACAACCCTCGTTAGGGGATCCGCTATCAGATGGTGCAGATTATCGCACATTCTTGGGATAGTAGAGCGAGATGCAGAGCTTCTTATGGAGAATTCGGTCTCGAAAGGAAATGAAAATACGATTTAAAGAAAATACGACTTTTCTAAACAAAACTAAAATTTGAAAAAATTTATAAAACTATGAATACATATTTTTTTAATAAAAACAAATGGTGAAATTATATTTTTAAAATGAAAGATTAAATTTTTAAATGTAAATGCCATCATGTTTCCAAAAGTAGTAGTTTTCATAAAAATTCCACAAACTTTTAAAAACTAGGTTTTCTCACTAAAATACAACTAAAATTAAAATACATGTTCATAAAAACTCTAAATATTATAAATTACTCTCGGAGTTTATTTTTAAATAATATTAAAATATTTTTCATAAAACCCCTTTGAGAAATGCAAACAATATAAATACAATATAAACAATCTATAATAAGTATTTAAGAACTTTAGATTAATATAGGTTTAAGCGGTATCATTTCTCTTGAGCCTCAGAGAGCCAGAGAAAGTGAGTGCTTGCCTATTCAGGTTAGATAAATTAACGGAGTTATCAATGACAATTGTCTTGGGAAAAAACACAAATTCTGCCGTCAATGTGCAGCAATTGTCCGGTTTCTCCCGAACTTAAGATTTCAATAATTAAATCCATTCATAAGAAATATCTAACTCGAATCCAAACTTGAATCTAATCTCGAACTTGAACCCAAAATCGAACTCTAATCAAATTCGAACCCAAACTCAAACTTAATCTACTCGACTAACTTGACTCGACCCAAGATTGCAATTGACATGACTCGCACCTACTCAACTTACTCAATTTTATTCTCCAACTTTTGCAATCTATGGTTTCGATCAAGACATATTATAAACAACCCAATTAACTAAAGATATCTTACGGTTATAATATACATTATACTCGGAGTGCTTAGGATAGTTTCTTGTGTGAATCCAACGGAGTTTCAGGAATCCCGTATTAATCTATTTTTTTCATTTACTCGAATTTCAGTCGGGTCGACTTCTCCACAGTTTGGAGTTCCGATGCTAACACATGAAATGGTCCCGTATTTCCTTACTTTTGGGGCCCCACTCTTGAGCTCGTGAATACTTCTATGTCTGCGTTGACATTCACACTTGGAACATAATATTAACATAATGACCATATAAAGATTTATAGATACATATACCTATATTCAGATCTACGCACTTTTACTGGTCCTTTATATTATTTTTGTTATTATATACTTGTCACTTTTCATTCTTACTCTACCTTTGGAACTTACCGAGCGCTAGTTCGCTGACGGGCATTCCACCCACCTTTATTTTCTTGGAATGTTCGTCAGATACGGTCGAGATGGAGGAAGTAGAGGCTACAGAGGAAGATTACGACCAGATGCTACTTGGGATTAGCTTAACTTACTTTTTTTCTTTCAGCTTATGTATGCCACATGTTTAGGCATTTTCTTTTATTGTATTTACTTTCCAGTTGAAACTCATGTACCTATAAATATTTCAAGTTAAATGTAAATAAATATGTTTGTTGAAAATTTTACGGTCTCCATTTATTCTTGTATTGTGTATTATTGTTTCAATACGCATATTATATTTATCTAGAGAATGACCTTCTCTGAATAAATATGCCGCCGGCTTGCCATGTCATCATTTCCGTCTACTGGGAAGTGGGGTGTGACACATTTTGGTCCCATGGTCAGTGACGATGCATCTCGGGATTCTAAATTGGGCAATTATATTATTCTGTAGGAACTTCATCGTAAAGGTGGCATCCAGTTTCCTGATCGGCATGGCCTTGACCTACTTCGTAAAGTAGTCAACGACGACAAAGATGTATTTGTGTCCACCCGTGCCGGTGGGAAGTTGGTCGACCATGTCCATCTCCCACTGCGCGAATAGCCAAGGGGAACTTAGTGGCGTCAACTCGGTAGCGGGTGGCCGAGGAATGCTGCCAAAGAGTTGGCTGGTCTTGCACCTCCTTACAAGCTTTCCTGTGTCGTGGTGGATAGTCGGCCAGTAATACCCCTACAACAATGTCTTTTGAACTAGACTGCGGGCCCCTTGATATGCTCCTCCGACTCCTTCATGTATCTCTCGGAGAATGTAATCTGCTTCATCGGGATCGACGTATTGGAGTAGAGGTTGGGTGTACAACTTTTTGTACAGGTTTTCCTTGCTCCACATGAAGTGACGAGCTTTTATGCGGAGCCGGCATGCCTTAATTTGGTCCTCGGGGAGTACTCCGTCCTTGAGGAACTCTACTATAGGATTTCTCCAATCCGGGATATCCTCCTGAGCAGTGTAGATCCGGTGTATCATCTCTCTATCTTCGACGTTGGGTCATAGCAGGACTTCGAAGAGGATGTTTCTCTTATGATTGGCCGAATAAGAAGAGGCGAGTTTGCTTAGCGCGTCGGGCTCGGCGTTCATACTCCTGGGAATCTGTTCTACTTGGACCTTGTCGAAATTTCTCCGAAGTCTTTTTACCTCCGCTGGGTATCTCATCATTAGGGGCTCCCGGGCTTCGAAACGTCCAGTCACCTGAACAACGACCAGTATGGAGTCACTGCGGATCCTGATTGTCTTTAGCCCTACCCCAGAGGCGATTCATATCCCAGCCAATAAGGCTTCGTATTCTGCAGCGTTGTTCGACGCCTTGAAGACAAGCCTAAGAGAGTACTCCATCTCTGGTTCATTTGGACCACGGATGACCAACCTAGCCCCACTCTCATCCTCTGTGGAGGATCCGTCCACATAGAGTACTTAGTCCGGAATCGGGCCGAGCGTCTCCTCGACTGAGGGTCATGGGTCATAGCCTCGTGCCGGCACTCCTTCTTTATTGGGATTAGTGCATTCGACCACAAAATCGGATAGGGCCCGTGCTTTGATAGATTTCGATCCTTGGTCGGTACCGGATGTCGAATTGGGACAACTCTCATCTCCATTTCTCTAAGCGGCCAGACGACTCGGGGGAACCGAGGATATTCCCCAAGGGTCGTTCTATGAGAACAATGATCGTATGAGCCTGAAAATAGTGTCGGATCTTTCTGGAGGTGACGACGAGCGTTAGGACTATCTTTTCTATGGCCAGGTATCTGGTCTCTGCGTCCTTGAAAACGTGGCTGGCGTAGTAGACTGGTCTTTGTATTCCTTCGGATTCTCTGATGAGTACGGAATCGGCATCCTAATCGGAGACGGCCAGATACAAAAACAACTCATCCCCATCAGCTGGTCTGGTGAGAAGTGAGGGGGTCACCAGATGTGTCTTGAGCTGCTCGAAAGCGACTTGATACTCTTTGGACCACTCGAACCCTGGGATCTTCCTTAAGGCTTTGAAGAAAGACATGCACTTTTCTCCGGATCTCGACATGAAGCGACTCAAAGAGGCCACCCTGCCCGTGAGCCGCATGATATCAACATTGCTCTTGGGCGTTGCCCTGTCAATGATGGCTCTAATCTTCTCCGGGTTTACTTTGATTCCTCGGTGGGTGACCATGAATCCAAGGAATTTCCCACTCATGACGCCGAACGCACACTTGGCTGGATTCAGTTTCATTTTGTACTTTCGCATGACATCGAATGTCTCGCCGAGGTCTGTTGTATATTCGGCTGACATGGTGGATTTCACGAGCATGTCATCGACATAAACCTCCATATTTTTCTCAATTTGCGGCTTGAACAGCTTGTTGACCAGCCACTGGTATGTTGCCCCTGCGTTTTTGAGGTCGAAGGGCATTACCTTATAGCAGTAGACTCCTCGATCGGTGATGAATGAGGTTAGCTCTTCATCGGCCGGATTCATCCGGATTTGATTATAACCGGAGAAGGCGTCCATGAAGCTCAGCAGCTCATGACCGGCTGAGCTGTCAACTAACTGATCTATCCGAGAGAGTGGGTAGTTGTCTTTAGGGCAAGCCTTGTTTAGATCAATGAAATCGATACACATGCGCCATTTCCCGTTTGCCTTCTTGACCATGACTACGTTTGCTAGCCAAGCGAGTAATTCAGGTTTCTGATGAAGTTGTCCGCGAGTAGTCGGTCCACCTCATCCTCTGTTGCTTTTTGTTTTACTGGCGCGAAACTTCTTTTCTTTTGTCGGACTGGCCGAGCTTTCAAGTTGACCCCGAGCTTGTTGGAGATCACCTTAGGGTCGATTATGGGCATGCGCCCGGGAGTCCAAGCAAAAACATCGGAGTTGCTCCGAAGGAACTGGATCAGGCTATCCCGATCATCCTCGGTCAAGAGTGAGCCGATCTGGATAGCTCGGCTGTCGTCTCCCTCCTTAAGAGGAACCTCTAACAAAGCCTCCACCGGGGAACCGCGAATCTCATTTTTGTTGTCACGCGTATCCAGAGATTCCTGAGGATTGTACACATCTTCAAAATTGTCAACTTCTTTATCCTCGGGGAACATCGAGGCGAGACAGACCCTGGCGGTTTGCTGGTCTCCGTAAGCCCGGCCTATCCCCCCATTATGCAGAGGGAACTTGAGCGCAAGGTGATAGGTTGAGATCTGAGCCTGGAGGCGTTTAGGGTGGGGAGACCCAAGAGGATGCTATAGGACGGAGGAATCCTGGCAATGAGGAAATTCACCGTCACGGTTCGCGTTCATCCTGCTTCCCCAATATTGAGAGGGAGGGTGATCGATCCTTCGGCCACAACGGAATGGTTTGTAAACCCAGAAAGGACATGGGAGGTCGGTTGGAAGTCGGACAGGTTTAATCCCATACGCTGGAAACAGTCGTAAAACATGATATCCACCGAGCTCCCCAAGTCGACTAGGATTCTCCGGACTTCGTATCGGTTTACCCGAGCTGCTATCACAAGGGGATAATTGTTCGTGAGTGATATGCCGTGAAAGTCTTCGTCGTTGAAAGTGATTGGATCATCCTTCTTGCACTTCTTGTAGGGGGATCACTTAAGGTCATGACCGGCCGAAGACAACGGGTGTCCTCGTTGTTCAGAGTCGAACCAACAGAGATGACCATAATCTGTCCAATCGTCAACTCTCCGGGAGGAGATTGGTTCGCTTGCTCCCGATCTGCCTGTCGTTTGTCTTGTAAGTACTTTTCCAGGTGACCGGAGTGGATCAGCTCTTCGATATAGTCACGGAGTTGTTTGCAGTTCTCGATCGGGCGCCCCTGTGATCGATGAAAGGCGCAATATGGGCCGCGGAGTCGCTTGCCCGGCCTTTGAGTCGCTGGCGGGAGTTTGAAAAATCTCTCGCCCTTAGCCTTCTCTAATAGCTCAACCTGAGAGACGTTTAGGGAAGTGTACTCATGAAACCTCGGAAAATAAGGTTTCAGACGGTCGGCTTTTTTCTTCTCTTCCCTGTCTCGTTTCTTTCGGTCCATCCGGTTGTCGCGGGGTAAGTTGGTGTTTACTTCTAATTCGAGTTGGATTTCCCGTTCGGTCTAGACTTTTACTTCAGCTACGGTCTTAGGTTGCGCTAATGCGAAAGAGCGGAGTCACTCTTTGTGCCTAAGACCCGCCCTCAAGACGGTGATAACCGTATCGTTGTGGTACTCGGGGACTTCTAGAAGGGAATTATAGAAGCGGGTGACATAACCCTTGAAAGATTCTATGTCTTCACTCTTGATGGTAAACAGGCAGTCTACCATCGGTTACTGACGAAATGACCGAGGAACTGAGTTGTCAGCTCATCAAAAGTCGAGATCGAGCGTGGTGAAAGGTCGCGGAACCGATCTCGGCCGGCCCGAATGAGGGTGGTGGGGAAAGCTCGGCACTGAGCCGTGTCTGAGTTATCTTGGAAGCTCATGCCTGCCGTAAATGCATCCAAGTGGTCCTTCAGATCAGACTTCCCATCGAAGAGGGCCACCTTGGGCGGTTTGTTCCTGTCATGCCCCGCTTCCTGGTATACGGCGAAGGGGACGCGATGAGGCCCGCTACGTATATACTCAGAAGTACATACGCTAAGCGTATCTAAGCAATATAAAATAAATACACAAGAGACAAGACATAAAAGGAATAGCAACTTTTATTTATTAACATTCTTTGTACAATGCATGAAAGGAAATACAACTGGAATAAAGATGCCTAAACAGTGGCATAACAGGAAATGGAAAGTACTGAAAAGAAAAGTGTACAATGAAACTACTGTGCAGGGTCTTCAGTAAACTGCTCCGAGTCTTCTTGTGATGGCTCGATCTCTGCCGGGTCCAAACTGTTAGTGTATATGCCCTAGAGGCCAATACTGTATCATACTAGTTTGTATATTACTTAATGGAAGCTTGGGATATTCACCTTGTATATACAATCTTGCTCAAAATAGTAGTATGCTACTTGGTTTGTTTCTACTTCAATGTGTACTTGTGTTTATTTTAGTATATCACCTATACACATTAGTGGAGCCCTTAGGATCTTTGCTTGATTACCAGCGTTGTGATGGCAGTCACACTAGTGGGGGCTAGGTAATCTATAAGCACATCCTTATGCAGGTCCCTGGTCGCAGGACTATCGAGACAGAGCATCGATACTCCGGAGTAGACTAGCGCATGCGCTTCTCATCCCAGAGTGGGAGATGGTCTGTCCCACAGCCATCAGTACGTCGTACTGGAGATAGTATGCGGGTGCTCGTTGGGTTACGAGTACACTGGACAGGACTCGTCGGGAACTGACCGGTTGGTATTATACCTATCGTCAGTTATCAGTTCCCAGGTGACATGAGTACAGGTTAGTCCGCTGACTTGACACTGTCACTTCGCCTCGAGTGTGTTCCCACTGTACTTTGATTACTACCCTACCACGGCTCAAAGGAGTCGTGCAAACAGGTAGTAGTTGGGTGCAGTCCCGAAGCATTTGGAGGCAGTGACGGTTAGACAGGATTCGTCTCTCCCGGTATTGGGGGTTGACATCGCGCTGTGTCTAGGAGAGCCATTACACGAGTAGTCCCTGGCCAGGGCAAGTGAGATATACTGGTAGGCTTCCAGTGTTATCTCAGGGTGTATTGGGCTTCACTCTGACACGACTTATACCGCTATTAGGGGACTGACGTTTACCGCCCCCCTAGGCCCGCCATGCGATGTATCAGACGAACAGACCGGACTGTACAGAGATTGTCACATTCAGGCTCAGTAGGAGTTCAGATGGGTTTCACCTCGTCAGTCTTCTTGTCGGCATCTACCTGGGGACCGTTACGCACAGCTAGTGCCGCTTGCGGTCTATGGTTAAACCCACTGCCAGCGTAGTGTCGAGTCTTTAGAGTCCCACACAGAAAGCTATTCGCCTTTAGGCAAAAGAGTAGAGGTCGCATGGTTTTGCGACAGGGTCCGGTCACATCCGTGCACTTGTGCACGTACAGTGTCCGGACAGTTAACACTAGCGGGCTTTGGTTTAAGCCAGATCCTAGTGTACATTTTGGGATTGGTTTTATCCAGTATGTATTCGTGTTCCTCGGAACGCGAATGCGGGTGTGTATGCACAGTTGACGGAGAGACAGAGGCAGAGGATTCTCATTAGGGTTGTTGACCGTTGACTGTTGACTATTGACTTTTTGCTCAACCCTAATGAGAATATGATATGTAATTAACAATAATATTAATTAAGTATTGTGGTGACATGGTTGTTGAGGGGTTGACTTTGTTGACTTGTTGACTTTGTTGACCGGTTGACTAGGTTGGACTAGTTGACCATCATGATGACAATGGCTATCATTTCATGGCAAAGACTTTTTACTTGCTTGTTCTCTTGTGCAATATGAGTGCATGAAATGATATAGCCATTTTGACTTAAACCATTTACACAATACTTGATTACTATTTTTGTGATGATGGTTTTGGATTATGAGAGCCAAGTGAGAAAAGTCTTGCTCATTCTATCATTTTCACTCTCTCTCTTGTGTTCTTGAGCTCTCATCTCCTTCCTCTTGCTCTCCCTCTCTTAGTCTATGGTTCACTTGTCTCATGTGTTGAGAACCAAGAACCATAGAGAAAATCCCAACACACTCTCCTCTACTCACTCTAGTTCACAAGGTTTGGCAAACCGAGTGAACTAGTTTCTTCAAAGTACGAAGAAGAAGCCAAAGGTAGAAGCTTTCAGGTGGATCGATCTTCGGCGCAAGGAGACGACGGGGTGAAGCCGATCCGGACAACCATCGAGGCTTGAAGACGAAGGAGTTCAAGAAAGAAAGGTATAACCCCCTAACCGAGTAGTTAACAACTCCTAATTAGGTTGTTAGTTAGATGTTTAACAAAGATCCGGTTTTGAGTCCATGTTACCGCCTCTAGAAAATTGTTTTTTACCAAATTCCGCATGCCCGAAAGTACCGGGAGAGGTAGCATGGACTTACAGTGGTATCAGAGCCTAGTTAAACTCTATCTAACATGTTAGCATAGTAGCTAGAAATTCGATCGGAGAAAAAGCCCCGAAATAAACCCGAAATTCAAAGTTGCTGTCGATTTTTAAAGTTCTGTAAAATTGATAAATTTCATCTTAAAAATCGGCTCAGGGTTTTTATTAAACACCCACGAAATTTGGTCCCACGAACCGGTCAAAGCGCCGCGGAAACGCGGCGGGAGCACGCTCCCGCCGCGGTTCCGCGGCCGAGTTGACTCGGCCGAGGTCCAAATTTTATGCAGTGTTTTTATGGGGTTGTTTTAGGATTTTTGGAATATGTATTTTCTGCCCAGATTTTCCAGAACGAAAATTTTGTGTTTGGGGCCTGAAAATCCGTATTTTTGATCGAACTTGTAAAAGACTTAAGCTGACGGGTTTTTCTGTGATGTGATATTTGTAGTGAACGTCTGCTAATCGCTATATGTCGATTAGTGGGGGTTATACAAATCTGTGATCTGTAATGTTATTGAAATGTGTATATGAATTCATTGGATCGTCGCGGGTGAATAGCCGGGGGTTGTGAGACGAGAGTTTTCTTTTCTTTCAATTCATGTAAATTTGTAAATTGATGTAATAATTATTTGTATGGCCGCACAACCGGGTCGGGGTTGTAGCCGTCATTGTATAATTTCTTTTTACTGTTTTTGCTCCTAGGATAGACCCATGGAGGGGTGCACAAACTACCGGGTATGCCGAAGTGCCGAGTGGCCTACTCACGGAGTTGAGGGAGGTTGCTTCGCTTCGGGTACTTGGCGGGTAGTTTGCCGCACCCGTAGGGATCTTGGGTGGGGTATTGGCTATTCACCGCGACCGTGTAATCTGCTTTTCGTTACAGGCTCGTACGAATTGCGGATTCCTAGTATATCCAATGTGTTCATCTGTGATCTGAAATGGCTATCATTGCAATATATCTATATATGATATTATTTAGGCGTTGCTTATGTTTTACAGCCGCGCTAGCCCAGCCCCCGCTCTTTCGTTAGTTAAGTAACCTAACGGGTAATGACGGGGCCCCGTGGCGAATGCGAATGGCATAAGCATACGTCATATTTTGGTTGTTTTCTGCAATGGTAGGATTAAATGATGGGACGCATTAAAAGAACTAATGCAAGAATATCACGCATTAAAAGAACTAATGCAAGAAAATAAACCAAGTTAAAGTCGTTGGAACACTTTCGGAAAACCACTCGGTTCTTTTCAAAACTAACTTTTAAATGCGGAGCTTGAGCCACTCCTTTTTAAAAGCTATCTCGTTCCATCGATTATATCAAGTTTACTACGTTCACGGTTTCGCCAAAACCATTCGTAGCCCTCCGTCGTTTCACATGAATAGTCAATAGTATTCAAGCTATGTATGTTGGCCAAAGTCAAGGCATAGTGATTGGTAGCTATTGGGTATTCATGTGTAGCATAGATAGATGCGTTGGTTTGGGACAGTCGTACTGCCATTTTGGCCAAAGTCAAGGGTAGGTACGGGTGGATCCAAATTAACCTGGAGAATGACGGGTAGAACTTGACATGTGACTTATGATATTTTGGCCAAAGTCAAAGTCATAAGAGCATGGGGCAAAAATCCACATCGGGAGTTTCAAAAGAACTGAAACTTGCTAGTGTTGCATACCATTTGGAGTGTGATGATTCTGGTAGGATTCCTTCAGTTTCGTCACACGATGATATTTGGATCCCGATCCTACTGTGAGTATATGCTACTCCTCGGGAAATTTCTCACTTAACGATCAATGCTATAAACCAAGTAGGTGTCTAGAAAGGTGTTAGCGGCGCTACGCCCACAGGGAAAAGAGGTTATTTAATTAAGGAACTTCGCGAAAGCGTTGGAAAACCTCCCTCGAAGTACCGACACTGGCCTGGCTGAACGGTTAAGCAAGTATTGTACGGTGAGATTGATCCTGACTAATTCTTCCTTTTTGGTTTGAGGAGGGATTCGAGAAACAGTGGGAGCCATCCTGTTTAGACAAACTAAAAACCATTCTAAACTTGCAAGAGCATCATGCTGAGTGTTTCTTCTCTCTCCTAATTGCAGCGACCAATCGACATGACTGGACTTAAGTTACTTCTAGATAAAAACATATTGACAGGGCCAAACTACAAAGATTGGCTCAGGAATGTCAAGATGGCAATCACTTACGACAAGCTGGGGTATCTTCTTACCACCAAAGCTCCCCCTGTCCCAGGTCCCAAAACCAGCGTCGCGGATAAGTAAATCCGTAAGACCTGGGAAATTGATTGCGCGAAGGCCAAGTGCCTCGTGCTTGCCTCTATGGACAACGAACATCAGAGGAGGCACAAGAATATGGACCTCGAATCCATATTTCTCCATATAAAAGAACTGTATGGAGAGCAGTCTCGTATCGCAAGATATGAAGTATCGAAGAAGTTATTTTCGGCAAGGTTGGCCGTCGGATCATCGGTAGCGGAACACGTGCTTAAGATGATTGGCTACATAGAAGAGCTCGCGGACCTTGAGACCACGTTGGAGAATGAGCTCTATACGGACTTGATTCTCCAGTCCTTTCCTTCCACTTACGCCCAGTTTATCCTGAACTTCAACTTACAAGAAAAAGAAGTTGAACTTTCAGAACTCCTCAACATGCTGAGGAGCGCAGAGGGCACCCTACAAAAAGGTAGGGAAACATCCACTTTGTTTGTAGGAGGATCTTCCTCTTCTAGGTCCAAGGCGAAACCCAAGGGAAAGAAGAAGAAAGCCCCCGCCAAACCAAGGGGCGGTGTTAGTAAAGTGGATACGAAGGGAAAGGCAAAAGCAACAAAGAAAGTGGGAAAGCTTGTGGATAAGGAAGAATGCTTCTATTGTCATAAGAAGGGACACTGGAAGAATGATTGCAGGGCTTGGAAAGCCAGAACACAGGATCTGAAGCAGGTTGCGGCTTCAGCTTCAGGTGTGTATGTTATTGAAAACTGTCTTTCAATAAACTCTACTTCCTGGGTATTGGATACCGGATCAGGATCTCATATCTGTAATTCTTTGCAGGCGTTGAGAAACCGTAGGGTTTTGAAGGCAGGTGACATGACCCTCAAAGTTGCAAACGGAGCTAGCATGGATGCTAAGGCCGTGGGGGACTATCACCTGGGAATGTCATATGGACATGTTTTGGTTTTGCGTAATTGCTTTTTTGTACCCAACGCAACTTGTAATATCATTTCTGTATCTTTGGTTTCTAAAGAAGGTTATGAATTTGCGTTTGTAAGCAATATTGTGAACATTCACCTTAATCAAGTTCTGATTGGGTCAGGTACATTGAGCAATGGTATATACGTATTAAACCAACCACAGATTTTCAATGTCCAGAATACACACAAAAGAAAGTCTCCGGAAATAAATCAGACTTTCTTGTGGCATTGTAGACTGGGTCACATCAATGAGAGAAGGTTGACAAAGTTACATACAGAAGGATATTTGAATGCGTTCGAATATCAATCATATGCCACTTGTCAATCCTGTCTCAAAGGAAAGATGACAAAGACTCCGTTCACTGGACACAGAGTAAGAGCGAGCAAGCTCTTGGGACTCGTACACAGCGACGTGTGCGGTCCAATGTCTACACATGCGCGAAGCGGTTATTCTTACTTCATTACTTTTACGAATGACTTTTCAAGGTACGGTTATGTCTTCTTAATGAAACATAAGTCCGAAGCCTTTGGAAAATTCCAGGAATATAAGAATGAAGTAGAAAAACAAACCAGCAAAAGTATCAAGATTCTAAGATCGGATCGAGGTGGTGAATACTTGAGTGCCGAGTTCCTGAACTATTTAAAAGAGAACGGAATTCTCTCTCAGCTTACTCCTCCATACACTCCGCAACATAACGGTGTATCGGAGAGACTAAACCGAACCCTATTGGATATGGTACGGTCCATGATGAGTAACGTTGAGTTACCGCGATCATTCTGGGGGTATGCGCTAGAATCAGCAGCATACCTTTTGAACCGAGTTCCCACTAAGACTGTGCCTACTACACCATATGAGATGTGGTGTGGGAAGAGGCCCTATCTCAATCACATTAAGACATGGGGAAGTCCAGCTTTTGTCAAAAAGCAGCATGCGGACAAGCTCGAGGCACGCTCAGTACAGTGCAAGTTTGTGGGATATCCAAAGAACTCCAAGGGATATTTCTTCTACTGCGAAGAGGAACAAAAGGTTTTTGTTTCTCGTCATACCCACTTTCTAGAACACCAGTTCTTAGAAAAGGAAATTAGTAGGAGCGCAGTAGAACTGGAAGATATTCCAGAACCACAGACTATTACTGAAAGCTTAATGGAACCAGAGGGTTCAAAAGAACAAGACATTCCTACGCCGCTCCGCAGGAGTAGTAGGCAGTCTCATCCGCCCGAGAGATACTACGGTTTTCTCATAGACGGGGATAGAGAGGATTGCATCATAGATTATGATGAGCCTACTAGCTTCCAGCAGTCCGTTCAGAGCGTTGACTCAGTAAAATGACTGGATGCAATGCGGACCGAAATGGAGTCCATGTACACCAACAAAGTATGGACGTTGGACATTGCTCCAGACGGGGTAAAACCCGTAGGATGCAAGTGGATCTTCAAAAGGAAGATTGGTGTAGATGGACAGGTTGAGACCTATAAAGCTAGACTTGTTGCAAAGGGTTTCCGTCAAAGACCTGGCTTGGACTATGACGAAACCTTTTCTCCAGTGGCTATGCTGAAATCCATTCGGATCCTTCTTGCCATTGCTGCCTTCCACGATTATGAGATCTGGCAAATGGACGTAAAGACCGCTTTTCTAAATGGAAATTTAGAGGAGTGTGTCTATATGGACCAACCAAAGGGTTTCATTCAGAGTGGGAGCAGCGGAAAGGTGTGCAAGTTGCTTAAGTCCATCTATGGACTAAAGCAGGCATCGCGGAGTTGGAACATCTGTTTTGATGAGACGGTCAAGGAATTTGGCTTTATCAAAAATCCAGATGAACCATGCATCTATAGTAGATTTGTAGCGAGAACTGTAGTATTCCTCGTTTTATAAGTGGATGACATTCTCTTAATAGGAAATGACATTCCTATGCTACAATCTGTCAAGGGGTTCTTGTCACACAGGTTCTCCATGAAAGACCTGGGTGATGCCTCCTACATCCTGGGGATCCGGATCCATCGTGATAGATTCAAGAGGATATTAGGACTTTCACAGTCCAGGTACATCGACACCATACTGAAGAGATTCAGTATGGAAGATTCCAAGCGCGGTAACCTACCGGCTTGTCACGGGATCACCCTCTCTAAAGAGATGTCTCCCAAAACTGATTTGGAGAGGGATCGCATGTCTATTATACCCTACGCTTCTGCGGTAGGCTCTATAATGTATGCGATGTTGTGTACCAGACCGGATGTAGCTTATGCACTGAGTGTGGTAAGCCGGTATCAGTCAAACCCTGGGGAGAAACACTGGATAGTGGTAAAGAACATTCTCAAGTACCTGAGAAGGACTAAGGAGATGTTCTTGGTGTATGGCAGAAAAGACCTCCAGATCGAGGCCTTTGCTGACTCCAGCTTCCAGAGTGACAAGGATGATTCCAAGTCCATGTCGGGTTTTGTCTTTACCCTCAATGGAGGGGCGGCGTGTTGGAAGAGTTCCAAACAGGAAACCGTTGCAGACTCGACAATGGAAGCGGAATACATCGCTGCATCTGATGCCGCAAAAGAAGCTGTCTGGATGAAGAAGTTCTTGAAAGAACTTCAGGTGGTTCCGTCCATTGTTGATCCAATACCTCTGTATTGCGACAACAACGGGGCTATAGCTTTAGCGAAGGAACCCAGGTCCCATCAGAGATCCAGACACATCTTGAGGCGGTATCACCTGATCAGGGAGATCGTGGATCGCCAGGAGATCGAGGTTCGGAGGGTTGCTTTAGAAGATAACACTGCAGATCCATTCACCAAGGCCTTGCCCCAGACTCAGTTCGAGCGGCTGATCGAGATGATAGGTCTTCGATACGCCAGTACATGGCCTTAGTGCAAGTGGGAGATTGTTAGTGTATATGCCCTAGAGGCCATTACTGTATCATACTAGTTTGTATATTACTTAATGGAAGCTTAGGATATTCACCTTGTATATACAATCTTGCTCAAAATAGTAGTATGCTACTTGGTTTGTTTCTACTTCAATGTGTACTTGTGTTTATTTTAGTATATCACCTATACACATTAGTGGAGCCCTTAGGATCTTTGCTTGATTACCAGCGTTGTGATGGCAGTCATACTAGTGGAGGCTGGGTAATCTATAAGCACATCCTTATGCAGGTCCCTAGTCGCAGGACTATCGAGACAGGGCATCGATACTCCGGAGTAGACTAGCGCATGCGCTTCTCATCCCAGAGTGGGAGATGGTCTGTCCCACAGCCATCAGTACGTCGTACTGGAGATAGTATGCGGGTGCTCGTTGGGTTACGAGTACACTGGACAGGACTCGTCGGGAACTGACCGGTTGGTATTATACCTATCGTCAGTTATCAGTTCCTAGGTGACATGAGTACAGGTTAGTCCGCTGACTTGACACTGTCACTTCGCCTCGAGTGTGTTCCCACTGTACTTTGATTACTACCCTACCACGGCTCAAAGGAGGCGTGCAAACAGGTAGTAGTTGGGTGCAGTCCCGAAGCACTTGGAGGCAGTGACGGTTAGACAGGATTCGTCTCTCCCGGTATTGGGGGTTGACATCGCGCTGTGTCTAGGAGAGCCATTACACGAGTAGTCCCTGGCCAGGTCAAGTGAAATATACTGGTAGGCTTCCAGTGTTATCTCAGGGTGTATTGGGCTTCACTCTGACACGACTTATAACGCTATTAGGGGACTGACGTTTACCGCCCCCCTAGGCCCGCCATGCGATGTATCAGACGAACAGACCGGACTGTACAGAGATTGTCACATTCAGGCTCAGTAGGAGTTCAGATGGGTTTCACCTCGTCAGTCTTCTTGTCGGCATCTACCTGGGGACCGTTACGCACAGCTAGTGCCGCTTGCGGTCTGTGGTTAAACCCACTGCCAGCGTAGTGTCAAGTCTTTAGAGTCCCACACAGAAAGCTATTCGCCTTTAGGCAAAAGAGTAGAGGTCGCATGGTTTTGCGACAGGGTCCGGTCACATCCGTGCACTTGTGCACGTACAGTGTCCGGACAGTTAACACTAGCGGGCTTTGGTTTAAGCCAGATCCTAGTGTACGTTTTGGGATTGGTTTTATCCAGTATGTATTCGTGTTCCTCGGAACGCGAATGCGGGTGTGTATGCACAGTTGACGGAGAGACAGAGGCAGAGGATTCTCATTAGGGTTGTTGACCGTTGACTGTTGACTATTGACTTTTTGCTCAACCCTAATGAGAATATGATATGTAATTAACAATAATATTAATTAAGTATTGTGGTGACATGGTTGTTGAGGGGTTGACTTTGTTGACTTGTTGACTTTGTTGACCGGTTGACTAGGTTGGACTAGTTGACCATCATGATGACAATGGCTATCATTTCATGGCAAAGACTTTTTACTTGCTTGTTCTCTTGTGCAATATGAGTGCATGAAATGATATAGCCATTTTGACTTAAACCATTTACACAATACTTGATTACTATTTTTGTGATGATGGTTTTGGATTATGAAAGCCAGGTGAGAAAAGTCTTGCTCATTCTATCATTTTCACTCTCTCTTTTGTGTTCTTGAGCTCTCATCTCCTTCCTCTTGCTCTCCCTCTCTTTAGTCTATGGTTCACTTGTCTCATGTGTTGAGAACCAAGAACCATAGAGAAAATCCCAACACACTCTCCTCTACTCACTCTAGTTCACAAGGTTTGGCAAACCGAGTGAACTAGTTTCTTCAAAGTACGAAGAAGAAGCCAAAGGTAGAAGCTTTCAGGTGGATCGATCTTCGGCGCAAGGAGACGACGAGGTGAAGCCGATCCGGACAACCATCGAGGCTTGAAGACGAAGGAGTTCAAGAAAGAAAGGTATAACCCCCTAACCGAGTAGTTAACAACTCCTAATTAGGTTGTTAGTTAGATGTTTAACAAAGATCCGGTTTTGAGTCCATGTTACCGCTTCTAGAAAATTGTTTTTCACCAAATTCCGCATGCCCGAAAGTACCGGGAGAGGTAGCATGGACTTACACAAACCACCTGACGACATTCAAAGAAGAGAGAAACAGAATGTCGTCAGCGAACAGGTCGCTCGGTAAGTCCCGAAGATAAGAGGAGAATAGATAGAGAGTAAGATAGAGAGAGAGTATATTATTATAGTTGTATTATATTGTGATATTATTGTAGTGTTAACGCTGTTGTTTGTAGCTTGGTACAGAAGGATGCCAGTGTATACGAGGGGAGTCTCACTTGCCCCGGAGACTATGGTATCAGGAACTCAAGGAACCGTTTATGCCACGGTACAACAGCAACGGAATATAGGTTAGGTGTCTTAATCTGACCACCTCGTGCCACCTTTAACACCTTCCGTACCAATCTATCCCTTAAACCCCGTAGTGTTTTAACAGTATTGTTGTATTGTAAAATTGTATAGATTGCATAATCGATTGACTGACTGACCGAAACCATGATATCAAGAAACGGTTATAACCGTAGAGTCATGTAAATGGAATACTGGAAAACATGTAAAAGGAATATATCCATGGTTCGGTTCAGTCAAGTTGTAATAATGGTTAACAGAATTCTGGGATTCATGTGTTCATATTGAGTTGGAATATTAAAGAATATAGATTGACTTGAATCATATTCAAGTCAGAATTAGTCAGACTCTAACCTGAGTCAGATTAAAAGAAAGGTAATTTGAAGTTCTGCATTTGTTAGGGGCCTTATTGTAATTTATAAAACTTGAGGGGGTTTTATGTAAAAATTACTATTGTATAGTTTTCAAAATACACCTCAAGTATTTATTATTCGTCTTTATAGTTATAATGAGTGTGAATTTTATTTGTGTTATTCTAGTGAATATATCCTAATAAAAGTATTAATTTATAATATTGATTTATTTGAAATTCATGGTATTTTAATGTAACTTTTAATCTTGTCATTTTTTTAGAAAAAGTGGAAACTTTATTTTATAATTAAGTAGGTGTTTAAATGATAAATATACATACAAGAATAATTTTAAATAAATATTTTATTTTCCAAAATCTCATTTTTCTTAAATATCGTATTTAAAACCTTTCGAGACCGAATTCTCCTTGCGGATGTCTGAATCTCGCACTACTAGCCCGCGGGTGCACGATGAACCGTACTATCCCTAACGGGTTCCCCAAAGGTGGGTTGTAGCGGCGCTTTGCTTAGGTTTAATAAATACTATTCATTTAGAAAAACGGTTTTATAAATATAAGGTATTTATTTGTAAAAGGATGTAATTTCCGTATTTTAGTTTCTAGGGTTTCCTAAGCCGACTAGCCTATTTCTAAGGTCTAAACGACAAGTCACTAGAAGGCTCAAATCGCCTCTTCACCGCCAATTGCGGCCAGGTAAGTGCCAGGTAAGTGAGAAGGAACCACAGTAGTGGGCCTAATTAAAAGCCACTAGCCTAGACACACTTGCCTAGACACCACAAAGTCAGGTTTAGATAAATAATCGATGTCCATGACATATCGTACTTTCATTTTAAAAGATTTTGTTTTAGAATTGTGTACAACTTAAAACCTTTAGAAAAGGTTTATAAAGAATATGGTATTTTAGCGAAAAGTCTTGTATTTTCGTATTCTAAATTTTGGGAATATCAATTAAGGTTATATTTGTGTGTGTGTAGAGGTAGGTCATTACCTCGTGACTTATTTTAAGATTTAGTGAAGTTTAGAGGTTAAACATGTTAAATTAAACATAAGGGTATTTAAGTGTAAGAATACGGTATTTGAAAACGTTATCATTTCATGTGTGAAAACTCATTCAAATTGATTTCTACAAGTTTAGTGATCAAGATGGACATGTTTAGGAATGAGGGAATTGATTAGAAGAAGAAAATATAAATTTTATGGTATTATTGTGAAAAAAATACGATATTACAAGAAAGTTATCATTTCATGTGGGAAACTTTGTCCAAATTAATTTTTATGTGATTAATAGTCATCATGGATATATTTAGGTGTTATGGATTAGGTGACAAGTGGGATTTTGTAGAAAAACCGAATCGGAAATCGGTTTGTTCCGATTTCCGTCGGGTTTCATAATTCCGTATTTTAAGAAATAGAAAAGAGAGAAGAATGGGACTTACGGGTTTCAAACTCTTCTATAGAGTAAAGAGGAACTAAGGAAATGGCCGAAATGTGGTTTCGTCACCGGTTGCTTCAAAGAACGTCGCCGGAATCCGTCAGCGCTTCACCGTGAACTCGGTTTCAAAGTACACAACTCTTGAAAATTTTTGAGAGAGCGAGCTTAGGATTTTTGGGATGAGAGGGTAGAGGGGAGAGGTGTATTTATAGGGTAGGCTAGGGGTAGGGTAGGTGAAGGGTTTTTAAATAAAAAATGTAAAAATATATAAAATCATTAAAAGTTGGAGTAAATAGGGTATATGAAAGGTTTTAATGTAAAAATGTATAAAATCATTAAAAATTGGAGTAAATAGGGTATATGAAAGGTTTTAATGTAAAAATTTATTAAAAAATCATTAAAATGGAGTAAATTGGGTATATGAAAGGTTTTAATGTAAAAATGTATTAAAAAAATCATTAAAATGGAGTAAATGGGGATTTCAAAGGTCTCTGAAACCGATCTAGGAATTTGAAGTGCACATGGGGGTTTAGAAGACGAAGAGACACAATATTGAAGAAGAATTTAAAACAAAATAAATATTAAAAATAATGTGGGGCATGGGATTTGAACTTTGGTGGCTTGGTTCAGCAATGCAAGGTATTACCAATGAGCTACAAGCTCTTTCTTTTAAGTAAATTGCTAATTAATTACTTAAATTTTGTGCTCAGGCAATAAATACCCCTTTGTGGATTTTTGAAAAACAATATTTGAAAAATTTTGTATAGGAAATTTAGGGTTGTTACATTCTACCCTCATTATAAAAATTTCGTTCTCAAAATTTGTAAAAGAAAAGTGTAACAGTGCAAAGAAGTTTGGTGACTGTAGTATAGATAGTGTATAAAAATAACAAAGAGATACAAGGATGAAAGAGGCTTACCGGTGTTACCTCGACCTACAGTCTCGGTTTCTACGGCTTCCAATGTGAAGGTCTGTCGCCGTGGTATATTCCTTCTGGCTGGAGGCACATTCTGCCTTTGGGGCCTGTTTCTCTGCCCTCTAGACATGTCCCTCATTGCCTGTTAGAATTGGCGAGCAGGCTGTGCAGGTTGTAGAGCAGGTAGTGCAGGACGAGTTGCAGGAGCCTGAATAGCTGGCCGCTGTGGGTAGTTGGTGTGTGTGTGAGCTGGGTTGTATCTATATGGACAGGTCTCAATTCTGTGAGCCTGTCCATCCGTGCGGATAAAGCTTCGACGACGTTGGGAGGCATGCTAGAACCGCCTCTGCCTCCGTTATGGAGGACGGGACGGCTCGTGCCAGGGTCTCCATGGTGATGATCGCTGGCCATTATATCGAGGGTAGAAGATCAACTTTTTTTTGGGTGGAAAAGAGTTTCCCACAGACGGCGCCAACTGATGGAGGTCGAGATCTCCCTCAGATGTTGTCCTCCATCGGTCTTGCTGCCAGTGGGGCTGAACGGTTGAGATTTGATATGAGAATTGAGCGTGTGGGTCTCAATGGGTTGTTGGTTGTCATTGACATCGAGCTACCTACAAAATAAGTCCCTGGATAGGAAACCACCGTAGGACCCTCTGACGATATAGTAAGTATCGAGGAGTAATTAGGCAGAGAAGCAGTGTATTGGAAATGAGTCCGTCGTACCTGAGTCGTCTGGAAGAAGGGTTTATATAGCGGTCGCATGGAGCGAGCCAATGCGAGATTCTCGCCGTCCGTTACGCCCCTGCGTCATGTTCGCGTTGATGGCGGGATACGCCCATTAACGATGAGATACACTAGCGTGGGATGCGAGACGTGGAGCGGCGGAGATCGCTTCGTGGCGAGATACACTGAGCCGTTACGGAGCACTCGGGGTCCATGCTCCAGGCCAAATGGGGAGGCTGAGGAAGCTCAGCTACTCTGTAACAGATCGGAGACAAGCGAGGAGGCTGAGGAAGTTCGGCCTTAAGATAGGTCGGAGACGAACGAGGAGGCTGAGGTAGCTCAGCTATAGGATAGCTCGAAGACGAGCCGTTGGCTGACGGTCAGCCGAAAGGAGGAACGTACTCCGGGGAGGTCCTCCAAAATGTTAGGTGCAAACTTGGAGGCGAGGCGCTGAGAAATGCCCCCAATGCATCATACTTGTTCCAGCTCCGTAGCCCTCAGAAATCTAGTGGGCTTACGTGGATGATCCGTCATCTGCCACGTGTCGTGATCTGGGAAATTCCCTTTTACGAGCACCATCACCACGGATCAATTAAAACTATACATCCAACTCTACATGCCATCTAAAACGGTTGAAGAACAATGACCAGATGCAGAAGGCTAACGAGAAATCCGGCCCCAGCGGGAGTTCTTTAAGCTAAAATGAATAAAATCTTACATTCCCGTACTCGATGTGTCTCAACAAGTTTGATATAATGTTGGAAATGTTGTTTCCAAATGGATCTAAAGCCTCTAAGCCCAGTTGGCTCCGGCCCGTTACACACCTTCTGGAACTCTCTTCTGCGTTCCTGATTTACGATTGATGCTCAAACAAGCAGCAACAGAGGAGAGAGAGCAGACGACGAGCAGAATAGCGCCGGCGGTGGGAGAGAACCTCCTGGGGCAGCACGCCGCCGAGAGAAACCAGGACGCCACCACCTACGTCGGCAACCTCGACCCTCAGGTCTCTCTCTCAATGATCTCCATCATGTCTAGGGTTTCTTTAAAGATTAATTGTTTCTTCTTTTGGCCGCTTAATTGCACGCTTACTTAGAAAAATGTGAACTTTTTGTATAGAAATAATTAATGTTTGAATTATAAATTACCCTCATATATATTAGGATTTGGGAATGTGTAAAGAGTTTTCTTGTTTCAAATATTATAGGATTGCTTGTGGTATTCAACACCTAATGGTGCATTGACTATAGAAGCGTATTAGGATTGCATCCGGATCGGATACGGAGTAGAGCGGATATGAGCATTACCATATCCATATTTGTTTTCTAGTGACGAATACGGATACGAATATAGTCCAATAGTCAAAAAGTCGTATTAAATATTTTATAAAAATCTTTAAATAATTTTTAAAATCTAGTTATAAATATAGAAGAAATTATTGTCGTGAAAAGAAAAAGCACATTCACATTCATACTCTCACTAGTATAATCGAAAAAATAATGTAGATAATGGGAATTGAACCCACGACCTTTGGTTGACAAACAAAACACATTATCGCTTGGATTAAAACCTCCTTTTATTTTATTTACACTACAAACATATATAATAGATATCAAAAATTCCCAAAACTCATATATATTACATGCTATTTTCCGAAATTTCAAACTAGGGCATGTGTCCCGTCTACCTTCTAAGTGGATCGTTTGGATACTATACGGACCGGATATGGGTATAATAAACATTAAGATAGAAAATATATGGAGGCAGTGCGATAATGTGCATGTAAGTTGTGAAATATCCCTTCCACTGCACCAAAACTCTGAAGTTATGATGAGAATTGAGGAAATATATTTTATATTCTAACACGCTTCCGTGGATCGAAGGCAATGAGGATTGAGGGAAAATATTTTATATTCTAACATAATTAATACATTCCATCGAATACTTATTTAATATGACTTAAAATATTTGATAGAGACATATATGCATGCAAATGAATATTATATGAATTAATAAATATGTTAACAAATATGTTGTATACATTACTAGCCTATTTTGCAAGTTTTAAAAAATGATAAAATAACGTGGCAAAATATTCTTTTAAATGCATAGCATAAAAAATGAGTAAAAATGTATTGTTTAGATAAACATTATTGACTAAAAAAATGATATATTTTCTTGTATTTCTTTGTGGATAAGCGTATCCGTATTCGAATTCATATATTCAGATATTCATATCCGGATAATTATGTCAAAACAGCGTGTGCGTGCGCACGTGCGTGTGCAAGACCAAATCTGAATATCCGTATCCGTAATCGGGAAATATCCGAATCCAAATCGATATCATTTGAACCCGGATGCAACCCTGAAGCGAATTCTACAACATTTTTTTTGTTGATATAACAAAATAAAGTGCCAGAAAGCCAATTAAAAAGAAATGGAGGTAGTTTCTTGTAGCTCCAAGACCATGCAAAAGTTTAGCACATTAAATCAGTCATAAGTAACCATCAAAAACAAAAATCGCTTAAATAAAAGGAAAGAAGGGTAGGGAATACCTTCTACTTAGATATATCGGATTCCGAAGACACGAAGACACGTAAAGGGCGATCTTGTCAACTTCTTATTTGTTTGGTGGAAATTCATTTAGTGAGATTATGTTGACATATGGTCTGATATCATTGTCATTGATTTTTCAAGAAGAAATCAAGCAAATCAATTTTGAAATTAGTGACCTCCTTCCTTTTGCATTGAAATAGTAGAGATAGAATAGATATGCATATTCAACCAAAGAGGTAATGAATTGAGAAAATGGTTTCAGTTCATATTAGTTACCTTCCTAGATCGAGATGAAGTGGAGTTCTCAATGAGACTCTTCTTTCAAAAACCTTTATTTGCAGCAAAAAAACCGACAAATTGGTTTAAATGCAAACACTATTAAAATTGTGATTTTTCCGTTTTATATGGAAGCTATGTATTAACGGTTCTTAGCATCCACGTTGATGGGATAAAAACATTGTTTGTGATCATAGACACTCTGATGTGACGTACATTGTATTTCATATGCCAGCAGTGTATTGTAGGATTCTAACAATATGAGATGCCCATCGTAGGAAACTGTTCATATTGTGTATCTCATGTTTACTGGAGATATTAGTAACTTCCTGGTATATGTCAGGCCACATGTATTCTTGAATCGCAAATAACTGTTAAAATTATTTACTTAGAAACATATTTCAGTTCTCATCAAAGCTTTCAGTTTGACACACTGTATATAGCTAAAAAAGCTAGCCGCTTTCTTGGATCAGTTTGTTGTTCCCCTATCATGTACTTATCATTTTCTTTTCCCTTTACTACATTCTATCGTTCTCTTCATCAAAATAGGAAGGCCTATTAATTTGTTGTTTTGACATACTTTTTTAGGTTTTTAAAGTCTTTGGTTCTTCTCATCTATCAATCTAGTAGTAGACTGATATTTAAGATTATTTTCCTTGTTTTTTGGAATGATATCTATTTCTGTTATATCAAAATTATGCCCCATCAATGTGATAGCATTGAAAATATTATGTGTTTCTTGTAACATTGAAGATGGTAGGTAGATCTAGGTGACTGTATATGACGAGTTCTTAAAGTGTCTATCAAACACTGCACTGAAATTCTGATGAATGAAAACATGATTGCAGTTTTCTCTCTTGTGAAAAACTGTTTGTTTAAATCTCTCGATAAGGCGATAAAAGCTTATCCGTCATTACTAAATATTTCTTTTCATTCTCTATGGAACATCACTATTTCAATGCATAACTAGCATAATGACTTTTGCTCGGAAGATCAATATTTTTCTTGTGAAATGTGCTAGCAAGTAAACCTACATGTGTTTAATGGACTTTGCTCTTTATGGGTTGTAACTTCAACATTCTTATATCTTTTAATTACATGCCACATATTACTAAAGAACTACTATGGGAATTATTTGTCCAAGCCAGGCCTGTTGGTAAGTATCTGGTAATGGGATAATGTAACACCCTAGTTCAGTTATACCATATTCTTTTTTTATTATTTTCCTGTGGCTATTTCTTGGTGTTATTGGTTTTGGATGCGGATAGTGATTTGGTATCTGTCTTTAGTTTCCGACCCGATCCGCATATTCGAAACCCGTCTTGGTCCTTGATTACGTCTTATCTCTGCTAGTTCTGAGGATCCGTGCACGCATATGTTCCGTTTACTTGCTTTATATCTGGCATCTGCATTTTTAATAATACAATTATAATCAAATAATATATTTTAAAAATACCTAGCATGGCCTGCATCATACCCCTGATCCTGTGGTGACATTCGTATATCTTGTTCTCGTTTCGTTTAGTGAAACGGATTCGTTTGGATCGCTGCGTGCGCGCTACGTGCATCCGTTCTTGGGGGTATGCATTTTCGTTACCTGGATATCGATTGTTGGTTTTTGTTGACACGTATATTATCCGTATTTTCAAACCGTAATTTTAGACCCAATCCGTGCATATTTTGGAATAAGTTTGCATTAGCCAGAAAACTCAAATATAATCAATATTATATTCTTTTATATTAAAACTGTTTATATACGATTTTAAAACAAAATTATATTTTCTATTATATTTTAAATATTCTTAAAAGATTTCCTAACCAATCCCAATCTCAACCCATCCTCTCTCTCTCTGTCTCATATATTATATATATTAATTTTCTTAAAACCCATGCTTCTCCACGTCTTCATCTTCTTTCTCGTTTCCGCCGCCTTCGCCTCCAAATCCTAACCCTAGCCTTCGCCCGCTCGCCGTCGACCTCGTCGGCCTCCCCTTGCCCATCTCCTCCTCGAATCGCCTCTCTCTCCTCATCGCCCTCGTCCCCACGACTCCTCTCCCCGCTACCCATCACCGTACACCCGAACCTACAGCCCCTGTCCTTGTCGTCGTCTCTGCCCTCACCTCGCGCTCGTCGTCGTCGCCTCCACCATCTCCGACCCTCCTTGGCCACCTCTCCTCCCTCTCTCCTCACCTCTTCCCTGCAAACCGCCCCGAACCCAACTCAAGAACCCACGCGAACCCATCGCTTCCTTCATCACCGCCGGCCATCCTCCACTGTCGCCCGCAGCCCTCGACCCGATCTCCTGCTTTCATCCTTGACCTTCTCTTTTCACCTTTCCTCCCTCTCACCTATCTTCTTTCACTGAGCTCCAAACCCCGACGCCCTTGAACCCAGCACCCACCGCGATGACACCCATTACCTCCGATCTTCGCTGTCACCCCTTGCCGCCTCCATCCTCTCATCCTCGACCTCCTCTCCCCGCTCACCTCTTCTCTCCCTCCCGGCAAACCCATCGCCCTCGTCCCCGAACCCAACTCCAGAACCCTCGGCCCCAGCCCTCACCATCACCTCACCTCCTCTTCCTCCTATCCTCTTTCATTCCCTCCAACTCCGACGAGATCCCTACAACCAAGTCCGATCACCCGAACCCGACATCCAAGAACTCGCCTGCACACCGCAACCCCACTACCTCGCCGTAAACCTCGTCGGAAACCCACGACTCGTCGACGTCACCCCTCACCGCCTTCTTTGATCCCAGAACCCTGAGACAACTCAATGCACCCTGCAACCACTACAGCCTTTTTCTTCTTGTTTCTTGATTCCGCATTCTTTCGGTCACCGTCGGAGCCGTGCCCGTCGCCGATGATCCGGATGATCCAGTCGTCGTCTCCAACCAGTATGGTCATGTTCTTGCATAGCTTGGTCCTGCTCTGTAGGCGCGTGTGCATCGCGACGTTTACCCGACGTCGGACGCAGCGTACGCATCCCGTCGTGAGATCCGATCAGGCAAGTCTCTCTTGCTGCATGCTATGTCACTATATTTATATCTATATAAATAAAATATTACATGTTTATTTCATTGTGCATGTTTGGTTATATACAATCATATGTTAAGTGCGGTACATTGTTGGCTTATGGCAAAATCAATCTAGGAAGAGCATATAACTCTGATCCCAAGTTGAATTTTAGCCGAGTTCGTTCCTCGCATCTTCATACATCGTTCTCCTTTGGTCCTTATCCTCAAGGCAAGTAGTCTTGCTTTACTTTTGGTCTATGTACATCGGCATTCCTTTGTGGTTATATGTATATATATATTTCCTGCACTGTTAGAATAAAAGAGAAATGTGTTAGTATCTATTTTTCGTTAAATCTTATATATATATATATATATATATATATATATATATATATATATAGGCAAACTTTTATGTAGCAAGTGTGGTTTTAAAATGAGATCTATTTTAACTACAAATAAAGTTCGAAAGTTAACCTATCTCACATTTATATATTTCTAGTCAGATTATGATTAATATACCCATATTAAGGTTAACGGTAAAGATAACAATTATGACTCGTACCAGCTTGTACACCGTCTTCATGCAGTTACTATTACCTGATAACTATTACCACTGACAAGTCCTGACTATTCAATACTCTAGTCTTTATGGACGAGATCTCTAATTAGAATGCTGAACTACATGCCATGACACACTACTATTCACCTGTTTTATTTCTATACAATTACCATACCACGAGTTCCTGTCTTTTCAGTATTCTTAATTAGTGATTTAGTCTTTACTATAGTAGCTATAAATACGCGGGTGTTGGGGTAGTTTGAGTGTGCATTCGTACAACAGGATCGAAGGAGTCCCATGCCGGCAGCTTGTACCGGGCTATATCGGTCTCATGTTTACAGCTCGTACCGGGCTATATCGGTCGCTTGTTCATTTCACAGTTGGGCCCGTGTTTCTTAGCCCCTGGGGCACCATTCTTGGGTTAGGAATACTCCTGCAGAGGTTGACGCACACACTCAAGCTTACGATTGTGACCAGTTAGGTTATGACTTAACCTCTTTACTTGTTTGTTCATAATAGTAATGTATCTATATATATATATATGGTTTTTTTACTTGTGCACACAGGCTTTATTACATTCACTTATTCATGTTATCATACCACACATACACTTTATACGTTGAGTACTTGCTGGGATGTTTTGATATCTCTGAGATTTGTCATCTCAGGTTTAGAGACAGATTTTCAGGCCGAGCAGGACCGCAACGATTACCAGGACTTTGCCAAAGATCAGTAACCCGTAGGTTTATTTTCCTTTCAGTTAGTTTTTAGCATGTGCGCCCTTATGAGACATTAGGACTTATGTATTTCTTTTGGATCTTGTTTATTTCGAATCTATTGTATCAGATCTTTATTTGCATCAATTATCTAGTGGACTCATTTTTTTAGTATTCTTTGTGGTTTCGTTGCAGCATGATTATCAGTATTATCCCTTTCGGTATTGGATTTTATTTTTGACAGGTTAATCTAGACAGCCTTATGTGACCATAGAAGGATCTTTTCTTACCGTAGGTAGCACGGCTGGCCTTCGTCGCTCTCCGTATTCTGTATTTTGGGAAGCGGGACGCGACAAGGTTTTGTTGGTATCAGAGCCTAGGCTGACATCAAAGTTAGTCTTGGTTCTACCGACCTTTTAGGTTAGAATCACATGTATAGGTTCTCCCCAGTGTGTCGTGCTGCATATTTTCTTGACTCTGATTATAGGATTCGGGCGACTGAGATAGAATTACGATATTGTACCTATGTGCCGCGGCATGGTTACAATGCATCATTCTGTTTGAGTAACTTAGAGTTCTACTTGATTTGTTTTCACTGATTTGATTTCCTTGCACACGCCGATTTCTCGAGCCAAGACCGTGACTCTTCATAGCCTCACTTGTTTCCTTGATCCTTTATTTTTCATACCTATCAATTTTTTATCCTTGTAATTAGTTCGCGACCTTGTATTTTTCGTTCTTCAAATTTCGAGGACGAAATTTCTTGTAAGGTGGGTAGAATGTAACACCCTATTTTAGTTATACCATATTCTTTTTTTTATTATTTTCCTGTGGCTATTTCTTGGTGTTATTGGTTTTGGGTGCGGATAGTGTTTTGGTATCTGTTTTTAGTTTCCGACCCGACCCGCATATTCGAACCCCGTCTTGGTCTTTGATTACGTCTTATCTCTGCTAGTTCTGAGGATCCGTGCACACATATGTTCCGTTTACTTGCTTTATATCTGGCATCTGCATTTTTAATAATATAATTATAATCAAATAATATATTTTAAAAATACCTAGCATGGCCTGCATCATACCCCTGACCCTGTGGTGACATTCGTATATCTTGTTCTCGTTCCGTTTAGTGAAACGGACTCGTTTGGATCGCTGCGTGCGCGCTACGTGCATCCGTTCTTAGGGGTATGCATTTTCGTTATCTGGATATCGATTGTTGGTTTTTGTTGACACGTATATTATCTGTATTTTCAAACCGTAATTTTAGACCCAACCCGGGCATATTTTGGAATAAGTTTGCATTAGCCAGAAAACTCAAATATAATCAATATTATATTCTTTTATATTAAAACTGTTTATATACGATTTTAAAACAAAATTAAATTTTCTATTATATTTTAAATATTCTTAAAAGATTTCCCTAACCAATCCCAATCTCAACCCATCCCCTCTCTCTGTCTTATATATTATATATATTAATTTTCTCAAAACCCATGCTTCTCCACGTCTTCATCTTCTTTCTTGTTTCCGCCGCCTTCGCCTCCAAACCCTAACCCTAGCCTTCGCCCGCTCGCCGTCGACCTCGTCGGCCTCCCCTCGCCTATCTCCTCCTCGAATCGCCTCTCTCTCCTCATCGCCCTCGTCCCCACGACTCTCCCCGCTACCCATCACCGTACACCCGAACCTATAGCCCCTGCCCTTGTCGTCGCCTCTGCCCTCGCCTCGCGCTCGTCGTCGTCGCCTCCGTCATCTACGATCCTTCTTGGCCACCTCTCCTCCCTTTCTCCTCGCCTCTCCCCTGCACACCGCCCCGAACCCAACTCAAGAACCCACGCGAACCCATCGCCGCCCTCATCACCGCCGGCCATCCTCCACCGTCGCCCGCAACCCTCGACCCGATCTCCTGCTTTCATCCACCTCGACCTTCTCCTTTCACCTTTCCTCCCTCTCACCTATCTTCTTTTACTGAGCTCCAAACTCCGACGCCCTTGAACCCAGCACCCACCGCGACGACACCCATCACCTCCGATCCTCGTTGTCACCCATTGCCGCCTCCATCCTCTCACCCTCGACCTCCTCTCCCCGCTCACCGCTTCTCTCCTTCCCGGCGAACCCATCGCCCTCGTCCCCGAACCCTACTCCAGAACCCTCGACCCCAGCCCTCACCATTACCTCACCTCCTCTTCCTCCTATCTTCCTTCATTCCCTGCAACTCCGACGAGATCCCTACAACCAAGCCCGATCACCCGAACCCGACATCCAAGAACTCGCCTGCACACCGCAACCCCACTGCCTAGGCCGTAGACCTCGTCGGAAACCCACGACTTGTCGACGTCATCCCTCACTGCCTTCTCTGATCCCAGAACCCCGAGACAACTCAATGCACCCTGCAACCTCTACAGCCCTTTTCTTCTTGTTTCTTGATTCCGCATTCTTTCGGTCACCGTCGGAGCCGTGCCCGTCGCCGATGATCCGGATGATCCAGTCGTCGTCCCCAACCAGCATGGTCATGTTCTTGCATAGCTTGGTCCTGCTCTGTAGGCGCGTGTGCATCGCGACATTTACCCGACGTCGGACGCAGCGTATGCATCTCGTCGTGAGATCCGATCAGGCAAGTCTCTCTTGCTGCATGCTATGTCACTATATTTATATCTATATAAATAAAATATTACATGTTTATTTCATTGTGCATGTTTGGTTATATACAATCATATGTTAAGTGCGGTACATTGTTGGCTTATGGCAAAATCAGGAAGAGCATATAACTCTGATCCCAAGTCGAATTTTAGCTGAGTTCGTGCCTCGCATCTTCATACATCGTTCTCCTGTGATCCTTATCCTCAAGACAAGTACTCTTGCTTTACTTTTGGTAGATGTATATCGGCATTCCTTTGTGGTTATATATATATATATATATATATATATTTCCAGCACTGTTAGAATAAAAGAGAAATATATTTCCAGCACTGTTAGAATAAAAGAGAAATGTGTTGGTATCTATTTTTCGTTAAATCATATATATATATATATATATATATATATATATATATGCAAACTTTTATGTAGCAAGTGTGGTTTTAAAATGAGATTTATTTTAACTACAAATAAAGTTCGAAAGTTGTTAACCTAACTCACATTTATATATTTCTAGTCAGATTATGATTAATATACCCATATTAAGGTTAACGGTAAAGATAACAATTGTGACTCGTACCAGCTTGTACACCGCCTTCATGCAATTACTATTACTTGATAACTATTACAACTGACAAGTCCTGACTATTTAATACTCTAGTCTTTATGGACGAGATCTCTAATTAGAATGCTGAACTACATGCCACGACACACTACTATTCACCTGTTTTATTTTCATTCAATTACCATACCACGAGTTCCTGTCTTTTCAGTATTCTTAATTAGTGATTTAGTCTTTACTATAGTAGCTATAAATACGCGGGTGTTGGGGTAGTTTGAGTATGCGTTCGTACAACAGGATCTCAGGAGTCCCATGCCGGCCGCTTGTACCCGGCTATATCGGTCTCATGTTTACAGCTCGTAGCGGGCTATATCGGTCTCGTGTTTACAGTTCGTACCGGGCTATATCGGTCTCATGTTTACAGCTCGTACCGGGCTATATCGGTCTCATGTTTACAGCTCGTACCGGGCTATATCGGTCGCTTGTTCATTTCACAGTTGGGCCCGTGTTTCCTAGCCCCTGGGGCACCACTCTTGGGTTAGGAATATTCCTGCAGAGGTTGATGCACACATTCAAGCTTACGATAGAATAGTTTACCTTTTAGTGCCCAGTTAGGTTATGACTTAAGCTCTTTACTTGTTTGTTCATAGTAGTAATGTATCTCTCTCTCTCTATATATATATATATGTTTTTTTTTACTTGTGCACACGGGCTTTATTACATTCACTTATTCATGTTATCATACAACACATCCATTTTATACGTTGAGTACTTGCTGAGATGTTTTGACATCCCTGAGATTTGTCATCTCAGGTTTAGAGACAGATTTTCAGGCCGAGCAGAGACCGCAGTGATTATCAGGACTTTGCCGAAGATCGGTAACCCGTAGGTTTATTTTCCTTTCAGTTAGTTTTTAGCATGTGCGCCCTTATGGGACATTAGGACTTATGCATCTCTTTTGGATCTTGTTTTATTTCGAATCTATTGTATCAGATCTTTATTTGCATTTAATTATCTAGTGGACCCATTTTTTAGAATTCTTGCAGCATGATTATTAGTATTATCCCTTTCGGTATTGGATTTTATTTTTGACAGGTTAATCTAGACAGCCTTATGTGACTATGGAAGGATCTTTCCTTACCGTAGGTAGTACGGCTGGCTTTCGTCGCTCTCCGTATTCCGTATTTTGGGAAGCGGGGCGTGACAGATAATATGTAATTGAACTCATTATATGTCACGTTCACATGCTAAGGAAACCATTTTCCTCTATTCGGATTATGTAACAGTTTGTCAGGTCACGTGATCATAGCTTGCATTTCCAATTTATATTTTACAAGTTTGTTACAATCGCTATGTATTGCATCTGTAGAGAATACCTTTTTAATGTTAGGGGATTTGGACTCTTCTTTTTCCTTATGACTTGTCAAAAAATCAGCTACTGCATTTCATCATGGTCTTGTGTCCATTCTTCGATCAAAGAAATGAGCTTTTTTCTTTTTTCTGCTCTTCTCTGGTCTCTGAATGGATCCTTTAGGTTTGATGGTCAATAAGACCGGTGTGACATATTCTGCCAGTATTTATTCATTGGAGGATAGGATCTCAAATCAGATGGATTGGCTAAGTAGAACGTTTAGCTACACCATGATTGAAAGAAAATCACATTGTATTTGCTTTACATTTAGGACATAAAAGTAGCAATTAGCCGACAACTGAGGATATGTTTGGTTTAGCACCAAAAATATGTGAGACGACGTTGATATCTTTCTCCCTTTCTTCTTGACATTAGCTGTGTAATGTCAGTTGTCTATACCCTGTGCACTTCATGCTTCATTTCGAACCGCCCTCAGATTTCTTCCCCATCATCAGGACAAAACGAAAATGCTAGGGAGTTGTCCTGCCAATCTTTGTTATAACTGATTGGTCATGTGACTAATGTCTATGTAATAAGCTGAGTAGTTATCCGTAGTTATGTCTACATGATCATGTCACATGTGTCCTAAAATTTCTGTATGTCATAGAAGGTCGATATATGTCCCTGTGTGTTTTGGTTGCATCAGCGTACTAGAAAGATAGAACGCTTTAATATGTTTTGCTTGCATTGGCTCAATAGAAATAGGACCTCTTTATCATATGCAGGAAATGGCTGAGCCTATGTGGAAGCTGATTGATTCCAAAGGAAAATTGATGATGTTGTCAATATGCTTCAACTTGAGATCGCAGTTGCCTCACCTCAAAAGTAATGAATATTTGAATTGTTTTCTTCCTCTATTTACTTACTTTGGAAAATGGCTTTAGGTTGCTCTTACTATATTTATCGCATTATCTGTTCTTTATGTGAATCATTTCTTTCATATAAGTTTAAAAACAATTGCCAAAACATATTTTATCAGCAGGTTGGGAACTGATTTTCACATAGTCAATCTGAGACTACTACGTTTTTTAAATTGAATTTTGTGAAAGCTTGTCTGGATATGCAGGGTTTAGAGACCCAGGCCATTTAGCTTGATGAAGGATGACATTCTTATTAGCTTTGGGTTTAAACCAAACCCAATTGGCTTAGCAGTTGAGTTTAATGGCTATTATTTTGCTTATTTGGCTTGCATTTAAACCAATCATATATTATTTTATTATTTAATTTAAACGATTCAAACAATACAAAATTAGTGAAATTCATAGAAACAATACATTTCTAGTAAAAGTCAATAATGTAGACTAAGAAAAGTTGTTAATTTCCATCTTCCATCAAGTTTGTAGTGCATGCTCCAGCTAGGAAACGAAGTAACAAATAGAAGAAGCATTTGCACACCAAAAGATGGCAAATATGCTGAAATTTTGAAATAATAAAATTAAATATCAAAATTATACATAATCTCATTTAAAAGTATCATAAAGATTAGAAACTAATAAATAGTAAAAAAAGTTTGTACTGGCCTTGATACCGAAATTCCAAATCTTGTTTCATAGTTCTATCCCGTCCAACTTGTTCGCACCTGCCCTTGTTGTGACATCTGTAGCTGCTGATACAGTAGTTGGCATAATTTGTTTTGGAGGAAACATAGAAATGGAGATGAAGGGACTTCGAACGTTAGATACTGAAAATTGATATACTTGATGTACATATGTATGCACCCATTTGATATAAGGTGAGATTTTATTTCTAGAATTTATCTGCATGTACCTGGCGTGAAGAGACTGTCAATTTGTGGCTCCAAACCTCATTTTCCCACACCACATAGGACACATGAGGGATAAAACTTTAAAATCATGCATGTTAATAATTTATTGTTGGTATTATAGGTTTCATGATTAATAAAAACTTAATTCAAATTTAATACGAAGATCAGTTTAATCTTCGTTTTCTATCTTTGTTTGCAGTGAATGTCTATGTTCCAAAAGATAGTGTTACAAATCTCCGCCAAGGAAATGGGTTTGTGGAATTTCAAAGTGAAGAAGATGCTGATTATGTAAGCATTACAGACTCTTTTTTTTGTATTTCAGTTTGTATGTGTTGAACATTATTTATTGGGAGATCGAGATTCTTTGCATTAAAGATTTATTGTTTTGGTTTTGTATATGTTCAGGCCATCAAGATTTTGAACATGATCAAACTTTATGGGAAGCCAATACGTGTGAATAAGGTAGGAATATATATATTCTCCTTGTGATGCTTACCATAAATTTTCATTTAATAAATGGAATGCTTTATCAGCTTGTTATTTAGCCATCCTTTTAATTATTGTCTATACCAACTTAGATTGGGCATTGTTGGTTGTTTGCAAGCAAAGTACATATTATTTGCATTTGCGACATATTGAGGGGAGCAATATGGAGAGTGTTTATTAAAAAGAGAGAAGCATATGTTAGTTTCTCTTGAAGTAACAGGGAAGAAAGAGGGTGCGAGACTACATTAAATAAAGGACTGATTCCATTAACCAAGGGTATAGGTTTGTGTAGTCTAGAATTTCTACTTTGAAGAAACACATTTTCTCATTATTCTCATTATTTACTTTTTTCTATCTAATTATTTAGGCTTCTCAAGACAAGAAGAGCTTGGATATAGGGGCTAACCTGTTTGTTGGAAATCTTGACCCGGTATGAGTCTTTTCGCATTCTTAAGTTATGCATATGGTTTGACCGTGCTGCTGATTTCCCCGCCGCTTCTGATTATGCTGCAGGATGTGGATGAGAAACTTTTCTTTGATACATTTAGTGCCTTTGGTGTTATTGTCACTAATCCTAGTCTTTTACTCTACTGGTTTCTTGGGTAAAGAAATAGTTCACTTATACAGAGAATCATTTTACGAACATTGTGTGTTTTTTTTTCTTTTTTATGTCTTGGCTGTAGGAGTAGCTCGCATAGATTCTCAGGATTGATGCGATCAGGAACTTTCCATGCTTTGTTTGAATTTTTTTCTGTTGGTTGAGAAGTTGATTGTTTCATATAATGAAACTAATTGTTGCAAGAAACTGGAACAAAAGCATAATGGATTGCTGAATGCAGAGTTCAACCTGCTTTGAACTTCCCTGGCCTTCTTACTATCCTGTCTCCACTTGATAGTGTCCGCAATAGGACTCACCAGACATTTTGTTTACTCTCCCCCTCCAACTCCTAGCTCTAAGGACAACACACTGGTGTGAAATGAGGCTTGATGTTTAATTATACCAGCCATATTATAATGACTTTTTGGATACGGTTTTAGCAAGATTATCCGGATACGGATACATGTATCCTGATATATGAAGTCGGATATGGATACGGATATTCGCATACGGCATACAAGTACATGAAAATATACCATTTTAAATTTATCTTATAATCAATAATGCTTATTCAAACTATACATTTTTTTATAAGGATATCTGCATACAAATATATGAAAATATATCATTTAAATTTATTTTTTAGTTAATAAAGCTTATTAAAACCATGCATTTTTAGCTCGTTTTATATATTATGTGTTTAAAAGAAATATTTTGACATATTATTTCATTATCTTTGTTTCAAAATATGGAAAATAGGTTACTAATATGTGTAGTATATTTGTCATACTCATAACGTATGATATTTATTTACCTTCATATTTGCCTTTATCAAAAATTTTAAGCACTCATATTAATTAAGTGTTCAAATAATTTTTGAAATGTATCAATTACACACATTTTCTCTTCACATCCATATTTGTTTTATCTTGAATCTTCTTATACCCATATCGGATTCGTATTGTGTTCATGTTTTCTTTTTAATATTCGCTTCGTATCTGGATCTAATATTGCCAAATATGGATAAAAATTATTTCTTTTTTTTACTGAACTATATTCGTATGCATCGCTAGAAAACAAATACGGATGTGGTAATGCTCATATCCGATCGCCCTAATTTTGGGCTAGTGACATAGTGTAATCTATCTTTTGTGGTCCATAATACAACTGAGTTATCGCTTAATTTTCTATGGAAAAATTTATCCGTTGGTCAAGGAAATGTTAGGATATCCCTGCCTCCTAGCAAAAATAGGGTTTTATGGAAAACTTTATTTGGCAATAAAAATTTATTTTCATCTACTTCATTCAATTTCACTTTTAAGTATTAATTCTAATCTTCCATCACTTGTCATCAACTTGCTTTAGAGAGAAATAATAATGACATTAAGTGAAATGGAAAAAGTTCATGGAGCGTTTATGGTGATGGGACGTCTTCTCAAAAAACAATGATAAGGATTTTCTATCTATTTGTGTAAAAGAAGTTAGAAAACTTGCCACTTGTACACAGTTTGTGGTTTCATCATCCCTTAAGCTTGCATCTACCATTTGTTGTGGTATTGATATCGTTACTTCTCTTTTCAAACCCTTTATTGTTCTCTCTTTTTTCAGATAATGCGAGATCCTGAAACTGGCAATTCCCGGGTCTTTGGCTTTATTAGCTATGATATGACTCGTTTGAAGCATCTGATGTGGCAATTGAGGTACTTTACGAACTGCTTGATACATTATTACATTTAAAATACATTACACATAAAATGGAAATGGCATTTCTCGTATGTTTGGAAGATTCACCGACTAAAGAACTAAGTTTGGACTTTGACGAATGTTGTTTCCTGCAGGCCATGAATGGTCAGTATCTTTGTAATCGGCAGATCAATGTCTCATATGCATACAAGAAAGACACCGAAGGAGAACGCATGGCACTCCAGCAGAGGTTTTCTTTGATCTTCTATCCGTGACCTAATTAAGTTTTAGCAAACTGCCAAATTGATACATGTGAAAATCCGCAACAGGATTTATTTTGTCTTCATTGCATGATTTTGATTTATAGAATGAGTTCATTGGATGATCCTCATCCCATATGAGTTTCTCTTCTATTAAGTCCATTGTAAATCTCGCTGCCTTGATACTACCTTATATTTCCAATTAATTCGATTGTATATCTCAGTTACTGTGCTTCATGCTTGCAAAATGGCCAGCTAACATTTGTCAAACATATCAACTATTTATTATTGTATTTTTAACTTCTAAAACCGCAGCCTTTGGATGCATTTCTGATATTTCAGAATATTTCTTAGATGCAAATTGCAGAGACTCGGATATAATTTATCTTCTTATTCCGGAAGAGAGAGAATTATTATTAAGTTAGAAGAGACATAACAGTAAAAGTTTCATACTTAAGATAATAATACCGAAGCATGTTGAGATTACTGTAGATGTACAGGTGTATAGTAAGGAAAGATGTATCGTGTATAAAAACATATATAATAGTTATTTAATTTCTAAATAAGTGCTTGTTATTTAAAATAGGCTTAATTCCAAAATAACTCCCAAACATTTTTGCTAAACTACGAGAAACTACCAAAAACTTATAAAAACATGAGAAACTATCATGGTACAAAATTTTATCAGTTTTTTGGCGGTTTCGTGCAATTTATTACCGATATGGCATCTTATTTATGGTATTTTTCGTAGTTTTTGAAAGTTTTGTGATGGTTTCTTGTGTATTTTGAAAGTTTTGTGGTAGTTTCTTGTGTATTTTAAAATAACCTTTTTCTTTCCTTTTTTTCTACATATACAGGGGTGGTGTAGCTTCATGACTGTAAAACAACTATAACTTACTGTAAAACAACTATTAACTTTTTTCTCATCCTGATGAGTGAATTTTCAAATGCAGAGTCCTAACTGCAAGCAATCCAGGACAGAGGAACAAGCCACACGCCTTGTTTGCCAGCAGACCTCCTACCCTTCTCAACATCGCTCAGTCTAATGGCAAGATGCCCGCTCCACTACCACCACCTCGACCCTACGCAAACAGCTCAATTCCAGCACCGCAAATGCCTCCACTTCGGCCAGTCCCACCTCCCCAAGCAGGACCTTTCCCTCCTCCAATCCTTCCGGCATGGCCTGGTCAGCCCCAGCAACCAGGCCAGGCCTTCCCTCCGCCTGTTATGCCACCACAACCGCAGTTCAGGCCGCCCGACTAACATGCCGCCTCCATCCGCAGTTATGATGAGGCCGCCGCCGCCGACTTCTTGGGAGTCGGGATTGAGCCGCTGCCTATGTAGAGACCGCCGCAGCTGCCTCAGCAAATGGGTGGAAGGCTGCTGCCGCTGCCGCCTCAGGTGTCCATAATACTGCCTCCACCGCCAAATGCTCCTCATCCGCAGCAGCACATGGGGTAGAAAGAAATTTTCTTATGTTACATGTCATCAATTTGGTATTATATTAGTTACAGGATCACCGTGAGCTAAGATATATAGTGATGCCAGCGAGGGAGCTTTGGTGAAATAGTTGTTGCTGTGAATAATCTATGGTCATTCTTGTGCTTTAAAAGTCATAGAAGTGAAATAGTCCTGAATAGGAGTTGCTGAGAAAAAATGTTTTCAAGTCATGAACAAAGTTTCGGCTGATAAAAAGGATATATTTTGAAGATGTACTGTGACGCATACATTTGTTGTTAGCAATGATATCGTTTGAATCCGAATTTTCTGACGTGTTTTATGAATGTCTGTAGGGTTGCAGACTTTGGTTGTCCAAAATTTCTGTCTTTGTTCTGATTATAACTGAAACTTAACTAGCTCTGCTTTAACTGCTTACGAGGGCATCTATTTTCTATTATTGTTATTCTGTCAGTGTGTTTCCATAATCATTTGTACTGATATAGGATATATTTGAGTTGGTGCTGTTTCTAACATTCTCCCAACTCAAATATCCTATAATCAATTCTAACATTGTACTGTTATCGATATGGCCGTCTTTTTAAGCTCATAGGCGTATAAGATCTTATATTGTAGTAGCTGAAGACCAAAATTTAAGTAGCCGTTCTAAGGAACTTAAAATGGTGTTTTAGTGCATTAGGTATCCGTATCCAGATTGTAGAAGGTAAAGAAAAATTATATAGAGAGATCGTCTAAAAGTGCTGAGTGAAAAAGACCTACGAGAGGGTGCGCAGTAATTTAAGAATTTAAAAGTGCCGATTGAAGAAGACCTACGAGAGGGTGTTAGCCCGCAGTAATTTAAGAATTTTGAAGTTCTAAATCAAATGACTATCATTTGATATAATTCTTTTTCATTGCAAAATGCAAGTCTATATGGTATTAAGTTAGCCTTGACCAAACGATGACAACCAACTGCGGAAAGATGACTTTGGAGACTAATATAGACGGTAGGTAGAGGTCACTGGCAGACGGTTATCTGTAAGGGTAGGCAACAACAATTTTCGACAGGTGGTTTCCGTTTAATTAATTACAGTCGATGACATGTGCCAGCAGCGGTCATTGCGGGACAGTTACCCGCAGTGGCATTTTTCGGTTACAGTCGTAAATCCTATTTTGATAATAGTAATAAATGTTTCTTTTCCGGCAGCGAACGTAGATGCTTGCGCAGAACTCAATTCTAAGCCCGATGCCGCCCTCTCTCCTCCCCCACCCCCACCCCTCCCACCCCCACCCCCCACACACAACATATAGACAGCTAGCAAAAGTAAAAAGGACCCACATATGGAAAAGCCCCATAAATCATGAGACGCTGATGCCACGAGTGAAACCATCCTGAAGATGCTCATGAGTGGGGATTCCCCCTATCACGTAACATAGTAGATAATGTGTCATCCATATATGCCAACTAAATTCTGGGGTATACTGAACCTGAATTAGCATAATGCGAAAGGAACATTCCTCGGTACCTCACCTCCGAGCCTCAGTCCGAGAAATAAGCTCCGACCTCTCGGGGCCTCTTCTGAGTGCATTCGCTCTTCGACCAACCACCGGTCAATGGCTCGTCTCCGAGCTATCCTAGAGCTGATCTTCCTCAGCTTTCTTGCCGCCCCGACCAACTCGGAACCGGTAGCGTAAAGCCCGAGCTTTCTCGGATTGAGCTTCTTTAACTTCCCTTTTACCGAGCTCCCTCATAATAGCTCCTTCGTAATGACTCCGCATCTCCCGCCATGACGGAGTCAACCATCCCACATCTCGCGTTTCACAAGAGCGTATCTCGCCATTAATACGAACATGATACGTAGGCGGAACTAACGGCGAGAATTTCGAAACGGCTCGCTCAATGCGACCCCTATATAAATCCCTCCTCCAGACGATTTAAGGTAATCCAATACGCCGCTACTCTGCCCAAATATTCCCCGGTTCTAATTTGATCGTCGGAGGGTCCTAAGGTGGTTTCCCATCCAGGGATTTCTTTCGCAAGTAGCTCGGCGACAACACCGACCAGCAATCCCATTAAGATCCACACTCTCTCCAAATCTTAGCCCTTCATCTCGCTCGCCACCAGATCGACGGAGGACTATATTTGAGGGAGATTCCGGCCTCTATCAATAGGCGCCGTCTATAGGAACGAAAAACTTTTCCACCAAAAATTTGCTCTCCGCCTTCAACCCAATGACGAGCGAGCACCGCAACAAAGATCCCAGCATGAGCCAACGTCTATTGTCTCCGACGACGGGCAGGAGATTCCCTCATCACGCACTTCGTAACAGGGACGGGAGCAGTTTTGCTCCATCAGTTCTGGATGTTGTCAAAACCATAGCTGTCGAGATCGACCGATTAGCAGCGGTGGCCGACGCGATCGCTTGCGTTCAGACCGCCGGCCTTCAAACCGCCGCTCCTGCATCCTAGAACGATGGCGGACAGGAGATAGCGGTGGTCCATCACACACGACTCGGGGTAAATGCCCTGAACAGTACCTTGATCAACCTTAACATTGCGGAACATCGGCGTACCGACTCTGGCAGTCGAGACACCGTACGAGGAAGGGCTCATGTACCGTCAAGTGCAAGGAGGAACACAGATTCCCCGGCTCGATAGGCACCAAACTTTCCATCGTCTCGGTCTCAAGATCAACCGAGTTATCATTTCAATGCTCACCGAGCTCCCTTGCACTCTAAGGCAACGTCGGTCAGGTCGCCTGATTTCAGGAGAAACCGACGTCGCCATGACCATCGAAATTGTGTGCATGGCACTCGTTAGGAGGATCCACAAAGGCTTCATAGCGAAGATCTGAGGAACATTATAGAACGGAGCAGAAGCCGTTCCATCGCCACAACCCGAAGCGGGTGGAGCACAGACTCTGACCAAGGAGAATTCTCGCGGTACAAATAGCGAATCAACGTCCTCGAGAAGAAGATCGAAGACATGCAGCCCACCACTCGTCAACCTGGTGGGTGGCGAAATATTCCTCGGACTCTCTCATGAAGCCCTTCACCGAGCAGTTGCTGAGAACACGCGTCTTTTCTCGGAACAAGCCTCCCAAAGTAGCTCTGTTTGACGGTAAGTCCAACCCGAAGGATCACCTGAACGCGTTTACCGCGTTCATGAGCTATCAGGATAACTCGGACGCTGCTCAGTGCCGAGCATTCCCCACCACTCTTATCCGAGCAGGACGAGACCGGTTCCGCGGCCTAACTCCGTGCTCGATCTCGACCTTCAACGGATTAACCACGTAGTTCCTCGGCTACTTCGTCGGCAACTGATGACAGAAGAAATCGGTTGATTACCTGTTCACCATCAAGAGTGAGGACATGGAGTCTTTTAAGGGCTATATTACCCGGTTCTACAATGCTCTCCTGGAGGTACCCGAGGACCGGGATAAGAAGGTCATAACTGCCCTGAGGTCCGGACTTAGGCACAAAGAGCGGCTCCGCTCTAGTGCATTGGCGCAACCCAAAACCATAACCGAAGTGAAGTTTGGATAGAGCGAGAAATCCAACATGAGTCCGAGGTCAACGCTAATCTCCACTAAGGAGACCGAAAGAAAAGGGACCGGGAAGAAAAGAAGAAGGTCGATTATCTGAAACCTTATTCTCCGAGGTTTCACGATTACATGTCTCTAAGCGTCTCACAAGCCGAGCTGCTAGAAGAAGCGAAGAGTGAGAGATTCTTCAAACCGCCACCGATGATGCAAAGGCCGGGTAAACGACTCCATGACCCATTTTGCGCCTATCATCGGACGCAAGGGCACCTGATCGAGAATTGTAAACATCTGCGTGATTACATCGAAGAGCTGATCCACTCTGATTACTTGGCGAAATACCTGCGAGACAAACATCGAGCAGATAGAGAGTAAGCCGAGCAAACTACTACATACAGTCAATATTAGAAACCGTATGGAACGATCTCTAAAAAATTATAAATGGTCTCTAATGTCTATTAGCGACCGTTCATATTTTAAACGGTCGCTAAAACACGGTCGCTAAAATACGGTCATTGATACATATATTAGCAACCGTTGACGAACAGTCTCTAATAAGAACGGTCGCTAATATATGTATCAGGGACCATTTACTCCGGTCGCTAATAAGGAGACACGTGGACATCCCATCAAATTTAACCGGTTCCTAATATCAGCGAACGGTCGCTGATAAGGTATTAGTGATCGTTCCTGTAGCTAATACAGTCGCTAATACCAATTTTTCCTAGAAAAAATACAGAAAAATGATATATTCAATACAATGATACACAAAATCACAATATATTACTCCACAATAGCGTTTCACATACAAATCAATATATATGCACAATCCACAACATATCCAATAAGATCAACAACTAATACGAACACATACGCATACAAACCAATATATAAACACTATCCACGATATATCCACTACTATCAACAACTCAATCAAACACATATGAACTAAATTCTTAATAAACAAGCAAACATAAACTAAATTGTTTTGAATACGAATAACATAATACATACGCTATATGTATGTCCAAAAATACGAAAAAACACTCCAAATCACGCGTAATCGCAGCTCACTCAACCCTGTGAATCGAAACAAATAAATAGAAATATGAACTCAAATCATAATTTTCGAAACAATGTTAGCTATATATATATATATATATATATATATATATATATACATACACGTACCTCACTAACTCCCGCCATTTCCATTGCCAAAACATAATCTTTTCGTCGTTAACTTATAAGAACCCTACGAATATACAATATGAATTTTAAATATCAAAACCCAACATGGTTTAATTGTATGCTCAAATTTCTGTAAATAATAACTATACGTACCTTACTAACTCCCACCGCTACCATCGCCATCAGAATCTCGCCTTGAATAGTATCGATTCAAATCGTCGAAATCCTCCTGTGAAAAAAGTTACCTAATAACCTTCCCTGTGGGGTCGGCTGATCAGGTTTATACGGTTTCTGTTGCAGAGGGTGAGAGTAATATGGATCTTGTGACGGAGGTGAAGGCCGAGGGTAGTACCCTTCTTGTGATTGTGGAGGCGGAGGACAAGGGTAGTACGACGTTCCCTGTGATGGGGGAGGGTAATACGGTCACTGCATCGGATAAGGGTAATATGCCGGTTACGGCGGCAATAGACCTTGTGCTGACCACTGTTACGGAGGCAGAACATATTGTTGCGAGAATTGTTCCCACCGTGCCTCCATTTGAGCTCTCCAAGCTGCTTCATCTTCCGCCCTCTTCTTATCTGCTTCATCCCTCCTCCGGAGCTGCTCCTCTAACTCATTGACTTGTTGTGCCTCAGCTGATTGTTGGTTGGAGCGAGCGGTCGACAAACTTAAAGTAGTTCTTCTGGAACCGGACCACGAAAGACTAACGGGACCACCGTATAGGGAATACGACCGTGTCCCTTCTACTGAGGGAAAAGCTGCTCTACAATAGATATCTCGGCCTCTATAGGAAGAGAAACGTCGGTCGGATATTCGGGATTTGATTCCTGATAGCTCCTCTCCGCTTCCTCGAAATACGCCTTCAATAAAAAAAACAATAATTAATTTTCTTTACGAATTTAAGAAGTGTAATTAATTTACTTAATATAATTGAAAAGTGCAAGTTTACCACAAGTTGAGTGGCTATATCCATCCTTTCTTCTGACATGCCCTCTCTCGTATGCAATGCCTCTTAAATCTCAAGAAGGCTCGGCTTTTTCCCAACCTTTTCCTATAACTGATATTCGATTTATTTATACGTGAAGATATGTAACGATGAAATTAAAAAATCGAACATTTATGTAATAAAGATAAACTAACCAAAATAGCTCTATACTGATCAGCATGAACCGATCTACCATAATAGTCATTTGTGGCTTTCTCTCGGTTCTGCTTATTCCATTCTGATACTTCCTGCTTATTCAGAAGATAATATCTCTAAATGTAATTTAATCTAAATTCGGTATTTAAATCATTTAAGTATATTTTTAATTACCTTTGCTTCAGATGTATCTCAATGCAATAGGAGAAACGCAAACTGATTTTTAGGGATGATAGAGGGAAGAGCGGCAAAATGTTCCCAATCATCCGTAAATTGCTCCAACTGTTTGAATTTTTCTTCAATCTTTGACAACGTCTCTTGAATATTTATGACATCTCGTACCGGACATGCGTCCATTGTCCTTCTATATCATCTTTTAAGACGAAATGTTTCTTTAATATAGATTAATAAATTTATTTTTTAATAAATTTGTAATATATAACAGGTATGCATGTAATGTTGAAATATAGTTGAGTTGTGTATTACCAAGAGTGAGCGCCAAGTCCATACATATGCTTCTCAGGGGTTATCTGCAAACCTGAAGCCTACATTCCATAAGTTAGTGTTGCGGATGAGAATACCGATATAATTGTGGAAATATATGACCCCCATACGCGGACCTACGGGCTTCTTACCTACCCATTGCAGAATTGCCCTTTTTCACGCATATCGTATTTTATAATTTCGTTTGCAACACCTCTTCCGTGGTTTTCAAACTGGGCTAGATTATCACCCGCAGCCCGTGCTTCATCAATACTCATGTCTGCTGCCTCTATCATCATATCGATTTGAGGTCGAGCAGCAGCCCACCGTGCCAATGCCTTCGCATTGTCCCCATCTCGATACGGTTTTTAATTTTGTAAATTGTGAGAAAGAGGCAATACATGAATCCACTCATCGATGACGGGATCCGAGAACACCCCAGATTCTCTACTCAAGTCCGTGCAATGCTCGTCTAGGTGTGCATACAGATCATGTTGCACTGATGGACCTATATCCTCCTGATCAAATGTACTTACACATTTTAATTTATTATAATCAATGCAATTGTTATTTGAATAAAATAATGCGGTCGACGATTATTTAAAACTCGTAATATATACCTCAACTCTCAGAATCAGGCTGTGTCGAGAAAGAAATATCTCGATCTCTTTTCTTTGAAGAAAATACTTTGGCAAATTTTCTGAATATACCTTTTCGTCCCATCTGTTTTATGCAAGAGTAATGATGATACAAAATATATAATATACATAAATTATTAAGCGAACAAATCAATACATTATAAGTGATTAGAACTGCAGAGTTTTTCATATATCATTTACATGCAAGTGATTAGAAGTTTTTACAACTGCAAAATTTATAACATATATCAATTTATTACAATTGTTTATATATGTGTGTATATATATATATATATATATATATATATATATATATATAATCGCAAAGCTTTTCATGTATATATATATATCCGCAAAGCTTTTCATGTGTCAACCAGATTTACTTTATCAAGATCAACCTCGTCGGTAGAACTATCGAATAAAGATTTAGGAGATACCAGCAATACAATCTAAGGTTCTTCACGATTAGAATTTTTGACATAGAAATTTTGCTCAGCTTGTGAAGCAAATATGAACTTATCATCTCGATAAATTTCTTTATTGAGATTGACAAACTGAAAACCGTACTCATCTATCTAGATGCAAGCACACCAACGAACTTTGAACATAACAAATCTTTCTTCCTCATTACTCCCATAAAATAGCTCTATTGTGTCCTCCAGCTGACCGCAGTATTCTTTTTTTCTCTCTGCGGTCTTTGATCACGGGAACTTGAGAAGCACGTTTGTTCAAACGGACAATAAATCATATTGTTTTGGGTAGTCAATTTCTCAGTTGTAAGAAATTTTAGATTATTAATGCAATATGAACTGTAACGATTCAGTTTTGCACTAGGACTTTTAGATAGTCGCACGATTACATCTGGAAATTGCATGCCTTTTGCTATATCATCTTCAAGATACAATGCATTTACACGTAAAATGTATAAGCTATATGTGATATATGCATGTGAAACATGAAATATACAAGACATACATACATGTTTACGGAACTACCGTGGAAAGTGTTTCTTATGTTCTTGATTAATCTTCCAATTAGCACCCTTTCCGGAAATCGCATTCGTAAGTTATTCAATATGTCGGCTAAAAGAATAACAATATTAATTATTTAGGCATATCTAGATATAGACACTCAAAATATTGACGCGATTAAAATTTTTAATTTATATATTTTCTGTGATCGGCAGTAATTTCAAGACTGTTAAGGATATACGAATACGTCTGATCGAGCCACACCCTTCGGTAGAATCGATCCTCCTTTTGTGGATGAGATAGCAGGTCATCACTAATTCCAGATGTTTATCGCCGAAGACTGGACTGAGACGCGGAGACATCTAGCCTGAATTTGGGGGCAGATACTATTTGGATATATCCATCCACCTTTCCAAAAATACCAAGTTGATTTATAGCACCGTATATTGGAGGTTTGGATAGATACGACCGATGTAGCAGACTTATCAGATTCCCCCTCATTTGTGAGTGGTTTTTGATTGTGGGGACGCTCTTCCCTGTAGGCGCAAACTCCTACAGTTAATTACATTATTGTGTTGTGATAACCACTTTCTCCTGCTCCAGTAGGTCACTTCATGTCGTGTGTTATTTTTGTTTATTTTGGTTGCCCGTGAATTGTTTACGGAGATTAGTTTATGTCGTCGCCAGTAGGGCGCAGGTTAGTCCAAATCCATATATATTATATTTGGATTTGAGCCTAGGTTATATGTTCCGTCAGTTCAAAGAATATTTTAATGTATGTGAGCACATGGGCTCGATTTATTTTAATTAAGGATACATTAGTCTTGTATGAGACTAAAATTAATTTAGAAATATATTTAAGAATCATTAAATTTTGTTAAGATCCATCAACAGAACATATGGGCTCGACTGCAAAGAAATTTCAGAGACTTAGCCAATTTGGGCTTAGTCCTGGGCTTTTCCCTCATCCAGCAGTGCTAAGCACTTAGTCTTTTGACTACATATATAGTGTTAAGCACTTTTGTTCAGCGCACACATGTGTTTCATGTGAATCGTTGAGCCTTCTTTTATGGGCGCTCACATGTATTTCACGTGAGGCGCTGAACTCTTATTTATATATGCTCACATGTATTTCACGTGAGGCACTGAGTTTTTAAGCGTTTACGTGTGTTTTAAGTGAGGCGCTACAATAGTGCTAAGCACTAATCAATTTTGCTTTCTGGAGCTCACGTGCTATCACGTGAGGCGTCGAGTTTTCTTTTTGGGTGCTCATGTGTGAAACATGTGAGGAGCTAAGCTTTTTAAGTGTTGGGCGTTCACGTGTGTTTCACGTGAGGCATTGAACCCTTTAGAGATTTACACTCTGTTTATCTTTTGAAAAAAGAAATTAAACTTATATTAATAGCGTATTGGCCAATAATGATCACCATGACCATTGTTTTAAGGATCTAAGATCAGATTTTCTTCGAGAACTAAGTTCTCATATTTTTTTTATAAGAACTAAGTTCTTTGAAGGGCTAAACCTTGTTTTCAGAGGAATTGAATTTTCGAAATGTGACGTCTATCATCTTTATCTTTTTCTTTTATTTCTTTTCGCATCTCTAGTTTTGCCCTTAAATCTTGAGTCTGAAGAATAAAATCATCCCATTGAAAATTAAATTCTCAATTTATGGAAGATTTGTCTTGCGGATCTCAGATCCAAAGAAAGAACTAAGTTCTTTTTGGAGGGTTAAACCCTTATATTTACATATGTTAGGTAAAAGAGATATTTTTTATTTCTTCTTTTTCTTTACCTAGAGTTTGAGAGGAGAAGAGACTTTTCTTCACTAAGAGAATTAAATTGTCGATTGTAGCTGCCAAATCTTGTTGGGGGGGTATCTCCATATGAGACTTGAAGTCTTAGGTTCCTTATATAGGGATTGCGAACTGTTCAGCAGTTTTGAGAAAATCTCTCTTTTGAGAGATACCAATTGATTTAATTAGTCTCAAAGATTATTCGGGGAATTTTATCTACCGTTAGATTTTCAACCCGGTGATTTTCTGTTTAATAGAATATATTTTCTTGTTTTTAACAAGATTAAGAAAATATTTTCCCATGCATAGAATTTAATTCTATCTTTTAATTCAAACGGTAATTTTTTTAATCATTATTGGATTTTTAATCTAAGGGTTCTCTGTTTAACAGAGTACGTATTTCTTGTTTAGAAAAATTAGAGAAATATTTTGCCATATAGAATTTAATTCTATCTTTTGATGATTTTTAATCACCATTGGACATAAAGAAGGCTTGCCACCTTCCTGTCGAGATCGAACATAAAGCATTGTGGGCCATTAAAAAACTTAACTTCGATTTAAATCAAGCCTGCAACTTTCGGAAGGTGCAATTAAATGAGCTAAGCAAACTCCGTGATGAAGCTTACGATAATGCCGTTATAGTAAAGAACCGGACTAAGATATTTCACGATAAAAATATTTTGAGAAAAACTTTTATCCCGGGACAACATGTCCTTCTTTACGATTCCCGTCTCTATCTTCATGCGGGTAAGCTAAAATCTCGTTGGAAAAGACCATTTGTGGTGCGGTATGTATACCCGCACGGGGCTGTTGAAGTTGAAAATATTAAAAACGGTTATATTTTTAAAGTGAATGGGCATAGATTAAAAACGTATTTTTCCACTGACCCCATGGAGGAGCTCCTGTTTTTACAGGAGCCACTTTATCATAACTGAATTTCCTCCGCCTCACCTTCATGTCTCGATAATATTGTCTCATCATAAGAATGGAGGTGAGTTAAAAAGTACTTAACTGAATATCCATATGATTAAAGATAAGTTTGGGGGAGATTTTCAATTTCATTTATTCTTGTCCCCGTTAATAACTTACCTCCCAAGTCTACAGGTTTTTGAGATTTAAAAAGATGACAACAGTGAGGACACTGTTGTAAACAGATTTGGGGGAGATTTGTGCTTATTTACGCATTACTTTGCATTATACACTTTGCATAAGCACAATTTTTTTTATTTTATAATGAAAGATTAGAAAGTGAAAAATTACATTTAAAAGATTGGAAAAGTTTAAGAAAACCAAGAAAGTTAAATGTTTTCTTAAACGAAACTAGTAATAAGTAGTTATGAGCCGTTGTCCCAAGGGTTAGTAAGATGAAGGAAGTCACCAATCTGAGAATAAAAATAAGTCTGAAAAATAGTTCCTATTCTGGAAGCCAAGCATTTGAACATTGAAACCTACTATATGCACTTACACACATCTTGAAACTCGGGATAGTAGAGGATACCTTGAAATGCTATTGTCTAAAATCCAAAGTAAGAAGAAAATAAAAGTATAACGGTGAAGAAAAATGAACACTGGTTTTGTAATCACCAAGGCAGCATAAAAAAATATAGCGAGGGTGCTTCATCACCTAATGCCTTAGACCAACTGGTTTGGGAGTCACTGCTAAGCATTAGGTGTCGCAAGACAAGAAATTGATAATTACGCCTAATAAGTGAGCACATTTAGTAATCGGTCAGTTAGTACCTCAAGAAATATTAATGGTCGCATGAAAAATGTGTGAGCAATTCCATCCAAAATATTCATCGACTAAAAAGTACTGAGGTAGATGGATAAGAGTATGATAGCTTGAATTGAATTCTCCAAGTGTAGGGATGTTTTTTTACACACACGTAGAGGTATATGATCGATGTTTGGAGGAAAGGTAGAGATGAAGAATAAAGGCGATGTTTTATTGAGAGATGATGCGATTTCTAACATCTTTTCATGACTATTAAGATAGGGCTCATGACAACCGAAAAGCTAGTGTAGTTGAAAACTCTGATTTTCAAGTTCTTTCTTTTATAATTCTTATCTTGATATGTAACTTTCACAGTCTTTCTTTTATTATAGGATTTTGTGGGTGCAATCCGCTGAAAACCCTCAGGAGACAACACTCCTCCTACTAGGGACACCTAAAGGTTTAAAAGCTTGTTGTACGTGCTCAGTGCAATCGTGTTGCCTACGAAAGTGTACTAATTAGTTTTTTCTTTTTCTTTCTATTTTTCTCCTTCTCTTGAATAAATAAAGTTTGCTCGAGACGATCCAAGTCAAGTTTGGGGGTATTTGTTCAGTCGAAAATAATGCATTTTTAACATGACGATTTCCTTACTTTTCTTATTATCTAAAGGTATTTGTTATAAATATAACACATATTAGAAGTTCATCTGTAAAATATCATTTACCATGTGTTATACATTATAATCAACATTATGAAGGAAATTGTATATTTAATATTTTTACGCATAATATTTTGTATCTCACATTCTTCATTGAGATCTTGTGCAAGATTAGCTCAGATCATATATTGGGAATGAGGAATCTGCCGATAAAATATAAGAAAGTCGAAGAATCAAATACTAGCAGAAATTCAGAAAAGATAAGAAGATTCCAGATATCACATAAAGACCCAGAGATCAACAGAATAATTTCACAGAATTTTGAAGCAACGAACTCACTAATCGGCCGCAGAACCGCGGCCGAGTCGCCGCGGATCCACGGCCGATTCAGGGGCTTTGGAGTCGGGAACTCTCTGGAAACTTCTTCTCAACGTCCTAGCTTATTGGGGAAATCTCGTTGTAACAATCTTGTTCTAGAAACTTCTCTATAATAACCTAGCTTGTTGGGAAAGCTTGATTAAGGGCTATATAAAGGACCTAAGGCTACATTGAAGAGGTTCCCAATTAGTTGACAATTTAGATCCTAAATTTCATCCAAGTATTCATCTAATTCAACACAAATCCAAGATCAAAAATCAAGAATCATCGAGAAGTTCATCAAGCGATTCAACACAAGATCCTTTACACGAAGCCGATCATCATCAACGAGCAAGCGATCCATGACAGGTCCAAAACTCACGGTGATCGAGCAATGTGAAGACCGACGGAAAAATTACCTCTTCAAAAGAGTGATCGAAAGTAATTCTTCTTGTAAATCTCGGATTGAAGAAGTTGTAATTTGAAGTTGAATAATAAAGGTGATAATTAGTTTCAATTTCGCTTTCTTTAAATTTTCACATTGTGAGTTCTTTTTCTAATCTTTCTTCGATTTTCATGATGTGCGAGTAAATCTATGCTTGATAGGATTCGTAGGATTAGAGTAGATCAATGGATGATAGAATTATTTACTTTTCTTTAGTCTTATGAAGTTTACAAACCTTCTCAAAAGAATGGTTAACATTCTCATCCGGTACGATATCAAATTCTTGATTATCGTGATCGCGTTGTGAGATAAGATTGACGATCTTTTTATGAAGGGATAGAAAATGAATGGGATCAATGAAAGGACAAGGGATTATAGTGAAGAAACCCTAGTTTCTTCCAAAAAACCCTAATCCGCATTCATCGCCATCAATCTAGCGTTAAACTGTCAATAGAAAAGATGAGTTACCTTTATTAGTCATTCATGGTTACTAAATCTGATCGAATCCTACGGGCCTTCTTCATATTTTCTTGATAATTAAATCTTGAACATTTTCTTGATTTCCTTTCGCGAAAACAATTTCTTGAATTTCTTGAAACTATTACTTCAACTAAATCTTGAACTATTTCTTGAATTTCTTTACTAGTTCTTTCGACTCAACTAAAGCAAGAATTTACGAATTTCTCGAATCCCAGAGGACGACACATGCTCACTAACGCTCGCTACACGCGACACCGTTATTGATTGCGGTTACTAAACTACTATTACATATTTTTGAACAAATCACACGCCGAACATGCTTGCAGATCCTTCAGCACTCTTTTAGTTTTCACTGAAAGAAATACTTCCCATAGAGCTTCTTCCACGAGTGAGTATGATGCCCCCTGCGTGTCTACCATTTTAGGAGCATGCTTTAAGGGCGGATTTACTCTCTAGCCAGCGGACAGTACGAACTTCCCCTGCTGGTACTGGTCCTCAACCCAATTTTTGAAGATATAGCAATTCTCAATTGAATAGCTAACTATCCTGTGATAGGAGCAGTAGTTGGGGTTATTGACGTCGCCAGCTTGTTCTGGATACCGTGGGTCTGTAAATGTGATCAAATTATTTCGCATTTCCAGCTCAAACAACTTCCTCGTTTTATCGCTAGGGAACGAGTAAGCACGTCCCAATCTTTCTTCTAAGAATGGACGTGCACGTGTGTTGTTTTGGAGTGCAGCCGGTTTACGCCGTGGGTCTGGAAATGTCTTTCTTGTTTAGAAAAATTAGGGAAATATTTTCCCATATAGAATTTAATTCTATCTTTTGATGATTTTTAATCACCATTGGATCTTTGATCTAACGGATTTGTTTAACAGGGAATGTTTATGGAAATATTTTCCATGTAGAATTTAATTCTACCCAAGCAGACCCACTTTAATTTGGATGCCGATGATGTGGGCATAACCAAAGAATTTAATTTTTACTGCAATAGGCACCCACATGCTTTGCACGCCGGCGCTCACGCGCCTTTCACATGAGGCGCTGGTACTAAGACTCAATCAAGCGTCCACGTGCTTTGCACACCGGCACTCATGTGCCTCTCACGTGAGGCGCTGCTATAGGATTTAATCCTATTAAAGACCGTCGTCGGTGCTCGCGTGCCTTTTACATGAGGCGCTGCCTCATTTTATGAGGGAATCGTTTCACCTTCTTTCTCTTTTTTTCCTGAGTCAACCCTTTCTTTTCCAACACCTTCTTTTAGTCAGAGCCTGGAAATAGTTCCACCATGCACAACATTTTCTGTGCCGAGACTTAAATACTTCTCTTTATAATCTGAAGCAGTGTTCATTTTCTCCTTTAAAGGGAAAGAACTATTTTAACAGAGAAAGAACCATGGCTTGCACTCACCTACATGCTCCTCGACAGCTATGGGAGGTGCCCCTTGAGGAGATTATTCCTCGTTTTGTTGCTCGTCTGGCGAATCCCGCTCTCACGGATGATCAATGCGACACGGTGATGCACGAGCTTATGATTCATAGGGTCTCCTCTCCCCGCCGGTTCTATTTGGGTTCGCATGATTTTCCTGGCCATTCTCGACAGCATTCCCTCTCATCCGGTGGAGATGACTCTAGCGATACTCGACGCTGCGGAGGACAAAATCGGCCGTGTTCATAAGGCGTGCTTGATTACAAAGCCTCTGAAGGACCGCTCAATTCATATGCAAAGTCAGATCAGGGGTCGGCGGGCTGTCATGGCTTCCTTTTCCGTCGAGCGTGGCACTGACGGATGGAGATGGACTCTTCATGAGAACCGCCGTTACAACATTGTAGATCAGGCAGAGAGGGAGTTAGAAAACTTTGTTTACTGTTTTGTTAACCCTTGTAGTTCTAATCCCATGTTTGATGATCTTTTTCCTATAGCTTAAAATAAATATTTGAATGCATGGTTGTTATTTGATGAATTTTTCCACGTCAAACAAATGCCCCCCACTACTTTGCCCACGTAGGTATAGACATGGGTTAAGTAGTAAAGAGTAATGCATAGCATACGACTAATTTAGGGAAGGCGTATCATACATAACCTTTAGAATCTTAATCTAAGAAGATAGAGAGAGAGCATTGGCGCCGTCATCTATCATCGACTCAAATCATAATTCTTAAGAAATGTAGCTCTAGATCATGCGGCCCATGAGTTGCACCATTCTCTCTTTGATGGCGTCGTCATCTACCAATTTTGTCGGATGTGGCCCATAGATAGTATACAAGAGTCAATATTGACCGACTTGCAGGGCAACGGTGGTTTAGCAAACAGGTTGATATCATTATCGTCTAAGGCTTTTCACCTTTATAAGCCGTGAGGGTCTCATAAAGATATATCTCCCAACGAGTTATGAGGATCTCACAGGTGTATCTTAATGTGAAATATAGATAACTCCTCTTTTTTGATAGGGGTCCGTTAGGATTGTGGTACTAGGTTTAAGTTCATCGTACCGTCGCGTTGGCTGATGTATTCTTGATATGCAATCCCTTGGGTTGCGGCTCAAGTAGCACCGCGTCTATCGTGTCCCTGATCTCTTTAGAGGCTAAACAAGACGTCTTCAAGTAATCTTCTTAGGTTGGAATATCCGTATAACCGTCGGAAGATCAAGCGGTAGGTAGTGTCGTAGCTCTTTACTTGAGGTTAAGCTTGATTTGAAGCCCCGATGAGTCATAACCGCACCCTTCTGGGGTGGGATGATCTCCAATGGTCTCTAGGCTTGCCGTTAAGACCCGAAGCTCGGAATATGTTGTCACTTTATTTTTTTTTGTTTTGGTGTCGTACTAATTCTTTGCTAAAGTTGGGTAAACATCCATATGACCTCTATACTGTATGTATTGCAATCGAGATCTAGAGTTAGGAATATGCCATTGCTCCAACTTCATTTGATAGTTGCGTCCGCACCCTACTGAAATGAGGAGGAACGCCGAGATGATCTCTAGATTATACATGTTGCCATCGAGATCTGGAGCTAAGAATATGCTAACACTCCACTTTTATTGTACCATTGGTTCCTTGTTGACGTCGCTTCTGTACTTTGCTAGAGTAAGAGAGACGTCTTGTAACAACTCCATTTTTAGTGTACAAAAATTTGCTTTAAAATTAATGTATACTTGGAGTATTTACTTTTGCTGTTATTATTTTAAGTAATTAATTAGCTCCATAATTACAAGAAAGAGCTTGTAGCTGATTGGTAATACCTTGCATTGCTGAACCAAGTCACCAGAGTTCAAATTTCATACCTCACATTATTTTTAATATTATTTTGTTTTGAAATTTTTAGAATACCAACAGTCAACACGTGTTAACTCCTAAAAATCCCACTACCCTAGAAAAAATAAATGTACCAGTGAGATCACCAAACGACGAGGCACCCTCCGACCATCGAACTCGGGCCGGATCGGCCAACTCGGCCGGCGGACCGGCCGACTCGGCCCGCCTCCGCTGGCCGGAGTTTTCGATTCGGCCGAGTTGTCAACTGAAGAGTTATATCTCTTGGGCTTCTAAACCCCCCTGCATGCTTCATTTACTGAGATCATTTCCAGAGACACCATTAACCCCCATTTTCTCCATTTTTAATGATTTTTTTAATACATTTTTATATTTTTTAAAAATTAAAACCCTTTATCTACCCTAACCCTATAAATACCAACCCTACACACTACCCCCTCACACTAAACTCTGAGCCAACTCTCAAGAATTTTCAAGAAACCTAGTGTACTTTGAAAACGAGCAAGAAGCGAATCTACGGCTAATTTTCCGGCGAACTTCCGATGACCATCTTAGGAGCTCCCGGCGACGAAACGATGCACCGACGACTCCTCCCGATCCATCTCCCTCTCATTGTTGTCCTAAATCCATAAGTCCCATTTCTATCTTCCTTTTTCTTTCTAAAAATACGGAATTACAAAACCCGACGGAATCGGAACAAATCCGATTTCCGATTCGGTTTCTATATAAAACCCCACTATTCTTTAATACAATTATGTTTAAACCATTACATGTTGACTATCAATCACTAATCAACCATATTAATCAAGTTTCATATCATAAAGTAATTGCTATTTCATTTTACCGTATTTTTCCACATAGTTTCAATTCTACATTTAACATCACAAAACTTGCTATACCTTTAAGTAGATCACGAGGTAATGACCTACCTCCTCACACACTCATATGCAACATAACACAATACCCTTGGGAATATAGAATACGGGAAACGACATCATTGCAAATAAATACCATTTAGTTAATAAAACCGTTTTCTAAAGGATTTAGTATTTATACAATTTTTGCAAAGTGCCGCTACAACCCATTTTGGGGAACTCGTTCGGGATGGTGCGGATTATCGCACATCCTCGGGCTCAGTAGTGCGAGATTCAGACCTCCGCAAGGAGCATTCGGTCTCGAAAGATTTAAAATACGATATCTTAAGAAAACGAGATTTCTAGAATATTATAAATATATACAAAAATTATTTTCATATAAATATATGTATATGTAACATAAAGATATCTATTTTGAATTATTATAAATATTCCACTTTTTTTCTAAAAATATCACAAGAATCATTTTACACTAAAATACCATGAATTCCATACAAATCAATATTACAAATAAATACCTTTATTTATGAAATTATGATATTTTCACTAGAAATATCATAATATAAAATCTACATTCATTACAACTCTAAAAACGAATAATAAATACTTGGGGTGTATTTCGAAAAGTATATAAAAGTATTTTTACATAAAACCCCCTTAAGTTCTATAAATTACCTTAAGGACCCTAGTAAACATAGGTTTAAGCGGGACCAATCTCATGAGCCTCAGAGAGCCGGAGAAGTGGGTGCTTGCCTATTTAAGGTAGACAATTTAATAATGGTGTTATCAATACGGTAATCGTCTTTGAAAAAGACACAAATCCTGCCGCCCATGTGCAGCGGTTACCGATAATATCAAAACAATCATGACTTCAATTTACCTTTCTAATTGTCTGACTCAGTTTGAGTCTCATTATAATCTGACTTGAATATGATTCAAGTACAATCTACAATTTACAATCTACAATTTACAAATCTATAATATTCCAATTCAACATGAATCCATGAATCCATTATACAACTTGACTTAACCGAACCAAGGATATACATTCCATTTACATGATTCTCCAGTTATATCCATTTACATAATTCTACAGTTACATCTGTTTACTGATATCATGATTTCGGTCAGTCAATCAATTATACAAGTTACGATACAATACAATACAAACAAGACATCTCGGGGTTTAAGGGGTAGATTGGTACGGAAGGTGTTAGAAGTGGCACGAGACAGTAAGACTTAATGCACCTAACAAGAATCCAGTTGCTGTTGTACCATGGCATAAACGGTTCCTTGTACTATACTTGCCTCTAGTCTCTGGCATATAGAGACTCCTCTCGTATACACTGGCATTCTTCTGTACCAAGCTACAAACAACAGCGTTAACATCACAATATAATATAACTTTAAAAGCTATCTTCTTATTCTGTCTATTCTATTTCTCCCTTATCTTGGGGACTTACCGAGCGATTTATTCTCTGACGACATTCTCTTTCTTTATTCTTTGAATGTCGTCAGGTGATCTGGACCCGTCAGAGATCGAGCTCACTGCTGAAGACTTGGACCAGTTCAGTGAAGACCCCGAGCTTTAGTCATTGTACACTTTCCATTTCAGTACTTTTCTTTTCTGTTATGCCATTGTTTAGGCATTGCTTTTTATTTCAGCTGTATTTACTTTCCATGTATTGTACAGAAAGAATGTGAATAAATAAAGTTGTTGTTTATTTATATCTTGTCTCTTGTGCTTTACTTTTATATTGCTTAGATACGCTTAGCGTATTTACTTCACAGTAAATACGTAGCGGCCTCTGCCCGTATACTGGGATGCGGGCCATAACAGGTTTTGTTGGTGGCCCATACAGGTCAGAGCTGTATAGAACCATACTTTGCAGTTCTGTTCTGCGTGAACAACCTAAGTAATATAACACAAGAACCAGCAACTTAAACATTCTTTACAATTCATGTTTCTTGGATTTTATCATCTCATGTACTTGAATCAATCCTAACCCAAATTTTTCTTCAAGGTTATGGATTCCCCAAACAACACAAGTAGCAACTTCAACAACACTCCACCTCCACTACCAATCGTACCTACTGTTCCTGCTCCACCCACCGAGCAAACAGTTCTGCTTGAGGAAATCCGCAGCCTCCTTGAGGGACAGCAACAGCTTTTGAACAGTCCCGAGACTGACGCACCTGGGATAAAGCGATTTAAAGCTTTGCATCCCAAACAGTTCTCCGGAAAGGGAAGCCTACTTGAAGCTGAGGAATGGGCATAGAGCATAGAAGATGATCTAGCGGCAGCACCAGTGCCAGACATAGCTTGGGTCCGTGTGGAAAAACTGCAGCTCACGGATAATGCTCGCAACTGGTGGAAGGCGGAAGAAAGCCGTCTTGAACAGCCTATAGAATGGAAGACATTTCGCGATAAGTTTGACGCGAAGTACTTTCCTGTGACTGCCAGGTTCGACATGGAACAACAGTTTATTCATCTACAACAAGGTTCTATGTGGGTCAAGTCAGTAGATGAGTATGACGTTGAATTCACCATGCTCAGTCGGTAAGATATGTCACAATAGTTCAATTTTTTTAAATATCACATACTACACAGCTAACACAATCCTTCAAACAGATTCGCGGCACACTTGATACCGACGGACGAGATCAGAGCCCGTCGATTTTAACAGGGGTTGGACACTGAAATTCAGGCTGCGCTAGCCACAGGGAAATTTCTGACCCTTAAGGATGCTCTGGAAGCTGCCCGCAGTTATGAGGCAGTGATAAAAGCATGGGGCAGACCTCAGTCTGCAAGAGTTAAGCGCCCTGCCAACCAGATGGCAGGAGGAGCCTCTTCCAGACCATCTTTTGTGCCAAGACGACCCGGAGTACTAAACAACAGGCCCAGCCTAGCCTTTTGTAATTACTGTAAGAGAAATGGGCATCTGGCGAGAGATTGCCGGCGTGCGAACAACCTTTGCTTGATCTGCGGCTCAGCTGCTCATGGTATTGGGTTTTGTCCTCATAAACAATATCCAATTGCTGCACCCAGGCCAGCAAACAATTACCCATAGCGCCCAGCCATCCAAGCCCCTGCTCCAAGACTTACACTACCTGCACCACCCAGAGGACCACAAGCTGCACCACCTCTTCGTCAGTTCCATCAAGCTCAAAGGAACGTTCCGAGAAATGCTCCTCAGGCCAAGAGGAATGTACCAAGGCACCACGCTTTCACGATGACAGTGGAAGAAGCTGAGGCCACTGACCAAGTTATCACTGGTAACCCTTTCTTTCTCAAAAATTTCTTTCAGTCTTGATATTTATCCTACATACTTTTCCTATACATAAAACATATCCCACATACCTTAGGTACAATCTTAGTATCCTCAATACCTGCACTAGCACTGTTTGATACTGGAGCATCTCACTACTTTATGTCGTAACGGTTTGTTCGAACCCATGCGATTCCAGTCTCACCGCTTGTATCCAGCTGGAATGTCAGTTCCGGAAATGGCGTTCTAAAGGCAACAATGGGATACATCTTGTGTCCGGTAATCGTCTGCAGCAGAGAATTTTATGCTAACTTCAAAGTGCTGGACATTCCGAACTTCGATGTGGTTCTAGGTATGGATTGGCTTAGAACCTTTTATGCTACCATCGAATGTCGTCAAAGGAGGGTAATATTCGAGATTCCAGACCATTCGGTCTTCTATTTCAAAAGTGGAGACCGTACCTTAGAGCCAAGTACCTACAAAGCGAAGCCAAGGGAAGCAGTAGTTACAGCAGTTCAAGCAGAGGAAGAATCAAGACCAGATGCGGTTTGAGAGTTCGACGATATATTTCCTAACGATATATTAGGTTTGCCTCCCGATCGAATCTTGAATTCAGTATTGATTTAGTACCAGGAGCACAACCGGTGATCAAAGCACCCTATCGTTTAAGTCCGGAAGGTTTGAAGGAAGTCCGAACACAGTTGGACGAATTACTGGCGAAAGGATGGATTCGTCCCAGCATTTCAAGTTGGGGATCACCTGTACTACTTGTGAAGAAGAAAAAAGGTTCATACAGAATGTGCATCGATTACAAAGCCTTGAATGAAGTCACTATAAAGAATAAGTATCTACTCCCGTGCATCGACGATTTATTCGATTAGCTAAGTGGATCTTGTGTTTTCTCTAAATTGGATCTTCGTTCAGGTTATCATCAGGTGAAGGTCAAGGAAGCCGATATTCATAAAACAGCTTTCAGAACTCGCTATGAGCATTGCGAATTTCTAGTGATGCCATTTGGAGTGACCAACGCACCAGCAATATTCATGAACCTGATGAATCAAGTTTTCCAGGAGTACTTAGATAGGTTTGTTGTTATCTTCATCGACGACATTCTGGTGTATTCCAAGAGTCGGAAAGAACATGCCGAGCACCTACGAATTGTCTTGGAAACTTTACGACAACATCAATTATATGCCAAGTACAGCAAATGCGAGTTTTGGCAAAATCAAGTTGGTTTTCTTGGACATATCGTATCAGGCGATGGAATCTCTGTGGATCCAGCGAAAGTTTCAGCAGTTAGCGAATGGCCTACACCAAAGTCAGTGAAGGACATTCGGAGTTTCTTAGATTTAGCTGGATATTATAGAAGGTTTATTGAAGGCTTTTCGAAGATAGCAATACCCCTGACCAAGCTCACACATAAAGATGAAGATTTTGTGTGGTCAGAAGCATGCGAACAAGTTTTCATAGAACTCAAGTCAAGGTTGAAATCCGCGCCTATTCTCGTCATACCGGATCAATCTGGAGGATTCGAAGTGCATTGCGATGCATCCGGCAAGGGATTAAGATGTGTTCTACATCAGCACGGTAAGGTTGTGGCTTATGCTTCAAGACAACTGAAGATTCATGAGCGCAATTAGCCGACGCATGACCTGGAGTTAGCAGCCGTCATCTTTGCTCTCAAGATTTGGCGTCATTATCTACTTGGTGAATGAGTGAATATCTACACAGATCATAAGAGCCTGAAATATGTGTTTACTCAGAAGGAGTTGAATATGCGGCAGAGAAGATGGTTAGAACTCAAGGCGGATTTTGACATCAACTTGCAATATCACCCAGGGAAGGTGAATGTGGTACCTGATGCTCTTATTCGTCAACCTTTATCGATGAATCTCACCGCTCAGTGGAAGCTTCAACAAGACTTGCATCAGATGGAGATTGAAGTAGTCATGCCAGGTAATGCTTCAAGTTTGATGAATTTACAAGTTCAATCAACCATTGTCAATCAGATCAAAGCAGCTCAAGCAAGCGATGCTAAGTTGCAAAAGATCAGAGAACAAGTGGAGAATGGACTCAGAACAGACTTCATCATCCATGAAGACGGATCTTTGAGATACGGCAGCAGATTGTGTGTACCAAAAGGTCCTGTTCGGGAAGAGTTAATGAAAGAAGCTCACAACTCTCCCTACTCAGTACACCCTGGAGATACCAAAATGTACAAAGATCTACGTCAGAATTATTGGTGGCATGAAATGAAGCGTGAAGTAGCAAGAAGCGTCGCAAAATGCTTGGGGTGTCAGCAAGTAAAGGCTGAACATCACAGGACAACTGGACTACTTCAACCGTTACCAATCCCAGAATGGAAGTGGCAACACATCACGATGGATTTCTGACTGCTCTTCCTCGCTGCACAAAGGGTAACAATGCCGTATGGGTCATTGTGGATCGACTCACAAAGTCGGCTCACTTCATCCCATTTTGAGTTGGCCAATCAACTGAGACACTAGCAAAGAAGTACATGGATGTAATAATCTACCTAATATTTAAAACTCTTCATAATGTACTATCTCTGATACCCATGAACTCATACAGGAAATTATGAGACTTCATGGAGTACCGGTCTGCATCGTCTCCGATCGTGACATCAGTTTCCGATCGCAATTTTGGCAGAGTCTGCAAGCAAGCTTGGGAACAAGTTTGAACTTCAGCATGGCTTATCATCCACAAACAGATGGTCAGTCTGAGCGAACTATTCAGATCTTGGAGGATATGCTCAGAGCGTGTATGTTAGACTTCAAAAGATCGTGGGAAGATCACCTGCATCTTGTGGAGTTCTCGTACAACAACAGCTATCAAGCAAGCATAGGAATGTCACCTTTTGCAGCATTGTATGGAAGGAAGTGTCGATCGCCATTAAGTTGGGACGACATCGGAGATAGGGAACTTCTCGGACCAGAGATGATAGTAGCGACTGTTGATGTGGTTCGTACTATCAGGGAAAGGATGTACATAGCCCAAGATCGACAGAAGCACAGGACTGATGCAAAGAGACGTCACTTGGAGTTCCAGCCAGGAGATCACGTATTCTTGAAGATATCTCCAAACCGCGGAGTGACCCGATTTGGAAGACGGAGTAAGCTAAGTCCGAGATACATTGGACCGTTCGACATACTCGAACGAGTCGGTGAAATGGCATACCGCTTAGCACTTCCACCCTCATTGGAAGGAGTGCATAATGTATTCCACATATCCCAACTCAGAAGGTATGTGAGTGACCCCAACAATGTTCTCGATCATTCCGAGCTCACTATACAGCCCGACTTATCTTGTGAGCAACAGCCTGTGGAGATTCTGGATAGGAAAGTGGAGACACTTCGGAACAAAGAAGTCAACTTGGTCCGAGTGATGTGGAGAAAAGACACTCCAGGAGAGTCCACTTGGGAAAGGGAAGATGAAATGCGTGCAACATATCCACACCTCATTGTAAACTAGTCCTCAAATAAAAGTTGTAAATTTCGAGGACGAAATTTTTGTAAGGAGGGTAGACTGTAACAACTCCATTTTTAGTGTACAAAAATTTGTTTTAAAATTAATGTATAGTTGGAGTATTTACTTTTGTTGTTATTACTTTAAGTAATTAATTAGCTCCATAATTACACGAAAGAGCTTGTAGCTCATTGGTAATACCTTGCATTGCTGAACCAATCCACCAGAGTTCAAATCCCATACCACACATTATTTTTAATATTATTTTGTTTTGAAATTTTTAGAATACCAACAGTCAATATGTGTTAACTCCCAAAAATCCCACTACCCTAGAAAAAATAAATGTACCAGTGAGATCACCAAACGACGAGGCACCTTCCGACCATCGAACTCGGCCCGGATCGGCCAACTCGGCCGACGGACTGGCCGACTCGGCCCGCCGCCGTAGGCCGGAGTTGCCGATTCGGCCGAGTTGTCAACCGAAGAGTTGTGGCTCTTGGGCTTCTGAACCCCCCTGCATGCTTCATTTACTGAGATCGTTTCCAGAGACACCATTAACCCCCATTTACTCCATTTTTAATGATTTTTTTAATACATTTTTACATTTTTTTAAAAATTAAAACCCTTCATCTACTCTAACCCTAACATAACCCTATAAATACCAACCCTACACACTACCCCCTCACCCCAAACTCTGAGCCAACTCTCAAGAATTTTCAAGAAACCTTGTGTACTTTGAAAACGAGCAAGAAGCGAAGCTACGGTGAATTTTCCGGCGAACTTCCGACGACCATCCTAGGAGCTCCCGGCGACGAAATGATGCACCGGCGACTCCTTCCGATCCATCTCCCTCTGCTTGTTATCCTAAACCTGTAAGTCCCATTTCTATCTTCCTTTTTCTTCTAAAAATACGGAATTACAAAACCCGACGGAATCGGAACAAATCCGATTTCTGATTCGGTTTCTTTATAAAACCTCACTTTTCTTTAATACAGTTATGCTTAAACCATTACATGTTGACTATTAATCACTAATCAACCATAATGATCAAGTTTCATATCATAAAGTAATTGCTATTTCATTTTACCGTATTTTTCCACATAGTTTCAATTCTACATTTAACATCACAAAACTTGCTATACCTTTAAGTAGATCACGAAGTAATGACCTACCTCCTCACACACTCATATGCAACATAGCACAATACTCTTGGGAATATAGAATACGGGAAAACGATATCATTGCAAATAAATACCATTTACTTAATAAAACCGTTTTCTAAAGGATTTAGTATTTATACAATCTTTGCAAAGCGCCGCTACAACCCAATTTGGGGAACCCGTTCGGGATGGTGTGGATTATCGAACATCCTCGGGCATAGTAGTGCGATATTCAGACCTCCACAAGGAGCATTCGGTCTCGAAAGATTTAAAATACGACATCTTAAGAAAACGAGATTTCTAGAATATTATAGATATATACAAAAATTATTTTCATATAAATATATGTATATGTAACATAAAGATATCTATTTTGAATTATTATAAATATTCCATTTTTTTCTAAAAATGTCACAAGAATCATTTTACACTAAAATACCATGAATTCCATACAAATCAATATTACAAATAAATACCTTTATTTATGAAATTAGGATATTTTCACTAGAATTATCACAATATAAAATCTACATTCATTACAACTCTAAAGACGAATAATAAATACTTAGGGTGTATTTTGAAAAGTATATAAAAGTATTTTTACATAAAACCCCCTCGATTTCTATAAATTATCCTAAGGACCCTAATAAACATAGGTTTAAGCGGGACCAATCTCATGAGCCTTAGGGAGCCGGAAAAGTGGGTGCTTGCCTATTTAAGGTAGACAACTTAATAATGGTGTTATCAATACGGTAATCGTCTTTGAAAAAGACACAAATCCTGCCACCCATGTGCAGCGGTTACCGATAATATCAAAACAATCAGGACTTCAATTTACCTTTCTAATTGTCTGACTCAGTTTTAGTCTCATTATAATCTGACTTGAATATGATTCAAGTACAATATACAATCTACAATTTACAAATCTATAATATTCCAATTAAACATGAATCCATGAATCTATTATACAACTTGACTTAACCGAACCGTGGATATACATTCCATTTACATGATTTTCTAGTTACATCCATTTACATGATTCTACGGTTACATCCGTTTACTGATATCATAGTTTCGGTCAGTCAATCAATTGTACAAGTTACAATACAATACAATACAAACAATACATCTCGGGGTTTAAGGGGTAGATTGGTACGGAAAGTGTTAGAAGTGGCACGAGACAGTAACGCTTAATACATCTAACATGAATCCAGTTGCTGTTGTACCGTGGCATAAACGATTCCTTGTACTATATTTGCCTTTAGTCTCTGGCATATAGAGACTCCTCTCGTATACACTGGCATTCTTCTGTACTAAACTACAAACAACAGTGTTAACATCACAATATAATATAACTTTAAAAGCTATCTTCTTATTCTGTCTATTCTATTTCTCCCTTATCTTTGGGACTTACCGAGCGATCTGTTCGCTGATGACATTCTCTTTTTTTTTCTTTGAATGTCGTCAGGTGATCTGGACCCGTCAGAGATTGAGCCCACAGCTAAAGACTTGGACTAGTTCAGTGAAGACAACGAGCTCCAGTTATTGTATACTTTCCATTTCAGTATTTTTCTTTTCTGTTATGCCATTGTTTAGGCATTGCTTTTTATTTCAGTTGTATTTACTTTCCATGTATTTTACAGAAAGAATGTGAATAAATAAAGTTGCTGTTTATTTATATCTTGTCTCTTGTGCTTTACTTTTATATTGCATAGATACGCTTAGCGTATTTACTTCACAGTAAATACGTAGCGGTCTCGTCGCATCCTCTGCCCGTATACTGGGATGCGGGGCGTGACAGGTTTTGTTGGTGGCCCATGCAGGTCAGAGCTGTATAGAACCATACTATGCAGTTCTGTTCTGTGTGAACCCCTAAGCAATATAACACAAGAACCAGCAACTAAAACATTCTTTACAATTCATGTTCCTTAAATCTTATCATTTCATGTACTTGAATCTGTCCTAACCCAAATTTTTCTTCAAGATTATGGATTCCCCAAACAACACAAACACCAACTTCAACAAAACTCCACCTCCACTACCAATCGTACCTACTGTTCCTGATCCACCCACCGAGCAAACAGTTCTGCTTGAGCCAATCCGCAGCCTCCTTGAGGGACAGCAACAGGTTTGAACCGTCCCGAGACTGACGCACCTGAGATAAAGCAATTCAGAGCTTCGCATCCCAAACAGTTCTCCGGAAAGGGAAGCCCACACGAAGCTGAGGAATGAGCACGGAGCATAGATGATGATCTGGCGGCAGCACAAGTGCCAGACATAGCTTGGGTCCATGTGGCGAAACTGCAGCTCACGGACAATGCTCGCAACTGGTGGAAGGCGGAAGAAAGCCGTCTTGAACAGCCTATAGAATGGAAGACATTTCGCGATAAGTTTGACGCGAAGTACTTTCCTGTGACTGCCAGCTTCGACATAGAACAACAGTTTATTCATCTACAACAAGGTTCTATGTGGGTCAAGTCAGTAGATAAGTATGACGCTGAATTCACCATGCTCAGTCGGTAAGATATGTCACAATAGTTCAATTTTTTTAAATATCACATACTACACAGCTAACACAATCATTTAAACAGATTCGCGGCACACTTGATACCGACGGACAAAATCAGAGCCCGTCGATTTCAACAGGGGTTGGACACGGAAATTCAAGCTGCGCTAGCTACAGGGAAATTTTCGACCCATGAGGATGCCCTGGAAGCTGCCCACAGTTATGGGGCAGTGATAAAAGCAAGGGGCAGACCTCAGTCTACAGGAGTTAAGCACCCTGCCAACCATATGGCAGGAGGAGCCTCGTCCAGGCCATCTTTTGTACCAAGGCGACCCGGAGTACCAAACAACAGGCCCATCCTAGCCTTTTGTAACTACTGCAAGAGAAATGGGTATCTGGCGAGAGATTGCCGGCGTGCGAACAACCTTTGCTTGATCTGCGGCTCTGCTACTCATGGTATTGGGTCTTGTCCTCATAAACAAGATCCAATTGCTGCATCCAAGCCAGCAAACAATTACCCACAGCGCCCAGCCATCCAAACCCCTGCTCCAAGACTTGCACTACCTGCACCACCCAGAGGACCACAAGCTGCACCACCTCCTCGTCAGTTCCATCAAACTCAAAGGAACGTTCCTAGGAATGCTCCTCAGGCCAGGAGGAATGTACCAAGACGCCAGACTTTCACGATGACAGTGGAAGAAGCTGAGGCCACTGGCCAAGTTATCACTGGTAACCCTTTCTTTCTCAAAAATTTCTTTCAGTCTTGATATTTATCCTACATACTTTTCCTATATCTAAAACATTTCCCACATACCTTAGGTACAATCTTAGTATCCTCAATACCTGCACTAGCACCATTTGATACTGGAGCATCTCACTGCTTTATGTCGCAACGGTTTGTTCGAAACCATGCGATTCCAGTCTCACCGCTTGTATCCAGCTGGAATGTCAGTTCTGGAAATGGCGTTCTAAAGGCAACAATGGGATACAACTTGTGTCCGGTAGTCGTCTGCAGTAGAGAATTTTATGCTGACTTCAAAGTGCTGGACATACCGAACTTCGATGTGGTTCTAGGTATGGATTGGCTTGGAACCTTTTATGCTACCATCGACTGTCGTCAAAGGAGGGTAGTATTCGAGATTCCAGACCATCCGGTCTTCTATTTCAAAAGCGGAGACCGTACTCTGGAGCCAAGTACCTACAAAGCAAAGCCAAGGGAAGTAGTAGTTGCAGCAGCTCAAGCGGAGGAAGAATCAAGACCAGATGTGGTTCGAGAGTTCGACGATGTATTTCCTGACGATATATCAGGTTTGCCTCCCGATCGAGCTCTTGAATTCAGTATTGATTTAGTACCAGGAGTACAACCGGTGATCAAAGCACCTTATCGTTTAAGTCCGGAAGGTTTGAAGGAAGTACGAACACAGTTGGACAAATTACTGGCGAAAGGATGGATTCGTCCCAGCACTTCAAGTTGGGGATCACCAGTACTACTTGTGAAGAAGAAGGAAGGTTCATACAGAATGTGCATTGATTACAGAGCCTTGAACGAAGTCACTATAAAGAATAAGTATCCACTCCCGCGCATCGACGATTTATTCGGTCAGCTAAGTGGATCTTGTGTTTTCTCTAAATTGGATCTTCGTTCATGTTATCATCAGGTGAAGGTCAAGAAAACTGATATTCATAAAACAGCTTTCAAAACTCCCTATGGACATTACGAATTCTAGTGATGCCATAAGGGTCTCATAAAGGTATTTCTCCCTACGAGTCGAAAGGATCTCATAAGTGTATTTTCTCCTTATGAATCGTAGGGATTCTTAAATGGTATTTTCTCTTGCAAGTCGTAAAGACTTGCAAGTTCCGTTCACCATGCTGAACTATATTTCTCATTCTTGGTGGGACTTGGTTGAGAATATAGTTATTTACGCCCGTGGATTGTATACAAGGGCCGACATTGAATCGCCTATAGGGCATAATTTTGTGGGGGTTTGGTGGTTTAAGAACAGGTTCAGATCTTTGTAACTTAAGGCTTTTGAATTCTATAAGCCGTGAGGGTCTTATAGAGAGTATATTCGCCTTACGAGTCGTGAGGATCTCGCAAGTGTATTTTCTCCTTAGGGATCGTATGGATTCCTAAGTATGTTGCTCCTTTGTGAGCCGTAAGGATCCCATGCTGGTGTTTTCTCTATACAAAGTCGTGAGTACTTTGCAAGTGCATCTTTTCCTTTTTCTTTTAACTAGCTTGCGCCCTCTCGGGTTATCATAAGCTCGCTGATAACACTGCTGTTTTTACTCACGGGGATCTTTCGGGTTTTTATCCATGCCCATTCTACTTGTGGACATACCTTTTTTTAGGAGGCCCGTAAGGTAAAGTACTAACTGTTGTGGATCACGACTTTCTTCGAAGGACCACATCATATAGGACATGGGAAGGATGTGAATTATTTTATGTCCATGGATTGTGTACGGCTAGTTATATGATCCATATTGTAGGATTGCATGCAAGTTTAAGGACATCGCAGTCCAACGTTAGTTTAGGGATGTTTCGATCCAACATTCCTGTATTTGGGACGAATTTTAGTTTAAGGACATTTTAGTCCATTTTTAGTTTCGAGACGTTTCGGTCTGGTACAGTTTAAGGACGTAGTGGTCCATTAATAGTTTAGGGACGTTTTGGTCCAGCATTGGTTTAGGAACTTCTCGTTGCATGGATAGTTTAGAGACGTTTCGGTCATTCCCGTATTTGGGTCGAATTTTAGTTTAAGAACATTTCGGTCCATTATCGCCATGTCTGGAGCGAATATTAGTTTAAGGACATTTCGGCCCATTTTTAGTTTAGGGACGTTTCAGTCCAATATTAGTTTAGGGACTTCTCGGTCGATCATTTGTTTAGGAACTTCTCGGTCCATCATTCTCGTATTTGGGACAAATTTTAATTTAAGGACATTTCGATCCATTATCTCCGTATTTGGAGTGAATATTAGTTTAAGAACATTTCGCTCCATTTTTAGTTTAGGGACGTTTCGGTCCAATATTAGTTTAGGGACTTCTCGGTCCATCATTAGTTTAGGAACGTTTCGATCCGTCATTCCCGTATTTAGGACGAATTTTAGTTTAAGGACATTTTGGTCCATTATCATCGCATTTGGGGCGAATATTAGTTTATGGACATTTCGGTCCATTTTTAGTTTAGGGACATTTCGGTCTAATATTAGTTTAGAGACTTCTCGGTCCGGCATTAGTTTAGGGATGTTTCGGTCCGTCATTCCCGTATTTAGGATGAATTTTAGTTTAAGGACATTTCGCTCCATTATCGCCGTATTTAGGGCGAATATTAGTTTAAGAACATTTCGGTTCAATTTTAGTTTTGGGACATTTCGGTCCAATATTAATTTAAGGACTTCTCGATCCGTTATTAATTTAGAGAATTCTCGGTCCATTATTACTTTAGGGACGTTTCGGTCCAATATTAGTTTAGAGAATTCTCGGTCCGTCATTAGTTTAGGGACGTTTCGGTCCGTCATTCCCGTATTTAGGATGAATTTTAGTTTAAGGACATTTCGCTCCATTATCGCCATATTTGGGGCGAATATCAGTTTAAGAACATTTCGGTTCAATTTTAGTTTAGGGACATTTCAGTCCAATATTAATTTAGGGACTTCTCGATCCGTTATTAATTTAGAGAATTCTCGGTCCATTATTATTTTAGGGACGTTTCGGTCCATCATTCCCGTATTTGGAACGAATTTTATTTGACACCACTTTTAGAGTGTTGACTCAGAAAGATAGCGAGTGGACACAAGCGTCGTCATCTATCATTGACCTAAGTCGCGACTCTTCAAGCGTAGTACTTTTTGAGGAATCGACCGTTTATCGGCCGGAATGGCCTTTCGCCATGCATATCCATAAGCAGATAGGATCCATCTTGGTAGACCTTATCTATAATATACGGGCCCTCGTAGTTTGGCTCGAACATCTCCCGTTTTACACGATTGAGGATCATTGGTCTTTTGACGACCTTTACGAGTTCGCTTTAGCGGAATGTTCTCGGCCTGGTCATTCTTACATATGACTGTGTCATCCATGCCTTATAAGCTTCCAAGTTTTGTTGTTTTATAAGGAGGGTTTCATCGAGAGTGTCAAGCTCCTCGAGCTTAAGATGAGCATTTTCTTCATCTGTTAGCTCGTATTGAACGGCTACTTGTAAAGAGGGGAGCTCTATCTCCAGTGGGAGCACTGCTTCAGCTCCAAAAACCAATGCATATGGTGTTGTATTTGTGGCCATCTTAAACGTTGTTCAATACTCCCAAAGAGTTTTATCCAACCTTTCATGCCAGTTTTTTTGTTCCTGAACACCGTCTTTTTTATAATCTTGGTCAAGTTCTTGTTGAAAACTTCAGCTAGACCATTGGCTCGAAGATTATAGACTGAGGAGTATCTCTAGTCTATCTTGTGCTACTGTGAGAAACGCCTTATTTTGTGGCTTATATAAGCTAGTCCGTTATCCGAGATTATCCGTCGCGGAGTTCCGAACCGGTAGATGACATTGATTTTGAAGAAGTGGAAGATATTCTTCGTCTTCACTTCCCTTAGTGGTACTGTTTCTGCCCACTTAGAAAAGTAGTCGATTGTTTCCAGTATAAACCGATGTCCCCTGGATGACGCTGGTTTGATAGGGCCAATTATATCGGTTCCCCACATCTCGAATGGCCAGCTGACTACTGTCGGGTGCAACGGATTTGGATGCTGATGTATGAAGTCCACGTGTATTTGGCACGAGTGTCTCTGCTTCACATATTCGAGACAGTCCTGAATCATCGTGGGCCAGTAATAGCCCATCCTTTTTATCTTCAGCTTTATTTTTGGTCTCGCCTGATGAGAGCCACAAAGTCCATTATGTACTTCTTAGACGACTTTATTTGCTTCTTTCGGCCCTGGGCATCTTAGCCATAGAAAGTCGAATGATCTCTTATATAGAGTATCGTTAACGAAGGCGAAGATTATAGACTGAGGAGTATCTCTATTCTATCTTGTGCTACTGTGAGAAACGACTTATTTTGTGGCTTCTATAAGCTGGTCCGTTATTCGAGATTATCCGTCGCGAAGTTCCGAACCGGTAAATGACATGGATATCTTGCTTATTCGCTATTTGGAGAACTTCTCGTTCGGTCATTTCTTTTCCCTCAGATAGTTCTATGAGATCTTCCGAAGGTATATTTGCCGGCGCTAGGATCTTGGGGCTTTGAACAATGACCCTTACGTCATCAAGATTTTTGTCGGCCAATTCTTTAGCCAATTTGGCCAACGCATCCGCCTTGCTGTTTTCCGCTCGTGGTACACTTTCCAGGGTATATAAAAGGATTTGGGTCAGCAGCTGTTGCACTCTTTCGCCATACCTTATTAGTTCTTGCTTGCATGTTTGATAGTCACCATTTACTTGACTAACGAACAGCTGAGAATCTCCATATATGAGGAGGTTCTTGATTCCCATGTTGATAGCAATCTCAAGACCGACTATCAAAACTTCATATTCTGCTTCATTATTAGTCCTGGGTTCCGTCAAGGAGAGGGCGTAACGCAATATTCCTCCTTACGGGATCACGAAGATAAAACCTACCCTGGCTTTAACTATGTGAGTATTCTTCTTTCGTCTCTTCATGGAAGATGCTCCGTAGAAGTAGAGTTCCCATAGAAACTCACTGTCTTCTTTTTCTTTTTCGACTACGCTGAACGCGTGCTCATTCATCAACTCACAATTTAGGAGAGAGTCGGCTGGTAATGTTCCGCGAGAAAGTCGGCGATGGCTTGTCTTTTCACCACTTTGAGGGGTCGATACGTTATCAAGAATTCCATCAACAGGGGGGCCCATTTGGCATGCCATTCCGTCAGTATGGCCTTTAACATCAGATACTGTAGAGGATCCACTTTTGATATGAGATGGATCTCGTGCACCAAGGCGTAATGTTTGAGCTTCGTTATTGCGAAGATCAACGCTGGGAAATGCTTTTCGATGGGGGAATAGTTGCTTTCTGCCCTCAGGAGAACTCAGCTTAGATAATAGAGAGCTCTCTCTTTTTCTTGATTGTTCTCTTGTGCCCATAGCACGCCTAGAGAACCTTCAAGGGCCGTCGTGTATAATATAAGGGGTTTTCCTTTAACTGGGGCGGCTAATACTAGCAGATTTTGTAGGTATTGTTTGATTTTATCTAGTGCGTTTTGCCACTTCGATCCGAAACGAATGGGGTCCCCTTCTTCATCAGATGACTATAGGGCCGACACTTTCCGGAAATGTTGGTTATGAACCGCCGGATATACACGATCTTTCATTGGAGAGATCACAGTTGTTTAAGAGTTCTTGACGAGGGCATTACCATAATCGTCTTGATTTTTGAGAGATCAATTTCGATGTCTCGGTGGTGTATGATGAAGCCTAAAAATTTTCCTGAGGAGACTTTAAATGCGCACTTTAGAGCGTTCATCTTCAGATTATATTTCTGAAAACATTGGAACACAATTTTTAGGTGTTCCCAATACTCTCCATGAGATTTGCTCTTAACCACAAGGTTATCGATATAGAACTCGACGATCTTGTGTATGAGATCATCGAAGATCTTTGTCATAGCTCTTCGGTATGTATCTCCAGAGTTTTTCAAACCGAAAGGGCATTACCTTGTAGTAGAATACGCCCAACGGAGTCCGGAAGGTGGTATGCTTCTGGTCTTCAGGATCCATCTTTATCTGCTTATAGCGTGAAGATCCATTTCTCCTTTGTGGGTGGATGTGTTATCGATCATCAACTCGGTAACATGTACTAGGAAGTCATCCTTCGACATGCTTTGTTGAGGTCCCGAAAGTATATGCAAATGCGAACTGTTCTATTTTTCTTCATCACCGGAACGATATTAGCGATCCAGTTGGGATATTGAACTTCTTGGATGAAACCGGAATTAATTAGTTTCTTGACTTCGGAGTTGATACTCATCTCAAGTTCGAGCCACATCCTTCTTGGTGCCTGTATGACTGGCTTTATGTCTAGCGATATGGCCAGTTTGTGTACCGCCACTTCTGGATCTAAACGCGGCATTTCAGAGTAGTTCCAAGCGAAGCAGTCTTTATACTACATAAGCGCGTCTTTCAATGTGGTTGTTTTTTATATAGCAGCTCACTGACAAATGTTGGCCTCGGATCATCCTCCGTTCCTAAGTCAATTTTTCTTAGGTTGTCCGCCGTAGTATATATTCCATCCACCAGTTCTTTTGTGTTGGTGGAAATTCCGAGATCTCTTCGTCATTGTCTTCATTTGTGAACCATCCGAAGAAGTCAATCATATTCTCGTTTTCTCTCTCTTTTGAGAGAGTTACCATATGACAGGTACGAGTCCGCTTCCATTTTCACGGTCGAGCAGGTCCTAACCTGACGGTGTAGGTCTTCTTTGGCTCGTGTTTTTATGGCAGGCTTATCTTCCAGCTGTCTGATAACATGAACATGCCTTACTGATATTGGTCATCTACCCAATTCATGAACGTGAAGTGGTCCTCAAGGGGTTGTCTTATTGCTATGTGATAAGAGCAATAATCCAGGTGATGGATCTCGTTTATTTGTTCGGGATACCGAGACTCTAGAAGCCTCATCATTTGGTGCTCCATGACAAGGTTCAATATTTTCCCTGTCTTGTGTAGAGGTAAAAAATATTTATACCCCATCTTCTTTATAAATGACGGGGTCCAACTGAGGTTTTCTCGATTGAACGGCGTCTTAGACTTGCTTTGTCGTCCTTGAACGTTGTTTGCGTTTCTCCCTTTATTTTTATCTTTGCTTCGGAATTTTCCCCTTTCGCGAGAGTACATAGTATGGATGAAGACCATCACGGTCTACTTCTTCCACTGTTTGCTGACTAAGACGCTGCGTCTTACACTTTTCATAAATGGTCATTTCGTGGCTGTGGTTATCTCGACACTCCTGACGAGTTTTTTTATTAGCTTGTCAATTTGCTCCTCGAGCGACGGACTTAGTATCCTTAGAGTGGGATCTTGCTCCAATTCGACATCATGGCTACTTGGAGAAACGTTTTCTTCTTCACTCGAGCTGTTTATAACGCGGCAGCTGTAGATTTGCTCCGGTTTTTTGGACCGAACGTATCCCAGCCCAGTCATTTTCATCTTCCCGTTGGACTTTTTTCGTTGAGTTCTAGAAATATCCCAAATCTTTTTGTAGAATTGAGTCTGCCGAACTGTTTGTTCGTGAGGTACGCCTTGGCGTTTTAACAGTTTCTTTAATCCCTCCTCATAATATCTTGGCATACGGATGAGCTGGAACTTGTCAAGAGTGTGGTCGACAACATTCTAGACTTCTTTTTCCACCTTGATCTCCGTAAATTTATAGAAGAGGATCGCCTTTTCACCTCTTCGCCTAGGAGGCACATAGAAAGTTTGGAGCTCTTGTACGCTGTATGTATTAAGCGCATCAAGTTCCTTATATTCTTGAGGCGGAGGCATTATATTTTGTAGACTCTGATATGCTTTTGCAAGAGTCTGCGTTGACGGACGGATGGAGAAGACCGCATTAGTCTCGTCTTCGGAATCACTGCCAAAAACCAGGATAGAAGTAAATGGTCTGGGCTTATTGTTTTCCCTTTGAGGTTGCCCCGAGTAGACTATTTGTTCGTCTTTCTCGGTATCGTTTCCAAAGATCGGGATAGTGGCCGCGGATTTTTGTTTATTCTCCGGCATATGGCACCTTTCAGTATCCTCAAAGTCCAGCAGAAAGTATTCCGCATCTTCATACTTTCACACTTCATTCACCGAGAACGGATTTAGTTCTCCCGTGATGGTATACTTCGAGCCATCCTTAAAATACTTCATACACCGATGTTGTATAGAAGGGATGATATTGTACTCGTGTAGCCAGGGACCACCGAGTAAGGCGTTGTAGCAAGTTTTGGCGTCAATAACATGGAATTTGATGTCAGTGACGAACAGTCCGAAGCGTAGCGTGAGTATTACAGACCCCAGCGTCCGTGATGACTGTGAATCAAACCCGGAAATGGTAATTTTATCTCAGGCTAGGTGCTGAATGTTCATGCATATTTCCTTCAGCACTCTCACATTGAGAAAATTGACAAAGAATCCGTTGTCGACAAGAATTTTTCCTATCTTGATATCATGGCAATAACCGGTGACGTATAACGGTTGATTATGTTCACAAATACTGAGAAGTAAATCTTCAACGCTGAATGTAATATCAGCCGTATAAACCTCTGTCAGTTCATCTTTCATTTTCTCTTTTGCGAGAAAAACTTGGAACTGATCTGGTTCTTGTAAAGCCTTGATCAGGGAATCTCATATATCTTTGAACAGGAGGGGAGCATCTAGTATGCTTAGTTGTGAGGGTATTCTCCTCAAATGTACAAGGACATTGTAGTCTACCTTATTTTTTTTAGACGGGTCCTTTGCGGCAAGTTCTTTGACTGCTTCTTCATCAAGGGCGATTTCCTCAGGTATTTTCCCTTTCCCTTCGTCTTTTTTGTTCGTACCTTTATTTGCAAGTTCGTGATTCTTCTCAGGTAGAGTACGGTTACGCAGTTGAATGTTATCGCAATTTTCCTCATCCTCTTCTTTTTTCGAGGCGGGGTCTTCAAAGAGAGGGTTGAAGGGCGTTTCGTTCTCAGAATCGCTCCCGAATGTAAGAACTTGAGGTTTTTCTCTTTTCGAACCAGTACAAACCATATGACAGTTGTCAGTTGTTTCTTTATGCGTGTTCGTCTCGTCACCCTCACGTTAATGAGCACGAGCTTCGCGCTTCTCTTTCTTGAAGTGTTTTCGATGGGCAACATATCCTTGACATCACTTCTTAAAGGTATTGCACTCCTCAATGGGGTGGGCGACCCTTCGGTGATATAGGCAGTATTTTCGATGTGATTCTCCTCTGTCAAAGTATGGGACCCCGGGAGAGTACATCAGGAGCGCTCGCAGTTTCATCCCCATGGACAAGGCTTTAGCGAATCGCTTCTCAGCTTCAGTCCCGCTCTTATTTGTAGCAGGCGTGCCTTGATTTGTCCGGAGAACTTCATGACCCATTCTCGTAGCAGCATCTTTATTTAGACGATGCCACTTGGTATTTTCATATATGGTCGTTCCAGGTTCTCGGTCATCTCTGCTCTTTTGAAAGGTTTCGTTTAGCAGTCTCTCAATCAGGTCTTCTTCTGGCAGTTTCGGGGATTTTAGCGTGGATTCTACCCCTTGTTCCTCTACGTCGCTTTCTGACGCTGGTGGAGCTTCTTCTTCATTTAACGATGAATGAGATATCATGTGGAAACTTGCTACACGGTCTTCTGTTCCTTCTGATGAGTCATTTCCCTTATCATCGTCACTGCCTGTGTCTTCAAGAATATGCTTGAGAAATTCTTCGAGCGTAACCGGCGTTCATGCCTTCTGGTTATATTCTTCCAGTGTGTCTATGTATTTTTGAAGATCTGTATGCTTGTCGTCATACTCGGCAGGCTGCACAGATTTCTTAGTCTTCTTTTTCTTAGAAGTCTTTGAAGGCTTGACTTAGGGGCTTTTCCCCTTTTCAACGACTTTCGGCGCAGGACGTGGTTTCGGCATCCCTTCTATAATTTCGGGTTCAAACGAGCTCTTTCACTTGATCGCCGAACATACTTGCAGATCCTTCAACACTTTTTTAGTTTTTGCTGAAAGAACTACTTCCCATGGAGCTTCTTCTTCAAGTGAGCATGATGCCCCCTGCGTGTCCATCATTTTAGGAGCATGCTTTTGGGGAGGATCTACCCTCCAACTAGTGGATAGTGCGAACTTCCCCTGCTGGTACTGTTCCTCAACCCAATTTTTGAAGATGTAGCAATTCTCAATTGAATAGCTAACTATCATGTGATAGGAGCAGTAGTTGGTGTTATTGATGTCGCCGGCTTGTTCTGGACGCCGTGGGTCTGACAATGTGATCAAATTATTTTGCATTGCCAGCTCAAACAACCTCCTCATTTTATCGCTAGGAAACGAGTAAGCGCGTTGTCACGTCCCGCTTCCTAGGGTACGGGTAGAGGACGCGACGAGGCCGCTACGTATTTACTGTGAAGTAAATACGCTAAGCATATCTAAGCAATATAAATATAAATGCACAAGAGACAAGATCTAATAAAATAGCAACTTTATTTATTCACATTCATTTTATAATACATAGAAAAGTAAATACAACTGAATGAAAGTAATGCCTAAACAGTGGCATAACAGAAATGAAAAGTACTGAAATAGAAATGTGTACAATGAAGCTAGAGCTCTAGGTCGTAGGAAAGCTGGTCCAAGTCCTCACTAGTACGCTCGATCTTCTGAGTGTCCAGATCACCTGACAACATTCCAAAGAAGAAAGAGAAGGAATGTCGTCAGCGAATAATCGCTCGGTAAGTCCCAAAGATAAGGCAGAAATAGAATAGACAGAAAGAGGAGATAGCTTTTAAAGTTGTATTATATGAGTATTTGGTGTTAACGCCGTTGTTTGTAGCTTGGTACAGAAGGATGCCAGTGTATACGAGAGGAGTCTCTATATACCAGAGACTAGAGGAATATGTAGTACAAGGAACCGTTTATGCCACGGTACAACAGCAACGGAATATAAGTTAGGTGTATTAAATCTTACAGTCTCGTGCCACTTCTGACACCTTCCGTACCAATCTACCCCTTAAACCCGCGATGTCTTATTTGTATTATTTGTATTGTATTGTATTGTATTGTTTTGTTTTGTATTATAGATTGTACAGATGTATGACTTGCCGAAAACATGATATCAGTAAATGGATGTAACTGGAGAATCATGTAAATAGAAGTATATCCATGGTTCGGTTCGGTCAATACGGATTGAATAGATTGAATATATGTATTCAGGGATTCATATTGAATTGTAGATTGTAAATTGTACTTGAATCATATTCAAGTCAGATTATTATAATAAGACTCAGCCTAAGTCAGAACAATTTGAAAAGAAATTGAAGTCCTGATTGTTTTGATATTATCGGTAACCGCTGCACATGGACGGCAGGATTTGTGTCTTTTTCAAAAACGATTACTGTGTTGATAACACCGTTGTTAACTTGTCTACCTTAAATAGGCAAGCATCCACTTCTCTAGCTCCCTGAGGTTCAAGAGATTGGTCCCGCTTAAACCTATATTTATTAGGGTCCTTAGGGTAATTTATATAACTTGAGGGGGTTTTATGAAAAAAATCTTTTGTATAATTTTCAAAATACACCCCAAGTATTTAATTATCGTCTTTAGAGTTATCATAGATGTAGATTTTATATTTGTGATATTTCTAGTGAAAACAACCTAATTTCATAATATAGGGTATTTAATTGTAATATTGAACTTGTATGGAATTCATGGTAATTTAATGTAAAGTGATTCTTTTGACTTAGAAAAGTTGGAATATTTATATCATATAGAAAATAGGTATTTTGATAATACATATATATATATATATTATATAAAATAATTTAAATTTATTATTTTCTAGAAATCTCATTTTCTTAAGATATTCGTATTTTAAATCTCTCGAGACCGAATGCTCCTTGCGGAGGTCTACATCTCATACTACTGAGCCCAGGGATGTGCGATAATCCGCACCATCCCAGTCGGTTTCCCAAAATGGGTTGTAGCGGCACTTTACAAAGATTATAAAAATACGAATTCTTATAGAAAACGGTTTTAATAGTTAGTGGTATTTATATGTAAAGTTTCATTTTTCCGTATTCTATGTTCCCGAAAGGTATTTTGCTATGTTGCATATGAGAGTGTGAGGAGGTAGGTCATTACGTCTGATCTACTTAAAGGTATAGTAAGATTAAGGTTGTTTTAAAGTCGAAACTATATTTCATGGTATTTTACAGAAAAAGAGCTATAAAAATTACAAATTGAAATAATTTGTTATGAAACTTGTTCAAGTTGTTTGTTTATGATTACTAGTCAACATGATAGAGTTTGGTATGGTTGTTGTTTAAGAAAAATTTAGTTTTTAGGAAAAACCGAATCGGAGATCGGATAACTCCGATTTCTGTCAGGTTTTAAAAATACGGATTTTGAGAATAGTAAAGTGAAGAAGGAATTGGGACTTACTCGCTAAAAAGAAAGAGAGGAGATAGAGGGTGAGAGAGGAATCGCCGGTGCGTTGTTTCGTCGTCGGTTGCTCCTTGAAACGTCGTCGGAAGATCGTCGGAATTTCGCCCCTTTGCTGACTCCAAAAGTACACTAAACTTCTATGGATTTTTGAGAGTTTTGATCAGAATTTTGGAGTGAGGGGGTGTGTATAGAGGTTGTATTTATAGGGTAAGGCTAGGGTTTAGGGTATGTGAAATGGTGAAATAAAAATTGTATTAAAATGTATTAAAAATGGAGTAATTAGGGTTTTAAAGAGTCTCCGGTACTGGTCTATACATTTAAAGTATACAGGAGTACAGGGGAGTCCAAGAGGCCCAACTTTTATGTTGGGGACTCGGCGGTCCGGCCGAGTCCGGCAGGCGGCGGCGGCCCGAGTCGACCGAGTCGCCGGCCGATTCGACCAAGTCCGGCGGCCGTTGGCTTCGTAGACGCTCCATTTACCCCCGGGGATAGTTTGTTTATTTAGTGTAGAGGAGTTTTTATGAGTTATGCACGTGTAAACCCTTGGACTTCTAAAAATTCAAAATAAAACAATATTAAAAATAATATAGGATATGGGATTTGAACTTTGGTCGCTTGGTTCAGCAGTGCAAGGTATTACCAATGAGCTACAAGCCCCTTCTTGCTATTAAAAAGCAAGACAAATTTATAACTTGTGCTCGGGCAAAATTATGACTTTCTGTAATTTTGAAAAAAATTGTACAGAAAGTTATACAGAAAATTTAGGGTTATTACACGCGTCCGAAACTTTCTTCTAAGAACGGACGCGCATGTGTGTTGTTTTAGCGAGCAGCTGGTTTACGCCGTGGGATTGGCAATGTCTTTCTTGTTTAGAAAAATTAGGGAAATATTTTCCCATAAAGAATTTAATTCGATCTTTTGATGATTTTTAATCACCATTGGATGTTTGATCCAACGGATCTGTTTAACAGGGAATGTTCATGGAAATATTTTCCATGTAGAATTTAATTCTACCCAAGCAAACCCGCTTTAATTTGGGTGTTGATACTCACGTGCTATGGATGTGGGCGTAGCCAAAGAATTTAATTTTTACTGCAATAGGCACCCACGTGCTTTACACGCCGGTGCTCACGTGCCTTTCACGTGAGGCGCTGGTACTAAGACTCAATCAAGTGTCCACATGCTTTGCACACCGGCACTTACGTGCCTTTCACGTGAGGCACTGCTATAGGATTTAATCCTATTAAAGACTGGCGTCGGCGCTCGCGTGCCTTTCACGTGAGGCGCTGCCTCATTTTATGAAGGAATCGTTTCACCTTCTTTCTCTTCTTTTGCTGAGTCAACCCTTTCTTTTCCAACCCTTTCTTTTAGTCAGAGATTGGAAATAATTCCACCATGCACAACATTTTCTATACCGAGACTTAAATACTTCTCTTTATAATCTGAAGCAATGTTCATTTTTTCTTTTAAAGGGAAAGAACTATTTTAACAAAGAAAGAACCATGGCTTGCAATCGCCCACATGCTCCTCGACAGCCATGGAAGGTGCCCATTGAGGAGATTATTCCTCGTTTTGCTGCTCGTCTGGTGAATCCCGCTCTCACGGATGATCAATGCGACACGGTGATGCACGAGCTTATAATTCATAGGGGGTCTCTTTTCCCCGCCGGTTCTATTTGGTTTCGCATGATTTTCCTGGCCATCCTTGACAGCATTCCCCCTCATCCGGCGGAGATGACTCTCACGATGCTCGACGCAGTGGAAGACAAGATCGACAGCGTTCATGAGGCATGCTTGATTACAAAGCTTCTGAAGGACCGCTCAATTCTGTCACGACTCGAATTATTAGCTCGTAACCAGCACTTGAATAACGCAACGTCTAAAGGCGTAACGGAATTCAAGTAAGCTGAAACCCAGAAATCTAAACCTTTTATGAAAAATAAAGGAGGTGAGGTTTTGAAATAAAGGTATAATGAAAACAAGTTTTCTTAATGCATAGAAAAGGAACATGAATGATGCAAGTGAAATTTACTAGTTTGAAAACATGTTTTGTCTTTTAAAAATTTCGGCAGCACCTCCTTTGTATATTTTGATCCAAAACCACAATACATAACAAGAATAAGGGCAACCCCAAGCGGGAGCTAGCGCTTCGCCAAATGGCGGATCACAACAACGCAATACAGTATAAATAAGTATACGACGCCCAACGGCGAAGCTCACCACAAAAAGATAAAGAAATGAGCAAGATATAACCCCAAAAGGAAAATAAAACCCATCGCTCAAATCTCGCAACTACAAGTCTCACTAAGTCTCATCACTTATACAATTACAACCTTTGATTGATTGATGGAGTTAACTAGATACAATATGAAATATAATACAAGAGTGGGTACGATACAAATGTCCCACCTGCCAATGCAAAACACCCGAATGGAATTGTGTGCCAGCGAAGCCGCTACTGATCCAAGCGGTCAATCTGCAAGAATTGTGGCACAATGGGGGTGAGTTGCCAACTCGTGAATAGAAATATATCTACAAGTAGAAATCGAATAAACAACGACTCCTAGGTCAACTATATCATAAGGTAATACTATGATATCTAGGGTGACCGGGTCGTATATGTGCCAACAAGGTAGTCAATATCTATATGCATGTGGATAACATTCAACGTTAATAATCAATGCATGTATATGAATCTCGTCCAACCATAATCAAGATATGCATGCATGTCGATCTCGTCCACCCATGTAATCAATATCTGTATGCACGTAAATATCATAAAGGAGTGTGTATGAAAGTATGAGGATATACATATCAACGGTGTCCCTCCCGACACATCAAAATCATGGAACCTGAGTGCCTAGCATCGACACTCGAAAATATCATGAAAACCGTGCCCAGAATCGGCACGTAAATCCTCATATCTCGGGCTCCGTCAGTCCGGATCGGCCCACGGGCTCCGTCAGTCCTGATCAGCCCATATCATCTCCCGACTCCGGTCGGTATCCTCCGGATATCCGCCGAGTCCAAATACTATCACCGGTAGGTAGTAGTCCCTCTGCCAGGCTCACCGTCTATTACACAGCGATCCGTTCTCACCCCGGGGTACCATACCGGGCCCACCATGTACCCGCAATCGGCCTCATCCGCCTCCTAGAATCGGGTTTCACATGTTGCTCTCAGAACCGAGAAAACATATGGTGGACGCACTGAAATATCATATCAAGAGAAACTGGGTTTTTAAAACAACACATAATCTCTTTTGAAATATCCACGGTTCTTAAATCCAGAAATCTCATGAAAACAGCATAACTCGATGCGTAAAATAATAGAGCATGATGTATGCGACATGTAAAAAGAAATGCGAGCATATCCGTGTATCATGCAATATGGAATAGTGATATGACATATTAAGGGGAAAACCGCTCTTTTAAAATGATTCCAGTATTTAGAGTATAGCATGTGGTTCCCAATTTTACAATAAAACCGGTTATTTATGTAGGTACAATATGTATATGCACAAGTATAGATGTACATGTATGTGTCCATAAATATGAATATACAATGTGTATGTGCACAAATATGGGTGTATCAAGGTATATGTACACCAATATGGATATACGAAAGTGTATATCCGCAAGTATGAATGTATCTATGTATATGTGCACGAATATGGATATACAAATGTGTATATCCGCAAGTATGAATGTATCAATATATATGTCATGATGCAGCAACCTTACTGTGTAGTGACATGGCAATTATCGATAATGAAGTGTGTGAGCCGGCAAATATGTGTAGTGTAACATACGCATCATCGATAATGGTGCATGTGTACTATCACAGGTATATGCGATGCAATAATAATATCATGAATGCAGCAAGTAAATCATCAGCTAACAGCTATAAGGTATACATAACTATCATATGTCCGAGTCGGTGAATCTATCAATCGGCATTTAGCCCAATAACACCGCGTACGGTATAATCCATCGTACGGCAACCTCTAGTCAAGGGTAAGGATCAATCATCAAGTCAACTCATCACGCATGGAATATCATAGTGCGGCGGCATTAAGCTAATAAAGATCCTATCATCCTATAAGACAAATGAGGGTACGGCCTAATATCACATACGGCCTATCATCCATGATTCACAACATTTTATAAATATATATATAACCCTATATACCTATGTCCCAGGTCGCATCTGCAATAATCTCATATCAGGGGACCGGCAGAGTATAAATCATTTCGATCGACTCGCATCCGTATACCATCATATCATATCATCATCTCATCATATCATCAAATTCGTCTTGTATTCTTTCATCGCATTTATGTCTCATATCATGTCGAGTTTAAATAAACATGCTATCTCTACTAAGTATAAGTACCTAATCTAACAAACACACCCGAACCATACAATCAGACTTTTAAAGAAGTGAATCATAGTTTTGAAAACAGGGGTTACGGTGTTTTTAAAGAAAAGATATCATTTGAAAATCCGTAACATCCCTCAAGATATACATTTAAAAGATACATATGATTCTTTGGTTTAGAAAAAGGTATGGTTCGGGTGACGCATCTACATCGACTATCTAGTCCTACAGTACCCTAAACGGCAATATTGCTAAACGTCATCCTAGGGTGGTAGTAACATATCACAATTAACTATCCTCTAGTTTTTAATATGACTACATAGCTATCTACATTCTAACCCTAGTTTCCTAATCTAGGTTTCCTAACCATACTCTATAAATCGGTTTCCATCAGAAGTTTGCGGGGGTACTATACGCCATCCACCTGACTTCCCCGGTAGATATAGATCTACTCACCTGGTCTTCGCTCTCCGAAATCGATGACACCACGCTTCTTCTCCTCGGAATCCATGCGAGGGTACCTACAATAATAACCAATCGCAATACATATTAAAATCGAGGCAGAAAACCGATACGGCGCACGGTGTGCCCATAGGTTAGAACCTATGGCCTAAACATGCAAATCAATCAAACAACCCCTGTTGTCGATGTACGAACACCCGACAACCAAATACAAATCCAAATATCAAGAAAGTGTATTTTAAAATACGGAAAATATAGCCTAAAACACACCAAAATGCTCCCAGATTTTCCCCAGGTGACAATTAGCCAAAACTGCACATAGGAGGGGTCTAATTTAGTGCAAAAGGAGCCATGGACCAAATCTGGAACCATTCTACCCTACTCTGGCCGTAAATTGCGGCCAGAATGAATATATCTGCGGCCTGGGGTTGGAGATAGGGGTTCGGGTCTCTGTGGTAGCTTCCTAGGTGCCTGCACGACTCCCAGTAATTCCAAAATCATTTATAGTGTTCCCGGGTTGCTCCAGATTCCAAAATACCTCCACAGATCACACATTTATCCGATGTCGGGTTTCTAAATCCGTGTTTTGGGGTTTCTAAGGTCTGTTCTAGGTCACTAAACAGCACCTAAGTTTAGCTAACAGCTACCGGGCATCACCCAATTCAAACCAACACTCAAACATTCACTAGGGTTTCCCAATGTCCACTAATCTTCACAAAACGACATCTAAACATGATATCACACAAAACTAATCTAAATGGAAGAAATTATATCTCATCTAGCCCACTCTAGGCAGCACTAACTTTCCAACGTCGTCAAAATCCCATTTTGCTCGGTCCATCGTGTAGAGGAGGAGATGGGGATAAAGTTTTGTGAAGGGAGTGTAGAGTTTTGGGGCATGGTTGGAGATAGATCTAGGATTTTAGTGGAGGGTTGTGGAGTTAAGGAGAAGAGGAAGAAGGAGGAAAATGGTGGGGGATTTGATAATCGGCAGCAGCCCCCCCTCTCTCACTAATTCACACTCTCTTTCTCTCTCCAAAGCTCACCTAACCACTCATTATGTCTCCATTGACTTTTCCTTTAATCATTTCTCTTTTCTCTACACCAATAAACCCTAATATAAAGCCCAAATGAAATGAAACATGTAATAAAATGAAACATGTAATAAAATGAAACATGTCATGGTGCACTAACCATGGAAACTGTAAAAACGCGGATTTGGCTTAATCGCGATTAGCAGTGCACTAATCGGATTTTTATCGAAACTGCATATAATAAATTTTAAAATTACCAAATCCTTTAAATATATTTTTAAATGAATAAATCATTTTAAATTCTATTTATTTCATAATTATTGGTATATATTTATACCCTTTTTCGAAAACCCCAATTTCGCAAATCGGCAGTTTTCGGGAAATATATTATTTTAATATTAAATTCCCAAAAATAATATTTTATATTTTCTGAAATGTTACAATTTTCCCCCCTTAAATAAATTCGGTCCCCGAATTTAAATTTAATCCCCTAAAATCTAAAACATTTCAATAATCGGCTCAAAACAACGGGCTCCGAAATCATGGAAAACGCAGAAATAACACAACACATCGCGTCAAATGCGCATGAAAACGAGTAAAAACTCAAAATCGAACTCCGTCAAGCGTCACGCAAATCATCGGATTTGCACGCATATCCTCGGAGTTACAATAGAGATGCAGATCTCGAAATCCACTGCTGAAATCCATTATACACTAGTCAAATACTATAATACGTGTATAGTACGTATCTTTGAAAAACTCAAAAATTTGAATGAAATACATGCAAAATCTTTTCTAAATCGCCGCGTGGATGCGTAACTCACGGCATAACTGACGGACGCTCATTTTAAAATAATAATATATGTCCATATATGTTTTCTTAAATACACGTTCCGTCGCTTTTCAAAATATCCCAAAAGGTTTTCCTTTATAAACGTTCGCGTCGCTCACGGACACTTAAGAAAATAGCGAGACTATAGCTCCTCTTGAAAACCCTTTGGTAATCCTTTAATGCATGCAAAGTACTCGGGTATTGTCCACAAATCAGTCATGTTTGGCTACTACACCATGTAGTGCCCAACATGAAAACAAAGTGCTCAAAAGCAAAATTAGCCTCAAAGGCGTGTCCAATAATCACATGCGTATGGTGCGCATGTAAATCAAATCCAAATACAGGTGCCACAATACGCATAAGGGAAAACTAAGTGCAACGGGTGTGCACAAAGCATATGTCCAGTGCAACGGGTGTGCACGACAACCATACCAAGTGCATCTAAAGTGCACTAAAATCTCAATCCCATGCATCCGGTGTGCACAGAATCTAATCTCATATCATACGCCCAACATGCGCGAAAATCTAACTCAAGTGTATATGTCCTGCATGAATACAATCGCATCCAATATGCACGGAAGAAAATCCAAATCAAGAGCATCCCACACGCATGAGTAAAATCTTACTCAAGTGCATCCGATGCACACAAAATCCAAAATCGAGCGCCTAATATGCGCAAATCCAACCAAAACACGTCGGGTCCGTAAAAGCATATAGTGCAGTAACATGCACGAAAACGAACGGCAAGTGCCAACGCGCACGAAAATACAAATCTGGTAAAACGAATGCTCAAGGATATAAATCGGGTGCAACCTAGGTACGGGGTATAAATCCAGTGCGACAACGCATAAATACCCGTCCGGTGCAACAAATGCAGAATGCAATCTAGTGCATAAAATACAAATACAGTGCATCCAGTGCATGAAATACAAATACAGTGCGTCCAGTGCACAACATACCGATCAATAACTCAAATGCATAAACAACAACACCGAGTACACCAAGGTGTATAAAATCGTAAGCGTGTGCAACTGCGTGCACAAAACGCATATCAATGCACTACAAGCACATATAAGCTATACCGAGTGCAAACATCAAATCGAGTGCGTACCATACGCACAAAATCAAATCAACCGTATGAAATCCATGAACTCATAAACATGTGCAACCAAGGCACAAACCGATATCAAGTGCGATAAACATGCACAAATCAAAAACCAATACCATGGTGTATAAAAACATATCTCAAGTGCAATAACTATGCACAAAATGTAAATACTCAGTAGGTGCAGCCATGGTGCACGAAATCAATATCAAGAAACTCGTCATCAAAACTCAAATCCAAGCGATATAAGCGTGATACTCAGATCACAAACGCAAATCGCAACAAAGGACATCGAGGTACACCTCCTACAATGTCGAGAAATAAATCGGTGCGCCTAGAAACGGGCAGAACAAGAATATCCGCTTGCCTCCTGCTCACGGTCTGGCATCCTCGGTCTCTAGGTCCTTATCTTCTCTGTGGATTTACCAATTTCGCAATCCATCAGTTCATAGGCCCTGTCAGGTGTGCTAACGGGGATGATTTCGTTCTGGCACTTCTCTGGTCATCTCTCGGTCAATCATCACGACCACTCATAAAGCAGCACGTTGCTGGCGTCAGCCTCTGGTCCTCTGACAATACGTGACACATCTGATCAATTCACAATGCATCTGGGTGAGGTCCTCTATCCGAACCTGGTCAACTATCTCGTCGACGATTCCGAATCCTGGCCTACTGGGTGTGCGCAATTTGACCACTCCTAGGTCCAGAACTTCTCGTATAGTATTCCAAAAAGGTCTTGTCGAGGTCTCTCTCAAATCTCATTCCTGCTGAATTGCCCGGAAGTTATTATCTTTTCTATATCTATTTCTTGTTCCGGAATGGCTGCATACTCCTCGTGACTCCTTCTGAAAGGTATATCCATATACTACGCCTCTGCATGCGTATCGCATCTCTGATGTCAGCGGGGTGGAACGTCACCTCGTCGAATTTTCGTGCGAACTCTTCACTTCACTCGGCTCCAATGTCGACTGATTCGGACTCGTCTTCTCGTGGCTGCATGGACTGTTCTCCAATGGCTATGCTCGTATCTGGAGTCTCCCAAGCAATGTATCCCATCACATGATATCCGAATGATGTTGAACCATCCGATCGATATGTCAAAGCCTTATAATCCCTCAAGAGATCAACATCTTGGGTACAGTTTAATAGTATCGAGTACATGCCACAACATCAGTGATCCAGCCGTAGAAGGGCAAACCCAAGCCTCACTAATGGCGCCGTGGAACTGCCGCAAACCCTAAGGTTCAAAGCCTTTCACACGGTCATTATGTCGAGTTAGGGTTTCATTCTTCTAGAGGGTCTATAGAATTTCTTGCACGTCTTTCCAAATACTTTAAACTTGGAATATGGTTTCCTGACATTCGATCGTTTCTATCGACTCTCAACGAATCTGCGTGAAGTCGTCTCTAGCTGGAATCAATCTATCTGATGACCTCGCATCAGGTAGTGAACGAACTATATGTCCTAGTCCTTCACCCTTGGGTGGCTAGCGACCTTCCATCATATCTCTAAGTATATACTTATGCTGCAGTAGCTCCAACCTCTGGGCGATACCTCGTCATTTGCAGCAACGACTGGCTCATTCGTCTGTACGCTGAACATCGCCTCAATTATCCAAGAAAGATGATACATTGGCGGTCATCTCTAAATCGGTCTGCCCTAGATCTGAGTAAGACTCTCCACACTGGGAATCTTCAACTCAACTGGGCCTGCTCCGGCGCATAAATCGGACGAATCACCTTCGTCTCTCAAATCGGGGTAGACTAGCTATCATCTGTCGCATTTCTGTCTGGAAGCTCCGGCGGTCTTAGCTCGTAAGCTCTGGGAGCGACATCCTATCAATCTCAGCAATAGCTGGGTCATCTGTCTGCACGGTAGGCGACATCCAAAATCTCTGAGGTATGTTGTACATCAACAGTCCTCCCGCAACTGGCAGCTCTAACAATGGCCCGATCATCCGGTGTAAAACCAAGCACTCTCCTCCATAAGAGGTCACAATCATCAATACTAACTCGAGACGTTCCCATGTCACCAGAAAACACAATGGTCGGCCCTCGTATCAGACGAGCTCGCCCTGACCGCAACACTAGCAACAGCTCAAACTGCGCTCAAACAATGGTGACAGGAACCTCAATCGAGTATCAAAAAGAGCAGATCAACGACATGAGAGGAAACGACAAATCCAGTATGGATACATGATCATAAGAAGGAACAGCATCAATGAAAGTATGATCATGGAACTAATAGAATCGAGGATCTCCGAGGGATGTATAATCATGGATACGAAGAGAATCACTGGTCTCAAAAATATATACATCCTAAGGTTTCTTAAGTAGAGTATCGTATCGTAAATATGCCGCGGAACATACGTACGGTACGTCGCTTTACTCAAGCTACCTACTCCATCAATTAGGGTCAGCCTATGAAATGAAAGTTCGGGTCTAATACCCCCCGTTCAAGTCTAAGTTCCGTAAGGTCAAGCCTAGGTTCCGAAATACATAACCGCCCTAGACTCCACATAGTCAAACATAAACTCGAACAAAGGTTAAACCTAGTGCTCTGATACCAACTTTGTCACGACCCGAAATATTAGCTCGTGACCAGCACTTGAATCACGCAACGTCTAAAGGCGTAACGGAATTCAAGTAAGCTGAAACCCAGAAATCTAAACCTTTTATGAAAAATAAAGGAGGCGAGGTTTTGAAATAAAGGTATAATGAAAACAAGTTTTCTTAATGCATAGAAAAGGAACATGAATGATGCAAGTGAAATTTACTAGTTTGAAAACATGTTTTGTCTTTTAAAAATTTCGGCAGCACCTCCTTTGTATATTTTGATCCAAAGAAACAATAAATAACAAGAATAAGGGCATCCCAAGCGGGAGCTAGCTCTTCGCCAAACGGCGGATCACAACCACGCAATACAGTATAAATAAGTATACGACGCCCAACGGCGAAGTTCACCACAAAAAGATAAAGAAATGAGCAAGATATAACCCCAAAAAGAAAATAAAACCCATCGCTCAAATCTCGCAACTACAAGTCTCACTAAGTCTCATCACTTATACAATTACAACCTTTGATTGATTGATGGAGTTAACTAGATACAATATGAAATATAATACAAGAGTGGGTATGATACAAATGTCCCACTTGCCAATGCAAAACACCCGAATGGAACTGTGTGCCAGCGAAGCCGCTACTGATCCAAGCGGTTAACCTGCAAGAACTGTGGCACAACGGGGGTAAGTTGCCAACTCGTGAATAGAAATATAGCTACAAGTAGAAATCGAATAAACAACGACTCCTAGGTCAACTATATCATAAGGTAATACTATGATATCTAGGGTGACCGGGTCGTATATGTGCCAACAAGGTAGTCAATATCTATATGCATGTGGATAACATTCAACGGTAATAATCAATGCATGTATATGAATCTCGTCCAACCATAATCAAGATATGTATGCATGTGGATCTCGTCCACCCATGTAATCAATATCTGTATGCACGTAAATATCATAAAGGAGTGTGCATGAAATTATGGGGATATACATATCAACGGTGTCCCTCCCGACACATCAAAATCATGGAACCTGAGTGTCTAGCATCGACACTCGAAAACATCATGAAAACCATGCCCAGCATCGGCACGTAAATTCTCATATCTCGGGCTCCGTCAGCCCGGATCGGCCCACGGGCTCCGTCAGTCCGGATCAACCCATATCATCTCTCGACTCCGGTCGGTATCCTCCGGATATCCGCCGAGTCCAAATATTATCACCGGTAGGTAGTAGTCCCTCTGCCAGGCTCACCGTCTACTACACAGCGATCCTTTCTCGCCCCGGGGTACCATACCGGGCCCATCATGAACCCGCAATCGGCCTCATCCACCTCCTCGAATCGGGTTTCACATGTCGCTCTCAGAAAAATGGTGGACGCACTGAAATATCATATCAAGAGAAACCGGGTTTTTAAAACGACACATAATCTCTTTTGAAATAACCACGGTTTTCAAATCTAGAAATCTCATGAAAACAACATATCTCGATGCGTAAAATAATAGAGCGTGATGTATGCGACATGTAAAAAGAAATGCGAGCATATCCGTGTATCATGCAATATGGAATAGTGATATGACATATTAAGGGGAAAACCGCTCTTTTAAAATGATTCCAGTTTTTAAAGTATAGCATGCGGTTCCCAATTTTACAATAAAACCGGTTATTTATGTAGGTACAATATGTATATGCGCAAGTATAGATGTACCATGTATGTGTGCACAAATATGAATATACAATGTGTATTGCACAAGTATGGGTGTATCAAGGTATATGTACACCAATATGGATATACGAATGTGCATATCCGCAAGTATGAATGTATCTATGTATATGTGCATGAATATGGATATACAAATGTGTATATCCGCAAGTATGAATGTATCAATATATATGTCATGATGCAGCAACCGTACTGTGTAGTGACATGGCAATTATCGATAATGAAGTGTGTGAGCCGGCAAATATGTGTACGTGTAACATACGCATCATCGATAATGGTGCAGGTGTACTATCACAGGTATATGCGATGCAATAATAATATCATGAATGCAGCAAGTAAATCATCAGCTAACAGCTATAAGGTATACATAACTATCATATGTCCGAGTCGGTGAATCTATCAATCGGCATCTAGCCCAATAACACCGCGTACGGTATAATCCATCGTACGGCAACCTCTAGTCAAGGGTAAGGATCAATCATCAAGTCAACTCATCACGCACGGAATATCATAGTGCGGCGGCATTAAGCTAATAGGTATCCTATCATCCTATAAGACAAATGAGGGTACGGCCTAATATCACATACGACCTATCATCCATGATTCACAACATTCTATAAATATATATATAACCCTATATACCTATGTCTCAGGTCGCATCTGCAATAATCTCATATCAGGGGACCGGCAGGGTATAAATCATTTCGATCGACTCGCATCCGTATACCATCATATCATATCATCATCTCATCATATCATCAAATTCGTCTTGTATTCTTTCATCGCATTTATGTCTCATATCATGTCGAGTTTAAATAAACATGCTATCTCTACTAAGTATAAGTACCTAATCTAACAAACACACCCGAACCATACAATCAGACTTTTAAAGAAGTGAATCGTAGTTTTGAAAACAGGGGTTACGGTGTTTTTAAGGAAAAGATATCATTTGAAAATCCGTAACATCCCTCAAGATATACATTTAAAAGATACATACGATTCTTTGGTTTAGAAAAAGGTATGGTTCGGGTGACGCATCTACATAGACTATCTAGTCCTACAGTACCCTAAACGGCAATATCGCTAAACGTCATCCTAGGGTGGTAGTAACATATCACAATTAACTATCCTCTAGTTTCTAATATGACTACATAGCTATCTATATTCTAACCCTAGTTTCCTAATCTAGGTTTCCTAACCATACTCTATAAATCGGTTTCCATCAGAAGTTTGTGGGGGTGCTATACGCTATCTACCCGACTTCCCCGGTAGATATAGATCTACTCACCTGGTCTTCGCTCGCCGAAATCGATGACGCCATGCTTCTTCGCCTCGGAATCCATGCGAGGGTACCTACAATAATAACCAATCGCAATACGTATTAAAATCGAGGCAGAAAACCGATACGGCGCACGGTGTGCCTATAGGTTAGAACCTATGGCCTAAACGTGCAAATCAATCAAACAACCCCTGTTGTCGATGTACGAACACCCGACAACCAAATACAAATCCAAATATCAAGAAAGTGCATTTCAAAATACGGAAAATATAGCCTAAAACACACCAAAATGCTCCCAGATTTTCCCCAGGTGACAATTAGCCAAAACTGCACATATGAGAGGTCTAATTTAGTGCAAAAGGAGCCATGGACCAAATCTGGAACCATTCTACCCTACTCTGGCCGCAAATTGCGGCCAGAATGAATATATCTGCGGCCTGGGGTTGGAGATAGGGGTTCGGGTCTCTGTGGTAGCTTCCTAGGTGCCTGCACGACTCCCAGTAATTCCAAAATCATTTATAGTGTCCCCGGGGTTCTCCAGATTCCAAAATACCTCCACAGATCACACATTTATCCGATGTCGGGTTTCTAAATCCGTGTTTTGGGGTTTCTAAGGTCTGTTCTAGGTCACTAAACAGCACCTAAGTTTAGTTAACACCTACTGGGCATCACCCAATTCAAACCAACACTCAAACATTCACTTGTTTCCCAATGTCCACTAATCTTCACAAAACGACATCTAAACATGATATCACACAAAACTAATCTAAAGGGAAGAAATTATACCTCATCTAGTCCACTCTAGACAGCACTAACTTTCCAACGTCGTCAAAATCCCATTTTGCTCGGTCCATCGTGTAGAGGAGGAGATGGGGATAAAGTTTTATGAAGGGAGTGTAGAGTTTTGGGGCATGGTTAGAGATAGATCTAGGGTTTTAGTGGAGGGTTGTGGAGTTAAGGAGATGAGGAAGAAGGAGGAAAATGGTGGGGGATTTGATAATGGGCAGCAGCCCCCCTCTCTCTCACTAATTCACACTCTCTTTCTCTCTCCAAAACTCACCTAACCACTCATTATGTCTCCATTGACTTTTCCTTTAATCATTTCTCTTTTCTCTACACCAATAAACCCTAATATAAAGCCCAAATGAAATGAAACATATAATAAAATGAAACATGTCATGGTGCACTAACCATGGAAACTGTAAAAACGCGGATTTGGCTTAATCGCGATTAGCAGTGCACTAATCGGGTTTTTATCGAAACTGCATATAATAAATTTTAAAATTACCATATCCTTTAAATATATTTTTAAATGAATAAATCATTTTAAATTCTATTTATTTCATAATTATTGGTATATATTTATACCCTTTTTCGAAAACCCCAATTTCGCAAATCGGCAGTTTTCGGGAAATATATTATTTTAATATTAAATTCCCCAAAATAATATTTTATATTTTCTGAAATTTTACAAATTCATATGCTGAGTCAGATCCGGGCTCGGCAGGCTATCATGTCTTCTTTTGCCGACGAACGTGGCACTGACAGATAGGGAGGGACTCTTCATGAGAACCGCCGTTCCGACATGGTAGAGCTGGCAGAGAGGGAGTTAGAGAACTTTGTTTACTATTTTGTTAACCCTTATAGTTCTGATCCTATATTTGGTGATATCTTCCCTGTAGCTTGAAATAAATATTTGAATGCGTGCTTGTTAATTAATGAATTTTCCAGACGGTTTAATCTTTTTTCAACTCCACGCAAGTAACGAGAAGTGAAGTTGAGGTATTCGTTGGCGCAATAACTCTTGGTTATTGACCATTCCGATCGAGATCGATTGCGCACTTGCCGTTTCAAGAATCTCAAGTATATAAAATGTTAATGAATAGTTTAGACAAATGTAAATATTATAATGAATCAAATAACAAAATTGACTGAAAAAATATATTATCTTTTTACTCGATACATCCACCTATATGAGACAGGTCCAGCAATCATTACATCTTTAGGTAGATGCACAAAAAGATGAACCATAACAGTGAAGAAAGATGGTGGAAATATCATCTCTAATTTACAGAGGGTTTCAACAATACTCTTTTGCAACTCCTCGAATTTGGCCACATCTATCACTTTAGAACAAAGTTTATTAAAAAAGTCGCAATACTTTATCAAAATCTTAGTGAGATTGGATGGAAAATTATGTTGAAGAGCCACTGAATGCAATTGATGCAGAAAGCTATGAAAATCGTGAGTTTTAAGATTCAAGAGCTTTGGTGGCTCAACCTGCACATTCTTTGCTATGTTAGAGGAGTAACCATCTGGGGTTTTGACGCTCTTTAGCACCTCACAAAATCTTTTCATAACCAATTTCGACATTGTGTGGCTCGAATCTGGTAATTCATAGACACCATCATCACGAACTACCAGATGCAATTCTTGTCGGATTCCAAGCTCCTCCAAGCACTTGCGAGCACTCAACTTATCTTTGGACTTAGAATCGTCATGTAACAATGTGCCGGCAATATTATCAAACGCATTCTTCTTTACATGCATAACATTAATATTGTGTCGAATCAACAGATGTTTCCAGTAAATAAGATTCCATAATATACTTTTATTCTTCTACACACTCAACAATTCATTATTTTCGGATCACTTCCGTTTTCTTTATTTATTGAAAGAACCATCTGAGTTAAAACGATTAGAATCTTGCTGAAATTGACACGATGAAATCTGCTAAAAAATTTCTATCCTGGTGATTGTTTTAGTGCTTCACCCTTTTCCAATATTCTATCAAACTTATTTTCCATTTTTATGTACGGATGATTCGCTGATAGACACCTACGATGAAACCAGTAGCAAAACTTACCACGTGTCTTAAGCTGTAGGGCATTGTAATCAAGACCACAAGATGGGCATGCATGCTTCGCGTAGGTAGGATTTTGGCTGAAGTCTGCTGACATTGGGCGTTTCTGCGTTTGAATTTCGCTTAACATTTTTCCACCTAGACAAGTTACAAGTGGGACACTCATCGAGAGACACATAATTCTTGCGATACAGCACACAGCCATTGGGACATCCATCGATCTTCTCATACGAAAAACCAAGTGTCTTAACAATCTTTTTTGCCTGGTAATGATTCTCTGGAATACTTTCCTTTCCTTCAGGAATTATCTTGCGTAGGAGATCAAGAAGTACGTCAAAGTGCTCGTTAGCCATCATGTTAATAATCTTCAGATGGAGGAGCCTTGTTACAAATGACAGCCTATTAAATTCCGTACATCCTTCGTACAGATCTTATTCGTTTTTCTCCAGAGTTTCTGCAATTCTTCTAATTCACCGGTGCCTTCAGACGGTTCAACATCATTCATTTTCTCTCCAGCAAATAAATTTTCCAACACCTCATACAAGCCATCTATCCTGTCCCATCGGCAATTCAACTTGCGAAATTGCAGCCTCATTATCCATCCTCATTTTCTCATTTCGTATTCCCTCGCAATGGTAATTCTAATGTATGTAGTTCGGTTCAAAACCCTCTACAAACATATGTTCTTCTATCACTTCACGTCGAAAACGGGCTCTATTCTTATATTTCTTATAAGAACTGAACAAGAGTCCGTCTTGGCTACGCTTTGGGTTCTTATCAGTGTAATCTAAAAAGATTTTAAGCCCATCTTTAAATCTGGTGTCTCCCAAACTATATCTAGCTTTTTTCCCCGTGTACATAAACAATTTATCTGGAAGAATTCTCATCTGTTATCATATAGATAATAATATGAGTTTAACATATCTTATGAGTTTATTACAAGCTCATCATTAAATAAATTTTTAAGTCTTAAATAAATTTTTTTGATGTGGACGCATCAAACCACCTAAAGTCATTTAAGATTGGCGTAAGTACTCAGGGCAAAAGGTCGGGATGAATAATTAGTTTCACAGCTATCTGGGATAAAGATCCTAATTCCCATTACGAATACAACACTCGCATCTCACATCCTCCTGTTTTCGTCCATTTCGAGAAAATTTCGGCAGCACTTTCCTCCTGTTCCCTGTGTTTGTACATAAATCTCTACACGGAAACAAGTGGAAAACATCGTCGAAACTTCTCAAAATGAACGAAAATACAGGAGAATGTGAGATGTGAGTCTTGTTGCATTCATAATGTCCAAACTGGACAAATCTAACAATTACTGTTTGTCAAATCCCCTCGTCGAATACTACATATACGTTTGAAAAAATTGAACATGACGCTCAACTCTTACAAACATATAATGTGATCCTATCAATTTGACGGGAAAAAGATTTGACATACACCAATTGTCAGACGGGAAACTATAGGTCAATCCTAAACAAGTTTAAGACTTTTCGATCTTAAACTTACTAATTAAATGAAAACATAAAACCCTAGTTAAGTTTCGAATCAAAATTTTAGGGTATTCTTTAATTTTCTATTTAATCGTTTTTTTAATTATGGTCTCGGTTCACTATTATTTGGTCTTGATTAAGATTTCTTAATTAGTGTAATTAATGTTATAAATTAATCAGTGCTAATTTTTCTTAATCAGTTTGATTTTATTTTTGATTTATACATCTACTATAGTTTAATTAGTATTAAAGAATTTGATTTTTATTTTGATTTGGTGTATAAATTATGCTACAATTAAAAAATCTAAGCAATAAATCATAAGCAAAAAGATATCGAAATATTAAATTTACAAATAAAGGATATCGAATCATTAAATTTACAAAATATAAGATAGAAGTTAGGATGAATATATTTTTGAAATGTTTCATATGCGAGCGCGCGTGCGCACATACACTCTCACACACTCACGCATATGCACGCGCACTCAAACACTCATATATACACTCACTCACACACTCACACACACTCGCTCACATATGTACGCGCGGACACACACTTACACATACTCACAAACACGCATGCGTGCGTGCACACTCGCTCACACACCCTCAATTAACTATAATACATTTTACCCTCAATTCATCTAACATAATTCTATGATCCATCTTACCCTAATCTAACAAGTAAATTCGTCGATTACCTATAATCCTTATATCTTCGACTTTAACCCTAAATTATCAAATTTATATTTCAAATTTTCATCTATTTTCAATTCTAAAACCTATCTAAAACAATTTTTAATTCTAAAACCCATCTAAACCACTCTTCAATTTCACAGTATATAATTAACCCTCAACCACTCTTCAATACACTCATACATACAGACATGCACAATCACAAATTCTTATAACCCAACACATTTAAATGAGTTTCATACCAATTTAACCCTAGATTGCTAGTTGTTTTAATTAATTTTAATTTTCAAACCAATTAAAAATATGGAATTGCAATGAAAATCAAATATTTTCCTAACCCAACATCACAATTGCACGATTAAATTCAAAAAAAAAATAGAAGAACCCTAACCTTTGGATAAGGATTGTGAAATTTTTGGAGAGGAATCCGAGCACCAGCAGCAGCCGCAACAACTTAAAAAAAATATTGGATCAAAAATTCAAAATTTTAACATGAATCTAGATAAGAATTGGGGAAGAAACTCACCTTTAGGATTTTCTCGCGTGTCTAATTGAAGAAATTGTGGAAGAATAGGAGAGGATAATGGGAGAGGAGAAGCTCTGTCATGGTCTAAAATTGTAGGGAACATTAGAGACCGTTGCATACGGTCGCTAATGAAAAAATGACGGTCTCTAATACATTAGTGACCGGATATTAGCGTCCGTATGTTTTAAATGGAAGCCGATACTTTATTAGCGACCATTTAAAAGTAGGCGGTTGCTGAGGAGCCGTCCTTAATATGCACAGTTTCTACTAGTGGCAACAACCTGCAGGAGAGCTGACAATCGGACAGATCATAGTCATCTCCGTTGGCTCAAGTCCAAACAATGAGGACACCCACTGTATCCGACCAATCATGACCTTAGATACTTCCCCCTCCGAAAAGGGAAAGAAGGTTACCCCAATCACCTTCGCCAATGAGGACCTACATGGCATATCTGTCCTGCATAATAATCCCCTAGTGATCACGGCCCTGGTGAATAGGTATGAAGTCAACAGAATCCTCGTCGACTCAGGAAGTTCGGCGGACATCCTATTCTACAACTGCTTCCATCATATGGGATTAAATCCGCCAAGTCTTCAACTGACCTCGCATCATCTCTCAGGATTCATCAACCACTCCGCTCAAGCTGGGGGGACAATCACTCTCTCTTTCAACATTGGAAAGGTCGGAAGAACCTGAACAATGATGGTGATTTTCCTCGTCGCATGGGTTCGTTCCTCGTACAACATCTTTCTAGGCCACCCGACCTTAAATACCCTTCAATCTGAGAACTTGACCTACCACCTCGCACTCAAGTTTCCTCTGAGCGAGGATGGGATAGGCCGGGCTTACGGATACCAGCAAATCATCAGGGTATGTCTCGCCATGGCAGTTCCAAAGGAAAAGGAAGTTGATATGATGGACGGGCCGTGTGATCCTAAGGAATCGCTGGATACACGGGATGATAAGAAAGAAATCCGGGGTTCCCTGGTAGAAGCCCTGATCGAGGTTCCCCTCAACGAGGGGGACAGCAGCTGGACCATCCAAATCGGGTCTTTCCTGACTGGGGAAACAAAAGACAATCTCATATAATTCCTCTGAGACAACTCCGACATGTTCGCTTGGACTCCTGCAGACATGCTGGGGATCGACCCCAAGGTGATGTCCCATAAGCTCGGGGTTGATTCGAAAGCCCAGCCAGTCCGACAAAAGAAAAGAAGTTTCTCGCCTATCAAGCAGAAGGTGATTGAGGAAGAAGTGGACAAACTGCTCGTAGCCAACTTCATCAAGGATCTGGACTGCTCGACCTGGCTGACCAACGTGGTTATGGTCAAAAAGGCGAGCGGGAAGTGGCGTATGTGCGTTGACTTCAACGATCTGAACAAGGCCTGCCCAAAGGACAACTATCTGCTTCCTCCGATAGATCGGCTAGTGGATAGCTCAGTCGGTCACGAGCTACTAAGCTTTATGGACACATTCTCTGATTATAATCAAATCCGGATAGATCCAGCCGAAGAGGAGCTTACCACTTTCACCACTGATCGGGGGGTCTACTGCTACAAGTTAATGCCCTTCGGCCTTAAAAATGCAGCAACAACTTATCAACAGCTAGTGAACAAGTTGTTCAAGCCACAGATCAGGCGGAACATGGAAGTTTATGTCGACGACATGCTTAAGAAGTCCATCCAATCAACCGGGCATGCCACAGACCTTGGCAAAACCTTCGAGGTACTGCGGAAGTACAAAATGAAGCTGAATCGAGCTAAGTGTGCTTTCGGCGTCACGGGCGGAAAGTTCCTCGGGTTCATGGTTACCCACCGAAAAATCGAAGCAAACTGGAGAAGATCCAAGCAATCATCGACATGAAGTCACCCATGAACAATATGGAGATCATGCAACTCACGAGCAGGGTGGCCGCCCTAAATTCACTTCATGTCCAGATCTGAGGGAAAATGCTTCCAGTTCTTCAAAGTTTTGAGAAAGATCCCGAAGTTTGAGTGAATCAAGGAGTGCTAGGTTACCTTTGCACAGCTCAAGGAACATCTATCAACACCTCCTCTGCTCACTCGACCAGCCGAAGGAGACGAGCTGTTGCTGTATTTGGTCGTTTCCGACCAAGCAGCCAGCTCGACACTCTTCAAAGAGACCGAAGGAGTACAGAAGCCGGTCTACAACGTCAGCCACGTTTTTAAGAATGTAGAGACAAGGTACCCGGCCATCGAAAAGATAGTCCTGGCGCCTGTCGCCGCCGCTAGGAAGTTTCGGCATTATTTCCAAGCCCATACGATCATCGTCCTCACCGACCGACCTCCAGGGAGCATCCTCGGTTCCTCCGAGTCATCGGGCCGTTTGGAGAAATGGATATGGGAGTTGTCGCAAATCGACATCCAGTACCGACCAAAGCAAAACATCAAAGCGCAGGCCCTAGACGACTTTGTGCCCAACAGAGATGAAACGCCAGAGCAAAGTCCGAGTCCAAAATGCTCGGTGGAAGAAAAGCTTAGTCTGCTTCCGGACTGGGTACTTTATGTGGACGGTTTCTCCACCGAACATGGAAATGGAGCAGGGCTTGTCATCCTGAAAGTTTCTAGTGCCCTTGCCTCTACTACCATGACGAATGCAGAATCAAAAAACAAAAATTTCAAGGGGAGTACTAAAAACTAATTCCTAGAGATCGATCCAAACACTAAACTAGAAAGCAAGCATGCAAGGTTTAAGGATTACAACTTTCGATACGTGTCCACCCAATCATGGAAGACCCTTCCAAGCTCCTCATAGGGCATCGGGAACAAGCTTGAGAGGCGACCATCCTTACCGAAGATGATCCACCGGAAAGAACCGATCCAAGCTTCAGCTTCACCTAGTGAAGCAACCGACGCTCCAACCTTGCTAGGAATGGAGATTGGGAATGTAAGAATTTTCCACTATCTTTTTCTCTCTAAAACTAATGCTTAAGAGAACATGCAAGAAGGAGGAGGAGGATGAAAGAGTAGCCATCACAAAAAATGAGTAAGTGTTGGTTGAATGAGAGAATGGCTTCATCCACACACTAATACCTTACCCTCCATCTCATATTTGATTTTTCTAAAAAGAAAATCAATAAATGAGGTGTCCTTCTAGAAGCACTTCCATATAAATACGGAATACTTCCCGGTATACATATCGAAATATATATACGTGTATCCGTATAAAATACAAATAGTCAAGAGAGAGAAAATGAATAGTGAACAATAATACTACAATATATATAATAAATTATTAAATCAAAACTTGATTAAATAATCCGACTTAATCTTAAGCCGGCTTGTATTATCAACCGTCTAATTAAAGTCCATGTAGCTTGTACACATATTTAATTGGACCCCTATATGTACCAACATATATCATCTACATCATATCGTCTGAACCAGAAATACCCTCTGTGTGGGAATTTAAAGACTCGACAATACGCTGGCAGTAAATTACTGGATAAATCCATAACCAGAAGCACATCAGCGGTACTAACTGTAAGTAACGACTACCCAGGTATATGCCGAAGGGAGGCCGACAATCAAGTCCGTCTGTACCCTACTGAGCCTGAATGTGACAATCTCCTCTTCATCTAAGAGTATCACATAGCGGGTCTAGGGTTGGATAACATCATACCCCTGATAACCTGATAAGTCGTGTCGGAATCAAGTTCATCACTAATCGAGAAACTACTGAACTCCTATCAGTAAATCTCATCCACCGTGACCACGGATTTAGGGTGATGGACAACCAAACACAGCGCAATATCGACTCCTAATACCAGGAGAGAAGAATCCATAACAATTGCTCGCTACCTCCATGTGTCTCGGGACTGTACCCAACTAAAACATATTTGCACGACTCTTTTGAGCCGTGGTAGCGTGGTAATCTAAGTATAGTAGAAACTCACACGAGAAAAAGGACGATCTCATGTAAAAAGACTAACATGTACTGATGCTACTAGAGAACTTCTATCTGACAATAGATATAATATCAACTAGAAGTTCTCGGCGAGTCCGTCTCGTATACTCATTACCAGTGAGCACCTGTATACTATCTTAGATGACCACAACAACAATGGCTTATGAGACCGACCACCGCCTCTCGTCCCTCGTTGGGGTCTAGAAACATATACACCAGTCTACTCCGGAATATCGATGCTCAGTCTCGATACTCTCATGACTAAGAACATTTAAGGATGTGCTTATAGACTATCCAGCTCTCACGTATATGATCACCATCAAAATGCCGGTAGTCAAGCAATAATCCTATGGGCTTCATCATTATGTATTAGCGACACGTAATAACAAGTAAAACATATACACATTAATGATAAAGACAAACTAGACAGCATGCTATCATTTCGAGTAAGATTGTTCTTCCTGTATAGGTCCTCCCTCAATTATCATAATCGCCTAGCTGTAATTACAATAATTTCTTTGAAGGCACTATATCCAACAGTCTCCCACTTGCACTTAAGGCTAAATTTTTGCGGTATCGCATACCCACATCCTGTGTGCTACCAGATACCCAATTTCTCTACTAATCGGTTTCACAAACCGTGTTTGTGAAACACACGTGTTTGAGAAATAGCTTCAATGAGTGGATCCGCACCAATGTTCCTTCTTCCTCTCTTTCTATGTCTCAACTTCGTGGAGATCAACAATCTCCCGAACTAAGCGATATCCCGCCTTAAGAATTTGTTTGAATACTTGATGGCACCAAGTTCATAAATGAACAATTTTATCCAACAAATTTCTTGGAATGTATCCTCCGTTGAGTCATAACCAGCATCTTGCACCATATCTATCTCGGAATCCCTATTGGAACCCTGTCTAATATACTGCTCCTCAAAAAAGGGTAAACTCTAAACTCTGACAGCATCTCTATCATCCAGGTCATCTTGGAAGCCTGAACCGATAATCGCCTCCTTGAAGAGGCTGCCGTTACCATATACGAAGAACATCCTCTTATGTTCTTAACTGCTTCCCTTTGTTTCTCCAGGATGGGATTAATATCTGCTTACTACATCAAGTGTATAAGCAACATCTGGTTTGGTAAAAGACATTGCATGATTAACTCAATTGCCTAAGCAAATGATATGGCATTATGTCAGTCTCTCTCCTCATCAATCTAGAAGACATCTCTTTAGAGAGGGTGACTCAATTACATGCGGGTACACTACCACGTCTAGAGTCGTCTATTCTAAAACACTTTTAGAATGGTGTCTAAGTACCCAGATTGGGACACTTCCCAAATCTAGATCTAAAACCATAGATCTAGTCACCAAAATTCATAATATCTTATCCAGGTCCTATATGGAGAAACACCTGTGATAACCAAAATTTGACCGATTGCAGTATAGGAACATCACTTTGTATCAGGAGTATGTCATCGAAATCTCAGGACATAACTCCCTACATCCTTCTTACTAGGTTCATATGTTTTTTGATAAAATCAATCATCTTGACTGCTACATCAAAACAGATGGTCCGTCTCCGCTATATATACTTTAGTCTACGAATAGACATAAGCAATTTGCATACCTTCCGCTGCTCCCACTGACTAGGATAACCCCCTAGCAGAGTCATATATATGTGCACTTCTAAATTCTTATTTAGAAAGACGTTATAGGCATCCACTTTCCTTCCAGATATCATAGTCTTGAATAGCAGCAATATCAAGTCATGTCCGTATGGATTTCAGTGTAGATACTGAAATAAAAGTCTCATCACAATCCACAACGAGATTTTGATGAAAATCTTTACAACAAGTTGCTCTTATTAGGTTAATACCTTCCTACCTACACAGATCTCAAAAGATCTTGTAACAACTCTAAACTTTCTATACAAAATTTTTGTCAAGTACAGAAAGGAGTATCTTAGCCTAAGCACAATTTAAAAGTAATTCTTGTTTAAAGAACAGCAAGAAAGCGATTGTAGCTCATTGGTAAAGTCTTGCACTGCTGTGACATAGCCCCTGTGATCGAATCTCATCAGCCATATATTATTTTTAATGATTTTTCTTGTAAAACTTTTTGGAAACCCAAAAGTTTACACATTCAATACACGTAAAAATAAAAAGTCACTAAAATCAAACATGTGGAAATTGATATATGAGCAGACACCAACACGTGGCACAAATCCTATACCCCAACTCATATCCATGACCGACGAGATCGCCCTTTGGGCCGGCACCGCCCCCCCGGTTGCTAATACCCCCAAACTCTACACACTGCAACCTTTGGCCTACCCCACTACCCCCATATTGTTTGAATTCTCTGTAAATTAGTAGAGAGTGTTAATTCATCTCTTTAATCCAAGTTTTAATAAAATTTTAATTCTCTATTCATTCCCAAAACCCTAATTATATCCTATAAATACCACCCTACACCCCATCTCTCTCTCTATTCTGAAATCCATTGTCAAAACTCTCAAAGTTTTCCAAGTCCAAAAAGTTGTACAAGTGGAGTTAGCCTGCCATGCCCCGCTTCCCAATGTAAGGGCAGAGGACACGACGAGATCGCTACGTATTTTCTTTGAAGTAAACACGCTAAGCGTATCTAAGCAATATAAGTAAAATGCACAAGAGACAAAGATAATAGATGTAATTGAACAGTAACTTTATTTATTAACATTCTTTTTACAATACATCTGAAAAGTAAATACATGGAATGGAAAGCAATGCCTGGACAGTGGCATAACAGAAATGGAAAAAACAGAATGTAAATGTGTACAAGAAATCTAAAGGTCTGGGTCGAAAACTAGTTGGTCCAAATCCTCACTGGTGGGATCGATCTCCAGTAAGTCCAAATCACCTGACAACATTCCAAGAAAGAAAGAAACGGAATGTCTTCAGCGAACAATCGCTCGGTAAGTCCCAAAGAATGAGAGAAGTAGAATAGACAGAGAGAGTATAGTTTTATAATGTTTTATTATAAAGTTAGCGCATTTGTTTGTAACTTGGTACAGAAGATACCGGTGTATACGAGAGGAGTCACACTTACACCGGAGACTTTGGTAACCCGTAGTACAAGGATCCATCGATAATACCACAGAACAACGGCATGGATGTAATTACGTCTTAAATGACCACCTCGTGCTACATTTAATATATTCCGAACCAATCTACCCCTTTATAACCCCGTAGTGTTTATTATATGGAATGTATTGATTGTACGGAATGTATTGTGTTGTATTGTGTTGTATTGTAAATTGTATAGAGGGGTGACTTGCCGAATCTATGATATCAGTAAATGGATATAACTGGAGAATCATGTAGATGGATGTATATCCATGGTTCGGTTCACTCAATATAGATTGAATAGATTGGACAGATTGAATATATATATTCATATTGAATTCATGTTGTATTGTAGTTTGATATTTGAATCATATTCAAGTCATATTGATTATATTGAGACTCAGTCTAAGTCAGACAATTAGAAAAGAAATTGAATACTGAGTTAGGTTTTAGTGTTATCGGTAACTGCTGCAAATGGACGACAGGATTTGTGTCTTTTTCAAAAACAATTACCGTGTTGATAATACCGTTTGTTAAGTTGTCTACCTTAAATAGGCAAGCATCCATATCTCCGGCTCCATGAGGCTCAAGAGACTGGTCCCGCTTAAACTTATGTTTACTAGGGTCCTTATTGTAATTTAATATAACTTGAGGAGGTTTCATGTAAAATAATTTTGTATAATTTTTAAAATACACCTCAAGTATTTTATTATCGTCTTTAGAGTTTTCATAGATGTATATTTGATCAATGTGACATTTCTAGTGAATAAAACCTAATTTCATAATATATGGTATTTATTTGTAATATTGGAATTGTATGGTATTTTCTTGTAAATGAAATGTTTTTCTTGAATTTTGGAAATATGGAATTTTATAAATATTAAAAACAGATATTTTGATATTAATTACATATATATTTATTTATTAAAAATATAAGTTTTATCTATAATAGAAATCACATTTTCTAAAGAAAATTGTATTTTAAATCTTTCGAGATCGTATGCTTCTTGCGGAGGTCAGCATCTCACTCTACTAAGCCCGAGAATGTGCGATAATCCGTACCATCCTGAACGGGTTCTCCAAAATGGGTTGTAGATACGCATTTGCAAAGATTTGTTAAAATACATCTCTTATAGAAAAAGGTTTTTATAAGTCGGAGGTAGTTATGTGTAAAATCGTATTTTTCCCAAATCTATGTTCTCCAAATTTCATCATGCTATGTTACATATGAGTGTTGTGAGGAGGTAGCTCATTACCTCGTGAGTTTTCTAAAACTATCATGGTTTAAAGGTATAAACATGTCGATATGAAACATAAAGGTATTTTAATGTAAAATTGAAATAAAACTGGCTATGGTTATCATTTTAATGTCAAACTTATTCTATTGTCTTAGTTAACGAGTATTAAACAATATATCAAAAGTTGTAGGTTTGTTATTAAGAAAATGTTGTATTTATTAAAGAAAAGAGAATCGGAAGCCGGATAACTCCGCTTCCGACACGTTTTAAGAATTAAGAATTTGAGAATAGCAAAAGAGAGAGAGAAAAGGGGGACTTACTGGATTAGGGTCAAGAGAGGAAGATTGGGGAAACACCGTGCGTCGTTTCGTCCCCGGAAACTTCTTGGATTGCCGTCGGAAGTTCGTCGGAGTTTCGCCCTTTGCTAACTCCACTTGCACACAAAAAGTCTTGGAAATTTTCTTAAGAGTTTGGGCAGGGATTTGAAAGTGAGGAGGGGTGATTGTTGGTGTGGTATTTATTGGAAAAATTAGGATTTAGGGTAATGAAACGGTGTATTAAAATTTTATATTAAAATGGATTAAATGTGTGTTTTAATTTTCTCTGTAAATATGCAGAGAAATTAAATAATACAGAGGTTATGGGGGGAGCTCAAGAGTCGTAGAGGTTTAAAGAAATTAGGGTTTTGGCTCACTGGAAATGGCAGCGCCGGGTCGATTCATCCCCTCGCCGGCCCGAGTCGGCCGAGTCGGGGCTCGCCTCATCGCCACGTGTCTCTGATGCTTGGACTTGACTCGTGGACCCGTTTGTTTAAGTTGTGACTCTTGGTTTTACGGGTTGTGCACGTGTAGATTTTTGGGCTTCTAAAAAGATTAAAAGAAATCAAATTAAAAAGAATATGTGGTTGATGGGATTTGAACTCTGGTACGTTGTAACAGCAGTGCAAAGTCTTACCAATGAGCTACAAGCTCTTTCTTGCTGTTCAAAAACAAAAAAAACTTATAACTTATGCTCAGGCTCAAGTACCTTTTTCTGTATTTTTTTTGAAAAAAATTGTACAGAAAGTTTAGGATTGTTACATTCTACCCTCCTTAAAAAATTTCGTCCTCGAAATTTGTAAAAGTAAAGTGTAACGGATTTAAGGACTATTGGAAGTGTATGAAAAATATGTGAAGGAATGAAAGAATGCGAAAAGTTTGAAAAGAGTTGAGGAAATTACCGGGTTTACCTTGGTCTACGGCCTCTGTTTCTTCGGCCGCTAAAAGGAAAGCCTAACGTCGTGGTACATTCCTTCTAACTGGAGGCACATTCCTCTGTCCTTGGGGCACGTTTCTCTGCCCTCAAGGCATGTTCCTCCGAGCCTGATGGAATTGGCGAGTAGCCTGTGCAGGTGGTGGAGCTGGGAGTGCAAGGCGAGGTGCAGGAGCCCGGATAGCTGGCCGCTGCGGGTAGTTGGTAGGTGTGTGATCTGGGTTGGGTCTATAAGGACAGTTTCTAATTCCGTGATTGGATGCGCCACAAACCAAGCATAGGCCTTTTTCGCGCCTACAGTCCTTCCACAAGTGTCCTTCCCTCTTGCAGTAGAAGCACAAATCTGGACTCGACTGGTTATTGGTTTCTTCCGGTCTTCTGGGTTCAACAGTTGGCCTTGAAGAGGCTCCTCCTGCCATCTGGTTGGCAGGGCGGTTCACTCCGGCAGATTGAGATCCGCCCTTCTTCTTTACCACTGCCTCATATCTTCGGGCAGCTTTCAAAGCCATCATGGGTTGGGAAATCCCCTGTAGCTAATGCAGCTTGGATTTCCGGGTCTAACCCTTGCTGAAATCGACGGGCTCTGATCTCATCCGTCGGTATCCGGTGTGCCGTAAATCTTTTAAAGTATTGTGTTAGCTATGTAGTAAGTGATTTGCTGAAAAATCGAATTATTGAGACATATCTTACCGACTGAGCATGGTGAACTCAACATCGTATTCATCCACTGATTTGTTCAACATCAAACCCTGTTGTAAGTGAATGAACTGTTGTTCCATGTTGAACCTGGCAGTCTCCGGGAAGTACTTTGCGTCGAACATGTCGCGGAAAGTCTTCCATTTGATGGGTTGATCAAGACGGCTTTCTTCTGCCTTCGACCAAACCCGTGCATTGTCCTTGAGCTGCAATTTCGCAACTCGGACCCAAGCTATCTTTGGCACTTATGTCGCTGCCAGATCATCTTCGATGCTTTGAGCCCATTCCTCTGCTTCCAGATGGCTCTCTTTTCCTGAGAATTGCTTGGGGTGTAAGGCCCTGAATTGCTTCACTCCAGGTGCTTTTGCCTCTGGACGGTTCATTAGAATAGCAGTCTGCTGCTGCTGTCCTTCTAGGAGACTGCAAATCGCCTCAAGCAGAACCGTCTGCTCATTGATCGGAGCAACGACGGCAGGTGTGAGTGGTATTGGTGGGGGAGTGTTGTTGACATTCGTGCAGGTGTTGTTTGGGGAATCCATAACCTTGAAAGAAAATTTTGGTTAGGATAGATTCAAAGAATATAAAATGATAAGATTCAAGAAGTATGAATTGTAAAGAGTGTCGCGCCCCGCTTCCCAGAGTGCGCAAAGATCGGCACGTGACAGAGCCAACCATGCTACCTGTGGTTAGGAAACATCCCTCCACAGTCACATTACGGCTGTCTATAAGATATCAAGAACAGTAAAATAAAATAAACTATCTAGTACATGTCCATATGCCAGAATAAATTAGTCAAGAAATAATATGCGGAAGCAATAAAATCTAAATAACAATAACATCTGGAAATGTACGTCCCAAATACGGGCTCACATCAGGAAATGAAAGTGCTGAAAGAAAACTTAAACTAAACTAAACTCCAACCTGCTCCTCACTGGTCGGCCTGTCCGCTGAAGTAGTCCTGGTCGGCCTGTGAAAGAGATAAAGGATCTGGGCCATGCAAAACCCAGACGTCAGTGCGTCATAATACCAAACAATAAAATGTAACCAGGATGTAACGATGTAGGCAGGCATGGATATAAACGATAATATGACTATAACAAGCAAACATAGATATGAAACAGTGAGGTGTATATGGGTAAGTGAAGTGCGGTGAGTAATCTTAACTTTGCTACTGGATTGTCTATTCTAAGTTATTCGAAATCAATTGATATACTCCTAACATAACTTAAAGAATATGTCCCGTTACCCCCCGGGACCACGGATCAAGATATGTGAACTAAGAATGGTTCTGTCCCGTTACCCCCCGGGACCACGGATCAAGAAGAATCACGAATGATTCAATCCCGTTACCCCCGGGACCACGGATCAAGTAATATCATTTTAAGTTACAGTCGGTTACACCTTTGATTTCCCCATACCCCCAAGGTTATGTGTTCAAGTCGGGTATTGATAATCTGGAGCTAATGCCGACACAAGATCAAGCAGGTACCGGTTTGTCTATGTAGACAACAAGATACGTCCGTCAGGACGACAAGTCAGGATTGTCGGCATTAGGAATAGGATCAGGTATCAAGTCAAGCAGTGGTATATCAAGTCATGTTAGGTAGTGCACATGTATCAAATGGATGCCCAGACGTAAAATGTAGCAAGTATCGAATCGCGGTAAAAGCACGGATGCACGGATAGTAATTAGTGATAACATATAATATTAGTCCATGAGTCGTATAATGCATACTAGCAAGTATGGTATATGAATCTAGATGTAACATGAAGCAATCAGGTTCCGGCATGCAACTAAATAAGTAATATACAGTACCGATATGAACGGGTATCGCAAAATAGTAAAACGGTAACATGGGATGCATAACTAAACAATATGTAGTAGTATTATTAATATGGGTGCAAATATAATAACATAGCATGTAGCAAGATAAACTTGCATGCAACTAGATATGTAATAAATGATACGGATACGAACTGCTATCCGAAAACAGTAAAACAGTAACATGGATGTACAATACAGTAAACATGTGATATTTTTATTCATTTGGATGCAAAATATATATCATAGAATGTAGCAAGATAAACTTGCCTGATCGGATCTCAATACGGAGTGTGTACAGCACGTCCGACATCGGTAAATGTCGCGATACACACGCGGGCGTACAGAACTAGACCAGGAAAAGCAAGAACACAACCATGCTGGCTGGGGACGTCCACTGGATCGTCCGGATCGTCGGCGACGGTCATGGCTCCGGCGATGACCGGAAACCAAGAAACCAAGAAAGCAAGAGGAGCAAGAAGAAGAAGAAGAAGAAGAAGAAGAAGAAGAAAAAGATTGTTCTCTGGGGTTTCGTGCTCTGGGATTATAGGAGGTGGAGAGATGGTGTCGGGGTCTCTGGCGGTGAGGGAACAACGACGACGACGACAAGGTGCGTGGGTTTTGGTTTCTTGGGTTGGGTTGCAGCGAGGATGGGTTGGGTTGCAGGGGAGAAGGTATGCTGGGTTGGAGAGAGGGGAGAGGAGAGGAAGAAGAGGTGTGGAAGTGGTCGGAGCAACGTCGGCGACGGCAAGGCGATGGCGGCGACGGGTGCAGCGAGGATGGGTGCGTGGGTTCACCGCGGGGAGATGAGTTGCAGCGGGGAGGAGAGAAGGAGGTAAGGTGAGGAGAATGAGAGGAGGCGACGAGGTCGAGGGTGGAGGCGAGGTAATGGAGATGGCGACGGCGATGAGGGCGTGGGCTCTCGCGTAGGTTAGGGTTTTCTCATGGTCGCGGGATGAGGAAGAAGGAGAGAGGGAGATAAGGACGTGGGGAAAAGTATGGGTATAAAAAAAGAAATATAAATATAATATATATAAAAGGTAGAGAGAGAGAGGGATCTGTGATTAGGGAATATAATTTTAGTTTTTAAAATATATATAAAACGTATATATATATATATAATATTAAACAGTTAAAATACGATTAGAATATAATATTTGTTAGATTTGTGATTTGCAAAATTTCTCCAAAATATGTCCCGGTCAGGTCTAAAATTATGGTTTGAAAATACAGATAATATATGAGTTAATCAAAAACAAAATACGATATCCGAGTAATGAAAATGTATACCCCCAAGAATGGATACACGCGGCATGCACGTAACGATCCAAACGAGTCCATTACATTGATCAGGACGAGAACACGATGTATGGATGCCATGACAGGGTTAGGGGTATGATGCAGGCCATACTAGATATTTTTAAAATATTTTAATTGACTTTATAATTGTATTATTAAGAAAATGCAGATGCTAGATATAATGCAAGTATACAGGACATACAGCATGAAAGTGCACGGGTCCTTATAACTAGCCCGGATAAATCATAAATAGGAATCAAGACTGGTTTCCAGCATGTGGGTCAGGGTGGATGCAAATACAGTTACCATTTATACTATTCGCATCCAAAACACAATAAATCAAGAAATAGCCATAAATAAAGAAATACCCAAAAGAACTGGTATAAATGAACTAGGGTGTTACATTATACCCAACTACAAAAAGAATTTCGTCCTAGAAATTCCTGGAACAAGAAAAGATAAACAAACATGAATCTACGAGAAGAAGTGTGGAAACTTCTGTCGAATCTCATCTTCTCGTTCCCAAGCCGATTTTCCGTGCGAGGGAAGAAACAAGTACGAGAGGGATAACCTTGTTCTTGAGGACCTTTTATCTTCGATCAACAATCGACATCGGTCGTTCTTCATAGGTCAAATCCTCCCTTACAGTCAGCTCCGAATGATCTAGCACGTGTGTTTCATCTAGAACATACTTACGGAATTGAGATACATGAAACATGTTATGAACACTCGCCAAAGATGGTGGTAAAGCCAATCGATATGCCACTTCTCCAACACGCTCAATAATCTCGAAAGGCCCCACGAATCGAGGACTAAGCTTGCCTCGACTCCCAAAATGAATCACTCCTCTAGTCGGTGATATCTTCAGGAATACAAGATCACCAACAGCGAACTCTAGAGGTCTTCTCGATGTATCTGCCCAACTCTTCTGCCGATTCTGTGCTGCCTTCATATGATTTCGGATAGTATTAACCTTCTCTATTGTTTGCACGATCAAATCCGGTCCCAACAATCTTCGCGCTCCAATATCGTCCCAACAGACGGGTGAGCGACACTTGAGACCATACAATGCTTCGAATGGAGCCTTCTGAATAGTCTCCTGAAAGCTGTTATTGTAAGAAAACTCCACCAAGTGTAGATGATCCTCTCACGAACCCTTGAAGTCTAACATGCAAGCCCTCAACATATGTTCAAGAGTTTGGATCGTTCTCTCCGACTGGCCATCTGTCTGGGGATGATAAGCAGTGCAACTTTCTTGTAAACTCCTCCAGAAGTGCGATAAGAATCGGGTATCACGATCGGAAACGATGCTTATAGGTACACCATGCAATCTCATAATCTTCTGCATGTACCGCTCTGCTAATGATTCTATTGATTGACCAACTCGAAAAGGTATGAAATGAGCTACCTTGGTCAATCGATCAACGATCACCCAAACTGCATTGTTGCCCTTTGGACTCCGCGGTAAAGCTGTCACGAAATCCATGAATATATGTTCCCACTTCCATTGAGGAATCGAAAGTGGTTGCAATAAACCAGCTACCCTTTGATGTTCAGCCATAACTTGCTGACACACCAAGCACTTCGCTACAAAACGGGCAATCTCCCTTTTCATGCCTTCCCAGCAGAAATGCTGTCGTAGATCACGGTACATCTTCGTGCCTCCTGAATGTACGGAATATGCGGAACTGTGTGCCTCCTTCATAACTTCTTCGCGAATATCTCCCTTCGGCACACAAAAACGACTACCATATCGCAACGAACCATCTTCATGAATCAACAAGTCCGTTCGAAGTCCCGCTTCAACCTGTCCTCGAAACTTCTGCAACCTTGGATCTTGTGATTGCGTCGGTTTAATACTCTCGATCAACAACGACTGTACTTGCAGCTTCATCAACTGTTCTGAAGAATGCGGTAACACGATCTCCAACTCGAATCTCCAAAAATCTTCGATAAGCTCATTCTGTGCAGTCAACATCCGAATTGCTGGCAACCGACTAAGCGCATCGGGTACTACATTAACTTTCCCGGGATGGTACTTGAGATCAAGATCATAGTCATCCATCAGCTCCAACCATCTACGCTGCCTCATATTAAGCTCTTTCTGCGTGAACACATACTTTAGACTTTTGTGATCGGTGAATACTTCGACCCTTTCGCCTAATAAGTAGTGTCTCCAAATCTTCTGTAACACCCTAGTTCATTTATACCAGTTTTATTTTGAGCATTTCTTTATATATGGTATTTTCTTGATTTACCGTGTTTTGGGTGCGAATAGTGTATTTGACATCTGTATTTGCATCCGACCCTACCCACATGCTTGAAACCAGTCTTGATTCATGTTTGTGATTTATCCTGGCTTGTTATGTAGATCCGTGCACTTCATATTATACATACTGCATACTGGCATTATATCTGGCATCTGCATATTTTAATATAACATTTAAAGTCAAATAAAATATTTTAAAATATCTAGTACGACCTGCATGATACCCCTAACCCTGTGGTAGCATCCGTACATCATGTTCTCGTTCCGTTTGGTGAAACGGACTCGTTTGGATAGCTACGTGCACGCTACGTGCATCCATTCTTGGGGGTATGCATTTTTGTTACCCGGATATCCAAATTTAGTTTTGGTCGACATGTATATTTTTCATATTTTAAAACTGGAATTTTAGACCCGACCTGGGCATATTTTGGAGTAAGTTTGTATTTACCAGAATATCAAATTTTATTAAATGTTTTTAACAATTTAAAATTCATATAACGAAAAAGATTTTTAAATTAAAATCCTAACAACTTTTTTTAACAGCACTAAATTTCTTTCTCTTTCTTTCTCTCTCTCTCTCTCTCGCTCACTCTCAATCTCTCTCAATCCCTCTCACTCTCAATCTCTCTCAATCTCTCTCACTCTCCCTTTCTCTCTCCTCTCGAACGCCCTCTCTCTCCTCTCGCACTTACTGTGCGCTTCTCGATTCCCATCACCGCCCGCTCCCTTACACTCACCTCCCTTCTTCACACTCTTCTTTTCTCCTTCTTTTCTATTTAAACCATGCACTGCCTCCACGAGAACCCACCATAGCTCTCGAAACCCTAACCCTAGCTCCTCCCGTGCCTCACTGCCCTCGACCACACCTCTACCTTCATCTCCCTCTACCTCTCTCCTCTCTCCTTCCTTTTTCACTCCTCTCCTTTCCTCACCCGAGAACCCTGAACACCCAAACCCCGAGAACCTAAGAAACTCAAACCCTAGCTCCTCAGCTCCACCCTCCACCGCCGACGACCCTCATCTCATCATCACGTTCACCACCTCTTCTTCTCCTCCTTCTTTTCTTTTCTTCTTCTGTCTTGAACCCAAACCGAGCCCAACCTACACACCCAAACCCTAGCACCCTCACTGCCAATCCCAAACTCCATCTCCCGCACCTCACTGCCGGTGAACCCGACACCATCACCTCGTCTCCCTTGACCCCAGTACACCCAACTCCAGTAAGCATCCCCTCTCTTCTTCTTCCTCTTCTTCTTTTTCTTTTCCTTGTTTCTTGATTCTTGATTTTACAGCCGTTGCCGGAGTCGTGTCACCTCTGCCGATCCAGGCGATCCAGTGAACATCCCTTGCTTGCGTGATTACCCTTTAGCCTTGCCCGGACTCGTCCTGCGTGCCGTGTGTGCGTTGCGACGATTTACCGACGTCGGACGTGCCGTAGGCATCCGTCGTGTGATCCAATCGAGGCAAGTTGATCTTGCTACATGCTATGAATTATGTTACATCCATATTAATAATAATATTACATGTTTAGTGCATTGTGCATCCCATGTTACCATTTTACTGTTTTACGACGTTCGTTTGCATCCGTACAATTTATTACATATCTAGTTGCAGGCAAGTTTATCTTGCTACATGCTATAATACTTATCTTGCATCCATATGAATAAAATATTACATGTTGATTGAATTATACATCCATATTAAAGTTTTACCGTTTTCGGATACCCGTATACATCCATATCATTTAAAAATATATATAGCCGCGTCTATAGATCATATTAATTCATGTTATTGTTATATTGACACCCCTTGCGTGATAATGTGCATCCTACATAGTCCTAGAGCCGTAGTTGTAACCCCTGCTAGATAATTGTGCATCTTGTAACCCCTGATAGTTAATTGAGCATCCATGTCTTATTATACCCATACCATTTATTCTTTATATCTAGTTGCATGCCATGTTGTATTAATCCATATTATTGTTTTATTAGCATCCCATAGTTGATAATGTGCACCTTACATAGTCATGATGTAACCCATGATAAATATTTGTGCATCCATGCTTTTAGCGTGCATCCGTACTTGCTATAGTTTTATTATGAACATCCACTTGATACATGTGCACTACCTGTCATGACCTGATATACCACTACTTGACTTGATACCTGATCCTGTTACTAATGCCGACAATCCTGACCTGTTGTCCCGACGGACATATCCTATTGTCTGTATAGACAAAGCTGTATCTGTTTGATCCTGTGTTGGCATTAGCTCCAGATTATCAATACCTGACTGGAACACATAACCTTAAGGGTATGGAGAAATCAAAAGTGTAAACTAAAATGTAGCTTACAAGGATATTACTTGATCCGTGGTCTCAGGGGATAACGAGACAGAATCATTCGTGATTCTTACTTGATCCGTGGTCCTGGGGGATAACGGGACAGAGTCATTCATGACTCCCACTACCTGATCCATGGTCCCGGAGGATAACGGGACATATTCTTTGAGTTACATGGAGAATTACATTAATTGATTTCAAACAAACTTTAGAATAGATAACCCAGTAGCACAGTTTAGATTAATCACTGCACGTCACATATACTGATACACTTCACTGTTATACATCCCTGCTGACTTGTTACTATTTATAATTCATGTCTGCATATCTCGTTACATACTGGTTGATTATTATTATTGCTATTATGACGCACTGACGTCTGGGTTTTGCATGGCCCAGATCCTCTACCTTTGTCGCATGCCGATCAGGAGTATTTTGACCAACAAGCCGAGCAGTGAAGATCATGTTAGTAGTTAATTAGTTTAGTTTTATTTCGTACTCTCATTCCTAATGTGAGCCCGTATTTTGGGAGTACTTTCCAGATTGTTATTGTTACTTGAATTTATTGTTTCCGCATATTATTTCTTGACTCGTTTATTTTGGCATATGGACATGTACTAGATAGTTTATTTTACTTTACTGATCTTAATATCTTATAGACAGCCATAATGTGACTATGGAGGGATATTTCCTAGCCACAGGTAAAATGGTTGGCTCTGTCACGTGCCGATCTTAGCGCACTCTGGGAAGCGGGGAGTGACATCTTCAAAACCAAAATCACAGCTGCTGGCTCCAAATCATAAGTTGGGTAATTCTTCTCATGGTCTTCAACTGTCTCGATGCATAGGCTATAACTTTCCCATGCTGCATCGAAACACATCCCAAATCTTTCCCAGATGCGTCGTTGTGAATCACCAATCCTCTGGAACCGTCTAGTACGGTCAAAATAGGAGCGGTTATCAACATTTTCTTCAACGCCTCTAAACCTGACGCACAACTATCCGTCCATTCAAATGGTACCTCCTTCCGTGTAAACTTGGACAAAGGCTCAGCCAATCGAGCAAAATTCTCCACGAATCTTCTGTAGTATCCTGCAAGTCCCAGGAAACTTCTGACCTCTGCTACATTCTTCGGAATCGGCTAATCTTGAACTGCTGCAATCTTCTCAGGGTCAACGGCGATTCCATCTCCGGATACGACATGCCCCAAAACCTTCACTTCTTCAAGCCAAAATTTGCACTTGCCTATCTTTGCATACAATCTTTCATGCCTCAATGTCTGCAGTGCGATCCTCAAGTGTTCTGCATGCTCTTCTAGGCTCCTCGAGTAGACTAAAATATCATCGATGAACACCACTATAAACTGGTCCAAGAACGGTGAAAAGATTCGGTTCATCAAGTCCATAAATATCGCCGGTGCATTCGTGACTCCGAAAGGCATCACTAAATACTCGTAATGTCCATATCTAGTTCGGAATGCAGTCTTGCATCACTAAATACTCGATGATATCCTCTAACTAACGGCTGTGGGATAGACCATCTCCCCAACTGGGATGAGAAGCGTACATACTAGTCTACTCCAAAGTATCGATGCCCTGTCTCGATAATCCTACGACTAGGGACCTGAAAAAGGATGTGCTTGTAGACTATCCAGCCTCCACTAGTGTGACTGCCATCACAACGCTGGTAGTCAAGCAAGATCCTAAGAGCTCTATCAAAACGTATACTCACATATTAAGATAGATAAAACCAAGTAGCATACTACCATGTTTAGCAAGACTGTTATATAACTGTGAATATTCCAAGCTTCCATTAAGTAATATACAAGCCAGTATGATACAATAATGGCCCCTAGGGCATATACACTAACAATCTCCCACTTACACTAGGGCCATGTACTGGTATATCGAAGACCGATGATCTCGAGTAGCCTCTCGAACTGAATCTGAGGTAGGGCCTTCGTAAATGGATCAGCAATGTTCTCTTCAGTAGCAACTCTCCTGACCTCGATCTCCCGACGATCAATGATCTCCCTGATCAGGTGATATCGCCTTAAGATGTGTCTGGACTTCTGATAGGACCTTGGTTCCTTTGCTAAAGCTATAGCTCCGTTGTTGTCGCAATACAGAGGTATTGGATCAACAGTGGTAGGAACCACCTGAAGTTCTGTTAGGAACTTCTTCATCTAGACCGCTTCTTTTGCGGCATCGCAAGCAGCAATATACTCCGCTTCCATCGTCGAGTCAGCAACGGCGTCCTGCTTGGAACTCTTCCAGCACACCGCCCCTCTATTGAGGGTAAAGACATAACCCGACATGGACTCGGAATCGTCCTTATCACTCTGGAAGCCGGAATCAGCAAAGGCCTCTAACTTGAGGTCTTTTCCGCCGTAAACCAAGAACATCTCCTTAGTCCTTCTCAGGTACTTGAGAATGTTCTTTACTGCTATCCAGTGATTCTCCCCTGGGTCTGACTGATACCGGCTTACCACGCTCAGTGCGTAAGCTACATCTGGTCTGGTGCACAACATCGCATACATTATAGAGCCTACCGCAGAAGCGTACGGTATAATGGACATACGTTCCCTTTCCAAATCAGTCTTGGGAGACATCTCTTTGGAGAGGGTGATTCTGTGACAAGCCGGTAGATTACCGCGCTTAGAATCTTCCATACTGAATCTTTTCAGTATAGTGTTGATATATCTGGACTGCGAAAGTCCCAACATCCTCTTGGATCTATCACGATAGATCCGGATCCCCAGAATGTAAGAGGCATCACCCAGGTCTTTCATGGAGAACCTGTGTGATAAGAATCTTTTGACAGATTGTAGCATAGGAATGTCATTTCCTATCAATAGAATGTCATCCACGTACAAGACGAGAAATACGACACTTCTGGATACAACTTTACTATATATACATGGTTCATCTGGATTTTTGATAAAATCATATTCTTTGACTGTTTCATCAAAACAGATGTTCCAACTCCGCGATGCTTGCTTTAGTCCATAAATGGACTTAAGCAACTTGCATACTTTACCGCTGCTCCCACTCTGATTGAAACCCTCTGGCTGATCCATATAGACGCACTCTTCTAAATTACCATTCAGAAAAGCCGTCTTTACGTCCATCTGCCAGATTTCATAATCATGGAAGGCAGCAATAGCAAGAAGGACCCGAATGGATTTGAGCATAGCCACTGGAGAAAAAGTTTCGTCATAGTCCAAACCAGGTCTTTGACGAAAACCCTTTGCAATAAGTCTAGCCTTATAGGTTTCCACCTGTCCATCTACACCAATCTTTTTCTTGAAGATCCATTTGCATCTTATGGGTTTTACCCCATCTGGAGCAAAGTCCAAAGTCCATACTTTGTTGGTGTACATGGACTCCATTTCGGTCCGCATTGCATCTAGCCATCGTACCGAGTCGCCACTCTGGATGGCCTGCTGGAAGCTAGTAGTTCATCATCATCGATGATGCAATCCTCTCTATCCCCATCTATGAGAAAACCATAGTATCTGTCAGGCGGATGAGACGGCCTACTACTCCTACGGAGGGGTGCAGGAATGTCCTGTCTTCTTGAACTACTGGTTCTACCAAACTTTCAGTAGTAGTTTGTGGTTCTGGAATTTCTTCTAGTTCTATTTCGCTCCCACTTGTATCCTTTTCTAAAACCTGCTGTTCTAGAAAATGGGCATTACGAGAAACAAAAACCTTTTGTTCCTCTGCGAAATAGAATAGATACCCCTTGGAGTTCTTTGGATATCCCACACACTTACACTGTACTGATCGTGCCTCGAGTTTGTCCACATGTTGCTTTTTAACAAAAGCTGGACATCCTCATATCCTCAGATACTGAAGATAGGGTTTCTTTCTACTCCACATCTGATATGGGATGGTAGGCACAGTCTTGGTAGGAACCCTGTTCAGAAGATATGCCGCTGATTCTAGCGCATAACCCCAGAAAGATCGCGGTAACTCAGCATTACTCATCATGGAACGTACCATATCCAATAGGGTTCGATTCCGTCTCTCCGATACACCGTTATGCTGTGGAGTGTATGGAGGAGTAAGCTGAGAGAGAATACTTTCTCTTTTAGGTAACCTAGGAACTCGGCACTTAAGTATTCACCACCTCGATCAGATCTTAGTGTCTTGATACTTTTGCCGGTTTGGTTTTCTACTTCATTCTTATAATCCTGGAATTTCTCAAAAGCCTCGGATTTAAGTTTCATCAGATAAATGAATCCGTACCTTGAGTAATCATCCGTAAAAGTAATGAAATAGGAAAAACCACCTCTTGCATATGTAGACATTGGACCACATACATCGCTGTGTATGAGTCCTAAGAGCTCGCTCGCTCTTACTCCATGTCCAGTGAATGGAGTCTTTGTCATCTTTCCTTTGAGACATGATTGACAAGTGGCATAAGTTTGATATTTGAACGAGTCCAAATAACCTTCTCTATATAACTTAGTCAACCTTGTCTCATTGATATGACCTAGTCTACAATGCCATAAGAAAGCCTTATTTAAATCTGGAGACTTTCTTTTTAGTGTGTTCTGGACATTGAAAATCTGGAGTTGGTTTAAGATATATATACCGTTATTCAGTATACCGGACCCAATCAAACCATGATTAAGGTGGATGTTAACAACATCACTTACAAACGTGAAATCATAACCTTTATTTGATAACAAGGAAACTGATATGATATTACACGTTAAACTAGGTACACAAAAACAGTTATGTAAAACCAAAATATGTCCACTCGTCAATCCCAGCTGATAATCCCCGACGGACACAGCTCCTACGCTAGCTCCGTTAGCAACCTTTAGGGTCATATCACCATCCTTCAGCACTCTACGATTTCTCAGTGCCTGCAATGAATTGCATATATGAGATCCTGATCCGGTATCCAATATCCAGGAAGTAGAGTTGATTGACAGACAATTCTCAATTACAAACACACCTGAAGTCGAAGCCACAGCTTGCTTCGGTCCCTGGTTCCTGGCGTTCCACGCCTTGCAATCTTTCTTCCAGTGCGCTTTCCTGTGACAATGGAAGCACTCATCCTAGGCCACTACCGGTACCGCAAATTTTTTCTTTCCCTTCGTTCCCACCTTACTAACACCTCCTCTAGGTCTGATGGCGTCCTTCTTCTTCCTTCCTTTGGCCCTAGCCTTAGACCCGGAAGAAGAAGCACCGCTAACAAATATAGCGGGTGTTTTCCTTGCCTTCTGCAAAGTGCCCTCTGCACTCCTCAACATGTTAAGGAGTTCCGGAAGTTCAACTTCTTTTCTTTGAATGTTGAAATTCAGAATAAACTGAGCGTAGGGGGGAGGAAGGGACTGGAGAATAAGGTCTGTATAGAGCTCATTATCCAAAGTCGTCCCAAGGTCTGCGAGCTCTTCAATATAGCCTATCATCTTTAGGACATATTCTCCTACCGATGATCCGACGACCAACCTCGCTCGAAACAAGTTCTTTGAGGTCTCGTATCTTGCTATACGAGATTGCTCTCCATACAGATCTTTTGTATGGAGAAATATGGATTCAAGATCCATATCCTCGTGCCTCCTCTGATGTTCATTGTTCATCGAGGCAAGCACGATGCACTTGGCCTTCGTGCAATCTATCTCCCAGGTTTTGTGGATTTCCTTATTCGCATTACTGGATTTGGGACCTGGGACTTCCGGTGCCTTAGTGGTGAGGACATACCCCAACTTGTCATTGGTCAAAGCCATTTTGACATTCCGTAGCCAATCTTTATAGTTTGGCCCTGTCAGTATATTTTTCTCTAAAAGTAACTTAAGTCCAGTCATTTTCAGGGTCGTTGCAATTAGAAGAGAGAGAAGAAAACTCTTTAGCATGATGCTCTTGCAAGTTTAGAGTGGTTTTTAGTTTATCTAAACTGGATGGCTCCCACTGTTTCTCGAATCCTTCCTCAAACCATAAAAGAAGAATTAGCCAGAACTATTCTCACCGTACAATATTTGCTTAACCGTTCAGCCAGGCTAGTGTCGATACTTCGAGGGAGGTTTTCCAACGCTTTCGCGAAGTTCCTTAATTAAATAACCTCTTTTCTCTGGAGGCGTAGCCCCTCTGACACCTTTCTTGACACCTACTTGGTTTATAGCATTGATCGTTAAGTGACGAATCTCCTGATAAGTAGCATATACTCACAGTAGGATCGGGATCCAAATATCATCGTATGATAATGTTGAAGGAATCCTACCAACATTCATCAAACTCCAAATGGTATGCATCTCTTTGCAAATTTCAGTTTCTTTAGAAATTCCCGATATATATTTTTGCCACATGCTCTTATGACCTTGGCGTTGGTCAAAATGTCATAAGTCACATGTCAAGTTCTACCCATCATTATCTTGTTAATTTGAACCCATCCGTAAATATCCCTGACGCTGGCCAAATGATAATACGACTGTCCCAAACTAACTCATCTATCTATGCAACAAATGAATACCCAGCAGCTACCAAACACTATGCCTTGGCGTTGGTCAAAATGCATAGCTTGAATACTACTGAATACCCAAATGAAATGACGGAGGGCTACGGATGGTTTTGGCGAAACCGTGAACGTAGTGAACTTGATATAACCGAAGGAATCTGATAGCTTTTTAAAAGGAGTGGTTAAAGCTCCGCAATTAAAAATATCCTCTGTTTTGAAATAACCGAGTGGTTTCTTTTAAATTGTTCCAACGATTAAACTTTGGTTTATTTTCTTTGCATTAATAATAATGCGTCCCATCATTACCCTATCATTGTAGAAAACAACGAAAATACAACGTCCTCTTATGCCATCCGCATTCGCCACTGGGTCCCGTCATCACCCGTTAGGTTACTTAACTAACGGCAGAGCGGGGGCTGGGCTAGCGCGGGTGTAAAACATAAGTGACGTCTAAATAGCTATCATATATAGATATTGTACATTCGTCAGACGCAATAATAGGCATTCCAGATCTCAGATGAACATTATTGGATATACAAGCAATCCGTGTTTGCTTTGAGCCTGCAACAAAAGACGGATTACACAGTTGTGACGAACAGCCATTACCCCACCCTAGACCCCTACGGATACGGCAAACTACCCGCCAAGTACCCGAAGTGAAGCGGTCTCCCTCAACAAAGTGAGTAGGACACTAAACACTTCAAAGTACCCGGTAGTTTGTGCACCCCACCTTGGGTCTATCCTAAGAGCAAAAACAGTAAAATGAAACAATACAACGGTGGCTACAACTGCAACCTGGATGCGCCCCGCAAAATAATATTACAACAAATTACATTTACATTGAATGAATTAAAACAATAACCCATAACAAAACCCCGGCTAATCATCACAACAATCCAATACAGTTCATAACCACAAACAGTAAAATCCATTATAGAAATGTGCAACCCCCTGCCAACTGATATACTAGCAGTTAGGGGAGGTTTACGAACACATTATACAATCACAGATATAATCAAATTAGCAAACATCGTATAATTTCAATCGAGCAAACATATCAGATTCTACTCCCAAAACTTCTCTGTGCACCTGAGACTTGAGCAGAAAATAAACATTCCAGAAAATACAAAAATATCACAGAAGAATTACTGGAGCAAACTGGGTTGAATCGGCCCCAACTCGGCCGTGGATCCGCGGCGGATCGGTGGTATCGGCCGCGGTTCCGTGGCTGTATGGCCGATTCAGAAACCCATTTTTCTCTAGTGTTCTTATAATTCTCTGTAGGTTATTCTGCAGCTCCCTGAAAAATTTTTAGAGCCTGTTTTAAAATCGACAGAAACTTAGTGATATCGATGTATTTTTCGGTTCGTTTTGCGTTCGAAATTCATACGACTTTGCTAATGAGTTAATTATTGTTTAGCGAGGCTCTGATATCACTGTAAGTCGATGTACTACACCCCACGACTTGCGGGGAGGCGGAAATATGAAAAACGATCTTGTTCTTTGCAATAACATCGACTAACCGCAAGAATCGTTGCTAAACGATAACTAACATATACGTAGGAGTTATAAACTACTATGTGAAGTGATTATACCTAATGAACCGTGTCCTTCGTCTTTTCGTTCTCCACCTCCTCTCCGGCCTTCTCTATGTAGTAGATGATCCACCCGAGAGCTATACTTCAAGCTTCACCTCTAACTTGAGGTAACTAGGTTTCTTAGAGTGCTAATCTAAGTAACCTAGGTGATATAGAGTTGGATTATGGATTGATTAGTCTATTCTAATCCTTGATCTCAACACATGAGAGGGGAGGATTAGGGTTTGAAGAGAGAGAGCTTGAGGAGAGAGAAGGTGAGCATGAGAATGAGAATGAGATAATGATCTATCATAATATATATGAAGCATTATTATTTATCCAAAAAAGAAAATAAAGGATTTAACAACCATGCTTCATAAATACAAATGGGTGATTCATCTCCATGAGTCATTAAGCATTTATGATGCATTAATGACATGGATGAATTATACAAATGAGTCACTAATCTCATTTAATGCATATGCCACCTACACTCCCAAGTCACCAACCTTCTAGAAGCTTCTCGTGAAATTACGAGAACGCCCCTCCTATCCGTGAAAACACAGAAAAACTTTAGACTGTATAAATCCAATATCCCGATACTAGAAACTGGCTTAAACCAAAGCCGGTTAGTAAAAACTGTCTGAAAGTCGTACGTGCGTAAACACATGTATGCGTCCGAACCCTTGTCGTAAAACCATACGACCTCTATATCGTTTCGCCTGGAGCAGGGAAACTCTCTGTGTGGGACTCTAATGACTCGACTACTACGCTGGCAGTGGGTTTAACCACAGACCGCAAGCGGCACTAGTTGTACGTGTCGGAGTGAAGCCCATTACACCCTGAGAAACTACTGGAACCTACCAACAAATCTCGCTTGCCCTGGCCAGGGACTTTGCGTAATGGCTCTCTGACACAGCGCGATATCAACTCCCAATACCGGGAGAGACGAATCCTGTCTAACCGCCACTGCCTCCAAGTGCTCGGGACTGCACCCAACTGCTACATGTTTGCACGACTCCTTTGAGCCGTGGTAGGGTAGCAATCTAAGAACAGTGGGACACACTCGAGGCGAAGTAGCAGTGTCAAGTCTGCGGACTATGCTGTACTCATGTCACCTGGAAACTGTTAACTGATGACTGGTATAAAACCAACCAACAGTTCCCTGCGAGTCCTGTCCGGTGTACCCGTAACCCAGCGAGCACCTGTATACTATCTCCAGCACGACGTACTGACGGCTGTGGGACAGACCATCTCCCCAACTGGGATGAGAAGCGTACACACTAGTCTACTCTGGAGTATCGATGCCCTGTCTCGATAATCTTACGACTAGGTGTTTCGCCCAATCAGAGCAAAGCTCTGTTCAAATTCAAAATTCAAAATTTTGAAGTAACGCTTCAAGTCTCGGGCGCAACGCGCCACGTGTCAGGCGCTAATACGTCAGCGCAGCGCCCAAGAAGGCGCGCCCAATCAGAGCAAAGCTCTATTTAAAGGAAGCAACGCTTCAGTGGCGCAAGCATTGCGCTGCGCGACACGTGTCAGCGCGGTTGCGCTAGCGCGGTTGCGCTAGCGCGGTTGCGCTGCGCTTTGCGCTGCGCGACACGTGTCAGCACGGATGCGCTAGCGCGGTTGCGCTGCGCTTTGCGCTGCGCGACACGTGTCACGCGCTGGGGCATCTGCGCCAAACAGAATTAAAGATTTTTAAAGAAATCTTTCTGTTCTTGTTAAAAAAGAAGATTTTCTTCTGTAAAACAGAAGCCCTTGGATCAAAGATCCAACGGTGGGGAAAATTCCCCAAATCACTCTGAGAAAGATCTCTTAACAAATTCAACAAACTTATGGGCACTCTAAAAAGGACCCTAGGCCTCAATTCAAAGGCATCAACATTTTCTTGAAAAATCAAGAGCTTAAAACAGAAAGAACTCTGAGAAAAATTTCAAGAAGAGGTAAAAAACCTTTATAAGGGAGAAGAAATTTCCTCTAATAGATCATTGATCTAAAAACAAGATCAATGATCTTCATATAATAAATAGTGCTTTGCACTTCTTATGAACCACTGGTTCTTTAAAACAGAAAAAAATAAATAAAAAAAAATAGTGCTTTGCACTTTTATGAACCTCTGGTTCTTGAAATGAAAGAAAAATTTATTTTTCTTTGATTCTAATTTGATCAAAGATAAAAAAATAGTGCTTTGCACTTCCAAACTGCGCTGTTGCGCCCTTGAGAGAGCGCCACGTGTTAGCTGTAGAACAACTTGCGCTACGCGCTCTTAAGATAGAGCTTTGCTCTCTGGAATTAGCGCAACTCGCTCAGAGCGCGCCACGTGTCAGCAGCGCAACAGCGCAGCGCAACAGCGCAGCGCACTGCGCTGTTGCGCTTGCGCTCACCAGAGCATGACACGTAGCGCTTGTGCTCAGTAATTGGCGCAAAGCGCCTGGCAAATGCAATGCATTTCCCAAAGGGACAGGCCCAAATCAAAAAGACCAAGCAGGCTTAATTAAATTGATGCTCTGCATCATTTATAAATGGGCAGAGCCCAAACAAAATAACAAAAATGTTATGCAGGGCAGAGCCCAATTGAGAGGTCCAATGGACCAAAACAAATGCTCTGCATTATAATAAAAAAAAGGGCAAAGCCCAGTCAAAACGGGCATAAATGGCCTAAAGTAATGTTATGTATTATTCTAAAAAAAGGAAAGCCCAGACAAAAAACAAATGCAAATAAAATATTAGACATTTTTAACTGGACGTAGCCCAATCGTGGCCATAAGTCCTTAAATTAAATTAACTGAGCAGAATGGCTCTTCTAAACCAATCCACATCCGGTTCGAGGGTACATCTCCGAACTCCTTTGATATCCATCGTTGTAATTCATCAACGACGTCAAAGAGGTGACGGGTCCCAACGACCACACACCCATATGGACTGCGGGGTCCTTAAACTCGTGGACCGAAACGTCCCTAAACTAATATCGGACCGAAATGTCCCTAAACTAATGACGGACCACCACGTCCATAAACTGGAATATGGACCACCACGTCTCTAAACTGGAACAATAGAGCCAATTGCTCTTCTTTCGGATCTAAACGATCCCGTTCAAGTCGATCTTAGTCCAAAATAGGACTAACGTATCCTTGGCGAACGTTTAAGTTGATCTTAGCCGCAACGCGACTAACGCATCCTTAAACTAAAAAACACCAAACCCAAATCTAAATAAATACGAATTTGGACTAATCCACGTCCTACGGGCGACGGCATTACTCAGTCTCCGTATACAATCCACGGGCAACCACAAACAAAACAAACACCCACGACACGGAGTGAAACTCTGGAGAAGGAGAAAGTTGTTACCGCAATGCGGTAGCGTAATTAACTGCAGGGGCTTGCGCCTGCAGGGAAGAGCGCCCCCACAATCAAAAACCCTTCAAGCGAGGGGGAATCTGATGAAGTCTGCTACATCGGCCGCATCCGTCTAAACCTCCGATACATGATGCCATAAATCAACTTGGCACCTTCGGAGAGGTGGACGGATAGCACCAAATAGCATCTGCCCCGAATCTCAGCGTCAGGCCATCGCGGTCCTGTGCGGCCGTCTTTCGGAGGGGAACAGATTCTGGCACGCCCGGTGGGACCTTTTCCTCTTTCCACTCCACACTTCGTGTGTCGTCCTCGCGAACCAATCGCGGTTTGTTAAATGGTTGCCTTCAGATTTCAAGTTACTAAGATTTGGTCTTTTACTTGGCAGAGAATTCAAGATTCAATGGCCTCTAACTGCACCAACTGCTCGAAGTGTCACTGCAACGGACGCTCCACCTCACCGGGAGGTGTAGCATATGGGCCCCAAGCGGCTTCCTTCCTCACTCTGCTGGTAGATCAGGTGACCCAAGCCACCACTGGTCTGTTCTTTGGGACCATGATCCCACCTACAAGCTTCCCTACGCCAATACCTGCACTGGAAGTGAACAAAAAGTCGGTCTTCGACCGGCTCACTGCTACGACGGCCCCTGTCAACGGGTCGCTCACTACCAAACCGACAGCCTCTGTTTTCACCAGGTTAAATCAGAACTCTGAATTGGCTGTCCCGAGGAAGGCGATAACTGTTGCTCCGGAAGTCGTCAAGGCGGCTTCCCCTGTCAAAGAGTCAGTCTTTTCAAGGCTGACGATTCCTGCTCCTCCCCCTACTCGAGGGTCTGTCTTCGACAGGTTGAATATCACTCCTCAAAAGACAACCTCAGTCTTTAAGAGGTTAACACTGGCGACGCCTCATTCAAACAGGGAGCAAAAAGAAGATGTCTCAATCTCCGAGCCAGTCCCAACGGCTCGTCATGCTCGACGTCGCCATTGGCAACGAGTGAAGAAGGCAGGGGGAAACTCTCCCTCAGGGCTAACTCCACCGGCTCCAGTGGTGGAAGTCAACGCTGCTGTTCCAACTGGGAACAGCTTTGAGCTGCTGAGAAGGGTACGAAAGAACTCTCCAACCGCTACATTGAAGAGATCTCCTCCACCTGCGGAGAGAGCTCCAGAAACGAAGCAAAAACATTCCCCTCAACGGCTGTCCTCAAAAATATACAAGGTTTGGCGTAGAGTTCAAGACTCCGTGATTGACCCGGACCACTTTCATCGCCAGAAAAAGGCAAAGGTGGAAAAAGACAAAAATCGCCCCATTAAACAACAGGGGGCAACAATTGCTAAGATGCCCACTTCAACGGTCCACAAAAGAAGGAGGCCAGAGAAAGCTCCCGTGACAATGGCAAAGTCTAAAAGCGGTGAACCTAAACGCCCCAAGTCAGGGGGCATAACGCTTCATACGGTTTATATGGCTTCTGGAAAGGAGGAAAGCCGCACTTCTACGGGTCACCGACCGCTCACCCGATCAGTGACCAAGGCTCAGGAGCAGCAACAAAAGCTCCAGAAGATGATGAATGCTATGGCCGTGCTTATAGAGCCAAAAGAAAACCCTGAAGCATCCTTAGATGAGCGCCGAGACGAAGAGACCGACGCCGAGTTCCTTCGCCGAATATTGGAAAAGAAGGACAAAGAGGCTGCTGAACAAGTGGCCAACATACAGCGTATGGGCCTCCTCTTTCAGGACATGATAGGGATGATGATACAACAAGATCCCCCGAATGAAGAACCTCCGATCGTCCTTGGAGACGATAGGGGAGAGACATCGAATCCTCAGCCCATTCTATCAACGGCTAAAGAGGATACAATCTCTAAAACTGATCTGGACGAATACATAGCCCAGCAAATAAGGGTTCATCATGCGGCCGAAGCAGCCGGCCACGTCGTAAAAATGGGGCGGCCATATCCAGGCTGGTATGACCAAATCAAGTACCCGCCGGGTTACACAATTCCCAAGTTCCATGTCTACAAGGGGACCGGCAATCCCCATCAGCATGTTGCCCAGTTCAGGGCGCTTTGCGGTAACACCGGCGGCGATGACAAGCTTTTGCTCCGCCAATTCGTTGGAATTCTATCAGATACGGCGTTCGAGTGGTACTCTGAACTCCCTAATGATTCTATTAAAACCTTCGCGGAAATGGAGCTGCTGTTTACCCAACGCTTTGCAAGTGCAAGTGAACGTACCCCAATGACGGCACTGATTAACACTAGGGTAAAACCCGGTGAGACATGGGTTCAGTACGCTATACGGTAGCGTAATCTATGGTCGAAGTGTGAGCAGCGCATAGAAGAAGCCCCTGCGGTGGGAATGTTTGTTGGAACCCTTGATCCACAAGCAACCATCTCGCAGTTTATGATGTTCTTCAAGCCGACTACCTTTCAGGCTTTGATTGACAAACTAGCGCAGATGGACCAGATGGGCCATAAACCCCCTCTCCCAAAGCCGGATTCCCGAAATGACAAAGGAAAGGGAAAAGCGATCGTTGTCGCTAATGCTCAACAACAACCGAACGACTCGAAGCCGGTTGCTCGTCCAAACAATACGCGCCCGTACGTACCCCTTGAGGATAGGATGGGACGTCCTTATTCCTTCCCCCGCGATAAAACAAGGAGGTTATTCGAGCTGGCGTTGCGCAACAGACTCATAAATCTGCCGGATCCAAAACGTCCGTTGCAACCAAGTGACGTCAACGAGCCCAACTACTGTCCTTATCATCGAGTACTAGGCCACCCGATCGAAGATTGCTACGTTTTCAAGAATTGGCTTGAAAACCAATACCGACAGGGCAAGTTCGCGTTATCTGACAAATGGAAGGTGAATCCCCCGCAGCCCCACACCTCTAAGGGGACGAATACGTCAGGGGCAACATGCTCCGTCATCGAAGAAGCTCCTTGGGAGGTCATATTATCAGCCAAGACAAAGAGGATGCTAAACGATCTTCAGACATGTCCAGCGGTCAAGTGGAAGAACCCATTGGAGCCACAAATTATGGAGAGAATGCTAAAACCTCGTCCGATTCAAAAGATTGGTGGAAGTGGCCCAAACACTCATAACCAGCCGTCAAAATCTTCGAAAAAGAAGAAGAAGAAATATAAGAAGCCCGTGAAGCCTGACGACAAGCACACGAACTTACAGAAGCAAATTGACGCGCTGGAGGAATACAATCAGAGGGCACGAACCCCCATTACATTCCAAAAGTTCCTCAGCCATGTCTTTCAAGAAGAGGATGAGGGAGAAAGTTCATCAGATGAATCCGAGGAATATGTGGCGAACTGTCATATGATTTCCCATTCGATCACGAATGATGAGGAGATTCCTTGCACCGAAAAGCTGGGGGCAGATCCTGAACCAAAGGTTCTGGGGCCATCAGATGAAGTAATTGACGCACTCCTTAATGAAGCTCGGTTGAAAAGTAAAGCTGATCGGGAGCACGAGGCGGCTATATTTGAAAGGGCCAAGCGCCAGCGACTTGATGAAGGAGCTGAGACGATCCCGCTGGAGCAAAACACCTCCGCTACCGACAAAAGCCAACTCAGGATGAGGAAAAAGTTCGCTAAAGCCATATCAATGGGCATGAAGCTACCATCCTCTGAAGGAAACATCGCCGGTGAAGTGGAAACGCACCCCTCGTATTGCTTATGTCATCAGAGGATTTCGCACCCCACTCAAGAGTGCAAAGCTTTCGATAGATGGTGGCAAGGATACGTTGCTCATCGACAACGCTTTAAGCGGGAAAAAACGTAAAACTCGTCGGGAGCAGAGAAATACGACCAAAGGGCTTAAAAGAACTGCTGGCGATTGTCGCATAGTTAACACCGGTGGATCACAAGTGCCTACGTTCGGGAGTGATTCTGATGAAGAGCTAGAACTTTCCCCTCTCTTTAAAGAGTCCGCTTCAGGAAAAGAAGAAGAACCGAAGGTCTGCGAGAATATCCGGCTGCGGAATCGGACGCTGCCTGAAAAGAACCTCGGACCCTTGAACAGAAAAAATAAAGGGAAAGAAAAGGTCTCTGAGGATATTACTTTCGATGACCAAGTTGCGGAAGAGTTAACCGCTAAGAACCCACCAAAGAAGAATAAGGTGGATTACAACGTCTTAGCACATCTGAGGAAGCTGCCCTCACAGCTCAGCATTCTTGACGCCCTTTTGCTATCAAAAGAGACGAGAGAGTCGTTGATTAAGGCACTCCAAGAACCGGAACAATTCCAAGCATGACTGGCCGAGGAAAAGATGAAGGATGAATTAGAGGAAGTACACACGGCTGATGTTACTTTTGGTGATGAAGACCTTCTACTTGGGACGTGCGAATACAATCGCCCTCTCTATGTCTCGGGATACTGCCATGATATAAGGATAGGCAAAATCCCGATCGATAACGGGTCTTCTGTTAACCTACTCAACGTGCGGGTGTTGAAGGAAATCTGCATGAGCGTTCAGCACCTTGCTCGAGACAAGATCACCATCTCTGGGTTCGACTCCCAATCGTCAAAGACTCTTGGATCTGTGATACTGACGCTACGCTTCGGGCTACTCGTCACGGACATTAAGTTCCACGTCATAGACGCCAAGACATGCTACAACGCTTTGCTCGGCCGACCATGGTTACACGAGTACAACATCATCCCTTCTACACAACATCAGTGTATGAAGTATTTTAAGCATGGTTTCGAGTATACCGTGACGGGAGAACTGAACCCGTTCTCTGTGAACGAGGTCCGTAAATACGAAGATGCCAAATACTTCTTTCCGGATTTCGAAGACACGGAGAAGTGTCACAAGCCGGAAAATAAAACTAACGCCACCATCCCTGTCTTCGGCAGTGATACCGAGGAGGAAGAGGAGATCGTTTATTCGGGTCCGCCCCAACATAACAAGCCAGGACCGTCCACTCCTACATTGGTCTTTGGTAGTGACTCGGAGGATGAGGTCCATGTCGTATTCTCTGTTCGACCTTCAATACAAGCTTCCGCTGACGAAGAGCAAAGTCTGCAAGTCGCCATGGTGCCGCCTAAACATCATAAAGAACTGGACGCACTTAATATCTACAGTGTAGAAGAGCTGCGGACATTCTATATCCCTCCCAGGCGAGAAAACGAGAAGGCAATCCTATTCTACCGTTCTGAAGAAAACAAGGTGCAAAAAGAAGTCTGGCATGGCGCGGATCCCACGCTCGACAGGCTTCAGCCTATCCGTCTTCCCAGATATTATACAGAAGGTTTGAAGAAGCTGCTGAAACGCCAGGGGATATCCTTCAAACAGACCGTTAGAGAGGCCAAATTCTATGACAGGGTCTGGAACATTCCCGGGATCCAACGCAAACTGCCTAACGGGAGAATGGAAACAAGAGGGCTTGGATACATCCGTTCAAAGAAACGAGAGTTACTACCCGGCTGCTACGTCGTATATGACCTTGATGAAGAAGCGGATGCTCAATGGGAGGATGCTAATCCTAAGCCAGTGAAAGTTCCAGATGCAAAAGAACCCGGTCCGTCGTTCGAGGAACAAATGGACAGTCTTATAAAGAAAGCTGGTCAAAAGGTCCGAGATGATCACAACCGTGAGACGGCCATCTACGAGAAAGCCAAGACGCGACGCCTTCTCCGACAGGCTGTAAAGGATGAAAATGCCGCTCCTTGTCAACCTGTTATAAAGAAGGCTCCGCTCAAAAAGCAGAAATAAGTCGGAAGGCCAAAAAGGCACTCAACAACAACAAAGCAGGGCTAAGAAGCCACGCAAACGGGAGTCGAGCGTTATTGATCTATCCCTTATGAAGCAAAAATGGGGCGAGCATACTCGTTTCCTCAGGACAAGACGAAGAAAATACTTGATCTCGCCCTGAAACATCAAATGCTTACATTGCCGGAGTCTAAACACCCTGAACAAGCAGGCGAAGCCTTACACCCGGACTATTGCTCTTACCATTGAGTAGTAGGTCATCCTCTTGAAGATTGCTTCACCTTCAAGAATTAGGTCGAAGATCAATATCAGCTTGGTAAATTCGCTCTGTCCAACAACTGGAGGGTAGCACCACCACAAAAGCACGAGCCTAAGGCCACGAAAGAAAGACCAGTTCCACATTGGGATTGGAAGCGAATTCGTACCTGTCACATGATAACAATACTACAAGAAGAATCTGAGAACATGGACAGCCTTCCCTGGTGCCTCGAAAATAGCAATGATGAGGTGATCTCAGAATTTCCCCCAGCTCCGAAAGAACTGGAGGACGGAATACATACCACTGCAGATAACCTCAAGAAAATTGAGTTGGGGACGATAAACGATCCGCGACCGACATTCGTCAGCGAGCTGCTGTCTGAAGAGAGGGTGGCTGCGTTAAAAGACGTCCTTGTACAACATAAAGATTGCTTCGCATGGAACTATTCCGAGATGCCGGGACTAGATCCAGAAGTTGCTATACATAGGCTGGCGATATCCTCGGGTGTCAAGCCAGTCAAACAAGCGCCGAGAAGAATGCGGCTCGAGCTCGAGATGAGCATCAACGCTGAAGTCAAAAAGCTGATAGACTCCGGCTTCATCCAGGAGGTTCAATACCCTGAATGGATTGCTAATATCGTCCCAGTGATGAAGAAAAATGGGACGGTGCGCATATGCGTGGACTTTCGGGATCTCAACAAAGCCTGCCCGAAGGATGATTTCCCAGTACCAGTCACCGAACTGATGATAGACAATACGTCAACGCATGAGATTTTCTCATTCATGGACGGCTCATCAGGATATAATCAAATAAAAGTGCATCTTCAAGACCAGAAACATACTGCTTTCCGGACTCCTTTGGGAATATTCTGTTACAAGGTGATGCCCTTCGGTTTAAAGAACGCCAGTGCCACCTACCAAAGGGCCATGACAAAGATCTTCGATGACCTTATACACGAAATTGTCGAATGCTATATCGACGACCTCGTTGTTAAAAGCAAATCATACGAGGAACATCTCGAGCATCTGAAGACCGTATTTCAACGTCTTCGGCAATACAACTTGAAGATGAATCCGCTCAAGTGTGCATTTGGAGTTTCCTCAGGAAAATTCCTGGGATTCATTGTTCGACACCGGGGTATCGAAATAGATCCGTCCAAGATCAAGGCAATCATGGAAATGCCTCCGCCGAGAACTCTCAAACAGCTGCGGTCTCTCCAAGGGAAACTCGCATACATACGGCGATTTATAGCCAATCTCTCAGGAAAATGCCGTCCTTACAGCCACCTGATGAAGAAGGGAACCCCGTTCATCTGGGATCAAAAGTGCCAAAGCGCACTGGATGAGATCAAGCAGTATTTGCAAAACCCTCCAGTGTTGGCTGCTCCAGTGAAGGGAAAGCCTCTCATTCTTTACACGGCCGCCCTTGAAGGTTCTTTGGGCGCATTATGGGCACAAGAGAATGACCAGGGGAAAGAAAGAGCACTTTACTACTTAAGTCGAGTACTGCTGGGGGCAAAAAGCAATTACTCCCCCATTGAAAAACACTGCCTGGCGTTGATCTTCGCAATAACAAAGCTTAGACATTACGCATTAGCGCATGAAGTCCATCTCATTTCAAAGGTGGACCCTCTCAAATATCTAATGTCAAAGGCCATATTGACGGGACGACTCGCTAAATGGGCCCTGCTCTTAATGGAGTGCTCGATAGCATATCAACCACTCAAAGCAGTAAAAGGCCAGGCCATCGCCGACTTCCTTGCTGAGCACCCGATACCGGCCGACTCTCCTTTAAACTGCGATCTTCCAGACGAACATGCGTTTGATGCGATCGACGGTGATAATACCCGATGGGAGCTTTATTTCGATGGAGCATCTTCCGTGAAAAAGCACAAACAAAGTACGTCAATGATCAAATCGGGAGTAGGCCTTATCTTCGTGACCCTACAAGGAGGAATAATGCGCTTCGCTTTCTCCTTAACAGAGCCGAGAACGAATAATGAAGCTGAATATGAAGCTTTGATAGCAGGTCTCGAGATCGCCATTGACATGGGAATTGAAAGCCTCCTCATATATGGAGACTCCCAGTTAGTCGTCAGTCAAGTGAACGGCGATTACCAAACATGCAAACCAGAATTGGTAAAATATGGTGAAAAGGTCCAACAACTGCTAACCCAAATTCCCTCCTATACTTTGGAGAGCATACCGCGCGCGGAAAACAGCAAAGCGGACGCGTTGGCCAAGCTTGCTAAAGAAATGGCTGACGAGAACCTCGATGACGTTAGAATTATGGTACAAAGTCGTCGGGTGCTCGCCCCAACAGAAATACCTTCGGAATCACCCGAAGAGAAGGGAGTGACTGAACGAGCGACCTTACAAATAAAAGACCACGAGAAGGTTGAGGATTGGAGGGAAGTCTTTATAGACTACTTCAAGTCCCACCAAATGCCTGAAGATGCGTCCGCAAGACATCAGCTCACAAAACGAGCTCTGTCTTTCGCCTTCGTCAATGATACTCTATACAATAGGTCATTTGATTCTCTGTGACTGAGATTCTTAGGACCAGACGAAGCGGAAAAAGTCGTTCAGGAAGTTCATGACGGAATCTGTGGTTCTCATCAAGCGGGCCCAAAGATGAAGTTAAAGATCAAACGGATGGGCTACTACTGGCCCACGATGATTCAAGATTGCCTCGAATATGCGAGGCAATGTCACTCATGCCAAATTCATGGGGACTTCATCCATCAGCACCCAAATCCATTACATCCAACGGTGGCCAGCTGGCCGTTCGAAATGTGGGGAACTGACATAGTCGGCCCCATCGAACCAGCATCGTCTAAAGGACATCGTTTCATCCTAGCGACGACTGACTACTTCTCTAAGTGGGCAGAAGCAGTACCATTGAGAGAAGTGAAGACAGAGAATATCCTCCATTTCTTCAAAACGCACGTCATATATCGGTTTGGAACTCCGAGGCGGATCATCTCCGATAACGGGCCAGCCTACCGAAGTCATAAAATCAGCCGCTTCGCACAGCAGCATAACATAGACTGGAGATATTCCTCAGTCTATAATCCACGAGCTAACGGTCTCGCCGAGGCCTTCAACAAGACCTTGACGAAAATTATAAAGAAAACAGTGTCCCGAAATAAGAAAGACTGGCATGAGAGACTGCAAGAAGCTCTTTGGGCGTATCGAACCACGTTCAAGACAGCCACAAACACAACGCCATACGCGTTGGTGTTCGGTACGGAAGCAGTACTCCCTCTCGAGATAGAGTTACCCTCTCTACGAGTGGCAGTTCACCACGAGCTAACGGACGAAGAAAATGCTCACCTTCGGCTTGAGGAGCTTGACGCCCTTGATGAAACTAGGCTCATAGCGCAACAAAATCTGGAAGCTTATAAAGCAAAGATGATGCACTCATACGAAAGATTGACCCGACCGAGGACATTCCACCAAGGCGAACTCGTGCTAGTGGTCAAAAGGCCTATGATCCCCAATCACGCCAAGCGGGGAAAATTCGAGCCGAACTATGAAGGCCCGTACATCATAGATAAAGTTTACCAGGGTGGGGCCTATCTACTCATGGACATGCATGGTGAAAGGCCTTTCAGACCAATAAACGGTCGCTTCCTAAAGAAATACTACGCTTAATGAGCCACAGCCTAGGTCAACGATAGATGACGACGACTATGTCCGCTCGCTATCTTCCTAAGCTCAAACTTTATAAACAGTAGCCAGCTTCTCAATAGCGGACCGAAATGTCCTTAAACTAACAGAGGACCGAAATGTCCTTAAACTAACAGCGGACCGAAATGTCCTTAAAATAATAGCAGACCGAAACGTCTTTAAACTACTACCGCAGCATCTTTAGGCTAACGAGATATAAAAAAAACATATAAAAATAAAATAAAATAAAAACGGTATGTCCATAAGCAAAAAGGGGCACGGATGAAAACCCGAAAGGGCTCCGTGAGTAAAAACAGCAGGGCTACCGGCAAGTGTTCGTGAAAACCCGAAAGGGCGCGACCTCGTAAAAAAAAGAGGGAAAAAGAAAATAAAAAAAGAAAGGAAAATAAAAGCGGTACGTCCATAAGCAAAATGGGCACGGATGAAAACCCGAAAGGGCTCCGTGAGTAAAAACAGCAGAACTACCGGCAAGTGTTCGTGAAAACCCGAAAGGGCGCAACCTCGTTAAGAAACACTTGTAGGGTCCTCTCGACCCTATAAGGAGAAACCACCCGCGTGAGATCCTTACGATTCACAAGGGAACAACACACTTAGGAATCCCCACGATTCCTAAGGAGAAAATACACTTGCGAGATCCTCACGACTCGTAAGGAGAATGCCCTTATGGGACCCTCACGGCTCGTAAGATTTGAAAGTCTTAAGTTACAGAGATCTAAACCTGTGCTTAAGCAACCCCCACAACTTTCGATATTGCCCTACAAGTAGCTCAATACTGACCCTTGTATACAATCCACGGGCGCGAATAAACATTTCCCTAACCAAGGTCCATCCGTGACTGGGGATATGTTCGCATAACCCTTGTAAATCCTCTCGATTTACAAAGAGAAAACCCTCATGTAGGATCCTTACGACTTACAGAGGAACAAAACACTTAGGAACCCTCACGATTCCTAAGGAAAAAATACACCTATAAGATCCTCACAACTTGTAGGGAGAAATAGCTTTGTGAGACCCTTACGGCTCATAAAGTCAAAAGCCTTAGTCGACAGGACCCTAACCCTGGTCGCTAAGCCTTCTTTGTTCGACAATGACAGAGGCAAATGATGATTCGCTCCTGGCAACATCCCAGTTATAGCGGTGCTGATGCCAAAATCAGTGTCCAAGTTCAGGTTTACGGCGAAAAGCCAGTAAGCCGCACATGCATACGAAATAGCCGAAATGATAGGGCAACTTGCAATAAAAAGCAGCAAGTAAAATGTATGCATGCGAAATAGCCGAAATGATTGGGCAACTCGCAATAAAAAGCAGCGAGTAAAAATAAAATAAACAGCCGAAATGATGGGCACCGCGAAAAATAGCCGAAATGGTTGGGCAATCGCGACCTTCGCGATATAAAAGCTGAAATGATAGAGCATCGCGGAAAGAATAAAAAAAATGAAAGAATGAAACTTTTTGCCCTACAGTTAAGATCACATCGATCCCTGTATACAATCCAAGGGCATAAACAAAGAGGGAACCATACCCTCCCAGCAAATTCCTCGACTCACGGATAAAACACTCCTTGACGAGAGCCTCCTGATCCGCGTCGATCCGCAGAGCCACCAGAGCCCCCGTGGGAACCCTCGACTCGTTTCAAACCCCAAGGAAACAAATAATCCTTGGCGCTTGGGAAACAAATAATCCCTAGCAAACTCCTCGACTCACGGATACAAACACTCCTTGACGAGAGCTTCCTGATCCGCGTCGACCCGCAGAGCCACCAGTGCCCCCGTGGGAATTCTCGACTCGTTTCAAACCCCAAGGAAACAAATAATCCTTGGCGCTTGGGAAACAAATAATCCCTAGCAAACTCCTCGACTCACGGATACAAACACTCCTTGACGAGAGCCTCCTGATCCGCGTCGACCCGCAGAGCCACCAGTGCCCCCGTGGGAATTCTCGACTCGTTTCAAACCCCAAGGAAACAAATAATCCTTGGCGCTTGGGAAACAAATAATCCCTAGAAAACTCCTCGACTCACGGATACAAACACTCCTTGACGAGAGCCTCCTGATCCGCGTCGACCCGCAGAGCCACCAGTGCCCCCGTGGGAATTCTCGACTCGTTTCAAACCCCAAGGAAACAAATAATCCTTGGCGCTTGGGAAACAAATAATCCCTAGCAAACTCCTCGACTCACGGATACAAACACTCCGTGACGAGAGCCTCTTGACTCATGTCAACTCGCAGAACCATTACCCTCTCCGCGAGCAAATTCCCGATTCGTCTCAATTTGTAAGAAGAAGTCTCAGACAGCAAGGATTGAAAAGCTTACTTCTTGAGCAATGGGGCCCTGCAAGTCAATCCAAACTGGTCTCTTGCATACTATTCACGGGTCTCACTCTCCGAAGTCGAATTTCGACGAGGAGGGAAACAACCGCTTACGAATCCTCTCGACTCGTAAGAGGGAAAATTCTCTTATAAGATCCTTACGACTTATAAGAGAAAACCACACTTAGGAATCCTCACGATTCCTAAGGAGAAAATCCGCCTATGAGATCCTCTCGATCTGTAGGGAGAAAAGCCTCTATGAGACCCTCACGGCTCATAGAGTTGAAAAATCTTAGGCAGCAGACCAGAACCTGCGACCTAAGCCATCGCTATTTCCTAAGGAAGTCGAAATACTCGTTTTAGACAGCCATCAACCATAGTTATTAAGACAGCCTGCTGACAATAAAAAAAAAAGAAGATGACAGAAAGAATATCCGGTCTACATTTGATCTGGCGTGCGTGACGCATTCATTTATGCATGGGCAGAAGACTCAGGACGAGAAATAAGACAAGATGAAATAGAAAAGGGAAGGGTTTCCATTCATACTGCTAAAAAAAAATTCTTTTACAAGCATAAGAAACATTATTCAAATTATTACAACGGTATAACCTCAGATCCGGGGCACGGATTGAGGAAATCAAAAGTAAGGCCATCCAGAGTTCTTCTGGCCTTTCTAATTATTCTTATGCGCAGTCTTTCTCGCTCCTCTGTATCGAGATCATCGGCGAGCCCTCCTGGCCTTTGATAAGCAGCAACTATCGTCGTCTGCTGGAAGACTTGGTGTAGGATGTCAATAAGGCTGTTCCGTCGTTTCTTTGAAATCAGCCCTGTCAGGTACACTGAATGCACCTTGTCTTCGGCATCATCCAGCGCGTTGAGCGGTAAGGCCTCATGAAGACCCGGAAGTGCTCTCCATATGGCTCCCAACACGACTTTCAAAAGGGTCGAACGGCGAGGCAACAGCCAACCACCGCTTGCGTTCAGACGACCCATGACTTCTGCACATTCAGCGTCTGTAAATTCCTGGTTTTGTTGACGACCCTGAGCGCGGATATCGTCGTAGGTAATAAACTCGTGCAAACTGTATAGATGCACCGCCGCCATTATGCCTGGAGGAAATATTACAGGAAGATCAGCAATAGAAAAGCAATAATATACATAGAGGACTAAATTCCTAGAGAGCGAAACTATGTTCAAGGATAAAGTCCCCTGGATGAAAGCTCTGCTGGTTAAGATTAATCTAAGAATCGATTTTACCTAAAGTTTTCCTAAAAACTTTGAAAAAAAAAAGGAGGAGCAAGGCACCGGAATTCTTGAAGGCAAGAACAAAGCTCCGAGGTCTTCGAAAATAGAAATCTGAAAGATGATAAATATCTGGGGGGGACGAAAGGTCCTATTTATAGGCATCAAGTGCCTCTTCGACTTTCAAGAGTTGTCACGGCAGTTTACCCTAATCGGAGCGAACTTCTGTTCAAATTCCGAGGCGGGAGATGAAGCAACGCTTCGTCTTCCCCCAATCAGAGCAAAGCTCTGTCTTGAAAATTAATTTAATGAAGCGACGCTTCAGATTATTTGCGCTGCGCAATACGCCACGTGTCTGACGCAGACGCATCAGCGCAACGCCCAAAACAGCGCACCCAATCAAAGCAAAGATCTATTTCAAGCAAAACTAAAAGAAGCAACGCTTCAGCGGCGTATGCGCCGTGCGCTGCGTGACACGTGTCGGCGCAGATGCGCTAGCGCAGTTGCGCTGCACTGTGCGCTGTGCGACACGTGTCATACCCTGGAGCATTTGCGCTAAACAAAAATTAAGGTTCTGAAGAAATCTTTTCTGTTATTGTTAAAACAAGAAGATTATCTTCTGTAAAACAGAAGCCCTTGGATCAAAGATCCGACGGTGGGGGAAATCCCACCAAATCTTTCAGAAAAGGGATTTCTTCAACAAATTGAACTTACTTCTTAATTTGCAAGATGAGGTCTCAGGCAGTAAGGATTGAAAAGCTTGCTTCTTGAGCAATGGGGCCCTGCAAGTCAATCCAAAATGGTCTCTTGCATACTATTCACGGGTCTCACTCTCCGAAGTCGATTTTCGACAAGGAGGGAAACAACCGCTTACGAATCCTCTCGACTCGTAAGAGGGAAAATTCTCTTATAGGATCCTTACGACTTATAAGAGAAAACCACACTTAGGAATCCTCACGATTCCTAAGGAGAAAATCCACCTATGAGATCCTCTCGATCCGTAGGGAGAAAAATCTCTATGAGACCCTCACGGCTCATAGAATTGAAAAGTCTTAGGCGGCAGATCTGAACCTGCGGCCTAAGCCATCGCTATCTCTTGGAGAAATTAAGTTGTCTGCCAATCAGGTTCATCGACAACATCATGATGTAAAGGCAGAAAACAAAAGAGCATACAAGATATTGCAAAAGAAAGTGTGTATCTTTATTCATTGACCTCAATCAAATACATGGTGAATCATACAAAAGAGCAAAGAATGGATACATGTTACTCAGAAAAGAAAATTTTTACAAATACATTGATACAAAGGCAGCTATTGGGAAGGAAGCGTCTTAAGTAGCTCTATCAGTTGTTCGTACACTTCCTTCCATGCCTTTTCCCGATTGGATACCACTGCCAACTCCGCCTCCACCTGGGCCCGTTGCTGTGCGACGGATGCAAGCTGATCCCTGAAGGCTTGATGAGCAGCTTCACGGCCTGGAGTGTCATGCTCGGCGACATCAAGTGCTCGCTTTAGTTTCAGCCCATTCGATATGCGCTCCAGAAGACCCTCGAAGACGGTCTTTACCTCAGCGGCGTTCGCCTCAACTTCGGCACGCAAGCGAGCAGTTCTGCTTGAAGAATCTTGGCACTCCTTCAGCCTCAAAGCCACTTCTTATTCCAGATGACGGAAATGAGAAGCGCTTTGCTCGAGCCATGCTCCCCGTTGAGTGCTCAAGGACAAAGTCTCGGGGGACAGGCGCATTGACTCCAGCTGATGAAAGCGAGCCTCGATCTCCCGACAATAGTTAACCCAAGAGGCGACAATGCCCTCGTCATGGAAGGTGGCAAATATCGCCAACATCGGGTTAACCGTCGTGGCGAAGTCCTCAGCAGATACAGGAGCCTCGATGTAGTCGCTCAACATGCGCAAACTATTCGCGGCACCTTTTGAGGACGGACGTCGCTGGGAAGGGCCGCCCGGTATTGTAATGCGAGACTCGAAAGGCACCGAGACTGGAACGACAGCTGGAAAAAGACAAAATGCGATTAGATGATGATTCAATAGATATGAAGGAAGTCATTGATAAGATAGTTTACTATACCGGTGGAGACAGGTGGCAAGGCCGGAAGGGCTGGTGGCGCAGCCGATCTTTCTGCTCCCCCTTCGATTTGCAGCACTACAGTCAGAACAAGAGAGAGTTAGAAATAATTCTACCACTGAAAAGACAAAGCTACCAATCGGGAACGGTACTCACCAGCGCCACCAGAGGGAGAGGCGAATTCAGATGGGAAGGAGAAGTGTGGGAGCAACACTTGATAGAGATGATCAAAAAGCACTCCTGGAAGATACAACGGTGTGACTTTAGTACACAAATTATACATCTGGAAGATAAGATTAATAAATCGCAAACACATACCTTCCAACATCTTCGAGGGTATGAGAGAGGGTTGAGAGGTGACCACCGCCAAGGCAGTCGTTGAAGGCGTTCCCTCGAGCAGTGGGGCATCGGCGCTGGCTGCACCTGCGTTACACGAAAAGGTGAACTTGTCAGAAAATATAGTAAAGTAAAGGAAAGCAGCAACTTGGGGTTTACCTGAGGAGCTCCCGGCTGAAACAGAGGCGACTCCCTCCTCTATCGACATGAGACCACCGCCCGTGACCTCATCGCCCGACTCGATGGGGACCGTTGCGGTGCTCGCGAGACCTAGAGACGGCGGAGGACCATAGATGGGGAGGGCTATGACTGGAGTATTACCAGATTCCAGAGAAGGAGCGGTTGGCTCGTCCTCGGGAATCATGGCCGCCTCACCCACCACTCTCTCAGGTTCAGTAGTGGCGGTTGTATCGTCCACCGTCGCCGGGGGATCGCCGGCCTCGAGCGCTTCATTCGCCACCACCCTGGACTCATTTATAATGATCATATCATCTGCCACCACTTCAGGTTCGGCATCAATGACCTTCTCGGCGGCAGGGCCCTCGACCTCCGCCTCAGGCTCCAAAGCCACAACGACGTTGCCCACCGTCGGCTCGAGTTCGGCAGGTACCGCCTCCTCTGCTTCTTTAGGATCAACGGTTTCCGCCTCCCCCTCGATCGGACTCGGCCCTGCAAGATGAGGGATATAAGGACTAATGACATTAAAAACCCTTATAATAAAAACTCTGAGAGAAATATTACCTGAAGCGGATTTACCGTTTGCGCTCCGAACTGCGCGCGCCACCTCTCTGCGGGCGGTGGATAGGGCGACAGGGGCCTCTTCGGATAGAGTATCAGCGCGAGGGACGGTGCTGGGGCCCGCTCCCGCAGCCAAGGCAGCCCGGCGCGCCTTCGCCTCACGCCTTTGCCGCTTCCTCTCTTCCCGGGCTGTCGCGATGGACCTTAGTGACGCCTCCTTCAAGGCGTCGTCATCCTCGTTCAGGGATGCCTCAAGAGCCTTTAAGGCATCCTTCATCGGCTCTTCAAGACGAACCTCCTGCGGTGGCCCAGAGGAAGCGGGAACATCGGCAGCTGGTAAAACATTTGCATCGCTTGGTGGGAACGGCATTGAGGTTTCTGCAATAAAAAGAGAAAGGTTAGATCGACCATAACACGAGGAAGATGGAAACTTGATGGTTTAAAACTTACTAAGGCCCATAGACGCTCTGAGACGTTCCTCCTCCTGGAAAGTCTTCAGAGAAGCGGCAATGGCTTCTTCATCAGTGATGCCTGTTAAAAGAAAGGAAAGAAGAGCGTTAGTCAAAGGCAATGGAGAATACATATTGCAATAAAGAAAGGCGATTAGTAGTTACCTGACTGCGCAAGCTTAGCTAACCACGCGTCACGCCTCGCCAACCATGCTGAAGCTTTGAGAGCAGCCTCCAAGTCTGTATCGTCCGGCGGCGGCATCACTAATCCTGCGTTAGTCCCATATTCGAGCAGACCCTCGGCATAAGGAGCATGGGGTTCCTAACCGAACACGACGTCCGCAGCGAAGAGCGACTTCTTTTTCTTTTGCCCTCCGACCCTAGGCTCACGGGGGATCGACTTCCGCTTAGCAGCCACTTTGGGACGACGGGTCCCGATGTCCGCACCCACGCCAGACTCCGGCGAGGGTAAAACCACTGTCTCCACTGGAGCACAGGGTGCGTGAGGTGCATCTGCGATATCAGGGAGCGGCAGCTCACGTGGAGGACTTTGCGCACGTGATGGTCTGCCCCCGGCATCTTTTAGAGGAGGAGCGAAAAGATTCTTGGCGCTAAGGGAGCATTACGGTTGGTGCCGGGAGGTGCTTCTTTACGGTCGATCAGCACTCGCCTCTCCTCCTTTATAACGGCCCCCGTCGCATGATTGTACCACTCTTTATATAGGTTAAGGAGGCGTGGAGTGCAGGCTGGTGCGCTAATAAAGAAACGAGAACCTGTGTTCAAGCGCATGAAGTGATGTAACGCGTTCTCCATCCCTTCTTCATTAGCAGCAGGCTCCAGTAAGAAAGCTTCCAAGGGTACCCCTTGATCATAACCCAGTTGTTGCGTAAAACGATGCGGGTTATATCTCATAAAGATCGCTGCACCGCCCTGCCTAAAGACTAGGAAGCCCGGTCTGATAGAATACAAGTGGAGGGTCTCCCGGGCCGTCAATACTGAAGCTCCATCCTTAAAGGAGTCCTGTAATGGTTGCGCCGCAGTGGTGGACGCTTTTCCAATGGTTAATACCTTATCAATGAAGGACATCCCGACTCCAACGGTGTGAGGGCGGAGCAATAAGCCTCTAGCATTCCGTGGTGAAGGGGTCACGATTGATGCGCCAATCAATTGAATGATACGAGGGAAACCACACCTGTCAAAGAACGAAGGCCTTTTATGCATTCCAAATACACCCTCCGTATGTAGCTCGAGCCATGACATAAAGTAGTGCATCGGGAAGACCACGTGCAATGCCCTGGGCTCATTGGCATCCGCGGCTCGGCTGAGACCATGATACAAGTGCGCTAAGCCGGCAATCCCTACGGCCACTTTTACCCCGATGACCATGCGGTGGGCTGGATAAAAGACAGAGGGCCACATGCGATGAGAGTGCATTGGGATCGCGAACCAACTCAGCCACAGCCCGAGAAATCCTAAGAAAAAGGCCTCCTCGTCCATCCCAGGGGCTGCAATTTCCGCGAAAGATATGGTAGCGAAGTCTGGGAGGAAGAAAGCTTTTTGGTCTATATCCTTCGTCGGCAGGTTATCCAAACCTAGACCAAAAGGATCATCCAGGATAGCAGATTTGGCGGCTCCTGGCGAAATGACGCTCGGACGGAGGAAGCGAGCGATGAAGTCCTCAAAATTAACTCCTCGGCTCCCGTGTTCGATGAAGAGGGACTCATAAATGTTCAACACCTTGATCAGGCTCGGGAATTGGTGTTGAACAGCATTTTCCGGCGTGATCCCCCTTACCATAGGCTTAGCGCCGAAGACGTACTCATCTGTCGGGAGCAGCTCTTCATAGTGTTCCCCCATGATCGGTAGACCGGATACCTCCGCTAATTCCTCCAAAGAAATGGACACTTCCCGATCCATGGCAAGGAAAGTGTGGGTGGGAATATTCCATTGCTCTAAGAAAGCTTTGAACCACCAGGTGGGGAGCGAGGGATACTGGAAGAGAGAGACGTAAACCGCGGTGTACAATCCTAATCTTATCAACTGCGACTTCTTCGTCGACAGGATGTACCGGGCCCATGGCAGGTAGCCAATCGGATGACGGGGGATCAGACCAATGTTATATGATTGCCCCCAAGGTCTCGCCTCGCCCTGACAAATACGACGTCCTAGGATATCCAAGACCATAGGACGTTGGACCGGAACCGCATCCATAGCAGGGTGAAGAAAGCTGTTTGCGGTCCAATCCACCATCTCCACGGCGTACTGCACCGGGGGTGGACTAGCGTAATGAATCGCCGTTATAGGTTCTGACGGCACCGTGCATGTGAAGCTCCGACGGCCCATGATGATCTGATTGTACCATGACCCCCAAAGATGGAGACTCTTGTATTCCGGGTTGAACTCCTTAATCATGGCCAGGACTTCACGGTCCAAGGGCGCCTCGGGAAATCCTTCCTCTGAGCGGACGAACGGGAATGAAGTATCTAGAGACATGATCGCTGCAAAAGAACAATTTAGCCGTTGGTGTTGTAATTCCAATGTTTGGCATTTAAAGAAGAAAATAGATTAAAATTAAATTAAAATTAAAATTAATTAATTACACCACACAGCAGTGCAGTGAGCAGGAGACTAAAAGAGGGACCCACAAAATCTAAATGACAATACGTCAGTTAATAAGACAATCTCATCATTGGATGAGATTGTCAGTTGGCCCCAGGAAAACATGCCCATTAAAAAGGGGGGGAGAATCCCTAGAGACAAGGAGAAAATCTCCTCTTTCAGAGCAAAACTCTGTCACAGAATGACACTTGTCAAATTCTGGTCTCAAAGGAATAAAATTCCTTAAAAAAGAGCATAGCTCTGTGATAATAATGGAAAAGATCCGTCAGAAGATCTTAATATTTAAAATTTTTCTTTTAAACATTTTTGGGACCTTGAAAAAAAAACCCATGAAAACTTATGATAAGTACTTCATTTGGCAAATCTAAAAGTTCCACACTTGATCTATGAGCAAAGCTCTGTTCATGGGTTAAAACCCATGAATAAGATCTTTGTAGATCTATAAGTTTTGAGAGCAAAGCTCTGTTTATGAAACCCCAATGGGGATTTCTTTAGATCAAAAGATCCGTGAGAGCAAAGCTCTTTGGTCAAGATTAATTTAAATTAATTTTGTTTAAGTTAATTTTTACCTAGAGTTTCTAACTTTAGGATAGAGCAAAGCTCTGAAGTTCTTAAGAAAGAGCAAAGCTCTGTTGAAATCAAAAATCTTAGAAACGGTAAGATTTTCTAAGGACCAAAGGTCCTATTTATAAAGCGCCTGTGCCTCTTCAGCTCGCCTCTTGATCCAACGGTCAAGGGCTTGCCACCGCTGCACTCACGTGTGCGCCACGTGAGCGCAACGGTGGGGGGGCATTTGTTTCGCCCAATCAGAGCAAAGCTCTGTTCAAATTCAAAATTCAAAATTTTGAAGCAACGCTTCAAGTCTCGGGCACAACGCGCCACGTGTCAGGCGCTAATACGTCAGCGCAGCGCCCAAGAAGGCGCGCCCAATCAGAGCAAAGCTCTGTTTAAAGGAAGCAACGCTTCAGTTGCGCAAGCATTGCGCTGCGCGACACGTGTCAGCATAGATGCGCTAGCGCAGTTGCGCTGCGCTTTACGCTGCGCGACACGTGTCAACACGGATGCGCTAGCGCAGTGGCGCTGCGCTTTGCGCTGCACGACACGTGTCACGCGCTGGGGCATCTGCGCCAAACTGAATTAAAGATTTTTAAAGAAATCTTTCTGTTCTTGTTAAAACAAGAAGATTTTCTTCTGTAAAACAGAAGCCCTTAGATCAAAGATCCAACGGTGGGGAAAATTCCCCAAATCACTCTGAGAAAGATCTCTTTAACAAATTCAACAAACTTATGGGCACTATAAAAAGGACCCTAGGCCTCAATTCAAAGGCATCAACTTTTTCTTGAAAAATCAAGAGCTTAAAATAGAGAGAACTCTGAGAAAAATTTCAAGAAGAGGTAAAAAACCTTTATAAGGGAGAAGAAATTTTCTCTAATAGATCATTGATCTAAAAACAAGATCAATGATCTTCATATAATAAATAGTGCTTTGCACTTCTTATGAACCACTGGTTCTTTAAAACAGAAAAAAAAAATTAAAAAAAATAGTGCTTTGCACTTTTATGAACCTCTGGTTCTTGAAATGAAAGAAAAATTTATTTTTCTTTGATTCTAATTTGATCAAAGATAAAAAAAAATAGTGCTTTGCACTTCCAAACTGCGCTGTTGCGCTCTTGAAAGAGCGCCACGTGTTAGCTGTAGAACAACTTGCGCTACGCGCTCTTAAGATAGAGCTTTGCTCTCTGGAATTGGCGCAACTCGCTGAGAGCGCGCCACGTGTCAGTAGCGCAACAGCGCAGCGCACTAGCGCAGCGCACTGCGCTGTTGCGCTTGCGCTCACCAGAGCATGACACGTAGCGCTTGTGCTCAGTAATTGGCGCAAAGCGCCTGACAAATGCAATGCATTTCCCAAAGGGCCAGGCCCAAATCAAAAAGACCAAGCAGGCCTAATTAAATTGATACTCTACATCATTTATAAATGGGCAGAGCCCAAACAAAATAACAGAAATGTTATGCAGGGCAGAGCCCAATTGAGAGGTCCAATGGACCAAAACAAATGCTCTGCATTATAATAAAAAAGGGCAAAGCCGAGTCAAAACGGGCATAAATGGCCTAAAGTAATGTTATGTATTATTCTAAAAAAAAGGGAAAGCCCAGACAAAAAACAAATGCAAATAAAATATTGGACATTTTTAATTGGACGTAGCCCAATCGTGGCCATAAGTCCTTAAATTAAATTAACTGAGCAAAATGGCTCTCCTAAACCAATCCACATCCGGTTCGAGGGTACATCTCCGAACTCCTTTGATATCCATCGTTGTAATTCCTCAACAACGTCAAAGAGGTGACGGGTCCCAACGACCACACACCCATATGGACTGCGGGGTCCTTAAACTCGTGGACCAAAACGTCCCTAAACTAATATTGGACCGAAACGTCTCTAAACTAATATCGGACCGAAATGTCCCTAAACTAATGACGGACCACCACGTCCCTAAACTGGAACATCGACCACCACGTCTCTAAACTGGAACAATAAAGCCAATTGCTCTTCTTTCGGATCTAAACGATCCCGTTCAAGTCGATCTTAGTCCAAAATAGGACTAACGTATCCTTGGCGAACGTTTAAGTTGATCTTAGCCGCAACGGGACTAACGCATCCTTAAACTAAAAAACACGAAACCCAAATCTAAATAAATACGGATTTGGACTAATCCACGTCCTACGGGCGATGGCATTACTCAGTCTCCGTATACAATCCACGGGCAACCACAAACAAAACAAACACCCACGACACGGAGTGAAACTCTGGAGAAGGAGAAAGTTGTTACCGCAATGCGGTAGCGTAATTAACTGCAGGGGCTTGCGCCTGCAGGGAAGAGCGTCCCTACAATCAAAAACCCCTCAAGCGAGGGGGAATCTGATGAAGTTTGCTATATCGGCCGCATCCGTCTAAACCTCCGATACATGATGCCATAAATCAACTTGGCACCTTCGGAGAGGTGGACGGATAGCACCAAATAGCATCTGCCCCGAATCTCAGCGTCAGGCCATTGCGGTCCTATGCGCCGCCTTTCGGAGGGGAACACTAGGGACCTGAAAAAGGATGTGCTTGTAGACTACCCAGCCCCCACTAGTGTGACTGCCATCACAACGCTGGTAGTCAAGCAAGATCCGAAGAGCTCTATCAATCCGACGGCTGGGACGGGTGCAGTGAGGATGGGTGCGTGGGTTCGCCGCGGGGAGATAAGTTGCAGCGGGGAGGAGAGAAGGAGGTAAGTTGACGATAATGAGATGAGGCAACGAGGTCGAGGGTGGAGGCAAGGTCATGGAGACGGCGACGGCGATGAGGGCGCGAGCTCTCGCGTGGGTTAGGGTTTTCTCGTGGTTGCGGGATGAGGAAGAAGGAGAAAGGGAGATAGGGACGTGGGGAAAAGTATGGGTATAAAAAAAGAAACATAAATATAATATATATAAAAGGTAGAGAGAGAGAGAGATCTGTGATTAGGGAATATAATTTTAGTTTTTAAAATATATATAAAACGTATATATATAATATTAAACAGTTAAAATACGATTAGAATATAATATTAGATAGATTTAAGATTTGCAAAATTTCTCCAAAATGTGTCCGGGTCGGATCTAAAATTATGGTTTGAAAATACAGATAATATTTGTGTTAATAAAAAAAAATACGATATCCGGGTAATGAAAATGTATACCCTCAAGAACGGATACACGTAGCGTACACGTAGAGATCGAAACGAGTCCATTTCATTGAACGGGACGAGAACACGATGTACGGATGCCACGACAAGGTTAGGGGTATGATGCAGGTCATACTAAATATTTTTAAAATATTTTAATTGACTTTATAATTGTATTATTAAAAAAATGCAGATGATAGATATAATGCAAGTATACAGGACATACAATATGAAAGTGCACGGGTCCTCATAACTAGCCGGTATAAATCATAAACAGAAATCAAGACTGGTTTCCAGCATGTGGGTCGGGTCGGATGCAAATACAGTTACCATTTATACTATTCGCATCCAAAACACAATAAATAAAGAAATAGCCATAAATAAAGAAATACCCAAAAGAACTGGTATAAATGAACTAGGGTGTTACAAAGAGAGTTTTCAGTTGCTGGTTCTTGTGTTATATTGCTTAGGTTGTCCATGCAGAACTGAACTGCATGGTAGGGTTCCATACAGCTCTGACCTGCATGGGCCACCAACAAAACATGTCACGCCCCGCTTCCCAGTGTACGGGCAGAGGACGCGACGAGGCCGCTACATATTTACTCTGAACTAACACGCTATGCGTATCTAAGCAATATAAGTAAAATGCACAAGAGACAAAGACAATAGATGTAATTGAACAACAACTTTATTTATTAATATTCTTTTACAATACATCTGAAAAATAAATATATGGAATGGAAAGCAATGCCTAAACAGTGGCATAACAGAAATGGAAAATACAGAATGTAAATATGTATAAGGAATCTAAAGCTCTGGGACGAAAACCAGCTGGTCTAAATCCTCACTGGTGGGCTCGATCTCCAGTGAGTCCAAATCACCTGACAACATTCCAAAGAAGAAAGAAACGGAATATCGTCAGCGAACAATCGCTCGGTAAGTCCCAAAGAATGAGAGAAGTAGAATAGACAGAGAGAGTATAGTTTTATAATATTTTATTATAAAGTTTGCGCAGTTGTTTGTAACTTGGTACAGAACATGCCAGTGTATATGAGAGGAGTACCACTTACATTGGAGACTTTGGTAAACCATAGTAGAAGACTCCATCGATAATACTACGGAACAACGGCATGGATGTAATTACGTCTTAAGTGACCACATCGTGCCACTTTTAACATATTCCGTACCAGTCTAACCCTTTATAACCCCGTAATGTTTATTGTATGGAATGTATTGATTGTACGGAATGTATTGTGTTGTATTGTCTTGTATTGTAAATTGTATAGATGGGTGACTTGCCAAAACCATGATATCAGTAAATGGATATAACTGGAGAATCATGTAGATGGATGTATATCAATGATTCGGTTCAGTCAATATAAATTGAATAGATTGGACAGATTGAATATATGGATTCATATTGAATTCATGTTGTATTGTAGTTTGATACTTGAATCATATTCAAGTCAGATTGATTATATTGAGAATTGGTCTGAGTCAGACAATTAGAAAAGAAATTGAATCCTGAGTTAGGTTTTAGTGTTATCGGTAACTACTGTACATGGACGGCAGGATTTGTGTCTTTTTCAAAGACAATTACCGTGTAGATAACACCGTTTGTTAAATTGTCTACCTTAAATAGGCAAGCATCCATATCTCCGGCTCCCTGAGGCTCAAGAGACCGGTCCCACTTAAACCTATGTTTATTGGGGTCCTTATTGTAATTTAGTATACCTTGAGGGGGTTTCATGTAAAATAATTTTGTATAATTTTCAAAATACACCTCAAGTATTTTATTATCGTCTTTAGAGTTTTCCTGAATGTATATTTGATTAATGTGACATTTCTAGTGAATAAAACCTAATTTCATAATATATGTTATTTATATGTAATATTGGAATTGTATGGTATTTTCTTATAAATGAAATGTTTTTCTTGAATTTTGAAAATATGAAATTTTATAAATATTAAAAACAGATATTTTGATATTAATTATATATATATTTATTTATTAAAAATATAAGTTTTATTTATAATAAAAATCACATTTTCTAAAGAAAATTGTATTTTAAATCTTTCAAGATCGCATGCTCCTTGCGGAGGTCTGCATCTCACTCTACTAAGCCTGCGATAATCCGCACCATCCCGAACGGGTTCCATGAAATGGCTTGTAGAGACACATTTGCAAAGATTTGTTAAAATTCAGCTCTTGTAGAAAAAGGTTTTTATAAGTCGGAGGTAGTTTTGTGTAAAATCGTATTTTTCCCAAATCAATATTCCCCAAATTTCATCGTGCTATATTACATATGAGTGTTGTGAGGAGGTAGGTCACTACCTCGTGAGTTTTCTAAAACTAGCACGGTTTAAAGGTATAAACATGTCGATATAAAATATAAAGGTATTTTAATGTAAAATTGAAATAAAACTGGTTATGGTTATCATTTTAATGTCAAACTTATTCTATTGTCTTAGTTAACGAGTATTAAACAATATATCAAAAGTTGTAGGTTTGTTATTAAGTAAATGTTGTATTTTTGAAAGAAAAGAGAATCAGAAGCCGGATAACTCCGTTTCCGACACGTTTTAATAATTAAGAATTTGAGAATAGCAAAAGAGAGAGAGAAGGGGGACTTACTAGATTAGGGTCAAGAGAGGAGGAAGAGGAGGATTGGGGAAACACCGGTGCGTCGTTTCGTCGCCGGAAACTCCTCGGATTGCCGTCAGAAGTTCGTCGGAACTTCGCCCTTTGCTAACTCCACCTGCACACAAAAAGTCTTAAGAATTTTCTTGAGAGTTTGGGCAGGGATTTGGAAGTGAGAAGGGGTGATTTTAAGTGTGGTATTTATAGGAAAAATTAGGATTTAGGGTAATGAAATGGTGTATTAAAATTTTGTATTAAAATGGATTAAATGTGTGTTTTAATTTTCTCTGTAAATGTGCAGGGAAATTAAATAATAGAGAGGTTATGGGGGAGTTCAAGAGTCGCCGAGGTTTAAAGAAATTAGGGTTTTGGCTCACTGGAACCGGCAGCGCCGGGCCGATTCATCCCCTCACCGGCCCGAGTCGGCCGAGTCAGGGCTCGCCTCATCGCCACATGTCGCTGACGCTTGGACTTGACTCGTGGACCCGTTTGTTTAAGCTGTGACTCTTGATTTTACGGGTTGTGCACGTGTAGACTCTTGGGCTTCTAAAAAGATTAAAAGAAATCAAATTAAAAAGAATATGTAGTTGATGGGATTTGAACTCTGGTGCGTTGTAACAGCAGTGCAAGGTCTTACCAATGAGCTACAAGCTCTTTCTTGCTGTTCAAAAACAAAACAAACTTATAACTTATGCTCAGGCTCAAGTACCCCTTTCTCTATTTTTTTTTTTTTTGAAAAAATTTGTACAGAAAGTTTAGGTTTGATACATAGCCCAAGGTCAAGTTCCGGCGATGATTCGGGACAAATCCGGCGACACCGCCACTCCACGATGCTTTCAAACTATTTCTACACCTCCCCTTTCACTTCTCAACTAGTAAGTTTCCTCTCATGTCCTCTCTTTCTATTCTAAAATGATCTTTTATTAAAACTCGTCGGAAGCGGAGTTATTCCGACTTCCAATTCTAATTTCATTAAAACCCCACTTTTCTTAACAAAAAATCAACCATTTCTTTATATCTTATTTAGCAACCATAAAACAACATTTGAACATATTTCAATTCAAAATTAAATGCTATGCAACTTGTATTACACTTTTTCGTTTTAAATACCACAAAGTTTACCTACGACATTACTTCATCATATTGCTCATATTACCTTTAGAAAACTCACTAGGTAATGACCTAGCTTATCACAATACTCATCATTACATAGCACGATGGCTTTTGGAACAATATTTTTGTGGCTAAGACGAGTTTACAGTTAAATGCCATAAATTATCAAAACCGTATTTCTTTTAATTGTTTTAATCAAATTCCATACAATTATGTCCTTACAACCCATTTTAGGGAATCCGATTTGGTTGGTGCAGATTATCGTACATCTATCGGACTAGTAGGGCGAGATGCAGACCTCCTCACGAAGCATACGATCTCGATAGAATTTTTATTATTACAATTCTTAAGAAAACGTTATTTCTATTAATAAATAAATTCTATTTTTAATAAATATATATATGTGTATATTATTAAAATATCTATTTTAAATATATATTTTATTCCATGTTTTCTAAATAAAAAAAAGAACCACAAAAGTTCATGAAACTACCATCACAAATCAATACAAGTCAATTTACATGAAAATATCATATACTATTCAATTTAGATTTATATCCACTAGAATATCTCATCTTATAAAATTGCATCTATGAAAACTCTAAAAACGATAAATAAATACTTGAGATTTATTTTGAAAATCCATAATTTGCTGGAGTGCATGGAGTCCATCTTGGACATAAAGTATCTGGTCACCAGGAAGTTACCACTTCCTATGACCTGCTGACAACTAGTAGAGCTATTATCACAATGATACTGACCTCCCTATCACTGTCTATGAGAAAACTAAAGTATCTCTCGGGTGACTGAGGATACCTACTAAAATCTGCAAAGTGGCTAAGATTTTTCGAGTCCAATTGAATCCCTAAATTCTACTAAATTTTTAATAACCGTTTGTAATTCTAGAATCGCTTTCGGTTCTACCATACTCCCATTAGTTTCTTTTGCAAAAATATTTCTTTTATAAAAGGTGGCGAGTCAAGAACAATGTAACTATTAATCATGAAAATGGTAGAAGCAAAACCCTAGCAAATGTTTGGGATAAGCCACAAACTTCCATTACCGAAACGTGCCTTGAGTTTGTCTGGATTTTGCTTTTAAACAGAAACCGGATAGCTCCATATCTTAACAATCTCAAGATATGCAACCAATCTATATCTATATAGAATCAAAAGGCACTACTTTAGATAAAACCGGATTCAAATATCATGCAGTTGTTTCCAGTGCATATCGCCTAAAAGGAAAAAGGCCAATACAGTATTACTCATTAAGGAGCATACCCACGGATGAGTAACCTGTGAGAGAATCAAGTTCTCAATATTATTACGATGGAATACCTAGTATAAGTATCTACATCTTCAATCACTTCGAAGAATACCGATACTTCTAACGTATAGTTATCTACTTTATCCTTATACCTATAAACTTCTCAAAATTTTTGGACCTTGCATTTCAACGAATGCGTATCTCAAACCAGAGAACTCATAGATAAACCTGAATTAAGTAAGAGTAACAACCCTTACCCTAAAGGACCTCGGACAATATACATTACCATGTATAAGTCCCAAGAGTACACTAACTCAAATTCCGTGTGTTGTAAATTGATAACTGTATTTTGGTCAAGAATGACTTACACCGTTATTCAATGCACCTTACCTAATTTTAAACTGATAACTGTAAATGTTTAGAATACAATTTTCAAAATTTATATCTGACTTTATAAAATAAAGATACAGATATATCATTTTAAAAATTAGTGCATAACAATGGTTATTCAAAACCAAATATTTATCATAAGGCAAAATCAGGTGATTTGATCCAATATCGCCAATTGCTACGAATTCCGATATTGAAGATCAAAACATTCATTCCCCAATATTCTACTCCTACTTATCATCTGTAAAGTCATACAGATGTGAGATCCAAATGCGATACATACATATCCTGGAGTAAGAATTAACTGGGAAAACGGTTTTAGTAACAACTACACAGGAAAAAAAAGAAATCTAAAAATGTTTCTAAGGGGTGGCCGGGTATTCCTAGTAATGCGTCTTCCACTGTCCAGATTCATGACAGTAGTCGCAATTTCTTTTGCTCTCACTTCAATCCCTTTATTTGTCTCTACATCTTACCTTCTAAACACCGCATTTAAGCTAATTAATTTTCTTCCTTCCCTATTTTTCGGCACTAGCCTAAGATTTGGAAGAAGAGTATTCAATAAGCGTAATAGGTGTAATCTCCTAATACAAGGAGCTCTCGCAACCTGAGAGAAGGAAAAAGGAAGAGACACCCGAATAATCCTATTTTATTTGTTCAGAACCAGTGGCCATCCTCGACTGAAGTAACTTCTTCGAGTTCATACATAACTATACAATAGACTTTCCAAACAATATGGATTATCGTAGTGATACGGAGTGTTCTAGAGAAAGCAATAGGAAAGTAGAGTGGCAGGGATATATACGACTTTGTCGTGAACCGTGACAATCCAAAACCAAAGTCTGTAAGAAGGTTCGGTTAACTTGGTTTATGAGTTTTAGTTTAAGGTAAGCCATGAGTCACTGCCACCGAGAGAAAAGAAACACTCGGTATGCACTTTATTGATATTAAATTGGTTATCACTTTATCTGATCAGGATAGCACCCACTATTTCCTCGAATTCTCCTTCAAACCCTAAAAGAAGAACTAGTCTGGATCGTATACCTTACAAGTTCGCTAACCGTTCAGCCAGGTCGGTGTTGGTACTCCGAAGGAGGTCCTCAGTGCTTTCGCACAGATCCAATTTAATAACCCCATTTCTGTAGAGGTGTAATCTCGTTAACACTTTCTAGACACCTAATAGATTAGCTAATTGTGAGGTGAAAATCTCTCGAGTAATACCTACTCATCAGTGTGAATCGGGCACAACTATCATTGTGTGATAAATTTGACGAAAGCCGACCAAAATTACCACACTCCATAACTTATGCGTAAACTTGGCAAGTTTTCCTTATATTTGAAACTCCCGATATGGTTTTTTCCCAAGTATCTTATGACCTTGACAGAGTCCAACAAATCATAAGTCGAAAGTCAAGTTCTACCCGTCATTATCCTGATTAATTTATACACACCCGTACTCGCCCTTGATGGAGACCAATAAGGCTGTACGGTTGTTCTAGATTAATGCATCTCTATACTGTAGAAAATAACACATAACAACCACACACTATGCGTTGGCGGAGGCCAACAAACATAACACGAATACTAAGGGCCACTTATCTGAGATGACAGAGGGCTACGGCTGGTTTTTGGCAAATTTTTTTTAATGTAATGAACTTGATACCGTTGAAGGAACTCGAGTGGCTTTGAAATTGAGTGGTTTTGGCTCCACTTTTAAAACTAGTAACATAAAATTTTGCTTAAGAGCGAACTACTCGTGAACGGATGATTGATAGCTGTTTTGTACGTGCGTTTTAAAATTAAGAATACTGCAATCAAGATGGTGTCGCTTGGTACCGGTTGAGTACGGGTCGATCCACAGGGAGATGGAATCTTTTTCTTTATGTTATAACGAGTTAAGTCCAAAAAATCGGTTGTTGTTTTAAGATCTATAAATGAGATAAAAGTTGATAAAAAAGCTTGCTAGGGTTAGAATTAGGTTAGTTCGAGATAGGGATCTTCTCGCTTCTTTCAATGCCTTAGTTGTGAATAAAGGTGTTAGGGTAATCGGCAATAACGGGGATTAGCACGACTGGGAAGAAACTAAGTTTCTTCCTTTTGGTCCTTGTCCGTCCGTTCTTGGCTCTTAGACCTAACCTCCGGTTAATTCAATCACACCCGGTCTAACTAGGGAATCGCCGCTATCACGTAGGATAGGGTGCCGTAGTGAGCGGATTATGGTTGATTTAAAAAGAGTCTTTTTAATAAAATTATATGGGCAAAGAAAGGAGTGAGAGATATTTCCTTCTCCCAAACCTTCCCTATCCTAACCCTAACAAGTGAGGAATTACTCACTCATTAGGAAGGAGACAATAAAATTCATTTTTATATTTTTTTGTATTAGACAAACTAAATTACAGATAAATAAAGAATAGATAAAAAATTGCAGGAATTAAAATATGCAAAGAAGAAGGCAAGATAGAAAAAGAAAACTTACTTTACTGATGTCCTCTCAACAACGCATTACAATGGAATTCAAAATCTAGATCTAAGAATTAAAAAGAGGCATCCTAAGAAAGGCACCCTAAAAAGAGGCACCCCTAATTTGGCTTTGAGCTCTCATATTTATAGATAGGAAAAACCCTAGGTTACATTCTGATCCATACATGAATTTACAAAACTACCCTAAGAGAGTCGGGTCAAAGCACCGACACGTGCACCATACGGCCACGGTTCCGCGGCAGAAAGGCCTGTTTAGCCGCGGTTCTGCGGCCATTTAGTGGGATCTCTGGCTCAGTTCTTCAGGGTTGCTTCATGTTACTTTTTCCTTCTGTTTTCTTCACTTGGATCCTCAGAATCTCTTCTATTTTCTTCCAGATTTCCAATAGTGCAAAATGATGTGGACTTTTGCCGTGAGTTTCGCGTTGAAGTCTTGAATCTTGTGCTGCTCTTGTACTTTGTGCATTGAATTGTCTACTAATTTACATTTGTTCCTTGAACTGGTAGGCGGCATCATACGGATTTATCTGTTGTTGGTCGTAGTCTCACATTTGTAGCAACTTTTCATGAATTTCACAGTAATGTTCTGAGAACCTATAACCTGCAACTATTTAGCAGACATGGATCAAAAAAACCTATTTATATGTAATGTGATTAAGAATGGGTGATATAATAATGCAAAATTCTGATATGAACAAATACCCCCAAATTTATCTTTTGCTCGTCCCGAGCAAAGCCAATTTTATTCTCGAAAAAACCTAACCTCACTTTCGCAGGGAATCGCGATTGCACTGAGCTCGTGTAACAAGCCGTTAAACCTCTAGGTGTCTCTAGTAGGAGGAGTGTTGTCTCCTGAGGGTTTTCAGTGGATACTGCCCACAAAATCCGATCAATTTGGCCGTTGACTCTAATTCTTTAATTCAGTATTCTAGCAAGAAATTCTATCATCTTTAACTTAGAAATCATCAACCCGTATTTTTCACACTTCCTTTTCATTTAACTTAAGATCTATACCTTTTGCCAGTTTATAAAGTTTTTAGCATTTCCTAAGTTTTCCTTCTAAGGTGCAATCTTAACTCAGGCATTTTTATCATCTCTACTGAAAATATAAGACCTATCTTTTATTCCTATCTCTCCTCCAAACTCCAATCATATACCCCTACGTGTGTGTAATTATCACCCCTACACTTGGAAATTCAATTCAAGCTATCATATTCTTGTCCATCTTCCAAAATACTTTTAGTTGGTGAATTTTTAGACGAAATTGCTCACACATCCTTCATGCGATCGTTAATACTTTTTGAGCTACTAAATGACCGATTATAAAATATGCTTGCGCATTTAGGCGTAATTTCTCGTCTTGCAATACTTAAGGCTTAGCAGTGACTCCCAAACCAGTTGGTCTAAGGCACTAGGTGATAAAGCACCCTCGCTATATTTTTTTATTTATGCTGCCTTAAGTAATTACAAAACCAGTGTTCATTTTTTTCTTTCTTTATTTACCACTTATACTTTTAATTTATTTTCCTTAATACTAAGGATTTTAGACAAGAGCATTTCAAGGTATCCTCTACTATCCCAAGTTTCAAGATGCGTATGAGTGCGTAAAGTAGGGTATATATTTTCAGAATTTGGACATAAGGTTCAGAATTATTTTTCAGACTTATACTTCAAATAAAGCTTTCAATACCCTTCCCTTATTTCGACTTAGCCCAAGAACTGAACTCAAAATTTGCTTATTTCTAAATAAACTGCAAGGACGTATATTTTCTACAGTTAAAATTTAAGAAAGGTTATGTTTAGGGTTTTTAATTTACTAAGTTTAGGATCTAGTTTTTCCTAACTAGTCAACCGTCATGTTGAACTTAAGTCAAATATGACCAAAATTGAACTTTTTAAAATCTTTTTTAAAACAAAATTCAATTTTTTTTTGGTTTTTATGGTTTTTAAAATAAGTATGCAAATGCAAAAAATATACACATGAATGCGAAGGAAGAAAGGTTACCAAGCACACCCCTAAACTTAAACTTGACAATGCCCTCACTGTCAGGCTACACCAAGAGAGTTAAAATTTTCGGCACTCCCCTGTTTTTTTTATTATTATTGACAGAAAAAGAAAACAAGATATATATACATAAAAAGGTCCCCCTCCCCAAACTTAAGTGAAACAGTGTTTCCACTGTTTAAGCATTAAAGTTCAGAGTTAGGGAGGAGAAAAACACAGTATCAAGCTATACAAGATCTTACACAGGCCAAAGGTTAGCACCAACCATTCAAAAATTTTATCATTATAAAGTGGCGGTTGGTGAAAGAACATGTTGTATAGAGTCAGGAAGAAATAGGGTAAAGATAAGTGGTGTAATGGAAAAGGTTTACGTCTCGATTTGTAGAGACGAAACAATAATGGTGAGCGGAAACAAGAATATGGATGATTAGGAATAGGAAGAATGGTCACATTCTCGTATGGGATAAAAAGAAATGGTGGTGGTTCGACTTCTTCAGGTGGAGGTTGATTAATCACAAAATCCGTGTCGTTGAGGAATACGAGTTCGTTGGCAAAAATATCTTCGAAACTTTCATCGATGGTCCGATTGAACGTTTCAATGTCAATAAGTGTCGCGCCAGAATTCAACTTGCTTGATTTTTAAAAAATTATGAAGGTAGGAGACTCGTAAAGCTCATCTACCTTATTCTCAAAAGAGTCTAAATCAAGTTGTTTTTCTAGAATTATCGAACTCAAAATATCGGATTGTGATTCATTAACACTCGCTATCATTAAAGGAAGATTAGAAGAAGAACCAGAGAAAGTGGGAGAAATAAGTGGAATACGAACTTGAGGGTGGGAATGAAGTGTGTAAATTAGCACAATTTGTAATGACCGATGTATAAAAAGCGATTGTGCTAATTTATCAACCCACTGAGAAATGAGGTCAAATCCCTCAAGATTCGTGAGAAAACATAGGTACGTCGAACTTCGTAAAACAGACATTGAAAATGGAAGTGTAACGGTTTCTTGCAAGGTCGGAGCGAGGATGGAGAGAAGTGAGTGAGGAAGGGTATCAGTTAAACATTCAGGAGGGTGTGCGTAGTCAATGAAAGGGATAGAATGAATTGGAAAATCCGACTTCTCAAGTAAAACTGTTTCATTCTCAATAATTTCCTCAATACTCTCCATGCAATTCTCATCAAAATCAAGACGCATATGAAGTTCGGGAGAAACATTTAATCACTCGGGATGATGAATTGGAGAGAAAAATTCAGTCAAATATGCGGGTTCATCATCCAAAATATTCCCAGCGTCGATATCCTCAATCAAGTGAAAATCAATTTTCTTAGACACCTCATCAAAAATATGGATATTAATAAAATTAGATTCTAGAGTGGAGGTGTAGAGGTCAAAAGGATTGGTGATCGTTTCACTCGAAAGGGATCCTCCACAATCAGGTAAATCAAACACTACAAAATCGCACAACTCATTAATCATTCTATCTTCAACTGGTGAATCATTTGGGACACTTGATAGACATTCAAAACCGGAGTTGTGGGATTCAATAAGGGATGGGTAGGTTTGATTTGGAAGGGTGTACAACTCACTCTTACCACTCAAATTCTCAATTTGTCCAACCGCATCATCATTCATTGGAAAATTTGGAGCTAGTTGGAAACCATCTATCGGGTCACTAGATTGTATGAGGGCAGCCATGGACGAATCCAAATCCATCATCTGTTGGCATGACGCTATCCTAAAGTCTTCTAATGCCTGTTCCAAACTAGACATGGGTTTTGAAGGAGTTTCAGTAAAAGATTCAAAGTTGTTTGGATACTGGAAACTCCCAAATGGCTGTGTAGAAGCAATGTCTAGGGATGGTGCGAAAGTCGGGTAGGACTGGTAGGAATTGAATGGTTGGACAGGAGTAGGATCATCATACGGATAAGAAGGTGAATGGAATCGTTGATCCAAAAAATTCACAGTGGTGAAAGGAGTGAAAGATCGGTTACGAGATTATTCAATATGTTCAACAATAGACATAGGTTTTGGGGTTACAACTGGACTCTCAAATGGGATATCAATATGAGAAGGTGAACGTTGAAATGGTTGATACAAGGTGGATTGCGGAGTCCAATTGGTTGTCCTAGATGCGTCTATCTGGTCTTTCAAAGAAATTTTGGGTATGGAGGGATCGTTCGAACTTCGACCAAAACAAGAAGCGTAGGAAGTAATATCCAGTTGAGGGTACCAAAGTTTGGCAAGAGTTTTGCGAGGTGGGATACCCATGATGTAATGAGAGAAAGGAGAAGAAAAGAATGTGATTTTTTTAATTAATTTTTTTTTGTAAGAAAAATTATTTGTTTTTGGAGTTTAGAAAAAAATTTTTTAGAAAGAGTTTTTGTAAGAATGTGTACGGACTTACTTCAAACAATCATAGTTTAAAACATGCACAATCAAACCTAGAGCTACGGTCTTCTAAGTCAACTAGACTGCTCCTAACTGTTCCAAAGTGATAACTTGTGAGAAAACCCTCAAATCGCCTCTTCACTGCCAATTGTGGCCAGGTAAGCACAAATGAAGAAAGGAGGGTTCCGCTCACGAATTACCGTGAGACGGGCCTTTTAAAGTTACATTTCTCACTTGTTTAGCCTAGGCACCACAAAGTCAAATTTAGATAAACGATTGAATGCCCACAACCTTTCTCTGTCCTAATGAGCACGACAGTTCTTAGTTGGCTGAGTCTAGATATTTTTTAATTTAGCTCAAGGGTGATGCATATGCTTTTTAGTGATTTTGGGGGTCTTAGGAAGGGTAATGAAATCCCCACCCAATCTTGATTGGTGTTATAGCCCCTTAGATTCCGTATTAATTATGCAAAGCAGTTAATACACAAAAAATCTAAAACACTTGCAATTTTTTTTTTATTTGGCAGCGCAAAGAATTCTGCACAAAAATAATTTATTGGAGAGGGAGAAGAGCTTGCTGTGTAAAGAAACCTGCAGGAAAATTATTTCAGTGGAGTTCACGGGGTAGAAGAGAAAAAAAATACTCACAAAGAAAATGGGGTGCTGACATCACCCTTTGACCGCGGTTCCGCGATCAAACGGATGCTTATGCCGCGGTTCCGCGGTCAAACAGATGGTTGACTTCTTCAATTTCATTCCTCGTGCTGAGCATGTTCTCCTCTTTCTGTTTAGATCCCCTGATTTTGGATTTGTTCACTGAGTTTACTCCAGATCTGAATCAGAATTTTCTCCAAGCCTACATACTTGCAAAAAAACCATTCAAAAATAACAAGATGATTTTTATTATTATTTTTTTGTTTTAAAATTTTTCAATTTTTATAATTTTTAAATTTTTTTTAATTAACCCAAAATTAAACAAAGAAAAAAACTATCGTCTCCCCGGCAACAGCGCCATTTGAATGATAGTTGTTTTGTACGTGCGTTTTAAAATTAAGAATACCGCAATCAAGACGGTATCGCTTGGTAGCTAGCTGATTGAGTACGGGTCGATCCACAGGGAGATGGAATCTTTTTCTTTATGTTATAACGAGTTAAGTCCAAAAAATTGGTTGTTGTTTTAAGATCTATGAATGAGATAAAAGTTTATAAAAAGCTTGTTAGGGTTAGGATTAGGTTAGTTCGAGATAGAGATCTTCTCGCTTCTTTCAATGCCTTAGTTGTGAATAAAGCTGTTAGGGTAATCGGCAACAACGGGGATTAGCACGACTGGGAAGAAACTAAGTTTCTTCCTTTTGGTCCTTGTCCGTCCGTTCTTGGCTCTTAGCCCTAACCTCCAGTTAATTCAATCACACCCGGTCTAACTAGGGAATCACCGCTATCACATAGGATATGGTGCCGTAGTGAGCGGATTATGGTTGATTTAAAAAGAGTTCTTTTAATAAAATTATATGGGCAAAGAAATGGGTGAGAGAGATTTCCTTCTCTCAAACCTTCCCTATCCTAACCCTAACAAGTGACGAATTACTCACTCATTAGGAAGGTGACAATAAAATTCATTTTTATATTTTTTTTGTATTAGACAAACTAAATTGCAGATAAATAAAGAACAGATAAAAAAATTGCAGGAATTAAAATATGCAAAGAAGAACGCAAGATAGAAAAAGAAAACTTACTTTATTGATGTCCTCTCAACAACGCATTACAATAGAATTCAAAATCTCGATCTAAGAATTAAAAAGAGGCATCCTAAGAAAGGCACCCTAAAAAGAGGCATCCCTAATTTGGTTTTGAGCTCTCCTATTTATAGATAGGAAAAACCCTAGGTTACATTCTGATCCACACATGAATTTACAAAACTACCCTAAGAAAGCCGGGTCAAAGCACCAACACCCACCGATACATGCACCGACACGTGCACCATACGGCCGCGGTTCCGCGGCAGAAAGGCCTGTTTGGCCGCGGTTCCGCGGCTATTTAGTGGGATCTCTGGCTCAGTTCTCCAGGGTTGCTTCATGTTTCTTTTTCCTTCTATTTTCTTCACTTGGTTCCTCAGAATCTCTTCTATTTTCTTCCAGATTTCCAACAGTGCAAAATAATGTGGACTTTTGCCGTGAGCTTCGCGTTGAAGTCTTGAATCTTGTGCCGCCCTTGTGCTTTGTGCATTGAACTGTTTACTGATTTTCATTTGTTCCTTGAACGGGTAGGCGGCATCATACGGATTCATCTATTGTTGGTCATAGTCTCACATTTGTAGCAACTTTTTCATGAATTTCACTTTAATGTTCTGAGAACCTGTAACCTGCAACTATTTAGCAGACATGGATCAAAACCACCTATTTATATGTAATGTGATTAAGAATGGGCGATATAATAATGCAAAATTCTGATATGAACAACGGATCAAGGCTCTTTCCTCATAGAATGAAGTGCAGGATATTTCTAACCGAATACCTCTATGCAAAACAAAAGAATATGACTACAGTTTTGAAGAAAACCGAATAGTTTTAAAGATTAGTTTCAACAACATCAATTAGATTTTTATTCTTTGCATTAAACATATAATGCAGTCCCATCAATTTAAATTGCTAAGACACATCAGAAACAACCAAAATATCATGCTTTTATATGCCATCCGCATTCGTCACGGGGTCCCGGGTCTTCACCGTAAGCTTACTTAACTTATGGCAGGGCGGGGACAGGGATAGCGCGGATGCATAATGTATAGAAGCATCTGCTGTATGGAATAACATCATAGAAATGCAGCAAATAATATGGAATAGCGCATAAACTAGGAGCCCCGCGTTTCATTTAAGCCGCAAATAAAACGTGACGTTCCCCGGTCGTGTGGATAGCCCATACAACATCAATTCTAGACCCCTACGAGTGAGCAAGCCATCTACCAATTCTAGAAATTGGGTAACCCGCCCTCAACACCATGAGTTGGTCACCCGTCGCTTTCTAGAATCCGGTAACTTTGGCACTCCTCCGCAGGTCGATCCTATAACCCCTGTAAGTGCGACGAGCAATCCGTCAATTCTGGAGCGAGGTGGTCCGGTCTTAAATACTATGATATGGTCACCAAGCGCGCTTTAGAAGCCGGCTACTCGAGCACTTTTCCCGGGTTAATCCTAGTACAGAAATGAAATATATACAAGGGTGACAACGACCACATCATGGTCTGTTGGATATAGTGCCCTCAGAGTCAATTATTGGATCACAGGCACGTGATTGCAATGATTGAGGGAGGACCTATGCCGGTAGGACAGTCTTACTCGAGATGATAATATGCTACCTGGTTTATCTTTATCATCGTGTACATGCTTTAGGTGACATTACAGGTCACTATTGCACGTTGATAGAGCCCATAGGATTCTTGCTTGACGGCCAGCAGTATGATGGCGATCATATACGTGGGAGCTGGGGTCTATAAGCACATCCTTAAAGTGGTCCCTAGTCGTGGGAGTTTCGAGACTGGGCATCGATACTCCATTAGTAGACTAGTGTATACAGTCGAGTCCTCGACGAGGGGCGGTGGCCAGTCTCACAAGCCATTGGTGTCAGTTGGTTCACCTAAGATGTATACAGGTGCTCATTGGGTTATGAGTACACCGGACAGGACTCGCCGGAAACATGCTAGTTGGTATTATACCTGACGTCAGATAGCAGTTCCCTGGTGACATGTGTACAGGTTAGTTCATCGACCTGAGATCGTCATTTGTCTCGTGTGAGTTCCCACTGTGCTTTGATTACTACCCTACCACGACTCAAAGGAGTTGTGCAAACAGGTTTTAGTTGGGTACAGTCCAGAGCCACATGGAGGCAGTGAGCGGATCGGCAGGGGTTTTGTCTCTCCCGGTATTGGGGGTGAGATCGCGCTGTGTCTAGGAGAGCCATTACACGAAGTTCTTGGCCAAGGCAGGAGATTTACTGGTAGGTATTCCAGTAGTATCTCAGGGTGTTTTGGGCTACACTCCGACACGACTTGTACCGCTTTTGGGGGTCTGACTTTTACCAACCCCCTAGGCCCGACATGCGATACTCATAGACGAACGGACCGGACTGTACGGATATTGTCACTGACAGGCTCAGTAGGGTGTCAGGATGAGTTCGCTCATCGACCTCCCTTTTAGTCAATACCTGGTAGCCCGTTACATACAGCTAGTACCACTGACGTGCTAGTGGTTAAATCCACAGCCAAAGTATTGACGAGTCTTTAGAGTCCCCCACAGACAGTTTCTCAAGTTTCGGGCGAAACGTTGTAGAGGCCGTATGATATATGGCAGGGTTCGATCATATACGTGCAGTAGTGCACGGATCATGATCGGGCGGATCATACTAGTGGGCTTTAGTTTAAGCCGGATCCTAGTATTAGATTTGTTGGATTACTTTAGTCTCATCGCATTCGCATTCAGTCGGAATGCGGATGCAAGTATGTATATACAGGTGAGGGGTATCCTTGTGATCCGTCACGAGTTTACTTTAGATGTTTCCATATCTTTTTATTGTTGTAAACATTTGGGTTAATGTTTACAAATGGAAATAAAGAGCTAAAAGTCATGATTAGGAGCATTAATTGTGACACATGCACAAGTGGTGACTCATGGTCTCTTTCTTTGTGCATGTGTCACATTATTGATTGATTTTTGAGTTGATTTGATATGAGGAGAGAGGAAGGGCAGCCATATGGGTGTTTTGCTCTTGTATTATTTGACTCTCACACTCTCATTTTTATCATACAACACACTAGAAAAACAAAGGCTTCTTCTTCTTCTTCTTCCTCTAGCTCACAACCTCCATTGATGGTTTCATCTTCAACCTCCATCCATACACTCTCATGCATTGAGAATCAATGGATGCAAGAGACAAAGTTATCACACACATTCTCTACATCGCCTTGGACACGTCAGCTAGCAAACTTCGTGTCCGATTTGCTTCGGACAAAGCGGGAGCCCGTAAAAAGACTCGAAGATGTTGTGCCCTTTCCGACGAGGAGACCGGAGATCGGAGATGCCGCGAAGAGCTTGGGTTGGTGGCCAAAGACCGAAGGACACGAATCGATCGGTATAGCTTTTCTAACCCTTCTCTAGTTAGCTAGTTATAGGTTAATGGTTCGATCCGGGATTAAATTCTACGTTAGCGCTGGTTTCTAGTTTAGAAAAAGTTTTCGTTTCCGCATTTTGGCCTCGGACAGACGGCCGGAGCGCTACCGTAGACTTACATGGTCGAGCCCAAATAAAAGAATATACATAATACGGAAACGGCGGCCATATGTTGGAGCTCATCCCAAACAAGTATTATACAACAAAATAAATCAAAACTATACAAGAAAATGCACGAGAAGCTATCCAACACAACAATCCGGCTAAACCATCATAGAGATATATATCACAGAACAAGCAACAAAAGCAAGTGTGCAACCCCGTCTAATCGAACATATAGTAATTATACGACGTTTAACAACACATATACCAAGATACAAACATAAACGATACTAAAATTTCGACCGAAAACAGTCCCGAATTGCCCGTATGCACAAACAGTACAAAACAAAATCTGGGGCAAAAAGAGGTATACCGAAAATCTAGTTTCTACAATTCTAAGAAACTGACAAAATTTGGGGATACACAGAGAAAATTGGGAAGAGAATCCCGGCCAAATTTCGGCCATACACTGTCTGTTTATCCTCGAATTTTATGCCAAGTTTTCTTTCTTAAAAGATGGTCCACTGACATACAAAAAAAATTCATGTTCCGTTTTGAAAAGGACAGAAACCTAAAATTTGAAACTAAATACGGGTAAATTTTCGGTCTCGAAACCAAAACATCGTCTAATCTACTTCTAGTGTTTGGTTTTGCTCTGATAATATTGAAAGTTCCTAGTGACCTTACCGCTACTACCAGGGCCAAAGCGGAATCGAAAAACAAAAATTTCAATAGGTGCACTAGATACTAATCACTAGCGATCGATCCAAACACTAAACTAGAAAACAAGCATGCAAGGTTCAGAGATTACAACTTTCGATGTGCATCCACCAACTCATAGAAAACCCCTCCAAGCTCCTCATAAGCCGTCGGGAATAAGGTTGAGAGACGACCGCCCTTACCGAAAATGATCCACTCAAAAAAACCGATCCAAGCATCAGCTTTATCTAGTGAAGCAACCGACGCTCCAAGCTCGCTAGAAATGGAGCATGGGGATGTAGGAACTTATATCACCCTAATACGCTTATACAATATAATTTGGTGTTTTAACTCTTGCTTTAAAATTCTTTTATTATTTTTTCTATTGGGTTGCGAATGATTCGAGTAGTAGTAGTCGTTATCCGATCCGACCCGCATGTTTAAAACCCGATATGGTGCAAGATTATATCCAATATTTACTAGTATGGTGTATCTATGTGAATCTAGTACTATATATACTTTATATATGTTTAAATTTTTACATATCCATTTATAGTACAAGTTATGTATAAATAATATCTTTAGCTACCTAACTTTGTATGGCATAACACCTTGATTGTTGATCTTATCTATTATGTTCATATCCTAAAATATAGACAACCAAATATTTAGAAATCTTTACATATATTTATTCAAAATTTATTCAGGGGGATATATATTTAATAATAGATTGTTGCATTATGGCAAAAATCCTTAAGTATGAATTTTATATTTAAAAACTATATTTTTGACTAAATTTGGATAATATTTGGGATGATCTGGTATTATCTGTAAAATCCTACAAAATATATATAATATATTCCCTAATATATTCTTATACCTTTATTATATATAAATGTTATATATATATATATATATATATATATATATATTAATAAATTTATTTTTTTATATAAACTCTATCTCTCTTCTCCCCGTTTCCATCTCTCTCCTCTCGTTCTCTTTCCGGAGCCCTAACCCACGCCGACACTACCCCGATCTCGCCTGCCCCTTGTCATCGAAGCCAACCCTACTCCCTCGTCCTTACCGCACCCATCGCCTCACCATCTTCCTTTCCTTCTCTCTCGACGACCTCGCCTCACTCGTCGTCGCCAGCGCCCGATCCTCCTCACTTCGCTATCGTCTCTTCACCTCGTCGTCATGTTCCTCTGCACCTCACCGAGACCTCAACATCATCGGCGCTCCTCTTCCGAACCCGAACACCCTTTATACCACCATCCTCTCCTTCTTCAACCCTTGAACCGAACTCTCCTAGAGCACTTCACTGCCATCAAACCCTCATCCTTGTCAGCGCCAACTTCCTCATCCCTGCCGAAACCCATACCCACGCCAACCTTCTTTTTCATCTCCCCTCAACTTCGACCGCGGCTCGCCTCCGACCATCGCCACAACCACCTCATCAACACCTGGAACACTGTGACCCAAACACCTTGGCCGCCGTTCAACTTCACCACCTCGACAGCACCTCATTTCCACCATCGTCCACTACTACAGATCTCCATCACCCAACCAATGCACCCGCAACCCAGATCTTGTACAAAGCCTAAGTCTAGGCCGAAGTCAAGCCATGATCTTATAGCGTGTCATTTCTGTGATCGACGTCAAGGCAAGTATTTATTACATGCTTTTACATGCTAGTATGAAGACAATTACGTCGTAATATTATTTTACTTATTGGTAGATGGTTTTATATATATATATATATATATATATATATATATATCAATCATACTTAATGAAATTGCATTAAGTCCATTAACGACACATCTGTATATCTAATTAACAATGTTGATAATCATGATGAAGCACTATTTTAATACAGTCATATCAATATAATAACTTGTAGCAGTTGATATTATCACATCCGATATTTCGGGGATCACATCTAGATAATGGTTATAACTACTTTGAAATAAATCTTCAATATATTGAAATTCGAGAAATGTTAACAGTATTACCAGAAAACATAAGGTATTTGCTTATTTATTTACCCATTTGATTTTTAACGCTTGTTAATCTATATCAGTCACGATTACCAATGTAATGTTACACTATATTGCCTGTTGTATACCATGACTTGACAGTGATATATGACTATGATATATATCTTACCTGATTGATTATATCATCCTTGACATTCTTGTGACCTGCCATACTATTACTATTGAGTTACATCGACGATTCCATTAATTAATTTCAAAGACTTGTAGAATAAATAACCTAGAAACACAGACTTTAGGATACACATGACATATCTATAGCTCACCGTTTTGCACATGTGTTTATTATTTATACCCATGTTTAATCATAGCATTATATTCTGGTTATTACTATTATTTTGATATTTATGACGCACTGACGTCTGAATTTTGCATGGCCCAGTTCTTTTGACCTTATCGCAGGAAGATCATGAGTATTTTAACAAGAAAGCCGAACAGTGAGGAGCTTGATGATTAGTTTTAGAGATGCTTAGTTTATTTTATTTCCGTAGTTTAAATTTATGGATTTGATCCCATAAAGGACGTGATTCAGATATTATTCTTTATTGGATCCTTATTCGTTTCCGCTATATATATAAATTTCTCAACTTTTATTTATTGTAGCAGATGGACATGTGTTAATTAGATTTTATTTACTGTTCTTGATATCTGATTGGCAGCCGTAATGTGACTATGGAAGGATTTTTCCAATCCATAGGTAGCATGGTTGGCTCTGTCATGTGACGTATTCATGTATTTTAAGAAGTGGAGCGTGACAGAATTTTCCACTATCATTTTCTTTCTAAAACTAATGCTCAAGAGAGCATGCAAAAATAAGGAGGAGGATGAAGAAGTAGTCATCACAAAAAATGAGTAAGTGTTGGTTGAATGAGAGAATGGCTTCATCCATACACTAACGCCATCTCATCCTCCACCTCACATTTGATTTTCCTAAAAAGAAAATCAATAAATGAGATGTCCTTCTAGAAATACTTCCGTATAAATATGGAATACTTCCCGGTAGATGTATCGAAATACATATACGCATATCCGTATAAAAATACGAATAACTAAGAGAGAGAAAATGAATAGTGAACAATAATACATGAATATATATATTTAAAATATATATAAATTATTAAATCAAAACTTGATTTAATAATCCGGTTTAATTCTAAGCCGGCTAGTATTATCAACCGTCCGATTAAAGTCCGTGTAGCTTGTACACATATTTAATTGGACCCCTGTATATACCAACATACGTCATCTACATCATATCGCCTGAACCGGAAAAACTCTCTGTGTGGGATTCTAAAGACTTGACAATACGCTAGTAGTGAGTTACTGGATAAATCCATAACCACAAACACGTCAGCGGCACTAGCTGTACGTAATGACTACCCAGGTATATGCCGAAAGGGAGGTTGACAATCAAGTCTATCCGTACCCTACTGAGCCTGAATGTGACAATCTCCGTACAATCCGGTATTTTCGTCTAAGAGTATCGCATACCAGGTTTATGGGTGGATAACGTCAGACCGCTAATAACCCGAAAGTCGTGTCAGAGTCAAACTCATCACCAACGTAGAAACTACTAAACTCCTATCGGTAAATCTCATCCACCGTGGACACGGATATAAGGTGATGGCCAACCAATCACAGCGCGACAACGACTCCTAATACCAGGAGAGACGAATTCCTAACAATCGCTCACAGCCTCCATATGGCTTGAGAATGTACCCAACTAAAATCTATTTGCACGACTCTTTTGAGCCATGGTTGGGTAGTAATCTAAGTACAGTACGAACTCATACGAGACAAATGACGATCTCATGTCAAAAGACTAACATGTACTCATGCCACTAGAAAACTTCTATCTGACAATAGATATAATATTATTTAGAAGTTCTCGGCGAGTCGTTCCGGGGTACTCACCTCCAGTGAGCACCTGTATACTATCTTAAGTGACACAACACTAGTGGCTTGCGAGACCGGCCACCGCCCCTCGTCGGGGTCTAGAAACGTATACACTAGTCTATTCCGGAATATTGATTCCCAGTCTCGATACTTAGGGACATTTAAAGATGTGCTTATTGACTACCCAGCTCTCACGTATACGATCACCATCATAATGCTAGTAGTCAAGCAATAATCTTACGGGCTTCATCATTATGTATTAGCGACATGTAATAATAAGTAAAATATACACATCAATGATAAATACAAACCAGATAGTATACTATCATTTCGAGTAAGATTATTCTACCTGTATAGGTCCTTCCTCAATTATTATAATCGCCTACCTGCAATTACAATAATTTCCTTGAGAGCGCTATATCGAACACATCTGCGATCCCAATGAAGCCGAGATGGAGTACTCTTTGCGGTTCGACTTCAAAGCCTCGAACAACACCGCGGAGTACGAAGCCCTATTGGCTGGTCTAAGAATTGCTTCAGGGGTAGGGCTAAAGAAAACTAGAATCTACAACGATTCCACATTGGTCGACGGCCAAGTGACCGGACGTTTCAAAGCCCGATAACCTCTCATGATGAAATATTTTGCCGTGGTAAAAAGGCTAAGGAAAAACTTCGATGAAGTCCAAGTGGAGCACATTCCTCGAAGCTTGAACGTCGAAGTCGACGCACTGAGCAAACTTGGCTCCTCATACTTGGTCAATCTTAAGAAGAACATTCTCTTAAAGTCTTGTCACGGCCCAACGTCAAGGATACGGAGGTGGTCAATAGAGTCTACACGACTCAAGAAGATACCCCGGACTGGAGAAAGCCCCTAGTAGAGTTTCTCAAAGAAGGGACTGAAAGTATGTCTTAGCACCTCTACTAGCTTTTAATGAGCATCAAGTATGCAATTTTTAAAAAAAATTAGAGGTCTAAATATACTAAACAAGAATCGAACTAGAGAATTAGGGTTTTATAGTTAGCAAACAATGTTCTAAACTATGTGAAGAGTGTCTACAACCTTTGTAGTCTGGTCCTTCACTTCTAAAGTTCCAGGTAGTAGTCCCTAGAACTCTTCTTTGACTCCACTTGAAAAATGGAATGAGTTTGCTTGTAGTCTTCATCGTCGAAGATGATCCACCTTGAGGCAACTCTTACTCAATTTCACACTTCACTAATCAAGATATTAGTGAAGTTAACAACCTATACTAATGGGCTAAAGTAGTGTAGGTTAATGAAGTAGGAATTTTGCTCACTAAAAAATTTCTCTCTTTTTCTTTTTTTCAACCCTAGAAAACTAGTGAGAAGATGAAGAAGAAAGATGAACTTAGAATAAGTGTGAACCATGAGCTCAAGAGATAAGATGAGATGAGAATGGGAAAGATAAATATCTTAAAATAAAACAAGAATTGAAGATGAGTCATGGCTTCTCCAAGCATCCAAAGCCATGACTCATTCTTCATTTCATTTAATTCATAAATATTTATCATTATCCTTACTCATTGTGATTCTCACACATCCTAATTCTTTGTATCATCAACCATGATACAAAAATGCATATATATTTCAAATATATAAATATATATCAAATTATTAAATTGACACTTGATTCAATAATTCGGTTATATCATATATAACCCGGCTAATATCAAATATATATGTATATCAAATCATTAAATCAACACTTAATTCAATAATCCGGTTCTATCACATATAACCGGCTAATATTCAATATTAGTTAATATATATATATATATATATATCAAATTATTAAATCAACACTTGATTCAATAATCCGGTTATATCATATATAATCTGGCTAATATCAAATATATAAACATATATATAAATCAAATCATTGAATCAACACTTGATTCAATACTCCGGTTATATCATATATAACTCGGCTGATATCATTTAACGCTAGATTAAAATATGGTATCATATACTCATATTTAATTAAGCTCCCGCACATATCTCCATACGTGCCCTACTTCATTTTGCTTGAGATAGGAAACCTCTGTATGGGCCTCTAAAGACTCGTCAATACGCCAGCTGTCACGCCCCGCTTCCCAAAATACGGAATACGAGGGGTAGACAAGGCCAGCCATGCTCCTACGGTCAAGGAAATGTCCTGCCGTAGTCACACTTTGGCTTCTAGTTTATCATGGTAAACAGTAAACGATGCGCAGGTAATGAGAAATGCAGTAACTGAAAGGTACAATAATATAAATTGACCTGAAGTGGAACAAACGAATGAATCACGGAATAGCAAGTCAAGGAGTCTGTGATGCACATCTAGTTCTGATCCAAGCTAAATCTTCTCTTCACACTGAGCATGCATACTCAGGTCGTCAGAGCGACACAATAGCAATATAATATATATAAAATCAATTGACAGTTCTAACTGTAGTAATGGATATGAATCACAGTAAATCAATGACAGCATGTATATGAATGTGCAGAAATCAACGTAACGGATCAGTAAAACAGTATAACGATATGTCACGTATGTCACACAGTATAAAGGAATATGATGCCAGTATTCCTATCAGTCTCTAAGTCTCACTGTATAGGTCACTAAGCCTATCGTCAGTCCAAGTGTGAGAGTCAACCACTCGCGAGTGTCCTCCACCCAAGGGTAGAACCCAAGGGCAAGGGACCACGGGCCCAACATGTAACGAGAATATCACGGTGTATATATCACATACCCTGTAAAACTCCATATAACTCCCTAAATATATAAGCCGGCATGGGACTCCCGAGATTCTGTTGAACTCACACTTAAACTACCCCACACCCCGTGGTCTACATCAAACGCTAACCATCATCCTAAATACTAATCGATCCGTGTCAAGTCTACGCGAGAACTGGAGGCAGGACCCCCATCAAGCACGTCCCGACTAATACCTAAGAAAATGGCAGTGTCGGATGCCTTATCTGTGACACCCGTGCAAACGCTTCCATAAATGTCCCATTCCACTTATAGTCACACGTGCACGCATCCCACAGACGTCGACAAAGCAATAAAATAATAGGGTCACTGTTTGTGTACAAGTACATATCACTTTCACTTAATCACGGATACACGAACACTGACGTACTTACCACAATCATTACTAAAATCTAACACTGGATGAATGCACGATATCACTAGGTAATCACTGCGATGATATGGGTATGACATGATGCATGAACAGTATATGAGACATGATTAAAGTGTCAAAATAGTATTCTAGCACTTGCACGATTTATCATGAAATGTACGTATATAATTTAGCGAAACGATAAACAGGTAATAATTATCATGTTCAGTTGTCCATCCATAGAATTTAGTTTCAAGCCAATCGGGTTCCAGGATCATTAGTTATAACCATTTCATTTTAAGCGCTCGCGGCTGGAAATCCAATTTCAGAATCAGGAGTCCGTTTCGCAACGCATTTTAATCCCAGTGGGGATCAGATTTTAGCGACGCTATAGTTGGATGAATTCTAGGGTCTTCAGTAAGGTTTTCAACGCAATAGACGGATCTTCGATCGCATTTGTACGTTAATAGATATACAATGTTTAACACTACTATGTCGGTTCTGATTCTGCTGGGACTGTTATGTGTCCCGATCTATTAAATTACAGATTAAATATCAAACGGTAACGAAACAGTATGAAATCAACTGTGTTGTCTATCTAACAGTTTTTTATATAATAAACAGCGGAGTTCCGCAATCTACGAGTTAAGGAGATCTTGTGGTACCTATTACGGAACAGCAACCAATAACTGGAGTCGCTCTGGACTGCAGTCCAGAGTCGTACTCCGATCCAATTATCATCATGGTTTGAGTACAGGAATGTCTGAAAACTGGTATAGGGTTAAAGTTCGTCGAGTTGTCTTCGATTCGAGCCCTCGAACGCATCATTCTTGTGTGTATATTATTTATGGTGAATTTAACAGTTTTCAGGTACAATAAAATTACAGTTTTACGATTAAACTTGGGGGTAGTTATTTTAGTCGTCAACGGTCATAATTTCCAGCAAAACTTGCACACGTTATCCATCCCTACACGGGCCAATGCAATATATCTAGTTCCGTCAAATTTGATAAAGATTTCCTAAGAGAACAAGTATCGAACAGTTGTGTTGCAATATTTAACATAAGGCAAACATGGGATATATATACGATATTGACTTGTAACATATATAGAATAGCATGAAAGCAAGTAAAAACTTGCCTGGGGATGTCTAGGGGCTGTACGGAAGCAGCAGCGACGACCGAGACGGCAAGGATCGACGACGTACGGAAAGTGCTCGATGAACAGCCAAGGCTCGAATGTTTTGCGGTGATCACGACTCGGCTCGTGGGAACGAGGTGGTTGCTGGCGGGTTCCAGTGAGGTGTTCGGGATGTGGGTTCAAGAGAGGGAAAGTGATATAGGGAGAGAGAGAGAGAGGAGTGTAGAGAGAGAGAGAGAAAGGCAGAGAGAGGGAGAAGGGATCAGAGGAATGAGAGGTAGAGGGATTGAGAGAGAGAACGAGACAGAGTGAGAGAGAGTGTAAACAGAGAGGGGAGAGAGAGTGAGAACGAGAGAGAGAGAGAGTTGGAGATAGAAAGTGAGAAAGACACAGAGAGGGGGAAAGCAGGGAGAGTCGCAGAGAGAGGGGATGACGGCGATAATGATGATGATGATGCGGTCGACAGGGCGGCTCGGCGCAGTGAGGGGTTCGTCGACGTCGAGCGCAGGTGGGGGTCGAGATCGGGTGAAGTGGGTTGGGAGTGCAGTGAAGTCGATTGGTGGGTGCAAGGGCTCGTGAGGAGTGAGTTGAGTGTGAGGGAGGAAGTACGGGGTCTCCGAAGGGGTCGTCGTCGTCGGAGGTGAGGAGACTTGAGGGGTGCCGTGGGTTTCGTGGTGGGTTGGTTGAGGGAGTAGAGGGAGAAGGGTCTAAGAGGAGGAATGAGGGAAAGCGATGGGAGCGAGGGAGAGAGAAAGAGCGACGAGGCGCACGTCGTGGGTAACGCTCGAGGGCGTTGGCGCGAGGAGCGGCGACGATGGTGGATCAAGGGAACAGTGGAGCGGGAATTGGGGGTGTAGCCATTGGAGGAAGAGGGAGAAATTGGAGCGGGTCGGGTTGGCGTGAGGCGGCGTGGGCTGAAGAAGAAGGGCCGGGCCAAGAAATGAGGGGAAAAAGAATTTGTTGAGGGGAAAAATAAGGAAGCGGGCCGTGGGCTTGGAGGGGGACGCGGGCCAAAGAAGAATATAAAGAAATTGGAGGGAATAGAGAGAATGAGTGGGCCGGGCCAGGTAATAAAAGAAAACACAAAATAAGATGTAGGGGGGCCGGGCTTGGTTGGGACTATAAAGGGAAAATTTATTAAGGAATTTGATGAAGATGGGTTTGGGATTTGAGAAGGAATTTAAAGGAATTGTTAAGGAAAGGGAAATGGGCTCGGTGAGATGGGCTGGGCAAAATGAGAATAAAAGAATTTTAAAGAAATAGCTATGGGAAAATTTGTTGGGCCGCAGGAAATTTGTTTAGAGAGAAAAGAAAAACTGGATGGCTGCTGGGCTGTTGGGAAAGAAATCAAATAAGTAAAAGTAAAGGAAAGAATGGAGCCGGGCTGAAATTGATTAAGGGATTTATTAGAAAAGTGTATGGGCTTAGGATTTTAAATATAGTTTGGGTTTAAAGAAGGGGATTAAATAAATGAATAATTTTGTAAATAAAACACATAAAGTTGTAATCAGAATAAATAGAATTCTAAAGTAACATAATACGGACTTTGGTATAAAAGGGGCCGGGTGTTACATCATACCACCCTTACAAAAATTTCGTTCTCGAAATTTAAAGAAACAATAGGTTATAGAAACATAAGCGAAAGTTATCATAGTTGCAAACTAACATATAAGGATTTACTAAAAATTTGTGTACGAAGAAACTTAAAAATATATATATGAGTAAGAACAACATACGGAAAGATAGGTCTAAAAGATATAAGGCAGGAACAACTATAAGGGTAAATACATGTATATGAGAATTTAGGCAACAATAGCGAATAATAATACTCAAGACTTGTTCGATAGAATCGAACCCAAATATGTGTACATATAAGCATATCAAAAGTAGCAAGGTAGAAATAATAAGTATAAGACACAATCATTTATAATAGTAAACATAGGCACAACACCCGAAAATATAGTAACAACAATGAGGTAATGATAGGTTAAAACATTTTAAGGTAATTTATCGATCGAATAGTTTTAAATCAGCTTAGAAAACTCACATAACGAAAACGGGGAACATGGAACAATATATGCGCAGTGTTAGTTTGCGCTACTGAAAAATATATGAAATAGAGTAATCAATAACACACGCTCTTTGATAAATTCAAAGTACTGAAAACTAAATTTTTGAATAACAGTGTCCCTAAATGTAATTAGGGAAAAAAGGGGGCACAAATAGGTATAGAGTTAGATAGGGTAATGATTATGAGGAAGTGTGGCTCAATCAGAAAGTTGAAGTGTGTCGACTTTAGACTGAAGATCAAGGAGACTGGGATCGGGTTAGCACCGAAAGTAATGGTGAGCAACAAAAGGACTACCAGGTAAAAATATAGGGGGAGACTAACGATTGGTAAATCTTATGAATCAAGGATTTGAAAAGCTAATGAACTCGATAATTCATAAGGAAGGTCCTCCTCCCAGAAGGATCTCAAACAAGGTATAGATGAAGGATGAATGGTGGCTCATTCTAAGGATCAGGGTGCGGTACTTTCTAGTCGAATCGAGGGTGAAAACTACACAATAAGTAGGGTAGACAGTCAGGGAGCTCGGCAGAAAATAAATGGATAAGGGCAATAAACAAGTATCAATCGAACCAATAAGCACAAAGTTTACGAATTCAGAAGGTTTATTTCATTTAAGAAAATTTGGAACAAAGCATTCCCAAAGGCGAAAAGTGGCCCTAAACTATACACATTTTATTTGGCCAGAAAGACAACATCAAAAGAAATTTCGTCAATCGCGGTTGTGGAGATTCAGTAAGTTGCGGTAGGCTCGCGCACTTAGGTAGGGGCGTCCATTTCCATATCGTCTTGCAGGCATTGCCACTGGAAGTCCTTCCCCAGCAGGGCCTTGATTTTCTGGTCCTTCTTCCTCGGATGGAGCTTCTTCATCGAGGTCCGATTCCATGTGATTCTCTTCTTCCAGATTTTCTTCCACGGGATTTTCCTCAACTGGATTTTCTTCTATCGGGTCTTCATCGGGATCTTCTTCTATCGGGTCTTCCTCTATAGGGTTCTCTTCAGGATCTTCTTCTTCTTCGTCGGAATCAGCTATCACGTTAAACTCTGGGGCGGCTACTCCTTCGTCCTCTGAATCGTTGTTTTCGAAATCGACCTGGGGACCGTTGGTCTCATCGTCGGAATCCATCAGTGTGCGGTCTAAGGAAACGCATGACTGTGCATCCTCATCTAGATGCGGCGCTGCTCCAGGATGGGCCATGGTCTGAAAAGAAAAGTCATGATTAGATAGTGGGATACATCAAGGAAGAAGCTCAGGGTACGAAGTATAGGAAGATATGCGGTTGCAGGAGTTGAAAGATCAGAATTTGAAATACTGCGATAATGAATAGAATTTGATATAGAGAAAGCATAAGAATGCTACATATATTATGATTCAAATTTTGTTGCATTCAACCAAAAGTTCAACGGATACAATATTTCAAACGGAAAGAAACATTCATAAAAAGATGACAACATTATACTGAAATTGGAAAACATAAAATCCTTCTTTGATTGCCAGAACGCTGCATCATCGTCATGCGAGTTGAATCTTGGGTCGGGTCCTCTTTATCCTCGAAATTTGAACTACGCAGTAATCCTCACTTGGCATCAGTGGAGAGTGTGGATGAGTCCCCTCCTTTTAGCTCCTTCCTTTCTGGGCAACCGTTGATAAGATGTTTGTTGGATCCACAGATCAGACATTTCCCTTGGGCGCGGCGACAATCCCTCTGAAGATGTCCTGGCCTCTTACAGTACCCACAACATGGGGTCTTCTGCTGTCTCTGTCGTGGGAAAACAAATTGACGCTTCATCTTCTTCTCCTTTTCTCGTCTAACGGAAATCCCTTTATGATAGGAGACTCCCGCTGGGGTCTGACTCACCTGTCTTCTCAGCCCTTCAGTTAATAAATCGTTTGTTCGCTCCTGGGCTTCCTTTAAGCCTTGCAGTACACTAAGGACCTCAACGGTCTGATTTTGGGGAGTGGAGATAGAGGATGAGTCGTTGGAAGACATGATCCTGAAACAACAATTTTGAGGATGATATAAGTCATAAGCTAAATGAATCAAAATATAATATGGATAGGACGAAGATTCAAGAATGTCAGAGGTGATGAATTTATTACAAGTGGGGAATCAAATGTATGACTTTAAGTCACTTGAATAGAATATGGTAGTGCAATTGCAAACCGCGCAACCTTGTCAAGTCACCCGAAACCATAGCGAAAGGATAGCTGAACACACGATGTGAATATAATTCAAGGATAACAAGTTTACAACCTAGACCAAGGAATGTCTTAGATTGCCAAACCATGCACGGAAACTGCAATCCCCATCGATGCAAAACCTGGCTCTGATACCAACTAAACCATGTCACGCCCCGCTTCCCAAAATACGGAATACGAGGGGTAGACAAGGCCAGCCATGCTCCTACGGTCAAGGAAATGTCCTGCCGTAGTCACACTTCGGCTTCTAGTTTATCATGGTAAACAGTAAACGATGCGCAGGTAATGAGAAATGCAGTAACTGAAAGGTACAATAATATAAATTGACCTGAAGTGGAACAAACGAATGAATCTCGGAATAGCAAGTCAAGGAGTCTGTGATGCACGTCTAGTTCTGATCCAAGCTAAATCTTCTCTTCACACTGAGCATGCATACTCAGGTCGTCAGAGCGACACAATAGCAATATAATATATATAAAATCAATTGACAGTTCTAACAGTAGTAATGGATATGAATCACAGTAAATCAATGACAGCATGTATATGAATGTGCAGAAATCAACGTAGCGGATCAGTAAAACAGTATAACGATATGTCACGTATGTCACACAGTATAAAGGAATATGATGCCAGTATTCCTATCAGTCTCTAAGTCTCACTGTATAGGTCACTAAGCCTATCGTCAGTCCAAGTGTGAGAGTCAACCACTCGCGAGTGTCCTCCACCCAAGGGTAGAACCCAAGGGCAAGGGACCACGGGCCCAACATGTAACGAGAATATCACGGTGTATATATCACATACCCTGTAAAACTCCATATAACTCCCTAAATATATAAGCCGGCATGGGACTCCCGAGATTCTGTTGAACTCACACTTAAACTACCCCACACCCCGTGGTCTACATCAAACGCTAACCATCACCCTAAATACTAATCGATCCGTGTCAAGTCTACGCGAGAACTGGAGGCAGGACCCCCATCAAGCACGTCCCGACTAATACCTAAGAAAATGGCAGTGTCGGATGCCTTATCTGACACCCGTGCAAACGCTTCCATAAATGTCCCATTCCACTTATAGTCACACGTGCACGCATCCCACAGACGTCGACAATGCAATAAAATAATAGGGTCACTGTTTGTGTACAAGTACATATCACTTTCACTTAATCACGGATACACGAACACTGACGTACTTGCCACAATCATTACTAAAATCTAACACTGGATGAATGCACGATATCACTAGGTAATCACTGCGATGATATGGGTATGACATGATGCATGAACAGTATATGAGACATGATTAAAGTGTCAAAATAGTATTCTAGCACTTGCACGATTTATCATGAAATGTACGTATATAATTTAGCGAAACGATAAACAGGTAATAATTAGCATGTTCAGTTGTCCATCCATAGAATTTAGTTTCAAGCCAATCGGGTTCTAGGATCATTAGTTATAACCATTTCATTTTAAGCGCTCGCGGCTGGAAATCCAATTTCAGAATCAGGAGTCCGTTTCGCAACGCATTTTAATCCTAGTGGGGATCAGATTTTAGCGACGCTATAGTTGGATGAATTCTAGGGTCTTCAGTAATGTTTTCAACGCAATAGACGGATCTTCGATCGCGTTTGTACGTTAAGAGATATACAATTTTTAACACTACTATGTCGGTTCTGATTCTGCTGGGACTGTTATGTGTCCCGATCTATTAAATTACAGATTAAATATCAAACGGTAACGAAACAGTATGAAATCAACTGTGTTGTCTATCTAACAGTTTTGTCTATAATAAACAGCGGAGTTCCGCAATCTACGAGTTAAGGAGATCTTGTGGTACCTATTACGGAACAGCAACCAATAACTGGAGTCGCTCTGGACTGCAGTCCAGAGTCGCACTCCGATCCAATTATCATCATGGTTTGAGTACAGGAATGTTTGAAAACTGGTATAGGGTTAAAGTTCGTCGAGTTGGCTTCAATTCGAGCCCTCGAACGCACCATTCTAGTTTGTATATGATTTATGGTGAATTTAACAGTTTTCAGGTACAATAAAATTACAGTTTTACGATTAAACTTGGGGGTAGTTATTTTAGTCGTCAACGGTCATAATTTCCAGCAAAACTTGCACACGTTATCCATCCCTACACGGGCCAATGCAATATATCCATCCCTAGTCAAAGTAGACTTCAAGTTTTGGTAAAATTTTATGTCTCTTTAAAAGAAAGTATTGGGCCTTGGATCTTTGGGCTTCCTTATTATTTGGTTCTTTATTAAAATAGCTTCTATGTTTCTTCCAGATCTCCAGTGAATAATTGTGGTGGGCTTTTAACCGTTCGCTTTGTAATCTTGGACCTTGCATTGCCTTGTACTTTGTGAATTTTATCTTTGATGTAGGCTTGATCAAGAGTCTTCTATTTGTTGGTCAAAGTCCACTTTTTCATCGTCTTTACATCGTTTTCACTGTTTTCTGTCTAAGAACCTGTAACCTGTAACATGTAGCAGACATGCGTCAAAAGCACCTGTTTTTATTCTTAAATGCATAAGAATGGGGAATACAAAATGCAATATTATGTTATGAACAGATGGGCTGGGCAAAATGAGAATAAAAGAATTTTAAAGAAATAGCTATGGGAAAATTTGTTGGGCCGCAGGAAATTTTTTAGAGAGAAAAGAAAAACTGGGTGGCTGCTGGGCTGTTGGGAAAGAAATCAAATAAGTAAAAGTAAAGGAAAGAATGGAGCCGGGCTGAAATTGATTAAGGGATTTATTAGAAAAGTGTATGGGCTTAGGATTTTAAATATAGTTTGGGTTTAAAGAAGGGGATTAAATAAATGAATAATTTTGTAAATAAAACACATAAAATTGTAATCAGAATAAATAGAATTCTAAAGTAACATAATACGGACTTTGGTATAAAAGGGACCTGGTGTTACACCAGCAGTGGGTAATGATCATATCAGATACCCAAGAGTCGTCAGCGGTACTAACTGGACGTAATGGCTACCCAGGTATTGAACAAATAGAAAACCAACAAGCAAACTAGTCCAAACTTCCGTAAAGCCTATAAGCAACACTTACCGTACAGTCCGGTCTCTTCGTCTAATATATCGCATATCGAGTCTGGGGGGTGGAATCGTCAGACCCTACTAACTCGATAAGTCATGCCGATGTGTGGCCTATAACCTTTTAAGAAACTATTGATAACACTTACCAGTAAATCTCATCAGCCCCGGCCAGGGACTTACTGTTATAGCCAATCGAGCATAGTGCAACTTCAGCTCCCAATACCGGGAGAGACGAAACCCCTCCTATCGCTCACTACCTCCATATGACTTGGGACTGTACCCAAAAACCACCTGTTTGCACGACTCATTTGAGCCGTGGTAAGGAGGAAATCAAAGTACAGTGGAAACCACACAAGACACTATGACGATCTCGGGTTTACAAACTAACCTGTACAAGTGGCACTAAAGAACTGCTATCTGACGATAGGTATGCTACCATCTAGGAGTTCTCGGCAAGTCCTGTTCGGTGTACACATTCTCCAATGAGCACATGTGTACAATATTTGATGTCAAACACCAATTGTTGTGGGATCAAACATCGCCCCATACAGGGTCAAGAAACGTACACACTAGTCTACTCTGGAATATCGATGCCATGTCTCAATATTCCCTCAACTAGAAACAGTTGAGGATGTGCTTGTAGACTACACAAGCCCCACTAGTATGATCTGCATCATAGTCCTTGTAATCAAGCCAACATCCTAAGGGCTTTATCAACATGTATCAAAAAGATAGTAAACTAAAACAAGTGTACATGTTAAGATAAAGAGCAACCAGATAGCATATTATCATGTCGAGCAAGAAGGTCCTCTCTCTCTCTCACACTCTCTCTCTCTCTCTCTCTCTCTCTCTCTCTCTATATATATATATATATATATATATATATATATATATATATATATAAGCATCCAGTATAATATACAATTGTGGTCTCTAGGGCATACATATTCCTAACAATCTCCCACTTGCACTAAGGCCAGTTGTTGTAGTATCGCATACGCAACATCCTAAAAAGTCTCTCGAACTGTGTCTGAAGGAAGGCCTTCGTGAGTGGATCCACCGTGTTGTCCTTCGTTTTTACTCTCCTAACCTCAATCTCATAGCGATCAACTATCTCCCGGATCAGGTGATACCGCCTCAGAATATGTCTGAATCGCTGATGGGACCAAGGTTCCTTGGCTAAAACCACAGCTCTATTGTTATCGCAATACAAAGGTATTGGATTCTCAATAGATGGAACCACACCAAGTTCAATAATGAACTTCTTCATCCAGACGGTCTCTTTGGCAGCATCGTTAGCAGCGATGTATTCAGCCTTCATCGTCGAGTCTGCAATAGTATCTTGTTTAAAACTCTTCCAACATACTGCCCTTCCATTGAGGGTGAAGACAAAGCCCGAGACAGACTTGTTGTCATCCTTATCACTCTGGAAGCTCAAATCGGTAAAGGACTCCACTTGGAGTTCTCCGTTTATAACATTTCAGAAATACAAAATATTATTTTTGGAATTAACTAATAAAATAATGAATTTTATGAATATTATAAAAGTATAGAAATTAGTTTTAATGGAATGGTATGATTACATGCCTATATTTTTGAAAAATATTTGGAAATTAATATGAATTATTAATTTTGAAAGCATTTATTTGATTTGGACATTTTATAAATTATTATACAATTATTTGTATACAAGTTTATTGCTAAACTTGATTAATATTTTACTAATTATATATTAACCTTATTTATGTATCATGACATGCAACATATCATATTGTAACACTTGTTATATTTATTGAACCATGGCTTCATTTGCTTTTATATGGTTTTGGCTTTATATAGAAAAGAAAAAGAAAAGGAAAAATAAGTGGGAGAGAAAGACTTGAGGTGACAAGTATCATGGGTAAGAGAGAGTGGGAAGGTTCTACACACTCTTTGGACCTTCTTCACTCCTCTTCATTTCTTCATCTCCCATTTCTTCATCTCCTTCTCCTCCATCCTCCTTCACCCTCACTACCACCCCAAATCCATCCTCAAAACCACCCTAAAACCTATAACCACCTTCACAAAAATCATTACTCACATCACTACAAACACCATAGTAGGATCAAGTTGGGACTTTGAGTACTTTGGCCATCCTAGAAATTTCTTGGGTTGCTCTTGGAAGGTAAATCCCTCACTTTTAATTAAGTGTTAAGTTTTCCTAATCTCCTATAGTAATTTAGAGTTAAACAAGTGTAGGTTAATGATCTTGGAAAATTCTAGAATGAGATTTATTGGATGTTTAGAGTTGTGGAAGAGTACTTGAGGTTTAGTTAGTGACTACAACCTTTTAGTGATAGAATTCGGGACCAAATTGAGTTTAGAAGTCCCAAAACATGAACTTGGAATTTTCCGATATTGTGTTTTTGTGGAAATGTGATGATAAGTTAGGATCTGCTATAACTCGGGAACTCTGAAAAATATTTAGCAAACACAGAGAGACGTGCAGGCAAATAGGAATCTACCCTAAAAACCCGAGCCCCCAACCCCCTCTCCTCGCTGCCAAAATAAGCAATCTGGCCGCAAATTGCGGCCTGGACTTGGAGTCCAGGTTTGGTTCTTGGTCCATGGTTCAATCATCTGATATTTAGACCTACCACATATGCAAAATATCCTAATTTCACGTAGAGTAAAATCTGGGAGTGTTTATCCAAGTTGTTGTTTTCGTTTTGCGACTTTTATTAACTTGAGTTTTGGTATTTGAGTTTTGACTCGGTCGTTTGACATTTGTACATCAACGTCGGGAGTTGTTTGGTTATTCTTGCATGCGTGAACCATAGGTTCTAACCTATGTATGTCTCATTTGCCATATCGGTTTTCGGATTTGATTTTGTTTACGATACGATGTATGTTGAACTGTAAGTACCTTCGTGTGGACTCGGGACGACAAAGAGGAGCAAGGCGTTCAACGAATTCGGTTAAAGTAAGGATAGTAGGTGAGTAGATGTATATTTATGAGGGAAGTCGTGTGGATGGTGTATAGCACCCCCGCAACCGTAGTAATAGGGTACTTATATATAGTTATTTATATATTTCAATATTGGATACGTATACTTAGCTAATAGGTTTCTAGGAGACTATGGGTTAGAATAAGCGTACTCATAGAAAGATATACCCTTAGCCCTATTTCTCTTAGTCGTGAACCTTTGGGATATATGTTGTCACACACACACAAACTTGGCATAATGTGTGTATATGTATATATGTATGTATGTGTGTGTGTGTGTGTGTGTGTGTGTGTGTGTATATGTTCATACACACACACACACACGCACGTATAAGATGGGATATTACATGATCATTGGACGATATACATATAACATGCGACGACATATGACTACATGAGATGATAGAACGTACGCGACCATAGATCCGTACCCTAGAATTACGAAATCGTACGACGGATTATACCGTACGAGATATGATATATATGATTATTGATCCGCACTCTTGACTTGAGGATACCGTACGATGGACTATACTGTACATGATACTATGAGGCTGGATCGCCGACTAATGGATGTATCAACTCGAAAATGTTATAGTTTTCTAATCACTTTCGACTCAGATATATTTTAGTCTTCAAATCACTTAAGTAGATATTAGAATATAATTAAAGCCATACCTATTTTCAAAACTAATGAATCGTATGTATTTTCAAAAGACAAACCCAAGGGACTCTACAGATTTTCAAATGGTATCTTTTTCTCAGAACACCATAGCCCCTATTTTTCTAAAAATAACGATTCGTACTATTTTAAATACTATAACCGTATGGCTCGTATGTAGCTATATATTTTATATTGTTGCGTTTACTGTTTACTTTTATGCTATGCTTATATTATTCTCTTTTGCATTCTATATATACATGTTCTTTTCATTATCTTTTATGACCTCATCTGCTAGGACACATGCACCATTACCGATGATGCACATGTTGCACGTACACGTATTCGCCGGCTCACACACTCATCATCAGTAATTGCAATACCGCGTGCACATTAGAAATCGTCACTTCACTCATACAACCTGATAACTTGTAGTTTAATAATATTGCTTAGCATTCATGATCTCATATGCTGGTTTAGTTATTGCCTTTTTTACTTAATTAGATGCCACGTGGATATATATATATTCTGGTTATGCACTGTAGATTGGCTCTATGCTGGTACTCATTGTTTCATTATTGGCTCGTGTTTATGAAATTTCGGTTTTCATGAGATTTCTGGATTTGAGAAACCGTGGATCTATTTTGAAAAACTTGTGAATTGTTTTAAAAACACGGTTTCTCTTGATATAATGTGTGGCGTCCACCATGAGTTTTCTCGGTTCTGAGCAATGTATATATACCCGATTCGAGGAGAGAGGAGGCACCGTCTGCGGATACATGGTAGACCCGGTACGGTACCCCAGGGCAAGAAGATCGTATAGAGAGACGTTGAGCCTGGCAGGGGAGCACTACCGACCGGTGATAGTTTGGCTCGGCGGATATCTGGAGGATACCGACCGGAGTCGTGAGATCAGAAGGGCATGAGGGCCGATCCGATGTGACAGCGTCCGAGATATGAGGACTTATGTATCACTGCTGGACATGGTTTTTATGATGTTTTTCGAGTGTCGGTGCTGGGCACTCAAGTATTTATGATGATTTGGTGTGTCGTTGATGGGCACACGTTGGATGATACACCTATACATACACACACATACATATATATATATGATACTGATAATATGGTACCATATTATGACATGGACATGATTCTTAGTATTGTTATACTTATGTTTACATTATCGCCCTTGTTACTACTCGATGATATTATTATTATTTACTGTACAACCTAGGAGATCTTCATACATTCGATTTCTACCCGATGATGTCTTCTACTCATGAGTTGGCAATTCACTCCCGTTGTACCACAGTTTTCTTGCAGATTTGACCGCACGGATTCAGTAGCGGCTAGCTGGCACACAGTTTCCTTCCGGGAGATTTGCTTTGGTAGGTGGGGTACACTTGCATCGTGACCACCATTTGTGCTTCTATATTTATTCAGTTGTATCTAATTAAAAGCTCCATCAACCAGACTTTCTGTATTTAATAGACTTAGAAAACCACAGATTGTATATTCTTTCGGACTTAGAGTTATGGTCATGTATTATTCTTTATTTTTGGTTTCTTTACTTTCTTTCAGTGTTTGATCTTCGTCTTGGGCATCGTATATCTTTATTTGTGTGATTGTGATTCCGACAATTGGCGAAGAGCTAGCCTCCGTTTAGGGATGCCTTTTATTATTGCTATGTATTGGTTTTGGTTCAAAATTTACAAAGGAGGTGCTGCCCAAATTTCAAATGACGAAAATATTTTCAATTATAGTATATAGTCCACTTGTATTTTCATATATCATTACTTGTGCATTTAAAGAAGGAACTTGATTTCATTATACCTTTATTTCAAAACTTCACCTCCACTATTTTTCCAAAAAGGTTTAGATTTCTGGGCTTTTGGCTTACTTGGATTAGATGGGGTCCTATAGACTTCACATGATTCAAGTGCCAGTCACGTGCCTTTTCCGGGTCATGACACCGTTACCATACACCAAGAACATCTCTTTAATCCTTTTCAAGTACTTAAGAATATTCTTCACAGCTATCCAGTGCTTCTCCCCTGGGTCTGATTGATACCTACTTACCACACTAAATGCATAAGCTGCATCCGGTCTGGTGCATAACATCGCGTACATGATAGACCCAACTGCAGAAGTATAGAGTATCACGTTCATGCAAGCCCTTTCCAAATCGGTCTTGGGAGACATCTCTTTGGAGAGAGTGATTCCTGAACAAGCAGGTAAATTACCACGCTTAGAATCTTCCATACTAAACCTCTTTAGTACGGTATTTATATACCTGGATTGGGACAATCCCAACATCCTTTTAGATTTATCTCTATAGATCTTTATCCCCAGAATGTAGGAAGCATCACCCAAATCTGTCATGAAGAACTTTTGTGATAGGAATAGTTTTACCGAGTGCAGCATAGGATCATCATTTCTTATCAAGAGTATGTCATTCACGTACAATACGAGGAATATGACCTTACTCTACAACCTTTTTATTTATACATGGCTCATCTACGTTTTTTATGAAGTCAAACTTTTTGACTGCTACATCAAAACAGATGTTCCAGCTCCGCGATACCTGCTTTAATCCGTAGATTGATTTGAGCTGCTTGCACACCTTTCCGCAGCTCCTACTGTTTATGAAGCCCTCCGGCTGTGTCATATACACGCTCTCTTCTAAATCACTATTTAGAAAAAAGGTCTTAACGTCCATCTGCCAGATTTCATAGTCATGGTATGCAGCAATGGCAAGTAGGATCTGATGGACTTAAGCATAGCCATTGGAGAAAAGAACTCATCATAGTCGACACCTGGTCGTTGACGAAAATCTTTTGCTACAAGTCAAGTTTTGAAGGCCTCAACCTTTCCATCTACACCAATTTTCTTCTTGAAGATCCACTTGCTCCCAATGGGTTTTACCCCTTCAGGAGCAACTTCCAAAGTCCATACTTTGTTGGTATACATGGATTCCATCTCAGATCGCATAGCATCCAACCATTTCACAGAGTCCCCACTTGTGATGGCCTGCTCAAAACTAGTCAGGTCAACATCTTCCATGATGCAATCCTTGCTCCCATCGTCTATGAGAAACCCGTAGTATCTCTCAGGTGGGTGAGAAATCCTACTAAATCTATGGAGTGGCTGAGATTCATCGGGGACTATTGAAGCCTCCGGTTCTACCAAATTTTCAGTTGTAGTTTGTGTATCTGGAACTTCTTCCAGCTCTACCTCATTATCACTAATTTCTTTTACAAGAAATTCCTTTTCTAAAAAGGTGGCATGTTGAGCAACAAACACATTTTGTTCCTCGATATAGTAGAAGATATACCCTCGCGAATGTTTGGGATATCCAACAAACTTACATAGAACAGACATTGCCTCGAGCTTGTCCATATTTTGCTTTTTAACATAAGCCGGACAACCCCATATCTTAATGAAATTAAGACATGGTATCTTCCCCTCACATATCTCATATGGAGTGGTAGGCGCAGATTTGGTAGGAACCCTATTCAATATGTATGCAACTGTCTCAAGTACATAACTCCAAAAAGAAATAGGTAACTCAGCAACACTCATCATAAAGCACACCATATGTAATAAGGTGCGATTCCTCTATTTCGATACACCGTTGTGCTATAATGTATACGAAGGAGTAAGCTGAGAGAGAATCACATTCTCTTTTAGATAATCTCGGAATTCCGTGCTTAAGTATTCACCTCCTCGATCAGATCGAAGGATTTTAATACTTTTACCCTTCTGGTTCTCTACTTCGCTCTTATATTCCTTGAATTTCTCAAAAGTTTCAGATTTTTGTTTCAACATGAACACATGTCCGAATCTTAAAAGATCATCGGTGAATGTAATGAAGTAAGAGGAACCATTCCTGGAATATGTAGACATAGGACCGCATACATCACTATATATCAGTCCCAAGAGTTCAGTAGCTCTTGCTCTGTGTTCCATAAATGGAGTTTTGGTCATCTTACCTTTGAGACATAATTGACAAATTTCATAAGATGTAAATTCGAACGGATTCAAATATCCATCTTTATGCAACTTAACTAGTCTGGTTGCATTAATATGACCAAGTCTACAATGCCACAAGAAGCTTTTGTTTATTTCTGAACTTTTCCTCTTGTGCTTGTTTTGTATATTTAGAACTGTATTTTGATTTAGAACATATAAACCATTACATAATATACAAAACCCAATCAACACTTGATTTGGGAAAATGTTCATAACATTTTTCTCTAATGCAAAGTTAAATCCTTCTTTATCTAATAAAGATATGGATATTATATTGCACATCATAGATAGTACGAAGTAACATTCGTTCAAAATCAATGCATTACCATTTGGCAATACTGGGTGATATTCGCCGACAGCTTCGGCAGCAACAATTGCTCCATTCGCTGCTCTGAGAGACATATCACATTTTCCCAATTCTTTACTTTTCTTTAACCCTTTTAACAGATTACAAATGTAGGATCATGATCCTGTATCTAATACCCAGGACGTAGAGCAGACTCAGAAACAGTTCTCAATAACTAACACACCCGAAGAAGATGCCTCAGAATATTCTTTCTTCATTTGGGTGGCATGGAAATCCTTGCATTCTCCTATCTCTTGCCCGGACTTATGACAGTTGTCATAAAATAGAGCGGAACCAACGTTTCCTAACACAATATAATAAGTGGTTTCGGTCAATACATCCATGTTATTATCTTGATTAAAGCGTGGCATGGTCGCTACCTGAAGAGAGAGAGAAGAAAACACTTTAGCGTGCACTCTTACAAGATTATATTGGTTATTATCTTATCTAATCAGGATGGATCCCACTGTTTTTATCAAATCTTCCTTCAAAGCCTAAAAGGTAAGATTAACCGAGATTAATTACACCCTACAAGTTAGCTAATCGGTCAGCCAGGCAGGTGTTGGTACTCCGAGAGAGTCTCCCCGTGCTTTCGCATGGAATTAATTAAATAATCTCGTTTCCGAAGGGGCATTACCCGTTAACACCTTTCTAAGACATCTACTGGATTAGCTAATTGTAAAGTGAAAAACTCTCTCTGGAGTAACACTTACTCGCAATAGATATCGGGATCCAACTATCTTATAGAAGGTATACAATCTCATTGCAAATTTCAATACTTGAAATTCCTGATAAATGTTTTTACCCCTAACGACCTATGTCCTTGACGGAGGTCAACAAACCATAGGCCGCCAGTCAAGTTCAGCCCGTCATTTCTTGATCGATTCGAACCCACCCACACAAACCCTTGACGGAGGTCAACAAGGATATGTGACTATCCCTATCGATCGCATCAACATGATGTAGACAAGTATTACCCAGCTATCGTACATTGTGCCTTGACGGAGGTCAATAAACACAGCACGAATACTAAACACCGCATATCTAAAATGACGGAGGGTTACGGCTGGTTTTAAATAAAACCTTTAGCGTAATGAACTTGATATCGTTGTAGAATCTAGTGATTTGAAAAGGAGTGGTTTAAGCTCCGCTTTAAAAATCGAGTAATTTTCAAAACAAACCGAGTAGGTTGTAGCATATGCTAGTTTTGCTAAAGAGGTCATTCCCGGTAAAGAGATCTTGGCTCTTTCCTCATCGAATGAGGTGTTGGATATTTATAATGGAATACCGCTATGCAAAGCAAAAGTTAGAGCTACCTTCTTGAAAATTTTGATTCTACAATATCTTTTAGGTTTCTTTTCTTTTCATTAATCTTATTAATGGCGTCCCATCAATTATGTTTCTTAAATATCATAAAAGAAACGAAAATAGAGCACACATATATGCCATCCGCATTTGCCACAGGGACCCGGGTCTTCACCGTAAGGTTACTTAACTTACGGCAGGGCGAGGTCAGGAATAGCGCGAATACAACACATATCTAATGTCTACTAATATATCGTATATATAAGTAGCATTCATCTCACGCAGTTATATGATCACATCACATCACATTACAGAACAGTAAAAGCAGATAAATAAAATATAGGATATACTAGAAGATCCGTATTTTAGATTAAGCCAGTAACGAAAAACACGGATTCCACGGTCGTGATGAATAGCCAAGCCCATACCCCTAGACCCCTACGAGAGCGGCAAGCAGCCCTGCCAATTCTAGAGTTAGACGACCGGTCTCGACTCCTCGAGATGGCCTCCCATTGGATTCTAGAACCTGGTTACTTGTGCTCCCTACCTTGGGTCTATCCTAATGCGGTAAAGTAAATAATATATATCGAATGGAGACAACAACCTCAACCCGGAAGTGTCCCAATAAAAGAATATTACATACAATTATTTATATGAATGAAAATTGAAAAACTCTCATCTCATATAATAACCCTCGGCTATTCAATCACGACGATCCAATATAACATATCGATAGCAACACAATAATATCATATGTCATCAACGTAAATAAATATGCATATCCCTAATATCGTTGTCGTATAGTAATGAGTTCGGGGATACTGCCACATATTACACTTACGGCCGCAGAAAAGAAATGAAAACTACAATAATTAGAATCCGCATCTTTAGATATCATAAATCTGGATTATCATATATTCCGAATTTCATGCAAATTCCTATAAACCTTACATTTAAGTCTCCAATTGAAAACGCTTTTCAAAAATTAAGTAGGACAATTTAACAAGATTCCCGATTAAAAGATTGAATACTCGTCGGGAACTTTAGTGGATGGCCGCACCCCCGAGACCGTCAACGAAGTGGACTTAGGCGGAACACCGTGGCCGCGAGCACCCAAGTGGATGCTCTTGGCCATGGGGTTCTCCTGTAGTCACTTGGTCGAGATAAATGGGTGTGGCTGTCTACTAGTGTCTCTCGGCGTGCATTCGCGTACGATACGAGATTATAACGGAGTTTCGATCCAAATCCAAACTCCGTGGTACTCTATCACTTTAGACAAAAATGCAAGATTTACAAATCAATAACTAGTTTTCGCAAAGCTAACTAATGTGGATTCCAAAAATTGTATTACATAATCATAACAATATGGATGGTGTTAAATATTTCGATCGATATTTCAAACAACAATTCATAGAGACCTCAATCATTTAAGCCTCATTAAAAATATCCAGAAAATCCAAAATGTTAAAATGAAGCAGCAGAAAAAAAAACGAGACTCTAATTTCTTAAGTGGGCGGCGCAACCGCAGCTAAGACATGGTCTAGGCGGCGGTTCCGCGACCACTTTGAGGTATTAGACTCTCGTACTTCTTGTGCCTCCATAGAATACCCTGCATGATTTTCTGAGCATTTTTAATAACAAAAATATCAACGTTTGAAAAATTGAACAGAAACTAGAATTATCCGTGTTTAAAACGTCGATCGAACACTTTAATTTTGTTTAATGCATTCCTAAGCCTCTAGCTTAGCTCTAATACCTCTCTACGTATACTAAATAAGAATCGAAGTAGAGAATTAGAGTTTTATAGTTAACAAACAATGTTCTAAACTAAGTGAAGAGATTTTACAATCTTTGTAGTCTAGTCCTTCACTTCTGAAACTCCATGTAGCAGTCCCTAGAACACTTCTTTAACTCCACATGAAGAATGGAACGAGTTTGCTTGTAGTCTTCGTCGTCGAAAATGATCCACTTTAAGGAAACTCTCACTCAAGCTCATACTTCACTAATTAAGGTATTAATGAAGTTAACAACCTATACTAATAGGCTAGAGTAGTGTAGGTTGATGAAGTAGGAATTTTGCTCACTAAAAAATTTCTTTCTCTTTTTCTTTTTCTCAATCCTAGAAAACTAGTGAAGAGATGAAGAAGGAAGATGAACTTAGAATGAGTGTGAACCATGAGCTCAAGAGATGAGATGAGAATGGGAATGATAAATATCTAAGAATAAAATAAGAATTGAAGATGAGTCATGGCTTCTCCAAGCATCCAAAACCATGACTCATTCTTCCTTTCATTTAATTCATAAATATTTATCATTATCTTTACTCAATGTGATTCTCACACATCCTAGTTCTTTGCATCATCAACCATGATACAAAAATGCATACACACACATAAAGAGAAGAAAATCTTAAGTGAGCTTAATATTAGTTTATATATATATATATATATATATATATATATATATATATCAAATATACAAATATATATCAAATTATTAAATCAACACTTGATTCAATAATCCGGTTATATCATATATAACCCAGCTAATATCAAATATATATGTACATCAAATCATTAAATCAACAATTGATTCAATAATCCGGTTATATCACATATAACCGGCTAATATTCAATATTAGTTTATATATATATATATATATATATATATATCAAATTATTAAATCAACATTTGATTCAATAATCCGGCTAATATCAAATATATAAATATATATATATATACCAAATCATTGAATCAACACTTGATTCAATAATCCGGTTATATCATATATAACTCGGCTGATATCATTTAACGCTAGATTAAAATATGGTACATATACTCATATTTAATCAAGCTCCCGCACATATCTCCATACGTGCCCTACTTCGTTTCGCTTGAGCTAGGAAATCTCTTTGTAGGACTCTAAAGACTCGTTAATACGCCAGAAGTGGGTAATGATCACATCAGATACTCACAAGCTGTCAGCGGTACTAGTTGGACGTAACGACTACCCAGATATTGAAAAAATAGAAGATCAACAAGCAAACTTTTCCAAACTCCCGTAAAGCCTATAAGCAACGCTTACAGTATAGTCTGGTCTCTTCGTCTGATATGTCGCATAGCGAGTCTAGGGGGTAGAATCGCCAGACCCCACTAACTCGATAAGTCATGCCGATGTATGGTCTATAACCTTTCGAGAAACTACTATAACACTTACCAGTAAATCTCATCAGCCCTGACCAGGGACTTGCTGTTATAGCCAATCGAGCATAGCGCAACATCAACTCCCAATACCGGGAGAGACGAAACCCCTCCCATCGCTCACTGCCTCCATGTAACTCGGGACTGTACCCAAAAACCGCCTATTTGCATGACTCATTTGAGCCATGGTAGGGAGGAAATCAAAACACAGTGGGAACCACACAAGACACTATGACGATCTCGGGTCTACAGACTAACCTGTACAAGTGTCACTGGAGAACTGCTATCTGACGATAGGTATGGTATCATCTAGGAGTTCTCAGCGAGTCATGTTTGGTGTACTCATTCTTCAATGAGCACCTGCGTACAATCTTTGATGTCAAACACCAATGGTTGTAGGATCAACCATCGTCCCATACAGGGTCAAGAAACATACACATTAGTGTACTCTGGAATATCGATGCCCTGTCTCGATATTCCCTCGACTAGGAACAGTTAAGGATGTGCTTGTGGACTACACAAGCCCTACTAGTATGATCTGCATCATAGTCCTGGTAGTCAAGCCAACATCCTAAAGGATTTATCAACATGTATCAAAAAGACAGTAAACTAAAACAAGTGCACATGTTAAGATAAATAGCAACCAGATAGCATACTATCATGTCCAAGCATCCACTATAATATACAATAATGGCCTCTAGGCTATACATATTCCTAACAGGGACACTTCCCGAAGGCCAAGCAGAGGCCAGAAAGCTCGGCATTAAAGCTCGTCACTTCGTGTGGAGTAAGGACAACTTATACAAGAAGTCTTACACCCAGCCCCTGCTCAGATGCGTCGATTCGGACAAAACTAGGAATGTACTTCAAGAGATACATGAAGGAGTTGGCGGCACTCACCAGGGAGCCCGCAATCTGATCTAAAAGACACTCCAGCAGGGTTATTATTGGCAGACCATCCACACCGATGCGGACAAACTCGTCAGACGATGCAACGCGTACCAACTTTTTGGCGTCGTTCTGTTGGATATAGGTGCCCTCAAGACAACTATTGTAATTAAATGAGGACATATACGAGAGAACAATTTTACTCAAGACGATAGTATGCTATTTGGTTTGTCTTTATCTTTCATGTGATGTGTTTAATTCATTATCACGTATCGTTTAGACATGAGATAAAGCCCTTAGTATTTTGCTTGACTACCAAGAAGATGATGAAGATCATACTGGTAGGGCCTGGGTAGTCGATAAGTACATCTTTAAATGTCCCTAGTTGTAGAAGTATCGAGACTAGGCATCGGTATTCCAGTTTAGACTAGCGTGTACGTTTCCTGACCCAGTTGGAGGGAAATAGCGGGTCTCATAGCTATTGGTGTTTGACATCGAGGATTGTATACAGGTGCTAATCAAATGAGTTACACTGGACGGACTCACCGAGAACTCCTAGTTGGTTATATACCAATGTCAGATAGCAGTTCTCCGGTAACATGAGGAAAGGATAGTTCCTGGGACCCGAGATCGCCATAGTGTCTTATGTGTGTTCCCACTATATTTAGACTTCTACCTTACCACGGCTTAAAAGAGTCATGCAAACAGGTCTTTGTTAGGTATAGTCTCGAAGCACGTGGAAATGGTGAGCAGTCGAGGGGATTCGTCTCTCCCGGTATAGAGAGTTGATACCGCGCTGTGCAGGACATGACTACAACCATAAGTCGGTGGCCACCGCGGTGGAGATAAACTAATAAGTGTTATCAGTTGTGTCTCCGATTGGTTATGAGTCCTCAACCGCACGACTTATCGAGTTATTAGGGTCTGACAAATTCCAAACCCTAAACCCGATATGTGATACTCTTAGACGAAGAGACTGGACTATACGGTGATGTCACTGATAGACTTTGCAGGATTCAGATGAGCTTGCTCGTTGACCTTCTTTCGATCAATACATGGATAGCCATTACGTGCAGCTAGTACCACTGATGTGCTTGTGGGTTATGGATATGATCCTAATCTACTGCCAGCGTATTATCGAGTCTTTAGAGTCCCACACAGAGCTTTCTCAGCACATGTGAAACGATGTAGGGCACATATGAGGATACGTGCAAGTGTTCGATTAAGCAACTGTATATGATACATGTATTATAATCGAATGTTTAATGATATTAGCCAGTATATATATGATATAACCGGATTATTAAATCAAGTGTTGATTTAAAAATTAAATGTATATTTATATATTGATATATTTATATATTAACTAATATCATGCTCACTTTATTTTCATTCTCTTTATATATTATTTATATTTTATATAAATAATATATATCATTTGTCATGGTTGTATATACACATTAGACGTGTATATAAGAATCACATAAGATTCAAAGATAAGGATTAAACATATATGCTCATTTAAATAAATAAATAAATAAATCATTTGTTAGAACGTTTTAGATAATAGATGACTCAATTTCATTTATTAGTTTAAATAAATATGATATATTTATTCTCATCTTGGAAAATCCTTAGCCATTCTCATCTTCAGGAAGTTCTCTCTTAAGTTTCCATTCTTGAGAGATAGAAAAGAAAAGCGAGAAAATCTAGTGAGCTAATTATTTTGCATCTCCTATTAATCATCCTTAGCATGTTTAATTAGTGGGTTGCTTCATTTTGATGAGATTAATTTGAAACTAAAGTTTATGTTAGTGTTATCTCAAGGTGGACCATCTTCGGTAAGGAGATCACCGATCAAGGTATAAGGGGTCTCGCTCTCACTGGACGGGTGTTTAAAAATATTTACAGAAACGTAAAAACGAAGTATTCCATGCGAACAATATCACCCAACCAAGAATCAACCATAAACTATAACTTGCAAACTAAAGTAGCTAGAGTAGAGAAAATACAACCTTTGAAGCGACTTCATTTGCTCCAACGGTTGTACTCCGGACTCCGGCTAATCTCCGAAATGCTCCGAACTTCACTTGGTTCCCGTTCGGCTTTGTCGAAGATGATCCATACGGAGGCCACCGGTTCTAACTCAATCTTCAACAACTTGAAGAGACACTTACTTCATAGTTGCTGGACATTAGATGAGAGGGATGTAAAAAAGGAAGTGAATTCTCTAACTCTGTTCTTCCTTTTCTTTCTTTTATTTCCTTCTATATTATTATTTCTTGCTTTGGATGAGAGAGAAGAAAAAAAATGTTACGATTAGAAACCAAATTTTCTATCATGTCATTTAACCCTTCTCTTCCTCCACTTGTCATGTGAGATGAGAATGGGTGCCACCTTGCATCCACCCCATCTCATGACATGCAAAAAGAAAAAAATAGAAAATAAAATATTTATATAAGTATATATACATTACATATAAATATATAAAAAGACAAGGTATATAACCATGTATGCACATAGCATGTGACATAACATAAAAGAGAGAGAAAATGAAAATAGCATATTAATACTAGTTTATATATGCATCATCATATATAAATAATATCATTAAATCAACACTTGATTCAATAACCCGGATCAATCATAAACCGGCTAGTATTAACTGTCCGATTAATACATGCAGTATCACATACACATGTTTAATTGGACACCGCACGCATCGCCGTACGTGTGCAATATCATTTTGCTAGAATGAGAAAACCCTCTGTGTGGGACTCTAAAGACTCGACAATACGCTGGCAGTAGATCAGTATCATATCCGATTGATCTGAAACACTTTAAGGTCAATCCCTCACTGGGTTAACCTACAAGCATGTTAGCGGTACTAGCTATACATAACGGCTATCCAGGTATTGAATGAAAAGCCAGTCGACAAGTAAGCTCATCCGCACCCTGCAAGAGCCTATTAGTGACATTCACTATGCAGTCCGGTCTCTTCGTCTAAGACGGTCGCATACCGGGTCTGGGAGGTGGAAACCCTCAGACTCCCAATAACCTGATAAGTCGTGTTGACGTCAAGATCATGTCCATCTGAGAAACTACTGATAACACTTATCAGTAAATCTTGTATGACTTGGCCAAGGACTTATGGTCATAGCCAGCTGTGCACAGTACGACATCAACTCCCTATACCAGGAGAGACGAATTCTCTCGACCGCTCACCGCCTCCATGTGCTTCAGGACTGTACCTAACTAAAACCTGTTTGCATGCTCTTTAAAGTCATGGTAGGGTAGTAATCTAAGTACAGTGGGAACACACAAAAGACACTATGGCAATATTTGGTCTAGGGACTACCCTGTATTCATGTCACCAGAGAACTGCTATCCGACGATTGCTATAATACTATATAGGAGTTCTCGGCGAGTCCGTCCAGTGTAACTCATCCAATGAGCACCTGTATACAATCATCAGTGTCAAACATCAATGGCTATGGGACAAGCCATCGCCCCGTACATGGTCATGAAACATATACACTAGTCTAAACTGGAGTACCGATACCCAGTCTTGATACTCCTACGACTAGGGACATTTAAGGATGTGCTTATAGACTACCCTGGCCCCACTAGTACGATCCTTATCATAATCCTGATAGTCAAGCAAATATCCTAGGGGCTTTATCATCATGTAGTAGTGATACGTTACAACAAGTAAAACGTATACTTATGAATGATAAATACTAACCAGATAGCTTACTATCATCTCGAGCAAGTCTGTTCTTGGTATAGGTCCTCATGAATTCAGTAATTGCATTCCTGCAACTACGATAATTGCCTTGAGGGCACCTATATCCAACACAAGGTTGTTTCGGGCTTCGTGGAGACTAGCCGGAGTCTAAGAAGAGGTGACTAACTCGCTACAAAGGTTGTAGTCTTTTCTATTTACTTCTCTAGTTTAGATCTTTTATCAATTGCAAGTATTTGATGACCTTGGTTTGGTTTTGGTTCTATATTTGAAAAATTATTATTTTCTTATTCTGCCGCGGTCCGTGAATGTCACGACCCTAGAACCGAAAGCCTAACATGTTCCTCAGCTACCAAAAACCGAGCTAATGCCGTTAAGCTCTCCTTGGCCATTTTCCTAGTAAGAAATAGACATGATCGGAAAAATCCCAATAGGGACCAGAGGAAACAAATGCATCCTCGTTGCCGTCGACTACTTCGCAAAGTAGGTTGAAGCTACGCTGATCAAAAAGCCAGGCGGGATTCTACGAAAAAGTTCCTGGAAAACAACATCATTGCTCAGTTTGGAATTACAAGATGTATTATCACCGACCACGAAACCAACTTCGAAAACGACAAGGTCAAGAAGTTCTGCGGCGAGTGTTAGGTTACAATAGCGCCCTGGCCATCTACCGTGGCCGATGCGGAACAAAAATGGCGTTTAAAAAAACTTGGCGCTAACGAAACCGTCTAGATCGAACAATAAACCTATACTAGCAAACTACAATATGCACTAACTACTGAGATAGAGTGTTATACCGAACAAACCATGTCCTTCGGTCTTCCACTATCTACCTTAGCTCCTTGAGGTCCTTTGGATCGAGCTTGGCCGTCGGTCTTCCTCCGTCAAAGATGATCCACCCGAGGGATGTAGCGTATGACTTTAGCTCCATATAAAAGATCAAGTGAAGAAACTAGGGATTCTAGATGGCTAATCTAGAATTCCTAGGATGTAGTAGAGTGTTCTAAGTGTATCTCTACCCCACCTCCTCTCTTGATTCTCAGCACATGAGAGGATAGAGAGGAGGTTGAAGATGAAGGTGGAGAAAGCTCAAGAACTCTAGAAAAGGAGTGAAGCATGATGGTGAGAAGAAAAATCAAGTGAGAATGAGCCATCCATATAGAGAGAAAATCTCATAGCATGGTTTTGTAAAACATTTCTTTCCAATTTAAAATCAAGCCCATGCTTGAATAGTTTGCACAAATGAATTATTAATTCATTTGTACAACACTATGCAAGCATGGTTCTCACCATACTCCCCTCTCTCCAATTTCCACCTCATTTCCCATTAAAGATAAATGGAGAAAATCTAAATGAGGTGCCAACCTTCTAGAATGTTATCTGTATAAATATGGATTACACTCTACTGTATATACATACATGTATTCGTACCGAAATACGAATACCCGAAGAGATCGAATAACACAAAGAACATAATACTAGAATATATATATCGAAATACAAATACGTAAATTATTAAATCAATACTTCATTTAATAATCCGGCTCAAACCCGAGCCGGCTAGTATTATCAACTGTCCGATCAAAAGTCCTGGTACATAGTACAATCAATCGATCAGAACCTTGCACGTATTCAATACGGATACTACATCGTTTCGCCAAAACCAGGAAAACCCTCTGTGTGGGACTCTAAAGACTCGTCAATACGCTGGCAGTGGGTTTAACCACAAGCACATCGGCGGCACTAGATGTACGTAACAGCTGCCCAGGTATTGAGCGAAAGGAAGGGCGATGAGCAAACTCATCTGAACCCCTACTGATCATGTCCATGACAATCTCGGTACAGTCCGGTTTGTTCATCTAAGAGTATCGCATATCGAGTCTAGGGGGTGGATAAAGTCAGACCCCTAATAACGCGATATTTCGTGTCGGTATGAAGCCCATCACCTACTGAGAAACTACTGATCCAAATCAGTAATTCTCGTCTACCTTGGTCAAGGATTTCTAGTGATGGCCACCCGTGCACCACGCGACATCAACCCCCAATACCGAGAGAGACGAATCCCTGACGATCCGCTCACTGCCTTTATATGGCTCGGGACTGTACCCAACTAAAACTTGTTTACACGACTCCTTTAAGCCGTGGTAGGGTAGTAATCAAAGCACAGTGGGAACTCACACGAGACAAATGATGATCTTAGCTTAACAGAATAACATGTACCCATGTCACCTAGGAACTGCTATCTGACAATAGGTATAATACCAACTAGCATGTTCCCGGCGAGTCCATCCAGTATACTCATAACCCAGTGAGCACCTGTATACTATCTTAGATGACTGGCTGACACCAATGGCTTGTGAGACCGGCCACCGCCCCTCGTCGGGGTCTTAAAAAGTATACACTAGTTTACTCCGGATTATCAATGCCCGGTCTCGATACTCCCTCGACTAGAGACATTTAAGGATGTGCTTATAGACCACCCAGCTCCTACGTATATGATCGCCATCATAATACTGGTAATCAAGCAAGAATCCTATGGGCTCTATCAATATGTAATAGTGATCCGTAACACCACATAATGTATGTACATAATGATAAAGGCAAACTAGATAGCATACTATCATTTTGAGTAAGACTGTTCTATCCGTATAGATACTCCCTCAATCATCATAATCACCTGCCTGCGATTACAATAATTGCCTTGAGGGCACTATAGCCAACAGCGAGTACCACGTACTGATGAAGTTCTCCACAGTTGTCCATGCCCAGTGCAACGGGCAAGCCGAGGTAGCAAACCGAGGAATCATCAAAGGACTCAGAGCCCGATTAGAAAGGAGACAAGGTGGATAGGTTGAAGAACTTCCCCAGGTACTCTGGGCATTGCGGACTTCATTGAAAACTCTCACGGGAGAACACCCATTCAGCCTGTGCTATGGCACCGAGGCCATGGTGCCTACGGAGATCGGACTGCCCAGCTACCTGGTCAAACACTTCGATGATGAAGCCAATGTCCAAGCCATGTGAAGCAATCTGGACGTCACCAGGCTCAAATAAAGATGGCCGCATACCAGCAATAGACCGTCCGGTACTACAATACTCGGGTCAAACACCGAGTGTTCAAGTCAGGAGACCTAGTCCTCCACTGCAATGAATTTGAGGACCAAAGGAAGCTGCACAAATTCTCTCCGAAGTGGGATGGCCTATTCCTCACGACCAAAGTATTGCCCGGAAGAGCTTACCGACTCTAAGATTCCTTGGGTCATGATATTCCGCGGACATTCAATGCAGAAAAGCTTAAACTGTATCGATGAACTGGCATTCTCTTTAATAATAAGATTCCTTCTTTTCCATAATCTGAACTTGTTTTTCTCGTTTCCGAGCTAAGACCTCACATAAGACCGGCAGACAACATCCTACCCGTCGCACCCATTCACAGTGGGTATATTCCTACCCAACCTAAACTGTGAATCCTAAGTCCTCGCGCAAGTAGACTCTTGCTGGGTTCGAAGGCACACACATTCACAGTGGGAAGATTCCTGCCCGACCTAAGTTGTGAATCTTAAGACCTCACACGAGGCCGGCGGACAGCATCCTGCTCGTCGCACCCATTCATAGTGGGTAGATTCCTACCCGACCTAAGCTATGAATCTCAAGTCCTTACATGAGTAGACTCCTGCTCGGTTCGAAGGCACACTCATTCACAGTGGGCAGATTCCTGCCCGACTAAAGTTGTGAATCTTAAGACCTAACACGAGGTTGGCGGACAGCATCCTGCTCGTCGCACTCATTCACGGCGGGTAGATTCCTACCCGACCTAAGCCTTGAATCCCAAGTTCTCGCGCGAGTAGATTCCTGCTCAGCTCATAGGAACATTCATTCTCATCTCGACCTGAGCTGATGAATCTTAAGCCCTTTACTCATCTTACCTCATCTCCAAGGGGTGAAGAGAGGGGACACCGACCTAATATTCGCTTTACTCACATTATCTCATCTCCGAAGGGTGAAGAGGGGACACCGGTCTATCTACACTTGGAAAATAAAAAAGAAATTTTTCAAGAACAAAGCGAGTTCGAATAAAAGACGCAAACACATTGCAGATGAACAAAAAGGTCTTCATTGATTTCAAAATTGAAGTACAAGGTATTGTGAGCTCATCGGCTTTAAAAAACTGCCCAGAGGCTTACAAAAGAAAACAAAAATGAAAAATAAAGAGAACAGGGGCTTCTCCTCAGGGATGGCCCGCTCACCAGTCTTCGTCGTTGACCACCTAAGCCTGCATGGGAGTGGCCTCCGAGGCCGCGACCTCCTTAACTACGGAGAAGGAGCAGCAGCAACCTTGACGACGGGCGAATTTCCGTCTCCGCTTTGAACTCTTCCTCAAAAAGATGGTACCACGCACGGAGCTCCTTCTCGTCAAGCTCGGGAAGAATCTCCTTGACGGCGTTAAGGGAATTGTGCCATCCTATAGCCGTGGCATTAGCTAGATCGAGATAGAACTGGTCGGACGACTTGTAGTTCTCCACGGCCTTCTTCGCCATCTCCATGGTCTGTGTCACCACATCCTTGGCCGCTCGAGCCTTCCTCTTTGCCGAGTCCTGCTGCCCCTTCATCGCTTTGAATAGCTCGATGATTTCTCCGACTTAGGACTGGAGAGCCCGGTTGGCCTCGTCAAACCTCGCGGCCTTCAACTCCTCCGAAACCTTCAGCGACTCAAGAGAGATGGCATTTTCCTCAGCCGCCTTCAGCTCAGCGAGGAGTTGTTCCTCACGTAACGAAGTGTCCTCCGCCCACTTCATCGACGGGGCGACATCTTCAACATCCATAGCGACCAAAAGGGCGCAGTGTTGGAGGACCTTCAGAAGAAAAAAAAACGTATTAGTCGGGAACAAAACAGAAGAAAAATAAGTTGAAAGAAATTTAAGTACGAATTTACCAACCTGGACAGCATCCTGAGCAATAGCCGCGGCTTGGGCGCTCATGTTTCCCCTTGGGATCTTGGCTCCCGCACTCTTTTCCGCCTCCATCAAGAGGTTGTCGACGACGGATAGCCCAGACAGTACCTCATAGTTGAGCTAGCTCTCAAGGACTTGCTCCCCGGCTGACTCCCGCTGAGGAGCCAACTTCTTCTACCTCTTGGTCCGGGGTTCGGTAGAGGAAGGGACCTCCGTCCTTACCCAGGGAGACAAAGCCTGGGGTTGCTACCTCACACTTCCCCAAGACTCTTAAGGGATAGGGATAGGGACGGAGGCAGTTGTCTTCTTTGGGGTCGGCGTCCAGACGCTTTCGCTCGGCGCGAACCTGGATGAGCTCGCGCCGCCGCCCTTCTTGGCTTGTGCCTTGGTAGTCAGGGCGGCCAAAATTTTCGATTCGTACATAGGCTCTACAAAGAAAAACGAGGAGTAATTATCAATGCTAAACAGTAATGATGTAAAGTCTAGATTGGAAGGCTTAACTAGACTCACCTAGGTATTGCACAGGGCTTAACCTCACCCAGCTCAAGACATGCTCGGAAAGCAGGATATCGGTTCTCTGGAGTGGCTCCCACTGAGACACAACCCCTACTTCCAGTGTGTTCAAACTCAAGCTATTGGATAGTCCCTCCGATAGCATTTTGTCGGCGCCGACCAATTCTCTCCCTCGAGAAGACCGACAAAAAATAACTTCACCTTCCACTCATGGATGGAAGAAGGGATGGCCAACACTCTTGAGCCAGCCCTCCTACCCCTAAGCTTCCTAAATGAAAAATACACCCAGCTCGACCATCTTTGCGAGTTTCGGGGTGATTTTTATAACAGATGAAGGATTTTTATAAACCCCAAGGATCCGAGGGTAAAAGGGATCTCCTCAAACTTTAGCCGGACCAGGAACCTTGTTTCCTCCAATCAGAGAGCAAAGCTTTATTCAAAAATTGAAATTTGAACTGAGACAGCGCCTCATGAGAGCGCTCGTGCCAAGAGCGCCAGCGCTAAGAGTCAAAAGACTCTGAGGTAGCGCCATACGTGCAAAGTACGAGAGCGACAGCTCTGAGAGTCAAAGACTCTGAGGCAGCGCCTCACGTGCAAAGCACGAGAGCACTAGCGCCAAGAGCGCCAGCGCTAAGAGTCAAAAGACTCCGAGGCAGCGCCTCACATGCAAAGCATGAGAGCGCCAGCGCTAAAACTAAATGTTCTCCACCTTTGGATCAAAGATCCAACGAAGATGATAAATCATCAGAACGCAGAATCAAATTCTAACTGGGGAAATACTCCTCAATTTTTTCTAACCAAGAAAGATTGTGCTCTGTAAATTAGAGCACCGTTGGATCAAAGATCCAATGGTGATTAAACATCACCAAGATACAGAATAAGTTCTGTATGGAAAAATATTTTCCCAATCTTACTAAAAACAAGAAAGATGTCTTCTGTAAAGCAGAAGCCCTTGGATCAAAAATCCAATGGTGGGAAACATCCCCAAATTAATCAGAGATCTCTCAATGAGAGATTTTCTTAACTGATTCAACAAATCAGCCTCCTTTATATAAAGGACCCAAGACTTCAAGTCTTGCAGAGAGGAACCTCCTCATAAGTTTTTAAATCGAAAGAAGAAGAACAGAAAACCCCCCATAAACTTCAAGTTCTCAGAAAAGAAAAAGAGAAGAGCAAGCTCTGAGAAGAAGAACCTTCTTCAAGGTAAATAAAAAGAAGTGAGATCATAGCATCTCCTCTATATTTGATAGTTTAACTCTCACATCAGAAGAACTTAGTTCTTTTTCCAGATCACAGATCTATAAAACAAAGTCTTTAATAAAAGAAGGGAGATCGTAGATCTCCTCCACATCTAAGAGTTTAACTCTCATATCAGAAGAACTTAGTTCTTCTTCTAGATCTTAGATCTATAAGACGAAGTCTTTCACAAGGGAGAATCAAATTTCTCAGAGAATTGAATTAGGCAAAACAAAAAACTCAGTGTTTAGCACTCAAATATGGCGCTCAGCATCGAGCGCTCCACGTGCTCCTCACGTGGGCGCTATTTAATAAGAAGTGCTTAGCACTCAAATCTGGCGCTCAGCGCCGAGCTCTTCACGTGCTCCTCATGTGGGCGCTATTTAATAAGAAGTGCTTAGCACTCCAAGTCTGGCGCTCAACGCCGAGCGCTCCACGTGCTCCATATGTGGGCGCTGCTCAATAAAGAGTGCTCAATACTCAAATGCTGGCGCTCAGCGCCAAGCGCCCCACGTGCCCCTCACATGGGCACTACTTAACACAAAGCGCTCTGCACTCCTCAAGAAGAGCTCAGCGCCATAAAGAGTGTTCAACACTCAATTAAAAACAAAAAAGAGGGATGTCAGAACCCAAATCAATGCTCAGCATTGTTGAACAAAAAGGGACTGAGTGGAATGAGCCCAAACAAATGTTCAATATTTTATTCAAAACTGAGTGGACTGAGCCCAAACAAATGTTCAACATTTTATGCAAAATTGAGTGGACTGAGCCCAAGTTGGCCACAAGTTCCTAATTCAGATCAACCAAGCCCATGTGCTCACAAACTCTTTAATTAGTCTTAGTCCCAAACCTGACTACAGATCTCCCAACCAACATTAGTTCAAGGGTACATCTCTACACACCTCTGATATATGTCGTTGTAATTCTTCAACGTCTTCAGAGAGGTGACGGGTCCCGACAACCAAAAACTTTATAGACTATGACGTCCTTAAACTGCATGGACTATGATGTGCTTAAACCCAATGGACCGCAACATCCCTAAACTAAAGCAATAGAGCCCAAATGCTCTTTTGTTGGATCTAAATGATCCTAAATCCTGTTGAGTAGATCTTAGTCTAAGATTAGACTAACGTATCCTCAACAAACGTTTGAGTTGATCTTAATCTAAAACAAGATTAACGATCCTTAAACCAACCCAAACCCAAATCTAAGAAAATACGGATTTGGACTAATCCACGCCCTACGGGCGACAACATAAATTAGTCTCCGTATACAATCCACGGGCAACCTAAAACAAAACAAACAAACACGATATGAAGTGAGCAGGAGAAAGTGGTTATCGCTACGCGGTAACGTAATTAACTGCAGGGGCTTACGCCTGCAGGGAAGAGCGTCCCCACAATCAAAAACCTCTCACAACGAGGGAGAATTTGACGAAATCTGCTACAACGGCCGCATCCGTCCAAACCTCCGATACTCGGGGCCATAAATCAACTTGGTATCTTCAGAGAGGTGGACGGATAAATCCAAATAGCATCTTCCCCTAAAATTCAGGCCAGACGTCCCAACGTCCCGGCCGAGTCTTTCGGCGGCGAACAGATTCTGGCACGCCCGGTGAGACCTTTTCCTCTTTCCACTCCACACTTCATGTGTCGTGTTTTTCCGCGATCAAATAATCGCGGTTTATATGTTTGTGGTTGCCCTTGGGTGATGGGATACTGAAGCCGGTGTTTCATCTCTATGAAGAATGGCGTTTGCTTCCACCCTAACAACTCAGGCTTTGTCATATCCGGTGGAGTCAAGTATGGGTCACTTGCAGCCTCAAATCTCTGCAATCCGGCTCTTCAAGAAATCAACGGGCTTCTCTTTGATACTCCCACCTCCCACTCTCGGTGCCTCAACACCGACGGAGGAAGCCCAAAGGAAGTCTGTCTTCCACAGGCTGGTTCCCCAAATTGCAGCTTTGCCAACGAAATCAGTCCTCAAAAAACTGACACCTGCCAAGGACCAAGGTCGACGCAGGGGGCAGAATATTTAAGCTCTCAAAGGAAACAGGGGGCAGGCTCGGTAAAATCCTGAGGCTAATCAAATCCCGGCTGTAAGAAACGGTCGACGTCGATATCGACATCATACAAAATGAGCTGGGGGCAATTCTCCATATGGTCCTGTTTCAACTCCAGTGGTAAATGTTGTTGTTCCAACCGGGAACAACTTCAAACTGTTGTGAAGGGCCAGACAAAATTCTCCCACCGCAATATTGAAGAAATCTCCGCAGCCCATGGAGATCCCACGAGAGCGGATACCAGTTCGCTCCTTAAAACAACTTTCCTCGTCTATATAAAAGATGTGGAAGCAGGAGACTCATCCAAAGACGGATCCTGATACAGCGGTTCCTCCCAAAACCGAAGCGACTTCTCACAAAGAAAAAAGAGAGAGGCCTAATAAAGCTTAAGTGCCCGAGGCAAACTCCAAAGGACAAAAATCCAAACACCCCAAGCCTAGGGGCATGGTAGTTCACATAGTCTATGTGGTGAATTCCAAAGATGATGTTTAAGCTTCTACTAGTCACCGACCTCAAACTCGGTCTCCGACAAAGGTTCAACTGCAACGTGAAAAGCTGCAGGAGATACGCGCTCGGGCAGCAGTACTCGCTAATCCATCGCCTAAGGAAAATCCCGAGGACGCACCCGAAGAAAGAATAAAGAGGAGTCGGATATTGATTTCCTAAAGCGCGCTCTGAAAAAGGGAGATGCAGAAGCGGTAGAAAATGTCCACTAAAATGAACCAAATGGCCCTCCTGATTCAGAATATGGTTGGAATGATGGTTCAATCGGAACCACTGGCAAATGAACCGCCGGTAGTCGATCTTAAAGACAAGAGTGACATTTCAAATCCTTTGCAAACCTCATCAATAGCTTAGGAGGGAACGATTCCAAAAGCAAAGCTGAACGAATATCGCTCAGCAAATCAAAGCTCACTACGCCAGTGAAGCCGCAAATAGATCAATTAAGATTGGTCGACCGTATCCGACACGGCACAATCAAATATGGTACCCGGTAGAGTACACACTTCCAACGTTCCACATGTATAAAGGAACTGAGAATTCTCGCCGGCACATTGCACGATTTGAATCCATGTGTGGCAATACTGATATACTTCTCCTCTGACAGTTTGTCAGCTGTCTGGCGGGCATTGCCTTCGAATGGTATGCAGAACTCCCGAATAACTCTATGAATACCTTCGACGAAATGGAGATGCCCTCCTGTCAGAGATTCGCTAGTGTAAATAAACGCACTACCGTGACGGCGCTGGTTAATAAAAAAAGGGTTAGACCGAATGAGACCCGGGTTCAATATATTACCCAATGGTGAAATCTCTGGTCAAAATGCGGCAACGCATCAACGAAGCTGCAGCTGTGGGAATGTTCATAGCCCCCCTTAACCCAAATTCAAAAGGTGTTCCCATTTTCGGCCCTCTTCAAGCCGACAACCTTCCAAGAGCTCATGGATAAAATGACTCGATTGGATCAGCTGAGTCAAGACCCTTCATCATCTGATGAAGATGAATGAAAAGCGGAGGTAAGGTGGTATTTGTCACCAACGCTCAACAAAAAATGAGTGACTTTGAAGCAACCTATCGCTAAAATAGCGACGGTGTGGGTACTTACTCCCCCCGAGGTATACACAGGAGGCATATTTCTCACTGGAGGAACAATCTCTACGTAGGTGGTCCTTTCTTCTCAAAGAAGAGAAAGGATATCAAGGGGATTACAAGCGGTTTCTGCAATCAAGTGGAATATCCCACTTGAACCCAAAAAAATGGTATGTCCACAAGCAAAATGGGCACGGATGAAAACTCGAAAGGGCTCCGTGAGTAAAAACAGCAGGGCTACCGGCGAGTTTGTGAAAACCTGAAAGGGTACAATCTCGTTAAAAAAAGAGAAAAGGGCTTATATACACTCGCAAGGTCCTCTCGACTTTATGAGGAGAAAATACCCGCGTGAGATCCTTACGACTCACAAAGGAGCAACACACTTAGGAGTCCTCACGACTTCTAAGGAGAAAATACACCTACGAGATCCACACGACTCGTAGGGAGAAAACCCTTTATGAGACCCTACGACTCGTAAAGTAGAAATTCTTAGTCGACGGGATCCTAACCCTGTTTACTAAGCCTTCTTTGTGCAAATCAACATGGGTAAATGATGATTCGCCCCTGGCAATATCCCAGTTATAGCGATACTGATGCCTAAACAGTTGTCAAACTCCAAGTTAATCTCTCCGGCAAATATTGTCCCTACAACCATCTAATGAAGAAAGGGACCCCGTTCGTCAGGACTCGTAAATGCCAGGGTGCACTCGACGAAATCAAGAAATACCTGCAAAATCCGCCGGTACTGACCGTTCCAGTCAAGGGAAAGCCTCTCATCCTATACACAACCGCCATTGAAGGTTCCTTAGGCGCGCTATGGGCACAGGAAAACGACCAAGAGAAAGAGAGTGCCCTCTACTATTTGAGATAAGTTCTTCTGGGGGCAGAAAACAACTACTCCCCTATCGAAAAACACTGCCTGGCGTTAAGCTTCGCTATAACGAAGCTTCGGCATTATGCTTTGGCGCATGAGATCCATCTCATATCAAAAGTAGATCCTCTCAAATATTTGATGTCGAGAGCCATACTAACGGGGCGGCTCGCTAAATGGACCCTACTCTTAATGGAATTTTCGATAACATACCGACCTCTCAAGGCGGTGAAAGGCCAGGCCATCGCCGACTTCCTCGCTGAGCATCCGATACCTACCGACTCACCCCTAAATTGCGAATTTCCAGACGAGCACGCATTTGACACGATAGACAGGGAGAGAGGAGGGAGTGATACCCGATGGGAACTCTACTTCGATGGGGTATCTTCCATGAAGAAGCGACAGCACAACACCCCTATAATCAAATCTGGGGTAGGCCTTATCTTCGTGACTCCTCAAGGAGGGATAATGCGCTTTTCCTTTTCCTTAACAGAGCCAAGGACAAATAATGAAGCGGAATATGAGACTTTGATAGCAGGTCTTGAGATCACTGTCGACATAGGAATCGAAGACCTCCTCATATATGGAGGCTCCCGGTTGGTCGTTAGTCAAGTAAACGGCGACTATCAAACGTGCAAACCAGAGTTGGTGAAGTACGGCGAAAGAGTGCAACAATTGCTGACTCAAATCCTTTCCTACGTCCTGGAAAGCATATCGCGTACAGAAAATAGCAAAGCGGACGCATTAGCCAAACTCGCCAAAGAACAGGCTGACAAAAACCTTGATGATGTAAGGATCGTTGTACAAAGCCGTCGGGTTCTTGCATCAGCAGAAATGTCCACGGAGTCGTCTGAAGAAATGAAAGAGACCAAGCAAACGGCCCTACAAATAGAAGACCAAGAAAAGGTTAAGGATTGGAAAGAAGTATTTATAGACTACTTCAAATCCCGTCGAACACCTGACAATGCATCCTCAAGATATCAGCTCATGAAACGAGCTCTATCTTTCACCTTCGTCAATGATACTCTATATAACAGATCGTTCGACTCTCTATGGCTGAGATGCCTAGGGATAGAAGAAGTAAGGAGAGTCATCCAAGACACTCATGACGGACTCTGCGGTTCTCATCAAGCTGGGCCAAAGATGAAGTTGAAGATCAAAAGAATGGGCTACTATTGGCCCACTATGATTCAAGACTGCCTTGAATACGCAAGGTAGTGCCACTCGTGCCAAATTCATGGAGACTTCATCCACCAGCATACAAATCCGCTACACCCAACAGTGGGTAGCTGGCCGTTCGAAATATGGGGAACCGACATAATTGGGCCCATCGAACCAGCGTCATCCAGAGAACATCGGTTCATATTGGCGACAACCGATTATTTCTCTAAGTGGGCAGAAGCAGTACCGCTAAGAGAAGTGAAGACGGAGAACATTCTCCATTTCTTCAAGACACACGTCATCTATCGGTTCGGCACTCCGCGACGGATTATCTCTGATAACGGGCCGGCCTACAGAAGTCACAAAATCGGTCGCTTCGCACAGCAATATAATATAGACTGGAGATACTCTTCGGTCTATAATCCTCGAGCTAACGGTCTAGCTGAGGCTTTCAACAAGACCATAACGAAGATCATAAAGAAGACTGTGTCCAAAAATAAAAAGGACTGGCATGAGAGACTGCATGAAGCTCTCTGGGCTTATCGGACCACATTCAAAACAGCCACTAATACAACGCCATACGCATTGGTATTCGGCACAGAAGCGGTACTCCCCCTTGAAATAGAGCAACCCTCTCTCCGAGTAGCGGTTCATTATGAACTAACAGACGAAGAGAATGCTCATCTTCGGCTTGAAGAGCTCGACGCCCTCCATGAAACCCGTCTCATGGCGCAGCAAAACTTGGAGGCTTACAAAGCAAAAATGATGCGCTCATACGAGAGACTGACCAGGCCGAGAACATTTCGCCAAGGCAAACTCGTGTGGTCAAGAGACCTATTATTCCCAATCATGCCAAAAGGGGGAAATTCGAGCCGAACTATGAGGGCCCGTACATCATAGACAAAGTCTACCAAGGTGGGGCTTATTTGCTTATGGATATACATGGCGAAAGACCCTTCAGGCCAATAAACGGCCGGTTCCTGAAAAGATACTACGCCTGACGAGTCACGGCCTAGGTTAACGATAGATGGCGACGCCTATGTCCGCTCGCTATCTTCCCAAGCCCAAACTCTATAAGTATTATCTAGCGAAAACTTGCCTCAAAATCGCTGTGGACCGAAATTTCTCTAAACTAATAACGGACCGAAATATCCTGAAACTAACTACGGACCAAAATGTCTTTAAACTACTACGAACCGCAGCATCCTTAGGCTAACGCGGCAAAAAGAAAACGGTACGTACACAAGCAAAATGGGCATGGATGAAAACCCGAAAGGGCTCCGTGAGTAAAAACAGCAAGGCTAACGGCGAGTTTGTGAAAACCCAAAAGGGCGCAGACTCGTAAAAAAAGAATTCATGCACACTTGCGAAGTCCTCTCGACCTTGTAAGGAGAAAACACCGGCGTGAGATCCTTACGACTCACAAGAGAGAAACACACTTAGGGATCCTCACGATTCTTGAAGAGAAATTACACTTACGAGATCCTCACGACTCATCAGGAGAACCCTCTTATGAGACCCTCATGGCTCATAAGATTCAAAAGCTTTAAGCTATAGGGATCTGAACCAGTTCTTAAGCCATCACATCCTCCAGACTGCCCTACAAACGGTTCAATGTTGACCCTTGTATACAATCCACGTGCTCAAATAAATGTTTCCCCCACCCAGTTCCACTAATGGCTCGAAATTTCCTCATGTGGTGAATGACCCTTATAAGTCCTCTCGACCTATAAGGAGAAAACACTCTTGTAAGATTCTTACAACTTATAAGAGAACACACACTTAAGAATCCTTACGATTCTTAAAGAGAAAACGCACCTACGAGATCCTCACGACTCGTAGGGAGAAACACCTTTATGAGACCCTTACGGCTCATGAAGTCAAAAGCCTTAGTCGACAGGATTCTAACCCTGTTTACTGAGCCATCTTTGTTTAAATCGACAAAGGCAAATGATGATTCGCTCCTGGCAATATCCCTGTTGTAGCGATGCTGATACATAAATCGGTATCAAATTCCAAGTCCTTTCACGGCAAATGATGATTCGGTCCTGGCAATATTCCAGTCGCAGCGATACTGATGCTAAGATTGGTATCAGATCTTGAGTTCCATACTCGCAAAAAAAATGCATATGAAATAGCCGAAATGTTTGGGCAACTCACAATAAAAATCAGCGAGTAAAATATATGCATACAAAAATAGCCGAAATGATTGGGCAACTCGCAATAAAAAGCAGCGAGTAAAGAAAAAAATAACCGAAATGATTGGACACCGTGAAAAATAGCCGAAATGATTGGGCAATCGTGACTTTCGCGATATAAAAAGTTGAAATGATAGAGCATCGCGGAAAGAAATAAAAAAAATGAAAGAATGAAACTTTTGCCCTGCAGGTAAGTCCATACTGACCCCTATATACAATCCATGGGCATAAATGAAAAGGGAACCACATGTCCCAACAAACTCTGTCAAGGGGAAAGTCAGATCTTGACAGTAACATCTGCATCCCAGAAGACCAACAACGGCGTTCCTCCTCATGCCTGCAGGGCACGGACGCGACACCACCAATCAGAGCCACGGCAAAGTCCCCAGTTCCAAGACTCTACGATTCACAGACAACCTAAAGTCAGCCCCGACACCACAGAAAGCAGAGCAAGTCAACTCGACACTACAGAAAGTGGAAATACGTTAGCCAATGACCTTCGTCTCAGAAATACGTCAGCCAATGACCTCCGTCTCAGAAATACGTCAGCAAATGACCTCCGTCTCGGGAACACGTCAGCCAATGACCTCCGTCTCAGAAACACGTCAGCCAGTGACCTCCGTCTCGGAAACACGTCAGCCAGTGACCTCCGTCTCGGAAACACATCAGCAAATGACCTCCGTCTCGGAAACACGTCAGCAAATGACCTCCGTCTCGGAAACACGTCAGCAAATGACCTCCGTCTCGGAAACACGTCAGCCAGTGACCTCCGTCTCGGAAACACGTCAGCCAATGACCTCCGTCTCGGAAACACGCCAGCCAATGACCTCCGTCTCGGAAACACGTCACCCAGTGACCTACGTCTCGGAAACATGTCACCCAGTGACCTCCGTATCGGAAATACGCCATCCAGTCACCCAGTGACCTACGTATCGGAAATACGTCAACAAATAACCCCGTCTCGGAAATACGTCAGCAAATAACCCCGTCTCGGAAATACGTCATCCAATGACCTTGTCGCAGAAATACGTCAGCAAATGACCCCGTCTCGGATATACATCATCCAATGACCCCGTCTCGGAAATACGTCAGCAAATGACCTCCATCTCGGAAATACGTCAGCAAATGACCTCCGTCTCGGAAACAAATCAGCCAATGACCTTCCCGTCGAAGCAATGTTTCGACTCGGAAACAAGTCAACTCACCAACCACTTACGAGTCCTCTCGACATGTAAAGGATAAAATTCTCTTGTGAGATCCTTACGACTCTCAAGAGAAAATGCACTTAGGAATCCTCACGACTCCTAAGGAGAAAATACACCTACGGGATCCTCTCGACTCGTAGGGAGAAAAGTCTTTATGAGACCCTCACGGCTCATAAAGTTGAAAATTCTTAGGCGGCAGACCTGAACCTATTTCCTAATCCATCACTACCCCCACAAAGAGTGCAAGATGAACCGTTATTTATCATCTACAGGCCACACTTGCTAAAGTAACATGCCAACAACACAACAAAGAAAAGAAGGCGATAGCAGGAGATAAAAAAAATATGTGTTTTTTATTCATGAATTCAATTGAGTACAAGATACATCATATAAAAAAATGATGAATGAATGAATGAAAGCATATTATTCATAGATTACAAATTTTCGGTCGATACAAAGATGGCTACTGAGAAGGAGGCATTTTTAACAAATCAGCCAGCCGCATGCGCACTCTTCTCAATTCCTTTTCATGATCAGCCACCGCGGCCAACTCCGCTTCAATCCGAGCCCATTGCTGCAAACAGGATGAAAACTTCTCATCGATTTCCCGCTGAGCGACTTCATGACTCTGCTTAACCTGCTCAGTGAAGTCAAACTTCCGCCTTAGCTCCAGCCCGTCAGAAATACATCGTTGGAGGCTTTCAAAAATAGTTTTCAGCTGAGCAGCATTTGCTTCGACCTGGGCACACAATTGAATAGACTCGCTGGAAGCCACCTCATGTTCCTTCCGTCTCAGGGTTTTCTCTTATTCAAAATGGTGAAGAAAGGGAACACTCTGCTCAACCCATCCAACCTGCTGGGAGTTCAAAGCCAAAACCTCGGGAGCAAGATGCTTGAGCTCAATTTCATGCAGGCAGGCCTCGATCTGTCTGCAATAATTAACCCAAGACTCGACGACGCCTTCGCCATGGAAGTTCACGAGTGTCACCAACATAGGATTAACCTCAGCAGCAAAATCTGCAGCGAATGCGAGGGCCTTGACGTCAAGATCCTCGATGAATTCACTCAACATGCGCAGGCTAGTCACAGCGCCCCTGGAAGATGGACGTCTAGAAAAGGGCCCTGCCGGCATTAAGATGTGAGACTCAAAGGGAGCTGGAGTCGGTGCGATTGCTGCAAAACAAGCTATGGTCAAATGCCGGCTCAAGAGATAAAGAGAAATACATGAGCGATGGAGTCTACTTTACTGGTTGTGGCAGATGGCAAAATTGGGAGTACCGGAGGTGCGGCTATCCCCTTGTCCCCTTCTCCAATCCGTGACATTGCGACCAATACAAAGAAGGCTTAGTAACAGCACGGCTATTCGTAAAAGAAAGAAAGAAACTGTAACACCCGAGCCCAATGCTACTATTTTCAGTTACTGTTTGAGCATAATGTGGTACTCATTTCATTTAATTTGCTTGTTTGTTGCTTACTGTAAAATTTACCCGGCAAAGTCATTTCTACATATAACAAATTTTAGCATCTAAAATAAAATTGAAAATATTCATCTTGGCCTACTTGACACCCCTAGCCTCGTGGTAGCGTCCGTGCATTGTGTTCTCGTCCCGTTCAGTAAAACGGGCAAGTTTGGATGGCTACGTGCACGCACGTGTGTCCGTTTTGAGAGTATGCTTTTTAATCATAAAACATTTCATTTTAAAATTTGGAACCCGCTTAAAATCCTATTATTTGAATTTCGAATTTTTGGACCCAACCCGGGCGCAATTTGGAAATGTTTCATTTGGCGCCAAAATCCCAAATTTTTAATATTATTAAAACCTTCGCATATATTTTTCTAACTAATCTGATATCTTACTGTTCATTACCTATCTTTTAAATCTTTAAGTTAACCATATAATATTTTTACAATCTTTTATATCCTTCTCAATTTATTCTCTCAGCCAATCGCAACCTCCCCTTTAACCCCGTGGTCCCCACTTTCTCTCTCTTCTTCTTCTCTCTCTCTCCACTTTCTCTCTCTCTCTACCCCTTATATATTCTTTCGTACTTCTCTTTATCATTTTTCTCTTCTTGCTTCATGTCTCGTTTCTCATTTCTTTTAACTGTTCTTTTGTTACCGGAATTCCGTCGTGCCGGTGACGTTTCTCGACGTTCCAGCGAGATACCTCGACCCGTGTGGTTCCTTTGTTCGTCGTTTAGGTTCATTCCGTGAACCGTGCGCCGTCGCGAGTTTTTCCCGCCGACGGTTAACGTTCCGTTTTCCCGATTCGCGACCCATCGAGGCAAGTTAATCTTGCTACATGCTATATACTTTTATAATCTTCATTTTATAATATTATACATTTGAAAATCTTATAGTTTACATATGAAATGTCGTTGAAAAATCGGATATGACAAATCTGAAATTTACTGTACACCTTATCTTATAAAATTCATTATAAATCATAGAAAAATCATTAGGATACGTTCTTTAGTTTGTTACGAAGCTAATTCAGAATACTATAACTCTATGAAATATTTACTTGCAAAATAAATTGTTTATTTAACGTAAAATGCAAATGAACACGTCTCTAAACTGCTGTCCAGGGAAATTCCAGCAGCAAACTTTCAACTTTGAATATTCATAACTTTTTGTAGGAATAACCTGAGATGCTTATACTTATAAAACTGAAAACCTTATTGAATTATCTTTGTTTTGGTATAAGATACGTCTCTTTTGGAGAACATTTGTTATTTTTAAGCTATTTTACAAATTAGGGTGACGCTAAATTTCTGAACGGAACCTTCTTGTGCATGGTTAATCAATACATCTTTTATAGTTACTAATCGCTTTGAATATGCTATCCATATTAATATTATTATATCACATATTGTTTAGTTGTACATCCCACATTACCATTTTATAGTTTTATAACTTTTCGGATACCCGTTTGCATCCATCGCATTTAAGATACATATAATTGCATCCATAGATCACATCACTACATAATAATGTGATATTAACACTCCATGTTTAATAAATTGTATCCTAATTAATATTGGAACTATAAATGTAATCCTAATCGATAACTGTGCATCCATATCCTTGAAATTATATCTATTGGCATATCATATTACATGTTCCAGTTATTGTTCTGATAGTACTCATGCTTGTTTATTTATACACATGTTTATGTTAGTTTGATTATGAGCACCCACATGACATCTTGTGCTTCCTGACATGACCTGTTACACTTCCTACTTGACATGACATGGTACCGTACACTCTTGACATGACATGACACCTTTATACATTACCTGGTTGACCTGATATACCATGGCTTTACCTGTTACCTGATCTCATGCCTAATGCCGACAAACCTGACCATTCCTGCTGTCGATCCAGACAGACTTACTTTTACCGGATTTTCTGTTGGCATTAGTCCTTGATTACTGAATACCTGACTTGACATACATAGTTTGGGGGTATGGGGAAATCAAAGGTGAAACCGACTTGTAACTCAACAGTTCGATACTTGTTCTGATCAGTCTTACGGGCTTGGCCAGCTCCGGAGTGGTGATGCTGACACTACTCGTCCATCTTGCTACCTTTTACTGCTTAGCGGCACGTCTCGGATTCAGCCCCGAGGGTCATGACCGTGGTCCCGGGCACGCACGGGATACTATTGAGTTACATCGACGATTCATCAATTGGTTTCAAAGACTATAGAGTAGAAACCTGATAGGACAGTTTGGACACCATTGCACAGTACCCTGCTTGTTATTTCTTGTTACTGCTTTATTCATGTTCATACTTGCATTGCTTATTACCATGTTTATACCATATACTTGATATCATGACGCGCTGACGTCTGGGTTTTGCATGGCCCAGATTCTTTACCACTGTCGCCGACCGTGCAGGAGTACTTCAGCCAGCAGGCTGATTTGAGTTATATAGTGGTTAGTTTGTTTATTGCATTTTATTTCCAGGTGCGATCCCGCATTATGGGACGTACCTTTCTATGATTATATTGGATCATTTGCTTCCGCACTTTATTGTTTATTGACTCTCGTTATTATGGATTTGGACATGTGCTAGATTAGTTTATTTATCTTGTTCTTGATAACCTTACAACCGTAATGTGACTGTGGATGGATACTTCCTACCCACAGGTAGCATGGTTGGCTATGTCACGTGCCCAATCTTGCGTACTCTGGGAAGCGGGGCGTGACATGGTTCTTTTGGTATCAGAGACATAGGTTAATTGGGTTGATTCTTTGTAGTTGGGTATCGCACCCGATACACGAATCAGAATACCCGTGATTAGGAAACATGTCCTGCCACTTTGACCGTTTTACCATCCTTGAATCATTCTTCCGGATCATGTCGACATGCAAACTTACTTTGCATTGTCAACTCGAAAACCTGATTTCTTGTTATCCCTAAGACTTGGGCGACTTGGGTGGAGTTAAGTAATTGCGGCTATGATACCGCGGCATAGCTACAATGCGGTACTCTATTTAAGTATCTTGGAGTTCTAGCCTTGATCCACATTCAGAATCTATCATCATGCTAATGTTGGGTGTTTTGAGTTCAGGATTATGACAGGTAAGAAGTTGAAGACGTACCAGAGGTGTGTGAACGAAGCCGCCATGCTTGGAGTGATAAGAGGATGCTGGAAATCAAAGAAACAGCCCGAGCTGATCCAGCAGCAAGCGGACTCGTTTCAGGAAGGTTTGCAGATCGTTCAGCAGTCTGTGAACAAGATTGGAACTAGACCAGTTGACCGAGTAGGGACCGTGGCAGAGTTCAGACGTGTGGGTCCTACTACTTTCACTGGTTTGGAGGAGCCATGCCAGCTGAGCAGTGGCTAGTCAGCACGGAGAATTCGCTGATTGCGGCACAGATTCCAGAGGACAAAGGAGTTGATGTGGTGCGCATTCAACTAGTGGATTACGCCGAGAGTGGTGGCTTGTGGAGGAGAACCGTTTGCCCAAGCCAAGCAGTTAGGCGGATTTCTCTAAGAGTTTCCTGGAGAAGTTCTTTCCGCGGACTGCACGGGAGGAAATGGAAGAGAAATTTTTTGGGCTGAGGCAGAATGGAGCACCCGTGGACGTGCATGCAGCAGAGTGGACGAGACTCAGCAGTTTCGCTGGACCTTTAGTCGCCAACGATGCAGACAGGGCACGAAGGTCCATGCACAGCTTGGATGTGGACATCCAAAGGCAAACTGTCTCCCTGGGTTTGACCACTTTCTCACAGGTTCTTACGGCAGCTCGAGAACAGCAGAGCATATCAGGAAAATTGGGAGTTCACAGCAGACAGCAGTTGCGGTAAGGAAGCAGTTCTGTCGGGCCGGTCGAGTTTAGGGCTAGGCCGACAAACAATGTTCTTGCATCAATGGAAGTGATGAAAGTAAAGAGCCGGCTGTTGTTCGTGATTCTATGGATGTGTTTGAAGATATTTCGGGCTTACCGCCGAAGCGAGATGTGGAGTTTGCGATTGACCTTATTCCCGGTGCAGCGCCAGTGTCAAAATCGTATTATCCGATGGCACCGGTGGAATGGGAAGAAGTTAAGAAACAAGTGGATGAATTACTCGAGAAGGGATGGATTCAAAGTAGCAACTCACCTTGGGAAGCTCCAGTTCTTTTAGTAAGAAGAAGGATGGCACGAGAAGGATGTGCATTGATTATCGAGAATTGAACCGGATGACTATTAAGAACAAGTACCCGATCCCTCGCATTGGAGAACTTTTTGAGCAGCTTAGTGGCGCGAGGGTATTCTCGAAACTGGACTTGCGATCAGGATATCATCAAGTCCGAGTGAAAGCAGAAGACATTTGCAAGACGGCGTTTCGAACTCGATATGGACATTTCGAGTATCTAGTGATGCCCTTCGGAGTGACTAATGCGCCAGCAGTATTTATGGATTTGATGAACAGGATCTTTTCTCCGTTCTTGGACCAGTTTATTGTAGTATTCATTAACGATATTCTGGTTTACTCGAAGAGTTTTGAAGAGCATGCTGAGTAATTAAGGATCGCACTGCAGACGCTGAGACAAGAGAAGTTAATTGCGAAGATGAGTAAGTGTGAATTCTGGCTGGAAGAAGTGAAGTTTCTGGGACATGTCGTGTCGGGCGATGGAATCGCCGTCGATCCCGAGAAGATTACAGCAGTTCGAGATTGGCCTATTCCAAAGAATGTTGAGGAAATAAGTAGTTTTCTTGGACTCGCCGGTTACTACAGAAAATTTGTGGAGAACTTCGCTCGTTTAGCTGAGCCGTTAACCAAGCTTACGCGTAAGGAGGTACCGTTTGTTGGGACGGATGGATGTGCATTGGCCTTCGAGACGTTGAAGCAGAAGTTGATAACCGCCCCTATCCTGACCGTACCGGATAACTCAGGAGGACTGGTGATTCGCAGCGACGCATCTGGAAAAGGATTGGGATGTGTTTTAATGCAGAATGGGAAAGTCGTCGCTTACGCATCGAGACAACTGAAGACTCATGAGAAGAACTATCCGACTCATGACTTAGAGCTTGCAGCCGTGATCTTCGCCCTGAAGATTTGGAGACACTACCTTTTGGGCGAGAGAGTTGAAGTCTTTACGGATAACAAGAGTTTGAAATATGTGTTCACTCAGAAGGAGTTGAACATGAGGCAACGCAGATGGTTGGAGCTGATGGCCGACTACGACCTTGATCTTAAGTACCACCCGGGAAAGGTTAACGTCGTGCCAGATGCGCTGAGTCGGTTACCAGCAATTCAGGTGTTGACTGCACATAGAGAGATCATTGAGGAGTTTCGGAGATTTGACTTGGAGGTTGTGCTACCGCGTGCTACAGGACAGTTGATGCAGTTGCAAGTACAATCGTCCTTAGTTGAGAAGATTAAAGCGATACAATCGCAGGATCCTAGACTACAAAAGTTTCGAGAGCAGGTGGAAGCCGGACTACGAACCGATTTACTGATCCATGAAGATGGTTCGTTGAGATATGGTAGCCGTGTGTGTGTGCCAAAAGGAGATGTGCGTGAAGAGCTTATGAAGGAGGCACACAGTTCAGCTTACTCTGTACATCCAGGAGGGACAAAGATGTACCGAGATATTCGACAGCATTTCTGGTGGGAAGGCATGAAACGGGAGATTGCTCGCTTCGTGGCTAAGTGCTTGGTGTGTCAGCAAGTCAAGGCTGAACACCAAAGGGTTGCTGGTTTGTTGCAACCACTTCCGATTCCTCAGTGGAAGTGGGAACATATAACCATGGATTTCGTGACGGCTTTACCGCGGAGTCCAAAGGGCAACAATGCAGTATGGGTGATTGTCGATCGGTTGACCAAAGCAGCTCACTTTATTCCTTTTCGGGTTGGTCAATCGACAGAGACTTTGGCAGAGCGATACATGCAGGAGATTGTCAGATTGCATGGAGTGCCGGTAAGCATCGTGTCCGATCGGGACACTCGATTCTTGTCGCACTTTTGGAGGAGTTTACAAGAAAGTTTGGGGACTCGATTGAAGTTCAGCACAGCTTATCATCCTCAGACTGATGGACAATCGGAGAGAACGATCCAAACTCTTGAGGATACGTTGAGAACATGCAGGTTGGACTTCAAGGGGTCTTGGGAGGATCATCTACTTTTGGTGGAGTTGTCTTACAACAACAGTTTTCAGGCAACTATTCAGATGGCTCCATTTGAAGCTTTGTATGGTCGTAAATGCCGTTCACCTGTTTGTTGGGACGATGTCGGTGAACGAAGATTATTGGGACCAGATTTGGTTGTGCAGACAGTTGAGAAGGTTAACCCTATCAGAAATCATATGAAGGCAGCACAGGACCGACAGAAGAGTTGGGCAGATACGTCAAGAAGACCTCTGGAGTTCACCGTGGGTGATTTGGTATTCTTGAAGATATCACCGACTAGAGGGGTGATTCGCTTTGGGAGTCGGGGAAAGCTTGGTTCTCGATTCGTTGGACCCTTCGAGATATTGGAGCGTGTTGGAGAGGTAGCGTACCGTTTGGCGTTACCACAGTCCTTGGCAGGTGTGCACGATGTGGTTCGTGTATCTCAACTACGGAGGTATGTTCGAGATGAAACCCACGTATTGGATCATTCGGAGTTGACCGTACGGGAGGACCTAACTTTTGAAGAGCGACCAGTTGAAATCAAGGATCGAAGAGAAAAGGTTCTTAAGAACAAGGTTACCCCTCTTGTGCTAGTTTTTTGGGGTAATCGATCGCATGGAGAATCCACTTGGGAACGAGAAGATAAAATCCGGCAGAAGTTTCCTCACCTTTTCTTGTAATTATCTATCTTTGTATTCTTGGAATTTCGAGGCCGAAATTCTTTTTGTAGTTGGGTATAATGTAACACCCGAGCCCAATGCTACTATTTTCAGTTACTGTTTGAGCATAATGTGGTACTCATTTCATTTAATTTGCTTGTTTGTTGTTTACTGTAAAATTTACCCGGCAAAGTCATTTCTACATATAACAAATTTTAGCATCTAAAATAAAATTGAAAATATTCATCTTGGCCTACTTGACACCCCTAGCCTCGTGGTAGCGTCCGTGCATTGTGTTCTCGTCCCGTTCAGTAAAACGGGCAAGTTTGGATGGCTACGTGCACGCACGTGTGTCCGTTTTGAGGGTATGCTTTTTAATCATAAAACATTTCATTTTAAAATTTGGAACCCGCTTAAAATCCTATTATTTGAATTTCGAATTTTTGGACCCAACCCGGGCGCAATTTGGAAATGTTTCATTTGGCGCCAAATTCCCAAATTTTTAATATTATTAAAACCTTCGCATATATTTTTCTAACTAATCTGATATCTTACTGTTCATTACCTATCTTTTAAATCTTTAAGTTAACCATATAATATTTTTACAATCTTTTATATCCTTCTCAATTTATTCTCTCAGCCAATCGCAACCTCCCCTTTAACCCCGTGGTCCCCACTTTCTCTCTCTTCTTCTTCTCTCTCTCTCCACTTTCTCTCTCTCTCTACCCCTTATATATTCTTTCGTACTTCTCTTTATCATTTTTCTCTTCTTGCTTCATGTCTCGTTTCTCATTTCTTTTAACTGTTCTTTTGTTACCGGAATTCCGTCGTGCCGGTGACGTTTCTCGACGTTCCAGCGAGATACCTCGACCCGTGTGGTTCCTTTGTTCGTCGTTTGGGTTCATTCCGTGAACCGTGCGCCGTCGCGAGTTTTTCCCGCCGACGGTTAACGTTCCGTTTTCCCGATTCGCGACCCATCGAGGCAAGTTAATCTTGCTACATGCTATATACTTTTATAATCTTCATTTTATAATATTATACATTTGAAAATCTTATAGTTTACATATGAAATGTCGTTGAAAAATCGGATATGACAAATCTGAAATTTACTGTACACCTTATCTTATAAAATTCATTATAAATCATAGAAAAATCATTAGGATACGTTCTTTAGTTCGTTACGAAGCTAATTCAGAATACTATAACTCTATGAAATATTTACTTGCAAAATAAATTGTTTATTTAACGTAAAATGCAAATGAACACGTCTCTAAACTGCTGTCCAGGGAAATTCCAGCAGCAAACTTTCAACTTTGAATATTCATAACTTTTTGTAGGGATAACCTGAGATGCTTATACTTATAAAACTGAAAACCTTATTGAATTATCTTTGTTTTGGTATAAGATACGTCTCTTTTGGAGAACATTTGTTATTTTTAAGCTATTTTACAAATTAGGGTGACGCTAAATTTCTGAACGGAACCTTCTTGTGCATGGTTAATCAATACATCTTTTATAGTTACTAATCGCTTTGAATATGCTATCCATATTAATATTATTATATCACATATTGTTTAGTTGTACATCCCACATTACCATTTTATAGTTTTATAACTTTTCGGATACCCGTTTGCATCCATCGCATTTAAGATACATATAATTGCATCCATAGATCACATCACTACATAATAATGTGATATTAACACTCCATGTTTAATAAATTGTATCCTAATTAATATTGGAACTATAAATGTAATCCTAATCGATAACTGTGCATCCATATCCTTGAAATTATATCTATTGGCATATCATATTACATGTTCCAGTTATTGTTCTGATAGTACTCATGCTTGTTTATTTATACACATGTTTATGTTAGTTTGATTATGAGCACCCACATGACATCTTGTGCTTCCTGACATGACCTGTTACACTTCCTACTTGACATGACATGGTACCGTACACTCTTGACATGACATGACACCTTTATACATTACCTGGTTGACCTGATATACCATGGCTTTACCTGTTACCTGATCTCATGCCTAATGCCGACAAACCTGACCATTCCTGCTGTCGATCCAGACAGACTTACTTTTACCGGATTTTCTGTTGGCATTAGTCCTTGATTACTGAATACCTGACTTGACATACATAGTTTGGGGGTATGGGGAAATCAAAGGTGAAACCGACTTGTAACTCAACAGTTCGATACTTGTTCTGATCAGTCTTACGGGCTTGGCCAGCTCCGGAGTGGTGATGCTGACACTACTCGTCCATCTTGCTACCTTTTACTGCTTAGCGGCACGTCTCGGATTCAGCCCCGAGGGTCATGACCGTGGTCCCGGGCACGCACGGGATACTATTGAGTTACATCGACGATTCATCAATTGGTTTCAAAGACTATAGAGTAGAAACCTGATAGGACAGTTTGGACACCATTGCACAGTACCCTGCTTGTTATTTCTTGTTACTGCTTTATTCATGTTCATACTTGCATTGCTTATTACCATGTTTATACCATATACTTGATATCATGACGCGCTGACGTCTGGGTTTTGCATGGCCCAGATTCTTTACCACTGTCGCCGACCGTGCAGGAGTACTTCAGCCAGCAGGCTGATTTGAGTTCTATAGTGGTTAGTTTGTTTATTGCATTTTATTTCCAGGTGCGATCCCGCATTATGGGACGTACCTTTCTATGATTATATTGGATCATTTGCTTCCGCACTTTATTGTTTATTGACTCTCGTTATTATGGATTTGGACATGTGCTAGATTAGTTTATTTATCTTGTTCTTGATAACCTTACAACCGTAATGTGACTGTGGATGGATACTTCCTACCCACAGGTAGCATGGTTGGCTATGTCACGTGCCCAATCTTGCGTACTCTGGGAAGCGGGGCGTGACAGAAACAGTAGCTGAAGGATATACTAACCAACACCAGTGGCCGGAGTAACTTCCGACTGGAAGGAGAAATGCGAGTTCAGCACCTGATACAAATGATCAAAAAGAACTCCTGCAAAGTTACGACAATACACGGTCAGCACAAGGAAGACGGTGTTCATAGTTCAACTAAATAAATCGCGAATCTATGCCTTCCAGCATTGTGGAGGACATAGGAGAAGGCGAGGGAACAACAACCGTCATAACGGCGACCGAGGGTGCTTCAGATGAAACAATTTCTACGTTCATTGCACCTACAAATAAAAATCGTCAGAAGAAGCTGAACGGGATTGTAAAATAAAAGGAGAACAATCACTTAAGACTTACCTGATGGGTCATCAGCCAAAACCGCAACGGAAGCATCACCAGGCGCAGCGGCTTCTCCGTTCTCCTTCAGTAGAATAGTTTCGGCGCCCATAGCTTCATCCCCTGATTCGACAAGAGACGTCGTAACTCTTGCGATGCCCGTCGATATCAGGGAGCCGCAAAGGGAAAGAGCGGCAGTTTGGGCAGTCCCAGACTCCCGAGAAAGAGTAGCCGCTTCGGGCTCTGTGGTCTCCGTCACCTCACCCACCATCTCATCACCAGGACTTGGCCCTACAGGATATGGTATATAAGTATTTGAAGATCAATTTCTAATAAAAGACTCAGCGTTTCGTTACCTTCGGGCAGATTTTCAGTTTCCTCTCGAGCCGCGTGCGCAACCTGTCTGTGGGCCGTAAACAGGGCAGCTGGAGAATCCTCTGAAGGAATAGCGACAGGTGGAGTGGTGCTTGGGCCTGCACCTACAGCCAAGGCGGCATCATGTTCCCTCGCCGCACTCTTCCTAAGATTCTTTTCGGTCTGAGCGGTGAGAAGTGATATCCTCAATACCTCCGTCAAAGGGACGTCATCGTCCGAATCAAGCTCTGCCTCTGGAGTCGTTACGGCGTCTGCATCGGCTGCTTAAGTGAAGTCTCCTGCGGTATTGTCGGGGGAGCTGGGGCCACAATAGCCGACTCTGGAAGCGTCGCTGCATCACCGCTCGAGATCGGTACCGCACTTGGAATAACCCGAGTCAAGGTAGTCCCTGCAACAAAGTAAAAGAGAGGGTCAAACCACGAATACAGAAAAGGGAATGAAGGCACAAAGAGCCAAAGTATACCAAGGCCCAAAGAAGCGCGGAGCTTCTCTTCCTCTTCAAATGTTTTGAGGGAAGCCGTGAGAGCCTCTTCGGCAGAGATGCCTGTTGAAGAAGAAAGCGTCAGTAAAAGCATAATAAAAAAAAAGATAACCGCGGAAAGATACGACTGAAGTCTACCTGACTGTACGATAGTAATCAGTGCTGCTTCATCGCAAGCCAGTCGCTCGAAAGCCACAAGGGCAGCTTGAAGATCAGCATCATCCGCAGGCGTGATAAATAGACCATCATTGGTCCCATACTCGCACAAACCCTCGCTGTAAGGGGCATGTGGATCCTGGCCGAGTACAATGTCAGCAGAAAAGAGTGACATTTTATTTTTCTGTGAGCAAGCATCGGCAGCCGATGACAGGAGCTTGTGCTTGGCGGGCAACTTTGGGCGACGGGTCCCGATCTCCGTACCCATGTCAAACTCAGGAGACGCTGCAGCCACCGCTTCTACAAGCATACGAGGTAGAGGCTTATCAGGAAAGGCACGCGGGACCAAAACCGTACCAGCTTCTCTTACGGAAGGACGAACAATAGTCCGTTCCTTCAAGGGGATAGCGGGATTACCAGCAGGGGCCGCACCCTTGCGATCAAGCAGTAACCGCCTTTCTTCCCTAATGACAGCACCCGTCACATGCGTGTACCACGCCACATATGTGTTCGAGATTCTCGGAACGCGGCTCGGCTCGCTGATAAAGAAGTTGGACCCAGTGTTCAGCCGCCTGGAATGTTGTAGCGCGTTGCAGATACCCTCCTCCGTAGCGACAAGCTCAGCTAAAAAGGCTTCTAGCGGGACACCTTGATTGTAGCTAAACAGTTGAGCGAAACGATGCGGGTTGTACCTCATGAACAGCGCTGAGTCGTTCTGCCTAAAGACTAAAAAGCCTGGCCTGATCAAGTATAGATTCAGAATCTCCCGAGCCGTCAAGGTAGGAGCCCCATCTTTGAAGGTGTCGCGCAGCGGCTTCACCGTTTTAGTAGATTCCTTGCCGATAGTTAAAACTTTATCGATGAAGTTCATGCTATCTCCAACTGTACGCGGGAGAAGGACCAGGCCCCGAGCCTCCCGCTGTGATGGATTTAAAGTGGAAGCGTCGACTAAGTGCATAATCCGAGGGAAATTATAATTGTCGAAGAAGCGGGGCCGTTTATGAACTCCGAAACTGCCGAGCACATGCAACTCGATCCACGAAGTGAAATAATGCAGCGGGAGAGTTACAGGTTATACCCCTGCTGAGTAGTGTCTGCCGCTAAGCTGAGGCCATGATACAAGTGAGCCAGCCCAGTAATCTCGACGGCCACTCGTGTTCCCGCAACCATGCGGTGGGCTGGGTAAAAGACTGACGGCCTCATATAACGAGGGTGAATCGGAAGCACGAATCAGTTCAACCACAAGCCAATAAACCCCAGCAAGAACGTCTCTTCATCGACGTCTGAAGCAGCATGCTCTGCGAAAGGAACGACCGGGGTATCCGGAATAAAGAAGCTTTTTAAATCTGCTTTCTTCGTCAGCTGGTTATCCAAACCAAAACCAAACGGATCGTCAAGCTTGGCGAACATCGCAGCTTGCTTTGATAAGACCTCCGAACGAAGAAAGCGAGCGAAGAAGTCTGCGAAGCTGACCCCATGCCTTCTAGACACTATAAATAGACTTTCGTAGATGTTCAATACCTTGATCAGACTCGGGAATCGATGTTGAATGGCATTCTCCGGGGTAAGGCCCATCACCACAGATTTAGTGGGAAAGATGTACTCATCAGGAGGAAGTAGCTCCTCGTAATGTTCTCCCCTAACGGGTAAGCCGGAGATCTCCGCGAATTCTTCCAAGGAGATTGAAACTTTCCGGTCTGACACAAGGAAGGTGTGAGTTGGGATATTCCATTGCTCCAAAAAAGCTTTGACCCACCATACAGGGGGTGTGGAATACTGGAAAAGAGACACGTAAACTGCGGGGTACAACCCGAGCTTCAGCAACAGTGATTTCTTCACTGACAAGATGTACCGAGCCCACTACAGTTATCCAGCAGAATGACGAGGAGTCAAGCCAATCATATACGTTTGTCCCCAGGGGCGTGACTCATCTTGACATATGCGCCGCCCCAGAATATCCAAAGCCATCGGCGGCTGTACGGATATCGAGGCCATAGAAGACTGAAGGTAACCCTCTGAGGTCCAGTTGACCTCCTCTACAGCGTAGTTTAGCGGGGGTGAGTCAGCATAATGAATCGCTGAGATAGGCTCTGAGGGTACTTCAAAAGAGAAGTTACGCCAACCCTGGATAATTTGATTATACCACGACCCCCATAGATGAAGAGATTTCCGCTCCGGGTCATGATCTTTAATGAGCGCGAAGACTTCCCTATCCACGGGTGTGTCAGGGAATGCGCTTTCCGAATGAAAAAATGGGAAAGAAGTGTCAAAAGATATAGTACCTGCGCGAAAAAGAACAAGGATTAGCTGTGAATGCTACAGTCCAAATTCTGACACTTGGTACTTTAAATTTGTACCACACTGCAATGCAGTGGAAAGGGACCAAAGAAGACCCACCAAATCAAAGCGACGGCTCATCATTGATGAGACAGTCACTCATTAAAGAGGAAATCCTAAAAGGATTCTCATTTAATGAGAGAAGCTCCTCGGGCCAAAGGGTTAAACTCCCTCGAGAGCAACGCTCTGCAAACAGAAATGATATCTGTCAACTGTAATCATGAAGGGAATAAAATTCCCTAGAGAACGAAGGAATAAACCCATCAAAACCCTAAAAAAGCAAAGCTTTTTGCAGAGTAAAAACTCCAAGATCTTCAAAATCTGTGAACAAACTCTAAGAGTTCTTCATGGAAGATGAACAGTGTTCTAATTCATGGGTTAAAATCACCCTAAAAAATTATTATCTTGAAGATCTATGATCTAAAGATGAGCACGGCTCTATTAATGGGTAAAACCCTAAAACGTTTTTTAAGATCTTCGATCTGAGAAGAGCAAACCTCTGTTAATAAGTTCAATCCTTTCCAAATTTGGGCAGAGTTTTGACTCTAAAAAAAGTTTCTTAAGGCAGAGAGCTAATCTCTAAAAGGAGGAGAATTATATTCTCAGGAGAAACAAAAAGAACAAAGTAAGAAGATGAACGGCGGACATCTCAAAGGGCCAAAGGCCCTATTTATAGGCGCTGGAAGTCGATCCAACTTCCAAGTTGATCTAACGGTGGAAAGGCTCACGTGAGCGCAACGGTGGAGGGGCGTTTTTTTCCCCCAATCAGAAAGCAAAGCTCTATTCAAAATTTGAAATTTGAACTGAGGCGGCGCCTCATGAGAGCGCTTACGCCAAGTGCACCAGTGTTAAGAGTCAAAAGACTCTGAGGCAGCGCCTCACGTGCAAAGCACGAGAGCGCAGCACCAAGAGCGCCAGCTCTAAGAGTCAAAGATTCTGAAGCAGCGCCTCACGTGCAATGCATAAGAGCACTTGCGCCAAGAGCGCCAGCGCTAAGATTCAAAAAACTCTGAGGCAGCGCCTCACGTGCAAAGCACGAGAGCGCTAGCGCCAGCGCTAAGAGTCAAAATACTCTGAGATAGCGCCTTACGTGCAAAGCACGAGAGCGCCATCGCTAGAACTAAATGTTCTCCACCCTTGAATCAAAGATCCAACGAAGATGATAAATCATCAGAGCACAGAATCAAATTCTGACTGGGGAAATACTCCTCAAATTTTTCTAACTAAGAAAGATTGTGCTCTGTAAATCAGAGCACCGTTGGATCAAAGATCCAATGGTGATTAAACATCACCAAGATACAGAATAAGTTCTGTATGGGAAAATATTTTCCCAATCTTGCTAAAAGCAAGAAAGATGTCTTCTGTAAAACAGAAACTCTTGGATCAAAGATCCAATGGTAGGAAACATCCCCAAATCAATCAGAGATCTCTCAATGAGAGATTTTCTTAACTGATTCAACAAATCAGGCTCCCCTATATAAAGGGCCTAAGATTTCAAGTCTCGTAGAGAGGAACCTCCCCATAAGTTTTCAAATCGAAAGAAGAAGAACAGAAGAAACCCCCCCCCCCTAAACATCAAGTTCTCAGAAAAGAAAAAGGAAAGAGCAAGCTCTAAGAAGAAGAACCTTCTTCAAGGTAAATAAAAAGAAGTGAGATCATAGCATCTCCTCTATATTTGAGATTTTAATTCTCACATCAGAAGAACTTAGTTCTTTTTCCAGATTACAGATCTATAAGACAAAGTCTTTAATAAAAGAAGAGAGATCATAGATCTCCTTCATATCTAAGAGTTTAACTCTCACATCAGAAGAACTTAGTTTTTCTTCCAGATCTTAGATCTATAAGACGAAGTCTTTCACAAGGGAGAATCAAATTTCTCAGAGAATTGAATTGGGCAAAATAAAAAACCAGTTCTTGGCACTCAAATCTGGCGCTCGGCGCCGAGCACTCCCCATGCTCCTCACGTGGGCGCTATTTAATAAGAAGTGCTTAGCACTCAAATCTGGCGCTCAGCGCCGAGTGCTCCACATGCTCCTCATGTAGGCACTATTTAATAAGAAGTGCTTAGCACTCCAAGTCTGGCGCTTAGTGCCGAGCACTCCGCATGCTCCTCACGTGGGCACTGCTCAATAAAGAGCGCTCAACACTCAAATGCCGGCGCTATGCGCCAAGCGCCCTACGTGCCCCTCACGTGAGCGCTACTTAACACAGAACGCTCTGAGCTCCTAAAGAAGAGCTCAGCGCCATAAAGAGTGTTCAACACTCAATTAAAAACAAAAAAGAGGGGTGACAGAACCCAAATCAATGCTTAGCATTGTTAAACAAAAAGGGACTGAATGGACTGAGCCCAAACAAATGTTCAATATTTTATTCAAAACTGAATGGACTGAGCCCAAACAAATGTTCAACATTTTATTCAAAACTGAGTGGACTGAGCTCAAACAAATGTTCAACATTTTATGCAAAACTGAGTGGACTGAGCCCAAGTTGGCCACAAGTCCCTAATTCAGATCAACCAAGCCCATGTGCTCACAAACTCTTTAATTGGTCTTAGTCCCAAACCTGACTACAGATTTCTCAACCAACATTGGTCCAAGGGTACATCTCTTCACACCTCTGTTATGTGTCGTCGTAATTCTTCAACGTCTTCAAAGAGGTGGCGGGTCCCGACAACCAGAAACTCTATGGACTATGACGTCCTTAAACTTCATGGACTATGATGTCCTTAAACCCAATGGACTGCAACGTCCCTAAACTAAAGCAATATAGCCCAAATGCTCTTTTGTTGGATCTAAATGATCCTAAATCCTATTGAGTAGATCTTAGTCTAAGATTAGACTAACGTATCCTCAACAAACGTTTGAGTTGATTTTAATCTAAAACAAGATTAACGATCGTTAAACCAACCCAAACCCAAATTTAAGAAAATACGGATTTGGACTAATCCACGCCTTATGGGCGACAACATAAATTAGTCTCCGTATACAATCTACGGGCAACCTAAAACAAAACAAACATACACGATACGAAGTGATCTTCTGGAGAAGGAGAAAGTGGTTATCGCTACCCGGTAACGTAATTAACTGCAGGGGTTTGCGCCTGCAGGGAAGAGCGTCCCCACAATCAAAAACCTCTCACAACGAGGGGGAATCTGACGAAGTCTGCTACAACAGCCGCATCCATCTAAACCTCCGATACACGGTGCCATAAATCAACTTGGCATCTTCAGAGAGGTCGACGGATAAATCCAAATAGCATCTATTCCCAAAGTTCAGGCCAGACGTCCCAACATCCCGGTAGCATCTTTCAGCGGCGAACAAACCTGAGGAGAATTCTCCACGAGTTCGGTGCTAGCTGGCTCGGGACAAGTTGGAAGAAATTGAGGACTTCACAAATCTCGGGGGGAAAGGAAGACACATCCCTCCCAGGAACGCTTCCAAATACAGGACAATCTTGTTTGCCCCGCACTTGGTACGCCCGTTCATTCTTCTCGGCCAAACGAAGCGTATAGCCGGTGGGAATGTGAAAGCGAGCTCGAATACCCGTGAGCCCACTCTTCCCGCTCAACACCGAGGCAGCATCACGAACGTTCTCGATACGCACCTTAGAGGCCTTCTTGGCCCCTCGACGTTGGGAAACAGGGAATCGCCACCCCTTGGGGGCAAACCCGACACGGCAGAAAGAAGGCTTCATTGACTATCAAAACCGAGAAAGACGAAAAAGACTCACTAGACTCGGTTTCAAAGGACGATGCCTCATCACCGGACTCTATCTTAACTATATTTACTATGGGTTCAGAGAAAGACATCTGACCTGATTCAAAGAAGGAAAAAGCTGAAGGTAGCGAAGGGACTGGAAGCCGACCTAAAATTAGGAGCGCCGAGCAATCTAAAAAGAGTGGAAGTGCAAGTGAGTGAAAGTATTATTGAAGGCAAGGCGCCCCTATTTATACCCTCGGCAAAAATGATCTGACGGTCCAGGCAACGCCACGCCGCAGCCGACCAATGGCTTCCTTACTCTCACGCGGATCCGAATGGCCAAAGTGACGTCCTACATCTGCGGTCCTGATGTCACCGCGTGGCACAAGATCGACGGTCAGCATGTCGCCACGGTGACCCGAGCAAACGAAATGACGCCGCCATGATGGCGCCGTCCCTTCAGCGATCCGCTAACGTCATCCGAGGATACGCATGAAAATGAAGGCCCACGGTGAACGCCACATGGACACAGAGATTGAAGAGACACAATCGCCAAACGCTATGTTGTTCCCGGACAATCCACCACAAAAATTTCTCGGCACCAAACTGAACAGAAAAGACCAAGCAGACTACTCTCTGCCCAACCTATAAATAGGTCGGAACGAGAGTGGGGGCTAATGATAATACTCATGAATTGAGATTTCTCCTATCACGGAACGTAGCAGATGACGTGTCACCCATGTATACCAACTAGATTCCTGGGGGCTACTGAACTAGAATAAGTATAATGCGAAGGGAACATTCCTCAGAATCTCGCCTCCGAGACTCAGTCTGAGGAATAAGCTCCGACCTCTCGGGGCCTCCCACTGGATGCATTCCCTTTTTGACCAACCACCGGTCAATAGCTCGTCTCCTAACTATCCTAGAGCTAGGCTTCCTCAGCCTCCTTGCCGTCCCGACCAGCTCGGGACCGGTAGTGCAAAGCCCGAGCTTTCTCCGATTGAGCTTCCTCAACTTCCTCTTTACCGAGCTCCCTCGTAACAGCTCCTTCGTAACGGCCCTGCATCTCTCGCCGCGATGGAGTCAACCACTCTATGTCTCGCATCTTACGCGAGCGTATCTCGTCATTAATGTGAACATAATGAGTGGGCGGAACTGACGGCGAGGAACTGCAACGGCTCGCTCCATACGACCCCTATATAAACCCCTCCTGTCATGCCCCGCTTCCCAAAATACGAAATACGAGTGGTTGACAAGGCCAGTCATGCTCCTACGGTCGAGGAAATATCCTTTCGTAGTCACACTTCGGCTTCTAGCTTTAAGTGGTAATCAGTAATCAATGCACAGGTAATGAGAAATGTAGTAACTAAATCAAAACAAATACAAAAGAACTAACCAGATGGAGATCAAGAGAGTATATCTCTGGGTAGCTGATCAAGATGTCCGCGATGTCCTCGAGGTACGTCTGGTCCTGGTCCAAGCTAAATCCACTTCTCACTCTGAGCATGCATACTCAGGTCATCAGAGCGACACGATAGCAATATATATGGATACAAATAGTAACTCGTGTAATAATAATGAAATGTGACAGTAAATCAAGAGAGTAAAGATGTGAACATGAAGTAGCCAATGCGGGTGTCTAATAGAGCAGGTGAACAGTAAAGCAGTAAAATAATATGTCATGTGTGTTGATTCAGTAAGCAATGCATGTCAATGTCACTATCCTTATTAGTCTCTAAGTCTCACTGTACGGGTCACTAAGCCTATCGTCAATCCAAGTGTGAGAGTCAACCACGCAGGAGTATCCCCCACCTAAAGGTAGGACCCAAGGGCAAGGGACCACGGGCCCGAAGTACGCACGGTAATATTCAGTAATATCCCTATATATCTATATATATCTCCATATGTGCCGACATGGGACTCCCGAGATTCTATTGAACTCACACTCAAACTACCCCACACCCCGTGGTCTACATCAAACGCCAAGGATAAACTCAAATACCAGTCGATCCATGACGAGTCTACGCGAGAACTGAAGACAGGGTCTCCATCAAGCATGTCTCGACTGATATCCAAGGTAAATGGACAGTGTTTGGTGCCTTACCTGTGACACCCATATAAGTGCTTCCATAATTTTCCCATACCTAGTCACACTTATACGCATCCCACAGACGTCGACAATGCAATAAATCAATAAGGTCCACTGATTGTGTACAAGCACGTGTCACTTTCACTTATCCATTCATGCTCAAACACTAACGTACTTGCCACAATCACCACTAATACCTAACACTGGGTAATGCACATGATCACTAGGTTACCAATGCAATGACATATATATAATGTGATAAGAAAAACAGTATTTAAGGCATGATTAAGATGTCATCAAACGATGTCCTACCACTTGTATAATTCTTCATAAATCAGACATGCACAATTTAGCGAAACAATGAACAGGGGATAAGTAGTATGTTTGATTATCTAACCATCAAAATTGGTTTCACATTAATCGGGTTTTAGAATCACTAGATATGACCATTTCATTTTAAGCGTTCACTGCTGGAAATCCGGTTTCAGAATCGGAAGTCCGTTTCATAACGCATTTTAATCCCAATTAGGGTCGCAATTAGGCGACGCTACAGTTGAACTATATTTATGATTTCTAGTAAAGTTTCCACCGCAATTGGCAGATCAGTATTATATTATTCCAACAAAGAGTTATGGCCAGATTAAGTTTGAGGTGTAAAATCTGCTTCTGCAGAATTCAGAAAGACATGTCGACAAGGTAAAATGAATTAAAAATATCAAACGGTTGAGGAATCCAGTGAAGCTAGTCAAGTAAGAAATATATTCCAAATTCCTACGTAACGATACAGGGTTCCGTGCATTCTCTTATAAGAACAGTGATATACGGGGGTTTAACAACAGGAGTTAACCTGGATTTCCATTCTGGACTGCAGTCCAGAATCATAATCCACCGCAGTTATTTCTATCATAGTGTACTAAAATTCAGTGATAAATAATATCTTACAGTAGGTTAACCAGTTAGCTTCGTTACGAGCCATCGAACGCTAAAATCCAGTTTATACACAATTTAATATAAATTTTATAGTTTGACATGTACGAAGTTTTCAGGTTTTACGACAGAAACCGAGACCTCATTTTATGCGAGTAAACGACATAGTTTTGGAACCAAATTCTCAAGAAGCATTCCTAACTACTTGGGCCATCACATTATATATTTTGCCGTCAGTTTAACGTGTGTTTCCCATTCGGGCCGTGCATCGAATACTTGAATTATATGGTTCACGTAAAAGGGTATGCGACATATATAGTAACTAGAATTGTAACATATACAAGTAGCATGAAGGAAGTATTAAACTTGCCTGAAGACGTGTCGACGATGGTCCGGCAGCGGCAACAGTACGATCGCGTCACGGGCGCAGCACAGGTTCGGCCTTTGGAATCAGATAATTGTACTCAATCCAGTTAATCTCCGTGCACTCATTTTCATCACTGCTCCAAGTTGTTTCTTGTTTTGATGTGAGGGAGGTAGAGCTGCTGAGAGAGAGAGAGACAGACAGAGAGAGAGATATTTAGAGAGAGAGAGATTTAGAGAGACAGAGAGAGAGAGAGAGAGAGAGATGCTGAGAGACAGAGAGAGGGAGATTTAGAGAGAGAGAGAGAGAGATGATGAGTGCCGACGAGGGGTCGACAGAGGCGCCGTCGGGGTAGTCAAGGCGGCCGATGGGCGGAGGCAGTGAGATCGTCGAGAGGATGGCCGGGTGTGAGGAGACACGTCGTCGTCGTCGTCGACGTCGTCGTCGTCGGGGGTGAACGGCTGCAGGGACTGTGGAGAGAGAAGAGAGGGGTTTGAGATTGAGAGTGTGAGGGGGAGAGGAGAAAGGAGAGACGAGGAGTGGGTTGGTGAGCTCTCTCGGTCGTAGTCGTGAGGGACGAGAACGTGGGTCGGCGGCGCGGGCGACGTGGGCGCGACGGGGAGGCTCGGGCGCGCGACGTGGGCGCAACGGGAAAAAGAAGCGGGAAAAACTGAATGGGGAAGAAGAAAGAGGACGGGTCGGGTCTGGGGTTAGGCGGGTAAGGGCTGTTGGGTTAGGGAACTTGGGCTGGGCCGGGAGTTTTTAATTAATTCATTTGGGAAAACTAAAAGGAGTGTTGGGCTGGGTTTTAGTATATATATTTAGTTTTAATTTTTAGTTGGGCTGGGGGATGTAGAAACGGGCTTGGAGAAAAATGGAAATGGGGAAAAGGAATTGGGGAAATGAGATGGGCCGGCTAAAACGAAAAATTAAAGGTAAACGAAAAGTAATGAAGGGGAAGATGGAAGTGTGGTTAGGGTTTTTGGGAAAAATAAAAGGGAGAAAATAAAAAGGGTTTAGATAAATTAGGGTTAGGGATTCTAAAATACTACAAATAATAATTATAAAATAAATAAATTTTAAGAGTAACAAAAATACAAATATTGGTATACAAAAGGACTGGGTATTACATCATATCACCCTTATAAAAATTTCGTCCTCGAAATTTAAAAGAAACGATAAGCTATAAAATAATAAGCGAAAAGTTACCACATCGAACAATAGCACATAGTGATTTACTTAAAATAGGTAGGTAAAAATTGAAGGTCTATAAATGTATAAAAACTAACGTAACAAAAGGGCAGGTCTAAGTAAGTACAAGGCAGACTCAATCATAAGGGCAAACTACATGTATAAGAGAATATAAAAAAATAGCAATAACAAACAATAATATTTGAGGCGTGCTAGACAAAATCGAAACCCTAAATATATGCATACATACGTATATCAAAATAGCGCAGCTAAAATAATAGTATCAGGCACAGCCATTTATAATAGCAAACGATAAGCACAATACCCGGAAAAATAAAGTAACAATAATAAAATAGTGAAGGATTTGTCGATAGGTTAAAACATTTTAGGATAATGTATCGATCAAATAGTTTTAAAATAACTTAGGAAACCCACATAATGAAAATAAGAAACATGGAACAAAAATATGCTCGATATATGGTTGCGCTATTAAAAATGTGAAGGATAGTAAACTATTTAACACGGGTAAAATGGAAGTAGTCAATAACACGCAATTTTTTGATAAATACAAAATAGTGAAAGCTAAGTTTTCGAATATCGATGTCCCTAAATATAGTTAGGGTAATAGGAGATAGCACAAAGATATATAGGGCTAGCCAGGGTAGGGATTACGATGGAGTATGGCTCACTCAAAAGGTCGGAGTGTGGCACTTTTTAATCTAAGCGATGGTCAAAACAACACGAGGTGCAAGAGTGAAGGACAGTAATGAATCTCAGAGGGAGAGGAATGTATAGGGGAAATAGTCAAAGCATCCTGTGAACCAATAGTCAAAAGATTAGCGAACTCAGAAATTTTATTTCATTCCAAAAAATTCTAAACAAGGCATTCTCGAAAGGTAAAAGATGGTCCTAAACCATACATAGATTTAATTGGCCAGAGGAGACAAAAGCTAAATCACGTCAGTCGCGGTTGTGGAGGTTCAGCAGGTTACGGTATGCTCGCGCACTCAGATAGGGGCGTCCATTCCGATAGCGCCTCGCAGGGACCGCCATTGGGAGTTCTTCTGCCGCATGGTCTTGTCCTTCCGGTCCTTCTTCCTCGGCCGGAGGTTCTTCATCGAGGTCTGCTTCCATGTGATTATCTTCTTCTTGATCATCTTCCATAGGATTTTGTTCCACTGGATTTTCCCCAGGGCTTTGCTCTCCTGGGTTTTCTTCTATCGGGTCCTCCTCGGAATCTTCCTCTATTGGGTCTTCTTCGAGGTCTCCTTCCTCCTCGTCGGAATCACCGATCATGTCGACTTCTGGGGCTGCGGCTCCCTCGTTCTCGGAATCGTTGTTTCCGAAAATGACTTGGGGACCGTTGATCTCGTCATCCAAACTCACCAGCATGCGGTCTAAGGAAATGCATGACTGTGTGTCCTCATCTAGATGCGGCGTTGCTCCAGGGTGGGCCATGGCCTGAAAAGAAAGAGTCATGATTAGACAGTGGAACACATTAAGAAAATAACCAAGGATACGGAGTACAAGAAAATATGCGGTAGGCAGGGACTGAAAAATTAAAATTTTAAAAATGTTGTTGCAATGAATAGTATAAATAAGGGGAGAAGAAAGAGAACGATACATACATCACGACTCAAAGTGTTATTGCATTCAACTAAAAGTTCGACGGATACAAGATTTCAAACGAAAAGAAATATTTACAAAAGGGTGACAACATTATTATTGAAAGCAGAAAACGTGATAATTCTTCTTTGATTTCTGGACTGCTGCATTGTCGTCTCGCGAGTTGAATCCTGTGTGGGATCCGCACTATCCTCGAAGCTCGAACTACGAAATAACCATCACCTAGCTGGAGTGGAGAGTGTGGACGAATCCCCTCTTTGTAGCTCCTTCCTTTTAGGGCAGCCATTGATAGGATGTTCGCTGGATCCGCAAATCACGCATTGCCCCTTGGCGCGGCGACAATCTCTCTGAAGGTGTCCTGGCTTCTTACAGTACCCACAACGTTGGGTCTTCTGTTGCTTCTGTTGCTAGGGAACAAGTGGGCGCTTCATCTTCACCTCTTTTCCTCGCCTAACAGGGATCTCTTTATGATTGGAGACTTCCGCTGGTGCCTGAGTCACCTGCCTTCTCAATCCTTCAGCTAACAGGTCGTTTGTTCGCCCCAGGGCTTCCTTCAGACCCTGCAGTGCATTCAGAATCTCTACGGTCTGATTCTGGGGAGTGGAGGTAGGGGGAGAGTCGTTGGACGACATGGTCCTGAAACAACGATTTGAGGACGATATAAGGCACAAGCTATAAGAATTAAAATACAATATGGGTTAAGCAAGGAATCAAGAATATAGGGTGCTGTGAAATTCAAACAAGTGGGAATCAACTGTAGGACTCTAAGTCACTCAAACAGAGTACAGTATTGTAACTATGATACAGTTCACAATTACAACCACGTAACTCTACTAAGTCACCCGAAACTCTAGCGGATGGATAGCAGAATACACTATGTGAATCAAGATTAAGAATAACAAGTTTACAATCTAGACCGAAAGATGTCTTAGATTGTCAAGCTCTACACGGAAACTGCAATCCTAATTGAAGCAAAACCTGGCTTTGATACCAACAAAACCATGTCACGCCCCGCTTCCCAAAATACGGAATACGAGGGGTTGACAAGGCCAACCATGCTCCTACGGTCGAGGAAATATCCCTCCGTAGTCACACTTCGGCTTCTAGCTTTAAGTGGCAATCAGTAATCAGTGCACAGGTAATGAGAAATGCAGTAACTAAATCAAAACAAATACAAAAGAACTAACCAGATGGAGATCAAGAGAGTATAGCTCTGGGTAGCTGATCAAGATGTCCGCGATGTCCTCGAGATACGTCTGGTCCTGGTCCAAGCTAGATCCACTTCTCACTTTGAGCATGCATACTCAGGTCGTCAGAGCGACACGATAGCAATATATATGGATACAAATAGTAACTCGTGTAATAATAATGAAATGTGACAGTAAATCAAGAGAGTAAAGATGTGAACATGAAGTAGCCAATGCGGGTGTTTAATAGAGCAGGTGAACAGTAAAGCAGTAAAATAATATGTCATGTGTGTTGATTCAGTAAGCAATGCATGTCAATGTCACTATCCTTATTAGTCTCTAAGTCTCACTGTACGGGTCACTAAGCCTATCGTCGGTCCAAGTGTGAGAGTCAACCACGCAGGAGTATCCCCCACCCAAGGGTAGGACCCAAGGGTAAGGGACCACGGGCCCGAAACACGCACGGTAATAATCAGTAATATCCCTATATATCTCCATATATCTCCATATGTGCCGGCATGGGACTCCCGAGATTCTATTGAACTCACACTCAAACTACCCCACACCCCGTGGTCTACATCAAACGCCAACCATAAACTCAAATACCAGTCGGTCCATGACGAGTCTACGTGAGAACTGAAGACAGGGTCTCCATCAAGCATGTCTCGACTGATACCCAAGGTAAATGGACAGTGTTTGGTGTCTTACCTGTGACACCCATATAAGTGCTTCCATAATTGCCCCATACCAATTATAGTCACACTTATACGCATCCTACAGACGTCGACAATGCAATAAATCAATAAGTTCCACTGATTGTGTACAAGTACGTGTCACTTTCACTCATCCATTCATGCTCAAACACTAACGTACTTGCCACAATCACCACTAATACCTAACACTGGGTAATGCACATGATCACTAGGTTACCAATGCAATGACAAATATATAATGTGATAAGAAAAACAGTATTTAAGGTATGATTAAGATGTCATCAAACGATGTCCTACCACTTGCATAATTCTTCATAAATCAGACATGCACGATTTAGCGAAACAATGAACAGGGGATAAGTAGTATGTTTGATTATATAACCATCAAAATTAGTTTCACGTTAATCGGGTTTCAGGATCACTAGATATGACCATTTCATTTTAAGCGTTCACTGCTGGAAATCCGGTTTCAGAATCGGAAGTCCGTTTCGTAACGCATTTTAATCCCAGTTGGGGTCGCAATTAGGCGACGCTACAATTGAACTATATTTAGGATTTCCAGTCAAGTTTCCACCGCAATTGGCGGATCAGTATTATATTATGCCAACAAAGAGTTATGGCCAGATTAAGTTTGAGGTGTAAAATCTGCTTCTGCAGAATTCAGAAAGATATGTCGACAAGGTAAAATGAATTAAAAATATCAAACGGTTGAGGAATCTAGTGAAGCCAGTTGAGTAATAAAGCTAATCCAATTTCCTACATAACGATATAGGGTTCCGCGCATTCTCTTATAAGAACAGTGATATACGGGGATTTAACAACAGGGGTTAATCTGGATTTCCATTCTGGACTGCAGTCCAGAATCATAATCCACCGCATTTATTTCTATCATAGTGTACTAAAATTCAGTGATCAACAATATCTTACAGTAGTTTAACCAGTTAGCTTCGTTATGAGCCATCGAACGCTAAAATCCAATTTATACACAATTTAATATAAATTTTATAGTTTGACATGTACGAAGTTTTCAGGTTTTACGACAGAAACCGAGACCTCATTTTATGTGAGTAAACGACATAGTTTTGGAACCAAATTCTCAAGGAGCATTCCTAACTAATTGGGCCATCACATTATATATTTTGCCGTCAGTTTAACGTGAGTTTCCCATTCGGGCCGTGCATCGAATACTTGAATTATACGGTTCACGTAAAAGGGTATTCGACAAATATAGTAACTAGAATTGTAACATATACAAGAAGCATGAATCAGGTATTAAACTTGCCTGAAGACGTGTCGACGATGGTCCGGCAGCGGCAACAGCACGATCGCGTCACGGACGCAGCACAGGTTCGGCCTTTGGAATCAGATAATTGTACTCAATCCAGTTAATCTCCGTGCACTCATTTTCATCACTGCTCCAAGTTGTTTCTTGTTTTGATGTGAGGGAGGTAGAGGTGCTGAGAGAGAGAGAGAGAGAGAGAGATTTAGAGAGAGAGAGAGAAAGAGACGGAGAGATTTAGAGAGACAGAGAGAGAAAGATGTGAGAGAGACAGAGAGAGAGAGATGCTGAGAGACAGAGAGAGATTTAGAGAGACAGAGAGAGATGCTGAGTGCCGACGAAGGGTCGACGGAGGCGCCGTCGGGGTAGTCAAGACGGCCGATGGGCGGAGACAGTGAGATCGTCGAGAGGATGGCCGGGTGTGAGGAGACGGCGAGGGAGGAGAATGAAGGGGTTGTCATCGTCGACGTCGTCGTCGTCGGGGGTGAGCGGCTGCAGGGAGTGTGGAGAGAGAAGAGAGGGTTTTGAGATTGAGAGTGTGAGGGGGAGAGGAGAAAGGAGAGACGAGGAGTGGGTTGGTGAGCTCTCGGGGTCGTGGTCGTGAGGGACGAGAACGTGGGTCGGCGGCGCGGGCGATGTGGGCGCGAGGGGGAGGCTCGGGCGCACGACGTGGGCGCAATGGGAAAAAGAAGCGGGAAAAACTGAATGGGGAAGAAGAAAGAGGACGGGTCGGGTCTGGGGTTAGGCGGGTAAGGGCTGTTGGGTTAGGGAACTTGGGCTGGGCCGAGAGTTTTTAATTAATTCATTTGGGAAAAATAAAAGGAGTGTTGGGCTGGGTTTTAGTATATATATTAAGTTTTAATTTTTAGTTGGGCTAGGGGATGTAGAAACGGGTTTGGAGAAAAATGGAAATGGGGAAAAGGAATTTGGGAAATGAGATGGACCGGCTAAAAAGAAAAATAAAAGGTAAAGGAAAAGTAATGAAGGGGAAGATGGAACTGTGGTTAGGGATTTTGGGAAAAATAAAAGGGAGAAAATAAAAAGGGTTTAGATAAATTACGGTTAGGGATTCTAAAATACTACAAATAATAATTATAAAATAAATAAATTTTAAGAGTAACAAAAATACAAATATTGGTATACAAAAGGACTGGGTATTACACCTCCTCCAGACGATTCAGGTAAGGCAATCCAATACGTCGCTACTCTGCCCAAATATTTCCCGGTTCTAATTTGATCGTCGGAGGGTCCTAAGGTGGTTTCTCATCCCGGGACTTCTTTTGCAGATAGCTCGGCAACAATACCGACCGACAATCCCATTGAGATTCACACTCTTTTCAAATCTTAGCCCTTCATCTCACTCGCCACCAGATCGAAGGAGGACAACATCTGAGGGAGATTCCGATCTCCATCACATCCACTCAAAAACTCTCACCCTCTCTCTCTCTCCACCTTTTTGTTTTTCCTATTTTATTTAAGCCACCACATTCATCAGCTCACTCATATATCTTAACTTTAACGTTTAAGCCAGCAAATGAAAGCAGAGCAAAACAGCACGAGAGATTCAAAAAGCACGCAGTAAACGCGTGTATTAATTCAACGTGTCAAATACTAAATTTAAAATTAAAAGAAAAAAAAGACTGATGGGGCAGAAACTGGGGGTGTTTATTTGGGGCCCACTCTATCCATCCGTCAACTGTCAACTGTCACCGTCCATACGCGGCCATCACAACTGATTACAACTGTGAATTCCTTCCGCCATTTATATTTAATTTGATTTAATATTTAATTATATAGTACAAATTAAGAAACATGTTAGTGATGTCCAGCTGATGTGAGCGATACCAGTGATTAAGCATGCCTAATGTGAGCGAATTGAAGCAGTTTACTTTGAAATTCGTTTGCTTCGTCTTACCCGGCGAAACGAATTTTGCTGGTCTTACCGGCTAGACGAACCGAGACGATGGCTATAGTGGCGGAGCCAGAACCCACTCGTCTTGCCGCTTCGACAAGGCAAATATGCCGAGTCAGATGTATTTTTTGCCAGGCTCAAGTTTCTATTTTTAAATAAATAAATAAAATTAGATCAAAAAAGTTGACAGGTTAGATGAGGGGAAGCAAAGCGATTTAGACGAGTTGGTGGCCATTTATGACCGTTGGACGACGAGTCCGAGGCGAGGCAAAGCGATTCGCCGAGTTGGTGGCCGTTTATGACTGTTGACGACAAGTTCGAGGCAAATCTGAAGCGAATCGATCAACAAGGCAAGACGGATCGGCAAGTCTTGCCGATTCGTGTCGATTCTCGAGATGAAACGAGACGAGTTAGACGAGATGAACTACGACGAAGCACCATCGGAAAATTGGGGAACCCGCTCGCTTCGCGAATTCATGGCGGGTGAGGCGAATCGCCTCATCAAATTCACCCACATCACTCTGAAATGAATTTCAATTCGCCTCCGGACAAAGCGAAGCGAATCGATTCGCCATCGATTCACTTCATTAGCCAGACCTACTAGTCATTTACCCTATCCCGGTGCATTAAATAAAACTAGCATTTCGCAAGTAACATGCATGTTTTATTTATAGAATGGGTAAAACCTATATAAATCTGAATGAAATATGTAGTTTTATCCTATTTAGAATCCAAAAAAATTCTTAAGCCCGCGGATAAAGATAAAATGGGGGCTTTTGGTTTAATATTATTTTAAATGTTAATAAGTGAAAAAAGTAGTCATTTTAGTAACTTGGATCAAAAGTATTCTAGAAAATATTATAATATGTTATTTGTCATATCTAAGTAAAAGAAAATAGTTTTAAATAAATGAAAAGTTGAAAAATGATAATATTAAAATAACTTTTAGAAAGTTCTTTTTGTTTTAAGTTTGAATATAATGTAAATTGAATTTGGAATTCAAACTAATTTCTAGAAAGTTCTTTTTTGTCTCAAGTTTTAGAGAACGTAGAGTGAATTTGAAATTTAAATTATTAAAACATATAATTATTTTTGTCTTTTTCTTTGATTATTTAGAGGCTCTAAAATTTGAGAAATTTTCTTCCTTTTTTCCTTATTTTTCAAAAAATGAAGAAAGTGGACTTTAACCAATATCATTTGCATTATAGATTAACTAGAATTTATGCACGTGTTTTGCACGTGTTAGTTTAAAAAAATTTTGAGAAGAGGGGAGATGGAGAGAGAGATGTAGAAGGTTCTAAAGTTTTATTTATTTATTTATTTTTAAAAAAAAGGATTGATGATGTGGAGAATTCTAGATAAACAATTAATTGTTTTATGGGAGGAGAGAGAGATGATGATGTGGAGTATTTAAGAGGTGAGAGAGATAATGTGAATGGCTTGAGAGGTAAGAATTTTTCTTCTTTTCTCTTTTTTTCTAGAAAAAATGAGAAGGGTGAACCTCTGACCAAGGGTATTTGCATTATATATATATATATATATATATATATATATATATATATATATATATATTTCTTCTTTTTTCTTTTTTTCAAGAAAAAATGAGAAGGATGAATCTCTGACCAAGGGTATTTGCATTATATATATATATATATATATATATATATATATATATATACTAGAATTTGTGTGTTTAAAAATATTTAAGAAGAGAAGAGAGAAATGTGGAGGGTTCTAAAGTTTTATTTATTTATTTATTTTTAAAAAAGAGGAGGGATGAGGTGGGCGTCTTGAGAGGTAAGGATTTTTCTCGTTTTTTTTTCTTTTTTTCTAGAAAAAAGAAGAAGGGCGGACATCTAATCAAGTGTATTTGCATTATATATAAAGATTTGTGCACGTGCGTTGCATGCGTTTAAAAAAAATTTAAGAAGGGAAGGGAGAAATGTGGAGGGCTCTAGAGTATTATTTATTTATTTATTTTTAAAAAAAGGGGAGGAATGAGATGGAGAGATTGAGAGGTAAGAAAGATGGTGTGGAGGTCTTGAGAGATGAGGATTTTTCTCGTTTTTTCTTTTTTTCTAGAAAAAAGAAGAAGGGTGGACCTCTAACACATGTTAGTTTAAAAAATTTTGAGAAGGGAGGAAAGGGAGAGAGAGAGATGTTGAGAGTTCTAGAGTTTTGTTTATTTATTTATTTAAAAAAGTGAATTGATAATGTGGAAGGTTCAAGATAAATAATTAACTATTTTTTGGGAGGAGGGAGAGAGAGAGAGATGATGTGGAGGGCTTAAGAGGTGAGGGAGATGATGTGGATGGCTTGAGAGGTAGGGTTTTTTCTTATTTTTTCTTTTTCTGTAGAAAAAAAAGAGAAGGGTGAACCTCTAACTAAGTGTGTGTGTGTGTGTGAGAGAGAGAGAGAGAAGGGTGAACCTCTAACTAAGGATGTGTGTGTATGTGTGTGTGTGTGTGTTGTCGGAGAGATAATATGGAAGGTTCTAGATAAAAAATTAATTGATTTTTTAGGAGAGAGAGTTTATATATATATATATATATATATTGGGAGAGATTATATGGAAGGTTCTAGATAAACAATTAATTGTTTTTAGGAGAGAGAGAGAGATGACGTGGAGGGCTTGAGAGGCGAGAGAGATGATGTGGAGGGCTTGAGAGATGAGGATTTTTCTCATTTTTTCTAGAAAAAATGATAAGGGTGGATCTCTAAGTAAGGGTATTTGCATTATATATACTAGAATTTATGCACGTGCGTTACACGTGTTGGTTTAAAAAAATTTGAGAAGGGGGGAGAGTGATGTGGAGGGCTCTAGAACTTTTGCACGTGTAAAAATGTAATATTTCATATTTGTGAAAATGATTATATATGCAAATTTGTAAATAATGAGGTTTTATGTGTAAATGCGCAAATTTACATCGGAAGGCAGCATTTTTCTGTATAGGTGTAAATTTGTAAATATTGAGGGTTTATGTGTAAATTTACATTGCAAAGCATAATTTTTTTGTCATCTTCCTTGATGAGGTGGAGGCCCTAAGAGAAAATGACGATGAGGTGGAGGCCCTAGGAGTAGAGGATTTTTCTTTTTTTTCTTCGAATTTTGGAAAAAGGAGAGGATGCCCATCTCACCTTGGGGGGTGTGTGTGTATATATACTAGAATTTATGCACGTGCGTTGCACGTGTTAGTTTAAAAAATTTTGAGAAGAGAGAAGGGGAGAGAGATATGGAGGGTTCTAGAGTTTTATTTATTTATTTATTTTTAAAAAGGGGATTGATCATGTCGAGGGTTCTAAATAAACAATTAATTGTTTTTTGGGAGGAGAGAGAGAAAGATGATGTGGAGGCCTTAAGAGGTGAGGGAGATGATGTGGAGAGTTTAAGAGGTGCGGATTTTTCTCATTTTTTCTATTTTTTTTTAGGAAAAAGGAGAAAGGTCGAACTCTAACCATGGGTATTTGCATTATATATAGAGATTATTAATAAATATTTGTAGACAATTATTATTTTATATAATTTATAAATATATTGCCAATCGGTTAATTTAATTAAGAATATTATTAGAATATTAATTGTTATGTTATACCAGTATAATGGTGCATAGTACCTATAACCGTTATTGGCAACAATACCAGCAGCCAATTATGCGAAGCCTAGCTGAGACTAATGTTTATTTTCCCACATATATAATTTTCTAAGACATGAGTACATCAATTTTCATATATATAGTTTATCTTTTTAGCTCACCCGTTGTTGGTTAGAAAAATGCTATATTATCAAATAATCGTTAATTGAGCAGCCATCGATTCAGGTAAGAGAATATCGAAATCGTATGAAAAATGGTAATGAAAATAGAGTGATATAAGGGTAGGATCGGTGATGGCGGAAGCGCCGTGGCGATAGTAACAACACTGATAACCAGCGATAGTTAAGATGTCAAGAAAAGATGATGGTGTGACCACAAGGGCCATGGTAAAGACAATGGCGGCATTAGTATAGTTACGACGAAATTATGGAATTACAAGTCCGGTGATGACATATAAGAACTATAAATGGATATCACAAAAGGGTTGGCAACAAAGGAATTAGGAACATAGATGGAAACTTGTTCGATTCCAATCCCAAAAATGACGTCCGAGTTTCAAGACCGATATTATCCGATGCTTTACTGAGATTAAAATTATCAATAATTAGTGGGTTTATTGATGGGCTAATGGGTTTATAATGATTCTATAGTTTTATTATAGCTCATCGGTGTTATTATGGTTAATTTGGCATCATTAATACATACTATTTTTACCCATTATAATTACTAAAGAATTATAGTTATTTTAGCTGCTAAATTAATAAAATCTTAGTTTGTAAAAATTCTATTTCTTAAATGATATGAAGTCTGATATTTCCTATCCGACATAGTCGATACGGTGGAGATTGTCAGTTCCGATCCAAAAAGTGATCATCTGATAGTGGTTCTATACCAAGATTTAAACCTTGATTAGTAAGTGGTGTTAGAAAATAATATGGGTCTTTTAAGAGGAACAATCTTGGATATAAAAAGTTATATATATATATATATATATATATATATATATATATATATATATAAGAGTCCTCATATCCTCGAGAAAAATATTCTTGAAAAAAAAACTCTTATTTATAGCTATAAGTGACAAAAAATTGCAAGCTCCAAAAAATCATCCAGAGATCCCATCTATCAAGTATGGATACACCGATAATAATTATGTCAAGTGCCAATATACTCTGGTGTAAGGACTTTTGCAGTTGATCAACGGTTTCAAGTTTCAAATCTCGCCTATCATGTTATATCATGTTACCATGTTGATGGAGGTCTTGATCTTCTTCAGATTGTCTTCCGTTGATCTATCGCAAACGTTGATAAGTGGCTGAGATTGGATTTGAGGATTGCCTCTTGAAGCGTGTGGATCTCAATGGGCTTGGTTTGGGATGAGGCCGAGCTACCGGCAAGGAAGTCCCGGGATGGTTGTACCACCGTGGACCCTCCGACGATCAAGTTAGTCGAGATATTTGGCCAGAGTGGCGGCATATTCAGATAGAATTTCCTTACCAGAGTCGTCTGTGAGGGGGTTTATATAGTGGCAGCCATGGGCTGGCGGGTGCGAGATTTACGCCGGCCGTTACGCCTTTAGAGCCACGCCTGCGCGAATGGCGGGATCCTCCATTTATGGCGAGATACACCCGTTAACGATGAAACGCGATGGCGTGGGACGCGGGATCGTGGTAATGCGGATATCTCGCGTATGGCGAGATTCGCGGATTCATGGCGGGGACGCATATAATTTGTGCTCTGGGTCGGTCGGTGAGACCGAGGAACCTGAGCTCGGCGGGAGGCTCGAACGCGGGCAGGAGGCCGCGCGAGCTTGGTTCCGTCATAGCTCGGAGGCGAGTTGGGAGGGCTGAGGAAGCCCAGCGTGCAGGAGGGCTCGGAGGTGAGTCAATGGTTATTTATAGGACGAACACGGGAGCATTCTGGGAGGTCATCAAAGGTCGAGAGCATTCTTAGGTCGAAGGTCCGGGGTATGCCTTCAATATACCGTTCTTGCTCCTTTCCCGTAAGCCTTAGGACACGTCATCTGCCACGTATCATGATCTGGAGAGTTTTCAGTATTGAGCATTATCATTAGCCCCACACTCTCATCCCGATCTATTTATAGGTCGGATCAAGAGTGGTCTGATCGGTCACCCGAGCTAAGTTCTTAGTTGAAGACATCGTCGGCACGGATTCCCAGACAGTTAATCGTATTTTTTGATGACGTCAGCGGATCAGAGAAGAGATCGTGCATTAAAGGGGAAGCGCCGATACGATAGTACGTTCGTTGAGGCGTCAAGCCACGTGCCCGACGCTGGTTGGCTGACGTGACAGGCCGCCGGTGTCCTTTGCGCTTGAGGGAACATGTCCAACGCTCATGAGACACGTGGAACGTTGATGGCCATCGAATGCGAAGCGTTGTTGTAACACCCGAGCCCAATACTACTATTTTCAGTTACTGTTTGAGCATAATATGGTACTCATTTCATTTAACTTGCTTATTTGTTACTTACTGTAAAATTTACCCGGCAAAGTCATTTCTACATATAACAAATTTTGGCATCTAAAATAAAATTGAAAATATTCATCTTGGCCTACTTGACACCCCTACCCTCGTGGTAGCGTCCGTGCATTGTGTTCTCGTCCCGTTCAGTGAAACGGGCGAGTTTGGATGGCTACGTGCACGTGCGTGTGTCCGTTTTGGGGGTATGCTTTTTAATCATAAAACATTTAATTTTAAAATTTGGATCCTGCTTAAAATCCTATTATTTCAATTTCAAATTTTTGGACTCGATCCGGGCGCGATTTGGAAATGTTTTATTTGGCGCCAAAATCCCAAATTTTAATATTATTAAAACCATCGCATATATTTTTCTAACTAACCTGATATCTTACTGTTCATTACCTATCTTTTAAATCTTTAAGTTAACCATATAATATTTTTACAATCTTTTATATCCTTCTCAATTTATTCTCTCAGCCAATCGCAACCTCCCCTTTAACCCTGTGGGCCCCACTTTCCCTCTCTCCCTCTTCTCTCTCTCCACTTTTTCTCTCTCTATCTCCCCCTCATATATTCTCTCGTACTTCTCTTTATCATTCTTTCTCTTCTTACTTCATGTCTCGTTTCTCATTTTTTTTAACTGTTCTTTTGTTGCCGGAATTCCGTCGTGCCGGTGACGTTTCTCGACGTTCCAGCGAGGTACCCCGACCCGTGTGGTTCCTTTGTTCGTCGTTTGGGTTCATTCCGTGAACCGTGCGCCCATCGCGAGTTTTCCCCGCCGACGGTTAACGTTCCGTTTTCCCGATTCGCGACCCATCGAGACAAGTTAATCTTGCTACATACTATATAATTCATTTATACCTATTTAAATAAATACCATACCTATAGTTTAAATCTAGTGCCCCATGTTTAATTTTATAACGTTTCGATGTTCCGTTTGCATCCGTTTATATCATATTAAATCTAGATCATGAAAACTTTTCTTGTGACATACTAGATTACATTATACTGCATCCATATCAATTAAAATATACATCGTCGTAATATTTCTTATTATTATCTTTAATTAGTTTATAATCTGCATTTTATGATATTATATATATTTAAATTATTATAGTTTACACATGAAACGTCGTTGAAAAAGCGGATACGACAAATCTGAAATTTACTGTACACCTTACCGTATAAAATTCATTATAAATCATAGAAAAATTATTAGTATACTTTCTTTAGTTCGTTACGAAGATAACTCAGAATACTATAACTATATAAAATATTTACTTGCAAAATAAATTGTTTAAATAACGTAAAATGCAAATGAAAATGTCTCCAAACTGCTGTCCAGGAAAATTCCAGCAGCAAACTTTCAAATTCGAATGTTCATAAATTTTTGTAGGGACAACCTGAGATGCTTATACTTATAAAACTGAAAACCTTATTGAATTATCTTTGTTTTGGTATAAGACACGTCCCTTTTGGAGAACGTTTGTTATTTTTAAGCTATTTTACAAATTAGGGTGACGCTGAATTTCTGAACGGAACTTTCTTGTGCATGGTTAATCAATACCACGTTTTTAGTTATTAATCGCTTTGAATATGCTATCCATATTAATATTATTATATCAATATTTATATCACATATTGCTTAGTTGTACATCCCACATTACCATTTTATAGTTTTATAACTTTTCGGATACCCGTTTGCATCCATCGCATTTAAGATACATATAATTGCATCCATAGATCACATTACTACATAATAATATGATATTAACGCTCCATGTTTAATAAATTGCATCCTAATTAATATTGGAACTATAAATGTAACCCTAATCGATAACTGTGCATCCATGTCCTTGAAATTATATCTATTTGCATATCATATTATATGTTCCAGTTTATTGTTCTGATAGTACTCATGCTTGTTTATTTATACGCATGCTTATGTCAGTTTGATTATGAGCACCCACATGACATCTTGTGCTTCCTGACATAACCTGTTACACTTCCTACTATACCTGACATGGTACCGTGTACTGTTGACTTGACCTGATGTACCATGACTCGACCCGTTACCTGATCTTGTGTCTAATGCCAACAAACCTGACATGTAGTCCTCATGGACCGTTCCTATTATCTATCCAGACAAACCTGCTTTTACCTGATCCTGTGTTGGCATCAGTCCTTGATTACTGAATACCTGACTTGACATACACAACTTGGGGGTATGGGGAAATCAAAAGTGTAAACTAAAGTGTAACTTAAAAGGGTATTGCTTGATCCGTGGTCCCGGGGGGTAACGGGACAGAGCCATTCGTGACTCTTACATTTTCCTGATCCGTGGTCCCGGGGGGTAACGGGACAGAACCACTATTGGTTCACATATTCCTGATCCGTGGTCCCGGGGGGTAACGGGACATATCCTTTGAGTTACATGGAGGATTACTCAAATTGATTTCAAAGACTTTAGAATAGAAAACCTGATAGAACAGTTTAGTTTACCCACTGCACGCTACCCTGTACTGGTATGATTCATATTATTGTTATTCTTGCTGTATTCATGTTTATATTACATTGCCTGCTACACTGTTCATATTATATTACTTGATGACATGACGCGCTGACGTCTGGGTTTTGCATGGCCCAGATTCCGTACCGCTGTTGCAGTCCGAGCAGGAGTACTTCAGCCAGCAGGCTGAGCTGTGAGTTCAGTAGTAGTTAGTTTTATTTCCTGCATTTATTTCCTGATGTGAGCCCGCATTATGGGACACGCTTTTCAGTTATTTGTATTGGATCATTTTCTTCCGCATTTATTTATTATTGACTCCTGTTATTCTGGATTATGGACATATTTTAGATAGTTTTATCTTGTTCTTGATATCTCTACAGCCGTAATGTGACTGTGGATGGATACAACCTACCCACAGGTAGCATGGTTGGCTATGTCACGTGCCCAATCTAGCGTACTCTGGGAAGCGGGGCGTGACATGGTTCTTTTGGTATCAGAGCTATAGGATGGTCGGGTTGATTCTTTTGTACTTGGGTATTGTACCCAATACACGAATCAGAATACCCGTGTTTAGGAAACATGTCCTGCCACCTTGACCGTTTTACCATTCTTGAATCACATTCTTCCTGATTATATCTTTTACGATGTGCAAACTTCCTTTGCATATCCATTCGAAAACCTGATTCCTTGTTATCTCTAGGACTTAGGCGACTTGGATGGAGTTATGTAATTGTGGCTATGATACCGCGGTATAGTTACAATGCGGTACTCTATTTAAGTATCTTGGAGTTCTAGCCTTGATCTATATTCAGAATCTATCATCATGCTAATGTTGGGTATTTTGAGTTCAGGATTATGGCCGGTAAGAAATTGAAGACATACCAGAGGCGTGTGGACGAAGCCGCCATGCTTGGAGTGATAAGAGGAATGCTGGAGAATCAAAGAAACAGTCCGAGCTGATCAGCAGCAAGCGGACTCATTTCGGGAAGGTTTGCAGATCGTTCAGCAGTCTGTGAACAATGTTGGAGCTAGACCAGTTGACCGAGTAGGGACCGTAGCAGATTTCAGGCGGTTGAGTCCGTCTACATTTACTGGTTTAAAGGAATCGTTGCCAGTGGAGCAGTGGCTAGTTGACACATAGAACTTGCTTTTTGCGGCACAGATTCCAGATGACAAAAAGGTTGTTGTGGTACGCATTCAGCTAGTGGACTATGCCCGAGAATGGTGGCTTGTTGAGGAGAACCGTTTGCCCAAGCCGATCAAGTGGGCGGATTTTTCGAAGAGTCTCCTGGAGAAGTTCTTCCCGCGGACTGCACGGGAGGAAATGGAAGTGAAGTTCATCGGACTAAAGCAGAAGGGAGCACCCGTAGATGTGCATGCAGCAGAATGGACGAGACTCAGTAGTTTCGCTGGACCTTTAGTTGCCAACGATGCAGACAGGGCACGGAGGTTCATGCGCAGCCTGGACGTGGACATCCAGAGGCAGATTGTCTCCCTGGGTTTGACCACTTTCTCACAAGTAATTGCGGCAGCCGAGAGCAGCAGAGTTTATCTGGGATGGAGGGGAGTTTTTCTGTCGGGCCAGTCGAGTTTTGGGCTAGGCCGACAAATAATATTCTTGCATCAATGGAAGTGATGAAAGTAAAGAGCCGGCTGTTGTTCGTGATTCTATGGGCGTGTTTGAAGATATATCGGGTTTACCGCCGAGGAGAGACGTGGAGTTCGCAATTGATCTTATTCCTGGTGCAGCGCCAGTATCTAAAGCGTATTATCCAATGGCGCCAGTAGAGTTGGAAGAAGTAAAGAAACAGGTTGCTGAATTGCTTGAAAAGGGTTGGATTCGAAGCAGTAACTCGCCTTGGGGAGCTCCAGTTCTTCTAGTAAAGAAGAAGGATGGCACAAGAAGGATGTGCATCGACTATCGAGAATTAAACCGGGTGACTATTAAGAACAAGTACCCTATCCCTCGCATTGGAGAACTTTTTGAGCAGCTTAGTGGTGCGAGGGTATTCTCGAAGCTGGATTTGCGATCCGGATATCATCAGGTCCGAGTGAAAACAGAAGATATTTGCAAGACGGTGTTCCGAACTCGGTATGGACATTGCGAGTACTTAGTGATGCCCTTCGGAGTAACGAATGCGCCAGCACTATTCATGGACTTGAGGAACCGAATCTTTTCACCGTTCTTGGATCAGTTCATTGTGGTATTCTTTGACGATATTCTGGTTTACTCGAAGAGTTTTGAAGAGCATGCTGAGCATTTGAAGATCGCACTGCAGACGTTGAGACAGGAGAAATTGTATACGAAGATGAGTAAGTGCGAGTTTTGGCTGGAGGAAGTAAGGTTTTTGGGGCATGTTGTGTCTGGCGATGGAATTGCCGTCGATCCAGAAAAGATTGCAGCAGTTCGAGACTGGCCGATTCCAAAGAATGTTGCTGAGATAGGAAGTTTCCTTGGATTAGCCGGATACTACAGGAGATTTGTGGAGAACTTTGCTTGTCTGGCAGAGCCGTTGACCAAGCTTATGCGCAAGGAGGTACCTTTTGTATGGGCGGATAAGTGTGCGTTAGCTTTCGAGACGTTGAAGCAGAAGTTGATAACCGCCCCTATTCTGACCGTGCCAGACAATTCCGGAGTATTGGTGATTCACAGCGACGCATCTGGGAAAGGATTGGGATGTGTTTTGATGCAGCATGGGAAAGTTGTAGCATGCATCGAGATAGTTGAAGACCCATGAGAAGAATTATCCAACTCATGACTTGGAGCTTGCGGCTGTGATTTTCGCTTTGAAGATTTGGAGACACTACCTTTTGGGCGAAAGAGTCGAAGTTTTTACAGATCATAAGAGCTTGAAGTATGTGTTCACACAGAAAGAGCTTAACATGAGGCAGCGTAGATGGTTGGAGCTGATGGCTGACTACGATCTTGATCTTAAGTACCATCCGGGGAAGGTTAATGTTGTGCCGGATGCGCTTAGTCGGTTACCAGTAATTCAGGTGTTAACTACGCAGAAGGAGCTCGTTGAAGATTTTCGTAGATTTGACTTGGAGGTTGTGCTACCGCGTTCTACGGGACAGTTGTTGCAGTTGTAAGTACATTCGTCATTGATCGAGAATATTTAAGTAGCTCAATCGCAGGATCCTAGACTGCAAAAGTTTCGAGAGCAGGTTGAAGCCGGGCTACGAACAGATTTATTGATCCACGAAGATGGTTCGTTGAGGTATGGTAGCCGTTTGTGTGTGCCAAAGGGTGATGTTCGTGAAGAGCTTATGAAGGAGGCACACAGTTCAGCTTATTCTGTACATCCAGGAGGCACAAAGATGTACCGAGATATTCGACAGCATTTCTGGTGGGAGGGCATGAAGCGGGAGATTGCTCGCTTTGTGGTAAAGTGCTTGGTGTGTCAGCAAATTAAGGCTGAACATCAAAGGGTTGCTGGTTTATTGCAACCACTTCCGATTCCTCAGTGGAAGTGGGAACATATAACCATGGATTTCGTGACGGCTTTACCGCGGAGTCCAAAAGGCAACAATGCAGTATGGGTAATTGTTGACCGATTGACCAAGGCAGCTCACTTTATTCCTTTTCGGGTTGGTCAATCAACAGAGACTTTGGCAGAGCGGTACATGCAGGAGATCGTAAGATTGCATGGAGTACCGGTGAGCATCGTGTCCGATCGGGACACTCGGTTCTTATCACACTTCTGGAGGAGTTTACAGGAAAGTTTGGGGACTCGATTGAAGTTTAGCACAGCTTATCATTCTCAAACTGATGGTCAGTCGGAGAGAACGATCCAAACTCTTGAGGATATGTTGAGAACATGCAGGTTGGACTTCAAGGGGTCTTGGGAGGATCATCTACTTTTGGTGGAGTTGTCTTACAACAACAGTTTTCAGGCAACTATTCAGATGGCTCCATTTGAAGCTTTGTATGGTCGTAAATGCCGTTCACCTGTTTGTTGGGACGATGTCGGTGAACGAAGATTATTGGGACCAGATTTGGTTGTGCAGACAGTTGAGAAGGTTAACCCTATCAGAAATCATATGAAGGCAGCACAGGACCGACAGAAGAGTTGGGCAGATACGTCAAGAAGACCTCTGGAGTTCACCGTGGGTGATTTGGTATTCTTGAAGATATCACCGACTAGAGGGGTGATTCGTTTTGGAAGTCGAGGAAAGCTTAGTCCTCGATTCGTTGGACCCTTGAGATCGTGGAGCGTGTTGGTGAGGTAGCGTATTGTTTGGCGTTACCGCAGTCCTTGGCAAATGTGCACGATGTGTTTGAGGTATCTCAACTCCGTAAGTATGTTCGAGATGAAACACACGTTTTGGATCATTCGGAGCTAACAGTACGAGAAGACATGACTTTTGAGGAGCGACCGATTGAAATCGTGGACCGAAAGGAAAAGGTTCTCAAGAACAAGGTTATCCCCTTGTGCTTGTTTCTTGGGATAATCGCTCGCGTGGAGAGTCCACTTGGGAACGAGAAGATGAAATCCGACAGAAGTTTCCTCACCTTTTCTTGTAGTTATCTATCTTTGTATTCTTGGAATTTCGAGGACGAAATTCTTTTTGTAGTTGGGTATAATGTAACACCCGAGCCCAATACTACTATTTTCAGTTACTGTTTGAGCATAATGTGGTACTCATTTCATTTAACTTGCTTGTTTGTTGCTTACTGTAAAATTTACCCGGCAAAGTCATTTCTACATATAACAAATTTTGGCATCTAAAATAAAATTGAAAATATTCATCTTGACCTACTTGACACCCCTAGTCTCGTGGTAGCGTCCGTGCATTGTGTTCTCGTCCCGTTCAGTGAAACGGGCGAGTTTGGATGGCTACGTGCACGTGCGTGTGTCCGTTTTGGGGGTATGCTTTTTAATCATAAAACATTTAATTTTAAAATTTGGATCCTGCTTAAAATCCTATTATTTCAATTTCAAATTTTTGGACTCGACCCGGGCGCGATTTGGAAATGTTTTATTTGGCGCCAAAATCCCAAATTTTAATATTATTAAAACCATCGCATATATTTTTCTAACTAACCTGATATCTTACTGTTCATTACCTATCTTTTAAATCTTTAAGTTAACCATATAATATTTTTACAATCTTTTATATCCTTATCAATTTATTCTCCCAGCCAATCGCAACCTCCCCTTTAACCCCGTGGGCCCCACTTTCCCTCTCTCCCTCTTCTCTCTCTCCACTTTTTCTCTCTCTATCTCCCCCTCATATATTCTCTCGTACTTCTCTTTATCATTCTTTCTCTTCTTACTTCATGTCTCGTTTCTCATTTTTTTAACTGTTCTTTTGTTGCCGGAATTCCGTCGTGCCGATGACGTTTCTCGACGTTCCAGCGAGGTATCCCGACCCGTGTGGTTCCTTTGTTCGTCGTTTGGGTTCATTCCGTGAACCGTGCGCCCGTCGCGAGTTTTCCCCGCCGACGGTTAACGTTCCGTTTTCCCGATTCGCGACCCATCGAGGCAAGTTAATCTTGCTACATACTATATAATTCATTTTATACCTATTTAAATAAATACCATACCTATAGTTTAAATCTAGTGCCCCATGTTTAAATTTATAACGTTTCGATGTTTCGTTTGCATCCGTTTATATCATATTAAATCTAGATCATGAAAACTTTTCTTGTGACATACTAGATTACATTATACTGCATCCATATCAATTAAAATATACATCGTCATAATATTTCTTATTATTATATTTAATTAGTTTATAATCTGCATTTTATGATATTATATATATTTAAAATATTATAGTTTCCACATGAAACGCGTTGAAAAAGCGGATACGACAAATCTGAAATTTACTGTACACCTTACCGTATAAAATTCATTATAAATCATAAAAAAATCATTAGTATACGTTCTTTAGTTCGTTACGAAGATAACTCAGAATACTATAACTATATGAAATATTTACTTGCAAAATAAATTGTTTAAATAACGTAAAATGCAAATGAAAATGTCTCCAAACTGCTGTCCAGGAAAATTTCAGCAGCAAACTTTCAACTTCGAATGTTCATAACTTTTTGTAGGGACAACCTGAGATGCTTATACTTATAAAACTGAAAACCTTATTGAATTATCTTTGTTTTGGTATAAGACACGTCCCTTTTGGAGAACGTTTGTTATTTTTAAGCTATTTTACAAATTAGGGTGACGCTGAATTTCTGAACGGAACTTTCTTGTGCATGGTTAATCAATACCACGTTTTTAGTTATTAATCGCTTTGAATATGCTATCCATATTAATATTATTATATCAATATTTATATCACATATTGCTTAGTTGTACATCCCACATTACCATTTTATAGTTTTATAACTTTTCGGATACCCGTTTGCATCCATCGCATTTAAGATACATATAATTGCATCCATAGATCACATTACTACATAATAATGTGATATTAACGCTCCATGTTTAATAAATTGCAAAATAATTAATATTGGAACTATAAATGTAACCCTAATCGATAACTGTGCATCCATGTCCTTGAAATTATATCTATTTGCATATCATATTACATGTTCCAGTTTATTGTTCTGATAGTACTCATGCTTGTTTATTTATACACATGCTTATGTTAGTTTGATTATGAGCACCCACATGACATCTTGTGCTTCCTGACATAACCTGTTACACTTCCTACTATACCTGACATGGTACCGTGTACTGTTGACTTGACCTGATGTACCATGACTCGACCCGTTACCTGATCTTGTGTCTAATGCCAACAAACCTGACATGTAGTCCTCATGGACCGTTCCTGTTGTCTATCCAGACAAACCTGCTTTTACCTGATCCTGTGTTGGCATCAGTCCTTGATTACTGAATACCTGACTTGACATACACAACTTGGGGGTATGGGGAAATCAAAAGTGTAAACTAAAGTGTAACTTAAAAGGGTATTGCTTGATCCGTGGTCCCGGGGGGTAACGGGACAGAGCCATTCGTGACTCTTACATTTTCCTGATCCGTGGTCCCGGGGGGTAACGGGACAGAACCACTATTGGTTCACATATTCCTGATCCGTGGTCCCGGGGGGTAACGGGACATATCCTTTGAGTTACATGGAGGATTACTCAAATTGATTTCAAAGACTTTAGAATAGAAAACCTGATAGAACAGTTTAGTTTACCCACTGCACGCTACCCTGTACTGGTATGATTCATATTATTGTTATTCTTGTTGTATTCATGTTTATATTACATTGCCTGCTACACTGTTCATATTATATTACTTGATGACATGACGCGCTGACGTCTGGGTTTTGCATGGCCCAGATTCCGTACCGCTGTTGCAGTCCGAGCAGGAGTACTTCAGCCAGCAGGCTGAGCTGTGAGTTCAGTAGTAGTTAGTTTTATTTCCTGCATTTATTTCCTGATGTGAGCCCGCATTATGGGACACACTTTTCAGTTATTTGTATTGGATCATTTGCTTCCGCATTTATTTATTATTGACTCCTGTTATTCTGGATTATGGACATGTTTTAGATAGTTTTATCTTGTTCTTGATATCTCTACAGCCGTAATGTGACTGTGGATGGATACTTCCTACCCACAGGTAGCATAGTTGGCTATGTCACGTGCCCAATCTAGCGTACTCTGGAAAGCGGGGCGTGACAGTTGTTTTGGCGGGAATCGATCGGCGCTATTAGATGCGCTTACCAAATGCTATAAATAGATGTGGGATCCCCCAGGATCCACACTTCGCTATAATTTCCTCATCGCTGCGTGTGTGTAACAACCCCAAGTTTTTTGTACAATTTTCTGTACAATTTTTCTAAAAATACAGAAAGGGGTAATTTTTCCTAAACACAAGTTATAAATTTGTTTTGCTTTTTAATAGCAAGAAGGAGCTTGCAGCTCATTGGTAAGACCTTACACTGCTGAACCAAAGTACCAGAGTTTAAATCCTATCACCCACATTATTTTTAATATTAATTTATTTTTAAATTTTTAGAAGTCCAAGGGTCTACACGTGCATAACTCGTAAAACTCAAAAGTCACATGTAAAACAAACTGACCCAGGAGTATCACCATACGATGCAGCTAGCCTTGGCCCGACTCGGCCGGCGGGGCCGGGTGAACTCGGCCAAAATCCGAGTCGGCCTTCATGACTCTTGTGCCTCTTGGTATTCTTAACTCTCCTGTACACTTTAAAAATTCTGCACATTAACAGAGCCCTTTAAAATCTCAATAAATCAAAATTTTAATACAATTTAATATATTTTTTCTTCACACCCTTTCATCTACCCTAAACCCTATATTACCCTATTTATACCACTCCAAAACACACCCTCCTCACTCCAAATTTCTGTCCAAAACTCTCAAGAAAATCCCTAGAACTTTTGTGTACAAGTGGAGTTAGCGAAGGACGAAACTCCGGCGATCTTCCGACGACGACCCTAGGAGCTCCCGGCGACGAAATGACGCACCGGCACCTCCTACCGATCCCTCTCTCTCTCTCCTCTAATCTGAAATCTCGTAAGTCCCACCTCTCTCTTCTCTAATCTATTATTAAAACTTCTTTTACTAAAACCCGACGGAAGCAGAGTTAAATCCGACTTCCGATTCGGTTTTCTTTATAAAGTTCAATTTTTCTTAACACAACCATATTAAACTCTTACATCTTGACTATTAATTATTAACAAAATATGTTGAACAAGTTTCATAACAAAATATTTCATTTTGTAACGTTTACCGCTCTTTTTCAGTAAAATACCATGTAGTATAGTTTCGACTTTAAAACATCATTAATTTTGCTATACCTTTAGATAGATCACAAGGTAATGACCTAGCTCTTCACAACACTCATATGCAACATAACACAATACCTTTTGGGAATTATAGATTCGGAAAATACCGTTTTACACAAAACTATCTCCAACTTATAAAAACCATTTTCACAAGATTATGTATTTTAAACAAATCTTTGTAAAGTGCCGCTACAACCCATTTTGGGGAACCTGACTGGGATAGTGCGGATTATCGCACATCCCTTGGCTTAGTAGTGCGAGATTCAGACCTCCGCAAGAAGCATTCGGTCTCGAGAGATTTAAAAATACAAATATCTTAAGTGAGATTTCTAGAAATATAATATATTAAAATTATTTTATATAAATATATATGTATCATCAAAATATCTATTTTTATGACAATATAAATATTCTCACTTTTCTAAACCACAAGAATCACTTTACATGAAAATACCATGAAATTCCATACAAGTTCAATATAACAATTAAATACCCTATATTATGAAATTAGATTATTTTCACTCGAAATGTCACATATATAAAATCCATATCTATGACAACTCTAAAAACGATAATTAAATACTTGGGGTGTATTTTGAAAATTATACAAAATTATTTTTACATAAAACCCCCCTCAAGTTTTATAAATTACAATAAAGACCCTAGTAAATATAGGTTTAAGCGGGACCAGTCTCTTGAGCTTTAGGGAGCCGGAGATATGGGTGCTTGCCTATTTAAGGTTGACAACTTAACAAACGGTGTTATCAACACGATAATCGTCTTTGAAAAAGACACAAATCCTGCCGCCCATGTACAGCGGTTACCGATAACATCAAAACCTAATTCAGGACTTCAATTTCTTTTCTAATTGTTCTGACTCAGACCGAGTCTCATTATAAATAATCTAACTTGAATATAATTCAAGTACAATCTACAATACTACAATTTAATATGAATCCATGAATCCATATATTCAACCTATTCAATCTGTATTGACTGAACCAATCCATGGATATACTTCCATCTACATAATTCTCCAGTTACATCCATTCTACTGATATCATGGTTTCGGCAAGTCGTCCACCTATACAAGACAATATAGCTATACAATCAATACATCGCAGGGTTTCTAAGAGGTAGATTGGTACGGAAGGTGTTAGAAGTGGCACGAGACTGCAAGATTTAAGACACCTAACCTGAATTCATGTAGCTGTTGTACCGTGGCATAAACGGTTCCTTATACTCCTGTTGCCTTTAGTCTCTAGCATATAGAAACTCCTCTCGTATACACTGGTATCCTTCTGTACCAAGCTACAAACAACAACGTTAACCATATAATACAACTTTAAAAGCTACTTTCTCTCTCTGTCTATTCTATTTCTCCCTTATCTTTGGGACTTATCGAGCGATTGTTCGCTAACGACATTCTTTTTCTTCTTCTTTGAATGTCGTCAGGTGATTCGAACCTTCCAGAGATCGAGCCTAGCACTGAAGACTTGGACCAATTTATTGAAGATCCCGAGCTGTAGTTACACTTGTACACATTTCATTTCAGTACTTTCCATTTCTGTTATGCCATTGTTTAGGCATTGGTTTCATTCAGATGTATTTACTTTTCCATGCATTGTACAAAAGAATGTTAATAAATAAATTTTTTGTTTCATTACATTTGTCTATTATGTACATTTCTTTTATATTACTTAGTTACGCTTAGCGTATTTACTTCTGAGTAAATACATAGCGACCTCGTCGCGTCCTCTGCCCGTACACTGGGAAGCGGGCGTGACAGTGTGTTAACTCGGCGCTCTTCCCTTTAGGTCGGATTTCTTGCGTTCTTTCCTCAGAGGTCTCCTTCCTTTGCTCAGGTTAGATGTCTTTCTCTGGGGAGTCTGTTGAGTTAGTTCGGGTAGAGTCTAGGGAATCTTCTGCCACTTCTTCCTCTGCTTCGTCCGAGTCGGATTCCCCCCTGGGAGTTAGGGTTAGACATGCTTCCCGGGGCCGTGCGATGGGGATGGTTCCCCAAGCACGCATCAAGAGTGCTCGTGACGCGCCTTCTCTCCTGAGGAATGTGGACGAGCTCACCACAATCCGGGTTCGTTTCCACATTCCTCCTGGCTACTCGCTTCGCTTGGTCGGGAAAGGAGAGAGGACAGATCAGGTGTGGGGTAAGGAGATTGCCTTGTACCTGGATGCCTTTTAGGCTGGAATACGTCTGCCCTTTTCCCCCGAAGTGAGTGCGGCGTTGTGCTGTTTTCAACTAGCTCCGGGCCAGCTAGTGCCGAACTCGTGGAGAATTCTCCTCGGGTTCCTGGTCCGGTTGAGACTATAAGAAATCCATTTCAGCCTGACCCTTCTCCTTTCCTCCCTCTGTTATAAAAATCATCCCGGCACCCGTAAGGACGAGCCGAGCTGGGTATACATTTCCTTTAGAAAACACAGGGGAGGGACGGTCGGGTCGGGGGTCGTAGCAGTTCCTTCCTCCATCCATGAATGGAAGGAGAAATTCTTATTTTTCGGGCCGCCCGAGGGTGAGGATTGGCCTGTGTCGGCGTAGGAGACCGTCTACCGGGCCGATGTATTGCTTTCCGAGCAGGCCCTCAGTTGGGCCGGGCTCAACCCCTCTTAGTTCATGGGTAAGTTAGGAGCCTAGGAAACCTGTTTAGACTTGCATACTCTTCTTCTATTCTTTCTGGCATTGCTAACTCCTTTTGTGTATTTTTCTCCTTTGCAGAACCGATGGACCGCTCTAAATTTCTGGCTGCGATGGCTAAGAAGAAGCGAAAGAAAGCCAGAGGCGTCGGCTCATCACGTCCCGCTTCGAGCCCGGCCCCATCGGCAGCCACTTCGGCTAGGCGTTCCACTACACCCCGGGCTCCGGAGACCAGCCAAGGGGAGAGCCGCAAACACGCTCGGGAGCAGGAACCCTGGGTTGTAGTGGTGGCGGATGAGGCCGACTGTCCCGTGGCCCCCCTCAAGTGGCGCAAGAGGATGGTGTCCCGAGCCCCGTCTTTCCCGATCTTCATGCAGGAGGAGGATCTTCGATACGAGGTGCCCTCGGGGCTTTCTATCGCTGATAGCTTGCTGTAGGAGATGGAGCAGTCGGCTGGGGCCAGAATCCCCTGGGGGACCCTCAAGGCCCAAATCGCGGTCATAGCTCAGGAGGCCGTGCAGGTTAGTGTCCGCCTCCCGTTCGGGTTTTCATTAAACCTTTTTGTTTGCTAGATCGGATACCTTTTTAACCCCTCCTTTCATTTTCCTCAGTTCCTCCAGCACTGTGCCCTCGTCGCCAACATGGAGCATGAGGAAATCGCCCTAGCGCTGCAAATAGCGGGCAAGTCTTCGTCGCGGGAGGAGAGCCTGAGCCGAGAGTTGCGTCAGACGAGGGAGAGGATCGCCGCCCTCGAAGACCGGGTGGCTGCCGAGGAGTGGGTGAACACCAACTGCCGGGAGTCCATCCGAGCTTTGAAGGAGTCCAACAAGGTCGTTGAGGCCAAGTTGGAGGATGCCAGGGTGCTCGCCGCCACTTTGAAGAAGACGCGGGACACCCTGAAAAGGGAAAATGAGGCGATGAAGGAAAGGATGAAGTGCGCCGACCTCCGGGCTGCGAAGGCGGTGGAGAGCTACAAGACGTCGGATCAATTCTACACCAACCTCTCTGACGCCTCGGCCCTAGTTTGGCATCAGGCCCTCGATGCCGTCAAGGCGTTGATGCCGGAGTTTCTCGACGGTGCACTCCGGCTCGAGTACCCCCTCGAGGATGAGACGCAGGGGAATGCCGCCGGAAGTGCAGCCAAGAGGAAGGCCCCCGGTGGGGTGTTGAGGATAAGGCGATCACCCCGGCTCCCAATGCCGAAGCTCCTGCTATGGGTGCCGATCTTCAAGCCGCCACCCCGTCTTCCGATGCTGGCGCGGAGCACGTTGAGGTCCTCCCTGGTCCCGAGGCCTGAACCTCTCTACCTTCCTTTCTTTTTTTCTGTTTCTGTTTTAGAATTTTGTAAGCCTTTGGGAGATTTTGTAAGGCTGAGGAGCCTACAATACCTTTATAAAGACTCCCGAGTTGTGAATAAAGTCATTTTGCTGAAATTTTTGTTTGTGTGGTTCTTGTGTGGTAATGCTTCCATTTGCGTGGCAATGCTAGTGTCTTCCTCGCCAGATAAGCCACAGGCTAGGCCGGCGACAGGTCCTTTAGTTGGCGATCGCGCATTGAGTTGAATCCAATCATTTGTCAAGGGTACAAAGGCCGGTATTAGGTCAGCATCCTTATGGCCCCGAAGTCGAGGTGGCGATCGCTTGCTGAGGGTATGTCGGTTGGCACCTTAGAATGAGCCAGACAAGAACCTAGTTCGTATTGGTCGGTGTTTGCCGAGGTCGAGGGCTTCTGATCCTTAGCGTAGATGGGTAAGGAGTTACCCACTAAGGATAAACCGAGTAGTGGAGCTGCCCGGTGGCCCCTTGATGGGTAGATGGGTAGGAGCTACCCGCCAAGGTGGACCGAGCAGGGAAGCTGCTCGGTGGCCTCTTGATGGGTAGATGGGTAGGAGCTACCCGCCAAGGTGGACCGAGCAGGGAAGCTGCTCGGTGGCCTCTTGATGAGGGCTTTGATCCTTAGCACAAGTGGGTAAAAGCTACCTGCTAAGGATGGTCCGAGCAGGGAAGATGCTCGGAAGCCTCTTGATGAGGGCTTTGATCCTTAGCGTAAATGGGTAAGAGCTACCCGCTAAGGATGGACCGAGCAGGGAAGCTGCTCGGTGGCTTCTTGATGATGGCTTTGATCCTTGGCGTCAACGGGTAGTAAACTACCAGTCATGGATGGGCCGAGCAGGAAAGCTGCTCCGTGGCCTCTTGATGAGGGCTTCGATACTTAGCGTAGATGGGTAAGAAGTTACCCACTAAGGATGGACCGAGCAGGGAGGCTGCTCGGTGGCCTCTTGATGAGGGCTTCGATCCTTAGCGCAGATGGGTAGGAGCTACTCGCTAAGGATGGACCGAGCAGGGAAGCTGCCCGGTAGCCTCATGATGAGGGCTTCGATCCTTAGCGTAGATGGGTAAGAAGTTACCTATTAAGGATGGACCGAGCAGGGAGGCTGCTCGGTGGCCTCTTGATGAGGGCTTCGATCCTTAGCATAGATGGGTAAGAAGTTACCCACTAACGATGGACCAAGCGGGGAGGCTGCTCGGTGGCCTCTTGATGAGGGCTTGGATCCTTAGTGCAGATGGGTAGGAGCTACCCGCTAAGGATGGACCGAGCAGGAAAGCTTCCCGGTGGCCTCGTGATGAGGGATTTGATCCTTAGCGCAGATGGGTAGGAGCTATCCACTAAGGATGGACCGAGCGGGGAAGCTGCCCGGTAGCCTCGTGATGAGGGCTTCGATCCTTAGTGCAGATGGGTAGGAGCTACCCGCTAAGGATGGACCGAGTAGGGAAGCTGCTTGGTGGCCTCTTGATGAGGGCTTCGATCTTTAGCGCAGATGGGTAGGAGCTACCCGCTAAGGATGGACAGAGCAGGGAAGCTTCTCGGTGGCCTCTTTATAAGAGCTTTGATCCTTAGCATAAATGGGTAGGAGCTACCCGCTAAGGATGGACTGAGCAGAGAGGCCGCTCGGTGGCCACTTGATGAGGGCTTCGATTCTTAGCATAGATGGGTAAGAAGTTACCCACCAAGGATGGACCGAGCAGGGAGGCTGCTCGGTGTCCTCTTGATGAGGGCTTTGATCCTTAGCGCAGATGAGTAGGAGCTACCTGCTAAGGATGGACCGAGCAGGGAAGCTGCCCGGTGGCCTCGTGATGAGGGCTTCGATCTTTAGCGCAGATGGGTAGGATCCACCCACTAAGGATGGACCGAGCAGGGAATCTGCTCGGTGGCCTCTTGATGAGGGCTTTGATCCTTAGCGTAAATGGGTAGGAGCTACCCGCTAAGGATGGACTGAGCAGGGAAGCTGCTCGGTGGCCTCTTGATGAGGGCTTTGACCCTTAACGCAAATGGGTAGGAGCTACCCGCTAAAGATGGACCGAGCAGAGGAGCTGCTTGGTTTTGTGAGGCGTCGACCGACCTCCCCCGACGTGAAAATCTGGAAGAGTGACCGTCGCGGGCAGCACATGGGGTGTTCCAAGATCTGCATCGTTCCGTCTTTGATTCGTCAAGAATTACAAGATGTCTGCCACGTAGCGGTACGGTATTGGAAGAATTGAGCAAATCCCAGGATTCTCGCAAATTTGCGTGCGCAAATTTGGGCCCTTGGGATTCTGTTGAGGTTATAAATAGAGAAGGGGATGTGTTCGTTTCGACATTGCTTTTTCGAGATGGTAGTGCATATCTACGCGATCGAAGAGATCATCACTTCCGATGACGTCTACCTGTACGACCAGTCCATTTCTGAGGAGGAGTACCAGGGTATGGTCCAGCGTATCGAGGACCACATCGGCCATCTTCTTCCTCGTCGGCTGTCCCTCTTCCAATTACTGATGTACGCAATCTGGAGGAGGTCCCTGGGGTTGTACAACCCCCTCTCCGAAGAGTTGTTGGATGAGGCGCTCGACAAGATGCATACGATCTATGTGCTTGACCTCATCTTGAAGAGCAGGAACGACCGATCTTTGGCCATTATTTTGGAGTGCTTCCAAAATAGACAAATCATAAGCCAGGGCTGGGCAGATGGAGGGCCCGACATTTTCGTGGCATCCCGAGTTCATGGGCAGCATCAGAAGGAGCGGGCTAAAGAGGCAAGGGCTCGTCTGGCGGAGATCTCCACGGAGTATCACCAGCAGGGCTTTCTTGACCTCGTTCCCCCTCTTTTGTAATTTCAATTTTTATGTAAGGCTGAAGAGTCCATAATACCTTTTGATAAATAAATAAAGCCTTCCTTTTTGCGATGTTCTATTGTTTCCTCTTTGTCTTCTGGATGCATTTAAGTATTTTTACGAAACGAAATCCGTGAGCTTTGAGCAGAGGAAGAGGGAAACACATGGGGGAAGTTCCTTCTTATTATTAAAAAACTTAGAAAAATGTACATCGCTTCGTCAAAGAAGAAATATGTATCCATAGATATACTTTCAAAGGTACAACTTGAGCTTCTCGGCGTTGTAAGGCCGTGGAAATTTGCGACCCGCAGCATCTTGTAGGCGATAGGCCCCGCCAGGCAAAACTTCAGAGATGAGGAACGGGTCGTCCCACTTCGGAGAAAACTTGTGCAACTTGCCCTGATCAACGAACTCGTTCCGCCTTAGGACCAAATCTCTGGTTCTGAAAACGCGATACTTGACTCGTGCGTTGTAGTAGCGGGCAGTCTGTTGTTGGTAAGCAGCAGCTCTGATTGTGCCTGGTCCCGCTTCTCCAACAAGATGTCCAAATTAGTTCGGAAGGCCGAGGTGTTTGCTTCGTCGTCGAATTGCTCGACCCTGTAGCTGGGCAGCCCGATCTCTGCTGGGACCATCGCCTCGGTGCCGTAGCAGAGGCTGAAGGGAGTTTCTCCAGTGCGGGTCTTCTTCGATGTGCGCAAGGCCTATAAGACCCGGGGTAATTCGTCGACCCAACTGCCCTGTCTTCCCTCCAGGTGAGATCGAAGACCTCGAATGGCATCCCGGTTAGCGACTTCGGCCTGCCCGTTGCACTGGGGGTGCACGACCGCGGCAAACTTCATCAATATACGGCAAACTTCATCAATATATGGTATTCGCTGCAAAACCCTTTAACTTTTTCGTTTTCGAAATTTGTCCCATGGTCGGTGACGATACACCTCGGGATCCCGAACCGGAATATTATGTTGTTCTGCAGGAACTTGATGGTCGTGGTGGAGTCCGACTAATGGGGATGGCCTCGATCAACTTCGTAAAGTAGTCTACCGCGACGAGGATGTATTTGTACCCGCCCGTACCAGTAGGGAATTAGCCTATCATGTCCATTCCCCACTGGGCAAACGGCCAGGGCGAGGTTAGGGCCGTTAGCTCGGTAGCCGGAAGGCGGGGTATGCTGCCTTGGAGTTGGCAGCTCTTGCACTTTCTGATGAGCTTTTGAGCATCCTGATGGATGGTCGGACAATAATACCCTTGGAGGAGTGTCTTCTGGGCTAAGGTGCAGGTCCCTTGATGTGCTCCGCCGACCCCTTCGTGAACCTCACGGAGGACGTAGTCGGCTTCGTGGGGATCGACGCACCGAAGCTGGGGTTGAGTGAAGGATTTCTTGTAGAGGTTCCCTTTGCTCCAGACAAAATGACGGGTTTTGGCTCGGAGGCGGCGGACTTCCCCTCGATCTTCTAGGAGCGTACCCTCCTTCAGGAATTCCACGAGGGGCTTCCTCCAATCCCGGACTTCTTCCCAGGCCGTATAAACTTGGAGTGGTGTCGCTCTGTCTTCCACGCTGGGCCGCGGCAGGGCCTCGAAAAGGATATTTCGCTTGTTGTTGGCCATGTAGGACGAAGCTAGCTTGCTCAGGGCATCGGCCTGGGCGTTCAGGTGCCTTGGAATCTGCTCCACTTGAACTTCGTCAAAGTCCTTTCGTAGTCTTCTTATCTCGGCTAAATATTTTACCATCAGAGGTTCCCGCGCCTCGAAGCAGCCGGGCACTTGTTCTACGACCAGGGTGGAGTCACTGCGGATTCGGATCGTCTTCAGCCCCACTCCGGAGGCGATTCGCAGTCCAGCGAGCAAAGCCCCATACTCTACGGTATTGTTTGAGGCTTTGAACCTGAGTTTCAAGGAATACTCCATCTCCGCCTCATTCGGGCCTCAAATGATGAGGCCGGCACCACAGCCTTCCTCGGTTGATGACCCGTCGACATAAAGGACCCAGTCGAGAATGGAGTCGGGCCCCTCTTCGATCGAAGGTTACGATCGGGGGACCGGCACGGAAACTGCCTCTTTGTTGGGGATAGTGCATTCGACGATAAAATCGGCCAAGAGCTGGCCTTGATAGCCTGTCTTGGGCGGTACTTGATGTCGAACTGGGACAACTCCCACCTTCACTTCTCCAAACAACTGGAAGACTCGGGAGAGGCGAGAATAGCCCCTAAAGGGCGCTCGGTGAGAACGAGGATGGTGTGTGCCTGGAAGTAGTGTCGTAGTTTCCTTGAGGCCACTATAAGCGCCAGGACAATCTTCTCTATGGCCGGGTACCTTGTTTCCACGTTCTTAAAGACGTGGCTTACATAGTAGACCGGACTCTGGGCTCCTTCGAACCTCGGACGAGCACCGAGCCTGCAGCTTGATCGGACACCACTAGATATAGCGATTGATCGTCTCCTTCAACTGGACGGGTGAGTATTGGTGGAGTCGCCAGGTGCATTTTCAATTGCTTGAAAGCGATCTGACACTCCTCCGACCATTCAAACCTTGGGATCTTCCTCAGGGCTTTGAAGAATGGGAGGCACTTTTATCCGGATCTTGACATGAAACGACTCAGGGCGGCTACCCTCCCCGTGAGCCGCATGATTTCGACGTTAGTCTTTGGCGCGGCCGTATTGAGGATGACGCTGATTTTCTCCGGGTTAGCCTCGATTCTTCGGTGGGTAACCATGAATCCGAGGAACTTTCCACTAGTGACCCCGAACGCGCACTTGGCCGGATTCAGCTTCATTTTGTATTTGCGGAGGATATCGAAAGTCTCGCCAAGATCTTTGGCGTGCTCATCTGGCGAGGTCGATTTAACGAGCATGTCGTCAACGTAAACCTCCATGTTCCTCCTGATCTGTGGTTTAAACATCTTGTTGACCAAGCGTTGGTATGTAGCCCCGGCGTTTTGAGGCCGAAAGGCATCACTTTATAGCAGTATACCCCCCGGTCCGTTGTGAATGCGATGAGTTCTTCGTCTGCCGGATTCATACGGATCTGGTTTTAGCCGGAGAAAGCATCCATGAAGCTGAGTAACTCGTGGCCTGCCGAGCTGTCGACGAGTTGATCTATCTTAGGGAGGGGACAATTGTTTTTCGGGCAGGCTATGTTGAGATCTATGAAGTTGACGCACATGCACCACTTCCCGTTCGCCTTTTTGACCATTACCACATTCGCCAGCCATTCTGAGTAGGCCACGTTTCGAATGAAGTTGGCTACAAGCAACCTGTTAACTTCGTCCTTGATCGTCTTTTGTTTGATCGGAGCGAAGCTTCGTTTCTTCTGCATGACGGGTCGGACCATCGGGTCGACCCCAAGCTTGTGTGATATCACTTTGGGGTCAATCCCGAAAATGTCGGCAGGCGCCCAAGCGAACACGTCCGAGTTCTCTCTGAGGAAGCGGACCAGGTCGTCGTGTCGGGCCCCTGTTAAGAGTGACCCGATTTGGACGGTTCGTTTCGACGAGGGGAACCTCCATTAGCGGCTCCACCGGGGCTCCTCGGATTTCTTTTTGCTCGTCCCGAGTATCCAAGGACCCCCTGAAATCATCCGTGCTTTCAAGGTCATCGCTTTGCTCCTCGGGCATAGATGTCGCTGCGAAGAAAACTTTTGCGGTTTGCTGGTTCCCGTAGGCCAGGCCTATTCCGCCGTGGTCTAGTGGAAACTTGATCGCAAGGTAGTAGGTCGATATCTGAGCCCAGAGGGAGTTTAGCGTTGGGCGTTCCAGGAGGATATTGTAGGCCGATGGAATTCTGGTGACGATGAACTCCACAGGCACGGTACGCGTATGGCCTGCTTCCCCGATGTTAAGTAGCAGGGTGACCACTCCTTCTGCCGGGATAGAGTGGTTAGTAAACCCTGACAGGATGTGGGCGGTTGGCCTCAAGTCTAATAGGCCAAGCCCCATACGTAGAAAGCAGTCATAGAAGAGGATGTCTGTCGAGCTTCCCGAGTCGACCAGTATCTTTTGAACTTCGTAACGGTCGACCCGTGATGTAATCACCAGGGGGTCGTTGTGAGGTAAGGATATCCCGTGGAGATCCTCGTTGGTAAAGATGATGGGCTCGACTGCTTTGGTCTTCTTCATGGGCTGGCTGCTTGTGGCAGGAGGCGGCGAGTCTCGCCAGCTCCAGGCGCACCCCCCGCTGATACGACCATGATTTGGCCGATCATCAACTCTCCGTGAGGGGGACGCTGCTCTTGCTCTTGGTCTACTTGTCGCTTTTCCCGTAAGTATTTTTCCAGGTGCCCCGAGCGAATTAACTTCTCGATATAGTCTCGGAGCTATTTGCAGTTCTCGGTGGGATGCCCCTACGACCTGTAGAAGGCGCGGTAAGGGCCCCGTGTCCATTTGGTCACCCTATTGTCTATCGGGGGGAGTTTGAAGAATCTCTCGCCCTTCGCCTCCTCCAACAGCTCCGTATGGGAGATGTTGAGTGGGGTATACTCCTGGAACTTCGGGGAGTATGGATTTGGCTGGTCAATCTTCTTTTTCTCTTCTCTGGCTCTCTTCCTTTGATCGGTATGTTCGGTCCAGGTTAGGTTTGTGTTCACCTCGGATTTGAGCTGGATCTCTCGCTCGGTCCAGGATGTTACCTCGGCCATGGTCTTAGGTTGCGCTAATGCAAAGGAGCGGAGCCACTCCTTGTGCCTAAGGCCCGACCTAAGGGCCGTGATGACCGTCTCGGCCCGGTGCTCTAGGACCTCAAGAAGAGCGTTGTAGAAGCGGGTGACATATCCTTTGAAAGATTCCTTGTCCCCACTTTTTATAGTGAAGAGGTGGTCGACGGTCTGCTTCTGCCGTCTGTTCCTAACGAAATGGCCGAGGAATTGGATGGCCAGCTCATCGAAGGTAGATATGGAGCATGGCGTGAGTCCTTGGAACCAATCTCGTCCAGCGCGGATGAGAGTGGCAGGGAACGCTCGGTATTGGGCGGCGTCAGAGTTGTCCTGGAAGCTCATCCCCGCCGTGAACACGTCCAAGTGATATTTCGGGTCGGACTTTCCGTCAAAGAAGGACGCCTTTGGAGGCTTGTTCCTGGAGGAGACACGGACATCGAGTAGCTCTTTGGTGAAGGGCTTCGTGAGCGAGTCGGCGGCATATCTAGCCCCTTCGCTTGAAGGGCGACTCTCCCGATGTATACCCTCGATCCACTTTTCGAGGGCATCGAGTCAATCGTGGTATCCCGGGGATTTGGCATACTCGGAGTGATGGCCCCCTACTGGCGGCCAGCGCCTGGCCGCAGTTCCGGTTCTGTTCCATGTGGTTCCTCAGGTCCCCTAGCAAGGTTGTCCTCGAGCTACCGTGGTGAGTCCCGTCTGCGGGACCCTGTCGAGGGAAAGGACGCCGGCCATGCCTGGGAGCAGGCGAGCTGACCGACACCTCCTCGGGGGAAGGAGGGACAGGAGCGCGATGGGCCTCAGGGCGGGATGGTCTTTCATGAGACCTCGGCGTGGAGCTGTGAGGCGCCTAGTGGGTCATTGAGTTGGTCACCATGGGGGATCTATAGCCACCGGAAATAGCGAGGCGCTGCTCGGTCGCGCCAGTGTGGGCAGTATCTTCTCCCCCACTGTGGAGGTCCCGGTCCTAAGTTAGGGGAACGGCGACCTATGTGGCTCACCCAGCAGTCTGGACACATACGAGAGCATCTACGATGGACGCGAGCCTGTCGATCCGTGCAGACAAGGCGTGAATGGCATGCGGGGGAGGAGGTGATCTGTCCGCACCCCCATTGTTAGGGAGCGACGGCTAGTGCTTGGACCGTCGCGGTGATCACTTGCCATAAATTCGAGATCGGAAGATCAACTTTCGTTGAGTGGAATTTTCAACGTTTCCCACATACGGTGCCAACTGATGGAGGCCTTGATCTCCTTCAGATGTTGTCTTCTGTTGATCTGTCGCAAGCGTTGATGAGTAGCTGAGATTGGATTTGAGGGTTCCCTCCTAAAGTGTGTGGATCTCAGTGGGCTTGGTTTGGGGCGAGGCCGAGCTACCTGCAAGGAAGTCCCAGGATGGTTGTACCACCGTGGACCCTCCGATGATCAAGTTAGTCGAGGTATTTGGGCAGAGTAGCGGCCTATTCAGATAGAATTTCCTTACCTGAGTCGTCTGAGAGGGGGTTTATATAGTGGCAGCCATGGGCTGGCGGGTGCGAGATTTATGCCGGCCGTTACACCTTTGGAGCCAAGCCTGCGCGAATGGCGGGATCCTCCATTTATGGCGAGATACGCCAGTTAACGGGGGAATGCGATGGCGTGGGACACGGGATCGTGGGGCGGCAGATATCTCGCGTATGGCGAGATTCGCGGAGTCATAGCGGGGACGCCTATGATCTATGCTCTGGATCGTTCGGTGAGACCGAGGAAGCTGAGCTTGGCGGGAGGCTCGGAGGTGAGCGGGAGGCCGAGCAAGCTTGGTTCCGTGATAGCTCGAAGGCGAGCTAGGAGGGCTGAGGAAGCCCAACGTGCAGGAGGTCTCGGAGGTGAGCTAATGGTTATTTGTAAGACTAGCACGAAAGTGTTCTGGGAGGTCATCGAAGTTCAAGAACATCCTCGGGTCGAAAGCCCGAGGTTTTCCTTCAATGTACCGTTCTTGCTCCTTTCCCGTAAGCCTTGGGACACGGCATCTGCCACGTATCATGATATGGAGATATGGAGGCCTGGATCTCCTTCAGATGTTATCTTCTGTTAATCTCTTCGCTTGTTGACAAACGGCTGAGATTTGATATGGGGGTTTACTCCTTTAGCATGTGGATCTCAATGGGCTTGGATTTGAGGTTGAGCCGAGCTACCTGCAAGGAAGTCCCGGGGTGGTTGTGCCACCGAGGACCCTCCGACGATCAAGTTAGTGGTGCAAGTTGGGCAGAGTATCGGCTTAGTGGAAAGAATTGCGTACCTCGATCATCTGAGAGAGGGGTTTATATAGTGGAAGCAATGGGCAGGCAGGCGCGAGAATCATACCGGCCGTTACGCTCCTGGCGTCACGCCTACGTGATAGGCGGGATCCCGCATTAATGATGAGATAGGCTCGTTAATGGGGGATCGTGATGGCATGGAACGCCGGATCATGGGCGGTGGATATCTCGCGCATGGCGAGATTCGCGGAGCCATGGCGGAGGCGCCTGTAGGTCGGTCAGGGTGAGACCAAGGAAGATCACCTCGGCGGGAGGCTCGGGCACGAGCGGGAGGCCGAGGCGTCTTGGTTCTGTGATAGCTTGGAGGCGAGCCGGGGGTGATCTGGAAGGTCACCAAAGGTCGGGAAACTCCTCGGCACTGGGGCCCCGAGGTGTGATTCCAACTGAGGTTCCTGACCCCTTCTTGTAGATCTTGGGACACATCATCTGCTACGTGTCAGCATCTGGAGAGTCACCGATATCGAGCCTCATCATTAGCTCCCCACTCTTGTCTCGACCCATTCCTGGGTCGGGTCGAGAGTGGTCTGACCGATCACCCGGGGTGAGCTCTCGCTCGAAGATATCGTATTCCCGGTCAAAGAGTAGTATTTTCTTGATGACGTCAGCGGATCAGGGGAGAGATTTCATATTAAAGGGAAGCGCCGGATTGTGCGTACATTCGTCGAAGCGACGGCCCACGTGTCCGGCGTTGGTTGGCTGGCGAGACGTGTCACAGAAGTTCCCGCATTCGAAGGGACGTGTCCAATGTGAGTGCGACAGGTGGGACGTTGTCGGCCGTTGGGTGCGAAACGTTGTTTTGGCGGGAGGCGATCGGAGCCGTAGGATGCGCACGCCAGCAGCTATAAATAGAGGTGGGATCCCCATCAGGGGTCATACCTCTTCATACTTTCCTCGTCCGTGGTCGTGTTAGCTCGGCGCTCTTCTTCTTAGGTCGGATTCCTTGCTTTCGATCTTCCGAGGACACCACCCTTTGACCAGCTTAGATGTCTTCTTCCGAGGAGTCTGTAGATATAGTGCGGGTAGAGTCTAGCGAGTCTTCTAAAGTTTCCTATTCTACTTTTTCCTCTTCCCCTCTGAGTTGGAGTTCCCCCGAGAAGATAGGGTGGTCCCGAGAGCACAGGCCACGGGTGTTCTTGGCGTGCGATCCTCACTGAGGAGTGTGGAGGAGCTTGTTAACATTAAGACCCGTTTCCTCATTCCTCCCGGCTATTCGCTTCGTCTAGCCGAGGAGGGGGAGAGGGCAAACCAGGTACGGGTCAAAGAGATTGCCTTGTACCTGGAGGCCTTTCGGGCCGGGGTGAGTCTGCCCTTCTCCCTGAGGTGAGTGAAGCGTTGAGTTGTTTTGGGTTAGCTCCGGGCCAGCTAGTGCCGAACTCTTGGAGGATCATCCTTAGGTTCCTGGTCCGGTTGAAATTGTGTCAGATCCCTTTCAACTTGAACCTTCTCTTCTCTTCTCTTTGCTACAAAAACCACCCAGGCGCTCGTAGGAGCGAGCCGAGCTGGGTATACCTCTCCATTAGAAGACAACGGGGGGACACCCCCGGGTCGGGGGTCATCGTAATACCTTCTTCCATTCACTAATGGAAGAAGAAGTTTTTCTTTATCGCCCCGTCCGAGGGTGAGGATTGGCATGTGCCCACCTAGTGGCAAAGGCCAGCTGTCCGCGGGTGAGTCGGTCGAAAGATCCCGACACGGTGGCGGTGTCAGAGTGGGAGCCCCTTCCTTGGGCTGATGTGCTACTGTCTGAGCGGGCCCTCAGTTGGGCCGGGTTCAGCCCCGCCTGTTACGAGGGTAAGTTAGGAGCTTTCAGGCGACCTGTTTAGACTTGCCTTCTTTCTTTTTTCCTGGCATTGCTGACTTCTTGTATTTTCGTCTTACGCAGGACCCATGGACCTAAGCAAGTTCCGGGCGGCAGTGGTTGACGTGAAGAAGGGGAAGAAGGCCGGAGGCGCCGGCCCTTCTCGCCCGTCGTCGGTTCCGGCTCCGTCGGTGGCCGCTCCATCCAGGCGCCCGAGCGCTCTTCAGGCCCCCAAGTCCAGCCGTGCGCCTGTCCGAAAGCGTGTTCAGGAGCAAGAGCCCCATGCTCTTGAGGTGGGAGCCGAGACCGGTTCCCCCGCATCGCTCCTCAAGAGGTTCCACAGAACGGAGCCCCGCTTCCCGGCTTCCCCCGTCTTCGTGGACGATAGGGAGTTTCGCTTCGAGGTGCCCTTAGGGCTTTCTGTCGCCGGCAGCCTGCTCTCGGAGATGGAGAGGTCAGCCGGGGGCAGAATCCCTCGGGGAACCCTTCGTGCTCAAATGGCGGCCATAGCCCAAGAGGCTGTGTAGGTTAGTGTTCGCACCCTACTTGGTTCTTCATTTGGTGTTTCTACTCGCGTAGTTAGGTACCTTTCTTCCCTTTTTAACCCTTTTCTTTCCCTTCAGGTCCTCCAGCATGTCACCCTCGTCGTCAACATGGAAGATGAGGAGATAGCCCCGGTGATGCAGGCCGCAGGCTGCGAAAAGAGCTCAAGGCAGGAGCTGGAGGCGGCGAGGGAGAGGATTTCCGCCCTCGAAGACCGGGTGGCGGCTGCGAATCGGGAGACCGCTGGGTGCCGAGAGGCCGCCCGAGCCGCCGAGTCTCAGTTGGAGGATTCCAAGGTGCTCGTCGCCACCATGAAGAAGACGGCGAGCACCCTACGGAAGGAGAACGAAGTGGCGAAGGAGGGGGCGAAGCGGGCCGAGTTTCGGGCGTTGAAGGCTAAGCTTCTGGCGTCGGAGGCGGTGGAGAACTACAAGGGGTCGGACCTGTTCTACCCCAACCTTGCTCAAGCCGCTGGTGCATTTGGCACGATGCCTTCGACGCTGTTAAGGCTCAGATGCCGGAGTTCCCCGACGACAAGCTCCGGGCGGAGTACCCTCGTGCAGAAGACGCGCGGAGGAATATCCCTAAAAACGTCGCGGGGGAAGAGGCCCCCGGTGGGGGCGTAGGGGACAAGTCGGTAGCCCCGCCCCCGATGCCGAGGCTCCTGTGGCGGGTGCTGACCCTGAAGGCACCGTCCCTTGTGGTCGAAGTGGACGCTCGGCTCATCAGGGTTCGCCCCATCCCTGAGGCCTGAACTTCCCCGCCTCTTCATTTTCTTTGCGCTAAATTTTTGTAGGCCTCCGGGCGTTTTGTAAGGTTGGGGATCCCATAATATCTTTGTAAATACTTCTGATTTTTGTGAATAGAAAATCCATTTTGCAGTTTCTTTTCGTGCGCGTTTTCCTTTTGTTTATGGTAAACATTTGTACTTGCACAACACTGCTTTCATCTTTAGTTCGGTATTTCGTCTAGCGATTGCACGTCGAGTTGAATTCAATCATTTGCCAAGTGTGCAAAGACCGGTGAAAGGACGGTATCTCCATGGCCCTGAAGTCGAGGTGGAGATCGCTTAGACATGGACAGACCGAGCAGGGTCGCTGCCCGATGCCTCTTGGTGAGGGCTTTGATCCCTGGCGTCATGGGGTAAGGAACTACCAGCCAGGGATGACCGAGCAGGGTAGCTGCTCAGTTGCGTCTTTAGGAAGTCTTTGATCCTTAGTGCGGGATGGGCCGTATGAGGCCTGGTAAGGACGGACCGAGCGATGAAGTTGCTCGGTTTCCTCTTGGCGAAGGCTTAGATCCTTAGCGTCGTGGGGTAGGGAACTACCAGCCAGGGATAATCGAGCAAGGGCAAGCCCAGTTGCCTCTTGGCGAGGGCTTAGATCTCTGGCGTCATGGGGCAGGGAACTACCAGCCAGGGTTAACCGAGCAAGGGCGAGCCCGGTTGCCTCTTGGCGAATGCTTAAATCTCTGGCGTCGTAGGGTAGGGAACTACCAGCCAGGGATAACCGAGCAAGGGCGAGCCCAGTTGCCTCTTGGCGAGGGCTTAGATCCTTAAGGATGGGCCGAGCAGGGTTGTTGTCCGGTGCCTCTTGGTGAGGGCTTTGATCCTTAGCGCGTTATGGGCCGTAAAAAGCCTGCTAATGACAGGCCGAGCAGGATTGCTGCCCGGTACCTCTTGGCGAGGGCTTAGATCCCTGGCGTCATGGGGTAGGGAACTACCAGCCAGGGATAACCGAGCAGGGTAGCTACCCGATTGCCTCTTGGCGAGGGCTTCAATCCTTAGCGCGGGAGGGGCCGGAGGTGGCCTGCTAAGGATGGACCGAGCAATGGAGCTGCTCTATTGAGTCGTGAGGTTCTGTTCGATCTTCTATTGTGTTCGAACATCGGGAAGAGTGACCGTCGTGGTCGACACGTGTCATTAACGCGTGGGGGGAGGCGGAGCGTAAGAGTTGCGTCGTTTCGATTTCGCCGAGAACGGTGGGACGCCCGTCGCGTGGCGGTACAGTTATGGCAGGCACGAGCGACTGTTAGACTCTTGAGGGAGCGGTGGGGCTATAAAGCGGAAGGCTTGTTGAGCACTCCTTTCTCCATCTCCAAAACGTAAGAATGGACGCTTTCCCTTTAACCATCCCCGATATCATAACTTTCCTGGACGTGTACCTATACGACCAGAACTGCACCGAGGATACGGTACAGCTAGTTATAGGCCGCATCGAGGGTCACTCTGGCCGACTGCTTCCCCGGTGCTCACCCCTCCTCCAACTGTTGATGTACTCAATCTGGAGGGCGTCGCCAGGGCTACAAACCCCTTGTCCGAGCAGCTGAAGGACGAGGCGGACGGTAAGCTGAGGTCTTTGTGCCGCTTCGGCCTGATCTCGGTGGATCGGCGGGATCGCTCAGAGACGGCGGGCTTCTCCCCGATCTTCTGGGAGCATACATTCCCTTAGGAATCCCACGAGGGGATTCCTCCAGTCCCGGTCTCCTTCCTGGGCTGTGTACACATGAAGTGTTGTTGCCCCGTCTTCTACGCTAGGCAGTGGCAAAATCTCGAAGAGGATGGACCGCTTGTTGTTTGCCGAGTAGGATGAAACCAGCTTACTCAAGGCGTCGGATTGGGCGTTGCGCTGTGTGGGGATCTGCTATACCTGGACTTCGTCGAAGTTATTTTGAAGTCTTCTTACCTCGGCCAGATACTTCACCATCAGAGGTTCCCGAGCCTCGAAATGACCAGTCACTTGGCCAACGACTAGGGCTGAGTCGCTGCGGATCCGAATTGTTTTCAGCCCCAGCCCAGAGGCTATGCACAGTCCGTCCAGCAGGGCCTCGTATTCCACCGCGTTATTTGAGGCCTTAAACCTGAGCTTCAGAGAATACTCCATTTCTGCCTCGTTCGGGCCCCGAATGATAAGGCCGGCACCATAACCTACCTCGGTCGAGGACCCGTCGACATAAAGGATCCAATCAGGGACTGAGTCAGGCTTCCCATCGACGGAGGGCTGAGCTGTGAGGGCTGGTGTTGACTCTGGCTCCTTGCTGGGGTTAGTGCACTCGACGATAAAATCGACCAGGGCTTGGGCTTTGATGACCTGTCTCGGGCGGTATTTTATGTCGAACTGGGACAACTCCCACCTCCACTTCTCCAAACAACCAGAGGACTCGGGTGAGGCGAGGATAGCCCCCAAGGGGCGCTCGGTAAGAACAAGGATGGTGTGCGCCTGGAAATAGTGCCGCGGTTTCCTTGAGGCCACGATGAGTGCCAAGACGATTTTCTCTATCGCTGGGTACCTCGTTTCTGCGTCTTTGAAGACATTGCTCACATAGTATACCGGCCTCTGGACTCCATCGACCTCACGGACGAGCACTACGCCCGCTGCTTGGTCGGATACTACCAGATATAGCGATAGCTCATCCCCTTCCACTGGTCGGGTGAGCAGAGGTGGAGTCGCAAGGTGCCTCTTCAATTGGTCAAAGGCGGTCTGGCACTCCACCGACCACTCGAACCTCGAAATTTTCCTTAGAGTCTTGAAGAACGGGAGGCACTTCTCGCCAGACCTCGACATGAAACATGACAGAGCGGCTACTCATCCTGTCAGCCGCTTGATCTCGACGTTAGTCTTGGGTGTGGCCATGTTGAGGATGGCGTTGATTTTCTCCAGGTTAGCTTTGATTCCGCGGTGAGTGATCATGAAACCGAGAAACTTTCCCCTGGTGACCCCGAATGCGCACTTGGCGGGGTTCAGTTTCATCTTGAACTTACGGAGTACTTTGAAGGCCTCGCCCAGATCCTTGGCGTAGTTGACCGACGAAACCGATTTGATGAGCATATCGTCGACGTAAACTTCCATGTTCTTTCCGATCTGCGGCTTAAATATGCGATTGACCAAGCGTTGGTACGTAGCTCTGGCGTTTTGAGGCCGAAAGGCATTACCTTGTAGCAGTATACCCTCCGGTCCATTGTGAATGCGGTGAGATCTTCGTCTGCCGGATTCATACGGATCTGATTGTAGACGGAGAAGGCATCCATGAAGCTAAGTAGCTCGTGGCCCACCGAGCTGTCGACGAGCTGATCTATCCGAGTGAGGGGATAGTTGTCTTTCGGGCAGGCCTTGTTGAGATCGACCTTGTTGAGATCGGTGAAGTCGACGCACATGCGCCACTTCCCGCTTGACTTTTTCACCATGACCACGTTTGCCAACCATTCGAAGTAAGGCACATTCCGAATGAAGTTGGCGGCGAGGAGTCTGTCTACCTCGTCCTCGATTGCCTTCTGCTTGATCGGGGCGAAGCTTCGCTTCTTCTGCCTGACAAGTCGGGCCATAGGATCTACCCCGAGCTTATGAGATATGATTTTGGGGTCGATCCCAGACATGTCAGTAGGAGCCCAAGCGAAGACGTAGGCGTCGTTTCTGAGGAAGCCAACTAGGTCGTCTTGCTGAGTCCCTGTCAGAAGCAACCCGATCTGAACGGTACATTCAACGTCCCTTTCTACAAGGGGGACCTCTGTCGATGGCTCCACCAGGGTCCCTCGGACCTCCTTTTGCTCGTCCCGAGTGTCCAGAGAACCCCTGATTTCACTCTCGGCCTAAACATCGTTGTTTGCCCGCTCAGACGAAGATGCTGCGGTGAAGCAAACCTCCACAGTCCGCTGGTCTCCGTAGGCCTGACCTATCCCGCCTTGGTTGAGCGAAAATTTCATAGCTAAGTGGAAGGTCAATATCTGGGCCCTGAGGGAGTTCAGCGTTGGGCGGCCGAGGAGGATGTTGTAGGCCGACGGGATTCTCTCTACGATGAATTCCACAGGCAATGTTCGCGTACGGCCGGCCTCCCCGACGTTAAACTGCAGAGTGATTACCCCTTCCGCCGGGATGGAGTAGTTAGTGAATCCTGACAGGACATGGGAGGTCGGCCTTAGGTCTGCCGGGGTGAGCCCCATGCGCAGAAAGCAGTCGTAAAAGAGTATATCCGCCGAGCTTCCCGAGTCAACCAGTATCCTTTGCACTTCGTATTGGTGGATACGAGCCGTAATCACCAGAAGGTCACTGTGGAGCAGAGATATACCGTGGAGGTCCTCGTCGTTGAAAACGATCGGCTCGGTATCCCTGGCCTTCTTCCTCGGACGGCTGTTAGCCTCCACAACCGGCGTGGGATGCTGAGCCTCGTAGGTACCCGACGTACCCCCCGCTGACATGACCATGATTTGGCCGATTTTCAACTCGCCAGGAGGGGACGTTGCTCTTTCTCACGGTTAGTCTGCCGCTTATCCCGCAAGTATGTTGCCAGGTGTCCCGAACGGATGAATTCCTCGATGTAGTCTCGGAGTTGCTTACAGGTCTCCGTGGAGTGGCCTTGCGACCTTTCGAAGCCGCAGTAGGGGCCCCGGGTGCACTTCACCACCATGCGCGAGACCGGGGGGGGGGGTTGAAGAACCTCTCGCCCTTAGCCTCCTCTAACAGTACCGTCTGGGAGACGTTGAGCAGGGTGTACTCCTGAAATTTCGGGGAGTAGGGCTTTGGCCGCTCAAGCCTCTTTTTTTCTTCCCTCGCCCTTTTCTTCTGGTCAGTTTGCTCTGCCCGGGGGAGATTTGCGTTCACCTCGGACTCGAGCTACATCTCTCGCTCGGTCCAGGCCTTCACCTCGACCATGGTCTTAGGTTGCGCTAATGCAAAAGAGCGCAACCACTTCTTGTGCCTAAGACCTGACCTGAGGGCCGTAATGACTGTCTCGTCCCGGTGTTCTGGGACCTCGAGGAGGGCGTTGTAGAAATGAGTTACGTACCCTTTGAAGGTTTCTTTGTCTCCGCTTTTTATTGTGAAGAGGTGGTCGACGGTCCACTTCTGCCGCCTATTCCTGATGAAGTGGGTGGCCAGCTCATCGAAGGTTGAGATCGAGCATGACGCGAGTCCTCAGAACCAGTCTCGCCCGAAGCGGATGAGAGTGGCCGGGAAAGCGCGGCATTGGGCGGCGTCAGAACAGTCTTGGAAACTCATCCCGGACGTGAATGCATCCAAATGGTCCTTTAGGTCGGACTTACCATCGAAGAGCGAGACCTTCGGGGGTTTGTTTCAGGAAGAGACGTGAACGGAGAGAAGCTCTTCAGTGAATGGGTTCGTGAGCAATTCGGCGGCATATTTAGCCTCGTCGCTCGAATGACGACCTTCCCGATGCATGCTCTTGATTTTCTTTTCGAGGGCATCGAGTCGGCCGTGGTATCCCAATGACTCGGCACATTCTGATCTTTGGCCTCTGCTATTGAAGACCTGTGTCGGGCCGCCGCCCCGGTTCCTTTCGATGAGGTTCCTTAGGTCCCCTGGCGAGATAGTCTTCGAGCTGCCGTGACGAGTCCTATCTGCGCGACCCCATCGAGGGAGGGGGTGTCGGTCATGTCTGGGTGCAGGCGAGCTGACCGACACCTCCTCGGGAGGGATAGGGGCGCGATGGGGCGAGGGGCGAGGCACTCTGGCGATAGACCTCGGTGTTGAACTGTGGGGTGCCCAGCGGGTCATAGAATATGTTGGCCGGGGGGATTTGCGGCCGTCGGAGGTAGCGAGACGGTGGTCGGTAGTGCCGACATGAGCAGAGTCTTCTCTCCCTCTGTAGGGGTCCCGGTCCCGAGGTAGGGGAGCGGCAACCTGGGGAGCTTGCCCTGCCGTTTGGACACAGACGAGCGCATCCACAATGGACGCGAGTCAATCTATCCGAGCGGCTAGGGCGTTGATGGCGTTAGGGGGAGGAGATTCGTCCGCGCATCCGTTGTGGGGGAGGCGGCGACTAACGCTTGGATCATCGCGGTGATCGCTCGCCATGAAGTTGGGATCGGAAGATGAACTTTCGTTGAGTGGAACAAGAGTGTTCCCACAGACGACGCCAACTGATGGAGGCCTGGATCTCCTTCAGATGTTATCTTCCGTTGATCTCTTCGCATGTTGACAGACGGCTGAGATTTGATCTGGGGATTGACTCCTTTAGTGTGTGGATCTCAATGGGCTTGGATTTGAGGTTGAGCCGAGCTACCTGTAAAGAAGTCCCGGGGTGATTGTGCCACCGAGGACTCTCCGACGATCAAGTTAGTAGTGCAAGTTGGGCAGAGTATCAGCTTAGTGGGAAGAATTGCATACCTCGATCGTCTGATAGAGGGGTTTATATAATGGCAGCAATAGGCAGACAGGCGCGAGAATCACGCCGGCCGTTACGCTCCTGGCGTCACGCCCGCGTGATAGACGGGATCCCGCATTAATGATGAGACATGCTCGTTAATAGGGGATCGTGATGGCGTGGAACGCGGGATCGTGGGCGGCGGATATCTCACGCATGGCGAGATTCGCAGAGCCGTGGCGGAGGTGCCTGCGGGTCGGTCAGGATGAGACCGAGGAAGATCACCTCGGCGGGAGGCTTGGGCACGAGCGGGAGGTCGGGGCGTCTTGGTTCTGTGATAGCTTGGAGGCGAGCTGGGGGTGGTCTGGAAGGTCACAAAAGGTCGGGAAACTCCTCGGCACCGGGGGCCCGGGGTGTGATCCCAACTGAGGTTCCTGGCCCCTTCTTGTAGTTCCTTGGACACGTCATCTGTTACGTGTCAGTATCTGGAGAGTCACCGATATCGAGCCTCATGAGGAGAGTTTTCAGTACTAAGCATCATCATACACTTATGCTCAAAAAAGAAAGAAAAGGAGGTTACTCCAGTAACCTTGTGCGCTCTTGAAAACCATCCACAAACAACCAAACCATCACTGCTCGAAAGACTCATTTCGCGTGCTTGAAAGCAAACAACCCCCAAAACCAAAAACAAAAGAAAAATGCTTTAACCTACTCAGCTTGAAATCCTAGCACAATCTATCCAAGAGGCAAACACGATGGGTCCACTTGTTTGGCACTTATTAGGCATTTGTATGGAGGTGTTGTGCGTTCCACCATTTTGTCTTTTGGATAGATTGTTGTAGAAATTCAAGCCGGCGGGTGAAGTATTACTCTCCAAACAAAAATAGGGGGGCCAACCAACCCACAAGAAAATAAAGCATGCCCAGATTCCTAGAACCTTCTCTGCTCACCCAAACACCATGGGCTCGGTCTCAGCATAACCTCTCACTCTCCATCAAAAAACCCACCGCCTCTCCACATCCCCCAACACCCCCACCCCGACATAACATAAAACCGTTACAAAAAAATTTGCGAAAATCTCAATTAATCTCAAACAAAATCCCCTTCTGCCCAGCTGGCTCCTCCCATCCCACTCCAACCTGGCACTCCAGTCTTCCCGCGTCCCCCAGCCTATAAATAAATACCATGCACCACCAACAATTCTCCCTCCAATTCTCCCTCAACTCACTCAAATAACTTTGGAGCTTTCAACAAAATTATTTGAAATGGATCCAATCCCTCGATTAACCGCCTCGGACGAAGAGACCTACACCACCGTCTCGTCCCTGCCTCCCAAGCGCCGCGCCGGCCGCATCAAGTTCCACGAGACCCGCCACCCGGTCTACAAAGGCGTCCGCCGCCGCAACACCGACCGCTGGGTCTGCGAGGTGCGCGAGCCCAACAAGAAGTCGAGGATCTGGCTCGGGACCTTCCCCACCCCTGAAATGGCCGCACGCGCCCACGACGTCGCCGCCCTAGCCCTTCGGGGGAGGTCAGCCTGCCTCAACTTCGCCGACTCCGCGCGGCTGCTGCCCGTGCCGGAGTCCACCAGCCCTAGGGACATCCAGCGCGCAGCGGCCATCGCGGCCGAATTGTTTCGTCCGGAGAATTTGGGAAACGATGGCATTAATGGCGCTGCGGTACTTAACCAGCAGGAGTCCCAGGGGGGAGATTGTAGTAATAGCAGCACGGCTAATTATAACAATGAGTTGTTGTTTGAGGAAGACGGGTTGTATTTCGACATGGCGCAGGGGATGCTCATCGATCCGCCTCCGATGACCACAATGACGCCGGATTTCGAACTTGAGGGCGACGATGACTGGGAAACGTCGTTGTGGAGCTACTCTATTTGAAAAACTTTGAAGCGTGCGTGTTTTATATGTGATCACTGGCAAGTAGTGTGAATACTATTCTGTGTACGTATGTATTATATTCTAGGTACGTAATTTGCTAGGAATGAGAATTAGCTGATCATGGTTAATTTTGGGAATGCAGAAATAAAAATGGGGGGCAATGCTAAAGCTTGCAGCCATCAGTTTTAATTAAACTAAATGGTAATCAGCTGTATACATAAAAATTTAGTAAATAATATGAATTTTGCAACCAATTAACATCAATGTCCAATGGATTTTTATGGTATTTTTATGCTACTTCTGGGGGTGCAGTTGTGTTTTATGCTATTTGGGACGGTTTTGTGGGACCCAACAAAGGGAATATGTTTATTGGCAGATGTTGGAAAATTTGAAGTCGTGTAATTAAAAGGCACACTTGAATTTTGCCCAAGCATACTGCACGGGGGAATGAAAATTGTCGGTCATATGTTATGAAGTATAATTTGGTTTTAACAAAATCATGTAATTGTTTTGTATATAGTGGGTGGAAATTAGAGATTATGAAGTAGAAATTTTATTGAAATTGAACACATCATCCTTGTGTAGTTCGACTTATGATAGTACCGATAAGCACTCATATGAGTATGGTTCCATTTTATATGGATCCCATATATATTGGAAAAGACCCATAAATTTTACTAAAAATTTTAGTTAAGCAAATCCAGCCATTAGTTTCATCTACCCCTTAATTACAGAATTAAATATGGATAAAGTAAATTCACAACTACTTTAATAAAATAACTCAGCTAGCTACCATTGATTGTTGTTTCATTGTTGATCGTAATTAATATCTTGACGGTAAAGTATTGGAAAATGGAAACTGAAGAAGTAAACGGTTATTCTTTTTCTTTTTCTTTCTTTTTTGAACTGGCATGTAAGCCTAAAACGATCGTTAAAAATATACCATCAAAGGACATCTGCTAACCGGACAGAAGTGAGATTTGTAGTTCATTTAATTTAGTCAAAATGATAGGTAGGGACAAAACACGAAGAAAAGAAACAAAACGTGAGAATGAAAGAATAAACCGTTGGGATATTTGAATTGAATTTAAATATAATTAAGTAGAAGATAATAAAGAAATTGGGTCAAAGGGACAAGAGACCAAGAAGGAATCGAGCCCAGCTGTGACCGGCCCATGATCCGCTACAGTAGTTACTTGTTAGGGTACAATATTATACGCATACCCATTAAATTAATTGAGTTCGGGCGCATCTCCCATGGCCATCTCATCTCATCGCGCTCACTCTACGCGTTGTAATTTAAGATGAATTTGCAACCTCTTAACATTAACTCCTTGTATTTTATTATTTTTACCTTACTTTACTGTAGGCTTGATTGGTCGACACAATCTCTTGCTTTATCCATCTTGTCCAAACTCTCTACGGGTTAAAACCCATATAAACACTTCAGGATCCAGATGATACTGCTGGGTTTTTTGACTTTTATTTTGTTTTATCGGGTTTCGGGTTTGGTTTTGATTTGGTATTTGTTTTGGACCCATATATGTATGGTTGCTTTGATTAGGATAGCTTAGTGATTTTGTATTTGGTTGGATCTTGGACTCAAATAAATATTGTTTTAGGGTTTAGTGATGAGACAGAGGTTTTTTAAATTTGTGTATGGGGACTAAGTGGGAGAGTGTTTTGAGAGAGAATATTGTAATGGGTTGGTTTGTGGTTCTTGTGCCTTTCTTTTAATTTCTTTTATTGCAATTGTGTTATCGAAATTTCTTTATTTGGTATCATAACGTTCTCTTTGTCGAGTTGATTTGTGAATTTTAATTTAGTTTTTTTGAAGATCTTGTTTGTGTAGTTTAATGGCGAGTACTAAGGGTACACGCATGGTGGTATCAAAAGGCTTGAGTTTTTGGGATAGAACTATTTAACGACGTCAATGATTTTACCTTACGGCAACAACGGATGAGAAATATTTTGACTCAAGAAGGATTGGTGAAGGCTTTGAAACTGAAATCAAACAGGCCAGAGAAGCTGACAAATGAAGTATGGGAAGAATTGCGATACATGGCAAACAGTACGATCCAAATATACTTGGTGGATAAAACTCTCCGTGAGGTTATTGCGTTAACGGAACCAACAGAGATTTGGGCTAAATTGGAAAGCAAGTACAAATCTAAATCTTTAACAAATCGATTACTTTTAAAGAAAATGTTGTATGGTCTTAAGTCGGACGAGGGAACAAATCTCGAGTCGCACATAGATGAGTTTAATAGGCTTGTGACCGAATTATATTCCTTAGATGTTAAGATTGATGAAAAGGATATGGCATTGGTTTTGTTAGCATCATTGACTTCCTCATTTGATCACATCGTAACTACTCTTATGTTAGGAAAGGATACTTTATGTATCAATGAGGTGATCTCTGCTTTGTTGATGTCACGTCCCGCTTTCCAGTAGACGGAAACGGTGACGTGATAAGCCCGCAACGTATTTACTATAAGATACGTTAAGCGTCTATAAACAACATAAAAATGACACAAGAATATACAAGTGAAAATAAAATCCAACCACTTTATAGATTTACATTCTTAACTTTACAGAGTTTAACTGATACAAGAAGTCTGAATATAAAAAGAAAGTGTCTAAACATGTGGCTTCCTGAAGAAGAAAAGCAGGAAAGAAAACTAATGATCTGCTTCAGGTGCGAACTGGTTGTAATTCTCTGCAGTGGATTCCACCTCCTTTGATCCTAAGTTACCTGACGAACATTCCAAGAAACAAAAAATAGGTGGAATGTCTGTCAGCAAACATGCGCTCGGTAAGTCTCAATAGAGATGTGTAATATATAGATTGAGTGCAAGATGATGTATAATATAGTATAAATGGAAATTGTAATATGTGAACAAGTATATTAATGTATATGGCAACTATGTTAGCATGGTAAACAAGTATAATATGGCCACGGAGTGTAGGTATAGTGAACATGAAGTGGATGTCCGTGTCCTAAGGGGTCTCTACAAGGTAGTATATCCTAACGTCGGTTTAAATGTGAATATCAACCAAATCTCAAGAGTATTCTCGAATCCAAGGCTATCATCCAGGGACAAATAATCACGGACCCAAAATAGCGGGATTTCAATTGTTATTGAAATATTCCAAACCCAACATGCTATCATCCAGGGCTTGGAAACACGGGCCTTCATTTATGAATTTGTAATGTACCGTTTCAGCCTGATACCACAGCAACGTTATTTATAGCATTTCAGCCCGGTACCACACCAACGTTATTTATAGCATTTCAGCCCGGTACCACAGCAACGTTATTTATAATAATGGGACTTATGAGATTTCGTTGGATTCATACTCAAACAACCCCAACGCCCCGTGTATATTAGTTTATGATTAATTTTACGAGTCTTGATCGAATTCATGAATACAAAAGGTGATGTATGATATCAAGTTTTCAAGATTGAGTTCATATAGTCATGTCAAGTGTAAGTCATATCAATTGTATTCATGGTTCGGGTCAAGTTGGTTCAAGTGTATATATTAGGTTCAAATATTCATAATTGAGTCATGTCAAGATCAAGTCAATTCTAGCATGTAATGGTTTAATCACAAGTCATATAAATAAAAATAAATAAGCAATCACAGAAAATGATATAAGTATACAAGTAACGTCCAAAAACAATGTTGTAAATAAGTGTTGTGTACGACTAATCTATCAAGTCAATAAATTTCGTAATATAAAAAGAAATATAGATCTAAGTGCTGTGCACATGTGAGTTCCAGTCTCGCCTAAATACGACTACCGGTTTGGGAGATATACCCGTTTTCGTATCGTCGAGCAAAACAGATCAGAATCTATTCAGCACCGTCATATATTTTTAAAACGCAATTTGAGTTAATTTTCATCAGATTTCAGGTTACGAATATTAATAAAAAAAAATTATAGGAATTTCGATGTACTTATCCGAAACATCAAGATTCACGCGATTTGGTTTTCTTAAGCTCTAGTTATGATCATTTTAATATCATCGTTTAAAACAGAAATTCAGATTTCTGGACAGAAACTATATGTTATATTGCAAAGCCTATATCGGGTTGTTTCATGCGTTTCTAAGTAATCTAATATACAGGAAATTATACTTCTATCAATTGTGCATCTACAAATCCAAAGGTTTTCACGAACGGATATCGGGAGTTCGAGTTATGTCCTATTTAAAAACAGTATGCGAATCAAGACAGATTCTGTTTAGATTCGTCGCTTAATATTGTAACACAGTTTTTTTTATATTTTACGTCAGTTTTCAGTAAAAACTTACAACTAAGAAAATCTATATAATTCGATGTATATATTCAAAACATCTAAAAACACTTAATTTGGATCAGCGATTATAGAGTTATGATCTCTCGAAGAAAATCCTTATTGGCAGTTTTCTGGTTTTAAAAACAGTGAATAAAAAACTACGTAACACCTAAACCGTTATTCGGTTTGATATGAAATTTTTACTGTAAACCTAAAATTCTATCTAGCATATAATCTAGTTTTCCTAAAATATCCAGAAGTCAAGATTGATTTTCTAAAAATTATTTTGAAGGTAAAGGTATTTCTTCAAGATGGTATTTGAGATTGACAAGGTCATGGTATTTATTTGAAGTCTCGTTTTCTTTTAAAACTAAATATAAATAAAATAAAATAAAAATAGTGAGCAATAAATTATGAAAGGCATACGAACAAGCATACGAATCGGTCATAATATATATATTAAAATCGATATAAAAGATAAATAAAGATTCTACACAAAAATTATTAAACACTTTTCTTTTGTTTTGAATAAACGATCGTGTAATGTGATGGTATGCAATATAGGATGATACGATTCACATATTTTTATAACTACTAAAATATGAAACAAGATAATCACTACTAGTTAAAAATGTATTCTATTCATAAAGGTAAATAAGTTTACAAAATAATTAATTATTAGCTTATCTATTTATTTTATGTGTGCTTTCTAAATAAGGAGTTTACATATGATGTTAGCAAGTATGGACATCAGTGGAGACATGACAAGATGAGAATGATTCAACAAGAGGAGGAGAAGAAACGAAACGGATTTACACACACAAGCTGGTATTTTTACCGGGCTTGTCTATCCGCCGATAGTCTCGTGTTTTTAGCGAGACCTTCTTGAGAACTTCTTCATATTCTTCTTCGAGAAATCTAGATGAAGAGGAAGATGTGAAATGATATAAATGTGTGATGAAATAAAGAAAGAGGAGTGGCATATAAAAAAAGATTTATGACCACCATAATTCTAATAAATTATAGCTCATAACCATTCTAATTATTTTAAGAGTTAAAAAGAAGATGAAATGAAAAGTCTCATTTGTAAGTTATGAGAAGGATAAAAATTGATAAAAAAAAAATAATTGCAAGAATTAGAATTTGAACATGTGACCTATGAAATAACAATGTAAGGACTTAACCAATGCTTAACCAATGAGCTATAAGATTGTTCATGCACATATTTAACAAGAATTAAATATATGTCGTACCTTGAAAAAAAGTAGGCTTAGAAAAAGAAAAGAAAGAAATCAAATGGATTTGTCTTGGTTTGGGTTCGGACTTTGAAAAATTATAAAATGGATAAAATAAATGAAGTAATAAAATAATATTTTTATTAGAAAACAAAATATACAAAAAATAAATAATTGTAATATTTTATTAAAGAAATGATACGCGAAAATATAGGAATTTTATGATCGTTACATTCTACCTTCTTTAAAATAATTTCGTTCTCAAAATTACTTAAAAGGATATGATAAAAGAACAAGGAAACTAAATGTGATTGTATTTCGTCGTCGCTCCACCAGTTGGTACTCTAATTGACAAGAAAATAACATTGAATATAAAAGATGGTTAAATAAATATAAAGAGACATAAAAATTAATTTCAAGAAAGCAAGAAATGATCTTCATGAAAATCAAATGAAAGAAGTGAGATAGATTCAAGTATAGTGAGTTGATTGGTACATAAAAAGTGTGTTTGTAGTTAACCGTAATCAATAACGGTGTCGCGTGTAGCTAGACCGAGATGAGTATGGGTCGTCCTCTGAGAAACGTGGAAACTTCTATTCTTACTTTAGATGTGTTGAAAAAGAGAGGAGGGATAAAGAATATTGAAGAATGGTTTCTAGATCTACGTTAAGCACTATTGCAGAATATAGATCTAGATTATTTATGGATGTAGCTAATATAATAAGGGGGCTTGTAGGGTTCGTTAGGATTTAGTAGTTATGGACCATCAATTAAAAGTTGCCCTTTTTATCCTTTAATAGATTTAAAACTAGAACGACGGTGATGCGCGTAGATTAGGGTTTCTGGAGGGAAAAGGAATCTCACTCTTAACCCTTATCTCGACACGGAACTCCGTTCATATCTAGCCTTTACCAAAACAATCATTAATCTAATCTCTTATCGCGGTCGGAACTAACAAAGAATTGTTAGCGCGCCCGATTAGGATGTTAATGATTCTTTTAATAAAGTTCATAAACTTTATGGGACTTAAAAAGGGTTTAGGGATGTTCATCATCCATTAGCCTACCCTAATCCTACGAACCCTAACAAGCGGAGAATTACTCGCGCATGTTGGGAGAAAAAGAGATGGAGAGAAAATGCATAATTAAACTACGAAGAAATAGAATAAGAAAAAGAAAGCTACCTTTATTAATCAACAATATTCATTACACTTTGATTTCTTAGAAAATGATTACAAGTACTAGTTGCTTCTCGATCTCTTCTAAGGAAGTAGACGAACAGTTGATGATCAGCCTGGATGCGTGAGCCGTCTGGGACTTCGTGATCTCGTCGGCTTGATAATTTTTCCAAGAGCCTCTCGGTCTTTATTTATAGTCCCAAAGCCAGAAATTTAGATGCCTAAATTGGGGAATGGTAGTTAGGATCCACATAGAGAAATTCCAGCCCTTAACTTCACTTCCACGCGGCGGATCCGCGGCATCAAGGGGCTCGGGCCGCGGATCCGCGGCCTGATGATCTTATCCCTTGATCAATTTTTTATGGGTTGCTCCTTGTGACATGTGGCGATCCTTGGAACCTTCAGAATTTGGAAATCTTTTCTTTCTTCTGCCAGAATTGATTTCTTAATTTTGATTTCTTAATTAGGCAGGTTAGCTTTAACAACTTGATTTCCTTGATTTAAGACCTGAAAATTCTGCACAACAACTTAAATAATATTTAGTAGACTTAGTTCTACTAGGATTAGGTTAATAATATTATATACATTTTCCTACCAAATGCTAATTATAATATATCAATACATGGAAAATAGTATTTTTACAGATAAACCCTCATATGTATGATATATTATAATAAAGACCTTTTTAAATATGAAAATGGTAGGAAAAATGTAATAACAAATGTACAATTTTATCAACTGAACAAATACCCCCAAACTTATCTTTGATCGTCCCGAGCAAACTAGTTTATTCAAGAGAAGGAGAAAAAAGAAAGGAGAAAACTAAGCACACTTTCGTAGGCAAACACGATTGCACCGAGCACGTGCAATAAGCCGTTAAACCTCTAGGTGTCCCTACTAGGAGGAGTGTTATCTCCTGAGGGTTTTCAGCGGATTACACCCACAAAATCTTATAATAAAAGAGAGATGGTGAAATTTACATATAAAGATAAGAACCATAAAAGAAAGACTTTGAAAATAAGAGTTTCCAACTACACTAGCTTTTCAGTTGTCATGAGTCCTATCTTAATAGTCATAAAAAAATGTTAGAAATCACATCATCCCTCAATAAAACATCGTCTTTATTCTTCATTCCTACCTTTCGTCCAAACATCGATCATATACCCCTATGTGTGTGAATAGAACATCCCCACACTCGGAGAATTCAATTCAAGCTATCATACTCTTGTCCATCTGCCGTAGTACTTTTTAATTTGATGAATATTTAGATTTGCTCAGACATTTTCATGCGACCGTTAATACTTCTTGAGATACTAACCGACCGATTACTCATGTGTTTGCTGATTAGGTGATAGTATTTTCCTCGTTTTGCACCACCTAAGGCTTAGCAGTGACTCCCAGACCAGTTGGTCTAAGGCACTAGGTGATGAAGCACCCTCGCTATATTTTTTTATTGCTGCCTTGGCGATAACAAAACCGGTGTTCATTTTTCTTTTCACCATTTTTATATTTTCTTCATTTTTTTTCATTTCCTTCATACGTTGGCTTTTAGACAAGAGAATTTCACGGTATCCTCTACTATCCCAAGTTTCAAGACGTGTGTAAGTGCATATAGTGGGGTATCAATATTCAAATATTTGGCTTTCAGAATAAAAACTATTTTTCAGACTTATTTTTATCCTCAGATTAGTGACTTCCTTCATCTTACTAACCCTTGGGACAACAGCTCATAACTACTTATTACTAGTTCGTTTAAGAAAACTTTTAATTTTCTTGGTTTTCTTAAACTATTCCTATCTTTTGGATATAATTTTTCACTTTCTACTCTTTTGTTATAAAGAAAATTTTAAAATTTTTGAAAATGTTGTGCTTATGCAAAATATGATGCAAATTGATGTGTAAATAAGCACAAACATCCCCTAAACCTGTTTACAACAGTGTCCTCACTGATGTCATCCTTGTTCCCCTCCGAATGGCGACAGAGACGTGAGGACGTCTTGCCTGAGATTCGGGGCAGATGCTATATGGTTTTATCCGTCTACCTCTCCGAAGATGCCAAGTTGATTTATGGCACCGTGTATCGGAGGTTTAGACGGATGCAGCCGATGTAGCAGACTTCGTCAGATTCCCCCTCGCTTGAGGGGTTTTTGATTGTGGGGACGCTCTTCCCTGCAGGCGCAAGCCCCTGCAGTTAATTACGCTACCGCATCGCGGCAGCCACTTTCTCCTTCTCCAGAATTTCACTTCGTGTCGTGTGTGTTTGTTTTGTTTGTGGTTGCCCGTAGATTGTATACGGAGATTGAGTAATGCCGTCGCCCGTAGGACGTGGATTAGTCCAAATCCGTATTTACTTAGATTTGGGTTTGGTGTTTTTAGTTTAAGGATACGTTAGCCATATTGAGGCTAAGATCAACTTAAACGTTCGTTAAGGATACGTTAGTCTGGTTTGAGACTAAGATCAACTTAACGTGGTGATCCATTGAATATATGGCCGTCGGGACTCATCACCTCTCCGACATCGTTGAAGGATTACAACGATAGGTGTCAGAGGAGTTCAGAGATGTACCCTTGAACCAAAGTCGATTTTGAGTTTTATAGTCCATTTGAATGTTTAAGGATACGTTAGCCGTGTTTGGGGCTAAGATCAACTTAAACGGGATCGTTTAGATCCGGCAAAAGAGCATTTAGGGGCTCTATTGCTCCAGTTTAGGGACGTGGTGGTCCATGTTCCAGTTTAGGGACGTAGTGGTCCATCGCCAGTTTAGGGACGTGGTGGTCCATCATTAGTTTAAGGATGTTTCGGTCCAGCATTAGTTTAAGGACGTTTCGGTCCAATATTAGTTTAAGGACGTTTCGGTCTACGAGTTTAAGGACCCCGCAGTTCGTATCGATGTGTGGTCGTCGGGACCCGTCACCTCTCTGACGTCGTTGAAGGATTACAACGATAGGTGTCAGAGGAGTTCGGAGATGTACCCTCGAACCGGAGGTAAATTGATTTAGGAGAGCAATTTTGCTCAGTCAATTTAATTTGAGGACTTACGGCCACGATTGGGCTAAGTCCAATTGAAAAATGTTCGACACTTTTATTTGTTTTTGGCCTGTACTAGGGCTTGGCCCATTTTTAAATAATGCATTGCATTATTTTCTATTTTTGGTTGGGCTCTGCCTATAAAGGATGCAGAGCATCAATTTATTTTGGGCTCTGCTCATTTATGAATGATGCAGAGCATCAATTTTACTTGGGCTCTGCCCTTTTATAAAAGATGCAGAGCATCAATTTTACCTGGGCTCTGCCCATTTATTGCTTTGCAATTTAATTAGGCCTACTAGGTCTTTTTGATTTGGGCCTGGCCCTTTAGGAAATGCATTGCATTTGTTAGGCGCTTTGCTCCAATCAGAGAGCGCAAGCGCTTGTGGTGTTGACACGTGTCACGCAAGCGCAGTGCGTTGCGCCAATGCGCTGCGCTTGCGCTGCTGACACGTGGCGCGCTCTGGTGAGTTGCGCCAATTCCAGAGAGCAAGGCTCTATTTCAAAAGCGCATAGCGCAAATGGTTCAGATGCTGACACGTGGCGCTTTCTGGTGGCTTGCGCCAATCCAGGAGCGCAACAACGCAGTTTGCAAAGTGCAAGGCACTATAATTTGAGAATCTTTTTAGAACCAATGGTTCATGACAAAGTGTAAAGCACTGTTTGTTTTCTTTGATTTAATTAGAATCAAAGAAAACAAGTATTTCTTGTTTTTCTTGTTTTAAAGAACCAGTGGTTCATAAAAAGTGCAAAGCACTGTTTATTATGTGAAGATCATTGATCTTGTTCTTAGATCAATGATCTATTAGAAGAAATTTCCTCTATTTTATGAAAGATTTTACCTTTTTCTTGAAATTTCTTTAGAGTTTTCTTTGTTTGAAGTTCTTGATTTCTCACCAATGTTGATGCCTTTGAATTGAGGTCTAGGGTCCTTTTTATAGTGCCCATAAATTAGTTAAATTTGTTAAGGAGATCTTTCTCTCAGTGATTTGGGGAATTTTCCCCACCGTTGAATCTTTGATCCAAGGGCTTCTGTTTTACAGAAGAAAATCTTCTTGTTTTAAAAAGAACAGAAAGATTTCTTTAAAATCTTCATTCTGTTTGGCGCAAATGCCCCAGCGCGTGACACGTGTCGCGCAGCGCACAGCGCAGCTTGACTGCGCTAGCGCAGCTGCGCTGACACGTGTCGCGCAGCGCAGCGCTTGCGCAACTGAAGCGTTGCATCCTTTAATTTTGTTTTAAATAGAGCTTTGCTCTGTTTGGGCGATGCGCTGACGTATCAGCGCCTGACACGTGGCGCGTTGCGCCCGGGATTTGAAGCGTTGCTTTAAAATTTGAATTTTGAATTTTAACAGAGCTTTGCTCTGATTGGGGGAAACAATCCGTTAAGCTCTAAAACCTGTAGACTATGGAGGAAATTATTAATGGGGCAAGAATATATGAAAGTGAAAATCCTCCCCCAAACTTATTTTTGGCTCACAATTTTGTAAAAATCATTTTCTTTCAAGAGCCAAAATATCCCCTCCCAAACTTGAGTTAAACTTTGTTAATCTTTTAAAATCACACGAGGGGGTCAAGGTTATTGGTCAATGCCAAGCTTTGCAAAGGCCGAAGGTCAACACCAACCATTCAAAAAATTTATCGATGAAGTACCAAGGTTGGTGAAAGAACATGTCACCTTTCGACAAGAAGAAGTGGGGAGGTGATAAGAGGTGTAATGGAAAAAGATTGCGTCTCAATTTGGAGAGACGACACAATGATAGTAATGATGGATTACTCGCATTATCATGATTGTTCAGAAGAAGGGGTGGAGGTTCAATTTCTTTATCTTGGAGTTGATTCATCTCAACACCCGTGTCTTGTAAAAATGCGAGTTCATCAGCGAAAATTTCCTCAAAGCTTTCATCGATACCCCGAAGAATAATGTCATCAGAAAAAATGGGGTGATTGTCAGACTCTATAAAAAGTTCCTCATCAGCGTTAGATGTTGACCCGGACAACTCGGTGAAAGAGTACATGGTTGGGTCAAACAACAACATATGAAAAAAGTCAGTATCATGAGGTTGATCAAATTCGCTGCTGTCGACATCCATTAATTCGACAGAACACACATGAGCATAGGATTCGGAGGGTTCACATCCCAACTTGTAAATGTTAAGCTCAATTGACTTCTTTCCAAAGGATAGGGTCATAGAGCCATTTCTACAATTGATTACTGCGTTGGAAGTGGCCAAAAAGGGTCGACCGAGTATCACCGGGATTTGATTGCGTGGGTTCGCCACAGGTTGTGTATCTATAACGATAAAGTCCACAGGGAATATGAATTCCCCGACTTTGATTAACACATCCTATAGCTCACTCCTTGGTTGGGTGATAGATCGATCGGTCATCTGAAGAGTGCAATGCGCAGGTTTTAACTCTCCGATCCCTAATTGCTCATAAACAGAATACGGAAGCAAGTTAACACTAGCACCTAAATCGAGTAGAGCACGATTGATATTTTTACCCCCAATAGAAATAGAAATTGTAGGACTTCCAGGGTCCTTTCGTTTCTTGGGTAGTTGTTGCGTAAAAGCAGTGCTCACATTACTCGCAAGGAAAACTTTTTTAGGTACTTGAACTTTTCTCTTCCTAGTGCACAAGTCCTTTAGGATTTTCGCATATGACGGAACTTGTTGAATAGCATTTAGGAGAGGAATGTTTATGTTAACGTGCTTAAAAATTTCCACTATCTTCTCCATTTATGGACTTGGTATGTTGCCCTTTAACCTGTTTGGATAAGGCGCTTTATCAATAAGGGTTTGGTCCAACATTGGAGAGGATTGTGGGGATGGAGTGGATCCCAGAATTGGAGTAGGGATCGTTTTAGGTAGATCCGAGGAAATGGGCGAGGGGTTCGAGCCTTGGGGAAAACGGAGAGTAGGCTCGGATGAAGGTGGGAGACTAGACGAATTAGGGGAAGAAGTAGAAACTGGGGTATTATTGGTGTCACTAACATCATCACATTGCTCACCCACTCAGTTATTCAGTACTTTTCCCGATCTCAACGTAGTAACGGCACTAATATTATAACTTTGTGAGTGGCCAGGATTAGATATGGGTTGAGATGGGAGTTTCCCTTTCTCTCTCGCACTCATTGCGGCGTTTAATTGTGCAAATTGGTTTTCTATTGATTTAATACTCTCGCCGTGGGAGGCGGAGTCTTTTATCAATAGAAGACTTCATCTCAGCCGACAATTGCATGGAATGTTTCATGAACATATTCAAAATTTGTGCGAGTGAAGAGTTGTCAGTACCGGCCACTTTTGGTGAAGTGTTTGCCGGATTTTGAAAGTTCTGTGACTGAAAGGGGAGCTGATTCTGTGGTTGTGGTTGCTGTGGAGGAGGTCTTTGATAATTGCTTTGTTGGTTTTGGTTCCAAGCAAAGTTAGGATGATTCATCCATCCTTGATTGTACGTAGAAGAATAAGGATCGTTTCTAGGTCGCTGCTGAAAAGCAGCATTAGTTTGAAACGATGCATTCATAGGACATTCTTCCGTTAAGTGTGAAGGATCTGAACAGCAACCACAGACGGTCTTGGGAAGCGTGACCTGATTTAAGGAGACTGATGAAAGTTTGTTCTCAATAGCATCGAGTTTCTTCTGCATCGCTGCCATTTCGGTTTTCACTGCGATGGAAATATCGAGCTGGTGAATACCTTCCTTAGTTGAAGGTGGTCTTACGCTTTCCCACTGCAAAGTGTTTTCAGCGAGATCTTCCAGATACTTCCAAGCTTCACCATCATCTTTAGACATGAAATTGCATTGACACATTGTTTTAAGCATCTGCTTTGTCGCTGGATTAATGTTCTCATATATAATTCGGCATAAATGCCATCTATTGATTCCATGATGAGGACATTGGACAAGCAGATCCTTGAAACGTTCAAAGCACTTCCAAAATGGTTCATTGGGAAGCTGGGTGAACTGGTTGATCTCGCTTCTAACACGGGAAGTCTTATGGTTTGGGTAAAACTTCTTAAGAAATGCAATTACGAATTCATCCCAATTAGTGATAGAGTGTGCGGCAGTATTATAAAGCCATTTTTCTGCCAAGTCGCACAGTGTGAATGGGAGAAGACGCAAGCGCATACCATCGACAGTCAACTGTGAAGTACCCATCATTGCGCATACGTTTTCGAATTTGGTGATGAAAACGTACGCGTCATCGGACTCAAGCCCGTGAAATTTGGGCAGCAGATTGATGTAGTGGGGTTTAATTTCAAAATTATCCCCGTTAGCTGGTGGAATGGATAGACAAGTAGGAAGAGGACCACGGATAGGATAGCATCTCTCTTGGAGAGAAATGCGTGGTGGATTCTGCGCACCTACGGACGGTGGCAGCGTGGTGTTATAATCTAATAGAGTGCCGTCCATCTCGGTCGTGGTGTGTGGTAGAGGAAAAGAAGATGAAGAAGTACCGACTTTGGAGTCGATAGCAGGAACGCGGACAAGACGGGCACTAGGATCCCGTGTCCAGCCGAGCATGCACTAAGCGAGTTTAGTGCAAGTGGCAGCGTGTGTGTGATTTAAAATTGTTTTGTTTTGAAAAAGTGGGACTCAAGACAAATCACTCTAAAATGCACAAACAACCCTAGAACTAAGGTTACCTAGGTCCAGTCTCTAGACCGCTCCTAGACTTCCAAAGGACAAGCCGCAGGATCAATCCTCTACCGCCTCTTTATTACCCTTATGGCCAGGTAAGTGCCAGATGAGTGGGCTCCCCACTACAAAAGTAGTGGTCCTAATTAAGTAACCACTCGCCTTGGACACACTTGCCCAGTCACCACAAAAGTAATGCGGATAAGCGATAGATTACCCACGACCTTCCTCTGTCCTTATTGAGCGCTACAGTCCTTAGAGTCTGGTCTAGATATTTTTTAAATTAATGAAGGGTTGATCTAGATGCTCGGTTTGTGATTTGTGGGGCTTAGGAAGGGTGATGAAATCCCCACCTAATCTTGATTTGGTCTTTGCCCCTTAAAGTCCGTATTAAAATATGCAAAACAAAACCAATCACAAAACTTTTGCAAAAATATTTTTGAGCGGCGCTATTTTGCAAAGAATCCTGCAGAAAATATATTTTATTGGATTTTAGAGGAGAGAGAAAGGGTTGAGAATCTTACCAGAGAAATTTGTAACCCTAACACCTTAGTTACGCCGCGTTTCCGCTGCTGAGAGGGCCTTCGTGCCGCGGTTTCGCCGCGAAGTGGAGGGATCAGGTGATGAAAATTTTTCTTTGGTCTCCTGTACTCCTCAGGATTTCTAAGAATGTCTCTGTCTCCTGTTTCCTCAAGTCTGCGACTCCAGATCTCCTTGCAAAAAATTCACGCACAAATCGTTAAATATGCAATTTGCAGTTTTGTTTTAATTATGATATGGATCGTATAAGAATTCAACACAAATAGTAAGAATAAAAAAGTTACGCACGTATCCCCGGCAACGGCGTCATTTGATTGATACGAAAAAGTGTGTTTGTAGTTAACCGCAATCAATAACGGTGTCGCGTGTAGCTAGACCGAGATGAGTACGGGTCGTCCTCTGGGAAACGTGGAACCTTCTATTCTTACTTTAGATGTGTTGAAAAAGAGAGGAGGGATAAAGAATATTGAAGAATGGTTTCTAGATTTACGTTAAGCACTAATGCAGAATATAAATCTAGATTATTTATGGATGTAGCTAATATAATAAGGGGGCTTGTAGGGTTCGTTAGGATTTAGTAGTTATGGACCATTAATTAAAAGTTGCCCTTTTTATCTTTTAATAGATTTAAAACTAGAACGACGGTGATGCGCGTAGATTAGGGTTTCTGGAGGGAAAAGGAATCCCACTCTTAACCCTTCTCTCGACACGGAACTCCGTTCATATCTAGCCTTTATCAAAACAATCATTAATCTAATCTCTAATCGCAGTCGGAACTAACAAAGAATTGTTAGCGCGCCCGATTAGGATGTTAATGATTCTTTTGATAAAGTTCATAAACTTTATAGGACTTAAAAAGGGTTTAGGGATGTTCATCATCCATTAGCCTACCCTAATCCTACGAACCCTAACAAGCGGAGAATTACTCGCGCATGTTGGGAGAAAAAGAGATGGAGAGAAAATGCATAATTAAACTACGAAGAAATAGAATAAGAAAAAGAAAGCTACCTTTATTAATTAACAATATTCATTACACTTTGATTCCTTAGAAAATGATTACAAGTACTAATTGCTTCTCGATCTCTTCTAAGGAGGTAGACAAACAGTTGATGATCAGCCTGGATGCGTGAGCCGTCTGGGACTTCGTGATCTAGTCGGCTTGATAATTTTTTCAAGAGGCTCTCGGTCTTTATTTATAGTCCTAAAGCCAGAAATTTAGATGCCTAAATTGGGGAATGGTAGTTAGGATCCACACAGAGAAATTCCAGCCCTTAACTTCACTTCCACGCGGCGGATCCGCGGCATCAAGGGGCTCGGGCCGCGGATCCGCGGCCTGATGATCTTATCCCTTGATCAATTTTTTATGGGTTGCTCCTTGTGACATGTGGCGATCCTTGGAACCTTCAGAATTTGGAAATCTTTTCTTTTCTTCTGCCAGAATTGATTTCTTAATTTTGATTTCTTAATTAGGCAGGTTAGCTTTAACAACTTGATTTTCTTGATTTAAGACCTGAAAATTCTGCACAACAACTTAAATAATATTTAGTAGACTTAGTTCTACTAGGATTAGGTCAATAATATTATATACATTTTCCTACCAAATGCTAATTATAATATATCAACACATGGAAAATAGTATTTTTACAGATAAACTCTCATATGTATGATATATTATAATAAAGACCTTTTTAAATATGGAAATGGTAGGAAACATGTAAAAACAAATGTGCAGTTTTATCAACTGAACATGAGTCATTAGAGTTGATTAATGAGTCTCGATGGAAAAATTGCAGCGATGGATTGTCTGGAAAGAGTAGTGTCTTTGTTACCGCCGGTGGCGGTCAGAGTCGATATGTTAGAGGGCATGAGAGTTTTGAGCATAAAGGACGATTTCAGCCGAAGGAATGCAAGCCACCTACATGCTGGAATTGTAATAAGGTCACATATGGAGATTTTGTACCAATATGAAGGAGAACCAGAAGAAAGAGAAGAAAAACTCATCATCAGGGACGGCGACATTCAAAGAATCAGACGACGTTTTATTGACTACATCTAGTGCCGAGGGAAAATCAGATTGGGACTTAGATTCTGGGTTTCTTTTCACATGTGCTCGGTGAGAAAGCATTTTGACACCTATCAGGCATGTGATGAGGGTACGGTCAAAATGTCAAACGGTGCTGAGAGTGGAATTATTGGGATCTGATCAATTCGTATGCGGATGTTTGATGGAATTGTGCGGAAGTTTACTGGGGTTAGGCATGTACCTGATCTTAGAAAGAATCTTATCTCTTTGGAGGTGTTGGACTCGAGAGGTTATAGATACTCAATTCAGAATAGAGTTATCAGGGTGTCCAAAGAGAAACGAGTTGTGCTGCATGGAAAGATGGCGCGTGGGTTGTACCAGCTTGTAGCTAGTGCAGTGACAAGTGGAGATGATCTTCTTGGTAGTGGTGGAGTGGTGGATTCATGTAATACCCAGTCCCTTTTTATTTATTATCCGTACTTCAATAATAATTCTATATATTTTATATTTAATCTATTCCATATATATATATTTTTCATCAAAATATTTTTTCGCTAAAATTTTTCCTATATTCCTATATTTCTAACTCTATCTATTTTATATCCTAATCTAAAACCCTGGTTCTAATTATTTATCCTAACCCAAGCCCAACTCTCTTGTTCTCCCTCCCTTCTTTCATGTTCCTTTTCTCCTCATTTTTTTTAAATTAAAAATTTCCCCTCATCTTCATAACAGAAGGATTCCTCCATCATTTCATTTAATCACAAATTAAATCTCCATTGATTCATCATTACTCACCGTTATTCCCAATTAATTCCCTAAATTCATATTCCCTTCATATTTCTCTCAATTTCTTACCATCTCTCCCTATTACTCATTCTTCTCTTTATTCATTGCTTTAAAAATTCAAAATTACCCACTCAAATACCAACTGAAAATCCCTAATGAATTCTCATATTAATCACCATTATTTTTCCCCAATTAATCCTTATTTAATCCCTCACCCACGTTCTCTCTCTAAGATCACCCTCTCTCTTTCTCACCTTACCCATGCCTCCTCTCCTTCATCAACCCGAGCACCTCCAGACGCATATCTCGCAACCATAGCACCTTCCCCCGACCACCTTCACTCATGCTCCCATATCTTTCGACCCTTGACTCCACCATCCCCATCGAGACCCTCACCTCGCCATTGCCTTCATCCTCCAAGAACCTTTCACTATAACCGAACCCATCACCAACCCCAACAACTGAGACCAACCTCGAGCAGCAGCCACCAAAACTCTCGTCGCCACTGAGTAAGCCTTCGTCGTTGCCAACCTCCTCTCCTCGAGATCCCTATCGCCTTGCATCCTTCACCGGCACCTCCTTCTTTCTCCATCGCCACCGACTCATCAACCGAACCCATCATCATCGAGCACCCAAGCACCTAAACCCATCGGCCGCAGCTCCTAAACTCGCCGACGAACCCTCATCCAACGAGCCCCAGCCCCGGCACCACCACCTTCCTCCTCTCACCCTCCAAGCTCCAAGCCGGGCTCCACTTTCACCCAAGCTCCCGACACCAAACCGCAACCACACGCCCTCCGGCAACCCCCACTGCACATCACCGCCGACGAGCCCCTGCAAACCACCGCACAACCACCATCACCACCAAGCCCCAAGCTTCAAGCCAAACAGCCTCGGCATTTCATCGAACACCTGCAATCTTCGGAAACTCCGCTATTCCAGCCGCCGTCATCGCCGTCCAAGCCATCTCTACCATCATTGTGTCCATTGTCGTCGTCGACGCAGCAGCCGTCGCAACACCAGTGCACGTCCGTCGCACCCACCGAGCCATCAAGTCCAAGAGTCAAGCTCCACCGAGGCCAACCCTTGTCGTGCTTGCGTCGTGATCATGCCATTACCGCTGCCGTAGCTGTAGTTCACCACTGTGCCACGTCGCTGCCTTATCGCCATCGATATATCGTCAGGCAAGTTTTACATACTTGCTTCATGCTATTATATAATCATTTCGATTGCGATTCAATATTATTATAAGTGTTCGATGCAAACCATATTTTGAAAACCCCCTTAAAATGACGGAAAGTAAACATAACAAACGGCCCGAGTAATAATGAATATCCTTTAAGATTTTGGTTACAAAACAATGTCGTTTGCTCACGTAAAATGGTGTCCCGATTTCTGTCGTAAAACCTGAAAATTTTCGTACATGATAAACCGTAAAATTTATAATAAATTATGTATAGATCAGATTGAAACGTTTCAGGACTCATATCGAAGCTAACTTTATAACCTACTGTAATGTATTCTTTCCATTAAATTTTAATAGGTCATGATAATGAAAATCGGGGAGGATGGCGGCTCTGGACTGCAGTCCAGAGCAGCTCTGGCTGTCAATACTCGAATTGAACTGCTTTCACGTAGCTGTATGAAAATGATATTATGCGGAACTGATGATGCTCAATATTAGTGGTCTCCAAGATCAGGACATGTGGCTGATGACGTGTCCCAGAACTCAGAAGAAAGGGCCACAGGGGCCGACCAGGCCACCCCTGTACCCGACCTGCAAGCACAAGCTGGCTCGACTCAGAGCCCCCTGAAATTTGGCCTCCTCGGCTTCTCAGCTCGCCCCGAGCTGCCACAGAACCAAGACTCCTCAGCCCTCTCACTTGTTTCCGAGCCCCCCAGCCGAGGCCATCTTCCTCGGTCCTCCGATCGACCAACTCCACCACTCACAGGCGTAACCGCCGCTCCGCAAATCTCGCCATGCGCAGATTCTCCGCCAGCAACATCCCACATTCCATGCAACCACGATCCCCATTAATAGATGATCCGCTCTTTATGTGGGCGTGACGTCGGGAGCGTAACTGCCGGTGAGATTCTCGCGCCTGCTGCTGCGTGCTGCCACCACTATATAAACCCCCATCATAGAGGGGTCAAGTAAGCCATTTTTTATTCCACTTAGCCGTTACACTGCTTGGATCTCATACTAACTTGATCGTCGGAGGGTCCTCGGTGGTACCAAACTACCCCAGGACTTCTTTGCAGGTACTCGGTGCTAAACTCCTCAAATCACCAATCTCCTCAAAACCCATTAAGACCCACACGCCACAGGAGATCACCTCCAAAATCCACTAGGAGATCGACGGAAGACAACATCTGAAGGAGACCCAAAAAGGACCTCCATCAGTTGGCGCCGTCTGTAGGAAACGCAAACTCCACAAAAACAAAGTTAGCCTTCCGATCTCCATCCACATGGCAAGCAATTACCCTAAAGATCCAGGTACCAGCCGCCACCTCCCCTTCAACGGAGGCGAGGGTGAACCTCAACCGAATGTCATCGACTCCGCCGCCGGCCACTACCTTGCGGACTCCGGCGGTCGTAGGCCCTCGATCCTTCCCATTCTACCTCGAAGTCCCACGTCGGATAGCCTCGCCTCGGGCCTTGTCGCACCCCTATCCCTACCGAGGTGGTGGCGGTCAGCTTGCCTGCTTCCAGGCACGACCGGCATCCCCACCCTCGACGGGGTTGCGCCCACGAAGCCCGCCAAGGCAGCTCGGGGACCACCCTACCCCGGGGCCTAGGGGACCTCGCCGAAAGGAACCGAGGCCCATCAAGAACTATGGTCATGACGACAGGAGGCCTCCTGTCGTCAATAAACGCCAACAGCCGCCCGAGCAAAAAGGTCAGGGGCCACGAGCCTATCACCTTTGGCGATGGAGACCTCCACGGCATATCCATGCCCCACAACGACCCTCTGGTGATCACGGCCCGAATCCACCGGTACGAGGTCTACCGGATACTTGTCGATTCGGGCAGCTCGACAGACATTCTCTTCCATGACTGCTTTCTGTGCATGGGGCTCACCCCAGCAGACCTGAAACCGACCTCCCACGTCCTTTCAGGGTTCACCAACCACTCCATCTCGGCGCAAGGGGTGGTCACCCTGCAGTTCAACGTCGGGGAGCTCGGCCGCACACATACATTGCCTGTGGACTTCATCGTAGCAAATGTCCCATCGGCCTACAACGTCCTCCTCGGCCGCCCGACGCTGAACTCCCTCCAGTCCCATATATCGACCTACCACCTGGCGATGAAGTTCTCTCTCGATCAGGGCGGGATAGGTCGGGTCTATGGGAACCAGCGGGCCGCGAAGGTATGCCTTACCGAAACATCTTCGTCCAAGCAGCCGGCCGACGATGCTGAGGTAAATAATGACATCAAGGGTTCTTTGGACACCCGAGATGAGCGGAAAGAAGTCCGGGGGACACCGGTCGAACCACTGACCGAGGTGCCCCTGACAGAAAGGGACGAGGAAAAAGCCGTCCAGGTCGGATCACTCCTGATAGAGACTCAGCGAGATGACCTGGTCAGATTACTCAGAAATAACTCCGACGTCTTGGCCTGGGCGCCTGCTGACATGCCTAGTATTGACCCCAAAATCATCTCACACAAGCTCGGGGTTGATCCTGCGGCCCGATCCGTCAGACAGAAGAAGCGAAGCTTCGCCCCGGTCAAACAGAAGGCTATCGAAGAGGAGCTTGATCGACTTCTCGCCGCCAACTTCATCAGGAATGTACCCTACTCGGAGTGGCTGGCGAACATAGTTCTGGTCAAGAAGTCAAGCGGAAAGTGGTGCATGTGCGTCGACTTCACCGACCTCAATAAGGCCTGCCCCAAGGACAACTATCCACTCCCTCGGATAGATCAGCTCATTGACAGCTCGACCGGCCACAAGCTGTTGAGATTCATGGATGCTTTCTCCGGCTACAACCAGATCCGTATGAATCCGGAAGATGAAGATCTCACCGCGTTCACAACGAACCGGGAGGTATATTGCTACACGGTGATGCCCTTCGGCCTCAAGAACACCGGGGCCACGTACCAACGGTTGGTTAATCGCATGTTCAAGCCACAGATCGGCAGGAATATGGAGGTCTACGTTGATGATATGCTCGTCAAATCCGTCTCGTCGGCCGACCATGCCAGAGATCTGGGCGAGACCTTCGAAGTGCTCTGCAAGTTCAAGATGAAGCTAAACCCCGCCAAATGCGCATTCGGAGTCACCGAGGGAAAGTTCCTCAGTTTCATGGTCACTCACCGTGGAATCGAAGCTAACCTAGAGAAAATCGGCGCTATCCTCAACATGGCCGCGCCCAAGACCAACATCAAGATCATGCGGCTTACGGGATGGGTCGCCGCTCCGAGCCGTTTCATGTCTAGGTCAGGGGATAAATGCTTCCCGTTCTTTAAGGATCTGAGGAAGATCCCGGGGTTCAAGTGGTCGGAGGAGTGCCAAGCCGCCTTCGACCAATTGAAAAAGCACCTTGCAACGCCACCGCTGCTCACCTGACCAGTTGAAGGGGACGAGCTGTCGTTGTATCTGGCGGTATCCGACCAAGCAGCAGGCTCGGTTCTCGTCCGGGAGGTCGGTGGAGCGCAGAAGCCGGTGTATTATGTGAGCCACGTATTTAAGGACGCAGAAACAAGATATACAGCCATAGAGAAGATTGGCTTGGCCCTTGTGGTGGCCTCAAGGAAGCAGCGGCACTACTTCCAAGCACATACCATCATCGTCCTTACCGAGAGCCCGTTGGGGGCTATCCTTGCATCACCAGAGTCCTCGGGCCGGTTAGAAAAGTGGAGGTGGGAACTATCTCAGTTTGACATAAAATATCGCCCGAGGCAGGCCATCAAAGCGCAGGCCCTAGCCGATTTCATCGTCTAATGCACCATCCCTAGCAAGAAACCGGAGTCCACGCCGCCCCTCGCAACTCAGTGTCCCATCATGGAGAGGCCTAGCTCGGATCCTGAGTGGGTCATCTACGTCGACGGGTCTTCAACCGAGGAAGGCTGTGGTGCTGGGTTCATTATCCGGGGCCCGAACGAAGCAGAAATGGAGTACTATCTGAAGCTCAGTTTCAAAGCCTAGAACAACGCGGCAGAGTACGAGGCCCTCCTGGCTGGACTGCGTTTGGCCGCCGGGCTGGGACTGAAGATGATCCGAATCCGCAGCGACTCGGCCCTTGTCGTCGGTCAAGTGACCGGCCGCTTTGAAGCTCGGGAGCCTCTGATGATGAGGTACCTGGATGAGGTGAGGAAACTCCAGAGGAATTTTGACGAAGTCCAAGTAGAACAAATACCCAAGCAGCTGAATGCCCAAGCCGACGCCCTGAGCAAGCTGGCTTCGTCATACTCGGCCAACAATAAGCGGTCTATTCTCTTCGAAACCTTGCCTCAGCCCAGCGTGGAAGACGGAGCGACAACACTCCACGTATATGCGGCGCAGGAAGGCGACCAAGATTGGAGGAAGCCCCTTGTAGAATTCCTGAAGGACGGTACGCTCCCAGGAGATTAGGGAGCCGCCCGCCGTCTCCGGGTTAAAGCCCGCCACTTTATCTGGAGCAATGAGAACCTCTACAAGAATTCCTTCACTCAGCCCCTACTTCGGTGCATTGACCACCATGAAGCCGACTACGTCCTTCGGGAAATCCATGAGGGGGTTGGCGGTGCGCACCAAGGGGCCCGAACCTTGATCCAAAAGGCATTGCTCCAGGGGTACTACTGGCCTACTATTCATGAGGACGCCCAGAAGCTAGCCAGGAGATGCAAGAGTTGCCAGCTCCACGGTAGCATCGCTCGCCTCCCCGCTACCGAGCTGACCGCCCTAACATCCCCATGGCCGTTCGCCCAGTGGGGATTGGACATGATCGGCCAGTTCCCTACTGGTACAGGCGGGCACAAATACATCCTCATCGCAGTAGACTACTTCACCAAGTGGATCGAGGCCGTCCCCATCAGGAAACCGGACGTTGTTACGACCATCAAGTTCCTACAAAACAATCTGATACACCGGTTCGGCATCCCAAGATGTATCATCACCGACCACGGGACGGACTTCGAGAATGAGAAAGTGAAGGACTTCGGCAAAGAATACCATATCCTCATGAAGTTCACCGCGGTCGCGCATCCCCAATGCAACGGGCAGGCCGAAGTCGCTAACCGAGACGTCCTCTGAGGTCTCCGGACCCTCCTAGAAGGGCGACAAGGCAGTTGGGTCGAAGAACTGCCCTGGGTCTTATGGGCCCTGCGCACGTCAAAGAAGACCCCCACCGGGGAAACCCCCTTCAGACTCTGCTACGGGACCGAGGCAATGGTCCCAGCGGAGATCGGGCTACCCAGTCATCAGGTCGAGCACTTCGATGATGATGCAAACACCTCGGCGCTACGGACCAACCTGGACATCTTATTGGAGAAGAGAGACCGGGATCAGATTAGGGCTGCCACTTACCAATAACAAACGGCCCGATACTACAACGCTCGGGTCAAGCACCGCTCCTTCCAGACCGGGGATCTGGTCCTACGGCGAAACGAGTTCGTTGATCAAAGCAGACTTCACAGGTTCTCCCCGAAGTGGGATGGTCCCTTCCTCGTCTCTGAGGCGCTCCCGGGCGGAGCCTACCACTTACAAGACGCGGACGGACACAAGCTCCCGTGGCCTTACAACGCCGAGAACCTCAAGCTATACCAATGAGGCCAAGGCCAACAAGTGTGTCCCCTCCTTTCGCAAAGATGATGTAAATGTTTTCTAAAAATCATGTCCATTTGAATAAAGAAACATCGGAACACCTCGAATAGAGTTTTGTCTTTGCGAGCCAAAGCCCTCACCAAGAGGCGATCGCGCAGCTTCACTGCCCGGTTATCCTTAGTGGGCTTCCTACAGCCCCTCCAACGCTAAGGATCAAAGTCCTCCGTAGAGGCAGCCGAGCGGCTACCCTGCTCGGCTATCCCTGACCGGTAGCTTCCCTACTCGCAACGCCAGGGATCGTAGCCCTCGCCAAGAGGCAGCCGCGCAGCTTCACTGCCCGGATATCCTTAGCTGGCCTCCTACGGCCCCTCCAACGCTAAGGGTCCAAGTCCTCCTTAAAGGCAGCTCAGCAGCTACCCTGCTCGGCTATCCCCGGATGGTAGCTTCCTACCACAACCGACAGGGATCAAAAGCCCTCCCAGAGGCAGTCGAGCCCGAGGATCCCTCGCTGGCTATCCTTCAGGGCAAAAGCCCTCGCCAAGAGGCACCGGGCAATAACCCTGCCCGGCCAAGGGTCCTTAGTAGGCTTCTTACAGCCCCTCCCGCGCTAAAGACTAAAGTCCTCCCAGAGGCAGTTGAGCCCTTGCTCGGCTATCCCCGGCTGGTAGCTTCCTACCACAACCGACAGGGATCAAAGTCCTCGCCAAGAAGCACTGGGTAGTAACCCTGATCGGTCCCCGTCCTGAAGGATCAAAGCCCTCGCAAGAAGCAACTGAGCAGCTACCCTGCTCGGTCATCTCCGGCTGGTAGCTCCCTACCCATGACGCCAGGCATCGAATCCCTCGCAAGAGGCATCCGAGCGGCTACCCTGCTCGGTCGTCCCAGGCTGGTAGTTGTCTACCCACGATACCAGAGATCAAAGCCCTCGCCAAGAGGCAACCGCTCAGCTTCACTGCTCGGTCATCCTTAGTGGGCTTCTTACAGCCCCTCCAACGCTGAGGATCAAAGCCCTCCTTAGAGGCAGCTCAACAGCTACCCTGCTCGGCTATCTCCGGCTGGTAGCTCCTTACCCATGACGCCAGGGATCGAAACCCTCGCAAGAGGCATCTGAGCGGCTACCCCACTCGGTCGTCCCAGGCTGGTAGTTGCCTACCCATGACGCCAGAGATCAAAGCCCTCGCCAAGAGGCAACCGCGCAGATTCACTGCCCGGTCATCCTTAGTGGGCTTCTTACAGCCCTGATTGATAGAGAGTTTTACGATCACCAAAAATATTTACCGCAATCAAGAACGGCATCGCATGAAGCTAGCCGGTGAGTACGGGTCGGTCCACAGGGATTTTGTGAATCTCCGATTCGTTCTTACGAGTTAATTCCGAAGGGTGTTCGGTTGATTATTAAATCTAAAAATCTAATTAATCTAGGGCAATTATCTAGATCTATTCTTGCTAGGGTTAGGTTTAGGGATGGTTTGGAAATGCAATTAAATCTCAACGCTTTCTATACCCGAATGAAGATCTGTGAGGAGTTATGGTAATTATCAATAAAGGGGATTAGATCCATTTGGGAAGGTGTTCCTTCCTCTAGGTTCTTGTCCTTCCTTTAGAGATCTTTACCCTAACCTCCATGGAAAACACGCGCAACCGGGCTTTTACACTACGGTGTCATCGTTACCTCGAGGGGTAGGATGCCGTAGGGCGCGGTGTGCGCGCTTATGCATGGAGTCCTATTGTAAATATTTGGTGGGTAAGAAAGGGATGAGAGATCTCATCTCTCAAAATCCTTCCCCAAAGCTAAACCCTAAACAAGTTCCTAGGGCATGAAATTAAATCTACCTAGGGCAAAGAATTTAAATCTAAATTAGGGCGAGAAATTAAATCTACTTACAGATGCATCCCTCCAATCATCCATGCAGGGTTGTCAGATCTGAATTTCCGAATGGAAAAGAAACACCGATGCTCTCCAAAAGAATTTCTGAATTTTTATTAAAAGGAGGCATAAGAATTACAATGATTAGAGTTCCTATTTATAAAGAATAGGAAATCCTAGGTTACATATGAATCGCATGTCTACAATTACAAAAATACCCCCAGGAAATCTTTTCAGAGCCGCAAAAACATTATGGTAAAATTTAATCTGTGTACGAGCATAAAACGGCCGCGGAACCGCGGCAATGGTGGGCTTGGGCCGCGGTTCCGCGGCCCTTTGACAAGATTGGTTGATCAATTTTTTATGGGCTTCTTCAGGTTTCTTTGGGCTTCTGGTTCTTGGGTTTATTTTATCACTTGAGCTTCTACATTAGTTCTGGATCTTCAGTGAACATTTTGCAATGGATCTTTTAACCGTTTTGTCTTGACATTTTGGACCTTGCGTTGCCTTGTTGATTATGAACTGTCTTTCAATGTAGGCTTGACTAAGATCCTCCTATTTGTTGGTCAAAAGTCCATATTTTCATCGTCTTTATATCGTTTTCACTGTTTCCTGTCCAAGAACCTGTAACCTGTAACATGTAGCAGACATGCGTCAAAAGCACCTGTTTATTTATAAAAAGAATAAGAATGGGGATTATAATAATACAATATTATGGTGTGAACAAATACCCCCAAACTTATCTTTTGCTCGTCCTCGAGCAAACTTATTTTTATTCACTAAAATCCTAACCACACTTTCGCTGGGAAACGCGATTGCACTGAGCATGTGCAACAAGCCGTTAAACCTCTAGGTGTCCCTAGTAGGAGGAGTGTTGTCTCCTGAGGGTTTTCAGCGGATTACACCCACAAAATCCTATCAATTCGGCCCATTGACTTTTGTTCTCCAATTAAGTTTTCCAACAAGGAATTCTATAATCGTCGACTCGTAAATTATCCACCCATATTTTCACACTTCCTCATCATTTAACTTAAGATTATATATGTTCTATAGATTTACTTAGCTTTCGGCATCTCTTAAGTTTTCCTTCTAGGGTTCCATCTCCACTTAGGAATTTCTATCAACTCTACTAAAGATACAAGTTTTATTTTTCACTCTTTTCTCTCATCTAAACTCCAATCACATACCCCTACGTGTGTGTATAGATCCCCCCTACACTTGGAAATTCAAATCAAGCAATCATACCCTTGTCCGTTGTCCAAAGTACTTATTTGTAGGTGAATTTTTAATTGAATTTTGCTTACACATCCTTCATGCGACCGTTAATACTTCTTGAGGTACCAACAACCGATTACAAGATGTGTTTGCACATTAAGCGTAATTCCTAGTCTTGCAACACCCAAGGTTTTTAGCAGTGACTCCCAAACCAGTTGGTCTAAGGCACTAGGTGATGAAGCACCCTCGCTAAATATTTTTCTATTTTTACAGCTTTAAGTAATCACAAAAACCAGTGTCTATTTTTTTTTATTCACTTTTTTTTCCTTTTATTTTCATTGTACTAAGGACTTTAGACAAGAATATTTCAAGGTCTCTTCTACTATTCCAAGTTTCAAGGTGCGTGATTGTGCAAATTGTAAGGTATACGTTTTCAGAATCTAAACTTAAGTTAGGAACTATTTTTCAAACTTATACTCTAATAAGAACATCAATACTCTTCCCTTGTTTCGACTTAGCCCAAGAAGTGAACCCAAAATTTGCCTATTTCTAAATAAACTACAAGGCATATACTTTCTACCGTTAAATTTTAAGGAATGTTATTTTTAGGGTTTTTAATTCACTAAGTCTAAGATCTAGTTGTTCCTAACCAGTTAACTTATTTGTCAAACTCAGGTCAATTAGACCAAAATTGAATACAATAATTTTTATAATTTTTAAAAATTTTCAATTTTTTATGGGTTTTCAAATAAGTATGCAAATGCAAAAATATGTATAAATGAATGCGAAGGAAGAAGACGTACCGAGCATACCCCCAAACTTGAACTTGACAGTGTCCTCACTGTCATATTAAACCGAGAGGGTCAAAATGTCGGCACTCCCCTGTTTATTTATTTATATATTTTTTTTATATTTTTTATATTTTTAATTTTTTTTTATAGAAAAAGAAAACAAAAAAATATATGTACATATATACAACAAGGTTTCCCCCCAAACTTAAGCTTGGCCTTACACAAGCCAAAGGTTAGCACCAACCATTCAAAGATCTTATCGTGGTAATGGTATAGTTGGTGCAAGAAAATGAGAAACACGCGAGACCGTGTGGAAAGAAGAATGGTAGAATACGGTCTCGGTGGGGGAGAAGAATGGCGGAAAGAAGAAAGAAGTGGAGTACGATCTTGAGGGTGTAAATTGAGTGAATAAATTAGCGCAATTTGTGATGACCGATGTGTTAAAAGCGATTGCGCTAACCTATCACCCTATCGAGAAATAGGGTCAAATCTCTCAAGATTCGCAAGAAAACAAGGGTACGCCGAACTTGGTATAGGAGATGAAAACGTAACGGTCTCTTGTTCGGTCGGAACAATAGGAAAGACGAAAGGGAGTGAATTAGGGATAGTATCTTTCTCACCGTAGTAAACTGTTTCGAACTTGAAAGATTCCAATAATGGTTCGAAACTACTATAATCAACCGAGTCTGATGGCTCATCTGAAAATGTAAAGGACTCAAATTCGGGCGGTGAGTCATCAACATCGTCCGAAAAATTGAAACACTCGTAGGTGTTATCGTCTGTGAGAATTGTGTCAGATTCAAAGGAAAATGTTTCAAGCTCATAGTCTTCAAGCGGGGTCGGAACGATGGAAAGGAGGGAGGGTGATATAACAGTCAAAGGTTCAGGAGGCTGAATTGGAAAATCCGACACATTAAACAAAAATGGTTCAACCTCAATATTATCCTCAAAACTCTCCTCAATACTATCCTTATAATTTTCCTCAAAATTCAACTCATCCATGCCATTATCATCAAAATCAAGACGCATATGAAATTCGGGAGAAACATTTAATAACTCGGGATGATGATTTGAACATGAAATCTCAATTAAATCGACAGGTTCATCATCCGAAATATTCCCGGCGTCTATATCCTCAATCAAGTGAAAATCAATTTCCTTAGACACCTCATCAAAAGCATGGATATCTATCGATTTAGGTTCTAGACGGGAGGTGTAAAGATCGAAAGGATTAGGTGCGGTTTCACTCGAAAGGGGTTCCTCACAATTTGGCAAATCAAACACTACAAAATCACACAACTCGTTTTTATTTTCAACAGGTGAACTATTTAGGGCAATCGATGGAAAACCGGAGTTGTGGGTTTCAATTGGGTAAGGGTAGGTTTGATTTGGAAATTCTCTCTCATTCTCACTCTGTCCAACCGCCTCCTTATACATTGAAAAATTTGAAGCTAGCGGGAAACTAGCTACCGTTTCACTAGGTTGCATAAGGGCGGCCACAGACGCTTCCACATTCCTAGTCATTTTGTTTGTTGCTACCATATACGCCTCCAACGACTCTTCCAAACTAGACTTGGGTGGTAAGGGGGTTTCGGGAAAAGATTCGAAATTGGTTGGATATGTGAAACTCCCTAATGACTGTGTAGAAACAGTGTCTAGTGAAGGTGGGAAGGTCGGGTAAGACTGGTAGGAAGTGGGTGGTTGGGCAGGGATAGGGTCAACATGTGGATAAAAAGGTGAATAGTCGTGTAGATCCCTAGAACTAGATGAGTGGAGAGGGGTGAAAGATCGGCTGCGAGATTGAGCAATATGCTCAGTAATGGACATCGGCTTAGAAGTTACAGCAGGACTTGGAAAAGTGGTGTCAACATATGTGGGTGGTAAAGATGGACTTGGTCGACACAAAATGGGTTGAAAAGTCAAACTGTTTCTCCAAGACGCCTCTATTTGATCTTTCAAAGATTTTTTAGGCAAGGAAGGATCGTTTTTAAATTGACTGAACAAATTGACGTATGACGCAAAATTAGGTTCGGGATACCAAAGTTCGGCAAGTGATTTATTATGTGGGGTACCCATGTTGTAAGAAAGGGGGAAAGAAGGAAAATTTATTGTGGTGCAAGGATCTATTTGCGGCTAAAAACTTTGTAAGTTTCTATCAAAATTTTCCTTATTCTTTTTTTTTTATTCTTTTTCTCTTTATTAGAAAAAATTTGTTGCAAAAAGATTTTTAACACAAGATATGCAACAGTAAAATATTACTTGCAATCTAATTTCATTTTAAGCAAGGCACAAAAATCCTGCACAAGATCGTTATTTGGAAGGGAATATATTTTTAAAGTGCACAAAATCCTGCAGGCATTTTTCAGAAAATTTATTAAAAATTACAGAAGAGAAATAACAGAGGAGCTTACAGTGCAAATTGCAGAGGATGATATCACCAAAAGGGCGTGGTTCCGCAGTATAAATGCGTTATTGCCGCGTTTTCGCCGCAGTCTAAACAGCACGAGTCCCCAAAAAAATTTTGATGCTCTGATACGACAAGACGGTCGCGGTTCCTCGGCCTAAGGTGGGTTTTGGCCGCGGAATCGCGGCGGTTGGGCGATTTGGGTCTCCAAAAAAAATTCCTTGTTCTGTTGTTCAAAATCTCTTCTGTTCCGATATTTTGTTTCTTGTTTTGCTTTCTGGAAATCTCCAGATCCAAATTTGTATATCCTGCAAAAATTAAAACAACAAAGTATCCCTTCCAAAAATAACAATTGATATATTTTTATAATTTTTGGGGGTTTTCAGATTTTTATGATTTTTTTTAAAATTTTGATTAACCCGAAATTGCGAAAAGGAAAGTTCTACGCCATCCCCGGCAACGGCGCCATTTGATTGATAGAGAGTTTTACGATCACCAAAAATATTTACCGCAATCAAGAACGGCGTCGCATGAAGCTAGCCGGTGAGTACGGATCGGTCCACAGGGATTTTGTGAATCTCCGATTCGTTCTTACTAGTTAATTCCGAAGGGTGTTCGGTTGATTATTAAATCTAAAAATCTAATTAACCTAGGGTAATTATCTAGATCTATTCTTGCTAGGGTTAGGTTTAGGGATGGTTTGGAAATACAATTAAATCTCAACGCTTTCTATACCCGAATGAAGATCTGTAAGGAGTTATGGTAATTATCAATAAAGGGGATCAGATCCATTCGGGAAGGTGTTCCTTCCTCTAGGTTCTTGTTCTTCCTTTAGAGATCCTTACCCTAACCTTCATGGAAAACGCGTGCAACCGGGCTTTTACACTACGGTGTCATCGTTACCTCGAGGGGTAGGATGCCGTAGGGCACGGTGTGTGTGCGTATGCATGGAATCCTATTGTAAATATTTGGTGGGTAAGAAAGGGATGAGAAATCTCATCTCTCAAAATCCTTCCCCAAAGCTAAACCCTAAACAAGTTCCTAGGGCATGAAATTAAATCTACCTAGGGCAAAGAATTTAAATCTAAACTAGGGCGAGAAATTAAATCTACTTACAGATGCATCCCTCCAATCATCCATGCAGGGTTGTCAGATCTGAATTTCTGAATGGAAAAGAAACACCGATGCTCTCCAAAAGAATTTCTGAATTTTTATTAAAAGGAGGCATAAGAATTACAATGATTAGAGTTCCTATTTATAAAGAATAGGAAACCCTAGGTTACATCTGAATCGCATGTCTATAATTACAAAAATACCCCCAGGAAATCTTTTCAGAGCCGCAAAAACATTATGGTAAAATTTAATCTGTGTACGGGCATAGGACGGCAGTGGAACCGCGGCAATGGTGGGCTTGGGCCGCGGCTCTACGGCCCTTTGACAAGATTGGTTGATCAATTTTTTATGGGCTTCTTCAGGTTTCCTTGGGCTTCTGGTTCTTGGGTTTATTTTATCACTTGAGCTTCTACATTAGTTCCGGATTTTTAGTGAACATTTTGCAATGGATCTTTTAACCGTTTTGTCTTGACATTTTGGACCTTGCGTTGCCTTGTTGATTGTGAACCGTCTTTCGATGTAGGCTTGACTAAGATCCTTCTATTTGTTGGTCAAAAGTCCATATTTTCATCGTCTTTACATCGTTTTCACTGTTTCCTGTCCAAGAACCTGTAACCTGTAACATGTAGCAGACATGCGTTAAAAGCACCTGTTTATTTATAAAAAGAATAAGAATGGGGAATATAATGATACAATATTATGGTGTGAACAAGCCCCTCTAACGCTGAGGATCAAAGCCCTCCTTAGAGGCAGCTCAGCAGCTATCCTGCTCGGCTATCTTCGGCTGGTAGCTCCCTACCCATGACGCCATGGGTCAAAGCCCTCGCAAGAGGCATCCGAGCGGCTACCCCGCTCAGTCACCCTAGGCTGGTAGTTGCCTACCCACGACTCCAGAGATCGAAACCTTCGCCAAGAGGCAACCGAGTAGCTTCCCATTCATGCTCATTCATCCTCTGAGCCCGTTCGTGCTCGGTACAAATGCGGCGGTCATCCCTCTGCCCATCACATGCAGAGGATCCAAGGCCCCAACAAGAAGCATCAGGTCTATCCGAGTCCGAGCGATCACCCCTCGACTTCGGGGCCATGGAGATGCCTCCTTCTCAGCAGCGCTTGGCATGCTTGGCAAGTGACCGAAATCAACTCGACGAACGATCGTTGGATAGATAGCCGACCTGACATAGAAGCCCAACAGTGCAAGCGGTGGTATTTTACGAGCATTCTTCAGAAACAGAAGATAAAGTGCAAACCGATGAAACCAAAGAAAAAAAAATTTATTACCAAAGGCAAAGCCTTTACAAAGGGTACTTTGGGCTCCCCAGCCTTACAAACTGCCCGGAAAGCCCAGATGGAGCCATGAAGACGGCATCACCCCCCTGCACGGGAATCCCCTCAGGAACCATCGACGGAGGCACACGAGAGATTGTCCTTTTCCTCTTAAAGGGGACCCCGTCCTCGCCCTCCCCTCTGTCTCTCATCTGGGGCTCGGATGACCGTGGACGTCTCTGGCCGCCGCCGGAACAATCACCGGGAGCCGTCAACGAAGCGGACAACCCTATCGCCGGCGGAACATTCGGCGCAGGGCATGAGCCATCCAGGGGCACGGCCGCGCCGCTGGCCTCCCTCTGGAACGAGAAACCTAAAGAGTGGGAACGAACCATGTATCCAAAAGAAGAAGAGCGCTGAGCAGCCAAAACTTAGAAGAAAGGAAATATGAAAGAGTAGGGGCACTGGAGTGGGCCCCGCCTCTATTTATCACCGCGAACGACCTCATCCAACGGCGCCCTTCATCTCCCGCCAAAAACGCCTCCTCGCGTCCAATGGCTCCGATTGCTCTACTTGTCGTTCCCACACTGGACCGCACTCCATCAGGCGTCGCAGGTCTGCACACGTCGTGTCGGCCAACCGACGCTTTATACATGGACCGTCTCTTCAGTGACAGGATGCACGAACCGACGCACCTTCCTTAAATGCAGAGATCTCGCCCTGATTCGCTGGCAAAAAAGACAGCTGACAGCCCGGGGACCCATCTCGATGAAACCTTAGGAGGGGGCTCACCCCGGGCGGCCCGGCAGTCCACTCCTGACCCGACCCGCTAGCTTGTGGGGACAAGAGTGGGGGGATAATGATGATGCTCAATATTGGCGGTCTCCAAGATCAAGACATGTGGCAGATGACGTGTCCCAGAACTCATAAGAAAGGGCCACAGGGGCCGACCAGGCCATCCCTGTACCCGACCTGCAAGCACAAGCTGGCTCGCTTCAGAGTCCCCTGAAATTTGGCCTCCTCGGCCTCTCAGCTCGCCCTGAGCTGCCACAGGACCAAGACTCCTCGGCCCTCTCGCTCGTTCCCGAGCCCCCCAGCCGAGGCCATCTTCCTTGGTCCTCCGACCGACCAACTCCACCACTCACAGGCATAACCACCGCTCCGCCAATCTCGCCATGCGCAGATTCTCCGCCAGCAACATCCCACATTCCACACCACCACGATCCCCATTAATGGGCGATCCGCTCTTTACGCGGGCGTGACGTCGGGAGCATAACTTCAGCCGAGATTCTCGTGCCTGCTGCTACGTGCTGCCGCCACTATATAAACCCCCATCACAGAGGGGTCAAGTAAGCCATTTTTTATTCCACTTAGCCGTTACTCTGCTCGGATCTCGTACTAACTTGATCGTCGGAGGGTCCTCGGTGGTACCAAACCACCCCGGGACTTCTTTGCAGGTACTCAGTGCTAAACTCCTCAAATCACCAATCTCCTTAAAACCCATTGAGACCCACACGCCACAGGAGATCACCTCCAAAATCCACCAGGAGATCGACGGAAGACAACATCTGAAAGAGACCCGAAAAGGACCTCCATCAGGAACCCTATACCATAGCGAATATAAATCTGTTATCTAACTATTGAAAGTGGTTTCATTCACTTTTATCACCGTTTACTATTTTAATCACAATTTAAACCATCCATACATACGGCAGTCCCAAGCAGGGACAGAACGTATACCCCAATACTATATAATGCATAACTTCCAGTATACTATGGATATTATCGATCCGTCTGGTGCGTTGGAAACCTAACTAATAAACCTAAATATTGTTCAATTGTAATGTCTCCTAATTTTGAACCTAACAGGGTAAAAACTGTGTTACGAAATGGACTTTCAGTTCAGGAACTGAATTTCTAGCAGCGAACACTTAAAATGAAACGACTGTAATTTGCCGACCCAAAACCCGATTGACTTGAAACCAATTTCTTTGAACTGCCGATTGAGTTTACTTGTAACCGCTTTTGTATCATTTTACTTAATTCTGAATGTATGATTTAATGCAATTTTTATAAGTTCATAAGACGCATAATAACTTGCATTGCACATGATTTGTTTAGCGGCATAAATGCACATATTATACCCGACCGTAATACCTCTAACGATAGTGCGCGTCATTAAGTTTCAGGGTACAATACATTGTCGAACATGAATAGTATCGGTTTGATTGTGTCAAGTACGCCAGTGAAAAAGTGAATGGTTCGTGATAGTGATAATACAGTGAATAGTGAATAAAACCGTGTTACTGATGCGTACTAGTACACCACTAGCCCATACTCATAGATAGTGAAACCTGGGAAAAAAGGAGGAAATCGAAATGGAAAGGAAATTGTATTTAGCGAGGTCGGTTGTCACGCCCCGCTTCCCAAAGTGCGCTAAGATCGGCACGTGACAGAGCCAACCATGCTACCTGTGGTTAGGAAACATACCTCCACAATCACATTACGACTGTCTATAAGATATCAAGAACAGTAAAATAAAATAAACTATCTAGTGCATGTCCATAAGCTAGAATAAACGAGTCAAGAAATAATATGTGGAAGCAATAAATCCAATAAAAAAAACAATCTGGAAATGAAAATGCTGAAAGAAAACTAAACTAAAATACTAACAGGCTCCTCACTGCTCGGCCTGTCGACTGAAGTACTCCTGGTCGGTCTACGGGAGAAATAGAGGATCTGGGCCATGCAAAATCCAGACGTCAGTGCGTCACAATATCAAATAATAAAATATAATCAGGAGGTAACAAGATATGCAGGTATGAGTATAAACAGTAATGAGTGTATAACAGTAACACGAATAAGGAACGGTGAAGTGTATCAGTATATGTGACGTGGGGTGATAAAACTAAACTGTGCTACTGGGTTAACTACTCTCAAGTCTGTGAAATCAATTTAATGAATCGTCGATGTAACTCAATAGTATCTCGTGCGTGCCCGGGACCACGGTCCAGATTCTCGGGCTGAAATCCGAGACATGCCGCTAGGCATTAAACAGGAAACATGTACAGATGAATGATCAGCAGCATCATCCCGGGGCTGGCCTAGCCCGTAAAACTGATCAGAATAAGCGTCGAGCTGTTGAGTTACAAGTCAGGTTTCATTATTGATTTCCCTTTACCCCTAAGTTATGTGTTCAAGTCAGGTATTGATAAATCTGGAGCTAATGCCAACACAGGATCAATCAGGTACAGATTTGTATATGCAGACAACAGGATATGTCCATCGGGACAACAAGTCAGGAATGTCGGCATTAGGAACAGGATCAGGTATCAAGTCAAGCTGTGGTGCATCAGGTCATATCAGGGGTGCACAGTGTATCAAATAGGTGCCCAACAGTAAAATGCATCAAGTGTCGAATCACGGTAATAGTACGGATGTACGGTAAAAGCATGGATGCACAAATATCTATTAGGGGTTACATCATGCTATGTAGGATGCACATTATCAAGCATGGGGTACTAATGTAACAGTAATATGAATTAATATGACATGGCATGTAACTAGATATGTAGAATTAATGGTCTGGATACACAATAAAACATGGATGTTGTTTCCCCCAATCAGAGCAAAGCTCTGTTTTGAATTTCAAAATTCAAAAATTGAAGCAACGCTTCAGATTCTGTGCGCTGTGCGCCACGTGTAAAAAGCGGACACGCCAGCGCCAGGAGCGCTGTGCCCTAGGCAGCGCGCCCCCAATCAGAACAAAACTCTGTTTTAAAATTCAAAATTTAAATTGAAGCAACGCTTCAGATCCAGCGCTCTGCGCTGTGCGCCACGTATCAAACACAGGTGCATTAGCGCAATTGCGCTGCGTTCGGCGCTGCGTGCCACGTGTCAAACACGGATGCGCTAGCGCAGTTGCGCTGCGCTCTGTGCTGTGTGCCACGTGTCAAACACGGGCACGCTAGCGCAGTTGCGCTGCGCTCTGCGCTGCGTGCCACGTGTCGAACATAGGTGCGCTAGCTCAAGGTGCGCCAGCGCTGGAATTAAAAATTCCCCCACCGTCAGATCAAAAGATCTACTAATAATAAATTGTTAATTAATCATAACTAAAATTCTGTTATGGAAAGATCTTTCCAATCTTATTAAAACAAGAACATTATCTTCTGTAAAACAGAAGCCTTAGGATCAAAGATCCAACGGTGGGAAATATTCCCAAATCAATCAGAGAAAGATCTCTTAAAACTGATTCAACAAATCAATTGGCCCTATATAAAGGCCCCTAGACTTCAAGTCTCAGATACAAAAAGATAGAGACAAACGCTCTGCAAACTTTGAGAAAAAAGAAGAGCAAGCTCTTAAAAAAAGAAGATTTTTCTTCATCTTCAAGGTAAAGAACTATGTTCTTGAAATAACAGAGATGAAACCATCTCGTGAAAAGAAGAACCATCTTCTAAAAAAGATCTTACATTTATAAAAAGACCAAGGTCTTTGATTTAGAAGCAAAAGATCTAATCATAAAGAAAATAATAATAAAAGAAGTATTTTTATTTTATTTACATATCTTTAATTTATAAAAGGCAGAGCCTTTTATAAAAAAACAAGAACTTTTGTTCTTGGATCTTAAGGAAAAAGCCTCCTTTGAAGAACATAAATTTGTTCTTTGATCTTAAAATTGATCAAATGCGCTTTGCGTTATTGAAAAGTGCCTTGCACTCATGAATTGCGCCCTTGCGCTCATTAGACCGGCGCTCAGTGCCAAAACCTGCCACGTGTCAACCAGAGACACAATCTGTGCTTTGCGCTTCTAAAACAGAGCACTGCGCTCATGGGCTGGCGCTCAGCGCCAAGCGCGCCACGTGTCACTCACTGGTGCACCAACAGACTAGCGCAATGCGCTCAAAAATTAAAAGCGCAATGCGCTAACAAACTAGCGCTTAGCGCCAAGCACGACACGTGTCCTCTTCGCGTGCGCTACCCGACAGAAGCGCATTGCACTCTTTGACTGGCGCAACGCGCCTGGCGTGCCATGTGGCGCACTGTCAGAACAATCTTTGTTTCTGATAAATACTATGCATTCAATATAAGACAAAAATGTCAGAGCCCAATGCCTAGCATTATTAAAAGGGCTGAGCCCAAATAAAGGCTTAATAGCTAGAACAAAAATAAAATGTTAAAACATCTTAATTGGACTTAGCCCAATTTTGGCCATAATTCCTTAACTTGTCTTGAAATTGAGCACATCTGCTCTTTCAACCAACTCACCTTGGTTCAAGGGTACATCTCTTCACTCCTTTGATATTCGTCGTTGTAATTCCTCAACGTCTTCAAAGAGGTGACGGGTCCCGACAACCACATATTTCACAGACTATGACGTCTTTAAACTGGACTGTGGGGTCCTTAAACTCATGGACTATGATGTCCTTAATCTCGACCGTGACGTCTTAAAACTAATATCGGACTGTGAGGTCCTTAAACTCACAGACTATGATGTCCTTAATCTCGACCGTGATGTCTTAAAACTAACATCGGACTGTGAGGTCTTTAAACTCATGGACTATGATGTCCTTAACCTCGACCGTGATGTCTTAAAACTAACATCGAACTGTGAGGTCCTTAAACTCATGGACTATGATGTCCTTAACCTCGACCGTGATGTCTTAAAACTAACATCGGACTGTGGGGTCCCTAAACCCATGGACTATGATGTCCTTAACCTCGACCGTGATGTCTTAAAACTAACATCGGACTGTGGGGTCCCTAAACCCATATACTATGATGTCCTTAATCTCGACCGTGATGTCTTAAAACTAACAATGGACTGTGGGGTCCCTAAACCCATGGACTATGATGTCCTTAACCTCGACCGTGATGTCTTAAAACTAATATCGGACTGTGGGATCCTTAAACTCACGGACTATGATGTCCTTAACCTCGACCGTGATGTCTTAAAACTAACAATGGACCGTGGGGTCCCTAAACCCATGGACTATGATGTCCTTAACCTCGACCGTGATGTCTTAAAACTAACATCGGACTGTGGGGTCCTTAAGCCCATGGACTATGATATCCTTAACCTGGACCGAGATAACCTTAAACTAACAATGGACCGTAATGTTCTTAAACTAATTATCGACTGCAATGTCATTAAACTAAACAATAGAGCCCAATTGCTCTCTTGTTGGATCTAAATGATCCCGTTAAGTTGATCTTAGTCTAAAATTAGACCAACGTATCCTTAACAAACGTTTAAGTTGATCTTAGTCTCAAATGAGACTAACGTATCCTTAAACCCAACCCTAAACCCAAATCTAAGAAGATACGGATTTGGACTAATCCACGCCCTACGGGCGACAACATAAATTAGTCTCCGTATACAATCCACGGGCAACCAAAAACAAAACAAACACCCACGACACGAAGTGACCATCTGGAGAAGGAGAAAGTGGTTACCGCGATACGGTAGCGTAATTAACTGCAGGGGCTTGCGCCTGCAGGGAAGAGTGTCCCCACAATCAAAAACCCCTCAAACGAGGGGGAATCTGACGGAGTCTGCTATATCGGCCGCATCCGTTTAAACCTTCGATACATGGTGCCATAAATCAACTTGGCATTTTCGGAGAGGTGGACGGATAGCACCAATTAGCATCTGTCCCGAATTTCAGGCAAGACGTACATCGCGTCTCCGCTGCGTCTTTTGGAGGGGAGCAGATGAACAAATATCTATCAGGGGTTACATCTACGGCTCATGACTATGTAGGATGAACATTATCAAGCATGGGGTACTAATACAACAGTAACATGAAATAATATGATCTGTAGATACAGCTATATATATAATAAATGATATAGATGTATACGGGTATCCGAAAACAGTAAAACATTAATATGGATGTACAATGCAATCAACATGTGATATTTTTTATTCATATGGATGCAAAATATGATACATAGCATGTAACAAGATAAACTTACCTGAACGGATCACACGACAAGGTGCGCACGCTGCGTCCGACGTCGGGTAAACGTCGCAGCGCACACACGGCACACGGGACAGGTCCAGGCAAAGCAAGAAGGTAACCACGCTGGCTGGGAACGTCCACAGGGTCGATCTGATCGTCAGCGACGACACGGCTCCGGCGGTGATCACCGGAATCAAGAAAAAAGATCAAGAAAAGAAAGAAGAAAGAAGAAGAAGGAGAAGAAGAGAGGATGGGCTGGTGTTCAGGGATCAGAGAGGAAGACGATGAGCCGTCGACGACTGTGAGGTGCAGGCGGTGGAGTTTCTGGGATCGGGGGGTTCGGAGTGTGCAGGGAAAGCTCGGTTTGAGGAGGTGGTGGTGTCAGGAAGTCGGGAGAGAGGGATGAGGAAGGTGCAGAGGTGGTTGAGGAGGAGGCGAAGGGGTCAGTGGTGGTGGCGACGACGAGGCGAGAGCAGGCGAAGAGTTGGGTTTCTTGGGTTGGTTTTGTAGTGGTCGGGAATGGGTCTCGGGTGAACGAGAGAAAAGTGATGGAAGTGGTGGAGGCGAGGTCGGAGGGCGCGAGGCAGGCGAGGGTCGCGATGCGAAGGCCAGGGTTAGGGTTCTCTGGGGATCTCATGGAGGCGACAGGGTTTTAAAACGAAGAAGAAGAAGAAAGGAGAAGGGAGGTGATTGTAGTGGAGGAGGGGTGACGGGATCCTCGCGAGAGGAGAGAGAAAGAAAGAGCGTTCGAGAGGAGAGAGAGAGAGTGATCTGTTATTGATTATAAAATCTTTTAAAATATTTTCGTTTTAAACATACGTAACAGTATACAAAATATTATATTAATAAAATATTTGATATTTTGGCTAATACAAAAATAGTCCAAAACACGCCCGAATCGGATCTAAAAATCCAGTTTTAAAATACAGATAATATACGTGTAGACCAACATTAAAACAGGATATCCGGGTACCGAAAATGTATACCCCCAAGAACGGATACACGTAGCGTGTACGTAGCGATCCAAACAGGTCCGTTTCACTGAACGGGACAAGAACACGATGTACGGATACCACCATAGGGTTAGGGGTATCATGCAGGCCATGCAAGATATTTTTAAAATATTTTATTTGACTTTTATTTGTTATACTAAAAATGCAGATGCCAGATAAAATGCCAGTATGCAGTAAATAAAAAAATATGAAAGTGCACGGATCCACGTAACAAGACGGGATAAATCATAAACAGGGATCAAGACGGGTTTCCAGCAAGCGGGTTGGGTTGGATGCAAATACAGATGTCAAATACACTATTCGCACCCAAAACACAATAAATCAGGAAAATACCATAAATAAAGAAATACTCGAAATAAAACTGGTATACATAAACTAGGATGTTACATTATACCCAACTGTAAAAAGAATTTCGTCATCGAAATTCCAGAAACAAGAAAAGATAAACAAACATGAATCTACAGGAATAGGTATGAAAACTTCTGTCGAATCTCGTCTTCTAGTTCCCAAGTCGATTCTCCGTGCGAACGATTTCCCCACGAAACAAGTACGAGAGGGATAATCTTGTTCTTGAGGACCTTTTCTCTACGATCAACAATCGACATCGGCCGTTCTTCATAGGTCAAATCTTCTCTTACAGTCAGCTCCGAAAGATCTAGCACATGTGTTTCATCTCGAATATACTTATGGAGTTGAGATACATGAAACACGTCATGAACACTCGCCAAAGATGGTGGTAAAGCCAATCGATAGGCCACTTCTCCAACACGCTCAATAATCTCGAAAGGCTCAACAAATCGAGGACTAAGCTTGTCTCGACTTCCAAAACGAATCACTCCTCTAGTTGGTGATATCTTTAAGAATACAAGATCACCAACAGCGAACTCTAGAGGTCTTCTCGATATATCGGCCCAACTCTTCTGCCGATCTTGTGCTGCCTTCATGTGATTTCGAATGGTATTAACTTTCTCCACGGTTTGCACGATCAAATCCGGTCCCAACAATCTTCGTTCTCCAACATCGTCCCAACAAACGGGTGAGCGACACTTGCGACCATATAATGCTTCGAATGGAGCCATCTGAATAGTCGTCTGGAAGTTGTTATTGTACGAAAACTCCACCAAGTGTAGATGATCCTCCCATGAACCCTTGAAGTCTAGCATGCAAGCTCTCAACATGTCTTCAAGAGTTTGGATCGTTCTCTCCGACTGGCCATCTGTCTTAGGATGATAAGCGGTGCTAAACTTCAATCGCGTCCCCCAACATTCTTGTAAACTCCTCTAGAAGTGCGATAAGAATCGGGTATCATGATTAGAAACGATGCTTACAGGTACTCCATGCAATCTCACAATCTCCTGCATGTACCGTTCTGCTAAAGCTTCCGTTGACTGACCAACTCGAAATGGTATGAAATGAGCTGCCTTGGTCAATCGATCAACAATCACCCAAACTGCATTGTTGCCCTTTGGACTCCACGGCAAAGCTGTCACGAAATCCATGGTTATATGTTCCCACTTCCATTGAGGAATCGGAAGTGGTTGCAATAAACCAGCTACCCGTTGATGTTCAGCCTTAACTTGCTGACACACCAAGCACTTCGCTATAAAACGCGCAATCTTTCTTTTCATGCCTTCCCACCAGAAATGCTGTCTTAGATCACGGTACATCTTCGTGCCTCCTGAATTTACGGAATATACAGAACTGTGTGTCTCTTTCATAACTTCTTCATGAATGCCTCCTTTCCGCACACACAAACGGCTACCATATCGCAACGAACCATCTTCATGAATTAACAAGTCCGTTCGAAATCCCGCTTCTACCTGTTCTCGAAACTTCTGCAATCTTGGATCCTGTGACTGCGCTGCTTTAATACTCTCGATCAACGACGACTGTACTTGCAGCTGCAACAACTATCCTGAAGAATGCGGTAACACGATCTCCAAATCGAATCTTCGAAAATCATCAATAACCTCTCTCTGTGCTGTCAACATCCGAATTGCTGGCAACCGACTATGCGCATTCGGCACTACATTAACTTTTTCCGGATGGTATTTTAGATCAAGATCGTAGTCAGCCATCAGCTCCAACCATCTACGCTGCCTCATGTTGAGCTCTTTCTGCGTGAACACGTACTTTAGGCTTTTGTGATCGGTGAATACTTCGACCCTTTCTCCCAATAAGTAGTGTCTCCAAATCTTCAAAGCGAAAATCACTGCTGCAAGGTCTAAATCATGAGTTGGGTAATTCTTCTCATGGGTCTTCAACTGTCTCGATGTATAGGCTTATGATCTTCGTATGCTGCATCAAAACACATCCCAAACCTTTTTCAGATGTGTCGCTGTGAATCACTAATCCTCCGGAACCGTCTGGTATGGTCAAAATAGGAGCAGTTATCAATCTTTGCTTCAACGCCTCAAAAGCTAACGCACAACTATCTGTCCATACGAACGGTACTTCCCTTCGCGTAAGCTTGGTCAAAGTCTCAGCTGAGCGAGCAAAATTCTCCACGAACCTTCTGTAATATCCGGCAAGTCCAAGAAAACTTCTGATCTCAGCTACGTTCTTCGGAATCGGCCAATCTTGAACTGCTGCAATCTTCTCGGGATCAACGGCAATTCCATCTCCGGATACGACGTGCCCCCAAAACTTCACTTCTTCAAGCCAAAACTCACACTTGCTCATCTTTGCATATAATCTTTCTTGCCTTAATGTCTGCAGTGCGATCTTCAAGTGTTCTGCATGTTCTTCCAGGCTTCTCGAATAGACCAGAATATCATCGATGAACACCACTATAAACTGGTCCAAGAACGGTGAAAAGATTTGGTTCATCAAGTCCATAAATATCGCCGGTGCATTCATGACTCCGAATGGCATCATTAAATACTCGTAATGTCCATATCGAGTTCGGAACGCAATCTTGCAAATATCCTCTGATTTAACTCGGACCTGATGATATCCGGATCGCAAATCCAGCTTCGAGAATACCCTCGCGCCACTAAGTTGCTTGAACAATTCGCTAATGCGAGGGATCGGGTACTTGTTCTTAGTAGTCACCCGGTTCAATTCTCAATAATCGATGCACATCCTCCTTATGCCATTTTTCTTCTTTACTAGAAGAACTGGAGCTCCCCAAGATGTATTACTGCTGCGAATCCAACCTTTTTCTAACAATTCAGTAACCTGCTTCTTGACTTCTTCCAACTCCACTGGTGCCATCGGATAGTACGTCTTTGAGATTGGCGCTGCACCAAAAACAAGATCGATCGCGAACTCTACATCTCGTTTTGGTGGTAATCCCGAGATGTTATCGAACACGTCCATGAACTCTCGAACTACAGCTGGCGCTTCCTCCTTATCAACTTCTATCGACGAAAAAACACTGTTTGTCGGCTTAGCCCTAAACTCGACTGGCCCGACAGAACTGCTACCTCCAGCAAAAACAAACTCCGGATGTCCGGGAATCTGGAAAATCACTTTTTTGCCCTACAATCAATGTGAGCGTGGAAAGTGCCGAGAAAATCCATTCCCAAGACAACATCATAACTGCCGGTATCGATCACCAAGAAATCTGCAACAATCCTTGCACTCGCTACTAGATATGATCTTCCCATTCCGAGTGTGTATGTCCCAACAACTAGACAGGGTCGTGCAAGAAATCGAGTGTGCAACAATAAACTTGGACGGCATAAAATAATGGGATGCACCAGAATCAAATAATGCAAGTGCAGGAAAAATATGAACAAGTAGGATACCGGAAACAACTTCATCTGAAGCCAAGATGCTGAAGAGGACTAGTATGATAAACAAGATTCAAAACTTGCGATGAACATAAACTGGTAGGCAACGAAACCGAGAGAAGTAAGGTAAAATAATGACCATAAATCAAGGATATGAATCAAGATTAGGACTCCAAGTTATTTAAATAGAGTACCGCATTGTAACCATACTGCAGTTCATAATTACAATCACATAACTCTATTCAAGTCGCCCAAATCGTAGAGAGAAATAGTTGGGAACCAAAAGTTTCAAGTCGAGATGAAAAGTTGTTTGCATATCGTCAAGACAGGGGTCAAGAGAAAGATATGATTCAAGAATCACGATAACCAAGTGGCAGGACATGTTCCTAATTACGGATTTTTCGATTTGTGTATTGGGTCCTATACCCAACTACAAAAGAATCAAACCTGATTAACCTAAATCCTATGGCTCTGATACCAAATAAACCCTGTCACGCCCCGCTTCCCAAAGTGCGCTAAGATCGGCACGTAACAAAACCAACCATACTACCTGTGGTTAGGAAACATCCCTCCACAGTCACATTACGGCTATCTATAAGATATCAAGAACAGTAAAATAAAATAAACTATCCAGTACATGTCCATAAGCTAGAATAAACGAGTCAAGAAATAATATGCGAAAGCAATAAATCCAATAAACAAAACAATCTGGAAAGTACGTCCCAAATATGGGCCCACATCAGGAAATGAAAATGCTGAAAGAAAACTAAACTAAAATACTAACAAGCTCCTCACTGCTCGGCCTGTCGACTGAAGTACTCCTGGTCGGTCTGCGGGAGAAGTAGAGAATCTGGGCCATGCAAAACCCAGACGTCAGTGCGTCACAATATCAAACAATAAAATATAATCAGGAGGTAACAAGATATGCAGGTATGAGTATAAACAGTAATGAGTGTATAACAGTAACACGAATAAGGAACAGTGAAGTGTATCAGTATATGTGACGTGTGGTGATAAAACTAAACTGTGCTACTGGATTAACTACTCTCAAGTCTGTGAAATCAATTTAATGAATCATTGATGTAACTCAATAGTATCCCGTGCATGTCCTGGACCACGGTCCAGATTCTCGGGCTGAAATCCGAGACATGCCGCTAGGCATTAAACAGGAAACATGTACATATGAATGATGTCAGCAGCATCATCCCGGGGCTGGCCTAGCCCGTAAAACTGATCAGTATAAATGTCGAACTGTTGAGTTACAAGTCAGGTTTTATTATTGATTCCCCTTACCCCCAAGTTATGTGTTCAAGTCATGTATTGATAAATCTGAAGCTAATAGGATCAATCAGGTATAGGTTTGTCTATGCAGACAACATGATATGTCCATCGGGACAACAAGTCAGGAATGTCGGCATTAGGAACAGGATCAGATATCAAGTCAAGCAGTGGTGCATCAGGTCATATCAAGGGTGCACAGTGTATCAAATGGGTGCCCAACAGTAAAATGTATCAAGTGTCGAATCACGATAATAATACGGATGTACGGTAAAAATATGGATGCACAAATATCTATTAGGGGTTACATCATGACTATATATGATGCACATTATCAAGCATGGGGTACTAATGTAACAGTAATATGAATTAATATGATATGACATGTAACTAAATATGTAGAATTAATGGTATGGATACACAATAAAATATGGATGCACAAATATCTATCAGGGGTTACATCTACGGCTCCATGACTATATAGGATGCACATTATCAAGTATGGGGTACTAATACAACAGTAACATGAAATAATATGATCTGTACATGCAGCTACATATATAATAAATGATATGGATGTATACGGGTATCCGAAAACAGTAAAACATTAATATGAATGTACAATGTAATCAACATGTGATATTTTTTATTCATATGGATGCAAAATATGATACATAGCATGTAGCAAGATAAAGTTGCCTGAACGGATCACACGACGGGGTGCGCACGCTGCGTCCGACGTCAGGTAAATATCGCAACGCACATACGGCACACGGGACAGGTCCAGGCAAAGCAAGAAGGTAACCACGCTGGTTGGGAACGTCCACAGGGTCGGTCTGATCGTCAGCAACGGCACGGCTCCGGCGGTGGTCACCGGAATCAAGAAACAAGATCAAGGAAAGAAAGAAGAAAGAAGAAGAAGAGAGGAAGGGCTGGTGTTCAGGGATCAGAGAGGAAGACGATGAGCCGTCGACGACGGTGAGGTGCAGGCGGTGGAGTTTCTGGGATCGGAAGGTTCGGAGTGTGCAGGGAAATCTCGGTTTGAGGAGGTGGTGGTGTCAGGAGGTCGGGAGAGAGGGATGAGGAAGGTGCAGAGGTGGTTGAGAAGGAGGCGAAGGGGTCAGTGGTGGTAGTGACGACGAGGCGAGGGCAGGTGAGGAGTTGGGTTTCTGGGGTTGGTTTTGTGGTGGTCGAGAATGGGTCTCGGATGAACGAGAGAGAGATGATGGAAGTGGTGGAGGCGACGTCGGAGGGCGCGAGGCAAGAGAGAGGCGCGATGCGAAGGCTAGTGTTAGGGTTCTTTGGGGATCTCGTGGAAGCGGTAGGGTTTTAAAATGAAGAAGAAGAAAGGAGAAGGGAGGTGATTGTAGTAGAGGAGGGGTCACGGGATCCTCACGAGAGGAGAGAGAAAGAGAGAGCGTTCGAGAGGAAAGAGAGAGAGATAGAGAGAGAGTGATGTGTTATAAAAAGATTTGATTATAAAATCTTTTAAAATATTTTCGTTTTAAACATATATATTAATAAAATATTTGATATTTTGGTTAAAACAAAAATAGTCCAAAACACGTCCGGGTCCGATCTAATAATCCAGTTTTAAAATACGGATAATATACGTATCGACCAACATTAAAACAGGATATCCGGATAACGAAAATGCATACCCTCAAGAACGGATACACGTAGCGTGCATGTAGCGATCCAAACAGGCCCGTTTCACTGAACGGGATGAGAACGCGATGTACGGATGCCACCACAGTGTTAGGGGTATCTTGTAGGCCATGCAAGATATTTTTAAAATACTAAAAATGCAGATGCCAGAAAAAATATTAGTATGCAGTAAATTAAAAAAATATGAAAGTGCACGGATCCACGTAACAAGCCGGTATAAATCATAAACAGGGATCAAGACGGGTTTCCGGGTCGGATTGGATGCAAATACAGATGTCAAATACACTATACGCACCCAAAACACAATAAATCAGGAAAACACCATAAATAAAGAAATACTCGAAATAGAACTGGTATACATAAACTAGGGTGTTGCATCAGTGATTTAGAGGATGATCATTCGAACAACGACTCTTATATATTAGGTTTGGATCTAGCGGTCAGGCTAACAGGGTTATGTCCCGGACAACAGCGGGCCGTAGTCTCGGATACGTACGAGACCCTCATTAAATATGATCACTCCTTTTCGCATCTCGATTTTAAAAGTGACTAGAGACTGATAGAGACACAGATCATATATTACATCAGTTATTTACATATTTATTGCCTGCATTTATCATCTCCACCGTTATTACTTTATTTCCTTGTCTCTTTGTTACTATTATAATATTGCTATTGTGTCGTCCTGACGACCTGAGTATGCATGCTCGGAGATAGAGATGGATTCGTTTGATCTTGAGAAGACCGTGAAGATCCAGACCAGTGAACCAGTTACATTTCTCTATTGATATCCCTGCTTAGTTGCCCTCTTGTTTACTTCTATTGAGCCCAGATTTCTTTATATCCGATAGTTTTAGTAACTGCATTCTCTTTACTCGTATTGTATTTTACTGATTACCATATAATGCTAGAAACCGAAATGTGACTACGGCAGGATTTTTGCTTGATCGTAGGAGCATGGCTGGCCTTGTCACCCTTGTATTCTGTATTTTGAAAAGCGGGACGTGACAATTCATATTCAATTATGCGGCGATGAGATTTTTTTGTGTGTTTTGGATGGTGAGCAAGTTATGGTGGAGATTTTTTCAAAATCCAAGTCAAGATGGATAGATACCTTCCGTTATACCACACATCTGGCTATACCATAAATGGAGAAGGATATTTCTTTTAATTTTTTAGGTGTTGTTGCTTACGTTTTTTGAGATAAAATAAGGAGCGCAACCACTGGTCACAAAATATATTAACTAAAACAATATAGGTATTGTTACTTCTATTGATTTTTTAAATCTCTCCATTATCTTTTTTTATTTTTATTTTTTTACCATATGACTTCTTTCTTTTCCATGATGAGGTGATATTCTCCGCTTTGTCCTCATTATTTTAAGAGCTCAAAACCATTTTCTTCTCATGGCCAATGCGGAAAGAGGAGTAATTTTATTAGAAGGATTAACCATGAGGATAATCCTTTGACTGAGAATAAAAATATAAAAGAGGGGGCATTGAAGTTTTATAAGAATTTAATGGGTACGACAAAGTGGAAACTGCAATCGAATTTTTGGGTGGAGGAGAACAAGCTGGGAAATGGGGACGGATTTGGTGGCGGATTTTTTTGAAAAAGAGGTTAAAAAGGCAATTTGGGAAATGGGGACGGAGAAATCGCTGGGGCCTCATTGTTTCCCAATTTTATTTTATCGAAAATTCTAGGAGATTATTAAGATGGACGTTTTACGTTTATTTCGGGCCTTGGAGACGGATAATCTAAGTTGAAAGAGACTTAATTGTTCAAGTATTATTCTGATTTCGAAGAAGAATGAGGCAAAGGATCTCAAGGATTATAGACCGATTAGTCTTATAAACTGTTCCTGTGAGATAATAGCAAAGACCTTGGCGAATAGATTGCGGGAGGGGGGGGGGGAGGTTCTGGGAGGAATAGTCAGTGATAAGCAGACGAGGTTTGTGATGGATAGATATATTATGGATGGGATAGCAACAGCGAATGAGATGATTCAGTACACCAAAAGAAGGGGAATGAATGGTTTTATGTTGACACTGGATTTTGAGAAGGCGTATGACATGATGGACTGGAGCTGCATACTTGAATGCTTGGATGTTAAAGGTTTTGCACCGGTGTGGAAAAAGTGGATTGCGGGATGGTTGTGTTCTGTATCGGCATGTGTGGGCATTAATGAAGGGGATACAAATGAGTTTAGGTGTAAAGGGGCCTTCGTCAGGGGGATCCACTGTCTCCGCTTATTTTCACTTTGGTAGCAGACGACCTGGCAAATATGATTCAACGATGTAAGAGTAAAGGTATGTTGAGTGGTCTAGGGGATTCACGGTCAGAGGTGATCAATTTGCAGTATGCATATGATACTTTGCTTTTTGGTAAGCTATGCGAACGGCAGGCTAGTCTACCAAAATGGATTTTGTACTTTTTTGAAATGTGGTCGGGTCCGAAAATTAATTTTATTAAGGGTTCGGTCGTGTGTCCGGGTGCGAAGGAGGATTTGAGGGAATGATTGGCATCGATCTTTAATCGTGGGGTGGAAGAATTCCTGATTAAATACTTTGGGTTACCTCTATATCCATAAAGGCTTAAAAAGAATGATTGGCTTCCATTAATTAATAATAAGATTCAAGAAAAGTTGGAAGGATAGAAAGGTCCATATTTATCGATAGGAGGCCGAGCAACATTGCTTAACTTAGTGTTAACTTCGGTACCAACATATTGCATCCCATTTTATTTGCTTTTCGATTGGACGGTTAAACAGATTGATCCAATTAGACGAAATTTTCTTTGGGGAGGGGCTTTTGCCGAAAAAAGAAATACCATTTAATGAAGTGGGGAAAAGTCCGTCGGTCAAAGAAAGAAAGTGGTTTAGAAGTGAAGAATATCAAAGAAATGAATAGAGCGTCTCTTGGTAAGTGATGGCGGCAGTGGATAGCAGAAGAGAATAAAGGTTGGGTTGCAAGTATTAACGCGGCTTATGAGAATAAGTTTGTGGCAATTAATGCGCTCTCGAAGAATTCATCGACGGCGTTCGGATTCTGAAAGGGGTCATGTCCGTCAAAAAGGCATTTTTCGAGGCATTTCGTACACTGTAGAAGATGGCAAGTTAATTAATTTCTGCCAGAATTACTGGTGTGGAGACCTAACTTTACAGAAGAAATTTCCGCGCTTGTTTGCCTTAGTAAAAAATAAAGAGATATTGGTGATGAGCTAATGGAAAGCGACCAAGTGGTGGCCGAAATTTTCAAGTACATTATCAGTTCAAGAACGAAAAAAGTGCAGATCAATGATCGAGCACCTTCAAGAATGGCAACCATTAGAAAGAGAAAGAGAGGATAAGGCTTTGTGGAAGTGATTGGCAAATAAGTCCTTCTGAGCTAAGTCGTTTTATACAGTGTTAAACTATGGAGGTGTGCAAATGCCAGAACAGTGCAGGATTTGGAAATTCTCAGTTCCTGCTAAGGTTAAGATACTTTGTCGTTGGCTTTCAACAATGCGATTTTGACAGAAGGACAACCTTTCTAACAGGAAATGGGCTGGCCCTATGCAGAGTGATATGGGTGAGACGGACGTGGAATCGGTAGATCATTTGTTCATGACATGCATAGTCGCTAGACAAATTTGGAATAGGATTGGAAGTAATGCGGGTGCTAGGGTATCTCTATGTTCCTTCGTTGAGCTTTCGAGTAAATGGAAGCGGGTTTTGGATCTATGCTTTCATAGGATATGGGATATAGTTAGGTCGGCTATTTGTTGGGGTATTTGGCTGGAGAGAAATAATAGAATTTTTAATAATTCAAAAAATTATATTTTGCATACAACTAATGGCATTGAATCGAATACTGCATTTTGGTCAGGGATAGCTACGACGAAGGCAACAAAAAAATCAAAAACAAACAAGGAGCGCAAGAAGCCAATGGATGGGGCCCTAGGGGGCAGGAGCCGACAGGTACTAGGGAGGGCGTGGAAGACATTTCGGTTTAAAATCAAATGTTGGTTTTGTTTTTTTTAGGGTATTTTTATTAAGTACAGTCAGATTTGTGACGTATTTTGTTTTCTTTCTTTTTGCGAATAACAGGTAGGTTTCGTTAAAATTTTCATTTAATAACGCGGGGGATCGATCCTTGTTTTCGCTTCAAAAAAAATTTAAATAGGAAACTCCATATTTTGAGGAGTTTGCATGATATTAGTAAAGAAATATAGCCCTTAACTTGTAAATATAGTAATTACCAGGTAAATGTAGTGGTTTTTTGCCACATGCAGTAGTTATGTGCCAAAGAGTGGTTATCTAAACAAATGCAGCAGTCATCTGCAAAATGGTTACAAGGACGGTATAAGGATATTAAGAATAAAAAGCGCTTTTCACAAGCTATTTTGGGACAGGGACCTAAACATCATGTTTTTTGGGACAAGGGGTCTCCCTTTACACCAAAAAAATAATTATCATTCACCAGGAAAATGCCTTTTCAAAGCAAAGCTGGGCTTTGTAGGCTCATTTTGAAAAGATAGCTTAGGGCAACCAAATACTTGAATTTTAAAATCCAATATAAGTTTTATGGGCTTCTTCAGGAGCAACAATCACTTGGACCTCCTTCGGTGGCCCAGTTCATGTTCAAGTGCTTATGGTGTTTTTATTCGAAGGGTGCAAAGCCGACTCAAATTTATACAAATGCTTTGATAGACATATGTATCCATGGCTGTGCACAGATACAATGGCTGATGCGACTGCAGCTCAGAATTGAAGGGAAACAGGGGTGTGAGCGGGACACACCCATTTTTCCCTTCGTTTTAAACTGCAGCAGCAGCTAACATACCTATGGTCTGCCACAGTTACATTTTTTGCCATGTTTCAATATCACAGCTAACTACGTGCACTGATCAATGAGAAGTGGGAACTGCAGGGTTGACTTAAAGTTACATATATTTAAAGAGCTTATTTTTAAGAAGCTCCCTTGTGGTTTCCTTGTTTTCCACCAAACAACCATATACTTTCAAAATGACAGGAAACTGTCCTATTTAACGGTCAAATTTAACACCGTCCGAGGCACGCCATCACCATGAAAACCATGGGAGAGTGTCTTAAAAATAAGCCATAAACTTTATCTGATTTATTGTCTTGATAAAAATTAAAAAAAGGGGATTCCAAAACAAGGAGGGTACTATATCATTGTTAGGCAGGCTCAGCCCTTAAATGAGGAGAGAGAATATTTGATAACTTGACGGAATAGAGCTTGAAATACGTTAAACAATAGACCCGACGCCCAGCTACCGGAAAAATCTTTTTTATTCTTTTGATTACTTTAAACAATAGGCCATGCAATGTACTGCAATTTATCATTAGGCTTACTAAATTGTACAATGATGTGCAGAGCCATAATTTCCGATCTCAAAATCCGACCCCTCAAACTTTATTTTTGAAATTACATGCTCTTGAAATCTCAAAATTATATCTAATCCTATTGAAATCGTTATTTGTTCACTTACTTTCTTTACAAAGTAAGTTATTTGTCAACAAAGCAGGGAGTGACGGTGGGGGCCCACCTAAGGCGGGCCCTGCTATCAAGGCGAATTTCCAAGGGCCTTAGAGTTAGGTTAGATTTGAAGGTGATATACGGAAGAAGAAAAAGACTTCTTTTTATTCTCTATAAAGTAATACCCGAATTTAGCAAATATATGCAGTTGGTAATGATATAATACCTTTTTCGTCACTCTAAATAAAATTTACTATAGGTAGTAAAATAGTGCTTGATGTCATTTCTCCGTTTCGTTTCGTTCGTATTCACGTCTACGAACAGGCTCGTACGATATTGATACAGTAGCTTTTTTACATCCTCGACGCAGCCAACCATCACCAATTTCCATCCATCCCAAAATCATTTGTGTCGGTCGACCCAGAGAAATACACTTGAATTATAAGTGGTGATTTTAATCAAAACCATTTCTCTCTTCATCCAAAAAGAAAATAAATCTGAACAATAAACAGCTAAGCCTGATAAAGGAAAATTAGACCCTGAGCCTTTTGCTCATGATAATTGCTTCTTTAAGAGAGAATTTCAGTACATGTTGCCTTCAGAAGGGCTAGAAAATGCATTTATTTGAAACGCTTGTTACATAAAGATGGGAGATATTTGAATTTAATGTTGCCATAAAAAAACTCATAAACATGACTGAAAAAGTCTGCAAGAAACTAAAAGGAGAATTTTAGCTTCAAAGGCATGCAATGCAGCTGGGCTTTTGTATGGTCAAAGCTCAAGGAAGAAAGTAAAATTTAAAGCCTCAGTTTCATAACTTCCCTCTGCCACTGTGTGCATGCTGCAGGCCCTCCAATGGTTTTTTTAGAGTTGGTGGGAATATCAATTGGCATCTCAGTTTATCATAAATCACAAGGGTACATGCTTGAAGGAAGAAGTTAAAAATATTTGATCATGAAGTAAAGTTCAAATATATTTGGTTTTTTTTTTCCTTTTAGGTTGGGAGGTTGGTTGAACCCAAATGAGACATTTTCCATTTAAACAAGCATGCTTGTTTGGTCAACTTTTTCTTTGTGTTTTTGCATGTTAAAATTCTTAATTAATCTTCTTCTAGATTCTCGAGCTCGCAATCTCATAACTTACTTTCTTTACATGTATCTATCATTGTTGTGATTTAACTGGGTAGAATTTTATACGTGTGCATAGTAAAAGAAAGAATTATGGGGTGTGTCAACTTGTTTAGACTGTTTTTTAAAAATATGTTAAATATTAGGTTCTTTTTGAAAATATAATTAGGCCGCTCTGACCTACTATGATCACATTTGAATGGTAAAGGGTTAAAAAAGTAAACTCATAAGAATGGAAATATGAGTTAGCATGCTTTGTTTGGGGCTGCGTTCTATGAGAAATTTTTCTCATTTTTTGGCATTACCTAATCACAAAAAAGAGGAACTTTTTGTCATACTCACCTAGTTATAATAGTGAAGATTATGAAGGCAAGAATAATGAAGTTGATAAGTTTTTTTCATGGCTATAAAGGGCACGTAGGAAAACTGCAAGTCCATAACAGGGCATGTAGGGAAACTGCACATCCATAACATGACTGCAGCGTACCTGTCACGTCCTGCTTACCAAAACACGGAATACGATTGGTTACTAGGCCAGCCAAGCTTCTACGATTAAGGAATAATTCCGCCGTAGTCACACTTCGTTTTCTAGCACTATATGGTAATCAGTAAACACAGCACTAGAGTAAAGAAAATAACAGCTCACAACTTTATTACATTAAAATAATAGAGTTCAGGATATATTTATTTGCATGAAAGAAATAACTAACCAATGAAATAACAACGTTCTTATAGCAAGTAGAAGGCAATAACGCTGATGTCGCGGTCTAAATCTCCGCGATCTCGAATGACAGATCCTACTCCTGAGTTGGGTCCACATCGTCCTCTGAGCATGTACACTCTGGTCGTAAAGACAACACATATAGCAACATGTATATAGTGTGTATACTATGATATCAAACATGAATGGACGGCAGAATACAGTAACATGAGAATAAAGAATATCAAGTGAATATGAACAGTACGGTATATGTATCATGTCAGCAATCCACGCAACATGTATGTCATTACCTATCAGTCGCTAAGTCAAATGAAATCAATCGGTGGAAAAAATGATACTCGTATTTAACAAGGGTCCCGTGCATGTCCGAGACCACGTTCCACTGTTTCCTGTGACATAACTCTGCAGCCGTACCATTAGGCCCATGACCTTATATATATATATATATATATATATATATATATATATATATATCATCCTCTAAGCCACTGTAGCTCGCTAAATACGAGTTCGATTCCATCTTGATTTCCTTATTTTCCCCATATTACAATAACTATATATATAGGACTAGTTGTATATAAGCACGCGCCACAATCACAGTCTTATTCACTTTCCACTGCACTGTTCACTTTCACGAATCAATCACATATCACTGGCGTATTTGACACAACTAATTCAATACCACTCACGTTCGACAATGCAAAGTTCACTATAAATCATTATTAACGTTCGCTATCACTAAAGATATCACGGTCGGGTAAGATATGAGAATGATGCAACATAGCAAATCATGTACGATATGAAACACAATATACATTACGAGTTCAGAAAAAACATATTAATCCGTACGATCGTAATTAGACAAAATGCTATAAAATATATTATAATTAAACTCAAATATCGATCCAACAAAATTGGTTCTAGATCAATCCGGTTTCAGGTTTGCGAGTTACGGTCGTTTCATTTCAAGTGTTCATCAGTGGAAATTCAGTTCCTGAACTGAAAGTCTATTTTGTAACACATTTTCATCCCTATTGGGATCATAATTAGGCGATTCTACAGTTAAGTAAAATTTATATCTATCAATTACGTTTCCAACGCACTAGACGGATCGATAATATCCATTGTGTACTGGGAGATATGTCCAGTTTAAGGATAGGGTGTACAATCTGTCCCTGTAGTAAACTGCAGTATATCTTGACTGTTTAAAATAAAAATAAAATATCAAACGACGGTAAAATCTAACGAAACTACCACCTATGGTTAGATAACAAGCTTATATTCGCAACGGTGTAGGCTTACACATAATTTCACTTTCATACAGAGCTACACATTTATTTAAAGTCAGGTGTCAATATGGGATGTTGCTCTGGACTGCTGTCCAGAGCCGCATTCCAAGTCAGTTTTCGTCAATGAGTTATATCAGTATTGAAAAGTAATTAACAGGGGGTCCTAGATTATCGAGTCGGCTTCGATATGAACCGTAGAACTTTACTTTCCAGTATGTATCAAAATTAATATAAATTTAACACCACGACGCGTACAGCAAAACAGATTTGACGTTGCCTCTTTGGGACGCCATTACACATGCGATACTTCGTTATTTTGAGTTCAGTTTTCTATACGATATTTTTAAGTAGCAAAAGAGAATATTGGTAAAAGTTTTGAGCATGATCGACGGGATTTTGGTTCAGTTCACCACGTCGAACTATTAGCAAACAATATCGAGAACTATCGAATTAGGTTGGTATTGCCTAACACGTGAAAAATGGTATCAAATGCTTGCGATTCCACATGGTATTAACGTGATGTTCAAATCCATTTACGCTTAAACTAATCATCCTAGAATTACTATGGTTTTCATGGAGGTATGATGATGATTTACGAATTATATGTGATAGTAAACTACCTAACACGGAATCGTAATAATCTATCTAGTATAAGATTAACATGAATCTATAAATATATGTGGTAGGCTAACAACCCACAAGTGTTAGAACAAACTTGTAAATTCATGATAAGGGGAACTATTTGTGTGTATCCAAAAGTGAAGTTCGTGGACAAGTTGCTGATGAAGCGCTGATAGTAGTTCGGGATTTCATGGATGTGTTAAAGGACATCTCGGGTTTACGGTTTAAACGAGATATGGAGTTTGCAATTGATTTTATTCCTGTAGCAGTGCCAATTCGAAGGCTTTTATCGGCAGAACCGGAAATGGTAAAGAGACGAGTTCCGAAGTTATTATAGAAAGGTTGGATTCGCAGCAGTGGTTCACCGTGGGAAGCTCAGGTTCTTCTCATCAAAAAGAAAGATGACTCGTAAAGGATGTACATCAACTATCGGAAGTTAAATCTAGTGACTATTAAGAATAAGTACACAATCCCTTGCACAAGCGAATTATTCGATCAACTCAGTGGCGCGAGAGTTTTCTTGAAGCTGAATTTGCGATCAGGATATCATCAAGTTTGGGTTAAAGAAGGAGACATTTGCAAGACGGCGTTCCGAACTCGTTATATGCATTATAAGTATTTGGTTATGCCATTCAGAGTACTAACGCACCGGCGATATTTGTGGACTTGATGAACTAAATCTTTTCACCGTTTCTAGATCAGTTCACGGTGGTATTCATTAACGATATTTTGGTCTATTCAAGGAGCAAAGAAGAGCATGAAAAACACTTGAGAATCGCACTGCAAATATTTAGACAAGAAAAGTTGTATGCTAAGATGAACAAGTGCAAGCTTTGGCTTGAAAAAGTGAAGTTCTTGGATCACGTTGTATCTGGGGATGGAATTGCAGTTAACCCTGAAAATAATGCTGCTTTTCATGATTGGTCAACTTCAAAGAATGTAAGAGAGATAAGAAGTTTCCTTGGGCTTGCTGGAATCTATAGAAGATTTGTGGAGAATTTCACTCGAATAGCAGAACCATTGACTAAGCTAACAAGAAAGGAGGTACCGTTCGTATGGACTGAGAAATGCGCGTCAATTTTTGAAGCGATGAAGCAAAGATTGACAGCCGCTCCTATTTTTAGAGTGCCAGATGATTCCGAGGGTTTAGTTATTCACATCGACGCATCTGAGGAAGACTTGAGATGTGTTTTGATACAGCATGGGAAATATAGCTTATGCGTCAAAGCAATTGAAGACTCGTGAGAAGAACTACCCAACTCATGATTTGGAGCCAGCAGCAGTGATCTTTGCGCTAAAGATTTGGAGACACCGCTTATTGGGCGAAAGAGTGGAACCATTTACTAATCACAAGAGTCTAAAGTACGTGTTAATACAGAAAGAGCTCAACATGAGACAACGTAGATAGTTAGAACTGATAGCTGACTATGATCTTGATCTAAAGTACCATATAGGGAAAGTTAATATAGTACTGGATACTTTAAGTCGGTTCCCAGCAATACGGATGTTGACTGCACAGAAAAAGATTATAACAGATTTTCAGAGATTCGAGTTGGAGATCGTACTACCAGATTCTTCGGGACGATTGATGCAGTTGCAAGTACAACCATCCTTGATTGATAGCATTAATGCAACACAGTCGCACGATCCTAGATTGCAGAAATTTCGAGGACAAGTAGAAGCGGCTTCGAACGGATTTATTGATTCATAAAGATGGTTCTTTTAGGTATGGGAGTCGTTTGTGTGTGCGTAAAGGAGAAGTTCGTGAAGAAGTCATGAAGGAGGCTCATGGTTCTGCATATTCGGTACATCCAGAAGGCACGAACATGTACAGAGATTTTCGACAACATTTTTGGTGGGAGGGCATGAAAAGAGAGATTGCTCATTATGTGTCGAGGTGCTTGGTGTGTAAGCAAGTCAAGACTAAACATCAAAATGTAACTGGTTTGTTGCAACCACTTCCGATTCCTCAATGGAAATTAGAACATATAATCATGGATTTCATGACAACCTCACTACGAAATCCAAAGGGCAATAACGATGTATGGATGATTGTCGAGCAATTGACCAAGGCAACACGTTTTATACCATTTCAAGTTGGTCAGTCGACAGAGATCTTATCAGAGAGGTACATGTAGGAGATTGTGAGATTACATGAAGTACCAGTGAGTATTGTTTCTGATCGTGACACCCGGTTCCTATCATATTTTTGGAGGAGTCTAAAAGAAAGTTTGGTAACTCGCTTAAAATTTAGTACGGCAAATCATCCTTAGACAGATGGATAGTCCGAGAGAACGATTCAAACTCTTGAAGATATATTGAGAGCTTGCATGTTAGACTTCAAGAGTTTGTGGGAGGATCGTTTAACTTTAGTGGAGTCCTCGTACAATAACAGTTTTCAGGTGATCATACAGATGGCTCCATTTGAAGTATTGTACAACTAAGTTGAGCCCAAATTGGCCTGGGCTTTGCACACAAACCCTTTCACCTACCCCTAACTCTCCTGCACTGTTTGATTTCCCTGCAATCAAACAGAGATTCTTCAATTCAAAATTTATCACAATTTTAATGCATTTTAATTCCAAAAGCCTAATACTCCATTATAAATACCACTCCACACTTTGGCTCAGCATCATTCTGAAATTTCTAGCCAAAACTCTAAAAAAATTTATAAGTACAAGTGAAGTAAAGAGGAGTTAGCAAGCGGTCAACTTCCGCCGAAGAATCGAAGCTATTCCGGAGCTCCCGCGACGCCACGAAGATCAACTCTCCTTCTTCAACCTCCTCTTAACATAACCAAGTAGTAAGTCCCTCTCAATCTCTTTTCTTCTTTATTAAAATCCCATTTCAAAACTTATATCGGTAAGTGGAGTTGATACCGATATCTATTTCTAAACACTTGAAATTTACGCTTTTCCTATATATTGTTCATCCAAATTCTTACAAAATACTTGTAATCTTAATTATAAATATTTAGAATAAATTTTAATCTAGAATTCCATGCAAAATAACTTTAATTTAAGTTTTTTTTCATTTAAATACCATGAACTTTAAATATCATTTTTTAGTTTTGTTAAAACAATACATTTAGAAAAACTTCACAGGGTAATGACCTACCCCACACGCACACATGGTTCCATAGTATGATACCTCTTTTACGTGAATTTTTGTTACGAAGACATTATTATAAGAAAATACCACTTACTATAAAAACTGGATTTCTTTTAAACGGTGTTTTAAATTCCTTTGCGATTATACCTCTACAACTCTTGTTAAGGGACCCGCTATTGGATGGTGCAGATTATCGCACAATCTTGGACTAGTAGAGCGAGATGCAGACCTCCTCATGGAGCATTCGGTCTCAAAAGGTTTTAAATACGATTTTTAAGAAAAGCGCATTTTTTCTAATTGAGTAAAATTAAATATTTTAATAATTATATAAAAATTACAAATCCATATATTTTCAAAATATAATAAACATAAATTTTTTTAAAAATAAAAGAATTACAAGTTTCACTAAAATACCATCAAGATACCAACAAAAGACGAGTTTTATAATAAAATACCATGAACTTTCCAAGCTAAGCAATTATCACCAAAAAACCTCAAATCCTTAAAATTCATATCCATGAAAACCTTAAATAATATAAATAAATTCTCGGGATTTATTTTGAAATTTTATTAAAAATATTTTTCATAAAACCCCCTCGAGTTATATAAAACAATATTTAAGAATTTTAGTAAATATAGGTTTAAGCGAGATCAATTCCCTTGAGCTCCAGGAAGTCGGAGAAAGCGAGTGCTTACCTATTTAAGGTAGACAATATAACGGAATTATCAATGGTAATTGTTTTGGAAAAAGACACAAATCCTGTTATCCATGTGCAGCAGTTGCCAATGGCTCCCGAACCTAATTTAAGAGCTAAATCAGTTACAAAGGTCTGACTCAGTCAGAGTCCATTTTCAATCCTGAATCCAAAGTTAAATATGAATACTTGAGCATGAACCTGAATACTTGAATTCAAACACCAATAACAAACATGAATACTTGACTTGACTTAACCGAACCATGATTATAACTTGACATGACTACTTGAATACATGATTACATCATGAACTTGATTACTTGAACAATTTGTATCCATAGTTTTGGCAATTCTTGTAAACATAACCTATACAATATATTACGTGAGGATAATGGGGTAGATTGGTATTGAATGTATAGCGAGGCACGAGATGGTCACTTAAAAGACACCTACATGAACTCTCGTGCCGTTGTCCCGTAGGTTTTAACGAGGCCTTGTACTACATGTTACCATAGTCCACAGGGTAAGATGGACTTCTCTCGTATACACAAATACCTTCTGTACCAAGTTACAAACAACTCCATTAAAATAACAAGCATATAGTTGTACAGCTTACCAGTTTCATTTCACATTACTTGTTATATTCTATTCCTTCTTTTGGGACTTACCGAGCGCTAGTTCGCTGACGACATTCTTGTCTTTTCTTTCTTTGGAATGTTCGTCAGGAGGATCAGACTCTGAGGAGATCGAGCCTAGCTAGGACGACTTGGACCAGCTCACTGCCTAGCAGGACTTCTAGCTCTCCTTATATTTACTTTCAGTTTGTATGCCACTGTTTAAGCACTGTTTATATCATTGTATCTTTTCATTTTCAAACAATTGTATGTGAAGTGAATGTAAATAAAAGTTTCTATTTATATTTTTATATCATTTGTCATTCTTGTGCATTTTATATATATTGTTCAATTACGCTTAACGTATTTATTTATTAGTAAATACATTGTGGTCCGTCACGTCACAGATTCCGTACACTGGGAAGTGGGACGTGACAGGTTTTGTTGGCGACCCATGCAAGTCTGTTCTGCACGAAATCTTAAGCAATATATCACAAGAATTATAAGCATCAGCAACTATACATTCCTTACATTTCAAATTCCTTGAATCTATCCTAACCTTTCTTTTTCTATCAAGGTCATGAATTCTCCCAACAACATAAACATGAACGTCAACGGCAACACTCCACCGCCTACTCTACCATCATCGCCTACCGCTGCAGCTCCCATCAACGAGCAAACGGTACTGTTTGAGGCGATCAGGAGCCTCTTGGAGGGTCAGCAGCAGACTGCTATCCTCATGCACCGCCCCGAAGCTGAGGCACCCGGAGTTAAGCAATTCCGGGCACTGCACCCAAAACACTTTTCAGGAAAAGAGATCCCACTAGAGGTGGAAGAATGGGCTCAGTCGATAGAAGATGAGCTGGCAGCAGCACAAGTGCCAGAGATTGCTTGGGTGAGGGTTGCGAAGCTGCAACTAACAGACAACGCCAGAGTCTGGTAGAAGGCTGAAGAAAACCGTCTCACCCAACCTATCAAATGGAAGACGTTTCGCGATATGTTCGATGCGAAATACTTCCCTGAGACTGTCCGTTTCGACATGGAACGGTAGTTCATCCATCTAAAACAAGGGTCGATGTGGGTCAAGTTTATAGATGAATACGATACTGATTTTACCATGCTTAATAGGTAAGATATTGTCTCAAATTCAAAAATTCTGATTTCACTCATTACACTGGTAACACAAGGTCGTAACAGGTCCACTGCACACCTGATTCCTACTGCTGAGATCGGTGCATGACGATTTCAGTAAGGGTTGGACTTGCTACAGGAGATTTCCCAACCCATGATCTTGCTTTGAAGACTGCCCGACGCTATGAGACAGTTGTGAAGAAGAAGGGCAGACCGCAGACTGCTGGTGTGAAACGCCCTGCCACACAAATGACAGGAAGAACCTCTTGTCACGCCCCGCTTCCCATTGTATGGGCAAAGAGACGCGACGAAGCCGCTACGTATTTACTCAGAAGTAAACACGCTAAGCGTATCTAAGCAATATAAGGTAAAAGTACACAAGAGACATGATGTAAATGAACAACAAATTTATTTATTTAAACATTCTTTTACAGGTACAACTGAAATGAAAGTACATGAATAGAAAGCGATGCCTAAACAATGGCATAACTGAAATGAAAATATGTGCAAGTCTGTCTAATTCTTCGGATCTTCAGTGTACTGCTCCAAATGCTCCTGGCTGGTCTCGAGCTCTAGTACGTCCGATCCACCTGACAACATTCCAAAGAAGAAGAGAAATAGGAATGTCGTCAGCGAACAATCGCTCGGTAAGTCCCAACAAAGAGAGAAGTAGAATAGACAGAAAAAGAGTATATCTTATAATGTCCGATTATATTGTTAACGCTGTTGTTTGTAGCTTGATACAGAAGATGCCAGTGTATACGAGAGGAGTCCAACATACACCGTGGACTATGGTAATCCATAGTACAAAACTTCGTCGATAAAACCACGGAACAACGACATGGATGTAATTACGTCTTAATTGACCACCTTGTGCCATCTTTAACATATTCTGTACCAGTCTACCCTTTATAAACCCCGCGATGTCTTGATTGTATTGTTTGTATTATGTGTTATATAGATGGATGACTTTCCGAAACCATGATATCATTAAATGGAATGAATATAAATGGAGAGTCATGTAGACGGAGTATATCCATGGTTTGGTTCAGTCAATATAAATTGATATAGATTGAATAGACGGATTCATGTTGAATTGTAGTTTATACTTGAATCACATTCAGGTCAGATTGATTAGATTGAGACTCAGTCAGAGTCATACACTTTAAAATGAACTTGAAATCCTGAATTAGTTTTGATGTTATCGGTAACTACTGCACATGGACGACAGGATTTGTGTCTTTTTCCAAGACAATTACCGTGTTGATAACACCGTTTGTTAGATTGTCTACCTTAAATAGGCAAGCACCCATATCTCCGGCTCCCTGAGGTTCAAGAGACTGGTCCCGCTTAAACCTATGTTTACTAGGGTCCTTATTATAATTTAATAAAACTTGAAGGGGTTTTATGTAAAAATAGTTTGATATAATTTTTAAAATACAGCTCAAGCATTTAATTATCATCTTTAGGGTTTTCATAGATGTATATTTTATAAAAGTTAAATTTCCAGTGAGTAGAACCTAATTTTCATAGTATATGGTATTTTCTTGAAATATTGGAGTTGTTTTGTATTTGGATGGTATTTTCATGTAATGGTAATTCCTTTATTAAAACTTGGAATATTTATTTAATATAATTAAAATAGATATTTTGATAATAGTTATATACATATATATTTAATGAAAATAAATTTTATTTATTTTCTTGTAGAAATCTCATTTTCTAAAGAAAAATGCATTAAAATTCCATCGAGATTGAATGCTTCTTTCGAAGGTCTGCATCTCGCTCTACTAAGCCCGAGGATGTGCGATAACCTGCACCATCTCGAACAGAGTCCCCAAAAGTGGGTTGTAAAGGAGCAATTGCACGGAAATGTTTAATACATTTTTTTATAGAAATGGTTTTATAAGTTGAAGGTATTTATTTGCAAAGTCATTTTATACCATACTATGTTCCCATAATTTTCATCGTACTATGTTAGAGATATATGTTGTGATGAGGTAGGTCATTACCTCATGAACTATCTAAAGGTAATATGTTGTTTATGTCGGAAACTAAAGTATGTGGTATTTTAATGTAAAACTGCGATAAAATTTGCAATATAAATTCTTTTGAAGTGAAACTTGTTTAATATTTTTGTTAATGTTTATCGAACATGATATGAAAGTTTGGTATTTTCTTGTTTAAGAAAAATAGGATTTTTAAAGAAAAACTGAATCAGAAGTCGGATTAACTCCGCTTCCGTCGGGTTTTAGAAATGAATGTCTTTAGAGTAGAAGAAAAGAGGGGGAGAGGGGACTTACTAGCTAGGGAACAAGAGGAGGAAGAGAGGAAAGTAATGATGGCTTCAGGACGTCGTTTTGTTGCCGGAAACTTCTCGGAACTTCACCCTTTGCTAACTCCACTTGCACACAATTAGGACTTGAGAATTTGGTAGAGTTTTGATAATGAAATTAGGAGAGGTGAAATATGGTGTGGTATTTATAGGGGAAATTAGGGTTTAGGGGTGAAATAAATGCATTAAAATTTGCATTAAAATTGGATTAAAGGGGCATTTTATTGCACCATGGATAAATTCAGGGTAAACAAGCAATATGAGGTTAGTAGGGTAGGCGAAGGATTGCAAGGGTTAAAGTTTGGGGGCTTTACAGTCGGGTATGACCGGTGGTACCGGGAAAAACTAGGGTTTCGCCGGTCCAATACCGGCGGATGGGCTTGGGTTGGGTGCCATGTGTCCTAGTCGATTGGTTTTCTTCAGTGCACATGTTTAAATATCTGTGACTCTTCAGTTTACGTGTAGTGCACGTGTAGACCCTTGAGATTCTAAAAGATTAAAATAAATTAAAATAAAAAGAATATGTGGCTGATGGGATTTGAACTCGGATGCTATGTCTCAGCAGTGCAAGGTCTTACCAATAAGCTACAAGCTCCTTCTTACTGTTCAAAAGCAAAACAAACTTATAACTCGTGTTCAGGCTTAGGTACTCCTTTCTGTATTTTGAAAAAAAATCGTACAGAAAGTTTAGGGTTGTTACACTTCTTTTAGGCCAACATTTGCACCCAGGAGACCGGGAGGATTATTTAACCGTTTCAGTCCAGACTTTTGCTTCTACTGCAAGAAGAATGGACACCTGGCGAAAGATTGCAGGCATGCAAATGGCCTGTGTTTAGTTTGTAGTGCATCCACTCACGCTATAGGAGCATGTCCATATCGACTCAACCCAGCTCCAGTATCCAGACCCGCAATCACAGTCCCGCAGCAGCCAACTATTCAGGCTCCTGCATCTCGTCTAGCTCTACCTGCACCACCACCCTGTGGACCTCCTGCACAGCCTTTTCGTCAATTCTATCAAGCACAGAGAAACGTGCCTCAAGGGCAGAGAAACGTGCCCAGGGATAGGAATATGCCTCCAGTAAGGAGGAATGTACCACGACGTCAGGCTTGAAGCTGAAGCCACTGGCTAAGTAATCACTGGTAATTCCCAATCTTTTTATCTTTTCAATCCTTGTATACCTCTATAACTTTTCCTATATCTAAACCCAACTTCACACAACTTATGTACTATACTAGTAGCCATCCTTCCTGCACTCGCACTATTCGACACTGGAGCGTCACACTGCTTCATGTCGTAATGATTCGTGAGAACGCATGCGATTCCCGTGAAGCCACTCATTTCAAGCTGGAATGTCAGTTCCGGAAATGGAGTATTAAAAGCAACTATGGGATTTGATCAGTGTTCAGTTATAGTTTGCGGACAAGAATTCTACGCGGATTTCAAGGTACTGGACATCCCAAATTTCGATATTGTGTTGGGAATGGTCTGGCTGGGAGTTTTCTATGCTACGATTGACTGCCGTCAAAGGAGGGTGGTATTTGAGATACCAGATCACCTAGTCTTCTATTTCAATAGTGGAGATAGAACTTTGGAGCCATGAATCTTCCGTGCTAAACTAAGAAATGCAGAACTGTTTACTTTACCGGCGGAAGAAGAAAAGCCAGAAGTAGTTTGAGAGTTCAAGTATGTGTTCCCTGAAGATATAACAGGTTTGCCTCCCAATCGAGTTATTGAACTCAGCATTTACTTAATATTTGGTGCGCAACCGGTAATCAAAGCTCCGTACCAGTTAAGTCCTGAGGGATTGAAGGAGATCCGCATTCAGTTAGATGAACTCCTGAAGAAATTGTAACAACTCCAATTTTTGTATACCAAAATTTGATTTAAAATTGAAGTATACTTGGAGTATTAATGTTGCTGATAACACTTTAAGTATCTATCTCTTTACAATAATTACAAGAAAGAGCTTGTAGCTCATTGGTAATACCTTGCACTGCTGAACTAAGCCACCAGAGTTCGAATCCCATACCCCACATTATTTTTATTATTGATTTTTTAAAAAACCTTTAGAATACCAAGAGTTTACACGTGCATATCTCACAAAAACCCCACTACACCCAAAGATGTAACACTTGCAGAGGGTAGATGAACCGCCGGGGAAGATCCAGGTCACCGGACTCGGTCGGGAATCGGCCAACTCGGCCTTGACTCGGCCGACTCAGTGATCCGACCGAGTCACGGCCGAGTCACCCCCGATTCGGCCGATTCAGGCGAGGGTCACAACATGAAAGTTGTGTCTTTTGGTATTCCCTACGCACCTACAAAGTTTCAGCCTCATACCACTTCCATAGCTCTTTAAAACCCCCAATTACTCCACTTTTAATACATTTTTATTACATTTTATCACATTTTTATTTTTTAACTTTTCATCTACCCTAACCCTAACCCTAGCCTAGCCCTATATAAAGGCCCCTACCCTCTACCTTTTCCCCTCACAACTCTAAGCATACTCTCTAAAACTCTTGAGAACTTGGTGCAAAGAGCGAGAAGCGAAGCGCTGCCGAAACCGACGACGGATTCCGGCGACCGGATCAAGACCGACGTGACGTTTCCGACGAATCGGCAACCACCACACCTTTTAGAACGCTTAGCTTGTCCAAACCCATAAGTCCCAACCTTCTATCTTTCTTTTCTATAATTGTAAAATACGACTTTTTGGAACCGACGGAAATCGGACAAACCGATTCCCGATCCGGTTTTTCTTTAAAATTCCACTTGTCACCTAATACATATTATCAACCCTATTGCATGTTGACTATTAATCACCCTTAAATCAAATTTAATCACACTTTTCCACATGAAATGATAATTTCTTTACAAAACCGTATTTCTTGCATAAAAATACCATCAAGTTCAATTTTAATGTTCTAATTAGATCCCTCACTCTTAATCATGTTTATTTTGATAACAAAACTTGTTTCATTCAATTTGGATGAAATTTCACACATGAAATGATAACGTTTATGAATACCGTATTCTTGCACCTTAATACCCTTAAGTTTAACATAGCTTATTTCACCTTGAAACTTCACCAAAACTTAATATAAGTCACGGGGTAATGACCTACCCTTACACACACTCATTATAACCCTAATTGATAAATAACAAAAATACAGAATACGATATTATAGGACTTTTTCACTAAAATACCATAACCTTTATCACTTTTAGTTTAACCTTTAAATTGTAAACTTTTCTAAATAAAACTTATATAAAATGAAAGCACGATTGGTCATGGACATCGATCGTTTATCTAAACTGTCTAGTGGGTCTAGGCAAGTGTGTCTAAGGCTGGTGGTTTTTAATTAGGCCCACGACTGTGGTTCCTTCCCACTTACCTGGCACTTACCTGGCTGCATTCGACGGTGAAGAGGCGATTTGAGACTTCTAATGACTCATCGTTTAGACCATAGAATATAGGTTAGATGGTCTAGGAAACCCTAACAACTAAAATATGGAGAACTATATACTTTTACAAATAAATACCCTATATTTAGAAAACCTTTTCCCTAGATTAAAAGTATTTATAAAAACCTGAGCAAAGTGCCATTACAACCCATCTTTGGGGAACCTGTTAGGGATAGCACGGTTCATCGTGCACCCGCAGGCTAGTAGTGCGAGATTCAGACCTCCGCAAGGAGCATTCGGTCTCGAAAGGTTTAAAATACGATATTTAAAGAAAGTGATATTTTTGTAAATAAAATATTCATTTAAAAATTATTTATGTGTTTAATTATATATAATTATCATTTAAACATTTATTTTGTTATAATATAAAATTTTCACTTTTTCCTAAAATTCAAAGATTAAAAGTTACATTAAAATAACACGAATTTCAAATAAACAATTAATACTTTTATTAGGATATATTCACTAGAATAACACAAATAAAATTCACATTCATTATAACAATAAAGACGATTATTAAATACTTGAGGTGTATTTGGAAAACTATACAAAAGTATTTTTACATAAAACCCCCTCAAGTTTCACAAATTACAATAAGGCCCCTAGCTAATATTGAACTTCAAATTATATTTCTTTTAGTCGGACTCGGGTTAGAGTCTGACTAATTCTGACTTGAATATATTTCAAGTCAATCTATATTTCAATTATATTCCAACACAACTTGAATACATGAATCCCAGAATCAGTTAACAATCTGTCTGACTGAACCAAACCATGGATATTCTTTTTACAAGTTTCCAGTATTCCATTTACATGACTCTACGGTTATAACCGTTTCCTGATATCATGGTTTCGGTAAGTCAATCAGTTAATCAAGTCAATCAAGCAATCATTACAAGTTTACAAGATAACAATACAAACATGACATCGCGGGGTTTAAAGGGGTAGATTGGTACGGAAGATGTTAAAAGTGGAATGAGGTGGTCAGATTAAGACACCTAACCTATATTCCGTTGCTGTTGTACCGTGGCATAAACGGTTCCTTGTACTATACGTGCCCTTAGTCTCTGGCATATAGAGACTCCCCTCGTATACACTGGCATCCTCCTGTACCAAGCTACAAACAATTACGTTAAACAATATTTCATAATATTCTACAATACAATACTTTAGAAAATACTATACTCTGTCACTCTCATTCTTCATTCTTCTTTGGGACTTACCGAGCGACCTGTTCGCTGACGACATTCTATTTCTCTCTTCTTTGAATGTCGTCAGGTGCGTTGGACCAAGTTGAGACCGAGCCTACAAGTGAAGATTTGGAGAAATTCCAAGAAGACCCAGAGCTCTAGACTTTGTACTTGTTCTTCCCAGTACTTCCTTTTATTATTATTATGCCACTGTTTAGGCATTGTTTTTTTCATTCCAGTTGTATTTTCATTTCATGCATTGTACAAAGAATGTTATTAATAAAAGTTGCTGTTATTTCAATTTCATTTGTCTCTTGTGATTATTTTATATTGCTTAGTTACGCTTAGCGTATGTACGTTTGAGTACATACGTAGCGGGCCTCGTCACGTCCACTTCGCCGTACACTGGGAAGCGGGGCGTGACAGGTTTTGTTGGTGGCCCATGCAGGTCAGAGCTGTATGAATCCCTGTCATGCAGTTCTGGTCTGCGTGAACAACCTAAGCAATATAACACAAGAAACAGCAACTAAAACATTCTTTACAATTCATGTTCTTTGAATCTTACAAGTCTTTATTCCTTGAATCTTATCATTTCATTTGAATCTGTCTTAATCCAAATTTTCTTCAGGATTATGGATTCCCCAAACAATTCCCCGAACAACACCAGCACCAATGTCAACAATACCCCTTCAGCACTACCTCTCACTCCAGTTGTTTCCGCACCATCCACTGAGCAAACCATGCTATTCGATGCGATCCGCAGTCTGCTAGAGGGACAGCAACAACTTCTGAGTCGTCCTGAGACAGATGCACCGGGAATAAAACAATTCAGAGCTTTGCACCCAAAGCAATTCTCGGGTAAAGGAAGCCCTCTCGAAGCAGAAGAATGGGCACAAAGTATCGAAGATGATCTGGCAGCAGCTCAAGTGCCAGATAATGCTTGGGTCCGTGTAGCGAAGCTACAGCTCACGGACAACGCTCGAAATTGGTGGAAGGCGGAAGAAACCCGCCTGGCCCAGCCGATTGAATGGAAAACATTTCGCGAGAAGTTCGACGCGAAATATTTCCCTGTGACCGCCAGGTTCGCTATGGAACAGCAATTTATTCACCTACAGCAAGGATCAATGTGGGAGAAATCTGTAGATGAATATGATGCTGAGTTTACTATGTTGAGCCGGTAAGATCTGTCACAGTAGTTCAATTTTTAATATCATATACTACACAGCTAACACAATCTTTAAACAGATTCGCGGCACACCTGATACCGACGGACGAGATCAGAGCCCGTCGTTTTCAGCAAGGTTTGGACACCGAGATCAAGGCTGCTCTAGCCACCGGGAAGTTTTTGACTCATGAGGAAGCCCTTGAAGCTGCCCGCAGTTACGAGGCAGTGATAAAAGAGAGGGGAAGACCTCACTCTGTAGGAGTCAAGCGTCCTGCCAACCAGATGGCAGGTGGAGCCACGTCCAGACCACCCTTCGTGCCGAGGCGACCCGGAGTACCAACTCATCGTCCTAGCCCAGCTTTTTGCAACTACTGCAAGAGATCTGGGCATATGGTGAAGGATTGCCGTCGAGCCAACCGCCTTTGTTTGATCTGCGGTTCAGCCACTCATGACATTGGATCTTGTCCTCAAAGGCAGAACTCAGTTGCTGCAAACCGGCCAGCAAACAACTATCAGCAGCGACCAGCTCTTCCAGCACCTGCTACCAGACTTGCACTGCCTGCCCCACCTAGAGGACCACAAGCTGCACCACCTCCTCGACAGTTCCATCAAGCCCAAAGGAACGTTCAGAGGAATGCTCCTCAGGCCAGGAGGAATGTGCCGAAGCGCCAGGCTTTCATGATGTCTGTTGAAGAAGCTGAGGCCACTGGCCAAGTCATTACCGGTAAATTTCCTTCCTAAATTTATCTTCTAGTTTTGGTTACCAACACACTTTCCCTATACCTAAAACCTATCCCATATACCTTAGGTACAATTCTAGTAGCTTCACTACCTGCACTTGCACTGTTTGATACTGGAGCATCCCACTGCTTTATGTCGCAACGGTTTGTCCGAACCCATGCGATTCCAGTCTCACCGCTTGTATCCTGCTGGAACGTCAGTTCTGGAAATGGTGTTCTAAAGGCAACTATGGGATACAACATGTGTCCGGTCATCGTCTGCAGTCGAGAATTTTACGCTGACTTCAAGGTACTGGACATACCGAACTTTGATGTGGTTCTAGGAATGGACTGGCTTGGAACCTTTTATGCTACCATCGACTGTCGTCAAAGGAGGGTAGTATTTGAGATCCCAGATCATCCGATCTTTTACTTCAAGAGTGGAGACCGTACATTGGAGCCAAGCATTTACAAAGCAAAGCCAAAGGAAGCAATAGTTGCAGCAGCTCATGCAGAAGAAGAAGCAAGACCGGAGGTAGTTCGAGAGTTCGATGACGTATTCCCTGACGATATATCAGGTTTGCCTCCTGATCGAGCTCTTGAATTCAGTATTGACTTAGTACCAGGAGCACAACCAGTAATCAAAGCACCATATAGACTAAGTCCAGAAGGTTTGAAAGAAGTACGAACACAGTTGGACGAATTACTGGCGAAAGGATGGATTCGTCCCAGCACTTCAAGTTGGGGAGCACCTGTGCTACTGGTGAAGAAGAAGGAAGGTTCATATAGGATGTGCATCGACTATAGAGCCTTGAACGAAGTTACTATTAAGAACAAATATCCACTTCCGCGCATCGACGATTTATTCGATCAGCTAAGTGGATCTTGTGTCTTCTCTAAACTAGATCTTCGTTCAGGTTATCATCAAGTGAAGGTCAAGGAAGCTGATATTCACAAAACAGCTTTCAGAACTCGTTATGGACATTATGAATTTTTAGTAATGCCATTCGGAGTGACCAATGCACCAGCAATCTTTATGAATCTTATGAACCAAGTTTTCCGGGAGTATTTAGACAGGTTCGTTGTCATCTTCATCGACGACATCCTGGTATATTCTAAGAATCGGAAAGAGCATGCGGAGAACTTACGAATTGTCCTGGAAACCCTTCGACAACATAAGCTTTATGCCAAATACAGCAAGTGCGAGTTTTGGCTAAAACAGGTTGGTTTTCTTGGACACATCGTATCAGGAGAAGGAATTTCTGTGGATCCAACAAAAGTCTCAGCAGTCAGCGAATGGCCTACACCAAAGTCTGTGAAGGATATTCGGAGTTTCTTGGGTTTAGCTGGATATTACAGAAGATTCATTGAAGGCTTTTCGAAGATAGCAACACCCCTGACCAAGCTCACACGAAAAGATGAAGAATTTGTGTGGTCAGAAGCATGCGAGCAAGCTTTCGTAGAACTTAAGTCGAGACTGACTTCTGCACCTATTCTTGTAATACCGGATCAATCTGGAGGATTTGAAGTGCATTGCGATGCATCCGGTAAGGGATTAGGATGTGTTCTACATCAACACGGTAAGGTTGTGGCTTATGCTTCAAGACAACTGAAGACTCATGAGCGCAATTATCCGACGCATGATCTAGAGTTGGCAGCCGTTATTTTTGCTCTCAAGATTTGGCGCCACTACTTACTTGGTGAACGAGTGAACATCTATACAGATCATAAAAGTCTGAAGTATGTGTTTACTCAGAAGGAATTGAATATGCGGCAGAGAAGATGGTTAGAACTTATGGCGGACTTCGACATCAATTTGCAATATCATCCAGGAAAGGTGAACGTAGTACCTGATGCTCTTAGTCGCCAACCAGTAGCAATGAATCTCACCGCACAGTGGAAGCTTCAGCAAGACCTACATTAGATGGAGATCGAACTAGTCATGCCAGGTGATGTTTCAAATTTGATGAATCTACAAGTTCAATCAACTATTGTTAATCAGATCAAAGCAGCTCAAGCCAGCGATGCTAAGTTGCAAAAGATCAGAGAACAAGTGGAGAATGGACTCAGAACAGATTTCATCATCCACGAAGACGGATCTTTGAGATACGGCAGCAGATTGTGTGTACCAAAGGGTCCTGTTCGGGAAGAGTTAATGAGAGAAGCTCACAGCTCTCCCTATTCAGTACATCCTGGAGGTACCAAAATGTACAAGGATCTACGTCAGAATTATTGGTGGCATGGTATGAAGCGTGAAGTAGCCAGAAGCGTCGCAAAATGCTTGGTGTGTCAGCAAGTAAAGGCTGAACATCACAGGACTGCTGGATTACTTCAACCGTTACCAATTCCAGAATGGAAGTGGCAGCACATTACGATGGACTTTGTAACTGCTCTTCCTCGCAGCACAAAAGGTAACGATGCGATTTGGGTCATTGTGGATCGACTCACAAAGTCGGCTCACTTCATCCTATTTCGAGTTGGCCAATCAACTGAGACATTAGCGAAGAAGTACATGGAGGAAATTGTGAGACTTCATGGAGTACCAGTCTGCATTGTCTCCGATCGTGACACTAGGTTCCGATCGCAATTTTGGCAAAGTCTGCAAGCTAGTTTGGGAACAAGTCTGAACTTCAGCACGGCTTATCATCCACAAACAGATGGTCAGTCGGAACGAACTATTCAGATCTTGGAGGATATGCTCAGAGCATGTATGCTCGACTTCAAGGGATCGTGGGAAGATCACTTGCATCTTGTGGAGTTCGCGTACAACAACAGCTACCAAGCAAGCATAGGAATGGCACCTTTTGCAGCATTATATGGAAGGAAGTGTCGATCGCCATTAAGTTGGGACGACATCGGAGATAGGGAACTCCTTGGACCAGAGATGATAGTAGCGACCGTGGATGTGGTTCGTACTATCAGAGAAAGAATGCGCATAGCCCAAGATAGACAGAAACATTGGGCTGATGCAAAGAGACGACACTTGGAGTTCCAGCCAGGAGACCATGTATTCTTGAAGATATCTCCGAATCGCGGAGTGATCCGATTTGGAAGACGGGGAAAGTTGAGTCCGAGATACATTGGACCGTTCGACATACTCGAACGAGTCGGTGAAGTGGCATACCGATTACCGCTTCCACCCTCATTGGAAGGAGTGCATAACGTGTTCCATATATCCCAACTCAGAAAGTATGTGAGTGACCCCAGCCATGTACTTGATCATTCCGAGCTTACGATACAGCCCGATTTGTCTTGTGAGCAACAACCTGTGGAGATCCTGGATAGAAAGGTAAAGACACTTCGGAACAAGGAAGTTAATTTGGTCCGGATAATGTGGAGAAAAGACACTCCAGGAGAATCCACGTGGGAAAGGGAAGATGAGATGCGTGCAAGATATCCGCACCTTTTTTTGTAAATTAGTCCTTAAATAAAAGTTGTAAATTTCGAGGACGAAATTTTTTGTAAGGAGGGTAGATTGTAACAACTCCAATTTTTGTATACCAAAATTTGATTTAAAATTGAAGTATACTTGGAGTATTAATGTTGCTGATAACACTTTAAGTATCTATCTCTTTACAATAATTACAAGAAAGAGCTTGTAGCTCATTGGTAATACCTTGCACTGCTGAACTAAGCCACCAGAGTTCGAATCCCATACCCCACATTATTTTTATTATTGATTTTTTAAAAAACCTTTAGAATACCAAGAGTTTACACGTGCATATCTCACAAAAACCCCACTACACCCAAAGATGTAACACTTGCAGAGGGTATATGAACCGCCGGGGAAGATCCAGGTCACCGGACTCGGTCGGGAATCGGCCAACTCGGCCTTGACTCGGCCGACTCAGTGATCCGACCGAGTCACGGCCGAGTCACCCCCGATTAGGCCGATTCCGGCGAGGGTCACAACATGAAAGTTGTGTCGTTTGGTATTCCCTACGCACCTGCAAAGTTTCAGCCTCATACCACTTCCAGAGCTCTTTAAAACCCCCAATTACTCCACTTTTAATACATTTTTATTACATTTTATCACATTTTTATTTTTTAACTTTTCATCTACCCTAACCCCAACCCTAGCCTAGCCCTATATAAAGGCCCCTACCCTCTACCTTTTCCCCTCACAACTCTAAGCATACTCTCTAAAACTCTTGAGAACTTGGTGCAAAGAGCGAGAAGCGAAGCGCTGCCGAAACCGACGACGGATTCCGGCGACCGGATCAAGACCGACGTGACGTTTCCGACGAATCGGCAACCACCACACCTTTTAGAACGCTTAGCTTGTCCAAACCCGTAAGTCCCAACTTTCTATCTTTCTTTTCTATAATTGTAAAATACGACTTTTTGGAACCGACGGAAATCGGACAAACTGATTCCCGATCCGGTTTTTCTTTAAAATTCCACTTGTCACCTAATACATATTATCAACCCTATTGCATGTTGACTATTAATCACCCTTAAATCAAATTTAATCACACTTTTCCACATGAAATGATAATTTCTTTACAAAACCGTATTTCTTGCATAAAAATACCATCAAGTTCAATTTTAATGTTCTAATTAGATCACTCACTCTTAATCATGTTTATTTTGATAACAAAACTTGTTTCATTCAATTTGGATGAAATTTCACACATGAAATGATAACGTTTATGAATACCGTATTCTTGCACCTTAATACCCTTAAGTTTAACATAGCTTATTTCACCTTGAAACTTCACCAAAACTTAATATAAGTCACGGGGTAATGACCTACCCTTACACACACTCATTATAACCCTAATTGATAAATAACAAAAATACAGAATACGATATTATAGGACTTTTTCACTAAACTTTATCACTTTTAGTTTAACCTTTAAATTGTAAACTTTTCTAAATAAAACTTATATAAAATGAAAGCACGATTGGTCATGGACATCGATCGTTTATCTAAACTGTCTAGTGGGTCTAGGCAAGTATGTCTAAGGCTGGTGGTTTTTAATTAGGCCCACGACTGTGGTTCCTTCCCACTTACCTGGCACTTACCTGGCTGCATTCGACGGTGAAGAGGCGATTTGAGACTTCTAATGACTCATCGTTTAGACCATAGAATATAGGTTAGATGGTCTAGGAAACCCTAACAACTAAAATATGGAGAACTATATACTTTTACAAATAAATACCCTATATTTAGAAAACCTTTTCCCTAGATTAAAAGTATTTATAAAAACCTGAGCAAAGTGCCATTACAACCCATCTTTGGGGAACCTGTTAGGGATAGCACGGTTCATCGTGCACCCGCAGGCTAGTAGTGCGAGATTCAGACCTCCGCAAGGAGCATTCGGTCTCGAAAGGTTTAAAATACGATATTTAAAGAAAGTGATATTTTTGTAAATAAAATATTCATTTAAAAATTATTTATGTATTTAATTATATATAATTATCATTTAAACATTTATTTTGTTATAATATAAAATTTCCACTTTTTCCTAAAATTCAAAGATTAAAAGTTACATTAAAATAACACGAATTTCAAATAAACAATTAATACTTTTATTAGGATATATTCACTAGAATAACACAAATAAAATTCACATTCATTATAACAATAAAGACGATTATTAAATACTTGAGGTGTATTTGGAAAACTATACAAAAGTATTTTTACATAAAACCCCCTCAAGTTTCACAAATTACAATAAGGCCCCTAGCTAATATTGAACTTCAAATTATATTTCTTTTAGTCGGACTCGGGTTAGAGTCTGACTAATTCTGACTTGAATATATTTCAAGTCAATCTATATTTCAATTATATTCCAACACAACTTGAATACATGAATCCCAGAATCAGTTAACAATCTGTCTGACTGAACCAAACCATGAATATTCTTTTTACAAGTTTCCAGTATTCCATTTACATGACTCTACAGTTATAACCGTTTCCTGATATCATGGTTTCGGTAAGTCAATCAGTTAATCAAGTCAATCAAGCAATCATTACAAGTTTACAAGATAACAATACAAACATGACATCGCGGGGTTTAAAGGGGTAGATTGGTACGGAAGATGTTAAAAGTGGAATGAGGTGGTCAGATTAAGACACCTAACCTATATTCCGTTGCTGTTGTACCGTGGCATAAACGGTTCCTTGTACTATACGTGCCCTTAGTCTCTGGCATATAGAGACTCCCCTCGTATACACTGGCATCCTCCTGTACCAAGCTACAAACAATTACGTTAAACAATATTTCATAATATTCTACAATACAATACTTTAGAAAATACTATACTCTGTCACTCTCATTCTTCATTCTTCTTTGGGACTTACCGAGCGACCTGTTCGCTGACGACATTCTATTTCTCTCTTCTTTGAATGTCGTCAGGTGCGTTGGACCAAGTTGAGACCGAGCCTACAAGTGAAGATTTGGAGAAATTCCAAGAAGACCCAGAGCTCTAGACTTTGTACTTGTTCTTCCCAGTACTTCCTTTTATTATTATTATGCCACTGTTTAGGCATTGTTTTTTTCATTCCAGTTGTATTTTCATTTCATGCATTGTACAAAGAATGTTATTAATAAAAGTTGCTGTTATTTCAATTTCATTTGTCTCTTGTGATTATTTTATATTGCTTAGTTACGCTTAGCGTATGTACGTTTGAGTACATACGTAGCGGGCCTCGTCACGTCCACTTCGCCGTACACTGGGAAGCGGGGCGTGACAGAAAGGTTGGATTCGTCCCAGTACAAGTTGGAGATCTCCAGTTTTGCTCGTGAAGTAGAAGGAAGGTTCATACAGGATGTGTATAGATTATCGAGCTCTGAATGAAGTGACAATCAAGAACAAGTATTCACTACCGCGGATCGATGATCTTTTTGATCAGCTAAATGGGTCTTATGTATTTTTGATACTAGATCTTCGTTCGGGTTATTATCAGGTGAAGGTCAAAGAGTCTGATATTCCGAAGACGGCGTTCAGAACTCGATATGGTCATTATGAGTATCTTGTAATGCCATTTGGAGTGACCAATGCACCTACTATATTCATGAATCTGATGAACCAAGTTTTCCGATATTACTTAGACAGGTTCGTTGTCATTTTCATCGATGACATCTTGGTGTAGTCAAAGGATCGGAAAGAACACGTCGAGTATTTACGGATTGTTCTGGAGACATTGCGATAACATCAGCTCTATGCCAAGTACAACAAGTGTGAATTTTGGCTAGATCAAGTCGGATTTCTTGGACATATCGTTTTAGGTGAAGGAATCTCAGTAAATCCAGCTAAAGTATCAGCAGTCAGCGAATGGCCGACACCAAAAACAGTGAAAGATATACGAAGTTTCTTTGGATTAGCAGGATACCACTGTTTACCACCGAAAACAAAGACGGAACGGCGTAGGTCGTCTTGCCTGAATTTAGGGGCAGATGCTATTTGGTTTTATCCGTCCACTTCTCCGAAGATGCCAAGTTGATTTATGGCACCGTATATCGGAGGTTTAGACAGATGCGGCCTATGTAGCAGACTTCGTCAGATTCCCCCTCGTTGTGAGGGGTTTTGATTGTGGGGACGCTCTTCTCTGCAGGCGCAACCCCTGTAGTTAATTACGTTACCGCGTAGCGGTAACCACTTTCTCCTACTCCAGAAGGTCACTTCGTATCGTGTGTGTTTGTTTTATTGTTGGTTGCCCGTGGATTGTATATGGAGACTAATTTATGTTGTCGCTCGTAGGGCATAGATTAGTCCAAATCTGTATTTTCTTAGATTTGGGTTTGGGTTGGTTTAAGGATCGTTAATCTTGTTTTAGATTAAGATCAACTTAAATGCTTGTTAAGGATACGTTAGCCTAATTTTAGACTAAGATCTACTTAATAAGGTTTTAGGATCATTTATAGATTCAACGAAAGAGTATTTGGACTCTATCGTTTTAGTTTAGGGACATTGCGGTCCATAAGTTTAAGGATGTCATAGTCCATGAGTTTAAGGACGTCATAGTCCGTAGAATGTAGTTTAGGGACGTCACGGTCCATAAGTTTATGGACGTCAGTCTATGAGTTTAAGGACGTCATAGTCCGTAGAATGTAGTTTAGGGACGCCACGGTCCATAAGTTTAAGGACGTCATAGTCCATGAGTTTAAGGACGTCATAGTCCGTGAAGTTTAAAGACATCATAGTCTATAGGGTTTTCAGTTTAAGGATATCATAGTCCATAAAGTTCAGTTTAAGGACGTCACGGTCCGCAGTTAGTTTAAGGACATAACGGTCCACAGTTAGTTTAAGGACATTACGGTCCATCATTAGTTTAAGGACATCGTGGTCCATTGTTTGGATGTAATCATGGGTTTGGAAATGCACCAGATAGTTATTGGTCGTCGGGACCCACCACCTCTCTGAAGACGTTGAAGAATTACAACGACATGTATCAGAGGTGTGAAGAGATGTACCTTTGAACCAAATGCCAGATTGAGAAGCAATGGGATAAACATTATTGTAAATGCCATTTGAGATGATTAATTTTGGAAGACCTGAGCATAATTAGGGCTAGGTTAAAAACAATGTTTTGGCTTTGGGAGACTTAGCTAACTTGGGCTAAGATTAGCCTCATTATAGTGTTAAACACTAGAGTATGTTCGGCGCTCACGTGTTCTCACGTGAGGCGCTTAAAATAATGTTAAACACTGAGGCGCTCACGTGGGGTCACATGAGGCGCTTGAAAATTGGCAAAGCTTCTTTGGGTTAGTTCCCTCATTCTTTTCTGAGTGCTGAGCACTATCGGGTCACGTGAGATCATGTGAGGCGCCCCATAGAATGAAAGCTGCATTTGTTTTACTCTCTTTTGTTCTGAAAGTGCTGTTCCCCTCCGAAAGACGGCACACAAGACTGCGATGTCCTGACGCTGAGATTCGGGGCAGATGCTATTTGGTTTTATCCGTCCACCTCTCCGAAGATGCCAAGTTGATTTATGGCACCGTGTATCGGAGGTTTAGACGGATGCGGCCGATGTAGCAGACTTCGTCAGATTCCCTCTCGCTTGAGGGGTTTTTGATTGTGGGGACGCTCTTCCCTGCAGGCGCAAGCCCCTGCAGTTGATTACGCTACCGCATCGCGGTAACAACTTTCTCCTTATCCAGAATTTCACTTCGTGTCGTGTGTTTTTGTTTTGTTTGTGGTTGCCCGTGGATTGTATACGGAGACTGAGTACTGCCGTCGCCTGTAGGACGTGGATTAGTCCAAATCCATATTTACTTAGATTTGGGTTTGGTGTTTTTAGTTTAAGGATGCATTAGTCGCGTTGCGGCTAAGATCAACTTAAACGTTCGTTAAGGATACGATAGTCCTGTTTGAGACTAAGATCAATTTAACGTGATAATCCATTTAATATCTGGCCATCGGGACTCGTCACCTCTCTAACGTCGTTGAAGGATTACAACGGCAGATGTCAAAGGAGTTCAGAGATGTACCCTTGAACCAAGGTTGATTTGGAGTTTTATAGTCCGTTTGAATGTTTAAGGATACGTTAGCCGTGTTTGGGGGGCTAAGATCAACTTAAACGGGATCGTTTAGATCCGGCAAAAGAGCATTTGGAGGCTCTATTGTTCCTGTTTAGGGACGTAGTGGTCCATAGGTAGTTTAGGGACGTTGCGGTCCATGCTCCAGTTTAGGGACGTGGTGGTCCATATTCCAGTTTAGGGACATGGTGGTCCATGTTCCAGTTTAGGGACCACCATGTTCCAGTTTAGGGACGTGGTGGTCCGACATTAGTTTAAGGACGTTTGGGTCCAACATTAGTTTAAGGACGTTCCGATCCACGAGTTTAAGGACCCCGCAGTCCGTATTCATACGTGGTCGTCGAGACCCGTCACTTCTCTGACGTCGTTGAAGGATTACAACGACAGGTGTCAGAGGAGTTCGGAGATGTACCCTTGAACCGGTAGTAAATTAATTTAAGAGAGCAATTTTGCTCAGTCAATTTAATTTAAGGACTTATGGCCAAAATTGGGCTAAGTCCAGTTTGTGTCTTTGGCCTGCGCTAAGGCTTTATCCCTTTTTAGTAATGCACTGCATTATTCTTGTTTTGGCCGGGCTTTGCCCTTTTCTAAATGATGCAGAGCATCTATTTTTTTGTTTGGGCTTTGCCCCCCTTTTAAAATGCATAGCATTTTTTTATTAGGCCTGTTAGGCCTTTTAATTGGGTTCTGTCCCTTTTCTTTAATAATGCAGAGCATTAAATACTCTGACAGTGCCCCACGTGGCTTGTCAGGTGCTTTGCGCTAAGTAATGAGCGCAAACTCATATGGTGGTGACACGTGTCACGCTCTGGTGAGCGCAAGCGCAATAGCGCAGTGCGCTGCTCTAATGCGCTGCGCTGTTGCGCTGCTGACACGTGGCGCGCCCTGGTGAGTTGCGCCAATTCCAGAGAGCAAAGCTCTATTTCAAGAGCGCAAGTTGTTTTATAGCTGACACATGGCGCTCTCTCAAGAGCGCAACAGCGCAGTTTGGAAGTGCAAAGCACTAAGAATCTTTTAGATTCAAGAACAGGAGTGCAGAGCACTATTTGATTTCTTGATCTAATTTAGATCAAAGAAAATGAATTTTTCTTTTTTGTTTCAAGAACCAGAGGTTCATAAAAAAGTGCAAAGCACTATTATTACTTATTTTTCTTTTTATTTAAAATTATTGATCTTGTTCTTAGATCAATAATCTGTTCATAAGAGAATTTTCTCTTTTTCCTAAAGGTTTTTTACCTTCTGTTGTTCTTGAAGAGTTCTCAAGAGTTCTCTTCTCTTTTTTTTATAGAAAGATCTTGATGCCTTTTAATTGAGGCCTAGGGTCCTTTTTATAGTGCCCATAAATTAGTTAAATTTGTTAAAGAGATCTTTCTCTGAGTGGTTTGGGGAATTTTCCCCACCGTTGGATCTTTGATCCAAGAGCTTCTGCTTTGCAGAAAAAAATCTTCTTGTTTTAAAAAGAACAGAAAAGATTTCTTGGAAATTTAATTCTGTTTGGCGCAGATGCCCCAGCGCATGACACGTGTCGCGCAGCGCAACTGCGCTAGCGCATCTGCGCTGACACGTGTCGCGCAGCGCAGAGCGCAGCACAGCGCAACTGCGCTAGCGTATCTGCGCTGACACGTGTCGCGCAGCGCAGTGCTTGCGCAGCTGAAGCGTTGCTTCATAAAAATAGAGCTTTGCTCTGATTGGGCGCGCCTTCTTGGGCGCTGTGCTGACGTATCAGCGCCTGACATGTGGCGCGTTGCGCCCGAGATGTGAAGTTTTGCTTCAAAATTTTGAATTTTGAATTTCAACAGAGCTTTGCTCTGATTGGGCGAAACAAATGCCCCCCCACCGTTGCCCTCACGTGGCGCACACGTGAGTGCAGCGGTGGCAAACTCTTGATCGTTGGATCAAGGGGTGAGCTCAAGGGGCGCAAGCGCTTTATAAATAGGACCTCTGGCCCTTAGAAAAATCTCACCATTTTCTAGATTTTGATTTCTAGAGCTTTGCTCTTGCTTAGAACTCCAGAGCTTTGCTCTCGTTTCCAGAACTTTAGAGCCTTGCTCTCATTTTCCAAGTTAGAAAATTTTAGGTAAAATTAATCTTAAATTAAATATTTTAATTAACTAATAGAGCTTTGCTCTTACAGATCTTATGATCTAAAGAGATCCCCATTGGGATTTTATAAACAGAGCTTCGCTCTCAAAAACTTGCAGATCTACAGGGATCTTGTTCATAGGTTTTAACCCATGAACAGAGCTTTGCTCATAGATCATCTGTGGATCTTTTAGATCCGATAAAAATGAAAAAATTTCACAAGTTTTTCGTGGATTTTCCAAGATTTCAAAATTTTTAATTCTTTTAGGTGTAGACATTTTCTGATGGACCTTTCCATTATTACCATAGAGCTGTGCTCTTTTTAAGGAATTTTATTCCTTTGAGACCAGAATTTGACAAGTGTCATTCTGTGACAGAGCTTTGCTCTGAAAGAGGAGATTTTCTCCTTGTCTCTAGGGATTCTTCTCCCCCTTTTTTAAAATGGGAATGTTTTCCTGGGGCCAACTGACAATCTCATCCAATGATGAGATTGTCTTATTAACTGACGTATTGTCATTTAGATTTTGTGGGTCCCTCTTTGGTCTCCTACTCACTGCACTGTAGTGCGGTGTAATTAATTAATTTAATTAATGCATTTTCTTTTTTTAGACGCCAAACGTTGGAATTACAATACTAACGGCTAAATTGTTCTTTTTGCAGCGATCATGTCTCTAGACACTTCATTCCCGTTCGTCCGCTCGGAGGGGAGATTTCCTGAGGCACCCTTGGACCGTGAAGTCCTGAACATGATTAGAGAATATGACCCGGAGTACAAGAAACTCCACCTTTGGGGGTCTTGGTATAACCAGATTATTATGGGTCGACGCAGCTTTACATGCGCAGTGCCGTCTGAGCCCATCACGGCGATTCACTATGCTACCCCACCCTCGGTGCAGTATGCCGTGGAGTTGGTGGATTGGACATCGAAGGGTTTTCTACATCCCGCTATAGATGCGATACCGGTTCAGCGTCCTATGGTTTTGGACATCCTAGGGTGCCGTATCTGTCAGGGTGAAGCACGACCTTGGGGGCAATCTTATAACCTTGGTCTGATCCCCCGCCACCCGATTGGCTATCTGCTGTGGGCCCGGTACATCCTGTCGAGGAAGAAGTCGCAGTTGATAAGATTAGGACTGTACACCGCGGTCTACGTCTCTCTTTTCCAGTATCCCACTCTCCCCACCTGGTGGTTCAAAGCTTTCTTGGAGCAATGGAATATTCCTACCCACACTTTCCTTGCCATGGATCGGGAAGTGTCAATCTTCTTGGAGGAGTTTGCGGAGGTATCTGGCTTACCAGTGATGGGGGAACATTATGAGGAGCTGCTCCCGACAGATGTGTACGTCTTTGGTGCTAGGCCGATGGTAAGGGGGGTCACACCAGAGAATGCCGTTCAACATCAATTCCCAAGCTTGATTAAAGTGTTGAACATATATGAGTCCCTCTTCGTCGAACATGGGGGTCGGGGAGTTAACTTTGAGGACTTCATTGCTCGTTTCCTTCGTCCAAGCGTCATTTCATCGGAAGCTGCCAAGTTCGCCATCCTGGATGACCCCTTCGGTCTAGGTGTGGACAACCTACCGGAGAAGGATATAGATCAAAAGGGTTTTTTCCTTCCGGACTTCCCTACGATGTCATTTGCAGAAATTGCGGCCCCTGGAATGGATGAGGAGGCCTTTTTCTTGGGATTTCTTGGATTGTGGCTGAGCTAGTTTGCAATCCCAATGCATTCTCATCGGATGCGACCCTCTGTCTTTTACCCAGCCCAACGGATGGTCATTGGGGTAAAGGTAGGTGTTGGGATTGCTGGCTTGGCGCACTTATACCATGGCCTCAGTCGAGCAGCGGATGCTAATGAGCCCGGGGTACTGCATGTGGTCTTCCCGATGCATTACTTTGCATCGTGGCTCGAGCTACACACAGCGGGTGTCTTTGGCATGCATAAAAGGCCCTCGTTCTTTGACAAGTGCGGTTTTCCCCGTATTATACAGCTGATCGGCGCATCAATTGTAACCCCATCACAGCGGAACGCCAGGGGCTTACTCCTTCGCCCTCACACCGTTGGAGCCGGTATGTCCTTTGTCGATAAGGTATTGACCATTGGAAAGGTGTCTACCACTGTGACGCGGCCATTACAAGATGTCTTTAAAGATGGAGCCTCAGTTTTGACGGCTCGGGAGACCCTTCACTTATATTCCATTAGACCGGGTTTCTTAGTCTTTAGGCAGAATGGTGTGGCAATTTTTATGAGGTATAACCCGCATCGTTTTGCCCAACAACTGGGCTACGATCAAGGGGTTCCCTTGGAAGCCTTCTTGCTGGAACCCACTGCCACTGAAGAAGGGATGGAGAACGCACTGCACCATTTCATGCGCCTGAATACGAGCTCTCATTTTTTTATCAATGCGCCGGCTTATGCTCCGAGACTCCTCAATGTGTACAAAGACTGGTACAATCATGCAACATGAGCAGTTATAAAGGAGGAAAGGCGACTGTTGGTCGATCGTAAGGGTGTGCCTCCAGGTACCGATCGCAACGCTCCTTTGGTCCCAAGGACCCCAGTAGTTGCCCCTTTAAAAGAGGTCAGAACCGGACCATCGCGTGCGCGAAGCCCTCCACGTGATTCGTCGCTCCCTGATGTCGCAGATGCACCTGCAGCGCCCCGTGCTCTGGCGGGGACAGTGGTTGTACCCTCGCCGGAGTCTGGCGTGGGTGCGGACATCGGGACCCGTCGTCCCAAAGTGGCTGCTAAACGGAAGTCGATCCCTCGTGAGCCTAGGGTCGGAGGGCAAAAGAAAAAGAAGTCGCTCTTCGCTGCGGACGTCGTGTTTGGTCAGGAACCCCATGCTCCCTATGCCGAGGGCCTGATCGAATACAGGACGAACGAAGGACTAGTGATGCCGCCGCCGGACGATACAGACTTGGAAGCCGCTCTCGAAACTTCGGCGTGGTTGGCAAAGCGTGACGCGTGGCTGGCCAAGCTTGCGCAATCAGGTAACTATTAGTCGCCTTTTCTTTATTGCAACATATCCTCTTCATTGCCTTTGACTAACGCTTTTCTTTCTTTCCTTTCGACAGGCATCACTGATGAAGAAGCCATCGCCGCTTCTTTGAAGACTTTCCAGGAGGAGGAACGTCTTAGAGCGTCTATGGGCCTTAGTAAGTTTTAATCCATCAAGTCTCCATCTCCCTCGTGTTATGGTCGATCTAACCTTTCTCTTTTTATTGCAGAAACCTCAATGCCGTTCCCACTAAGCGACGCGGATGTTTTACCAGCTGCCGATGTTCCCGCTTCCTCCGGGCCACCGCAGGAGGTTCGTCTTGAAGAGCCGATGAAGGATGCCTTAAAGGCTCTGGAGGCATCCCTGAACGAGGATGACGACGCCTTGAAGGAGGCATCACTAAGATCCATCGCGACAGCCCGGGAGGAAAGGAAGCGGCAAAGGCGTGAGGCGAAGGCGCGTCGGGCTGCCTTGGCTGCGGGAGCGGGCCCCAGCACCGCCCCTCGTGCTGATACTCCATCTGAAGAGGCTCCTGTTGCCTTATCCACTGCCCGCAGAGAGGTGGCGCGCACAGTTCGGAGCGCAAACGGTAAATCCGCTTCAGGTAATATTTCTCTCAGAGTTTTTGTTATAAGGGTTTTTAATGTCATTGGTCCTTATATCCCCTATCTTGCAGGGCCGAGTCCGATCGAGGGGGAGGCGGAAACCATTGATCCCAAAGAAACAGAGGAGGCGGTACCTGCCGAACTCGAGCCGACGGTGGGCAACGTCGTTGTGGCTTCGGAGCCTGAGGTGGAGGTCGAGGGGCCAGCAGCCGAGAAGGTCATTGATGCCGAACCTGAAGCAGTGGCAGATGATATGCTCATTATAACTGAACCGAGGGTGGTGGTGGACGAGGCGGTTGAGGCCGGCGACCTCGTGGTGACAGTAGATGAGCCGATGGAGACGGCGGAGCTCGAAGTAGTTGCGGGTGAGATGGATACGACTCTCGGGGAAGAGTCAGTCGCTTCCTTCCAAGAATCCGGCAACGCTCCAATCATTGCCCTCCCTGCTTACGATCTCCTGCCATCTCCTGGTCTCGGTAGCACGACGACGGTCCCCATCGAGTCGGGTGATGAGGCTACGGGCGGTGGCCTTATGTCGATAGAGGAGGGAGTCGCTTCTGTTTCGGCCGGGAGCTCCTCAGGTAAACCTTAGGTTACTGTCTTTCTTATTTTACAATCCTTTCTGACAAGTTCACCTTTCTTGTAATGCAGGTGCAGCCAGCGCCGATGCCCCACTGCTCGAGGGAGCGCCCTCAACGACTGCTTTGGCGGTGGTCACCTCTCAACCCTCTCTTATACCCTCGAAGATGTTGGAAGGTATGTGTTTACGATTTATTAATCTTATCTTCCAGACGTATAATTTGTGTACTAAAGTCACACTGTTGTGTTTCCAGGAGTGCTTTTTGATCATGTATATCAGATATTGCTCCCACACTTTTCTTTCCCATCCGAGCTTGCTTCTTCCTCTGGTGGCGTTGGTGAGTATGATTTCCGTTGACACCCTTCCTCTTTTTTTTATTAATGGAATTACCTCTAACCTCTTTTTCTCATCTCAACTGCAGTGCTACAGATTGAAGGAGGGGATAAGAGATCAGCTGCGCCACCAGCCCTTTCGACCTTGCAACCTGTCTCAACTGGTATAGGAACTATCACATTAATAAAGTCTTCCTTCTTTATTTTCAGAACTGTTATCTGATCACATCTTGTTTCTTTTCAGCTGTCGTTCTGATCTCGGCGCCCTTCGAATCTCGCATCATAATGCCGGCGGGTCCTTATCTGAGGAGTCTGTCTTCAAAAGGCGCCGCGAATAGTCTGCGCATGTTGAGTGACTACGTCGAGGAACTCGACGTTGAAACTCCTACATCTGCCGCAGACTTCGCTATGATGGTTAACCCGATGCTAGCAATACTCGTGAACTTTCATGATGAGGGCATCGTCGCATCTTGGGTTAACCATTGCAGGGAGATCGAGGCCCGCCTGCATCGGTTGGAGTCGCTGCGTCCCGCTCCCGAGGCCTTGGCTGCCAGTAATCAAAGAAAAGCGTGGATTGAGCAGAGTGCTCCTTACTTCCATCACCTCGAACAAGAAGTCATTTCAAGACGTAAGGAGCGAGGTGAGACTTCGAGCAAGTCTGCCCAACTGCATGCTCGGGTGGAGGCCAACGCCGCACGGCTGAAGGTTGTCTTTGAGGGCCTTCTGCAATGTCTTTCTGAAGGGTTATCATTGAGGCAACACCTTGATGTTGTCGAGCGAGCTGCACCCAGCCAGGAAGCAGCCCAGAAGGCGGCGGAGGAGCAACTTTCATCTTTCTTGCAGCAGCGAGCCCGGGTGGAAGCGGAGGTGGACGCGGCAGCCGCTCAGGAGGAGGCGCTGAAGGAAGTGCGAGAGCAACTTGTGGATTTACTAAAGACACTTCCTCCTCAGTAGCTATCCCCCTTTGTATCGTTTGTAATTGTAGATAAAAGAATGTATATATATACTTTTTCATTCTTTGACATAATGTATCCTGTACCCAATCAAGTTTATGAATAAAAGATACACCCTTTTTTTTTTGTAATGTGTCATTTTCTCCGTCTTTTCTTTCTTTCATTATCAGCATGCCACCTTAGTAATCATGGTTGACGGATGATCAGAACGAGTATCCTGACTCTCTTAGGAAATAGTGATGGCTTAGGCCGCAGGTTCAGATCTGCTGCCTAAGACTTTTCAACTCTATAAGTCGTGAGGGTCTCATAGAGACTTTTCTCCCTACGGATCGAGAGGATCTCGTAGGTGGGTTTTCTCCCTAGGAATCGTGGGGATTCCTAAGTGTGGTTTTTTTTATAAGTCGTAAGGATCTTATAAGAGAATTTTCCCTCTTACGAGTCGAGAGGATTCGTAAGCGGTTGTTTCCCTCCTTGTCGGAAAATCGACTTCGGAGAGTGAGACCCGTGAATAGTATGCAAGAGACCATTTTGGATTGACTTGCAGGGCCCCATTGTTCAGGGAGCAAGCTTTCTTAGTCCATGCTGCCTGAGGCTTCATTTTGCAAGTTGAGACGAACCGGGAATTCTTCCGCAAAGACAGTGGTGGCTCTGCGTGGGTCAAGAGGCTCTCGTCACGGAGTGTTTGTATCCGTGAGTCGAGGAGTTTGCTAGGGGTTATTTGTTTCCCAAGCGCCAAGGATTATTTGTTTCCTTGGGGTTTGAAACGAGTCGAGGATTCCCACGGAGGCACTGGTGGCTCTGCGAGTCGACGCGGATCAGGAGGCTCTCGTCAAGGAGTGTTTGTATCCGTGAGTCGAGGAGTTTGCTAGGGATTATTTGTTTCCCAAGCGCCAAGGATTATTTGTTTTCTTGGGGTTTGAAACGAGTCGAGGATTCCCACGGAGGCACTGGTGGCTCTGCAAGTCGACGCGGATCAGGAGGCTCTCGTCAAGGAGTGTTTGTATCCGTGAGTCGAGGAGTTTGCTAGGGATTATTTGTTTCCCAAGCGCCAAGGATTATTTGTTTCCTTGGGGTTTGAAATGAGTCGAGGATTCCCACAGAGGCACTGGTGGCTCTGCAAGTCGACGCGGATCAGGAGGCTCTCGTCAAGGAGTGTTTGTATCCGTGAGTCGAGGAGTTTGCTGGGATTATTTGTTTCCCGAGCGCCAAGGATTATTTGTTTCCTTGGGGTTTGAAACGAGTCGAGGATTCCCACGGAGGCACTGGTGGCTCTGCGAGTCGACGCGGATCAGGAGGCTCTCGTCAAGGAGTGTTTGTATCCGTGAGTCGAGGAGTTTGCTAGGGATTATTTGTTTCCCAAGCGCCAAGGATTATTTGTTTCCTTGGGGTTTGAAACGAGTCGAGGATTCCCACGGAGGCACTGGTGGCTCTGCGAGTCGACGCGGATCAGGAGGCTCTCGTCAAGGAGTGTTTGTATCCGTGAGTCGAGGAGTTTGCTAGGGATTATTTGTTTCCCAAGCGCCAAGGATTATTTGTTTCCTTAGGGTTTGAAACGAGTCGAGGATTCCCACGGAGGCACTGGTGGCTCTGCAGGTCGACGCGAATCAGAAGGCTCTCGTCAAGAAGTGTTTGTATCCGTGAGTCGAGGAGTTTGTTGAGCACACTGGCTTCTTCGGTTGAAATGAACCGTCGAGGTTTGGCTTTGTCGTCTGACGGAGTCTGTTGGGAAAGCATGGTTCCCCCTTTGTTTACGCCCTTGGATTGTATACAGGGATCGATGTGATCTTAACTGTAGGGCCAAAGTTTTATCATCATTTTTTGTTTTATTTCCGCGATGCTCTATCATTTCAGCTTTTATATCGCGAAGGTCGCGATTGCCCGATCATTTCGGCTATTTTTCGCGGTGCCCAATCATTTCAGCTATTTATTTTTTCTTTACTCGCTGCTTTTTATTGCGAGTTGCCCCATCATTTCGGCTATTTCGCATGCATACATTTTACTTGCTGCTTTTTTTTATTGCAAGTTGCCCCATCATTTCGGCTATTTCGTATGCATGTGCGGCCTAACGGCTTTTTGCCGTAAACCTAAAATTGGACACCGATTTCGGCATCAGCACCGCTACAACTGGGATATCGCCAGGAGCGAATCATCATTTGCCTCTGTCATTGTCGAACAAAGGAGGCTTAGCGACCAGGGTTAGGGTCCTGTCGACTAAGGCTTTTGATTTTATGAGCCGTAAGGGTCTCACAAAGCTATTTCTCCCTACAAGTCGTGAGGATCTTATAGGTGTATTTTCTCCTTAGGAATCGTGAGGGTTCCTAAGTGTTTTGTTCCTCTGTAAGTCGTAAGAATCCTACAGGAGGGTTTTCTCTTTGTAAATCGAGAGGATTTACAAGGGTTATGCGAACATATCCCCAGTCACGGATGGACCTTGGTTAGGGAAATGTTTATTCGCGCCCGTGGATTGTATACAAGGGTCAGTATTGAGCCACTTGTAGGGCAATATCGGAAGTTGTGGGGGTCGCTTAAGCACAGGTTTAGGTCTCTGTAACTTAAGACTTTCAACTCTTATGAGCCGTGAGGGTCCCATAAGAGAGTTCTCCTTACGAGTCGTGAGGATCTCGCAAGTGTATTTTCTCCTTAGGGATCGTGAGGATCCCTAGGTGTGTTGCTCCCTTGTGAGTCGTAAGGATCTCACGCGGGTGGTTTCTCCTTACAAGGTCGAGAGGACCCTATAAGTGTCCTTTAACGAGGTTGCGCCCTTTCGGGTTTTCGCAAACACTCGCCGGTAGCCCTGCTGTTTTTACTCACGGAGCCCTTTCGGGTTTTCATCCGCGCCCATTTTGCTTATGGACATACCGTTTTTTTTTATTCTTTTTATTTTTATATATTTTTTTTCTCTCTTTTTTTTACGAGGTCGCGCCCTTTCGAGTTTTCACGAACACTCGCCGGTAGCCCTGCTGTTTTTACTCACGGAGCTCTTTCGGGTTTTCATCCGTGCCCTTTTTGCTTGTGGACATACCGTTTTTTTTTAATTTTATTTTTTATATGTTTTTTTTATATCTTGTCAGCCTAAAGATGCTGCGGTCGTAGTTTAAAGACGTTTCGGTCTGCTATTAGTTTAAGGACATTTCGGTCCGCTGTTAGTTTAAGGACATTTCGGTCCGCTATTGAGAAGCTGGCTACTGCTTATAAAGCTTGAGCTTAGGAAGATAGCGAGCGGACATAGTCGTCGTCATCTATCATTGACCTAGGCTGTGGCTCATTAAGCGTAGTATTTCTTTAGGAAGCGACCGTTTATTGGTCTGAAAGACCTTTCACCATGCATGTCCATGAGTAGGTAGGCCCCACCCTGGTAGACCTTATCTATGATGTACGGGCCTTCATAGTTTGGCTCGAATTTTCCCCGCTTGGCGCGATTGGGGATCATAGGCCTTTTGACCACTAGCATGAGTTCGCCTTGGCGGAATGTCCTTGGTCGGGTTAATCTTTCATATGAGCGTGTCATCTTTGCTTTATAAGCTTCCAGATTTTGTTGTGCTAGTAGCCTGGTTTCATCAAGAGCATCCAGCTCTTCAAACCGTAGGTGAGCATTTTCTTCATCCGTCAGCTCGTAGTGAACTGCCACTCGCAGAGAGGGTATTTCTATCTCGAGGGGGAGTACTGCTTCCGTACCGAACACCAACGCGTACGGCGTTGTGTTCGTGGCCGTCTTGAATGTAGTTCGATATGCCCAGAGAGCTTCTTGCAGTCTTTCGTGCCAATCTTTCTTATTACGGGACACCGTTTTCTTTATGATTTTTGTCAATGTCTTGTTGAAGGCTTCAGCTAGTCCATTAGCTCACGGGTTATAAACCGAGGAATATCTCCAGTCTATATTATGCTGTTGCGCGAAGCGGCTGATTTTGTGGCTTCTGTAGGCTGGCCCGTTATCGGAGATGATTCGTCTTGGCGTTCCAAACCGATATATGACATGCGTCTTGAAGAAATGGAGGATATTCTCCGTCTTTACTTCCCTCAGCGGTACCGCTTCTGCCCACTTAGAGAAGTAGTCAGTCGTCGCTAGGATGAAACGATGTCCTTTAGACGATGCTGGTTCGATGGGGCCGACTATATCAGTCCCCCACATTTCGAATGGCCAGCTAGCCACTGTTGGATGTAGTGGATTGGGATGCTGCTGGATAAAGTCCCCATGCATTTGGCATGAGTGACATTGCTTCGCATATTCGAGGCAATCTTGAATCATCGTGGGCCAATAGTAGCCCATCCGTTTGATCTTCAACTTCATCTTTGGGCCTGCTTGGTGAGAACCGCAGATTCCGTCATGAACTTCCTGAACGACTCTTTCCGCTTCGTCCGGTCCTAAGAATCTCAGCCACAGAGAATCGAATGACCTCTTGTATAGAGTATCATTGACGAAGGCGAAAGACAGAGCTCGTTACATGAGCTGATGTCTTGCGGACGCATCTTCGGGCATTTGGTGGGATTTGAAGTAGTCTATAAAGACTTCCCTCCAATCCTCAACCTTCTCATGGTCTTTTATTTGTAAGGTCATTTGTTCAGTCGCTCCCTTCCCTTCGGGTGATTCCAGAGATATTTCTGCTGGGGCGAGCACCCGACGGCTTTGTACCACGATTCTAACGCCATCGAGGTTCTCGTCAGCCAATTCTTTAGCAAGTTTGGCCAATGCGTCTGCTTTGCTGTTTTCCTCACGCGGTATGTTCTCCAAAGTCTATGAGGGAATTTGAGTCAACAGTTGTTGCACTTTTTCGCCGTACTTCACCAGTTCTGGCTTGCATGTCTGGTAGTCACCGTTTATTTGACTAATGACCAGTTGAGAATCTCCGTATATGAGGAGATTTTCAATTCCCATGTCGATGGCGATCTCGAGGCCTGCTATCAGAGCTTCGTATTCGGCTTCATTGTTTATCCTCGGCTCTGTTAAGGAGAAAGCGAAGCGTATTATCCCTCCGTGTGGAGTCACGAAGATGAGTCCTACCCCCGATTTGATTATAGGGGTACTTTGTTTGCGCTTCTTTACGGCAGATGCTCCATCGAAATAGAGCTCCCATCGGGTATCACCACCGTCGATCGCATCAAACGCATGTTCGTCTGGGAGATTGCAATTCAGAGGAGAATCAGCCGGTATCGGATGCTCAGCGAGGAAATCGGCGATGGCCTGGCCTTTTACTGCCTTAAGAGGTTGATACATTATCGAGAACTCCATCAAGAGCAAAGCCCATTTAGCAAGTCGTCCCGTCAATATGGCCTTTGACATCAAGTATTTAAGAGGGTCCACCTTTGAAATGAGACGGACCTCATGCGCCAACGCATAGTGTCTGAGCTTTGTTATCGCAAAGATCAACGCCAGGCAGTGTTTTTCAATGGGGGAGTAATTGCTTTCTGCCCCCAGCAGCACTCGACTTAAGTAGTAGAGTGCTCTTTCCTTCCCTTGGTCGTTCTCTTGCGCCCATAATGCGCCTAAGGAACCTTCAAGGGCGGCCGTGTAAAGAATGAGAGGCTTTCCCTTCACTGGAGCAGCCAACACTGGAGGGTTTTGCAAATACTGCTTGATTTCATCCAGTGCGCCTTGGCATTTGTGATCCCAAACGAATGGGGTTCCCTTCTTCATCAGATGACTGTAAGGACGGCACTTTCCTGAAAGATTAGCGATAAACCGCCGAACGTATGCGAGCTTTCCCTGGAGAGATCGCAATTGTTTAAGAGTTCTCGGCGGAGGCATTTCCATGATCGCCTTGATTTTAGACGGATCTATTTCAATACCTCGGTGTCGGACGATGAATCCCAGAAATTTGCCCGAGGAAACCCCGAATGCACATTTAAGAGGATTCATCTTCAAATTGTATTGTCGAAGGCGTCGAAATACAGTCTTCAGATGCTCGAGATGTTCCTCATATGATTTGCTTTTAACAACGAGGTCGTCGATATAGCATTCGACGCTTTCATGTATAAGGTCATCGAAGATCTTCGTCATGGCTCTTTGATAAGTGGCACCGGCATTCTTTAAACCGAAGGGCATCACTTTATAACAAAATATCCCCAAAGGAGTCCGAAAAGCCGTATGTTTCTGGTCTTCAGGATGCATTTTTACTTGATTATACCCTGATGAGCCGTCCATGAAGGAGAAAACCTCATGCGTGGACGTATTGTCTATCATCAGTTCGGTGACTGGTACTGGAAAATCATCTTTTGGGCAGGCTCTATTAAGATCCCGAAAATCCACGCATATGCGCACCGTCCTATTTTTCTTCATCACCGGGACGATATTAGCAATCCATTCAGGGTATTGAACCTCCTGGATAAAGCCAGAGTCTATCAGCTTTTTGACTTCATCGTTGATGCTCATCTCGAGCTCGAGCCGCATTCTTCTTGGCGCTTGTTTAACTGGCTTGACACCCGGGGATATTGCTAGTCTATGTACAGCAACTTCTGGATCTAGTCCTGGCATCTCGGAATAGTTCCATGCGAAGCAATCTTTATGCTGCACAAGGACGTCCTTTAACGCAGCCACCCTTTCTTCAGACAGCAGCTCGCTGACGAATGTCGGTCGTGGATCGTTCACCGTCCCCAACTCGATTTTCTTGAGGTTATCTGCAGTGGTATGTATTCCATCCTCTAGTTCTTTCGGAGCTGGGGGAAATTCTGAGATTACCTCATCATTGCTGTTTTCGAGGCACCAAGGAAGGCTGTCCATGTTCTCGGGTTCTCCTTTTAATATTGTTATCATGTGACAGGTACGAATTCGCTTCCAGTCTCAATGTGGAACTGGTTTTTCTTTCGTGGCCTTGGGTTCGTGCTTTTGTGGTGGTGCTACCCTCCAGTTGTCGGACAGAACGAATTTACCAAGCTGGTACTGATCTTCGACCCAATTCTTGAAGGTGAAGCAATCTTCAAGAGGATGACCTATCACTCGATGGTAAGAGCAATAGTCCGGGTGTGAGGCTTCGCCCGCTTGTTCGGGGTGTTTAGACTCCGGCAATGTAAGCATTTGATGCTTTAGGGCAAGATCGAGTATCTTCTTCGTCTTTTCCCGAGGAAACGAGTATGCTCGACCCATTTTCTTCATGAGGGATAGATCAATAACGCTCGACTCCCGTTTGCGTGGCTTCTTAGCCCTGCTTTGTTGTTGTTGAGTGCCTTTTTGGCCTTTCGACTTATTTCTGCTTTTGAGCTGAGCCTTCTTTATAACGGGTTGACAAGGAGCGGCATTTTCATCCTTTACGGCCTGTTGGAGAAGGCGTTGCGTCTTGGCTTTCTCGTAGATGGCCGTCTCACGGTTGTGATCATCTCGGACCTTTTGACCAGCTTTCTTTATAAGTCTGTCCATTTGTTCCTCGAACGACGGACCGGGCTCTTTTGCATCTGGAATTTTCACTGGCTTAGGATTAGCGTCCTCCCATTGAGCATCCACTTCTTCATCAAGGTCATACACGACGTAGCAGCCGGGTAGTGACTCTCGTTTCTTTGACCGGATGTATCCAAGCCCTCTTGTTTCCATTCTCCCATTAGGCAGTTTGCGTTGGGTCCCGGGAATGTTCCAGACCCTGTCATAGAATTTGGCCTCTCTAACGGTCTGTTTGAAGGATATCCCCTGGCGTTTCAACAGCTTCTTCAAACCCTCTGTATAATATCTGGGAAGACAGATAGGCTGAAGCCTGTCGAGCGCAGGATCTGCGCCATGCCAGATTTCTTTTTTCACCTTGGTTTCTTCAGAGCGGTAAAACAGAATTGCTTTCTCATTTTCTAGCCTGGGAGGGATATAGAATGTCCGCAGCTCTTCTACACTGTAGATATTAAGTGCGTCCAGTTCTTTATGATGTTTAGGCGGCACCATGGCGACTTGCAGACTTTGCTCTTCATCAGCGGAAGCTTGTATTGAAGGTCGAGCAGAGAATACGACATGGACCTCGTCCTCCGAATCGCTACCAAAGACCAATGTAGGAGTGGATGGTCCTGGCTTGTTATGTTGGGACGGACCCGAATACACTATCTCCTCTTCTTCCTCGGTGTCACTGCCAAAGACAGGGATGGTGGCATTAGTTTTATTCTCCGGCTTGTGACACTTCTCCGTGTCTTCGAAATCCGGCAAGAAGTATTTGGCATCTTCGTATTTGCGGACCTCGTTCACAGAGAACGGGTTCAGTTCTCCCGTCACGGTATACTCGAAACCATCCTTAAAATACTTCATACACTGATGTTGTTTAGAAGGGATGATGTTGTACTCGTGTAACCATGGTCGGCCGAGCAAAGCGTTGTAGCATGTCTTGGCGTCTATGACGTGGAACTTAATGTCCGTGACGAGTAGCCCGAAGCGTAGTGTCAGTATCACAGATCCAAGAGTTTTTGACGATTGGGAGTCGAACCCGGAGATGGTGATCTTGTCCCGAGCAAGGTGCTGGACGCTCATGCAGATTTCCTTCAACACCCGCACGTTGAGTAGGTTAACAGACGACCCGTTATCGATCAGGATTTTGCCTATCTTTATATCATGGCAGTATCCCGAGACATAGAGAGGGCGATTGTGTTCGCAAGTCCCAAGTAGAAGGTCTTCATCGCCAAAAGTAACATCAGCCGTGTGTACTTCCTCTAATTCATCCTTCATCTTTTCCTCGGCCAGGTATGCTTGGAATTGTTCCGGGTCTTGGAGCGCCTTAATCAACGAATCTCTCGCCTCTTTTGATAGCAAAAGGGCGTCAAGAATGCTGAGCTGTGAGGGCAGCTTCCTCAGATGTGCTAAGACGTTGTAATCCACCTTATTCTTCTTTGGTGGGTCTTTGGCAGCTAGCTCTTCCACCACTTGGTCATCTAAGATGATATCTTCAGAGACCTTTTCTTTCCCTTTATCTTTCCTGTTCGAGGGTCCGAGGTTCTTTTCCGGCAGCGTGCGATTACGTAGCCGGATATTTTCGCAAACCTTTGGTTCTTCTTCTGTTCTCGAAGCGGACTCTTTAAAGAGAGGGGCAAGTTCTAGTTCTTCATCAGAATCACTCCCGAATGTAGGCACTTGTGATCCACCGGTGTTAACCATGCAACAATCGCCAGCAGTTCTTTTAAGCCTTTCGGTCGTATTTCTTTGCTCCCGACGAGTTTTACGTTTTTCCCGCTTAAAGCGTTGTCGATGAGCAACATATCCTTGCCACCATCTATCGAAAGCTTTGCACTCTTCAGTGGGGTGTGAAATCTTCCGATGATATAAGCAATACGAGGGGTGCGTTTCCACTTCACCGGCGATGTTTCCTTCAGAGGATGGTAGCTTCATGCCCATTGATATGGCCTTAGCAAACTTTTTCCTCATCTTGAATTGGCTTTTGTCGGTAGCGGAGGTGTTTTGCTCCAGCGGGATCATCTCTGCTCCTTCATCAAGTCGCTGGCGCTTGGCCCTTTCAAATATAGCCACCTCGCGCTCCCGATCAGCTTTACTTTTCAACCGAGCTTCATTAAGGAATGCGTCGATTATTTCCTCTAGTGGCCCCAGAACTTTTGGTTTAGAATCTGCCCCCAGCGTTTCAGTACAAGGGGTCTCCTCATCGTTCGAATGGGAAATCATATGACAGCTCGCCACGCATTCTTCAGCTTCATCTGACGAACTTTCTCCCTCACCTTCCTCTTGAAAGACGTGGTTGAGGAATTCTTGGAGCGTAATGGGAGTCCGTGCCTTTTGGTTGTATTCTTCCAACGCGTCAATTTGCTTTTGTAAGTCCGTGTGTTTGCCACCAGGCTTCACGGGCTTCTTAGATTTCTTCTTCTTCTTTTTCAAAGATTTTGACGGCTGGCTGCAAGTGCTTGAACCGCCACCATCGGTCCTTGGAGTTGGACGTGGCTTCAATATCCCTTCAATGACCTGCGGTTCCAACGGATTCTTCCACTTGACCGCTGGACATGTCTGAAGATCGTTTAGCATCCTCTTTGTCTTGGCTGATAATACGACCTCCCAAGGAGCTTCTTCAATGACGGAGCATGTTGCCCCCGGCGTATTCGTCCCCTTAGCGGTGTGGGGCTGCGGGGGATTCACCTTCCATTTGTCAGATAACGCGAACTTGCCCTGTCGGTACTGGTTTTCAAGCCAATTCTTGAAAACGTAGCAATCTTCGATCGGATGGCCTAGTACTCGATGATAAGGACAGTAGTTGGGCTCGTTGATGTCACTTGGTTGCAACGGACGTTTTGGATCCGGCAAATTTATGAGTCTGTTGCGCAACGCCAGCTCGAATAACCTCCTCGTTTTATCACGGGGAAAGGAATAAGAACGTCCCATCCTATCCTCAAGGGGCACGTACGGTCGCGTATTATTTTGACGAGCAACCGGCTTCGAGTCGCTCAGTTGTTGTTGAGCATTAGCGACGACGATCGCTTTTCCCTTCCCTTTGTCATTTCGGGTGTCTGGCCTTGGAAGAGGGGGTTTATGGCCCATTTGATCCATTTGCGCTAGTTTGTCAATCAAGGCCTGGAAGGTAGTCGGCTTGAAAAACATCATAAACTGCGAGATGGTTGCTTGTGGATCGAGGGTTCCCACAAACATACCCACCGCGGGGGCTTCTTCAATGCGCTGCTCACACTTTGACCATAAGTTTCGCCATCGTATAGCGTACTGAACCCACGTCTCATCGGGTTTTACCCTGGCGTTAATCAGTGCTGTCATCGGGGTACGTTCACTAGCGCTTGCAAAACGCTGAGTAAACAACAGCTCCATCTCCGTGAAGGTTTTAATAGAGTCGTTCGGGAGCTCAGAGTACCATTCGAACGCCGTATCCGATAAGCTTCCAACAAACTGGCGAAGTAAAAGCTTGTCATCTCTACCGGTATTGCCGCAGAGTGCCCTGAACTGGGCAACATGCTGGTGAGGATTGCCCGTACCCTTGTAGACATGGAACTTGGGAATCGTATAACCTGGCGGGTATTTGATTTGATCGTACCAGCTCGGATATGGTCTCCCCGTTTTCACGACCTGGCCGGCTGTTTCGGTTGCATGATGAACCCTTATTTGCTGGGCGATGTATTCATCCAAATCAGCTTTGGAGATTGTGTCCTCTTTAGCTGTGGACCGAACTGGTGGAGGATTCGACGTCTCTCCCCTATCGTCTTCAAGGATGATCGGGGGATCTTCAGTAGGCGGATTTTGTTGAATCATCATACCCACCATATCCTGGAACAGGAGGGCCATCTTCTTTATGTTGACTGCCTGCTCCGCAGCCTCTTTATCCTTCTTCTCTAGTACGCGACGAAGGAATTCAGCGTCCGTTTCTTGTTCTTGACGCTCGTCCGAGGACGTTTTAGGGGTTTCTTTTGGCCCTGTAAGTGCGGCCATAGCGTTCATCATCTCGTGGAGCTTCTGTTGCTGCTCCTGAGCCTTGGTCACTGACCTCGTGTGCGGTCTATGACCTGTTGATATGTGGCTATCTTCTTTTCCCGATGCCATATAAACCGTATGAACTGTTATGCCCCCTGACTTGGGTCGTTTAGGTTCACCATTTTTAACTTTTGCCGCTGACGCGGGAGTTTTCTCTGGCCTCCTTCTTTTGTGGGCCGTTGAGGTTGAAGGAACCGTTGAAGTGGGCATCCTAGCGGCTGCTGTCCCCTGTTGTTTAATAGGATGGTCTTTTTCTTTTTGCACTTTTGCCTTCTTTTGTCGACGAGAGTGATCTGGGTCGATCACTGAGTCTTGAACCCTTCTCCAAACTTTATATATTTTTGAGGACAGCCGTTGAGGGGGCTGTTCTTGCTTCGTTTCTGAAACTCTCTCCGCAGGTGGAGGAGATCTCTTCAGTGTAGCGGTTGGAGAGTTCTTCCGTACCCTCCTCAGCAGTTCAAAGCTGTTCCCAGTTGGGATAGCAGCGTTGACTTCCACCACTGGGGCCGGTGGAGTTAGCCCTGAGGGAGAGTTGCCCCCTGCCTTCCTCACTCGTTGCCAATGGTGACGTCGAGCACGCCGAGCCGTTGGGATTGGCTCAGAGATTGAGATAGCTCCTTTTTGCCCCCTGTCTGAATGAGGCGCCGCCGGTGTTAACCTCTTAAAGACTGAGGTTGTCTTCTGAGGGGTGATATTCAACCTACCGAAGACGGATCCTTGAGCAGGGGTAGGAGCAGGAATCGTCAGTCTTTTCAAGACTGACTCTTTGACAGGGGAAGCCGCCTTGACGACTTCTGAAGCAGCAGCTGTTGCCCTCCTTTGGACAACCATTTTAGAGTTCAGATTTAGCCTGGTGAAAACGGAGGCTGTCGGTTTGGTAGCGGGCGACCCGTTGACAGGGGTCGTCGTAGCAGTGAGCCGGTCGAAGACCGACTTCTTGTTCACTTCCGGTGCAGGTATGGGCTCAGAGAAGCTTGTAGGTGGGATCATGGTCCTGAAGAACAGACCAGTGGTGGCTTGGGTCACCTGATCTACCGGCAGAGTGAGGAAGGAAGCCGCTTGGGGCCCATATGCTTCACCTCCCGGTGAGGTGGAGCGTCCGTTGCAGTGGCATTTCGAGCAGTTGGTGCAGTTAAATGCCATTGAATCTTGAGTTCTGCGCCAGGCAAAAGACCAAATCTTAGTAACTTGAAGTCCGAAGGCAACCATTAACAAACTGCGATTGGTTCGCGAAGACGACACACGAAACGTGGAGTGGAAAGAGGAAGAGGTCCCACCGGGCGTGCCAGAATCTGTTCCCCTCCGAAAGACGGCGCACAAGACTACGATGTCCTGACGCTGAGATTCGGGGCAGATGCTATTTGGTTTTATCCGTCCACCTCTCCGAAGATGCCAAGTTGATTTATGGCACCGTGTATCGGAAATTTAGACGGATGCGGCCGATGTAGCAGACTTCGTCAGATTCCCCCTCACTTGAGGGGTTTTTGATTATGGGGACGTTCTTCCCTGCAGGCGCAAGCCCCTGCAGTTGATTACGCTACCGCATCGCGGTAACAACTTTTTCCTTCTCCAGAATTTCACTTTGTGTCGTGTGTTTTTGTTTTGTTTGTGGTTGCCCGTGGATTGTATACGGAGACTGAGTACTGCCGTCGCCCGTAGGACGTGGATTAGTCCAAATCCGTATTTACTTAGATTTGGGTTTGGTGTTTTTAGTTTAAGGATGCATTAGTCGCGTTGCGGCTAAGATCAACTTAAACGTTCGTTAAGGATACGATAGTCCTGTTTGAGACTAAGATCAACTTAACGTGATAATCCATTTAATATCTGGCCATCGGGACTCGTCACCTCTCTAACGTCGTTGAAGGATTACAACGGCAGATGTCAAAGGAGTTCAGAGATGTACCCTTGAACCAAGGTTGATTTAGAGTTTTATAGTCCGTTTGAATGTTTAAGGATACGTTAGCCGTGTTTGGGGGGCTAAGATCAACTTAAACGGGATCGTTTAGATCCGGCAAAAGAGCATTTGGAGGCTCTATTGTTCCAGTTTAGGGACGTAGTGGTCCATAGGTAGTTTAGGGACGTTGCGGTCCATGCTCCAGTTTAGGGACGTGGTGGTCCATATTCCAGTTTAGGGACATGGTGGTCCATGTTCCAGTTTAGGGACCACCATGTTCCAGTTTAGGGACGTGGTGGTCCATGTTCCAGTTTAGGGATGTGGTGGTCCGACATTAGTTTAAGGACGTTTCGGTCCAACATTAGTTTAAGGACGTTCCGGTCCACGAGTTTAAGGACCCCGCAGTCCGTATTCATACGTGGTCGTCGAGACCCGTCACTTCTCTGACGTCGTTGAAGGATTACAACGACAGGTGTCAGAGAAGTTCGGAGATGTACCCTTGAACCGGTAGTAAATTGATTTAAGAGAGCAATTTTGCTCAGTCAATTTAATTTAAGGACTTATGGTCAAAATTGGGCTAAGTCCAGTTTGTGTCTTTGGCCTGCGCTAGGGCTTTATCCCTTTTTAGTAATGCACTGCATTATTCTTGTTTTGGCCGGGCTTTGCCCTTTTCTAAATGATGCAGAGCATCTATTTTTTTGTTTGGGCTTTGCCCCCCCTTTAAAATGCATAGCATTTTTTTATTAGGCCTGTTAGGCCTTTTAATTGGGCTCTGTCCCTTTTCTTTAATAATGCAGAGCATTAAATACTCTGACAGTGCCCTCCATGGCTTGTCAGGCGCTTTGCGCTAAGTAATGAGCGCAAACTCATATGGTGGTGACACGTGTCACGCTCTGGTGAGCGCAAGCGCAATAGCGCAGTGCGCTGCGCTAATGCGCTGCGCTGTTGTGCTGCTGACACGTGGCGCGCCCTGGTGAGTTACGCCAATTCCAGAGAGCAAAGCTCTATTTCAAGAGCGCAAGTTGTTTTATAGCTGACACATGGCGCTCTCTCAAGAGCGCAACAACGCAGTTTGGAAGTGCAAAGCACTAAGAATCTTTTAGATTCAAGAACAGGAGTGCAGAGCACTATTTGATTTCTTGATCTAATTTAGATCAAAGAAAATAAATTTTTCTTTTTTGTTTCAAGAACCAGAGGTTCATAAAAAGTGCAAAGCACTATTATTACTTATTTTTCTTTTTATTTAAAATTATTGATCTTGTTCTTAGATCAATAATCTGTTCATAAGAGAATTTTCTCTTTTTCCTAAAGGTTTTTTACCTTCTGTTGTTCTTGAAGAGTTCTCAAGAGTTCTCTTTTCTCTTTTTTTTTAGAAAGATCTTGATGCCTTTTAATTGAGGCCTAGGGTCCTTTTTATAGTGCCCATAAATTAGTTAAATTTGTTAAAGAGATCTTTCTCTGAGTGGTTTGGGGAATTTTCCCCACCGTTGGATCTTTGATCCAAGGGCTTCTGCTTTGCAGAAGAAAATCTTCTTGTTTTAACAAGAACAGAAAAGATTTCTTGGAAATTTAATTCTGTTTGGCGCAGATGCCCCAGCGCGTGACACGTGTCGCGCAGCGCACTGCGCAGCGTAACTGCGCTAGCGCATCTGCGCTGACACGTGTCGCGCAGCGCAGAGCGCAGCGCAACTGCGCTGACACGTGTCGCGCAGCGCAGTGCTTGCGCAGTGCTTGCGCAGCTGAAGCGTTGCTTCATAAAAATAGAGCTTTGCTCTGATTGGGCGCGCCTTCTTGGGCGCTGTGCTGACGTATCGGCGCCTGACATGTGGCGCGTTGCGCCCGAGATGTGAAGCTTTGCTTCAAAATTTTGAATTTTGAATTTCTACAGAGCTTTGCTCTGATTGGGCGAAACAAGCGCTAAATATTATTAAGGGGTCACGTGATGTCACGTGAAGCGCACTAAAATAGAAACTGCCTTGGGTTTATTCCACTTTTTCTTTTGAAGGGCTTGTTCAGGGGTTATGTGGGAGCACATGACCTGATCTCATTTGTTATCTGTTGTTCAACAAGGGTGCTCACGTGGGAACACGTGATCATGTTTGGGTGCTAATCTTCTTTTTTACGTGTATGGAGATCTTGAGTTTTGAGACTTTCAAGACCCTTGTTTAATAAGAATTAAATTCTTTTGTAGGGTTAAACCCTTATTTTATTTAGAGAAATTAAATTCCTAGATGTTCTATTGTAAGAATTAAATTCTTTGGACTCGATTCTCCTCCTAGGTTTTGAATCTGCATAACAGATCTCCCCGATGAGAATTAAATTCTCAACTTGTGGGAAGGTCTACTTCTGCAGATCTTCAATCAGAGGAAGAACTAAGTTCTTTTTAGAAGAGTTAAACTCTTGTGAAGGTGGAGAAGAGGTAAAATGTTCTGTTTTCTTGTTCCTTCTCTTACCTAGGGTTTCTTTTCCTTGAGGAGATCTTCTTCTCTCTGGAGAATTAAATTCTCTTTTCTTTTTCTTACGAGGGGGGTTTTCTCTCTCTCTCTTTTCTCTTTTTTCTCTTTTTCTCCTCCATTTTTTTCCCCTTTGTCTCTTGGCTCCTATTTATAGGAGAAAGAAAAGAATCAATTTGTTTAGAAAATCTCTCATTGAGAGATTTTGATTGATTTTCTAATCAACCAACATGATCTTTCAGATCAATCGGTAAATTTTATTCACCGTTGGATTTTTAATCCAAGGACTTCTGTTTTACAGAAGATATCTCTTTTGTTATTCTTAACAAGATTAGGAAGATATTTCTCTATACAGAATTTTTCTATAGATTGGTGATTTTTAATCACCATTGAATTTTTAATCCAACGACGCTCTGTTTTACAGAGCATAATTTTTCTAGTTTAGAAAGATCCAAGAAAATATTTTCCAAATAAGGCTTTTGAATCCTTTTAATTAGAATTTAATTCTATTGATTCAGAAGTCATATGAGCCTATCACGTGTAGCACATGACCCCACCAAATTAATCCCACCAAAGAGTGTCACATGCTTTCACGTGGGTTTTTTCTTTCTCTGGCCAATTGTTTGTTTTAGTAAAAACGCCTATCTACTTTGTATATAGGGGTCACGTGTCTGCACGTGAGGCTCAGTTTTAGCCTTATTTTGTTAAGCGAAATGCTTATCACGTGTGGGCACGTGATGCTTCGTTAGGGGAATTTTCCCATTGCTTTTTACTTATTATTCAATTTCTATCATAGAACAAATGCCCCATAGCATTGTTCTCACGTGGTTTGCACGTAAGTGCAACGCTGTTACCTTTACAGCTGTTGGATTGCCTAGGAGAACGGGGAGATGAAACGCCCTTGTCACGTCTTATAAATACGAGGGTTGGGTTTCTTAGGCAGTCACTGTTTCTTCATCTTCTTCCTCCTTCATTTTCTTTGAGAATTCAATTCTCTTCCTCAGAGCTTAGTTCTCTACCATTGTAATTCCAGAGTTTAACTTTGTCAAAAAGAAACCCTTTTTAGGTAAAGATCCTGCACATCATAAAAAAACTTTTCTTTTTGAACAAAAAATTTCTGGATTTTAAATCCATCATGAGAGTTTTGCTCTCCTTAGAAACCCATTCGCTTAGGGATCCAAATATGTGATCTTTGATCAGTAAACTTCCATATCTCAAACATTCACCTTTATTTTTTAAGGATTCATGGGATTTTATTTCTCATATATATGTTTTTTGTGAGTTCCTGGAATTTAATTCCATCATATAAAAGGAATTTAATTCCTTAGGCGAAGAGCTTAGTTATGAAAGATTAAGAGGACCCTTCGGGAATTTTATTCCCTGGTGTTCTTGAAAATCTTTTCATAAGGTTTTACCCTTATTCGTACAAATTTGAATTTGTTGCGTGCTTGACAGAACTTGTTTTCCCAAGAATTTGTTTAAATTCCAATGTCTGTTTAAATAAGCATTTTCTTGATCAGTTTGATTACTAAACTTTCACTGATTTCTCTTTCCAGACACTATGGCCGCTCATCTGTACGAGCTTGACGAAATTATTTCTTATGAAGAAATTCGTGCACAAGGCCGTTGTCAAAACCAGGAGTTTATAAATGCTCAATGCGCTGAGATTATGTGTCGCTTTAATGAATACAACGGTCGATTACTTCCTCGTTGCTCCGCTCTGTTCCCCTCCGAAACGCGGAGACGCGATAAACCTCTAGCCTGAATTTTAGGGCAGATGCTAATTGGTGCTATCCGTCCACCTCTCCGAAGATGCCAAGTTGATTTATGGTACCATGTATCGAAGGTTTGAATGGATGCCGCCGATATAGCAGACTTCGTCAGATTCCCCCTCGTTTGAGGGGTTTTTGATTGTGGGGACGCTCTTCCCTACAGGCGCAAGCCCCTGCAGTTAATTACGCTACCGCATCGCGGTAACAACTTTCTCCTTCTCTAGATGGTCACTTCGTGTTGTGGATATTTGTTTTGTTTATGGTTGCCCATGGATTGTATACGGAGACTAATTTATGTTGTCGCCCGTAGGGCGTGGACTAGTCCAAATCCGTATATTCTTAGTTTGGGTTTGGGGGGTTGGGTTTAAGGATACGTTAACCTCATTTGAGACTAAGATCAACTTAAACGTTTGTTAAGGATACGTTAGTCTCATTTTAGACTAAGATCAACTTAACGGGATCGTTTAGATCCAACACAAGAGCATTTGGGCTCTATTGTTTATTGCGGTCGATTAGTTTAAGGACATTACGGTCCAATGTTAGTTTAAAGATATCGCGGTCGAATGTTAGTTTAAGGACATCACAGTCGATTGTTAGTTTAAGGACATTACGGTCCAATATTAGTTTAAAGACATCACGGTCGAGGTTAAGGACATCATAGTCCGTGAGTTTAAAGACCTCACAGTCAAGGTTAAGGACGTCATAGTCCATGAGTTTAAGGACCCCATAGTCCAATGTTAGTTTAAAGAAATCACGGTCGAGGTTAAGGACATCATAGTCCGTGAATTTAAGGACCCCACAGTCCAATGTTTAAAGACGTCATAGTCTGTGAAATGTGTGGTTGTCAGGATCCGTCACCTTTTTGAAGACGTTGAGGGATTACAACGACAAATATCAAAGGAGTGAAGAGATGTACCCTTGAACCAAGGTTGATTGGGGATCTGTAGTCCAATCTGGAACTAAGATCAATTAATTAGATTATGAGCTCATTGGCTCAGTTAAATCTGAATTGAGGACTTATGGCCAGTTTGGGTTAAGTCCAATTAGATTAGAAATATTGGCTCTTTGTTGGACCATTACACACTTTTCTGGGTTCAAACCCACATTATTTAGCAATGCTAAACCAGAGTTTGAAGGCTCTAATACATTTTTGTCTTTGACTGAGCATTAAACATTGTAGTTATGAGTTTTACTCAACATTGAGGTTTAGTTAAAGGAGAGGTTCTTGCCTCTGGAAACTTAGCCAATTTGGCTAATATTGGCTTTAAAATAGTGTTAAACACTGGAAATGAAATGCTCTAAGTAGTGTTAAACACTAGAGAATAACAGTATTAAACACTGGAAATGAAATCCTCAAATTAGTGTTAAACACTAGATAGGAATGGGTCACGTGGGGACACGTGAGGGCACCCAAAGGTGGGGCCAGATCTCCTTTACTTTATTCTGCAAATAAGTGTTAAACACTTTTGATTTTCTGGCTATCACGTGTTGACACGTGATGAATATTTGTGCATTGGTTATTAAAGCATTTATTAAGGGTCACGTGGTAACACGTGAGAGCGCCCAAAGTCAATATTGCCTTTGCTTTTATTCTCTTTATTTTGGAGGTCACGTGGGGGCACGTGAGGCATTGCCTCAAAACTTTTTCTATCTCTTTTTTGGGGGATCTGTTTAGGGGTCACGTGACCTTAGTTCTTTACATGCATGGAGATCTTTCAAGTCTCTTTATTATTTTTTTTCTAAGAATTAAATTCTTTGTAGGGATAAACCCTAATTTCTTTTTTAGAGGAATTAAATTCCCCTGTATGTGAAAGAATTAAATTCTTATATATAGGGTTAAACCCTAGTTTTATCTTGGAGGAATTAAATTCCTGTGAATTGGGAGAATTGAATTCTCAAGTAGGGTTGAATCCTAATTTTATCTTGGAGGAATTAAATTCCTGTAAATTTGGGAGAATTGAATTATCATATAGGGTTAAACCCTAGTTTTATCTTGGAGGAATTAAATTCCTGTGAATTGGGAGAATTGAATTCTCATATAGGGTTAAACCCTAGTTTTATCTTGGAGGAATTAAATTCCTGTGAATTGGGAGAATTAAATTCTCAAAACTAAATTCTCCCTCTAAGTTTTGGATCTTCATGGCAGAATCTCTCCGATGAGAATTAAATTCTCAACCTATGGGGAGATTTGCTTCTGCAGATCTTTCACCAGAGGAAGAACTAAGTTCTTTTGCAGAAGAATTAAACTCTTAGATCGAGAATTAAATTCTCTTTTTTGTTTTATGAAGCTTTGATCCCTTTCCCTTTTCTCACCTAGGGTTTTCTTTGTAGAGAATTAAATTCTCCTTTCTTTTCTCTTTGCTATTTGCGTTTAGAAAATTTCAAGACCCCAAAATTCTATATCTTTTCTTTTCCTCTCCTTGGCTCATATTTATAGGAGAAGGAAAAAAATCAATTTGTTTAGTAAATCTTTTATTGAGAGATTTTGTTTGTTGTTTTTCATAACTAATATGATCTTTTAGATCACTCAGTGAATTTTATTCACCATTGGATTTTTAATCCAAAAGATATTCTGTTTGTTATTTTTGGTGAAATTTAGGGAAATCTTTCCTTGGCTAAAATCTTTCCATAAATTGGTGATTTTTAATCACCCTTGGATTTTTAATCCAACGGTCCCCCATAATCCTTTTTTGTTTGGAAAGATTTGGAAAAATACTTTCCCAGTTAGGGTCTTTGATTTCCCTTAATTAGAATTTAATTCTATCAGGTTATAAGGCTTTCAAAGCTTATCACGTGTTGGCATGTGACCCTCTCTCATTCAGAATTTAATTCTGTCTTTTAACTGGGCCGAAGGATCATCACGTGTCAACACGTGACCCCTGGTCACGTATGAGCACGTGACGCCCCATTGGGGTTTTTCCTCAGCCGTTTGTTTACACTTTTGCTTGATTAGAATTTAATTCTGTAAAGAGATCACGTGTCAACACGTGAAGCCCCATTGAGGTAATTCCTGATTTTTAATCAGGGAACAAATGCCCCCACAGCGTTGCTCTCACATGTCTGCACGTGAGTGCAACGCTGTCACCTTTGTGACCGTTGGATCTGTCTACGGAATAGGGGAGATGAAACGTTTCCCATCACATCCTATAAATGCTAGTGTTCCTTCAGAAGCGCCTCCACTTTACTCATCTTCTTCCTTGCTAACTTTTTTCCCTTTGAGAATTTAATTCTCTTTTCTCAGAGCTTAGTTCTTTGTTTCGAAAATTTCCAGAGTTTAACTCAGTTGAAAGATTTCCTTTTTCTTAGGTAATGATCTTGAACGGCTGAAGAACTTTTGCAGAAATTTTCGTTGGATTTTAAATCCATACCAAGGGTTTTTTCCTTTAACAAGAACCCATTTTTCTTAAGTTCTTTTAAAAAGAAAACCACTCAATTTCTAAACAACAGACCTAGTTAGGGTTTCTCTGATCTTCAGGGATCAATGGCTACGTTTGTCTTTTCCGTGGAATTTAATTCCACCTCAAAGAGCTTTGGCTCTGAAAAAATGTTTCTGAGAATTTAATTTCCCCTTTTCAAAAGGAATTTAATTCCTATGAAGAACTTAGTTCTTCCTAGAGAATTTCTTGGGGGTTTCTTGCCTTGAGTTGTTTCTTTGCAACCAAGAAGAAGAAGTTTGCAGTGGTGTTTTCTGGGAATTTAATTCCCTTGCTCTGTTTAATTCTTCGCAGAGCCCAAGATGGATTTCTTTTTTGGGGAATGCGTAGGGTTATTTGAAATCCACTGTTCATTTATTGAGAATCTTCTTTGTGTCTCATAATAATTGCTTTGCCTCATCATTAACAAGCTGCCATCTTGATTTTGTAGGGCCCGTGTGTTTTGTAACCAATAGCCCTATAAAATAAGTCCTCTGTCGCTTTCTTCCACTGTCTTTTTTATATATATACATCTATAAATATATATATATATATACACTTTTGGCTTCGCTTTAACAGTTTCCCTTTCTTTTATTTCAGGCACAATGACTTCTGTTCCATAGTTCTCTTTCACTCGTTCGGAAGCTGCTTTTCCTCAGTCACCGTTTGACGAGAAAGTAATGGTTATTGTTTACCCCAATCAGAGCAAAGCTCTATTCAAATTTCAAGGCGGGAAACGAAGCAACGTTTCTGTTTCCCCCAATCAGAGCAAAGCTTTGTTTCAAAAATTAAAATGAAAATTAAAGTTAAAATAAATGACGCAACGCTTCAGATCCCCTGCGCTGCGCGCAGAGCGGGACGTGTCAAAATCAGACACGCCAGCTCAGGGAGCACAGCGCCCAAGGCAGCGCACCCAATCAGAGCAAAGCTCTGTTTAAAATTCAAACTTTAACTAAAGAAGCAACGCTTCAGCTGACTTGCGCTCTGCGCTGCGCGCCACGTGGCAACACAGTTGCGCAAGCGCTGCGCGACACATGTCAGCGCAAGCGCAGTTGCGATGCGCTGTACGACACGTGCAAGCGCAGTTGCGCTAGCGCAGTTGCGCTGCTTGACATGTGTCAAGCGCTGGTGCATCTGCGCCAAACAGAATTAAATTCTAGAAAGATCTTTCTGTTCTTGTTAAAACAAGAAGATTGTCTTCTGTAAAACAGAAGCCCTTGGATCAAAGATCCAACGGTGGGGAAAATTCCCCAAATCACTCAGAGAAAGATCTCTTTAACAAACTTAACAAATCTATGGGTACTATATAAAGACCCCTAGACCCCAATTTAAAAGAGGAAGATCATCATTGAGAACTCTGAAAAAATTGGAGAGAACTTCTCAAGAACAAAAAAGGTAAAAACCTTTAGAAAAAAGAGAAAATTCTCTTATGAACAGATCATTGATCTGAGAACAAGATCAATGATCTTTAGTAAAAAAAAAGATAAATAATAAAATAGTGCTTTGCACTTTTCATGAACCATTGGTTCTGGAATCTAAAAGATTCTCAAGTTAATAGTGCCTTGCACTTGCAAAACTGCGCTGTTGCATTCTTGGGTTGGCGCAAGCCACCAGAGAGTGCCACGTGTCGGCACCTGAACTACTTGCGCTATGCGCTTTTAAAAAGAGCCTTGCTCTCTGAAATTGGCGCAACTTACCAGAGCGCGCCACGTGTCAGCAGCGCAACAGCGCAGCGCACTGGCGCAGCGCACTGCACTGATGCGCTTGCGCTCACCAGATCATGACACGTGTCACCTCCACATGCGCTTGCACTCAATGATTGGCGCAAAACGCCTGACAAATGCACTGCATTGTTTACTAAAGAGCCAAGCCCAATTAAAAAAGGCTTAACAGGCCAAATAAATGCTATGCATTAAAAGGGCAGAGCCCAAACAAAGCAGATGCTGTGCATCATTTAAAAGGGGCACAACCCAAATAAAAGTCCAACAGAGACCAAGATTAATGCTGTGCATTATCAAACATGGGCAAAGCCTTAGCACAAGCCTAATAGGCCAAAGATCAAGAAAAACGTTGAACATCTTCAACTGGACTTAGCCCAATCATGGCCGTAAGTCCTCAAATTAAATTGACTGAGCACGGCTGCTCTCCTAAATCAATTTACACTTGGTCCAAGAGTACATCTCTGAACTCCTCTGACACCTATCGTTGTAATCCTTCAACGACGTCAGAGAGGTGACGGGTCCCGACGGCTACACATCGATATGGACTACGGGGTCCTTAAACTCGTGGACCGAAACTTCCTTAAACTAATGATGGACCAGCACGTCCCTAAACTGGCGATGGACCGAAACGCCCTTAAACTAATGATGGACCACCATGTCCCTAAACTGGCGATGGACCGAAACGTCCTTAAATTAATGATGGACCACCATGTCCTTAAACTGGCGATGGACCACCACGTCCCTAAACTGGAACATGGACCACCACGTCCCTAAACTGGAACAATAGAGCCTCCAAATGCTGTTTTGCCGGATCTAAACGGTCCCGTTTAAGTTGATCTTAGCCCCAAATACGGCTAACGTATCCTTAAACATTCAAATGGACTATAAAACTCCAAATCAACTTTGGTTCAAGGGTACATCTCCGAACTCCTCTGACACCTGTCGTTGTAATTCTTCAACGTCGTCAGAGAGGTGACGAGTCCCGACGGCCATATATTAAATGGATCACCACGTTAAGTCGATCTTAGTCTAAAACAGGACTAACGTATCCTTAACGGACGTTTAAGTTGATCTTAGCCTCAATACGGCTAACGTATCCTTAAACTAAAAACACCAAATCCAAATCTAAGTAAATACGGATTTGGACTAATCCACGTCCTACGGGCGACGGCATTACTCAGTCTCCGTATACAATCCATGGGCAACCACAAACAAAACAAACATCCACGACACGAAGTGAAATTCTGGAGAAGGAGAAAGTTGTTACCGCGATGCGGTAGTGTAATTAACTGCAGGGGCTTGCGCCTGCAGGGAAGAGCATCCCCACAATCAAAAAACCCCTCAAGTGAGGGGGAATCTGACGAAGTCTGCTACATCGGCCGCATCCGTCCAAACCTCCGATAGACGGTGCCATAAATCAACTTGGCATCTTCGGAGAGGTGGACGGATAAAACCAAATAGCATCTGCCCCAAATCTCAGGCCAGACATCCTCGCGTCTCGGCCGCCATTCGGAGGGGAACAGATTCTGCTCGCGTCTCGGCCGCCATTCGGAGGGGAACAGATTCTGGCACGCCCGGTGGGACCTTTTCCTCTTTCCACTCCACATTTCGTGTGTCGTGTTCGCGAACAAATCGCGGTTTGCTGTGGTTGCCTGTGGATTCAAGGTACTAAGATTTGGTGTCTTGCTCCGTGCAGAAAGAAAACAGAAGATCAATGGCTTCGAACTGCACCGCCTGCAGCTGCAACTCTCGCTTCGTCCTTGCTGGAGGACTGACTTATGGGCCCCAAGGGGCCTCCCTTTTCAAGATTCTAGTGGAGCAAGTAACTCAAGCCACCACCGGATTATTCTTCGGGACTATGCTCTCACCAATGAGCTTCAATGCCCCAATGACGGTGCAAGAAGCCCCAAAGAAGTCGGTCTTTGATCGACTTACCACTACCGTGGCCCCTCTCAACGGGTCGCCCAACTTCAATACCTTAGTTTTCAACAGACTGGGCCAAAACGTCTGCAAGCCCGCGATACCCGAAGTTGTCATCCCAAAGCGGATAGCCATCCCGGCTCAAGCGGACGAAATCAAGGCTTCTCCTTCCAAGAAGTCAATTTCTACAAGGCTGACCATTCCGGTTTCTGCTCCTGGCAAGGTCCTCAAGGCTGCTTCTCCTGCCCAGAGGTCTGTCTTTGACAGAGTAGACATTGCTTCTCAACGGGTGTCAGTCTTCGACAGGCTAGCACCAATAACAATCTCTCCTTAAAGCAGGGGGCATAAGGAGGTCACCCCTACGGTTAGAATAACTCCATCCGCACGATACGCTCGACGTCGCCACTGGCGCCGAGTGAGGAAGGATGTGGGCAATTCCCCCTCTGGATTTACTCCACCAGCTCCAACGGTGGGGATCGATGCTCCTGTTCCAACCGGGAACAGCTTTGAATTGCTGAATGCGGTGCGCAGAAACTCTCCTACTGCGGTGTTGAAACGAACTCCTTCGCCTGTAAAGAATAATCCAGAGAAGCAGCTAGGGCAGCCCCCTCAACGGCTGTCCTCTAAAATTTACAAGGTCTGGCGACAGGTCCAAGAGTCGGCGATTGATGAAAACTATCTCCGCCGACAGAAAAAGACGAAGGTTCGGCAGGAGGAAGACTACTCTATCAGGTCGAAAGAAGCAACGGTTACTTGGGTGTCCACTGCAACGACACCCTCAACGTCAATCACTCAAAAGAAAAGGAGGCCGCAAAAAGCCCCTGTGAACAAGGCGAACCGTAAAAGCGATGGGCACAAACGCCCCAAGTCTGGGGGCATGGTGGTGCACACTGTTTATATGGCTTCTGGAAAAGAGGAATGCCGTGCTTCGACGGGTCACCGACCACTCACCCGATCCGTGACCAAAGCTCAGGATCAGCAGCAAAAGCTTTAGGAGATGATGACTGCAATGGCCACACTTACAGAGCCAAAAGAAAGCTCAGAGGTATTATCGGAGCAGCGTCATGAACAAGAAACTGACGCTGATTACCTACGCAGAGTCCTCGAAAAGAAGGACAAAGAAGCCGCAGAGCAAGCGGCTAATATAAAACAAATGGCGCTTCTCTTCCAAGATATGGTAGGGATGATGATTCAGCAGAACCCTCCTGCTGAAGATCTTCCGGTCGTCCTTGAAGACGACCGGGGAGAAACGTCAAATCCTCCACTGGCTTTGTCAACAGCCAAGGAGGAGGCAATCTCCAAAGCTGACCTGGACGAATATATAGCCCAGCAGATACGGGTTCATCATGCGACTGAGACAGCCGGTCAGATCGTCAAAACAGGATGACTATATCTGGGCTGGTATGATCAGATATAGTACCCGCCGGGCTATACAATACCTAAGTTCCACATATATAAAGGGACAGGGAATCCACATCAGCATGCCGCTCAATTCAGGGCCTTATGCGGCAATACTGGAGGCGATGACAAATTGATGCTTTGCCAATTCGTCGGCAGCTTGTCAGAAACAGCGTTCGAATGGTATTCCGAACTCCCGAACGATTCTGTCAAGACGTTCGCTGAAATGGAGTTGCTATTCACTCAGCGATTCGCGGGCGCCAGCGAACGGGCCCCGATAACAGCGTTGATTAATGCCAGGGTAAGGTTGGGCGAGACGTGGGTCCAGTATGCTATACGCTGGCGAAACTTGTGGTCGAAATGCGAACAACGCATTGAAGAAGCGCCTGCGGCGGGCATGTTCATGGGTACCCTAGACCCTCATGCCACTATCTCATAGTTCATGATGTTCTTTAAGCCGACCACATTCTAGGCTTTGATCGACAAGCTGGCCCAGATGGATCAAATGGGTCACAGACCTTCTCCCCCAAAGCCAGAACCGCGGAACGACAAGGGTAAAGGGAAGGCAACCTTCGTTGCGAATGCTCATCAGCAACCCAGCACCCCAAAGCTAGCGGATCAGTTGGGAGAGAGACGGCGGTTCTATATTGAGAAAATGTGGCGCCCCTACTCATTCCCGTGGGATAAGACGAAGAGGCTGTTCGAGCTGGCTGTGCGCAACAGGCTTATCAACCTGCCGAATCCAAGGCAGCCGCCACAACCCAACGAGGCGAATAACCCCAATTATTGCCCTTATCATCAAACAGCAAGCCATCCGATTGAGGATTGCTTCGTCTTCAAGGGATGGATTGAAGATCAATACCTACAAGGCAAGTTTGCCCTATCTGAAAAGTGGAAGGTAAATCCACCCCAGCCTCATGTCCGTCTTCTTTGGAGTGTGCGGCTGGGGTGGATTTACCTTCCACTTTTCAGATAGGGCAAACTTGCCTTGTAGGTATTGATCTTCAATCCATCTCTTGAAGACGAAGCAATCCTCAATCGGATGGCTTGCCGTTTGATGATAAGGCTTGCCGTTTGATGATAAGGGCGAACCCTGAGCTGGAAATTCTACGGTCGTCAGATGAGTTGATCGATATCTTCCTAAATGAAATTCGTCTGAAAGCAAAAGCCAATCAAGAGCGTGAGATGGCCATACTGGAAAGAGCCAAGACCCTCCCGTCAAATCAAAAGCCATCTGCCGTGGATAAAAACAAATTCAAGACGAGGAAAAGGTTCGCTAAAGCCCTGTCAGCGGGAATAAAGCTACCACCCTCTGAAGAAAATACTCTCGCTGAGGTAGAGATGCATCCTAACTTCTGCTTATGTCATCAGAAAATTATACATCCTACCGAGGACTGCGACTCCTTTAAGTGTTGGTGGCAAGGGTATGTTGCTCAAAAGCAACACTTCAACAGGACAAAGTGTGGAGCTCGTAGACATCAGAAAAATGCGATAGATGAGCGCAAGAGAGCCGCCGACGACTGTCACAAAGCCGACTCCAAGGGATCGCAAATTATCACCTTCGAAAGCGACTCTGACGAAGAAGCTGCCCTCGACCCTCTCCTCAAGGAATCCATTTCAAAAGTGAAAGAATTGAGGAGTTGTGAGAACGTTCAGCCGTGCAATCGCACGCTACTCGAAAAAAATCTCGGCCTCACGAACAAAGGATCGAGCAAAAAGGATAAAGAGAAGGGAAAAACAGCCCTCGTAGCTAATACTCAACTGCAATCGAGTGGCCCTAAACCGGTTGTTTGCCGAAATAACAAGCAGCAACCCCTTCAAGAAAAGTTGAAACGTCCTTACTCGTTTCCTCAAAATAAAACAAGGAGACTGTTCGAGCTGGCAGTGTGCGACAGACTCATCAATCTGCCGAGTCTAAAGCGTCCGTTGCGGCCAGGCGATGCTAATAATCCTAATTATTGCCCTTACCACCAAACAGTAGGTCACCTGATCGAGGACTGCTACGTCTTCAAAAACTGGGTTGAAGACCAATACCAACAGGGCGAGTTCGCGCTGTCTGAAAACTGGAAGGTGAGCCCGCCACAACCGCACGCTCTGAGAAAGACGGATACACCGGAGGCATCATGCTCATTCATAGAGAAAGCCCTACAGACCGAAAAGTCAGTAAACTAGAAATTCGCCTCAAATACGGCGACAGCGGACCGAAACGTCCTTAAACTAACAGCGGACCGAATCGTCCTTAAACTAATGATGGACCGCAATGTCCTAAAACTTGCAAACGACCGAAACGTCTTTAAACTACTACCGCAACATCCTCAGGCTGATGAGATGATTAAAAAAAAAACAAAAAAAACGGTATGTCCATAAGCGAAATGGGGCACGGATGAAAACCCGAAAGGGCTCCGTGAGTAAAAACAGCAGGGCTACCGGCGAGTGTTCGTGAAAACCCGAAAGGGCGCGACCTTGTTAAAAAAAAAAGTATGTCCATAAGCGAAATGGGGCACGGATGAAAACCCGAAAGGGCTCCGTGAGTAAAAACAGCAGGGCTACCGGCGAGTGTTCGTGAAAATCCGAAAGGGCGCGACTTCGTAAAAAAAAAAGAGAGAGAAGAAAATAAAAAGAATAAAAAAACGGTATGTCCATAAGCAAAATGGGCACGGATGAAAACCCGAAAGGGCTCCGTGAGTAAAAACAGCAGGACTACCGGCGAGTGTTTGTGAAAACCCGCAAGGGCGCAACCTCGTTAAAAGACACTTACAGGGTCCTCTCGACCTTATAAGGAGAAACCACCCGCGTGAGATCCTTACGACTCACAAGGGAGCAACACACTTAGGGATCCCCATGATTCCTAAGGAGAAAATACACTTGCGAGATCCTCACGACTCGTAAGAAGAACTCTCTTATGGGACCCTCACGGCTCATAAGATTTGAAAGTCTTAAGTTACAGAGACCTAAACCTGTGCTTAAGCAACCCCCACAACCTTCGATTTTGCCCTACAAGCGGCTCAATACTGACCCTTGTATACAATCCACGGGCGCGAATAAACATTTCCCTAATCAAATCCCACCCGTGACTGGGGATATGTCCATACGGTGAACAACCCTTGTAAGTCCTCTCGATTTATAAGGAGAAAACCCTTTTGTAAGATCCTTACGACTTACAGGGGAACATACACTTAGGAATCCTCACGATTCTTAAGGAGAAAACACACCTACGAGATCCTCACGACTTTTAGGGAGAAATACCTTTGTGAGACCCCTACGGCTCATAAAGCCAAAAGCCTTAGTCGACAGGATCCTAACCCTGTTTACTAAGCCATATTTGTTCGACATTGACGAGGGCAAATGATGATTCGCTCATGGCAATATCCCAGTTGTAGCGATGCTGATGCCTAAACCGATATCAAATTTCGAGTCCTTTCATGGCAAAGGATGATTCGCTCCTGGAAATATTCCAGTTGTAGCGATACTGATGCTGAGATTGGCGTCAGATTCCAAGTTCCAAACTCGCGATAAAAAAAAAAGCGAGCCACGCACGCATGCGAAATAGCCGAAATGATGGCGCAACTTGCAATAAAAATTAGCAAGTAAAAATGTATGCATGCAAAATAGCCGAAATGATGGGGCAACTCGCAATAAAAAGCAGCGAGTAAAAATAAAATAAATAGCCGAAATGATGGGGCACCGCGAAAAATAGCCAAAATGATAGGGCAATCGTGACCTTCGCGATATAAAAGCTGAAATAATAGAGCATCGCGGAAAAAGAAACAAAATGAAAAATGAAATTTATGCCATACAGGTGATGTTATATCAAACCCTGTATACAATCCAAGGGCGTAAACAAAGAAGGGATCATACTCCTCTCCCAGGTTTCATCATAAGAAGAAGCCAAATCTCGACGGGTCGCAAATGACCTAGAGGTTATCTCAACACTCGTCTCGTAACAACGGATACAACTTCAAGCGAAGCGGAACAGCGGCAACTCCCAGTTCCATGGCTCGGCGATATACAAATCACCCAGAGTCAAACCCTCATTCCATGAAATACGGATACAATAAAAAAAAAATTCCTGGCTACGTGGAAAGCGGCTTATGCCAATCCTGACCTCGTGGAAAACGTCTAGAGCGGATCCTGGTCCTCGCAGAGCACGGCAGTGAACCCATACGAAGCATCCAAAGCGGAACCTAGTCCTCGCCGAACACGGCAGTGAACCCGTGGGAAGCATCTAGAGCAAAAATTCCTGGCTACGTGGAACACGGCTTATGTCAATCCTGACCCCGTGTGAAACATTCAGAGCAAAAATTCCCGGCTACGTGGAACGCGGCTTATGTCAATCCTGACCCCGTGTGAAACATCCAGAGCAAAAATTCCTGGCTACGTGGAACGCGACTTATGTCAATCCTGACCCCGTGTGAAGCATCCAGAGAAAAAATTCCTGGCTGCGTGGAACGCGGCTTATGTCAATCCTGACCCCGTGTGAAACATCCAGAGCAAAAATTCCTGGCTACGTGGAAAGCGGGTTATGTCAATCCTGACCCCGTGGAAAACGTCCAGAGCGGATCCTGGTCCTCGCAGAGCAGGGCAGTGAACCCGTGCGAAGCATCCAGAGCGGAGCCTAGTCCTCGCCGAACACGGCAGTGAACCCGTGGGAAGCATCTAGAGCAAAATTCCTGGCTACGTGGAACGCGGCTTATGTCAATCCTGACCCCGTGTGAAACATCCAGAGCAAAAATTCCTGGCTACGTGGAAAGCGGCTTATGTCAATCTTGACCCCGTGGAAAACGTCAAGAGCGGATCCTGGTCCTCGCAGAGCACGGCAGTGAACCTGTGCGAAGCATCCAGAGCGGAACCTAGTCCTCGCCGAACACGGCAGTGTACCCGTGGGAAGCATCTAGAGCAAAAATTCCTGGCAACGTGGAAAGCGGCTTATGTCAATCCTGACCCCATGGAAAACGTCCAGAGCGGATCCTGGACCTCGCAGAGCACGGCAGTGAACCCGTGCGAAGCATCCAGAGTGGAACCTAGTCCTCGCCGAACACGGCAGTGAACCTATAGGAAGCATCTAGAGCAAAAATTCCTGGCTACGTGGAACGCGGCTTATGTCAATCCTGACCCCGTGTGAAGCATCCAGAGAAAAAATTCTTGTCCCCGTGTGAAACATCCAGAGCAAAAATTCCTGACCATGTGGCTACGTGGAACGCGGCTTATGTCAATCCTGACCCCGTGTGAAACATCCAGAGCAAAAATTCCTGGCTACGTGGAAAGCGGCTTATGTCAATCCTGACCCCGTGGAAAACGTCCAAAGCGGATCCTGGTCCTCGCAAAGCACGGCAGTGAACCCGTGCGAAGCATCCAGTGCGGAACCTAGTCCTCCCCGAACACGGCAGTGAACCCGTGGGAAGCATCTAGAGCAAAAATTCCTGGCTATGTGGAACGCGGCTTATGTCAATCCTGACCCCGTGTGAAACATCCAGAGCAAAAATTCCTGGCTACGTGGAATGCGGCTTATGTCAATCCTGACCCCGTGTGAAACATCCAGAGCAAAATTCCTGGCTACGTGGAACGCGGCTTATGTCAATCCTGACCCCGTGTGAAGCATCCAGAGCAAAAATTCCTGGCTACGTGGAACGCGGCTTATGTCAATCCTGACCCCGTGTGAAACATCCAGAGCAAAAATTCCTGGCTACGTGGAACGCGGCTTATGTCAATCCCGACCCCGTGTGAAGCATCCAGAGCAAAAATTCCTGGCTACGTGGAAAGCGGCTTATGTTAATCCTGACCCCGTGGAAAACGTCCAGAGCGGATCCTGGTCCTCGCAGAGCACGGCAGTGAACCCGTGCGAAGCATCCAGAGCGGAGCCTAGTCCTCGCCGAACACGGCAGTGAACCCGTGGGAAGCATCTAGAGCAAAATTCCTGGCTACGTGGAACGCGGCTTATGTCAATCCTGACCCCGTGTGAAACATCCAGAGCAAAAATTCCTGGCTACGTGGAAAGCGGCTTATGTCAATCCTGACCCCGTGGAAAACGTCAAGAGCGAATCCTGGTCCTCGCAGAGCACGGCAGTGAACCCGTGCGAAGCATCCAGAGCGGAACCTAGTCCTCGCCGAACACGGCAGTGTACCCGTGGGAAGCATCTAGAGCAAAAATTCCTGGCTACGTGGAAAGCGGCTTATGTCAATCCTGACCCCGTGGAAAACGTCCAGAGCGGATCCTGGTCCTCGCAGAGCATGGCAGTGAACCCGTGCGAAGCATCCAGAGTGGAACCTAGTCCTCGCCGAACACGGCAGTGAACCCGTGGGAAGCATCTAGAGCAAAAATTCCTGGCTACGTGGAACGCGGCTTATGTCAATCCTGACCCTGTGTGAAGCATCCAGAGAAAAAATTCCTGCTACGTGGAACGCGGCTTATGTCAATCCTGACCCCGTGTGAAACATCCAGAGCAAAAATTCCTGGCTATGTGGAAAGCGGCTTATGTCAATCCTGACCTCGTGGAAAACGTCCAGAGCGGATCCTGGTCCTCGCAGAGAACGGCAGTGAACCCGTGCGAAGCATCCAGAGCGGAACTTAGTCCTCGCCGAACACGGCAGTGAACCCGTGGGAAGCATCTAGAGCAAAAATTCCTGGCTATGTGGAACCCGGCTTATGTCAATCCTGACCCCGTGTGAAACATCCAGAGCAAAAATTCCTGGCTACGTGGAATGCGGCTTATGTCAATCCTGACCCCGTGTGAAACATCCAGAGCAAAATTCCTGGCTACGTGGAACGCGGCTTATGTCAATCCTGACCCCGTGTGAAGCATCCAGAGCAAAAATTCCTGGCTACGTGGAACGCGGCTTATGTCAATCCTGACCCCGTGTGAAACATCCAGAGCAAAAATTCCTGGCTACGTGGATCGCGGCTTATGTTAATCCTGACCCCGTGTGAAGCATCCAGAGCAAAAATTCCTGGCTACGTGGAAAGCGGCTTATGTCAATCCTGACCCCGTGGAAAACGTCCAGAGCGGATCCTGGTCCTCGCACAGCACGGCAGTGAACCCGTGCGAAGCATCCAGAGCGGAGCCTAGTCCTCGCCGAACACGGCAATGAACCCGTGGGAAGCATCTAGAGCAAAATTCCTGGCTACGTGGAATGCGGCTTATGTCAATCCTGACCCCGTGTGAAACATCCAGAGCAAAAATTCCTGGCTACGTGGAAAGCGGCTTATGTCAATCATGACCCCATGGAAAATGTCCAGAGCGAATCCTTGTCCTCGCAGAGCACGGCAGTGAACCCGTGTGAAGCATCCAGAGCGGAGCCTAGTCCTCGCCGAACACGGCAGTGAACCCGTGGGAAGCATCTAGAGCAATTCCTGACTCCGTGAAATGCTGATAATGACAACTTCACCCATCACTTGCGGGTCCTCACGACTCGCAAGGGAATAAATTCTCTTGTAAGATCCTTACGACTTTCAAGAGAACGCGCTCAGGAATCCTCACGATTCCTGAGGAGAAAATACACCTACGAGATCCTCTCGATCTGTAGGGAGAAAAGTCTCTATGAGACCCTCACGGCTCATAGAGTGGAAAAGTCTTAGGCGGCAGATCTGAACCTGCGGCCTAAGCCATTGCTATCTCTTAGGAAAACTAAGTTATCTTCCAATTATGTTTATCAAGACAACATGCTGATAATAAAAGAAAGAAGAGAGGCGACAGAAAGAACATCTGATTGGCATTGGATTAAGCATTCGAGACACACTCATTCATGCACAGGCAAAATATTCAGAACGAAAAATAAGACAAGCTGGGATAAAACTTTTCCATTAATATTGTCAAAAATTCTTACAATCATAAAGCAATAAACGAGAAATATTATTACAATGGAATAACCTCAGATCCAGGGCACGGATTGAGGAATTCAAAAGTAAGTCCATCCAGAGTTCTCCTGGCCTTTCTGATTATTCTCGTGCGCAGCCTCTCGCGCTCCTGTGTGTCAAGGTCTTCGGCGAGGCCCCCCAGTCTTCGATAAGCAGCGATTATCGTCGTCTGTTGGAAAATTTGATGCAGGATGTCGATGAGGCCATCCCGCCGTTTCTTCGAAATCAGCCCCGACAGGTACACTGAATGCACCTTGTCTTCGGTATCATCCAGCGCATTGAGCGGTAGGACCTCGTAGAACTCTGGAAGTGCTCTCCAAATTGCTCCCAGCACGACTTTCAAGAGAGCAGAACGGCGAGGGAGCAGCCAACCGGCGCGTGCGTTCAGACGACCCATGACCTCCGCACATTGGGCGTCTGTAAACTCTTGGTTTTGTTGATGGCCCTGTGCACGGATATCCCCGTAGGTAATGAATTCGTGCAGACTGTATAGACGCACCGCCATAATGCCTGAAGGAAACATCTTTTGAAGATTAGCAAGGAGAAAAAAAACACAGGGAGTTAAAACTCCTCGAGAGCAATGCTCTGCAGACAGGAGTGACACCTGTCAAAATCAGTTATGAGAAGAATTTGAAGAAAATCGCCTAAGAATATTGAGAGTTTTGCTCTGAAAAGATGATATGATAATAATAATAATATAAAACGCCATCTTTAATGGAACCCTAATAGGGTTCCCTTTAGTTCTCTTTAGATCCTTTTAGGCCTATAGAGCAAAGCTCTGCTAAGTAAAACCCTAAATGGGTTTTCTTTAGATCAGGGATCTATTGAGAGCAAGGCTCTGATAATTAAAATTAATTTAATTTAATTCAATTTAAATTAAGATTTTCACCTAAAGAGTTTTAAGAAATTCTAACTCTTGGAGTTCTTAAAGGCAAGAGCAGGGCTCTGAAGTTTTGAAAGTAAAAATTTTGAAGAGATGAAAATCATCTAAGGGATCAAAGGTCCTATTTATAGGCATCAAATGCCCTTTCAACTTCCAAAAGTTGCCGTGATGGTTGGAATTCTGCCACCGGTGCGCTCACGTTTGAAGGCCACGTAAGCGCAACGGTGGGGGGGCATTTGTTTACCCCAATCAGAGCAAACCTCTGTTCAAATTTCAAGGCGTTCCTTTTGAGGAATTTACAGTTGCGCCCAGCCCATCACCTGAAGCTGTTCGTGATGCTGCTCATCATTTTGTGAGGCTGAACACTGGTTCTCGCTTCATGATTCCTGAAGCTGACCACATTCCCCGATGTGTGGGGTCTTTCATGGGCTGGTACCTTCATCGGGTCAGTCCAATTATTGCTGAGGAGAAGAGGGTGCTTCTTGGATACAGCACTCCCATTCCGGTTCAAGCCACGGGAGTTCCGCCACGACCGCGTGCACCGGTTCGCTTTCCCCTGACGGACACCAGTGTTGCGCTTATTCCGGAGGCGGTGGAAGTGGACTTCACTCCCACAGCTGGTATGCCACTGGGTACTCGGGCTCAATCGAGGGCTAATAGGACGTCGGTAGAAGTATCATCGTCCACAGCGTTGACAATGTACGTGTCATCCTCTGTAGCACCGCCAAGCGAGGGCGTTGAAGGTGAAGTGAGTCAGCGTCGTGCCAAAGTTCCACGGGGGAGGAAACGATCATCTTCGGCGGTTGGTTCTGGGTCCAAGAGGCGGAGGAAGACGGCTACCAATCTTCTCGACTCTTTAATAGAGTCTGAGCCTATTCTTCAGGATGAACTGTTGTCTATGCAAGAATCGGATGGTGGCCTACTTTTCCCGAGTTCATCTGCCGAGGAAGCCGCACAATTGGCTGAGGCTATACGACGTTCGCAAGATGAATAGGAGAACGTAAGGATTCCAAAGAAACCCTACCCTGCCGTCATCTTTTACGAGGACCCTCCGTGGATATGGCGACGATTCATAGGCCCTTTGGAAGAATGGGGCGAAAGGGCCCTTAAACAGGCTGTTTCGGCCGACGCCGAGGACGCGCTTTCACTGTGGACCGGTGGCCACGAGTCCACCCTCGGACCTCAGCAAGCACACCTCCTTAGGAAGGAGTGTCGGCTTGAACAAGCCATACTAGAAGCTCCATTGCGCATTGGTATGTTCCTTTATTTCTTTGTAATATTTCATATTGCTTGCATATATATGTATCCTTATCCTTGTACAAACTTTGCAGGGACTTTGGCGGCGGCGGAGGCTCTGAGTCGCGCTTTGACCGTGGATTCTGCCGATATCCCCAGTGAAACACAAATCAGTATGGAGGGGGTCGATGCAACTATTGCTCTTGCGATAGAGTCTCCCTCGATGGTTCCCCCTCCTAAAGCACTTACTCCCTCGGGGGAGGCATCTTTGCCAGTCGCCGCTCCAATGGATCTTCCTGAGGGCGACCCGGAGACTAGGGTACAGGTAGTTAAGGCTACCATCCTTTCGTTTAAGCCTGCTGTGGCAGCCGCTGCTCCTCGCTCAGAAGCCGCTACACTAGTCTGCGTCCCCGATGATGTGCCCGAGGTCACGGAGGAGGCCGCTGAAGCCGCCATCCCTCCATCTCAGAATGGGAGGAGCGTCGAAGGTAGCCTTCTATATTTTAAATTAGTAATCTTTCCATTATCTGAACCCTTCTGTCTTTTCAGAATTGCACGGGTTGGCAGCATCTATTGCTGATCTGTCTCCCAGGCAGTCTTTTCAGCGCTTGTTGGAGATGGCTGCTCCGCAAGCGGTATCTCCTCAGCGCATCGTCCTCTCTTCCGGGCAAGGTTAGTGTTGTTTACCCTCTTTTCACAGCATTATTACTATTTCATAAAATGACATTGATGTCTTTTACATTTCTGGAGGCCGACGACGATGTTGAGATCCTTGAAGGGCCTGGGGAGCCTTCAGATCTCTCTTGCATGACTGTGGGTAAGTAAAGTCCCAACGTTGTTCCATTTGTTCTTTTGCTTACACGTTCAGCTGACTGTTTATAAATCTGAACAGCTCTGCCAGTTCTTACCGCGCTGGAGTCACGCATCGCCATGCCACCCGGCCCCTATGCCCTGCGAGCCTCAGAACGGATGGCCGAGTTAAGCCTCGACTCCCTATCATCCCTAATTGAGGAACTTCGCGCTAGCAGTCTAATCACGGCCAAAGCGTTTGCTGCTGAAGCTAACGGCTCTCTTCCCTTTCTTGCCACCTATCATAGTGAAACAGTGGTGCAAGTCTGGGTTGAGTTTTGTCGGCAGGTGGAGGCTTGCTTGCATGTGCTTAAATGTACGCGCCTTTCTTCGGAGGTTGTGGCTGCGAAGGCGAGCTTACGGGGTCTAATTGAGCGGTGTGCGGCGAATATGATATCATGTGAGAAGAGGCTCGGCCGCAAGTTTTCGGGGAGGGAGCTGGCTTCTAAAGCGCCGAGGGAGCTTCAAGCCAACCTTACAGCCAAGGCCAATAAAGCATACGAACTTTGGCGAGTGCTCCAAGAGGCCATCAAGGAGGTGGTAGCCATTGATAAGGCTGTTGTATTCACTCGTGAAATGGTTGAGGCCCATAAGGCTACTGAAAAAGAGCTTGAAGGCCGGCTTGCCTCATACCAGGTCCAACAGGCTCAAGCGGAGGCCCGTCTCTTGACGATACTGAACCATAAAGGCGAGGCCCAACGAAAGAGGGATGAACTGGCTAATCTATTAAATCGCCCACCGACTTGAAGAATTATATATATATATATTTCCATTCTTCCTTTGTACATACTCCTAAATGAGAGTATATTTTTTGTTCTTTCACGAATTGTACTTTGTATTCATTTTGATTCATGAATAAAAGACATATTTTTCTTCACGATGGTGTGTCCCTTTTTAGCAAGTGTATTCTGCAGATAGTCTTTTTTGATTTCTTTGCAGGACAACGATGGCTTAGGATTCAGGCTTAAGATCTGCCTCCTAAGACTTTTCAACTTTATGAGGCTTGAGGGTCTCATAAAGAATTTTCTCCCTACCGGTCGAGAGGATCCCGTAGGTGTAAATTCTCCTTAAGAATCGTGAGGATTCCTAAGTGTGTTTTCTCTTACAAGTCGTAAGGATCTCACAAGAGAGTTTGCTCCCTTACGAGTCATGAGGACCCGTAAGTGATGGGTGAAGTTATCATCATCCGCATTTCACGGAATCAGGAGTTTCTCTGGATGCTTCTCACGGGGTCATAGCCGTGTTCTGCGAGGACCAGGCTCCACTCTGGATGCTTCACACGGGGTCATGATTGACATAAGCCGCGTTCCACGTAACCAGGAGTTTGCTCTGGATGCTTCCTATGGGGTCATTGCCGTGTTCTGCGAGGACCAGGCTCCGCTCTGGATGCTTCACACGGGGTCATTGCCGTGCTCTACGAGGACCAGGATCCGCTCTGGACGTTTTCCACGGGGTTAGGATTGACATAAGCCGCGTTCCATGTGACCAGGAATTTGCTCTGGATGCTTCCCACAGGGTCATTGCCGTGTTCTGCGAGGACCAGGCTCCGCTCTGGACGTTTTCCACGGGGTCAGGATTTGACATAAGCCGCGTTCCACATAGCCAGGAATTTGCTCTGGATGCTTCCCACGGGGTCATTGCCGTGTTCTGCGAGGACCAGGCTCCGCTCTGGACGTTTCCCACGGGGTCAGGATTTGACATAAGCTACGTTCCACGTAGCCAGGAATTTGCTCTGGATGCTTCTTGCAAGGTCATTGCCGTGTTCTGCGAGGACCAAGCTCCACTCTGGATGCTTCACACGGGGTCATTGCCATGCTCTGCGAGGACCGGGATCCGCTCTAGACATTTCCCACGGGGTCAGGATTGACATAAGCCGCGTTCCACGTGACCAGGAATTTTCTCTGGATGCTTCCCACGGGTTCACTGCCGTGTTCTGCGAGGACCAGGCTCTACTCTGGATGCTTCACACGGGGTCATTGTCGTACTCTATGAGGACCAGGATCTGATCTGGACGTTTCCCACGGGGTCAGGATTGACATAAGCCGCGTTCCATGTAACCAGGAATTGTTGACTTTATCCGTATTTCACGGAGTCGGGGTTTGACTCTCGGTCTTTTGTGCACCGCCGAGTCATGGAACTGGGAGTTGCCGCGGCTCCGCTTTGCCTAAAGTTGTGTCTGTCGTAATGAGACGGATGTTGAGATGATCTCCAGGCTATCTGTGAACCGTTGAGATTTGGCTTTTTCTTCTGATGAAGCCTGGGGAGGAAAGGTGTGATTCCCTCTTTGTTTGCGCCCCTGGATTGTATACAGGGATTGATGTGATATCACCTGTAGGGCATAAATTTCATTTATATTATTTTTTTTATTTCTTTCCGCGATAGTCTATCATTTCAGCTTTTATATCGCGAAGGTCGCGATTGCCCAATCATTTCGGCTATTTTTCGCGGTGCCCAATCATTTCGGCTGTTTTTTTATATTTTTACTCGCTGCTTTTTATTGCGTGTTGCCCAATCATTTCGGCTATTTTACATGCATACATTTTTACTTGCCGACTTTGTTGCAAGTTGCCCCATCATTTCGGCTATTTCGTATGCATGTGTGTCTTGCTGGCTTTTTGCTGCAAGCTTGGAATTAGACACTGATTTTGGCATCAGCACCGCTACAACTGGGGTATTACCAGGAGCGAATCATCATTTGCCTTCATCGATGTCGAACAAAGGGGGCTTAGCAGACAGGTTTAGGATTCTGTCGACTAAGGCTTTTGACTTTATAAGCCGTAAGGGTCTCATAAAGGTATTTCTCCCTACAAGTCGTGAGGATTTCTAGGTGCATGATCTCTTATAAGTCGTAAGGATCTTACAAGAGTGCTTTCTCCTTATAAGTCGAGAAGGCTTACAAGGGGTGTTCACCATATAGACATATCCCTAGTCACAAATGGGACTTTGTTAGGGAGATGTTTATTCGCGCCCGTGGATTGTGTACAAGGGTCAGCATTGAGCCGCTTGTAGGGCAGTGTTGGAGGTTGTGGTGGTTATTTAAGAACATGGTTAGATCCCTATAGTTTAAGACTTTTGAATCTTATGAGCCGTGAGGGTCCCATAAGAGGGTTCTCCTTATGAGTCGTGAGGATCTCGCAAGTGTATTTTCTCCTTAGGAATCGTTGGGATCCCTAAGTGTGTTGCTCTCTTGTGAGTCGTAAGGATCTCACGCAGGTGGTTTCTACTTACAAAGTCGAGAGGACCTTGTAAGTGTCTTTTAACGAGATTGCGCCCTTTCAGGTTTTCACAAAACTCGCCGGTAGCCCTGCTGTTTTTACTCACGGAGCCCTTTCGTGTTTTCATCCGTGCCTATTTCGCTTATGGACATACTGTATTTTTCTTTTTTTTCCTTTTTTTTATTCTTTTATATTTTTTTGTGTCAGCCTTGGGATGCTGCAATCTACAGTAGTTTATCGACTTCTCGGTCAACAGCTAGTTTTAGGACATAGTGGTCCATCGTTAGTTTAAGGACGTTTCGGTATGTTGTTAGTTTAAGGACGTTTCGGTCCATAAACCGGCTACTACTTATAGAGTTTGGGCTTAGGAAGATAGCGAGCAGACATAGGCGTTGTCATCTATCGTTGACCTAGGCCGTGACTCGTCAGGCGTATTATTTCTTTAGGAATCGACCGTTTATTGGCCGAAAAGGTCTTTCACCATGCATGTCCATGACTAGATAGGCTCCACCCTGGTAGACTTTGTCTATGATGTATGGGCCTTCATAATTTGGCTCGAATTTTCCTCGCTTGGCACGGTTGGGGAACATTGGTCTTTTAACCACTAGCACGAGTTCGCCTTGGCGAATGTCCTCGGCCTAGTCAATTTTTCATATGAGCGAGTCATCTTTGCTTTATAAGCCTCCAGATTTTGTTGCGCTATGAGCCGGGTTTCATCAAGGGCATCGAGCTCCTCAAGCCGAAGGTGAGCATTCTCTTCATATGTTAGCTCGTAATGAACTGCCATTCATAGAGAGGGTAGCTCTATCTCGAGGGGGAGTACCGCCTCTGTACCGAATACCAATGCGTATGGTGTTGTGTTCGTGGCCGTTTTGAACGTAGATTGATACTCCCAGAAAGCTTCATGCAGTCTCTCGTGCCAGTCCTTCTTATTTCAGGACACCGTCTTTTTCACGATCTTTGTTAAGGTCTTATTAAAGGCCTCAGCTAGACCGTTAGCTCGAGAATTATAGACCGAAGAGTATCTCCAGTTTATGTTATGTTGTTGTGCAAAGTGGCTGATTTTGTGGCTTCTGTACGTTGGCCCGTTATCGGAGATGATCCGTCTCGGAGTTCCAAACCGATAAATGACATGTGTCTTGAAGAAATGGAGGATATTCTCCGTCTTCACTTCCCTCAGCAGTACTGCTTCTGCCTATTTGGAGAAGTAATCAGTTGTCGCCAGAATGAACCGATGTCCTCTGGACGATGTTGGTTCGATGGGCCGATTATGTCAGTTCCCCACATTTCAAACGGCCAGCTAGCCACCGTTGAATGTAGTGGATTTGGATGCTGATGGATAAAGTCCCCGTGAATCTGGTACGAGTGGCATTGCTTCGCGTATTCGAGGCAGTCCTGGATCATCGTGGGCCAATAGTAGCCCATCCTTTTGATCTTCAGCTTCATCTTCGGGCCGGCTTGGTGAGAACCGCAGAGTCCGTCGTGAGTTTCTTGGATGACTCTTTTTGGTTCTTCAGGCCCCAGGCATCTTAGCCACAGAGTATCAAATGACCTCCTGTACAGAGTATCATTGACGAAGGCGAAATTAGCGCTCGCTTCATGAGCTGATGTTTTAAAGACGTATCTTCGGGTGTTCGACGGGATTTGAAGTAGTCTATAAAGACTTCTCTCCAATCCTCAACCTTTTCTTGGTCTTTTACTTGTAGAGCCATTTGCTTGTTCGCTCCCTTTTCCTCGGACGACTCCGGAGATATTTCTGCCGGTGCAAGAACCCGATGGCTTTGTACCACGATTCTTACGTCATCGAGGTTCTCATCGGCCAATTCTTTAGCGATCTTGGCTAATGCATCCGCTTTGCTGTTTTCCGCGCGTGGTATACTTTCTAGGGTGTAGGAAGGAATTTGAGTCAGTAGTTGCTGTACTCTCTCACCGTACTTCACCAACTCTGGCTTACACGTTTGGTAGTCGTCGTTTATTTGACTAACGACCAGCTGGGAGTCTCCGTATATGAGCAGGTTTTCAATTCCCATGTCGATGGAGATCTCGATACCTGCTATTAAAGCTTCGTATTCGGCTTCATTGTTTGTCCTCGGCTCTGTAAAGGAGAAAGCGAAGCGCATTATCCCTCCTTGTGGAGTTACGATGATGAGGCCTACCTCTGATTTGATTATGGGCATGCTTTGTTTGCGCTTCTTCATGGAAGATGCTCCATCGAAGTAAAGTTCCCACCGGGTATCACCTCCGTCGATCGTGTCAAACGCATGTTTGTCTGGCAATTCGCGGTTCAAAGGAGAATCGGCATGCATCGGATGCTCAGCCAGGAAGTCGGTGATGGCCTGGCTTTTCACTGCCTTAAGAGTCTGATAAGTTATCAAGAACTCCATCAAGAGCAAGGCCCATTTAGCGAGCCGCCCGGTCAATATGGCCTTTGACATCAAATACTTGAGAGGATCCACCTTCGATATGAAACGGACTTCATGCGCCAACGCATAGTGCCTGAGCTTTGTTATCGCGAAGATCAATGCCAGGCAGTGTTTTTCGATAGGAGAATAATTGCTTTCCGCCCTCAGTAGAACTCGACTCAAATAGTAGAGGGCTCTCTCCTTCCCTTAGTCGTTCTCTTGTGCCCATAATGCGTCTAAGGAACCTTCAAGGGCGGCTATATACAGAATGAGAGGTTTTTCTTTAACGGGAGCGGCCAGTACTGGCGGATTCTGCAGGTATTGCTTGATTTCGTCCAGTGCGTTTTGGCATTTGCGATCCCAGACGAAAGGGGTTCCCTTCTTCATCAGGTGACTGTAGGACGGCACTTGCCGGAGAGATTGGTTATAAATCGCCGAATATACTCGAGCTTTCCTTGGAGAGACCGCAGTTGCTTGAGAGTCCTTGGCGGGGGCATTTCCATAATCGCCTTGATCTTTGACGGATCTATCTCGATGCCTCGGTGTCGGACGATAAATCCTAGGAACTTGCCTGAGGAAACTCCGAACGTGCATTTGAGAGGGTTCATCTTCAAGTTGTATTGCCGAAGGCTTTGAAATACGATCTTCAGATGCTCTAGATGTTCCTCGTATGATTTACTTTTCACTACAAGGTCGTCGATATAGCATTCGACAATTTCATGTATGAGGTCGTCGAAAATCTTCGTCATGGCCCTCTGATAGGTGGCACCGGCGTTCTTTAGACCGAAAGGCATCACCTTGTAGCAGAATATACCCAAAGAGGTCCGGAAAGCGGTGTGCTTCTGGTCCTCGGGATGCATCTTTATCTGATTATATCCTGACGATCCATCCCAGAAGGAGAAGACTTCGTGAGTGGATGTGTTATCTATCATTAGCTCAGTGACTGGTACTGGAAAGTCATCCTTTGGGTAGGCTTTATTGAGATCCCGAAAGTCCACGCATATGCGCACTGTCCCATTTTTCTTCATCACCGGGACGATGTTGGCGATCCAGTCAGGATACTGAACCTCTTGGATGAAGCCAAAGTCGATTAGTGTTGGCTATAGTGCCCTCAAGGCAATTATCATAGTCGCAGGTATATGATCATGATGATTGAGCAATGACCTATACCGATAAAACAGTCTTACTCGAGATGATAGTATGCTATCTGGTTTGTCTTTATCATCATATATTGATAAAGCCCATAAGATTCTTACTTGACTGCCAGCATTGTGATGGCGATCACATACGTGGGAGCTGGGGGTCTAGAAGCACATCCTTAAATGTCCCTAGTCATGGGAGTATCGAGACCGGGCATTGATACTCCAGTGTAGACTGGTGTATACTTATCTAGACCCTGACGAGGGGCGGTGGCCGGTCTCACAAGCCATTGGTGTCAGTTGTTCACCTAAGATAGTATATAGGTTCTCATTGGGTTATGAGTACACTGGACGGACTCGCCGGGAACATACTAGTTGGTATTATACCTATAGTCAGATAGCAGTTCCCTGGTGAATTATGTACAGGTTAGTCTGTCGACCTGAGATCGTCATTTGACTTGTGTGAGTTCCCACTGTGCTTTGATTACTATCCTACCATGGCTCAAGGAGTCATGCAAACAGGTTTTAGTTGGGTACAGTCCCGAGCCATATGGAGGCAGTGAGCGGATCGTCGGGGATTCGTCTCTCCCGGTATTGGGGGTTGATGTCGCGCAGTGCACGGGTGTCCATCACTAGAAATCCTCGGCCGGGGTATGTGAGAATTACCGATCCAGGATCGATAGTTTCTCAGATAGTGATGGTTTCATACCGACACAAATTATCGTGTTGTTAGGGGTCTGACTTTATCCACCCCCTAGACTCGATATGCGATACTCTTAGACGAATAGGCCGGACTGTACGGATATTGTCACTGACAGGTTCAGTAGGGGTTCGGATGAGTTTGCTCATCAGCCTTCCTTTCGCTCAATACCTGGGTAGCCGTTACGTACAGCTAGTGCCGCTGACGTGCTTGTGGTTAAACCTACTGCCAGCGTATTGACGAGTCTTTAGAGTCCCACACAGAGGGTTTCCCTGGTTCTGGCGAAATGGTGTAGTAGCCATATTTGATACGTGCAGGGTTCCGATCGATTGATGTACATAGTACTCGGACTTTCGATCGGACAGCTGATAATACTAGCCGGTTCGGGTTTGAGCCGGATTATTAAATCAAGTATTGATTTAATAATTTACATATATGTATTTCGATACGTATATTCTAGTATTATATTCTTTGTGTTAATCTATCTCTTTGATATTCGTATTTTGGTACGGATATAGGTATGTATATACAATAGAATGTAATCCGTATTTTTTGCCGGATAACATTCTAGAAGGTGCCACCTCATTTTGGATTTGACCATTTTTATTAAAATGGATAATGAGGTGGAAAATGGCATGAAGAGGAATGGTGAGAACCATGCTTGGAATAGTGCTCACAAATGAATTGTTAATTCATTTGGGTGCACTATTCAAGCATGGTAGGATTATTAAAATGGAAAATTGGTTTTTACAAAACCTAGGATGCTTCATTTTCTCTCTCCTTGGTCTTCATTTTTTTGAAGCATGCTAGGTTTTCCTCTCTTGAGCTTGAGCTCCACCCTCACCATTTTTGTTCTTCACCTCTTCTAGCTATCATGCTTGCTTCCACCTTCTTCATGATATGAGATAGCAAACACTAAGAATACATACACACTACATTCTAGGCTCTCTAGGGTAGCATCCTAGAGACCCTAGTTGCTCCACTGGCATCTTGGCATGGGGCTAGAGCCGGAATTACATCCCTCGGGTGGATCATCGGAGATGGAGGAAGACCGGCGACCAAAGTCGATCCGCATCACTAAGAGCTTGGAGATGGTTGAAGACCCGAAGGACTTGGATCATTAGGTATAACCATTTCTATCTCCTTTTTGTTAGCTTGCTAGTTTTAGGGTTAATGGTTTCGATCTTGGAAATCGGGTAATGGTAGCGCCGGGTTTTTTAAAAAAGTTTTGTTCCGCATTTGGCCACGGTTCGATGGCCGGGGCGCTCCCATAACCTAACATGGTATCAGATCCACCCATTAAACCCTACTAGCTAGGTTGCACGAAGTTAGAACATCGATCGATAAAAATTTCCAAATCATTTTTCCATTTTGCCAAGTTTCTGTTGATTTTAAAACTTGCTCGAAAAATCTTTCTGTATAGCTTATAAATCCATACAGGCAATTGTAGTGCATCACAAGAAATTTGGAATCTTGATTCGATTTTTTGGCCGTGGAATAGCCGCAAAACATGCCATTTGGTGGCGGTTCCGCCGCGCTTTTGTGGCCAAATGCTTCCAAAGTTTTTATGGCACTCTCTGACAAGGAAAAATGATTTTTGTGATATTTAGTTTTAGCCCAGATTCTCTTGAGCACTGGTTTGCACTTGGGGCTAGACAGAAATTTTAATCGATCAATATTTTAACTGTGATATTATCAGTACTTAGTTTAGCATCTGCGACCGTAAATATCACTCGATCGGTAAACCCGTCTGATTGCTATATGTTCTTTTAGACAAGTTTGCGGACGTGACATTCACGTTGATGTTCTGTGTTGTGCTGTGATGTTGCGGATTGTCGTGGTGGATACCCTGGGTGCAGTGGTAGTACAGTTTTGTTTCATTTTTACATTTGATATTGCGGGGCGAGCGTCCGACATGTGGACTGCCGTCACTGCCTGTTTGTATATTATTCTTTTGGGGCATGACCGGGTTGAGGTCGATGTACCCGTTGTATATATTTTCTTTTCTGTACTAGGATTACCCCGCGGTGGGATGCATGCATAGCCGGGTTCTAGAGGGCAACGGGCCCGCATCTCATGGCGTTGAGACGGAGGGGGCTTCACTCTAGAATTGGCGGGCTATTCGCCGCACTCGTAGGGGGTATAGGTTGACCCAAGGAGGGGTGCTCAAGTTACCGGATTCCGTGAAGTGCTGGGTGGTCCATTCACTTTGTTGAAGGGGGCTGCCTCGCTTCAAGTTTTGGCGGGAAAATTGCCGCGCTCGTAGGGGTCTAGGATTTCATTGCACAGGCTATCCACACGACCAGGGGAACGTCGGGTTTTCAGTTGTGGCTCAAAGGAAACCCGGGGCTCCCAGATTATCTGTATTGTTCTGTGATGCTTATTACTTTTCTGTGATGTTGCATTTATCATGCCTGGGACGATTGTTATATATTTTTATATATACTAGTTGATGTTGTATATGTTTTGCACCCGCACTAGCCCAGTCCTCGCTCTGTCGTTAGTTAAGTAACCTAACGGGTGATGACGGGACCCAGTGGAGAATGCGGATGGTATATACGTACATTTTATTTTCGTTCTTTTCTGGTGTGATTAATTGATGGGACTGCATTGATTTTTATCAAAGTAAGGAAAACAAATCTATATATATGATGTTGTTGGAACCAAGATTTTAAAAAAAAACTGACATTAAAGACGTACATTTTTACTTTGCACAGTGGTATTCGGTTATGAATATTCAGCACCTCATTCGACGAGGCAAGGGCCGAGATCCCTTCATCGGGAGTGACCCCTTAGGCAGAAGTTTGCCTCAAAGTAATAACTTCACTATAGTCGATTACTTTTTGCTTTGCATCATGATATTCAGTTTGGAATATCCTGCACCTCATTCGAGATCCCTTCACCAGGAGTGACCTCTTTAGCAAAATTTTTCGCTACTATATATTTGTAAAACCACTTGGATTCCTTCAACGAGATCAAGTTCATTACGTTAAAGGTTTTTCTCCAAAAACCAGCCGTAGCCCTCCGTCATCGTGCTGTGTTTGTTGACCTTATCAAGGTGTAGTGAGCGGTAGCTCTGTAATACTTTTCTGTCGCAAGCAAATGTGGATTGGTTAGGACAGTCGTTCGACCTTGTTGACCTTGTCAAGGGTCTGTGCGGGTGGGTCTAATGCAATCAAGATAATGACGGGTTGAACTTGACTAGGACCCTTTGACTTGTTGACCTTGTCAAGGTCACTTGGATCCTAGGGGTAAAAATCATATCGGGAGTTTCAAACATACAGGAGACTTGCCAGGCATGCGCGTACCTTCTGGAGTGTGGTGACTTGAGTGGCTTCCATCAAATTATCATGCGATGATAGTTGGATCCCGATTCCCACTGATGAATAAGATTACTTCTCGGGTGATTCCGACTAATTCTCCTTTTAGGTTTGGAGGAGAATTTAAGAAAACGGTGGGAGCCATCCAGATTAGATAAAATGATTATCTGTTCTGATCTAGGTTAGAGTGCACGCTGAGTGTTTCTTTTCTCTCTCTCTCTGACAACGACCATGACCCGACCCTAGACTATAACTCAGTGACCAAGTTAAACCGAACTTTCTTATAAACACTGGCTTTTGGATTGTCCTAGTTACATACATCATTGCCACTCCTTCTTTTACCCTTTACCTTTCTTCAGAACACCCTGTATTACTATGAATATCCACTTCCATTGGATAAAATCATCGTATGGTTATATACGAACTCGAAGGAACTTATTCGAGGATGGTTTCCGGTTCTGGAGAAAATGAATAGGATTATTTAGTTGTCTTTTCTTTTTACCTTCTCTCAGCTTATGAGGACTCCTAGGATTAGGAGGGGGTACACCTATTACGCTTATTGGATAGTCTTCTTCCAAACCATAGGCAGGTGCCAAAAGGTAGGGAATGAAGAAAACCAATTAGCCTAAGTAGGGTGTGCAGAAGGCAATAAGTAAAGACATATAGAGGGATCAGAAGGAGGGAAATGTAAAATGCGAATGCTATCATTCACGACCGAACCAGGTATTTTCATCGCCACTCTTACTTCACCTTTGTATTTCTCCAGAACACCTCGTATCACTACGAACATCCAATCCTATTGGATAAATCCATCGTATGGTTATATACGAACTCGAAGGAACTTTTTCGAGGATGGATTCTGGTTCAAGAGAAATTGAATAAGAATTATTCAGTTGTCTTTTATCATCACCTTCTCTCAGGTTGCGAGTACTCCTAGGATTAGGAGAGTACACCTATTACGCTTATTGGATAGTCTTCTTCCAAACCATAGGCTGGTGCCGAACGGTAGGGAAGGAAGAAAACCATTTAAGCCTAACGAAGGTGTACAGAAGGTAACGACTAAAGACAAATAAAAGGAATTGGAGAGATGGTACAGTAGGGATGCTAGGCACTGCCACAAGGGTCTACGAGACATCAACCATGCCCGATTTAAAAAATAGCCGTGCCGAACAACCCGATACGAGATCTTTAAACTAGAGTTTAGGCGAAAACTAGCATGTTAAGCTCTTTAACACTAAGTGAGAGGGATTACAACCTTTGTAGATCCGGTCCTTCACTTCTTAAGCTCCGTGTTGAGGTCCCTTCGCTGTGATCATCGTGTTCCGAACTCTCGAGAGACGGCACGAAGAGAAAGATACAGTCTTGCATCCGATCTTCGATAACATAGATGATCTACCTTGAAGTTTCATTAACACAAGATAACACTCACTAAATGAAGTGAACACCTTCATCTCAAGGGCAAGGACAGATGAGGATGATGAAGTAGGATTTTTGCTCTTATTTATAATCTTTTTCTCACACTCATTCATCACTTGGAAAAAAGCTAGTAAGCTTTTTCCATGAAAGAAAGAAGAAGCAAAAAGATGAATAATCATTAGAATCCTTTTGTGATGAATAAAGCAAAGGAGATAATGATGAATAATGCAACCATGGTTGACTAAACCATTGTAGAGACTTAACTAGGGCTAGGGTTTGGGTTAGGTCAAGGAATGAGTCACTTGTAAATATCTTTGCAGAAACAAAACTAAACCTTCTAGAATCATCTAGAAAGCATTAACCCAAATCAAACCCTAATCTTGTTTAATCTCTACTAAACATGTCGCATTAGTTATCATATCATGTTACAATATTATATATCACATATATAATATTTATTGTAACCAAATAAAATAATGCAATTAACATATATCGCATATATATCAATGTATTACCCGAGTGAGAAAAAGAATCTTTTAGTGAGCAAATATTAGTTAATGTAATTTAATATATCATATATATTATTATACATTAAATTATCGAATCAACACTTGATCAGACAATCCAGCTATATCGCATATAACCGACTAATATTTATCCGTACCGATTCATCGAATCAACACTTGATCCGATGACCCGGCTGATATCAAATATCGCGAGAATAGAATACGGTATCTCATATCGTATTATCCTCGGTCCCGCACATATCACATATGTGCTCCTACTCCGTTTTGCCTGAGTTAAGAAACCTCTGTGTAGGACTCTAAAGAATCGTCAATACGCCGGCAGTAGGTGATGATCATATCAAACACCCACAAGCTGCAAGCGGTCAGCTAAACGTAACATCCATCCAGGTATTGAGAGCTCAGAAAATCAACAAGCAATCCTGTACATTCTCCTGTGAATCCTTATCACCCTGGAACCTTTCCAGTGATTCACCCCAGGATCGATTGATACTATCTCACTACAACTAGTGAGAATCCTAACATCCAATTAGATCTATCTCATAGATCCAAAAACCCAGGATTTAGGAGGTATCAACTTCGATCCTATATGGAGAATCCTTGTGATAAGCGGAGATTGACCGAGCGTAGCATAGGAAACTCCTTCCCTATCAAGAGTATGCCATCCACGTACTCTACGAGGATCATCACCATACTCTCTACTACCTTTTTGTATATACAAGGTTCATCTACCATTTTGATGAAGTCAAACTCTTTGACTACCACATCAAAACAGATGTTCCAACTCCGCGATGCCTGCTTTATCCTATAAAGCATCTTGCACACGTTTCCGCTGCTCCCACTGTCTACGAATCCCTCTGGCTGTGTACTTATAGACGCTATCTTCTAAAACATCATTTAGAAAAGCAGTCATGACACCCAACCACCAGATATCGTAGTCATGGTATGTAGCCGTGGCAAGTAGGATCTGGATGGACTTAACCATAGTTTTGAAAGTCTCAACTTTTCCATGTACACCAAGTAATCTTCTCAAGATATACTTGCTCCTGATGGGGATTTAACCCTTCAAATAAAGCAACCAAAGTCCATACTTTGTTAGTGTATAAGGATTTCATCTCAGATCACTAAGCATCCAGCCATTCTTACAGAGTCCCACTCCTGATGGCCAGCTCGAAACTAGTTGGGTCATCATCTCATGATGCAATCCTCGCTCCCACTGTCATAGAGAAACCGAAGTATCTCTCAGGTGGGTGAGGAACCATACTAGATCGGTGGAGAGGCTGAGAATCGTTGGTTACTATTGAATCCTTCGGTTCTATCAAATCATCTGCTGTAGTTTGTATAGCTGGAACTCTTTCTAGTTCTACCTCATGACCACTAATTTTTCCACAAGAAATTCCCTTACACAAAGGTGGCATGTTGAGAAATAAAACACTTTTGTTTCTCGGTTTGGTAGAAGATATTCGCTTGCGAATGCTTGGGATATCCAACAAACTTCCACAGATCTGACTTTACCTCGAGCTTGTCCGGATTTTTCTTTTCAGACATAGGCCGGACAACCCCAAATCTTAACATACTTAAGATATGGGCTCTTCCCATTCCATATCACTTATGAAGTGGTAGGCAACTGATTTGATTTGAACCCTATTCAATAGATCTGCAGCTTCTCAAGTGCATAACTCCCCAAAGGAAATAGGAAACTCAGTAGTACTCATCATAGAGCACACCATATCACATAGGGTGCTATTGCTCCGCCCCGATACACCGACGTGCTGTGGTGTATACGGAGGAGTAAGGCTGAGAGAGAATCTCATTCTCTTTTAGAATAGTCCAGGAATTCCGTGCTCAAGTATTCTCCTTCTTGATCTCATCAAAGGACATAATACTTATACCCGTATTTTGGTTCTCTACTTCTAACTTACATTCTGTGAATATCTCAAAAGGTTCGGACTTGTGTTTCAACAGAAACATATGTCTGAATCTTGAGAGATTATCAGAGAATGTAATGAAGTACAAAGAACCGGTCTTGCCATGTGTAGACAAGAGACTTTCATACATCAGCATGTATCAATCCCAAGAGTTCACTAACTCTTTCTCTGTTTCCAATAAACAGAGCTATGGTCATCTTATCTTTGTGACATGACCGGCAAGTTTCACAAGATGTAAAATCAAACAAATTTAAATATGCATCTTAATGTAACTTCAGCTAGTCGGGTCGCATTGATATGACCTAGTCTACAATGCCTCAAGAAGGATTCATTCATTTCTGAACTCTTCCTCTTGTGTGTGTTCTGTATACTAAGAACTGTATTTTGATTTAGAACGTCAATCCTTTTAGATAACGTGCCTGAACCGATCAACTCTTGATATAGGAAATGTTCAAAACATTATCCAATACAAAATTATATCCTTTCTTTACTAATAAAGAGACTGATATGATTTTGTACATCAGGTTCGGTATCTAATAACATTCGTTCAGAATCAATGTATTCTGGTAATACAGGGTGACAGTGACCAACAGACTTGGCTGCAACACTTGCACCGTTTTCTGTCTCATGAAACTTATCACCCGTTCTCAGTTCTCTACCTATCTGTAGCCCATGTAACAGATTACATATGCGGAATCCTGATCCGGTATCTCATACCCAGGACGTAAAGGATACTGAGAAACAGTTCTATGTAATGAACACACCCGTAGATGATACATCAGCATGCACTTTCTTCGTTTGGGCGGCACGGGAAATCTGGTATTCCCCAATTTCCTGCTCTGTCTTATAACAATTATAAGTTGGAGCGGGACCAACGTTCCCAGCTCAGTATAACAAGCGGGTTCGGTCAATTCTTCCGTATTATTATCTTGATTGAGGCGTGATATGGTCGCTACCTGAAGAGAGAGAGAAGAAAACACTCAGCGTATGCTCTTGCAAGATTATATTGGTTATCTAATATATCTAATCAGGATGTCTCCCACTGTTTTAGTCAAATCTTCCTTCAAACCCTAAAAGGAAAGACTAGCCGGGATTAATTACACGCTACAAGTTCACCAATCTTTCGGCCAGGCCAGTGTCGGTACTTTGAGGGAGGCCCCCCGTGCTTTCGCACGAACCTAATTAAAGTAAACCTCGTTTTTCCAGAGGCGTAACCCCGTTGACACCTTTCTAGACACCTACTTGATCGGCTAATTATAATGTGTAAAACTCTCCCAGGAGTAACTCTTACTCGCAGCGGGTATAGGGATCCAACTATCTCATAGAAAGTATGCAATCTCATAGCAAATTTCAACACTTGAAATTCCCAATAATATTTTACCCCTAGCAGCTATATGACCTTAACATAGTCAACAAATCATAAGCGCTAGTCAAGTTCAACCCGTCATTTCCCGATTGAATTAAACCCACCCGCACGACCCTTAATATAGTCAACAAAGTCGCACGACTACCCAAATCCAATCGCATCATATGCTTATACAGATTAGCACTAATCAGCTACCGCACACTACGCCTTAACATAGTCAACAAACGTAGCACGAATACTAACTAGTACTTATCTGAAATGACGGAGGGCTGCGACGGGTTTTTCAGAAAACCCTTTGCGTAATGAACTTGATATTGTTGTAGAATCGAGTGATTTTTAAATAGAATGTTTTCTAGGCTTTTCTAGTATTGCTAAAGAGGTCACTCCCGGTGAAGGGATCGTCGGCTCATTCCTCATCGAATAAGGTGCAGGATATTTCACAAATATCGCTATGCAAAGCAAAAACTATAGAAACAATCAAAAGACAAACCGAGTTTGTAGCATCTGCTAGTTTCGCTAAAGAGGTCACTCCCGGTGAAGGGATCTCGGCTCTTTCCTTATCGAATAAGGTGCTGGATGTTCTACTAGGAACACCGCTATGCAAAGCAAGAACTAGAGCTACCAGTTTTTAAACAAGTTTCTACAACATCTTTAGGTTTCTTTTAGTTTCATTAATCTCATTAATGAAGTCCCATTTTATTATGCTTTACAAGTATCATATTTGAAACGAAATCTGCAATATAACATATATCTCATATATATAATATAAACATTCGTCTCAGGCAGTAATATGATCTCATTACAGAACATTGCAGCAGAAGAACATATATGAAATATTGGATATACTAGGACTTCCGTGTTTTCAATACGAGCCTGTATAAAACACGGATTCCACGCTCGCGATGAATAGCCAAACCCACATCCCTAGACCCCTACGAGAGCGGCAAGTAACACTACCAATTCTAGGGTTAGGAGACCCGGTCTCGACTCCTCGAGATGGTCTCCCACTGGACCCTAGAACCTGGTTACTTGTGCTCCCCGTCTTGGGTCTACCTAATGCGGAAGAGTAAATAATATACAATGGTGACATCATCCTCAGCCCGGAAGTGCCCCAATAAAATAATATTACATACAAATGAATTTTACATGAATGAAAAAGAAAAAACTCTCATCTCACATAAAACCTCCGGCTATTCAGAACACGACGATCCAATATAACATATCACAGCAACACATAATATCTCATATCATCAAGTAAGCAAGTATGCGTATCCCGATTGTCCTTGATGTATAGCAACGAAGCCGGCGATACACCACATACTACGCTTACGGTCACAGAAAAGAAAGTGTAAAACTACAACAGTTGGAATCCGCAACCTCTTTAGACATCGCATGCCTAACCAAATGAATTTCTTAGACATCGCATGCCTAACAATTATAAACCCCGCATTTTAGTCTCTTTATCGAAAACACTTTTCAATATCAAGTCGGGAAATTCAACAAGATTCCCGACATCCTGATCGAATGCTTGTCGCAAACTTTAGTAGACGGCCGCACCCCCGGATGCCGTCGACGAAGTGCACTAAGGCGGAACACCGCTGCCGCGAGCACCCGAACGGATGCTTTTGGCAACGGGGTTCTCCTACAGTCACTTGGTCGGGGCTATGGGGCGTGGCTGTCTGTTAAGTTTATCCGGCGAGTATCCGCGTACACTACGTGATTGCGACGGACTTTTGATCACATCAAAATTCAGTGGCAACTGATCAATTTGAGACTGAACTGCTAGATTTACAACATTCAAATTAGTTATCTCATAACTACCTGTGGATTCCAAATATTGTATCACATTCCAGATAAATAGACAATGTTAAACTTTCCGATCGAATAATCAAACACCCAAGATTTCCCCAATATATCTCAACACTTGAAATCAGTTTAAAAACATCCATCATATGCCACAGTACCAATGGTCCAGCTGTAGAAGGGTCAAGCCAACGCCTCACATGTGGCACGCCGTACTGCCGCAAACCCTAAGGTTTAGAGGCAGTTCAAAACGGTCACATAATCGAGTTAAGGTTTGTTGTCTTCTAGAGGGTCCACCGCGTTACTTGCATGACTTTACGAAAGTTTCAAACTCGAGAAAAAATCCAACTTTTGAAAATTTTCCGACAGAGGAAAAAGTGAGTTATTGATATCCGTTCGAACTTTTTAACAGTTTCTAAAATTATCCGGAAAAAACTTAAACGAAGTTAAATTATCCGATCGAATCAACGAGTCCCCAATACAACCCTAGAAAACTCAACACTTGAGTGGAATGAAAAAATTCCCAGAAATAAATGACAAGAAAGGACCTAAGAATAAATATATGAAATATGAGGGACTAAGTCTAAATTTTGGCCGCGGAACAGCCGCCAAACCCTTGGTTTGGCCGCGGTTCCGCGGTCAAATAAGTGACTTAGTGTACCTTACTTCACAGTAATTCTTAGTTTTTCCTGCTTATTTTTCTGAGAATTTTTAATTCATAAAAATCACAGTTTTTAAAAAATTTCCAGAAAGGGGTTCATTTCGTAGTTTTGGGGTTCGTTCGGAGTTTTAACTTCGTATACACGTCGCCTAATACTCTAGCTAGGCTCTGATACCATTGTAGAGATGCTAGGCACTACCACAAGGGTCTACGAGGTATCAACCATGCCCGATTTAAAATTTAGCCGTGCCGAACAACCCAAAGCCGGATCTTTAAACTAGAGTTTAGGCGAAAACTTGCATGTTAAGCTCTTTAACACTAAGTGAGAGGGATTACAACCTTTGTAGATTCGGTCCTTCACTTCTTAAGCTCCGTGTTGAGGTCCTTTCGCTGCGATCATCGTGTTCCGGACTCTCGAGAGGCTGCACGAAGAGAAAAATGTAGTCTTGCTTCCGATCTTCGATAACATAGATGATCTACCTTGAAGTTTCATTAACACAAGCTAACACTCACTAAATGAAGTGAACACCCTCATCTAAAGGGCAAGGACAGATGAGGATGATGAAGTAGGATTTTTGCTCTTATTTATAATCTTTTTCTCACACTCATTCATCACTTGGAAAAAAGCTAGTAAGCTTTTTCCATGAAAGAAAGAAGAAGCAAGAAGATGAATAATCATTAGAATCCTTTTGTGATGAATAAAGCAAAGGAGATAATGATGAATAATGCAACCAGGGTTGACTAAACCATTGTAAATATCTTTGCAAAAACAAAACTAAACCTTCTAGAATCATCTAGAAAGCATTAACCCAAATCAAACCCTAATCTTGTTTAATCTCTACTAAACATGTTGTATTAGTTATCATATCATGTTACAATATTATATATCACATATATAATATTTATTGTAACCAAATAAAATAATACAATTAACATATATCGCATATATATCAATGTATTACCCGAGTGAGAAAAAGAATGTTTTAGTGAGCAAATATTAGTTAATGTAATTTAATATATCATATATATTATTATACATTAAATTATCGAATCAACACTTGATCAGACAATCCAGCTATATCGCATATAACCGACTAATATTTATCCGTACCGATTCATCGAATCAACACTTGATCCGATGACCCGGCTGATATCAAATATCGCGAGAATAGAATACGGTATCTCATATCGTATTATCCTCGGTCCCGCACATATCACATATGTGCTCCTACTCCGTTTTGCCTGAGTTAAGAAACCTCTGTGTAGGACTCTAAAGAATCGTCAATACGCCGGCAGTAGGTGATGATCATATCAAACACCCACAAGCTGTAAGCGGTCAGCTAAACGTAACAGCCACCCAGGTATTGAGCGCTCAGAAGATCAACAAGCAAGCCTGTACATTCTCCTGTGAATCCAATCAGTAACACTCCCATACAGTCCGGTCTCGTCGTCTGATATGTCGCATATCTCGCCTAGGGTGGTAAACGTCAGACCCCAGTAGCTCGATAAGTCATGTCGATATGAGGTCTATAACAATTCGAAAAACTACTGATAACACTTACAAGAAAATCTCAGCAACCCTGGCCAGGGATTTCCGGTTATAGCCAATCGAACACAGTACAACATCAACTCCCTATACCGGGAGAGACGAATCCCCTCCTATCGCTCATTGCCTCCATGTGATTCGGGATTGTACCCAAAAGCCACCTTTTTGCACCCCCTCTTGGACGTGGTATGATGGAAATCAAAGCACAGTGGGAATCACACAAGACTCTATGACGATCTCGGGTCAACAGACTACTCTGTACCAGTGTCACCAGAGAACTGCCATCTGACGTGAGGTATAATACCATCTGGGAGTTCTCGGCGAGTCCGTCCAGTGTACCCAGTCTCCACTGAGCACCAGTACACCATCCTTGATGTCAAATATCGATGGATATGGGATCATCCATTGCCCATCATATGGGTCAAGATGCGTATACGCTAGTCTACTCTGGTGTATCGATGCCCTGTCTCGATACACCCTCGACTAGGAACAGTTATATGATGTACTCGTCGACTACCGTGGCTCCACTAGTATGATCTCATCATAGCCCCAGTAGTCGAGTACATATCCTAAGGGCTTTATCAACATGTAATATAGAGACAATCAGAGTACATGTTAAGATAAAGTACAACCAGATAGCATACTATCATGTCGAGCAAGAAAGTCCTCCCTATAAATGTCCAAGCATCCATTACAATATACATCGTATGTACAGTAATGACCTCTAGGGCATACATATAACTAACAGGTAAGGAAATATATGGTTTCAGTCATGAATTTAGATAATGGAAGAGGCATTACTAGGAATACCAGGATACCCCTACAAAATATTTTTAAATGTTTTAGTTTCACCATGCGTTGTTAATTGAAAACTGATTTCCCAATTAGGTCCTTACTTCAGGGTATGTATTTACCAGGTTTGATTCTCACATCTGTATGGTTTTACAGATGATGAGTGGGAGTAAGTTATTGGGAATTGGGTGATCATCCTCATTATATCGAAATTCGTTGTAATTAATAATATTTGAAGAAATCACCTGGGTACAGTTTTCAACCTACGACGTACAGGATTTGAGTTGTTCAACTCATCGGACTTATACAAAGTATTGTATGTTGTCCAGTGTCCATTAGGACAAAGGGGGTTTTGGTCCTCGTACCATATTCTGTTTACTTGTGACTTCTCAAGTTTAAGACAAGTGTTTCGTACAAATACAAGGTCCAAGTTTGAGAAGTTATAGGTACAAGAATAAAGTAGAGAACCGGGTGTCGCAAGTATCGGGGTTCTTCAAGGTGATCGAAGATGTAGATACTTGTATGAGGTATTCAGTTGATAGTAATAGTTTTGAGGAACTTGTTTCTCTTCAGGTTACTTATAATTGGATGCACTCCTAAGTTGAGTAATGCTGATCGGCCTCTCTCCATTTAGTTGATATGCACTGGAGACAGCTGCATGATTTGAATCTGGTTCCAATTAAATTAGTGCTTTTGTTTCTATATTTGATATATATAGAATCAATTTATATCTTAACGATGTTAAGGTATAGGGAGTCGTCCGGCTGATACTTAAAACCAGAATCCGGATAAACTCAAGGCACGTTTCAGTAAAGGCTGTTTGTGGGTTATCCCGGGCTTTGACGAGGGTTAATTTTCTACCATCAGGAAGATCAATAGTGATATTGTTTTTGACTCGCCACAGTTTTAGTAAGATGGATTTTTTCAGAAAACAGTAGTGGGAGTATGGTAGAACTGGAAGTGATTCTAGAACCACAAACGATTACGGAAAATTTAATAGGACCTAAAGATTCAATCAGGATTGACATTCCATTAGCCACTCCGCAGATATGGAGGGTTGCCTCAGGCACCCGAGAGGTACTTCGGTAGCTTCAAGGACGGTGAAAAGGAGGTTCTTGTTTACCCAGACTTGATACTGCTGTTATTCCAGACTATGAGACCCGGCAGGAGGATGAGTACAACGTCATTCTAAACTAGCTTTAGAAGTGCACGTGTATATGACTCTGCCAGAGGGTTGTCGTAATCAGTGGGAGCAGCGGAAGCGTAGTGGACAACTAGCTTGTGTCTATTTATAGACTAAAGCGGATATAGCGGAGATACATCATCTATTTATGATGTGATAGTCATGGGTTTTGACTTCATCAGAATAGTGGATGGATCTGTTAAGAAGGTAGTAAGGTGTGATGTCCTGGTATTTGGGATGACATACAGAGAGTAGGAAGTAAAATTCCTATACTACGATCAGTTATATTATGGTTGTCACACAGTGTTTTCTCTACATAGGATATGGAAATTATATCAGGCATTCTGGTTACTAGATCTAAAGTTTTAGATCTAGATTTGGGTAGTTTCCCAATCTGGGTACGTAGACAGTATTCTAAAAGTTTTTTAGAATGGACGGCTCCTGACATGGTGGTGAACCTGCAGGTGATGGAGTCACCCTCTTTAAAGGTGCCTTACAGACTAAAGGGGAGAGGGATGTGCATGATTGGCATATCACTTGCTTAGACAATTGAGTCAATCATGAGATGTCAAGTACCACATCAGATGTTGTTTTTGCACTAGATGCAATAAGTTGATATATTAATCCAATCCTGGAGAAAAACGAATGGAAGCAGTTTATGAACATAAGTGGATGTTCTAGGGATTTGATAACGACGGCCTCCTTTGGGAGATGGTTATCATTCCAGGCTTCCAAAGTGACCTGGATGACAGAGTGACTGTCAGAGTTATTGTTTTCTCTCTGATGAAGGGCAGTAGTTTGGACAGATGGTCCAAGCAGATACTGAGGAAGGTATGGTGCAGTATACTGATTAAGTTCAGTAGACGATACAGTCTAAGAAATTTGCTGGATTTGGAGTTCATTTGTGAACTAGGTCCCATCAGATATCCAGAAATATTCTAAGACGGGTATTGCTCATTTCGGGAGATAGTTTTCTCCGCGAAGTTGAGATAAAGAGAGACATAGAAAGAAACACTGGAGCGGATCCACTCACTGAGGCTATTTCTCAAACGCAATAGTTTTACAAACGAGGTTTGTGAAACTGATTAGTAGAGGAGTTGGGTGTTCGGTATCACACGGGCTGTGAGTATGCGACATCGCAATAATTAGCCTTAAGTGCAAGTGGGAGATTGTTGGTTATATTGCCCTCAAAGCAATTATCTGTGATCATGATGATTGAGCGAGGACCTATACCGATAAAACAGTCTTACTCGAGATGATAGTATGCTATCTAGTTTGTTTTTATCATCATATGTTGATAAAGCCCATAGGATTCTTGCTTGACTGCCAGCATTGTGATGGCGATCACATACGTGGGAGCCGGGGGTCTGGAAGCACATCCTTAAATGTCCCTAGTCGTGGGAGTATCGAGACTGGGCATTGATGCTCCAGTGTAGACTGGTGTATACTTATCTAGACCCTGACGAGGGGCGGTAGCCGGTCTCACAAGCCATTGGTGTCAGTTGTTTACCTAAGATAGTATACAGGTGCTCATTGGGTTATGAGTACACTGGACGGACTCGCCTGGAACATGCTAGTTGGTATTATACCTATAGTCAGATAGCAGTTCCCTGGTGACATATGTACAGGTTAGTCTGTCGACCTGAGATTGTCATTTATCTCGTGTGAGTTCCCACTGTGCTTTGATTACTACCCTACCACGGCTCAAAGGAGTCGTGCAAAAAGATTTTAGATCGGTACAGTCCCGAGCCACATGGAGGCAGTAAGCGGATCGTCGGGGATTCGTCTCTCCCGGTATTGGGGGTTGATGTCGCGCAGTGCACGGGTGGCCATCACTAGAAATCCTCGGCCGGGGTATGAGAGAATTACCGATCCAGGATCGATAGTTTCTCAGATAGTGATGGGTTTCATACCGACACAAATTATCGTGTTGTTAGGGGTCTGATATTATCCACCCCCTATACTCGATATGCGATACTCTTAGACGAACAGACCGGACTGTACGGATATTGTCACTGACAGGCTCAGTAGAGGTTCGGATGAGTTTGCTCATCGGCCTTCCTTTCGCTCAATACCTGGGTAGCCGTTACGTATAGCTAGTGCCGCTGACGTGCTTGTAGTTAAACCCACTGCCAGCGTATTGACGAGTCTTTAGAGTCCCACACAGAGGGTTTCCTTGGTTCTGGCGAAATGGTGTAGTAGCCGTATTTGTTACGTGCAACGTTCCGATCGATTGATGTACATAGTACTCGGACTTTCGATCGGATAGCTGATAATACTAGCCGGCTCGGGTTTGAGCCGGATTATTAAATCAGGTATTGATTTAATAATTTATATATATATATATATTTCGATATGTATATTCTAGTATTATATTCTTTATGTTATTCTATCTCTTTGATATTCGTATTTCGGTACGGATACATGTATGTATATACAATAGAATATAATCCGTATTTTTTGCCGGATAACATTCTAGAAGGTGCCACCTCATTTTGGATTTGACCATTTTTATTAAAATGGATAATGAGGTGGAAAATGGCATGATGAGGAATGGTGAGAACCATGCTTGGAATAGTGCTCACAAATGAATTGTTAATTCATTTGGGTGCACTATTCAAGCATGGTAGGATTATTAGAATGGAAAATTGGTTTTTACAAAGCCTAGGATGCTTCATTTTCTCTCTCCTTGGTCTTCATTTTTTTGAAGCATGCTAAGTTTTCTTCTCTTGAGCTTGAGCTCCACCTTCACCATTTTTGTTCTTCACCTCTTCTAGCTATCATGCTTGCTTCCACCTTCTTCATGATATGAGATAGCAAACACTAAGAACACATACACACTACATCCTAGGCTCTCTAAGGTAGCATCCTAGAGACCCTAGTTGCTCCACTGGCATCTTGGCATGGGGCTAGAGTCGGAATTACATCCCTCGGGTGGATCATCGGAGATGGAGGAAGACCGGCGACCAAAGTCGATCCGCATCACTGGGAGCTTGGAGATGATTGAAGACCCGAAGGACTTGGATCATTAGGTATAACCATTTCTATCTCCTTTTTGTTAGCTTGCTAGTTTTAGGGTTAATGGTTTCGATCTTGGAAATTGAGTAATGGTAGCGTCGGGTTTTTAGAAAATTTTTGTTCCGCATTTGGCCACGGTTCGATGGCCGGGACGCTCCCATAACCCAACAATTAGCTTCTTGACCTCGGCGTTGATGCTCATCTCAAGCTCAAGCCGCATTCTTCTCGGTGCCTGTTTGATCGGTTTGGCGTCCGGGGATATTTCCAATTTGTGGACAATAATCTCTGGATCTAGTCCTGGCATCCCGGAATAATTCCATGCGAAGCAATCTTTATGCTGCACAAGCACGTCTTTTAGTGTAGCCATCTTTTCTTCAGACAGCAGCTCACTGACGAATGTCGGCCCCAAATCAATTTTCTTGAGGTTATCTACAGTAATGTGTATTCATCTTCCAGCTCTTTCGACGTCGGTGGAAACTCTGAGATCACCTCGTCAACATTGTTTTCGAAGCATCAAGGGAGGTCATCCATATTCTCGGGCTCTTCTTCTAATAGCGTTATCATATGACAAGTACGATCTCGCTTCCAAGACCGATGTTGATCTGGTTCTGCTCTCGTGGTCTTCGGTTCATGCTTCTGCGGCGGGGTTATTTTCCAACTGCTGGATAGAGTGAACCTGCCCTGTTGATATTGGTCTGCGACCCAGTTCTTGAAGGTGAACCATTCTTCGAGAGGATGTCCTATTGCTCGGTGATAAGAGCAATAGTCTGGGAGAGAGACCTCGTTGGCTTGCTTGGGGTGTTTGGACTCCGGAAGTGTAATCATTTGATGTTTTATGGTAAGATCAAGTATCTTCCGTGTTTTGTCCTGGGGAAAAGAGTATGCTCGACCCATCTTCTTTATAAGAGACGAATCCGGAATGCTCGATTACCGATCACGTGGGTTCTTGTTCCCGCTTTGTCACTGTCGAACGCCTTTCCCGCTCTTTGATTTATTTTTGCCCCTGCGTCGGGCCTTTTGTATGACGGGTTGATAAGGAAGAGCATTGTTATTCTCCGCGGCCTGTTGAAGGAGGCGCTGCGTCCTGGCTTTTTCATAAATGGCCATCTCACGGTTATGGTCATCCCGGATCTTTAGACCCGCTTCCCTTATGAGCTTGTCCATTCGTTCTTCAAACGACGGACTCGGCATTTTGATGGTAGGATCTCATTTTGGTTTAGGGTCAGCGTTTTCTAACAGAATGCCTCCTTCTTCATCGAAGTCATGTATGACGTAGCTGCCATGGACTCGTTCTCGTTTTTTGGATTGAACATATCCAAGCCCGACCGTTTCCATTCTCCCGTTTGGCAACTTTCGCTGAGTTTCGGGGATGTCCCAAATCCTATTGTAGAATCGAGCTTGTCGAGTAGTCTGTCTGAGGGGTACCCCTTGGCGCTTCAATAGCCTTTTCAAGCCTTCCGTGTAGTATCTAGGCAGACGGATAGGCTGGAGCCTGTCGAGCGTAGAATCGGCGCCGTGCCAGATTTCCTTCTCCACTTTGGTTTCCCCAGATCGGTAGAATAGGATCGCCTCTTCACCTTTTCGTCTAGGAGGGACGTAAAATGTCTGCAGTTCTTGCACACTATAAGCTTCTATAAGTCTACGGTAGCGCCCCGGCCGTCAATCCGAGGCCAAATGCGGAAACAAAACCTTTTTAGGAAATCGGCGCTATCGTAGTCTTTCACCCGGATCGAACCATTAATACTAAACTAGCTAACTACTAAGAAGTGAGAGTGCCTATACCGATCAATCCGTGTCCTTCGGTCTTTGGCCACCATCCCAAGCTCCTCGCGGTATCTCTGATCTCCGGTCTCCTCGTCGGAAAGGCACCAGATCAGTGAGTCTTTTTACGGGCTCCCGCTTCATCCGAAGCAACTCGAACATGAATTTTGCTAGCCGACATGTCCAAGGTGAAGTAGAGAATGTGTGTGATAACTTTGTCTCAAGCATCCATTGATTCTCAACACATGAGAGTGTATGGATGGAGGCTGGAGATGATGCCATGGTGGATGTTGTGAGCTAGAGGAAGAAAAAGAAGAAGAGTGGCTTTTGTTGTTGTGTTGAATTATTGTTGTGAGCACAAGAATGAAAACCCAAGAGCCAACCCCAAGCCTATGGCTGCCCCCTCTCTCTCCATCCATCAATTCAACACAATAAACAAATCCTAATGTGACATTAGCACAAATAAAGAGACCATGAGTCACTAAACATGTCCATGTCACATTAAATGCACCTCATCATGAAATCCACTCACAATTTCCACATGTAAACATTAATCCAAATATTTACAACAATAAAAAGATATGGCAACATCTAAAGTAAACTCGTGACGGATCACAAGGATATCCCTCACCTGTATATACATACCTGCATCCGCATTCCGACTGAATGCAAATGCGATGAGACTAAAGTAATCCAACAAATCTAATACTAGGATCCGGCTTAAACCAAAGCCCACTAGTATGATCCGTCCGATCTTGATCCGTGCACGACTGCACATATATGATCGAACCCTACCATAATACCATACGGCCTCAACAACGTTTTGCCCGAAACTTGAGAAACTGTCTGTGGGGGACTCTAAAGACTCGTCAATACACTGGCTGTGGATTTAACCACTAGCACGTCGGTGGTACTAGCTGTACGTAACGGGCTACCAGGTATTGACCAAAAGGGAGGTCGATGAGTGAACTCATTGATCGCACGCTTTTGGCGTGTCGGATGTTCAAAGTTCTAAAGTTTACCGCGATCAGGACGGTGTCGCTATGCAGCTAGCCGGTTGAGCACGGGTCGGTCCACAGGGAGATGGTGGTATTTTACCTTCTTGTCTTAGACGAGTCAATAAAGAATCTGTATGAGTTTGATTCTAACCTATGTGTTTATTTGCAAGTATAAAGTTGTTAAGAAAAGATACGAGATTATAAGCTAAAGAAATCCGTACTCGAAACCTTTGAGCCGAGTCTTGACCAATTGAAGCTAGAGCAATCGGCAACAACGTGGATTAGGGGATTTAAGCGCGGTATTCGTGGAATCCGGCTTATTTACCCTTGTCCTTCCGTTCTTGTCTCTTGCTTTCGCCTCCGGCCAAACCGAACGCAACCGGTCGCGGTTAGGAATCACCGTTACCTTGTTAGGGTAGGGTGCCTAACGGAGCGCTTGCGTATGGTTTGGACGGAGTTCAATGGAAAATAACGGGAAAAGGAAAAGAGAAAAGAAAATCTTTAACTTATAATATCGTATTTCTTCTTAACAATAATAATTACATTCATTCACAAAATGAACAAAAGAGAGCAAAAGAAAAGAACAAAGAAAAGATTACAAGTAATTAAAGTGCATGAAATAAATTGCAAGTAATTAAAGACAAGGTAATAAAATGCAAGTAATAAAAAGCGATAAAAAGAACAAGAAAGTAGAACTCAAGACAAGGATGGGATCAATAGCCAACCCTTAAACTTGCAAGCTCAATCAAGAGGTTGCAAGATCAAGGGAAGGGTAGAGAACGCATATGAATTGAAGCGCTAATTCCATAAGAAAATACGACCCTTGAGATCAATAACTAACCCTTAACCATTCAAGCTCAATGAAGAGGTTGAATGATCAAGAGAAAGCAAGAATCTCAAGGGGAAGAAGAAACACAAGAGAATGATACAAAAAGCCCTCATCTTCATTAATCTCCCACTCAAAAAGCTCTCACTACAATTTTCATGGAAAAAGAATGAAGAAGAAGAAGAAAAAGACTAAATCCTAAAAAGAAAGAAGAACAAAAGAATGACCCTAAAGCTTGGCAAGTTCTGGGGTATTTATAGGAGGTGAACTGAAAACCTAGGGCAACAATCTGCCATAAAATGAAGTACCCAAACTACCCACAGAAAACGACACCCTGCAGAGACTATACGGCCGCGGATCCGCGGCCAATACCCCCTATTAGCCGCGGATCCGCGGCCCATTAGTGGAGTTGGGCTGTGTGGTTTTGTGGGGATCCCTGGTTTGGCTTTTCCTCGTGTTTGAAATCTTCATACTGCACAGAAGTCTTCCAGAATATCTGCAGATTTCCAAGTCCAAGATTGCATTATCTTTTTCACTTTTGACTTCTCTCTCCCTCGAGCTCCGCGTACCCATTGATTCTTGTGCAGCCCCCCTCGTGCTCTGTGCTTGTCCCAGATACGAATGACCATTGTCATCTGTCTTGTCTCAGGAACTGGTACTCGGCACTGGACGGATATGGATGACCGAAACCCGGCTTTTATCTGCTGTCAACAGATGTTCTGCTTTTGGCGTAACTGTGGAGATTTTATCTTGATTTGCAATATTTGTACTGGAAACCTGTACTCTGTAAATATGTAACAAACACGGATTAAAAGCACCTACCTATAAACACACGAGCATAAGAATGGGCGGTATAAAATGCAGTATTCTGTTATGAACAAATACCCCCAAACTTAACTTTTGCTGGTCCCGAGCAAAACCAATTTATTCACAAAAATAAAATCCTAACCGCACTTTCGCAGGGAACGCGATTGCACTGAGCACGTGCAACAAGCCGTTAAACCTCTAGGTGTCCCTAGTAGGAGGAGTGTTGTCTCCTGAGGGTTTTCAGCGGATTACACCCACAAAATCCCGTCAAGCTAGTGTCATAAGTTAACATCGATTCTACTCCTACAGTTTAGTATTTACGTTAGAAATTCTATCATCCTAAGTTAGGCATATCCAACCCTTATTTTTCACGCCTCTAATCTATTCAACCTTAGATCATATACGTTCCAAAAAAGTTTAGAAAGATGTTGGTTCTCCTGAGTTTTCTTCTAAAGTGCGGCCTCAAATCAGGGATTTTTATCAACTTTACAGAAAACACAAGTCTTATTCTTTATCTCTATCTTTTATCCAAATATCGATTGTATACCCCTACGTGTGTGTATATTTGCACCCCTACACTCAAGAATTCAATTCAAGCTATAATACCCTTGCCCTAATACCTAATACTACTTCTTTTCATTAAGGATGGACGGTTTTGCTCACACATCTTTCATGCGACTATTTATGCTTCTTGAGGCACTAACGACCGATTACTGAATGTGTGAACATTAAAGCGTAAATAGCAGTTTCCAGGTCTTGACTTTATTCTATTTTTTTCTTTTTCTTTTTCTTTTTTCTTTTTTCAAGACCGGATATATTTTTCAATATGCTCTTTTGGTGTTTAGCTTTAAATACCGTTTTTTCTTTCATACTAGGCTTTCAGGCAAGAGTATTTCTAGGTATCCTCTACTATCCCAAGTTTCAAGGTGCGTGTAAGTGCAGTTTGTAGAGTATATACTTTCTAAATTTGAACTCAAGAAAAGAAACTATTTTTCAGACTTATCCTCCAGTAAAGCTTTAATACTTTCCCTTCATCTTGACTTAACTCAAGAACTGAACTCAAGATTACCTATTTCTCAAAAAAAAACTGTAAGGACGTATACTTACCAAAGTTAGACAGAATGAGGGTTATTTTTAGGGTTTTCAAATCCTAAGCCTAGAATTTAGTTATTTCTATCATATCAAATAAACTTTCGGAATAAAGATCTAAGTTACCCTATTAGCTAACTTGACGACAAAGTTTTTATATTTTTGGAAAATTTTCGATTTTTGTAGGTTTTTAATAAGGTATGCAAATGCAAAATATACAGATGAATGCGAAGGAAGAAAGCTTACCGAGCACACCCCCAAACTTAAACTTGACAGTGCCCTCACTGTCAGGCTACACCAAGAGGGTCAAAATTGTCGGCGCTCCCTAGAAACAAATTATATACAAAACAAAAAGGAAAACAAAAAATATATACAAAAAAGGAGTCCCCCCCAAACTTAAGTAAAACAGTGTTTCCACTGTTAAGCGTTGAAATTCAGGATTTAGGGAGGAAAGAGAACAGTATCAAGCTATACAAGGCCTTACACAGGCCAAAAGTTAACACCAACCATTCAAAGATTTTATCGCTATAATGTACCAGTTAGTGGAAGAAGGCGTAGAGGAAAGAGATGGAGAATACGCGAGACCATATGCGGAGAGAAGCGGGATATGGTCTCGGTATATGAGAGGAAGAAGAATGGCGGAAGGGAAAAAGAAGTGGAATACGAACTTGAGCGTGCAAATGGAGTAAATAGATTAGCACAATTTGTGATGAGCGATGTGTAAAAAGCGATTGTGCTAATCTATTAACTCGTCGAGAGATGGGGTCAAATCCCTCAAGATTCGTGAGAAACCATGGGTACGCCGAACTTGGTAAACCAGATATACGAAGTGAAAATGATACGGGTTCTTGCAAGGTCGGAACGATGGAAAGGATGGAGGGAAGTGGTTGAGGAAGGGTATCGGTTAAGGGTTCTGGAGGGTGTACACAGTCAGTGAAAGGAACAGGATGAATTGGAAAATCCGACTCATCATCTAGAACTGTTTCATCCTCAAAAATATCCTCAAAATTCTCTCAAAGTTAAGCTCATCCATGCATATTTCATCAAAATCTAGACGCATATGGGGTTCGGGAAAAATATTTAATGACTCGGGATGATGATTTGAAGAGAAAAACTCAGCCAAATCTACGGGTTCATCATCCAAAATATTCCCAGCGTCAATATCCTCGATCAAGTGAAAATCAAAATTCTCTGACACCTCAACAAAAGCATGGATATCAATCGATTCAGGTTCTAAAGTGGAGGTGTAGAGGTCAAAAGGTTTAGGATCGGTTTCACTTGGAAGAGACCCTTCACAATCGGGTAAATCAAACACTATGAAGTCGCACAACTCATTCATCATTCTATCTTCAATTGATAAATCATGTGGGATACTCGATAGACTTTCAAAACAGGAGGTGTGGGATTCAATTTGGGATGGGTAGGTTTGATTTGGAAGGGGGTACATCTCACTCTCTCCACTCAAAGTCACAGCCTGTCCTGCCGTCTCATCATACATTGGAAAATTTGGAGCTAGCTGGAAACTAGCTACCGGGTCAGTAGGTTGTATGAGAGCGGCCATGGACGCATTCAAATCCATCATCTGTTGGCTTGACACAACCCTAAAGTCTTCCAATGACTGTTCCAGACTAGACATTGGTTGTAAAGGGGTTTCAGTAAAAGATTCAAAGTTGTTTGGATACTGAAAACTCCCAAATGACGGTTCTGAAGCAATGTCTAGGGAAGGTGCAAAAGTAGGGTAGGACTGGTAGGAATTGAATGGTTGGACAGGGGTAGGATCAACAGTTGGATAAGAATATGAATGGAATTGTTGATCCCAAGAATTTGAAGTGGTGAAAGGAGTGAAAGATCGGCTACGGGATTGTTCAATACGTTCAGCAAGAGACATAGGTCTTGTGGCTACAACTGGACTTTCAAAAGGGGTATCAACGCAAGAAGGGGTGAAAGTTTGAAATGGTTGATATGAAATGGATTGCGGGGTCCAATTGTTCGTCCTAGACGCGTCTATCCGATCTTTCAAAGAAATTTTGGGCATGGAGGGGTCGTTCGAAGTTCGGCCAAAGCAAGAACCGTAAGAAGTAATTTCTGGTTGTGGGTATCAAAGTTCGGCAAGAGTTTTGCGAGGTGGAGTACCCATGATATGAAAAGAGAAAGAAAGAAAGGCAGAGAAAAGGAGGGGAAAAAGAATGTGATATTTTTTTTTTTTTAAATTATTTTTTTTAGTTTAAATATTAACAGAAGAATGAAATATACACACAAAAAGAATATTGACAAAAACAATCACGACACAAAAATACCACACACCTAATCGTTCTAGGGTTCACCTAGGTCAACTAGACCTGCTCCAGAACTTGATTGTCGAAGTAAAACTGTGTCGAGAAACGGGCTCAAGATACACTGATCACGAGGCCAGGTAAGTGCAGAGATAAGGGGAGGTTTTCCAACGCTTTCGCGAAGTTCCTTAATTAAATAACCCTTTCTCTTTTGGCGGTTGCGCCGTTAACACTTTCCTAGACACCCCGTAAACAATATACCGTTAAGCAAGGTTCTAAACACAGTTAACTTCTCCTAGTGAGCGCGAAGTCCTTAAGGCTTAAAGTCTAGTTTCTTTTAAATTTTGTGCGGGTAAACGTTATGCTCAAGTTCGTGATTTGTGGGCCACGGAAAAGGTGATGAAATCCTTTACCGTATATTGTGGGGTTCGGTTGCCCTTAAGTCCGTATTAATGTATGCAATGCGCAATTCAAAAAATTCTATAAAGAATCAAAAAATCGTTTTTTAGTTTTAAGCACGGCACTGCAACAAATACGGGTTAGTCAATTTTTTAGCGTTTGCTAGCGAACTTGCAAAGAATCCTGCAAAGAATAGTATATTGGAAGCGTCGGATTTGAGAAGAAGGTGTTAGTAAAATACGTACCGTTAAGTTTTGGGTTAGGAAACCCCCGTTGAATCAAATCTGGTAAGCTTGGATAGTTCGCTTGCGCGGGTCAAACTACCCGGATCTTTGGCACTGTACTTCGCAATCACCTTAGCCTTGAATGCACACTTTGCTCCCACAATCGCAGTTTGCAAATGCGCAAAAATCTGCACACTTGCCCACAAAAATGATCAAAAATAACAAAAAGATTATTTTTTTATTTTTTTATTTTTTTTATAAATATATACAAAAAGAATATTAACCCGAATAACGAGAAAGAAAATACGCTACCGTCTCCCCGGCAACGGCGCCATTTGATCGCACGCTTTTGGCGTGTCGGATGTTCAAAGTTCTAAAGTTTACCGCGATCAGGACGGTGTCGCTATGCAGCTAGCCGGTTGAGCACGGGTCGGTCCACAGGGAGATGGTGGTATTTTACCTTCTTGTCTTAGACGAGTCAATAAAGAATCTGTATGAGTTTGATTCTAACCTATGTGTTTATTTGCAAGTATAAAGTTGTTAAGAAAAGATACGAGATTATAAGCTAAAGAAATCCGTACTCGAAACCTTTGAGCCGAGTCTTGACCAATTGAAGCTAGAGCAATCGGCAACAACGTGGATTAGGGGATTTAAGCGCGGTATTCGTGGAATCCGGCTTATTTACCCTTGTCCTTCCGTTCTTGTCTCTTGCTTTCGCCTCCGGCCAAACCGAACGCAACCGGTCGCGGTTAGGAATCACCGTTACCTTGTTAGGGTAGGGTGCCTAACGGAGCGCTTGCGTATGGTTTGGGCGGAGTTCAATGGAAAATAACGGGAAAAGGAAAAGAGAAAAGAAAATCTTTAACTTATAATATCGTATTTCTTCTTAACAATAATAATTACATTCATTCACAAAATGAACAAAAGAGAGCAAAAGAAAAGAACAAAGAAAAGAAAAGATTACAAGTAATTAAAGTGCATGAAATAAATTGCAAGTAATTAAAGACAAGGTAATAAAATGCAAGTAATAAAAAGCGATAAAAAGAACAAGAAAGTAGAACTCAAGACAAGCATGGGATCAATAGCCAACCCTTAAACTTGCAAGCTCAATCAAGAAGTTGCAAGATCAAGGGAAGGGTAGAGAACGCATGTGAATTGAAGCGCTAATTCCATAAGAAAATACGACCCTTGAGATCAATAACTAACCCTTAACCATTCAAGCTCAATGAAGAGGTTGAATGATCAAGAGAAAGCAAGAATCTCAAGGGGAAGAAGAAACACAAGAGAATGATACAAAAAGCCCTCATCTTCATTAATCTCCCACTCAAAAAGCTCTCACTACAATTTTCATGGAAAAAGAATGAAGAAGAAGAAGAAAAAGACTAAATCCTAAAAAGAAAGAAGAACAAAAGAATGACCCTAAAGCTTGGCAAGTTCTGGGGTATTTATAGGAGGTGAACTGAAAACCTAGGGCAACAATCTGCCATAAAATGAAGTACCCAAACTACCCACAGAAAACGACACCCTGCAGAGACTATACGGCCGCGGATCCGCGGCCAATACCCCCTATTGGCCGCGGATCCGCGGCCCATTAGTGGAGTTGGGCTGTGTGGTTTTGTGGGGATCCCTGGTTTGGCTTTTCCTCGTGTTTGAAATCTTCATACTGCACAGAAGTCTTCCAGAATATCTGCAGATTTCCAAGTCCAAGATTGCATTATCTTTTTCACTTTTGACTTCTCTCTCCCTAGAGCTCCGCGCACCCATTGATTCTTATGCAGCCTCCCTCGTGCTCTGTGCTTGTCCCAGACACGAATGACCATTGTCATCTGTCTTGTCTCAGGAACTGGTACTCGGCACTGGACGGATATGGATGACCGAAACCCGGCTTTTATCTGCTGTCAACAGATGTTCTGCTTTTGGCGTAACTGTGGAGATTTTATCTTGATTTGCAATATTTGTACTGGAAACCTGTACTCTGTAAATATGTAACAAACACGGATTAAAAGCACCTACCTATAAACACACGAGCATAAGAATGGGCGGTATAAAATGCAGTATTCTGTTATGAACACTCATCCTGACACCCTACTGAGCCTGTCAGTGACAATATCCGTACAGTCCGGTTCGTTCGTCTATGAGTATTGCATGTCAGGCCTAGCGGGTTGGTAAATGTCAGACCCCCAAAAGCGGTACAAGTCGTGTCGGAGTGTAGCCCAGAACACCCTGAGATACTACTGGAATACCTACCAGTAAATCTCTTGCCTTGGCCAAGGACTTCGTGTAATTGCTCTCCTAGACACAGCGCGATCTCACCTCCAATACCGGGAGAGAAGAAACCCCTGCCGATCCGCTCACTGCCTCCATGTGGCTCGGGACTGTACCCAACTAAAAGCCGTTTACACGACTCCTTTGAACTGTGGTAAGGTAGTAATCAAAGCACAGTGGGAACTCACACGAGACAAATGACGATCTCAGGTTGATGAACTGACCTGCACACATGTCACCAAGGAACTGCTATCTGATGCTAGGTATAAAACCAACTAGCATGTTCCCGGCGAGTCCTGTCCGGTGTACTCATAACCCAATGAGCACCTGTATATGTCTTAGGTGAACCAACTGACACCAATGACTTGTAAGACCAGCCACCGCCCTACGTCGGGGTCTCGATCCGTATACACTAGTCTACTCTGGAGTATCGATGCCCTGTCTCGAAACTCCCTCAACTAGGGACCTTTTAAGGATGTGCTTATAGACCCCAGCTCCCACATATATGATCGCCATCATACTGCTGGCCGTCAAGTAAGAATCCTAAGGGCTCTATCAACGTGTAATAGTAATCTGTAAAATCACCTAAAGCATGTACACGATGATAAAGATAAACCAAATAGCATACTATCATCTTGAGTAAGACTGTCCTTCCGGCATAGGTCCTCCCTCAATCATTGCAATAACGTGCCTGCGATCCAATAATTAATTTTGAGGGCACTATATCCAACAATCTCCCACTTGCACTCAAGGCTAATTATATCGATGTCGCATACTCATAGCCCGTGTGATATCGAACACCCAACTCCTCTACTGATCAGTCTCACAAAGCCCATTTGTGAAACTATTGCGTTCGAGGAATAGCCTTCGCTCTGATGTTTCTTTCTATGTCTATCTTAATCTCAAGTTCGCGGAGAAAGCTATCTCCCGAAATGAGAAATACCTGTCTTAGAATATGTCTGGATATCTGATGGGACCTAGTTCATAAATGTCACGCCCCGCTTCCCAGAGTACGCAAGATTGGGCACGTAACATAGCCAACCATGCTACCTGTGGGTAGGAAGTATCCATCCACAGTCACATTACGGTCGTAAGGATATCAAGAACAAGATAATAAACTAATCTAATACATGTCCAAATCCATAATAACAAGAATCAATAAACAATAAGTGCGGAAGCTAATGATCCAATACAATGAATAAACAGTACGTCCCATAATGCGGGTTCACATCTGGAAATGAAATGAAATAAATAAACTAAACCCTAAGGAACTCACAGTTCAGCCTGCTGGCTGAAGTACTCCTGCTCGGTCGTCGATAATGGTACGGAATCTGGGCCATGCAAAACCCAGACGTCAGCGCGTCATGACATCAAGTATATAGTATAAACATAGTAATAAACAATGCAAGTATGAACATGAATAAAGCAGTAATAAGAAATAACATGCAAGGTAATGTGCAATGGTGACTAAACTGTTCTATCAGGTTTTCTACTCTATAGTCTTTGAAACCAATTGGTGAATCGTCGATGTAACTCAATAGTATCCCATACATACCCGGGACCACGGCCACAATATTCTCGGCGGCAGCCGAGACATGCCGTCAGGCACAGAATAGGAAAGTGTTAGTATCCCGTACATACCCGGGACCACGGCCACAATATTCTCGGCGGCAGCCGAGACATGCCGTTAGGCACAGAATAGGAAAGTGTACACTCGGTATTACCCCGTACATACCCGGGATCACGGCCACGATATTCTCGGCTGGAACCGAGACATGCCGTTAGGCACAGAATAGGAATGTGTACACTTGAACGGTAGTGAACTGTCGAGTTACAAGTCAGGTTCATCTTTGATTTTCCCATACCCCCAAGCTATGTATGTCAGGTCAGGTATTCAGTAGTCAAGGACTAATGCCAACACAAAATCAAGTAAAAGTAGGTCTGTCTGGATCGACAGCAGGAATGGTCAGGTTTGTCGGCATTAGGCATGAAATCATGAGACAAGTAATGTCATGGTACAACAGGATGAGTCGGTATGTATGTATAAGTCAGGTGTAGCAGGGTCAGGTCAATATGTCGTGCAATCGGGTAAGTGCTCACAACAGGTATACAATCAATAATGAACAGCAGCAGGAAACAGTAATTAACCACAATATTCCATATAACCACAGTGATGTTTGTATTCTCTTATTAACAGGTTCAATCATCTTTAGGGTGCAATAGCCACAAGGTGAATCAATATCCACAATTCTGAAGTAATGAAGTTACAGGAATTTACATTAAGTATAATAATTGTTTCGTGAATGATTTAACAGTTTAAGCAGATATGATTCAGTCGTTTTGTTTAGTTGAAATATGGATGGGTGTGAGTTGATTAATTACGAGGAACTGTTGTAACGATTCCATTATAAAGATAACTGCAATAATATGATATCAATTGCCACATGAGATTGTGGTACTAAATAGTAAGAATTCAATTGCGTGGCGAGACTAGATCTCGCACGCTAGCATGTTAGAGCAAGTATTCAGATACTTGCCTCGACGGTCTGCAAACTGGAACACGGATGCGATGTCGGCAGAAAGTTAGCAACAGACAATAGACTCAAAGCGATCAGCGGGGGTGAAGACTTTGCACAAAGGAGAGATAGGGGTGCTCACCGAGAGATACCAGGGACAGTCACGACGGGCTCGACGGCGATGGGACGCCGGCGAGGGAACGGCGGCGGCGGCTGCAAGGGCTGAAGGCCTCGGGTGTGCGGGAGAGGGTGCTGCGGCGAGCTGGAGGAAAGGGTGGTCGGCTCTGGTGGTCGAGGGGGAGAAGGAGGTGGCCCTGGTGACGACGGCGAGGTCGCCGGCGCGTTCTCCGGTGAACAGCGGGGTAGGCGATGGGTGAAGGCTCGGGTTGGTGGTCCGGCGAGGAGAGGAAGGGAGGTGATGACGAGGTCGTGATGAGGAGGATGAGAGGGTGTCGCGGGGGTCGTCGGTGACGGGAGGTCGCGTCGACGGCGAGGTCTGCAGGGTTGGAGGCGACGTCGGGGTTGGGGTGCAGGTGCGGGAAAGAGCGGGAGAACGAGTGGAGGAAGGTGCGGTGAGGTCGACGAGGTGGTGACGGCGGCGACGAGGTCACGGGGAGGTCGGCGGTGAGGTCGCGAGGGTTAGGGTTAGGGTTTCGTGTGGGTTTCTCGCGATGAAGAGGATGAATGGGGAGGCGGCTGCATGCGATATAATATATAGAGGAAGAGAGAGAGAGGGATTGGAGAGAGAGAGATTGTGAGAAAGATTGAGGGAAGAGAGAGAGAGATGGGAAAAGGAGGCGGGGCCCACGAGCTCAAATAGGAGCTCGTGATTGGCCACGAGATTAGATAGAGGAAAATTTGAGATGATTCTGGCAGAGATTTAATGGTTAAGAATATATTTCGTATATTATTATAGTTTTAGTATATTAAATTAAATGGGCCTTTTTGGCGCAAAATGAAACATTTCCAAATCGCGCCCGGGTTGCGCCCAAATGTTCCAAATTCAAATTATAGGATTTTAAGCGGGTTCCAAATTTTGAAAAGAGGTGTTTAATGATTAAAATGCATGCCCCCAAGTCGGACACTTGCACGCGCGCGTAGTCGCCCAAACTGGCCCGTTTAGCCAAACGGAATGGAATCTCGACACGCGGACGCTACCACGCGACTAGTGGCGACGAGTAGGCCAACATGGACATTTTAAATTTCATTTTAGGAGTTAAAATTTGTTATGTACCAAAATGACTTAACCGGTTAAAATTTAGCAATAAACACCAGAAAATCAGGAAAATTGGAATGAGCAATATACAACCCTCAACTAGTAATATGAATAGTATTATTGGGCTCGGGTGTTACATCATACCCAACTACAAAAAGAATTTCGTCCTCGAAATTCCAAGAATACAAGATAGCTAACTACTGGAAAAGGTGAGGGAATTTCTGCCGGATCTCGTCTTCTCGCTCCCAAGTAGATTCTCCATGCGATCGGTTACCCCAAGAAACTAGCACAAGAGGGATAACCTTGTTCTTAAGAACCTTTTCTCTTCGATCCATGATTTCAACTGGTCGCTCTTCAAAAGTTAGGTCCTCCCGTACGGTCAACTCCGAATGATCCAAGATATGAGTCTCATCACGAACATACCTCCGTAGTTGAGACACATGAAACACATCGTGAACTCCTGCTAAAGACTGTGGTAACGCCAACCGGTACGATACCTCTCCAACACGCTCCAAAATCTCGAAGGGTCCGACGAATCGAGGACTAAGCTTTCCCCGACTGCCAAAGCGAATCACCCCTCTAGTCGGTGATATCTTCAGGAATACCAAATCACCCACGGCGAACTCGAGAGGTCTTCTTGACGTGTCGGCCCAACTTTTCTGTCTGTCTTGAGCTGCCTTCATATGCTTCCTGATTGTATTCACCTTCTCGACTGTCTGTACCACCAAATCTGGTCCTAGCAACCTTCGTTCACCAACATCATCCCAACAGACAGGTGAACGGCACTTACGCCCATACAGTGCTTCAAACGGAGCCATCTGAATAGTTGCTTGGAAGCTATTGTTGTACGAAAACTCCACCAGGTGTAGATGATCTTCCCAAGAACCTTTGAAGTCCAACATGCAAGCCCTCAACATATCTTCAAGGGTCTGGATCGTTCTCTCCGATTGTCCATCAGTTTGAGGATGATAAGCTGTGCTAAACTTCAATCGAGTCCCCAAACTTTCTTGTAAACTCCTCCAAAAGTGCGACAAGAACCGAGTGTCCCGATCGGACACGATGCTTACCGGTACTCCATGCAATCTGACAATCTCCTGCATGTATCGCTCTGCCAAAGTCTCTGTCGATTGACCAACCCGAAAAGGAATAAAGTGAGCTGCTTTGGTCAACCGATCGACAATCACCCATACTGCATTGTTGCCCTTTGGACTCCGCGGTAAAGCTGTCACGAAATCCATGGTTATATGTTCCCACTTCCACTGAGGAATCGGAAGTGGTTGCAACAAACCAGCAACCCTTTGGTGTTCAGCCTTGACTTGCTGACACACCAAGCACTTAGCCACGAAGCGAGCAATTTCCCGTTTCATACCTTCCCACCAGAAGTGCTGTCGAATATCTCGGTACATCTTTGTCCCTCCTGGATGTACAGAGTAAGCTGAACTGTGTGCCTCCTTCATAAGCTCTTCACGCACATCTCCTTTTGGCACACACACACGGCTACCATATCTCAACGAACCGTCTTCGTGGATCAGTAAATCGGTTCGTAGTCCGGCTTCAACCTGCTCTCGAAACTTTTGCAGTCTAGGATCCTGCGATTGTGCCGCTTTAATCTTCTCAACTAAGGACGATTGTACTTGCAACTGCATAAACTGTCCTGTAGCATGTGGTAGCACAACCTCCAAGTCAAATCTCTGAAAATCCGCAATGATCTTTCTTTGTGCAGTCAATATCTGAATTGCTGGTAACCGACTTAGCGCATCTGGCACGACGTTAACTTTTCCCGGATGGTACTTAAGGTCAAGGTCGTAGTCGGCCATCAGCTCCAACCATCTGCGTTGCCTCATGTTCAACTCCTTCTGAGTGAACACATATTTCAAACTCTTGTGATCCGTAAAGACTTCAACTCTCTCGCCCAGAAGGTAGTGTCTCCAAATCTTCAGGGCGAAAATCACGGCTGCAAGCTCTAAGTCATGAGTCGGATAGTTCTTCTCATGAGTCTTCAGTTGTCTCGATGCGTAAGCGACGACTTTCCCATTCTGCATTAAAACACATCCCAATCCTTTTCCAGATGCGTCGCTGTGAATCACCAGTCCTCCTGAATTATCCGGTACGGTCAGGATCGGGGCGGTTATCAACTTCTGCTTCAACGTCTCGAAGGCCAATGCACATCCATCCGTCCAAACAAACGGTACCTCCTTACGCGTGAGCTTGGTTAACGGCTCAGCTAAACGAGCGAAGTTCTCCACAAATCTCCTGTAGTATCCGGCGAGTCCAAGGAAACTTCTTATCTCCGCAACATTCTTTGGAATAGGCCAGTCTCGAACTGCTGCAATCTTTTCGGGATCGACGGCGATTCCATCGCCCGACACGACATGCCCCAGAAACTTCACTTCTTCCAGCCAGAATTCGCACTTACTCATCTTCGCGAATAATTTCTCTTGTCTTAGCGTCTGCAGTGCGATCCTTAAGTGCTCAGCATGCTCTTCCGGACTCTTCGAGTACACCAGAATATCGTCAATGAATACCACAATAAACTGGTCCAAGAACGGTGAAAAGATCCTGTTCATCAAATCCATAAACATTGCCGGCGCATTAGTCACTCCGAAGGGCATCACTAAATACTCGAAATGCCCATACCGAGTCCGAAACGCCGTCTTGCAAATGTCTTCTGCCTTCACCCGGACCTGATGATATCCTGATCGCAAGTCCAGTTTCGAGAATACCCTCGCGCCACTAAGCTGCTCAAAAAGTTCTCCAATGCGAGGGATCGGGTACTTGTTCTTAATAGTCACCCGGTTCAATTCTCGATAATCAATGCACATCCTTCTCGTGCCATCCTTCTTCTTTACTAAAAGGACTGGAGCTCCCCAAGGCGAGTTGCTGCTTCGAATCCATCCCTTCTCGAGTAATTCACCCACTTGTTTCTTAACTTCTTCCAATTCCACCGGTGCCATCGGATAATAAGATTTTGATACTGGCGCTGCACCAGGAATAAGGTCAATCGCAAACTCCACATCTCGCTTCGGCGGTAAGCCCGAAATATCTTCAAACACATCCATAAAGTCGCGGACAACTGCCGGCTCTTCATTACTATCCACAACCATAGTCGCAAGAACATTGTTCGTCGGCCTAGCCCTAAACTCGACTGGCCCGACAGAACTGCTTCCTCCGATGAAAGTAAACTCAGGGTGTCCGGGAATCTGGAAATTTACTTTCCTTGCCCTACAATCAATGTGTGCGTGGAAAGTGCCAAGAAAATCCATTCCCAAGACTACTTCATAACTGCCCGTATCAATCACCAAGAAATCTGCAAAAAGCTCCCGTCCGCAAACAACAACTGTACAATCTCTACATTCCTTACTAGCTATGATTTTCCCATTCCCAGTGTGTATGTCCCAGAAACTAGACAGGGTCGTGCAGGTGATCGAGTGTGTAGTTATAAATTTGGATGACATAAAACAGTGGGATGCTCCGGAATCAAATAATGCCAATGCGGGAAAACCACGAACGAGTACAGTACCTGAAACCACTTCTCCTGATGCCTTGGCTTCCTCGGCTGTCAATGTGAAAGCTCGACCCTGGTTGGGTCCTTGTGTCAGCTGTTTCTGCCCTTGGAACGGTCTCTGCGGAGGCTTCGGTATTTCATCCCTCGTGCGAAGCTTCGACGGACAAGCACTCACTGCGTGATCGGCTGCTCCACAAACCAGACAAAGTCCCAGTCTCCTTCGACAATCCTTTTGCATGTGGCCCGGTAAATTGCAGTAGTTACAACTTATGCTCTTTCTTCGATCCACGATCACAGGCTTCTTCATTGGCGCTACACCTCGACGGTCCACTGGAACACCTCTGCGCCCATGATCTCGGTTAGGTACAAATGCAGGCTTCCTGGTCGCAACTGCTGTCTGGTGAAGGTTCCTTTTCGCTCCTGATAAACTCTGTTGCTCTCTGGCTGCCGTAAGAACCTGTGAGAAAGTGGTCAAACCCAGGGAGACAATCTGCCTCTGGATGTCCACATCCAAACTGCGCAAGAACCTTCGCGCCCTGTCTGCCTCCTTGGCGACTAAGGGTCCAGCGAAACGGCTGAGTCTCGTCCATTCCGCTGCATGTACATCCACAGCTGCCCTATTTTGTCTCAGCCCGATAAATTTCTCCTCCATTTCCTCCCGTGCATTCCGCGGGAAGAACTTTTCCAAGAAACTTTTGGAGAAATCCGCCCAACTGATTGGCTTGGACAAGCGGGTCTCCTCCACAAGCCACCACTCTCGGGCGTAATCCACCAGCTGAATGCGCACCACATCAACTCTCTTGTCTTCTGGGATCTGTGCCGCAATCAGTAAATTCTCCGTGTCCACAAGCCACTGCTCGGCTGGCAACGGCTCCTCCAAGCCAGTGAAAGTAGTAGGACCCAACCGTCTGAAATCTGCCACGGTCCCTACTCGGTCGACTGGCTTCGCTACAGCGGTGTTTACAGACTGCTGCATAGCCTGCAAACCCTCCTGAAATGAATCTGCTTGCTGCTGGATCAGCTCAGTTTGCCTCTTCTGATTTTCCAACATCCCACGTATCACTCCTAACATGGTGGCTTCATCCACACGCCTCTGATACGTCTTGAAATTCTTATCTGCCATGGTCCTGAAATCAAAACAAACAACATTAGCATGATGATAGATTCAATATATATAAATCAAGGCTAGAACTCCAAGATACTTAAATAGAGTGCTGCATTGTAGCTATGCCGCGGTATCATAGCCGCAATTACTTAACTCCACCCAAGTCGCCTAAGTCCTAGAGATAACAAGAAGTTAGGTTTTCGAGTTTGACAATGCAAAGTAAGTTTGCATGTCAACATGATCCGAAAGAATGATTCAAGGATGGTAAAACGGTCAAGGTGGCAGGACATGTCTCCTAATCACGGGTATTATGATTCGTGTATCGGGTGCAATACCCAACTACAAAGAATCAACCTAATTAACCTATGGCTCTGATACCAAAAGAACCATGTCACGCCCCGCTTCCCAGAGTACGCAAGATTGGGCACGTAACATAGCCAACCATGCTACCTGTGGGTAGGAAGTATCCATCCACAGTCACATTACGGTCGTAAGGATATCAAGAACAAGATAATAAACTAATCTAATACATGTCCAAATCCATAATAACAAGAATCAATAAACAATAAGTGCGGAAGCTAATGATCCAATACAATGAATAAACAGTACGTCCCATAATGCGGGCTCATATCTGGAAATGAAATGAAATAAATAAACTAAACCCTAAGGAACTCACAGTTCAGCCTGCTGGCTAAAGTACTCCTGCTCGGTCGTCGATAATGGTACGGAATCTGGGCCATGCAAAACCCAGACGTCAGCGCGTCATGACATCAAGTATATAGTATAAACATGGTAATAAACAATGCAAGTATGAACATGAATAAAGCAGTAATAAGAAATAACATGCAAGGTAATGTGCAATGGTGACTAAACTGTTCTATCAGGTTTTCTACTCTATAGTCTTTGAAACCAATTGGTGAATCGTCGATGTAACTCAATAGTATCCCGTACATACCCGGGACCACGGCCACAATATTCTCGGCGGCAGCCGAGACATGCCGTCAGGCACAGAATAGGAAAGTGTTAGTATCCCGTACATACCCGGGACCACGGCCACAATATTCTCGGCGGCAGCCGAGACATGCCGTTAGGCACAGAATAGGAAAGTGTACACTCGGTATTACCCCGTACATACCCGGGATCACGGCCACGATATTCTCGGCTGGAACCGAGACATGCCGTTAGGCACAGAATAGGAATGTGTACACTCGAACGGTAGTGAACTGTCGAGTTACAAGTCAGGTTCATCTTTGATTTCCCCATACCCCCAAGCTATGTATGTCAGGTCAGGTATTCAGTAGTCAAGGACTAATGCCAACACAAAATCAAGTAAAAGTAGGTCTGTCTGGATCGACAGCAGGAATGGTCAGGTTTGTCGGCATTAGGCATGAAATCATGAGACAAGTAATGTCATGGTACAGCAGGATGAGTCGGTATGTATGTATAAGTCAGGTGTAGCAGGGTCAGGTCAATATGTCGTGCAATCGGGTAAGTGCTCACAACAGGTATACAATCAATAATGAACAGCAGCAGGAAACAGTAATTAACCACAATATTCCATATAACCACAGTGATGTTTGTATTCTCTTATTAACAGGTTCAATCATCTTTAGGGTGCAATAGCCACAAGGTGAATCAATATCCACAATTCTGAAGTAATGAAGTTACAGGAATTTACATTAAGTATAATAATTGTTTCGTGATTGATTTAACAGTTTAAGCAGATATGATTCAGTCGTTTTGTTTAGTTGAAATATGGATGGGTGTGAGTTGATTAATTACGAGGAACTGTTGTAACGATTCCATTATAAAGATAACTGCAATAATATGATATCAATTGCCACATGAGGTTGTGGTACTAAATAGTAAGAATTCAATTGCGTGGCGAGACTAGATCTCGCACGCTAGCATGTTAGAGCAAGTATTCAGATACTTGCCTCGACGGTCTGCAAACTGGAACACGGATGCGATGTCGGCAGAAAGCACGATATGCTAGCACGGGCCACGGATCAGGTCCCAACAGCGGACAACGGGATCACACGGACCAGGGGGCTTCGCTGGAGCGTCGGGTTCGCCAAGACGGCACGTCGGATTCCGGTAAAACGCGACAACAAGTTAGCAACAGACAATAGACTCAAAGCGATCAGCGGGGGTGAAGACTTTGCACAAAGGAGAGATAGGGGTGCTCACCGAGAGATACCAGGGACAGTCACGACGGGCTCGACGGCGATGGGACGCCGGCGAGGGAACGGCGGCGGCGGCTGCAAGGGCTGAAGGCCTCGGGTGTGCGGGAGAGGGTGCTGCGGCGAGCTGGAGGAAAGGGTGGTCGGCTCTGGTGGTCGAGGGGGAGAAGGAGGTGGCCCTGGTGACGACGGCGAGGTCGCCGGCGCGTTCTCCGGTGAACAGCGGGGTAGGCGATGGGTGAAGGCTCGGGTTGGTGGTCCGGCGAGGAGAGGAAGGGAGGTGATGACGAGGTCGTGACGAGGAGGATGAGAGGGTGTCGCGGGGGTCGTCGGCGACGGGAGGTCGCGTCGACGGCGAGGTCTGCAGGGTTGGAGGCGACGTCGGGGTTGGGGTGCAGGTGCGGGAAAGAGCGGGAGAACGAGTGGAGGAAGGTGCGGTGAGGTCGACGAGGTGGTGACGGCGGCGACGAGGTCACGGGGAGGTCGGCGGTGAGGTCGCGAGGGTTAGGGTTAGGGTTTCGTGTGGGTTTCTCGCGATGAAGAGGATGAATGGGGAGGCGGCTGCATGCGATATAATATATAGAGGAAGAGAGAGAGAGGGATTGGAGAGAGAGAGATTGTGAGAAAGATTGAGGGAAGAGAGAGAGAGATGGGGAAAAGGAGGCGGGGCCCACGAGCTCAAATAGGAGCTCGTGATTGGCCACGAAATTAGATAGAGGAAAATTTGAGATGATTCTGGCAGAGATTTAATGGTTAAGAATATATTTCGTATATTATTATAGTTTTAGTATATTAAATTAAATGGGCCTTTTTGGCGCAAAATGAAACATTTCCAAATCGCGCCCGGGTTGCGCCCAAATGTTCCAAATTCAAATTATAGGATTTTAAGCGGGTTCCAAATTTTGAAAAGAGGTGTTTAATGATTAAAATGCATGCCCCCAAGTCGGACACTTGCACGCGCGCGTAGTCGCCCAAACTGGCCCGTTTAGCCAAACGGAACGGAATCTTGACACGCGGACGCTACCACGCGACTAGTGGCGACGAGTAGGCCAACATGGACATTTTAAATTTCATTTTAGGAGTTAAAATTTGTTATGTGCCAAAATGACTTAAGCGGTTAAAATTTAGCAATAAACACCAGAAAATCAGGAAAATTGGAATGAGCAATATACAACCCTCAACTAGTAATATGAATAGTATTATTGGGCTCGGGTGTTACAATAAATGAACTCCAAATCCAAACTTCTTAGACTGTATCGTCAACTGAATTTAATTAGTATCCTGCGTCATGCCTTCCTCAGTGTCCGCTTGGATCACCTGTCCAAACTACTGCCCCTTGTCAGAAGGAAAACTATAACTCTGACAGTCACTCTGTCATCCAGGTCACCTTGGAAGCCTGGAATGATAACCGTCTCCCAAAAGAGGCTGTTGTTATCATACCCCTAGAACATTCACCTTTATTCTAAAACTGCTTCCGAACGTTTCTCCAGGATAGGATTAATATCAATTTATTGCAACTAGTGCAAAAACAACATCTGGCGTGGTACTTGACATCTCATGATTGACTCAATTGTCTAAGCAAGTGATTTGTCAATCATGCACATTCCTTTCCCCTTTAGTCTGTAAGACACCTTCAGAGAGGGTGACTCCATCACCTGCAGGTACACTACCATGCCTGGAGTCGTCCATTCCAAAGCACTTTTAGAATGCTGTCTAAGTACCCAGATTGAGAAACTACCCAAATCTAGATCTAAAACCATAGATCTAGTAACCAGAATATCTGATATAATATCCAAATCCTATATGGAGAAACTACTGTGTGACAACCATAATATAACCGATCGTAGTGCAGGAATTTTACTTCCTATTCTGTGTATGTTATCCATATACCAGGACATCACATCCTACTACCTTCTTAACAGATCCATCCCCTATTCTGATGAAGTCAAAGCCCATGACTATCACATCAAAAATAGATGATCTATCTCCGCTATATCTGCTTTAGTCTATAAATAGACATAAACTACTTGTCCACTATGCTTCCGCTGCTCCCACTGACTACGACAACCCTCCGGCAGAATAATATATATATACGTGCACTTCTAAAGCTAGTTTAGAACGATACTATACTCATCCTCCTGCCGGGTCTCACAGCCTGGAACAACAGTAGTGTCAAGTCTGGATAAACAAGAACCTCCGTGTCACCATTGTTGGAGATAGTGCCCTCAGAGTCAATTATTGGATCACAGGCACGTGATTGCAATGATTGAGGGAGGACCTATCCCGGTAGGACAGTCTTACTCAAAATGATAGTATGCTATCTGGTTTATCTTTATCATCGCGTACTGCTTCAGGTGACCTTACAGGTCGCTATTGCACGTTGATAGAGCCCCTAGGATTCTTGCTTGACTGCCAGCAGTATGAGGGCGATCATATACATGGGAGCTGGTAGTCTATAAGCACATCCTTAAATGGTCCCTAGTCGTGGGAGTTTCGAGACTGGGCATCGATACTCCATTAGTAGACTAGTGTATACAGTCGAGACCCCGACGAGGGGCGGTGGCCAGTCTCACAAGCCATTGGTGTCAGTTGGTTCACCTAAGATGTATACAGGTGCTCATTGGGTTATGAGTACACCGGACAGGACTCGCCGGGAACCTGCTAGTTGGGATTATACCAGACGCCAGATAGCAGTTCCGTGGTGACATGTGTACAGGTTAGTTCATCGACCTGAGATCGTCATTTGTCTCGTGTGAGTTCCTACTGTGCTTTGATTACTACCCTACCACGGCTTAAAGGAGTCGTGCAAACAGGTTTTAGTTGGGTACAGTCCCGAGCCACATGGAGGCAGTGAGCGGATCTGCAAGGGTTCGTCTCTCCCGGTATTGGGGGTGAGGTCGCGCTGTGTCTAGGAGAGCCATTACACAAAGCCCTCGGCCGAGGCAGGAGATTTACTGGTAGGTATTCCAGTAGTATCTCAGGGTGTTCTGGGCTTCACTCCGACACGACTTGTACCGCTTTTGGGGGTCTGACTTTTACCAACCCCCTAGGCCCGCCATGCGATACTCATAGACGAACGGACCGGACTGTACGGATATTGTCACTGACAGGCTCAGTAGGGTGTCAGGATGAGTTTGCTCATCGACATCCCTTTTGGTCAATAGCTGGTAGCCCGTCACGTATGGCTAATACCTCTGACGTGCTAGTGGTTAAATCCACAGCCATAGTATTGACGAGTCTTTAGAGTCCACCACAGACAGTTACTCAAGTTTCGGGCGAAACGCTGTAGAGGCCGTATGGAGATATGGCAGGGTTCGATCAGATACGTGCGATATTGCACGGATCGTGATCGGACGGATTTTACTAGCCGGCTTTGGTTTAAGCCGGACCCTAGTATAGTACAGTGTAGATTTTGTCTCATTGCATTTGTATCCGGTCGGAATACAGATGCGGGTGTGTATGCACAGTATCGGGGTTTTCCTGTAATTTATTACGGGACCAGTTTTCTGGAGTTGCCAGTTTGCATTCCGTTCCGGCCGGTTTTCCTTTGTTCTTTCCCGGCCGGACTTTTCCGATGGAGGGGGTTATTTGCAAGTTTTCAAATAACATATTGTGGAGGGGTTTCTTGCACTTGTGGCATTATGATTGATTAAGCATCTTTTGCTTTTTCATTCATGATGGTGGTGCATTAATGAGATTAGAAAGGATTAAGATTGATTTGGTTTTTGATGAGAGGTTTACCTTTTTGGATGTGGTCACCCATTCTCTTTTCCTACCATCACCTTCCTTCATGGTTTGGGTTTTTCTCTCCACCATTTTGCTTGATAAGGGGCCGGCCACATAGGTGAGGAGTGAGAGCTTCATTTTTGCATGAGTGAAAATCTATCATCTCATTTTTAGCTTGCTTGCAAAATTCCTAACATATCTCCAAAAGCTCATGGTTTCATTCCTCCATCATGGCAACTTCACAACCCCAAGAGACAAAGTTTCTACACTAGTCTACAGCATTCCTTGGACGCGTCGGCTAGCCAACTTCGCGCCCGAGTTGCCTCGGTCCAGAGGTGGGAGCCCGTAAAAGTATCCGGCTACATGGTGCCCTTTCCGACGAGAAGACGACGAATGGTGATTCCGCGGGAGATCGGGACGACGACGAGAAGACCGAAGGACACGGATCGCTCGGTATATCTCTTACCCTCTCTCTTGTTAGCTAGTGTAGGTTAATGGTTACGATCCGGGTTTATTGTCCGCGGTAGCGCCAGTTTAGAAGTTAAGAAAATTTTGATTCCGCATTTTGGCCTCGGATAGACGGCCGGGACGCTGCCGTGGCGCAACATGGTATCAGAGCCACGCCATTAACCTAGTCTAGCTTTGTCTAATGTGTTTTTCTTTTCCGATCGAACAAAAAAATTCCAAAACCGAGTTTTCTTCACATTAGTTTTCTGTCCAATTTTTTCTGGCTCTAAAAATTTTTCAGGTTGTAGAAAACTGATGTACTGGAAGTCCTAAGAATTCTGGAGAAATTCGAGATGATGATCTTTCAGGTGGAGCGCGGAACCGTGGCCAAACCCAACTTGGCGCCGCGGTTCCGCCGCAGTTTGGAGTGATCGATGTGTCGAATTTTTCCAGTAGGCTTCTTGGGTGAAAATAGGGTTTCTGAAATATTATGTTTGGGCCCAGAATTTCTTGATGTGCTACAGTAGTACTTGGGGGCCCACTTGGTAATTTTGATCGATCGGATATTTTAAATACATTAGTTCACAGTATTTACATTATATCTGCGACCGTGAATGTCACTTGATCGGTAAATCCTGTCTAACTGCTATAGCCCGGTTAGACGGATTTGCGAACGTGACTTTCACGTTGATGTCTTGTGTTTTTGCTGTGATATTGCGGATCGGTCGTGGGGAATAGCCTGGATGCAATGCTAGTACAGTGTTTTGTTGTATTATGTACATTTGATATTGCGGGGCGAGCGTCCGACATGTGGACTGCCGTCACTGCCTGTTTGTATTATTCTTTTGGGGCACGACCTGGTTGCGGTCGATGTACCCGTTGTATGTATATTTTACTTTCTGTACTAGGATTGCCCCGCGGAGGGGTGCACGGATAGTCGGGTTCTAGAGGGCAACGAGCCCGCATCTCATGGCATTGAGACGGAGGGGGCTTTACTCTAGAATTGGCAGAGCTATTCGCCGCACTCGTAGGGGGTACAGGTTGACCCAGGAGGGGTGCCCAAGTTACCGGATTCCGTGAAGTGCTGGGTGGTCCATTCACGGAGCTGAAGGGGGCTGCCTCGCTTCAGGTTTTGGCGGGTGACTTGCCGCGCCCGTAGGGGTCTAGGTTTTTCATTGCACAGGCTATCCACACGACCAGGGGAACGTCGGGTTTCAGTAGCGGCTCTATGAAACCCGAGGGTCCCAGATATCTGTATTATTCTGTGATGCTGTACATTTCTGTGCTGTTGCATTTTTTATCACGCCTTGAGCGAAAATTATATATTATATATATACTAGTAGATGTTGTATATGTTTTGCATCCGTGCTAGTCCAGTCCCCGCTCTGTCGTTAGTTAAGTAACCTAACGGGTGATGACGGGACCCAGTGGCGAATGCGGATGGCATATACGTACGTCATTATTTTCGTTCTTTTGTGGTGTGATCAATTGATGGGACTGCGTTGATTCGGATCAATGCAAGATAAACAAACCTATTCTGATGTTGTTGGAAAATTTTTCAAAAAGCTGTTATTGCAACGACGTTCACTTTTGTTTTGCATCATGGTATTCAGTTGGAATATCCTGCTCCTTAGTCGACGAGGCAAAAGCCGAGATCCCTTCACCAGGAGTGACCCCTTGGACAAAAGTTTGCGTCAGGGTAATAACTTCACTATAGCCGATTGCCTTTTGCTTTGCATCGTGGTATTCAGTTGGAATATCCTGCACCTCATTCTACGGGGAAAGAGCCGAGATCCCTTCACCGGGAGTGACCTCTTTAGCAAAGGTTTTCGTCACTATATTTTTATAAAAAGTTATCCGGTTCCTTCAACGATATCAAGTTCATTAAGTTAAAGGTTTCTCGCCAAAAACCAGCCGTAGCCCTCCGTCATTTCAGATTGGTATTGCTTAGTATTCGTGCTACGTATGTCGTGCTCAGCCGAGGCGTAGTGTGCGGTGGCTCTGTAATATTTTTCTGTCTTATGGATATGTGATTGGTTAGGACAGTCGTACGGTCATTTTGGCTCAGTCAAGGACTCGTGCGGGTGGGTCTAATGCAATCAAGATAATGACGGGTTGAACTTGACTAGGATCCTTTGATATGTTGGCTCAGTCAAGGTCACTTGGGTCTTAGGGGTGAAAACATACATCGGGAGTTTCTAAAGAAACTGAAACTTGCCAGGCATGCGCATACCTTCTGGAGTGTGGTGACGTGAGTGGATTCCGTCACGTTATCATGCGATGATAGTTGGATCCCGATTCCCACTGATGAGTTGGTTTACTCCTCGGGTGATCCCGGCTAATTCTTCTTTCAGGTTTGGGGAAGAATTCGACGTTACAGTGGGAGGTTTCCTGATTAGATAAAGTGATAACCATTCTGATCTAGGTTAGAGTGCACGCTGAGTATTTCTTTTCTCTCTCTCTTTGGCAGCGACCATTGACCCGACCATAGACTATGACTCAGTGACCAAGTTGACCGAACCTTCTTAACACTGGCTTTTGGATTGTCAGAGTTGCAGACCTCATTGCCACTCCTACTTTTACCCTTTTCTCCAGAACACCCGTATTACTACAAACGTCCACTTCTATTGGACAAAACCATCGTATGGTTATATACGAACTCGAAGGAATTCGAGGATGGTTTCCGGTTCTGGAGAAAACGAATAGGATTATTCAGTTGTCTTTTCCTTTCACCTTCTCTCATTGCGAGTACTCCTTGGTTTAGGAGATAGTACACCTATTACGCAAATTGGATAGTCATCTTCCAAACCATAGGCAGGTGCCGACCGGTAAGGAATGAAGAAAACCAATTAGCCTAAATGGTGTACAGAAGGTATTAAGTTAAGACAAAGAAAGGGATTAGTAAGAGAGCAAAGTAAACTGCGACTGCTATTCACGACCAAACCAAGTATTTCTTCGCCAATCCTAAATCACCTTTGTATTTCTCAAGGACACTCCGTATCACTACGAAGATCCCAAGTTTATTGGATAATCCATCGTATGGTTATATACGAACTCGAAAGGAACTTGTTCCAGTTCGGGGATGGATCCTGGTTCAGGAGAAATAGGAATAAGGTTCATTCGGTTATCTTTTATCTTCACCTTCTCTCGCATTGCGAGTGTTCCTAGGATTAGGACAGTACACCCATTATGCTTATTGGATAGTCTTCTTCCAAACCATAGGCTGGTGCCGAACGGTAGGAAAGGAAGAAAACCAATTGGCCTAAAGGGGTGTACAGAAGGTAATGACTAAAGACATATAAAGGGATTTGGAGAGATGGCAAAGAATTATACGGTTACAGTTGTGAATCTGGATAATGGAAGAGGCATTACTAGGAATACCAGGATACCCCATCGAAACATTTTAATGTTTCAGTTTCACTGTGTACTGTTAAAAGAAAACTGATTTCCCAATTAGACACTTGCTCCAGGGTATGTATTTACCAGGTTTGATTCTCACATCTGTATGGTTTTACAGATGATGAGTGGGAGTAAGTTATTGGAAATTAGGTGATCATCCTCATTATATCGGGATTCGTTGTAATTGGTGATATTTGAGGAAGTCACCTGAGTTGTTTCCCGGACGGCAAATATTTGGTTTTGAATATCCGTTGTTATGCACCAATTTCAAATTGATATATCTGTACGTCTATTTTTATAGAGTGAGATATACCTTTTTAAAATTATGTCTATGACATTTACCTATATCAGTGGATGGTTAGGTAAGGAGCATTGAACAGCGGTGTAATTCTTCTTAACCATAAGTACAGTTTTCAACCTACGACACACAGTGAATGAGTCATTTGACTCAAGCGACTTATACAGAGTATTGTATGTTGTCCAGTGTCCATTAGGACAGTGGGGTTAGTTCTCGTACTATATTCTGTTTACTTTTGACTTCTCTAGTTCTTAGACATGTGTTTCGTAGAAACACAGGGTCTGAGTTTTGAGGAGTTATTGGTATAAGAATAGAGTAGAGAACCAGGTATTGCAAGTATCGGGATTCATCAAGGTGATCGAAGATGTAGATACTTGTGTATGGTATTCAGTTGATAGTAATGAGAACTTGCTTCTCTTTCAGGTTACTCATAATTGGAAGTACTCCTAAGTTGAGTAACGCTGATCGGCCTCTCTTCCATTTAGTTGACATGCACTGGAGACAGCTGCATGATTTGAATCTGGTTCAATTAAATCAGTGCCTCTGTTTCTGTATTGGATATAGAACAGTTCATGTCTTAACGATATTAAGGTACGGGGAGTTGTCCGGCTTATGCTTAAAACCAGACTCCGGATAACTCAAGACACGTTTCTGTAATGGCTGTTTGTGGGTTGACCCAGGCTATGACGAGGGTTGATTTTCTACCATCTGGAAGATCAATAGTGATATTGTTCTTGACTCGCCACATTTTTAAAAGAAATGGATTTTTTCAGAAAACAGTAGTGGGAGTATGGTAGAACTGGAAGTGATTCCAGAACCGCAAACGATTACTGAAGATTTGATCAGAACCTAAAGATTCAATCTGATTTGACATTCCATTGGCCAGTCCGCAAATAAAGTGGGTAACCTCAGGCACCCGAGAGGTACTACGGTATGCTCAAGGACGGTGGCAGGGAGGTTCTTGTTTAGCCAGACTTGCCATTGCTGTTGTTCCAGACTGTGAAACCCGGCGGGAGGATGAGTATAGCGTCGTTCTAAACTAGCTTTAGAAGTGTACGTGTATATGACTCTGCCAGAGGGTTGTCATGGTCAGTGGGAGCAGCGGAAGCATTGGTGGACAGGTAGCTTATGTCTATCTATAGACTAAAGCAGATATAGCGGAGATAGATCATCTATTTCTGATGTGAAGTCATAGGTTTGACTTCATCAGAATAGGGGATGGATCTGTTAAGAAGGTAGTAGGGTGTAATGTCCTGATATTTGGATGACATACACAGAGTAGGAAGTGATATTCCTATACTACGATCGGTTATACTTTGGTTGTCACACAGTAGTTTCTCCACATGGGACTTGGATATTATATCAGACATTCTGGTTACTAGATCTATGGTTTTAGATCTAGATTTGGGTGGTTTCCCAATCAGGGTACTTAGACAGCATTCTATGAGTATTTAGAATGGACGACTCCTGGCACGGTAGTGTACCTGCAGGTGATGGAGTCACCCTCTCTAAAGGTGTCTTATAGACTAAAATAGAGAGGGATGCGCATGATTGGCAGATCACTTGCTTAGGCAATTGAGTCAATCATGAGATGTCAAGTACCACACCAGATGTTGTTCTTGCAGTAGATGCAATAAGTTGATGTTAATCCAATCCTGGAGAAACGATCGGAAGCAGCTTTAGAACATAAGTGAATGTTCTAGGGATTTGATAACGGCAGCCTCCTTTAGGAGACGGTTATCATTCCAGGCTTCCAAGGTGACCTGGATGGCAGAGTGACTGTCAGAGTTATAGTTTTCCCTCTGACGAGGGGCAGTATTTTGGACAGGTGGTCCAAGCAGATACTGAGGGAAGGCAAGGCGCAGGATACTGATTAAGTTCAGTTGACGATACAGTCTAAAAAGTTTGGATTTGGAGTTCATTTATGAGCTAGGTCCCATCAGACATCCAAACATATTATAAGACATGTATTGCTCATTTCGGGAGATGGCTTTCTCCGCGAACTTGAGATAAAGAGATACATAGATAGAAACACCACAGTAGATCCACTCACTGAGGCTATTCCTCGAACGCAATAGTTTCGCAAACGAGCTTTGTGAGACTGACTAGTAGAGGAGTTGGGTGTTCGGTATCACACGAGCTGTGAGTATGCGACATCGCAATAATTAGCCTTGAGTGCAAGTGGGAGATTGTTGGAGATAGTGCCCTCAGAGTCAATTATTGGATCACAGGCACGTGATTGCAATGATTGAGGGAGGACCTATCCCGGTAGGACAGTCTTACTCAAAATGATAGTATGTTATCTGGTTTATCTTTATCATCGTGTACTGCTTCAGGTGACCTTACAGGTCGCTATTGCACGTTGATAGAGCCCCTAGGATTCTTGCTTGACTGCCAGCAGTATGAGGGCGATCATATACGTGGGAGCTGGTAGTCTATAAGCACATCCTTAAATGGTCCCTAGTCGTGGGAGTTTCGAGACTGGGCATCGATACTCCATTAGTAGACTAGTGTATACAGTCGAGACCCCGACGAGGGGCGGTGGCCGGTCTCATAAGCCATTGGCGTCAGTTGGTTCACCTAAGATGTATACAGGTGCTCATTGGGTTATGAGTACACCGGACAGGACTCGCCGGGAACCTGCTAGTTGGGATTATACCAGACGTCAGATAGCAGTTCCGTGGTGACATGTGTACAGGTTAGTTCATCGACCTGAGATCGTCATTTGTCTCGTGTGAGTTCCCACTGTGCTTTGATTACTACCCTACCACGGCTCAAAGGAGTCGTGCAAACAGGTTTTAGTTGGGTACAGTCCTGAGCCACATGGAGGCAGTGAGCGGATTTGCAGGGGTTCGTCTCTCCCGGTATTGGGGGTGAGGTCGCGCTGTGTCTAGGAGAGCCATTACACAAAGCCCTCGGCCGAGGCAGGAGATTTACTGGTAGGTATTCCAGTAGTATCTCAGGGTGTTCTGGGCTTTACTCTGACACGACTTGTACCGCTTTTGGGGGTCTGACTTTTACCAACCCCCTAGGCCCGCCATGCGATACTCATAGACGAACGGACCGGACTGTACGGATATTGTCACTGACAGGCTCAGTAGGGTGTCAGGATGAGTTTGCTCATCGACGTCCCTTTTGGTCAATAGCTGGTAGCCCGTCACGTATGGCTAATACCTCTAACGTGCTAGTGGTTAAATCCACAGCCATAGTATTGACGAGTCTTTAGAGTCCACCACAGACAGTTACTCAAGTTTCGGGCGAAACGCTGTAGAGGCCGTATGGAGATATGGCAGGGTTCGATCAGATACGTGCGGTATTGCACGGATCGTGATCGGACGGATTTTACTAGCCGGCTTTGGTTTAAGCCGGACCCTAGTATAGTACAGTGTAGATTTTGTCTCATTGCATTTGTATCCGGTCGGAATACAGATGCGGATGTGTATGCACAGTATCGGGGTTTTCCTGTAATTTATTACAGGACCAGTTTTCTGGAGTTGCCAGTTTGCATTCCGTTCCGGCCGGTTTTCCTTTGTTCTTTCCCGGCCGGACTTTTCCGATGAAGGGGGTTATTTGCAAGTTTGCAAATAACATATTGTGGAGAGGTTTCTTGCACTTGTGGCATTATGATTGATTAAGCATCTTTTGCTTTTTCATTCATGATGGTGGTGCATTAATGAGATTAGAAAGGATTAAGATTGATTTGGTTTTTGATGAGAGGTTTACCTTTTTGGATGTGGTCACCCATTCTTTTTTCCTACCATCACCTTCCTTCATGGTTTGGGTTTTTCTCTCCACCATTTTGCTTGATAAGGGGCCGGCCACATAGGTGAGGAGTGAGAGCTTCATTTTTGCATGAGTGAAAATCTATCATCTCATTTTTAGCTTGCTTGCAAAATTCCTAACACATCTCCAAAAGCTCATGGTTTCATTCCTCCATCATGGAAACTTCACAACCCCAAGAGACAAAGTTTCTACACTAGTCTACAGCATTCCTTGGACGCGTCGGCTAGCCAACTTCGCGCCCGAGTTGCCTCGGTCCAGAGGTAGGAGCCCGTAAAAGTATCCGGCTACGTGGTGCCCTTTCCGACGAGAAGACGACGAATGGTGATTCCGCGGGAGATCGGGACGACGACGAGAAGACCGAAGGACACGGATCGCTCGGTATATCTCTCACCCTCTCTCTTGTTAGCTAGTGTAGGTTAATGGTTACGATCCGGGTTTACTTCCGCGGTAGCGCCAGTTTAAAAGTTAAGAAAATTTTGATTCCGCATTTTGGCCTCGGATAGACGGCCGGGGCGCTGCCGTGGCGCAACAACCATCCTTGAGGATACCAAAGTACCTCTCTAGCGCTTGAGGTTACCCACCATATCTGCAGAGTGGCTAATGGAATGTCAAACTTGATTGAATCTTTAGGTCCTATTAAACTTTCAGTAATCGTTTGCGGTTCTGGAATCACTTCCAGTCCTACCATACTCCCACTACTGTTTTCTGAAAAAGTCCATTTTATTAAAACTGCGGCGAGTTAAGAACAATGTCACTATTGATCTTCCAGATAGTAGAAAATCAACCCTCGTCATAGCCCGGGTCAACCCACAAACTGCCATTACAAAAACGTGCCTTGAGTTATCCACAGTCTAGTTTTAAGCATAAATCGGACAACTCTCCGTACCTTAACATCGTTAAGATATGAATCGTTCTATATCCAATATAGAAACAAGGGCACTGATTTAATTGGAACCAGATTCAAATCATGCAGCTCTCCAGTGCATGTCAACTAAATAGAGAGAGGCCAATCAGTATTACTCAACTTAGGAATACATTCAGATATGAGTAACCTGAAAGAGAAGTAAGTTCTCAAAACCATTACTATCAATTGAATACCATACACAAGTATCTACATCTTCAATTACCTTGAAGAATCCTGATACTTGCAACATGTGGTTCTCTACTTTACTCTTATACGTATAACTTCTCAAAACTTAGACCTTGTATTTCTACGAAACACTTGTCTAAAAACTAGAGAAGTCATAAGTAAACAGAATATAGTACAAGGACCAACCCCTCTATCCTAATGGACACTGGACAACATACAATACTTTGTATGAGTCCCCTGAGTTGAATAACTCAAACCTTGTGCGTCGTAGGTTGAAAATTATACTATGGTTATGAAGAATTACACCGCTGTTGAATACTCATTACCTAACCATCAACTGATATAGGTAAATGTCATAGACATAATTTCAAAAAGTTATCTCACTTTATAAAATAAAGGTACAGATATACTAGTTTGAAATTGGTGCATAACAACGGATATTCAAAACCTAATATTTGCCATCCGGCAAAAACCCAGGTGATTTCCTCAAATATCACCAATTACAACGAATTCTGATATAATGAGGATGATCACCTAATTCCCAATAATTTACTCCCACTCATCATTTGTAAAACCATACAGATGTGAGAATCATACCTGGTAAATACATACCCTGGAGCAAGTGTCTAATTGGGAAATCAGTTTTCTATTAACAATGCACAGTGAAACTGAAACATGAAAATGTTTCGAAGGGGTATCCGGGTATTCCTAGTAATTCCTCTTCCATTATCAGATTCACAAATGTAACCGTATATTTCTTTGCCATCTCTCCAAATCCTTTTATTTGTCTTTACTCGTTACCTTCTGTATACCCCTTTAGGCTAAATGGTTTTCTTCCCTACCTACCATTCGACACCAGCCTATGGTTTGGAAGAAGACTATCCAATAAGCATAATGGGTGTACTCTTCTAATCCTAGGAGTACTCGTAACCTGAGATAAGGTGAAGATAAAAGACAACTGAATAAACCTTATTCCTATTTCTCCTGAACCAGAATTCATCCCCGAACTGAAACAAGTTCCTTCGAGTTCGTATATAACCATACGATGGAATATCCAATAACTGTGGATCTTCGTAGTGACACGGGATGTTCTAGAGAAATACCAAGGTGAAGTAGGAGTGGCGATGAGATACTCGGTATGGTCGTGAATGATAGCAGTTGCAATTTACTTTGCCCTCTTTCTGATCCCTTTATTTGTCTTTACTTATTACCTTCTGCACACCTCACTTAGGCTGATTGGTTTTCTTCGTTCCCTACCTTTCGGCACCTGCCTATGGTTTGGAAGAAGACTATCCAATAAGCGTAATAGGTGTACCCTTCTCCTAATCCTAGGAGCCCTTACAACCTGAGAGAAGGTAAAAGGAAAAGACAACTGAATAGTCCTATTCAATCTCTCCAGAAACAGAATCCATCCTCGAATCTGGAACAAGTTCCTTCGACTTCGTATATAACCATACGATGGATTTATCCAATGGAAGTGGATGTTCGTAGTGATACGGGGTGTTCTGGAGAAATGCAAAGGGTAAAAGAAGGAGTGGCAATGATGTATGCAACTCAGACAATCCAAAAGCCAGTGTTTTAAGAAAGTTCGGTTAACTTGGTCACTGAGTCATAGTCAAGGGTCGGGTCATGCTCGCTGCCAAATAGAGAGAGAAAAGAAACACTCTGCGTGCACTCGAATCTAGATCAGAATGGTTATCAATTTATCTAATCAGGAAACCTCCTACTGTATCCACAAATTCTCCTCTAAACCTGAAAGAAGAATTAGCCGGGATCACCCGAGGAGTATACCAACTCATCAGTGTGAATCGGGATCCAACTATCATCGTATGATAACCTGATAGAATCCACTCAAATCATCACACTCCAGAAGGTATGCGCATGCCTGGCAAGTTTCAGTTTCTTTAGAAACTCCTGATGTGATTTTTACACCTAGGACCCAAGTGACCTTGATGGAGTCAATAAATCAAAAGTCCTAATCAAGTTCAACCCGTCATTATCCTGATTGCATTAAACCCACCCGCACGAGCCCTTGACGGAGTCAACATGGCCGTACGACTATCCTAACCAATCGCATATCCATGCTAGCAACAAGCACCACTCAGCTACCATACACTACGCCTTGACGGAGTCAACAAACGCAGCACGAATACTAAGTAATAATAATCTGAAATGACAGAGGGCTACGGCTGGTTTTTGGAAAAAAAACTTTAACGTAATGAACTTGATATCGTTGAAGGAACCGAGTGGTTTTACAAATATATAGTAGCGAAAACTTTTGCTAAAGAGGTCACTCCCGGTGAAGGGATCTCGGCTCTTTCCTCGTAGAATGAGGTGCAGGACATTCCAACTGAATACTACGATGCAAAGCAAAAAGTAATTGACTATAGTGAAGTTATTACCCTGACGTAAATTTCGGCCCAAGGGGTCACTCCCGGTGAAGGGATCTCGGCCCTTGCTTCGTCGACTGAGGTGCTGGATATTCATAACCGAATACCACTGTGCAAAACAAAAGAGAACATTCTTGTAATAACAGCTTTTCGAAAATTGTTCGAACAACATAAAAACAGCTTTGTTTAGCTTGCATTGATCTGAATCAATGCAGTCCCATCAATTGATCACACCAATAAAGAACGAAAATATAATGTATGTATATGCCATCCGCATTCGCCACTGGGTCCCATCATCACCCGTTAGGTTACTTAACTAACGACAGAGCGGGGACTGGACTAGCGTGGGTGTAAAACATATACAACATCTACTAGTATATATATAGCAATATATAATAATCGCTCCAGGCATGATAAATACAACATCACAGAAAAGTAATAAGTATCACAGAACAATACAGATAATCTAAGAGCCCTAGGTTTCCTTTGAGCCGCAAGTGAAAACTGACGTTCCCCTGGTCATGTGGATAGCCTGTGCAATGAAATCCTAGACCTCTAAGGGTGCGGCAAGTTACCCGCCAAAACCTGAAGCGAGACAGCCCCTTCAACAAAGTGAATGGACCACCCAGCACTTCACGAAATTCGGTAACTTGAGCACCCCTTCTTGGGTCAACCTATACCCCCTACGAGTGCGGTGAATAGCCTGCCAATTCTATAGCAAAGCCCCCTCTGTCTCAAAGCCATGAGATGCGGGCCCGTTGCCGCTCTAGAACCCGGCTATCTGTGCACCCCACCACGGGGTAATCCTAGTATAGAAAAGAAAAATATGTACAACGGGTACATCGACCTCAACCCGATCGTGCCCCAAAAGAATAATATACAAACAGGCAGTGACAGCAGTCCACATGTTGGACGTTCGCCCCACAATATCAAATGTACAAATATAACTAAACTGTACTAATATTGCACCAAGCTATCCACCATGACAAATCCGCAACATCACAGCACAACACAGAACATCAATATGAATGTCATGTTCGTAAACCCGTCTAAAAGGACTATAGCAATTAGACAAGATTTACCGCTCAATTGATATTCATGGTCGCATATATAATGTAAGTACTGTAAACTAACGTATTTAAAATTCCGATCGACAAAACTTCCCGAAGTGGGCCCGAAGTACAATTCCAGCACTCAAAATAATCTGGGCCAAAACTATATATAAAAAAAATTATATTTCCATGAACTAAAACCTCAGAAAAAATTTGGGGCATTGTAGCCCAAAAAGGGCCGCGAAAGGGCCGCCAAATGCGACAGTTCGCGGCGGTTCCGCGGTGGAATTTTGGAGTTAAGTCTCCAAACTTTTTCTGTAGCTTTAGTTATTCCTGCATGTATTTTTAAGATGTCTGAAATAATTTTTTAAACAACTTTGAAATTCGACAGCAAGCACACTGAAATGAAAATACGATTCAGAAATTTCGATCGATCAATATTTTAAACACGTTAGAATAAGCTAGTAAAGGTTAATGCCGTGGTTCTGATACCAAGTAAGTCTACGGTAGCGCCCCGGCCATCGATCCGAGGCCAAATGCGAAAACAAAAACTTTTTAGGAAACCGGCGCTATCGTAGTCTTTCACCCGGATCGAACCATTAACGCTAAACTAGCTAACTACTAAGAAGTGAGAGTGGCTATACCGATCGATCTGTGTCCTTCGGTCTTTGGCCACCATCCCAAGCTCCTCATGGTATCTCCGATTTTCGGTCTACTCGTCGGAAAGGCAACACATCAATGAGACTTTTTACGGGCTTCCGCTTCATCCGAAGCAACTCGAACATGAAGTTTGCCAGCCGACATGTCCAAGTTGAAGTAGAGAATGTGTGTGATAACTTTGTCTCAAGCATCCATTGATTCTCAACACATGAAAGTGTATGGATGGAGGTTAGAGATGATGCTATGGTGGATGTTGTGAGCTAGAGGAGGAAGAAGAAGAAGAAGAGAGGCTTTTGTTGTTGTGTTGAATTATTGTTGTGAGCACAAGAATGAAAACCCAAGAGCTAACCCCAAGCCTATGGCTGCTCTCCCTCTCTCCATTCATCAATTCAACACAATAAACAAATCCTAATATGACATTAGCACAAATAAAGAGACCATGTGTCACTAAACATGTCCATGTCACATTAAATGCACCTCATCATGAAATCCACTCACAATTTCCACATGTAAACATTAATCCAAATGTTTACAACAATAAAAAAATATGGCAACATCTAAAGTAAACTCGTGAAGGATCACAAGGATACTGCTCACATGTATATACATACCTGCATCCGCATTCTGACTGAATGCAAATGCGACGAGGCTAAAGTAATCCAACAAATCTAATACTAGGATCCGGCTTAAACCAAAGCCCACTAGTATGATCCGTCCGATCATGATCCGTGCATGATTGCACGTATATGATCGAACCCTGCCATAATACCATACGGCCTCTACAACGTTTCGCCCGAAACTTGAGAAACTGTCTGTGGGGGACTCTAAAGACTCATCAATACACTAGCTGTGGATTTAACCACTAGCACGTCAGTGGTACTAGCTGTACGTAACGGGCTACCAGGTATTGACCAAAAGGGAGGTCGATGAGCGAACTCATCCTGACACCCTACTGAGCCTGTCAGTGACAATATCTGTACAGTCCGGTCCGTTCGTCTATGAGTATCGCATGTCGGGCCAAGGGGGTTGGTAAATGTCAAACCCCCAAAAGTGGTGCAACTCGTGTCAGAGTGTAGCCCAGAACACCCTGAGATACTACTGGAATACCTACCAGTAAATCTCCTGCCTTGGCCAAGGATTTCGTGTAATGGCTCTCCTAAACACAGCGTGATCTCAACCCCAATACCGGGAGAGACGAAACCCCTGCCGATCCGCTCACTGCCTCCATGTGGCTCGGGACTGTACCCAACTAAAACCTGTTTGCACGACTCCTTTGAGTCATGGTAGGGTAGTAATCAAAGCACAGTGGGAACTCACACGAGACAAATGATGATCTCAGGTCGATGAACTAACCTGTACACATGTCACCAGGGAACTGCTATCTGACGCTAGGTATAAAACCAACTAGCATGTTCCCGGCGAGTCCTGTCCGGTGTACTCATAACCCAATGAGCACCTGTATACGTCTTAGGTGAACCAACTGACACCAATGACTTGTGAGACCAGCCACTGCCCCTCGTTAGGGTCTCGATCCGTATACACTAGTCTACTCCAGAGTATCGATACCCTGTCTCGAAACTCCCTCGACTAGGGACCTTTTAAGGATGTGCTTATAGACCCCAGCTCCCATGTATATGATCGCCATCTTACTGCTGGCCGTCAAGCAAGAATCCTAAGGGCTCTATCAATGTGTAATAGTAATCTGTAATATCACCTAAAGCATGTATACGATGATAAAGATAAACCAAATAGCATACTATCATCCTAAATAAGACTGTCCTTCCGGCATAGGCCCTCCCTCAATCATTGCAATACGTGCCAGCGATCCAATAATTGACTTTGAAGGCACTATATCCAATAGCTTCAAGTGCATCGAGATCTTTGTAATGTTCTTGTGGAACCATGGTAATTTGCAAACTCTGATCTTTGTCGGCAGAGATTTGTATCGATGGCCGAGCAGAGAATACAACATTGACCTCATCTTCCGAGTCGCTGCCGAAGATCAACATAGGGGTGGAAGGTCCCGGCTTGTTGTATTGGGGCGGCCCTGAATAAACAGTCTCTTTTTCCTCCTCGGTATCACTCCCGAAGACCGGAATAGTAGTGATGGCTTTGTTCTTCGGTTTGTGACATCTTTCCCTGTCCTCAAAGTCTGGTAAGAAGTATTTTGCATCTTCGTACTTTCGGACTTCATTCATGGAGAATGGGTTCAACTCCCCCGTCACAGTGTACTCGAGACCATCCTTGAAATACTTCATACACTGATATTGTGTAGAAGGGATAATATTGTACTCGTGTAACCAGGGCCTGCCGAGCAAAGCATTGTAGCATGTCTTGGCGTCAATGACATAAAATTTAATATCCGTGAAAAGTAGCCCGAAGTGCAGCATCAGTATCACATACCCGAGAGTCTGTGAGGACTGGGAGTCGAAACCGGAGAAGGTGATTTTATCACGAGCGAGGTGCTGAACGTTCATGCAGATTTCCTTCAACACTCGCACGTTGAAGAGATTGACGGAAGACCCATTGTCAATCAGGATTTTGCCTATCTTGATATCGTGACAGTTTCCGGAGACATAAAGGGGACGGTTGTGTTCGCACGTCCCAAGGAGGAGATCTTCATCGCCGAAGGTGATATCGGCTGTGTGTACTTCTTCCAGCTCATCTTTCATCCTTTCTTTGGCAAGGAAAGCTTGGAATTGCTCTGGCACTTGTAGCGCCTTGATCAATGAATCTCTCGCCTCTTTGGATAGCATAGAGGGCGTCGAGAATGCTGAGCTACGAGGGTAGCTTTCTCAAGTGTGCCAGAACGTTGTAGTCCACCTTGCTCTTCTTCGGCGGGTCCTTAGCTGTCAACTCTTCGACGGCTTGGTCATCTAAGGTGATATTCTCAGGGACTTTTTCTTTTCCCTTTTCTTTTTTATTCATGGGTCCGAGATTCTTTTCGAGCAGCGTACGATTGCGCGACTGAATATTTTCACAGGTCTTCGGTTCTTCCTCTTTTCCCGAGGTGGATTCTTTGAAGAGAGGGCCAAGAGTCATTTCTTCATCAGAGTCGCTCCTGAAGGTGAGAACTTGCGATCCTCCAGTGTTAACCATGCGACAGTTGCCGGTAGTTCTTCTAATCCCCTCGGTCGTTCTTCTTCGCTCCCGACGAGTTTTACGTTTCATCCGCTTAAAATGTTGCAGGTGAGCAACATATCCCTGCCACCATCTTTTAAAAGCGTTGCACTCTTCGGTGGGGTGCGCAATCTTTCGATGATATAAGCAGTAGTTAGGATGCATTTCTGCTTCACCAAGAATGTTTCCTTCGGAGGGTGGTAGCTTCATTCCCATTGATATGGCTTTGGCTAACCTCTTCCTCGTCTTGAACCTGCTTTTATTCACGGCGGATGTACTTTGATTTGGCAAGAGCGTCTCAACCCTTTCGTCCAGTCGCCGACGTTTGGCCTTTTCAAATATGGCTATCTCACGCTCCCGATCAGCTTTACTTTTCCGAAGAGCTTTGTTTAGGAGTGCGTTGATCATTTCGTCTGATGGCCCTGGAAGTCCCGGTTCAGGATTTGCCCCCAGCTTCTCGGCGCAAGGAGCTTCTTCATCGTCTATCTACGAGTGAAAGATCACATGGCAGCTTGCTACGTAACCCTCAGATTCATCCGACGAATCTTCTCCATCATCTTCGTCCTCAAGGACGTGGCTGAGAAATTCTTAGAGTGTGACTGGAGTCCATGCTTTCTGGTTATACTCTTCCAGCGCGTCAATCTGTTTTTGCAGGTCCGTGCGCTTGTCACCAGGCTTCACGGGCTTTTTGGTCATCTTCTTCTTTTTCGAAGACTTCGACGGCTGGGTGTGAACGCTTTGGCTATCACCACCAATCTTTGGAGTTGGACGCGGCTTCAGCATCCCCTCGATGATCTCAGTTCCAATGGATTCTTCCACCTGATCACCGGGCATGTCTGGAGAACGTTAAGCATTCTTTTGGTTTTGGCTGAAAGAGCGACCTCCCATGGAGCCTCTTCAACAAAAGAGCACGATGCCCCGGGCGTGTCTGTCTTCTTAGGAGTGTGCGGTTGTGGTGGGCTTACTTTCCACTTCTCAGACAGCATAAACTTGCCTTGTTGGTATTGGTCCTCGATCCATCCCTTAAAGACGAAGCAATTTTCAATTGGATGGCTTACCGTTTGGTGATAAGGGCAATAATTGGGATTATTAATCTCGCCGGGTTGTAGTGGTCGCTTAGGATTTGGCAGATTGATGAGCCTATTGCGCAACGCCAGTTCAAACAGTCTCTTCGTTTTATCCCGAGGGAACGAATAAGGACGCTTCATTTTCTCATTGTAGTATCGTCGTCTTTCTTCCAGTTGATCCATTAGTTTTGGGGCACTGGGCTGCTATTGAGTATTCACAACGAATGTCCCCTTCCCTTTACCCTTTTCGTTCCGCCGAGACGGTCTATGACCCATCTGGTCCATCTGGGACAGCTTGTCGATCAAGGCTTGGAATGTGGTTGGCTTAAAGAACATCATGAATTGGGAAATGGTTGCATGAGGGTCCAGAGTACCCACGAACATGCCCACGGCCGGCGCTTCTTCCATGCGCTGTTCGCATTTCGACCATAGATTCCGCCATCGTATTGCATATTGAAACCACGTCTCGTCCGGCTTTACCCTGGCGTTAATCAATGCTGTGATGGGGGTGCGCTCGCTAGCGCTTGCAAATCTTTACGTGAATAATAGTTCCATTTCCGCAAATGTCTTGATAGAGTCGTTTGGAAGTTCAGAATACCATTTGAATGCCGTCTCTGACAAGCTGCCGACGAACTGGCGAAGGAGCAGTTTATCATCACCTCCGGTGTTGCCGCAAAGAGCCCTAAACTGAGCGACATGTTGATGGGGATTGCCTGTCCCCTTGTACACATGGAATTTGGGGATTGTGTATCCCGGCGGGTACTTTATTTGGTCATACCAGCCTGGATACGGTCGCCCAGTTTTAACGACTTGGCCGGCCGCTTCATTCGCTTAGTGAGCTCATATTTGCTGAGCAATATAGTCATCTAGAGCGACCTTGGAAATAGTTTACTCTTTGGCTGCTGAAAGAGCCGGAGGAGGGTTCGATGTCTCCCCTTATTTGTCTTCAATAATGATAAGAGGGTCTTCAGCTGGAGAATCTGGCTGCAACATCATCCCGACCATGTCTTGGATGAGAATAGCCATTCATTTTATGTTGGCAGCTTGTTTTGCAGCTTCTCTGTCCTTCTTTTCGAGGACTCTGCGTAGGAAGTCAGCATCGGTTTCTTGTTCGCGGCGCTGCTCCGATGATGCCTCTGGGCTTTCTTTTGTCCCGGTGAGTGCGGCCATTTGCGTTAGCATTTCCTGAAGCTTCTGTTGCTGCTCCTGGGCTTTTGTCACGAATCGGGTGAGTGGTCGGTGACCCGTAGAAGTGTGGGTTTCCTCTTTTCCGGAAGCCATATAAACGGTATGCACTATTATGCCCCCAGACTTAGGGCGTTTGGGCTCAGCATCTTTGCCGTTTGCCGCAGTCACAGGGGCTTTCTCCGGCCTCCTTCTCTTTTGGGCAGTTGACGTTGAGGGGGCCGTTGCAGCGGGCACCCAGGTAGTTGTCGTCCTTTGCGGCTTGACAGGACGATTCTCTTCCTGCTGAACCTTCACTTTTTTCTGCCGATGAGAGTAATCTTGATCAATCACTAAGTCCTGAACCCGTCGCCAGACTTTGTAAATTTTGGAAGAAAGTCGCTGAGAGGACTGTTCCGGCTTCGTTTCTGTAACATTTTCTACCGGTGGAGGAGATATTTCAGTACGGCGGTAGGAGAGCTCCTGCGCACCTTGTTCAGCAGTTCGAACCTGTTCCCGGTTGGAACAGCAACATTGACTTCCACCGTTGGGGCTGGTGGAGTTAGCCCAGAGGGGTAATTGCCCCCAGCCTTCCTTACTCGGCGCCAGTGGCTACGTCAAGCATGTCGAGCTGTTGGGATTGTTTCAACTTGAGGGGTGACTTCGTCTTTCCCCCTGTTCAGGTGAGGCGCTGCCGGTACCAGCCTCTTGAAGACTGATGTCCGTTGAGTTGCAGTATCCAATCTGTCAAAGACAGACTTTTGAGCAGGGACGGGAGCCGGAACAGTCAGTATTGTAAAGACCGACCCTTTGGCTGGAGAAGCAGTTTTGACGACTTCGGGAGCAAGGATGGCTATCCTCTTCGGAATAACCTTTTCTGGAACTGCAGGCTTCATCATGGGCCCACAGGAACTTTGGCCCAATCTGGCGAAGACCGAGACGCTGGAGCGCGACGACCCGTTGAGAGAGGCCACAGTAGTTGTAAGCCAATCAAAGGCTGACTTCTTGAGAGCTTCTTGTGTTGGTATAGGAGCGCTGAAGCTCGTTGGCGGGAGCATGGTCCCGAAAAACAATCCAGTGGTGGCCTGAGTGACCTGTTCCACCGGCATAGTGAACAGGGAAGCCGCTTGGGGCCCGTAAGCTATGCCTCCAGATGAGACGGAACGTGAGTTGCAGCTGGAACACTTCGCGCAAGTGGACGCCATTGATCCTTCGCTTTCTGCACCAAGCAAAAAGCCAAATCTTAGTACCTCGAACTCAAATGCAACCATTAGCAAACCGCGATGCATTCGCGAACACGACACACGAAGTGTGGAGTGGAAAGAGGAAAAAGTCCCACTGGGCGTTCCGGAATCCGTTCCCCTCCGAAACGTGGAGACGCAATAAACGTCTAGCCTGAATTTCGGGACAGATGCTAATTGGTGCTATCCGTCCACCTATCCGATGATGCCAAGTTGATTTATGGCACCATGTATCGAAGGTTTGAACGGATGCGGCCGATATAGCAGACTTCATCAGATTCCCCCTCGTTTGAGGGGTTTTTGATTGTGGGGACGCTCTTCCCTGCAGGAGCAAGCCCCTGCAGTTAATTACGTTACCGCATCCCGGTAAAAACTTTCTCCTTCTCCATATGGTCATTTCGTGTCGTGGATATTTGTTTTGTTTATGGTTGCCCGTGGATTGTATACGGAGATTAATTTATGTTGTCGCCCGTAGAGCGTGGACTAGTCCAAATCCGTATATTCTTAGATTTGGGTTTGGGGGGTTGGGTTTAAGGATACGTTAGCCTCATTTGAGACTAAGATCAACTTAAACGTATGTTAAGGATACGTTAGTCTCATTTTAGACTAAGATCAACTTAACGGGATCGTTTAGATCCAACACAAGAGCATTTGGGTTCTATTGCTTATTGCGGTCGATTAGTTTAAGGACATTACAGTCCAAGGTTAGTTTAAAGATATCGCGGTCGAATGTTAGTTTAAGAACATCACGGTCGATTGTTAGTTTAAGGACATTACGGTCCAATATTAGTTTAAAGACATCACGGTCGAGGTTAAGGACATCATAGTCCATGAGTTTAAAGACATCACGGTCGAGGTTAAGGATGTCATAGTCCGCGAGTTTAAGGACCCCACAGTCCAATGTTAGTTTAAACACATCACGGTCGAGGTTAAGGACATCATAGTCCGTGAGTTTAAGGACCCCACAGTCTAATGTTTAGAGACATCATAGTCTGTGAAATGTGTGGTTGTCGGGACCCGTCACCTCTTTGAAGACGTTGAGGGATTACAACGACAAATATCAAAGGAGTGAAGAGATGTACCCTTGAACCAAGATTGATTGGGGATCTGTAGTCCAATCTGGAACTAAGATCAATTAATTAGATTATGAGCTCATTGGCTTAGTTAAATCTGAATTGAGGACTTATGGCCAGTTTGGGCTAAGTCTAATTAAATTAGAAATAATGGCTCTTTGTTAGACCATTACACACTTGTCTGGGTTCAAACCCACATTATTTAGCAATACTAAACCAGAGTTTCAAGGCTCTAATATATTTTTGTCTTTGACTGAGCATTAAACATTGTAGTTTTGAGTTTTACTCAACTTTGAGATTTAGTTAAAGGAGAGGTTCTTGCCTCTGGAAACTTAGCCAAATGGCTAAGATTGGTTTTAAAATTGTGTTAAACACTAGAGGACAACAGTGTTAAACATTGGAAATGAAATACTCTAAGTAGTGTTAAACACTAGAGGACAACAGTATTAAACACTGGAAATGAAACCCTCAAATTAGTGTTAAACACTAGATAGGAATGGGTTACGTAGGGACACGTGAGGGCATCTAAAGGTGGGGCTAGATCTCCTTTACTTTGTTCTGCAAATAAGTGTTAAACACATTTGATTTTCTGGCCATCACGTGTTGACACGTGATGGAAATTTGTGCATTGGTTATTAAAGCATTTATTAAGGGTCACGTGTTAACATGTGAGAGCGCCCAAAGTCAATATTGCCTTTGCTTTTATTCTCTTTGTTTTGGAGGTCACGTGAGGGCACGTGAGGCATTGCCTCAAAGCTTTTTCCTTCTCATTTTTGGGGGATCTGTTTAGGGGTCACGTGGGGACACGTGACCTTAGTTCCTTACATGCATGGAGATCTTTCAAGTCTCTTTATTATTTTTTTCTAAGAATTAAATTCTTTGTAGGGATAAACCCAAATTTCCTTTTTAGAGGAATTAAATTCCCCTGTATGTGAAAGAATTAAATTATTATATAGGGTTAAACCCTAGTTTTATCTTGGAGGAATTAAATTCCTGTGAATTGGGAGAATTGAATTCTCAAGCAGGGTTGAATTCCAATCATTGAAGAACCGTTGCCAACAACCCTAATTTTATCTTGGAGGAATTAAATTCCTGTAAATTTGGGAGAATTGAATTCTCATATAGGGTTAAACCCTAGTTTTATCTTGGAGGAATTAAATTCCTGTGAATTGGGAGAATTGAATTCTCATATAGGGTTAAACCCTAGTTTTATCTTGGAGGAATTAAATTCCTGTGAATTAGGAGAATTAAATTCTCAAAACTCAATTCTCCCTCTAAGTTTTGGATCTGCGTGGCAGAATCTCCCCGATGAGAATTAAATTCTCAACCTATGGGGAGATTTGCTTCTGCAGATCTTTCACCATAGGAAAAACTAAGTTCTTTTGCAGAAGAGTTAAACTCTTAGATCGAGAATTAAATTCTCTTTTTCGTTTTATGAAGCCTTGATCCCTTTTCCTTTTCTCACCTAGGGTTTTCTTTGTTGAGAATTAAATTCTCCTTTCTTTTCCCTCTGCTATTTGCCTTTAGAAAATTTCAAAATCCCAAAATTCTATATCTTTTCTTTTCCTCTCCTTGGCTCATATTTATAGGAGAAGGAAAAGAATCAATTTGTTTAGTAAATCTTTTATTGAGAGATTTTGTTTGTTGTTTTTTTTCCATAACTAATATGATCTTTTAGATCACTCAGTGAATTTTATTCACCATTGGATTTTTAATCCAAAAAATATTTTATTTGTTATTTTTGGTAAAATTTAGGGAAATCTTTCCTTGTCTAAAATCTTTCCATAAATTGGTGATTTTTAATCACCCTTAGATTTTTAATCCAATGGTCCCCCATAATCCTTTTTTGTTTGGAAAGATTTGGAGAAATACTTTCCCAGTTAGGGTCTTTGATTTCCCTTAATTAGAATTTAATTCTATCAGGTTATAAGGCTTTCAAAGCCTATCACGTGTTGGCACGTGACCCTCCCTCATTCAGAATTTAATTCTGTCTTTTAACTGGGCCGAAGGATCATCACGTGTCAACATGTGACCCCTGGTCACGTGTGAGCACGTGACGCCCCATTGGGGTTTTTCCTCAGCCGTTTGTTTACACTTTTGCTTGATTAGAATTTAATTCTGTAAAGAGATCACGTGTCAACACGTGAAACCTCATTGAGGTAATTCCTGATATTTAATCAGGGAATACGCTCTTTTGAAGCTCATCATGAGAGCGATTTGGAACGCACTTCCTGGATTTTACGAAACCATGCCGCTTAAGGTACTAGACGATGTTGAAGACAAGGTGCACTCAGTATATCTGATGGGCCTGATCTCGAAGAAACGGCGAGAAAATCTTGTTGATATTTTGCATCAAATTTTCCAACCGACGACGATAATCGCTGCTTAGCAGAGGGCGGAGGACATTAGCGAGGATCTTGACGCTTGCATTCGTGAGAGGATGCACACGAGAATGGTCAGAAAGGCCAGAAGCATTTTTGACGGTCTTACTTCCGAATTTCTTAATCCGTGTCCTGGATTTAATGTTTTACCGTTATAAACATTTTCTTTTATTTTTGTATGAATTTTTGGAGTATGAATGACAAAACTTTCCTTTCCCCCTTTTTTTACGTTTACATGTGTTCTGTATAAAGTTTTGTCATACTGTTGTTGGTGTTCACGTATTTTGCGCATGAGGCACTGCGGGGGATTTCAATCCTACATTAGCGCCTGCTCACGTGTTATGCATGTGCGGTGCCGTTTTAATTCCCAATAAGGACCAAGGCTGGTGATCACGCGCTACGCACGTGAGGCTCTGCTGATGGGGTCGTTTTGTCTCCCTACTCTGATTCCAATGAGTCACCTCTTTCACTTCCTATGCTCTCCCCTTTTTCTAGGCCGTGGGAATAGTTCCACCATGCACAATATTTTCTGTGCATGGCATTGAATGCTCCCTTTTATAACTTGAAGCCGAAGCCTTTCTTCCCCTCTAAAGAGAAAATCATTTAGACCTTAGGGTGATCATCTTGAGAAACAAACCATAGGTTATGGCTTGCCACCACCCCCATGCTCATCGGCAACCATAGGAGGTGCCCATCGAGGAAATGGTTCCTCTCCTTGCTGCGCGGCTAGCAGATCCCCTTGTTACCGATGCTTAATGTGACGCGGTGATGTACGAGCTTCTGACTCGTAGGGGCTCTCCTCTTCCAATAGGCTCCATTTGGCTCCGGACGATCTTTCTATCCGTTCTCGCCGATATTCCTCCTCATCCGGTAGAGATGACCCTGGCAATTCTTGATACGGCAGAGGATAAGATCGAGTGCTTCCACGAGGCATGCTTGATTACCCAGGCTCTGAAAGATCGCTCGGTTCATCTACTAGGCCAGATAAGAGCTCGGCGGGCTGTCATGTCTGCGTTTGCTGATGAGCATGGCGCTAATCGGTGGGGATCAACCCCTCGCGAAGACTGCCGTTTCGACGTGGTGAAGAGGGCAGAGAAGGAATTGGAGAACTTTGTATTTTGTTTTGTTAACCCTTGTATCTCTGATCCCATATTTGGCGATCTTTTCCCCGTAGAGTAGTATATTTAAATCGATGTACTTCCCTTATTATCGAGTGTTGAATGTTTTCTTCTGAATGTTTTCCTTTTATCATATATTCGTACAGGAATCCCCTCTCTGTATATGAGCTTCATACTTCACCCCCGGGAATTTTTTTTTAAGTGCGAGCGCTAGTGTCGTACATAAATCAGCACGTTTTGGACACCATTTCCCTTTAAACACATACGCGGTCATACTGTCGTGTCTTTTTAGCAAGTACGTCTTGTAAATGGTAAATAGAGGTTCATCTTGAACTCCTTGTAGGGTAACGATGGCTTAGAAAATAGGTTCAGTTCTGCTACCTAAGACTTTTCAACTTTATGAGCCGTGAGGGTTTCATAAAAACTTCTCCCTACGAGTCGAGAGAATCTCGTAGGTATATTTTCTCCTTATGAATCGTGAAGATTCCTAAGTGCATTTTCTCTTGAGAGTCATAAGGATCTCACGAGAGAATTTTCTCCCTTACAAGTCGAGAGGACTCGTAAGTGGTTGGTGAGTTGACTTTCCGAGTCGAAGCATTGTTCCGACGGGAGGGTCGTTGGCTGACGTGTTTCCGAGACGGGGTCATTGAATGATGTATTTCCGCGACGGGGTCATTTGCTGACGTGTTTCTGAGACGGGGTCATTTGCTGATGTATTTCCATGACGGGGTCATTGGATGACATATTTCCGAGACGGGGTCAATTGATGACGTATTTCCGAAACGGGATCATTTGCTGACGTGTTTCCGCGACGGGGTCATTGGATGACATATTTCCGCGACGGGGTCATTTGATGACGTATTTCCGAGACGGGGTCATTGGATGACATATTTCTACGACGGGGTCATTGGATGACGTATTTTCAAGACGGGGTCATTGGATGACGTATTTCCGTGATGGGGTCATTTTATGACATATTTCCAAGACGGGGTCATTGGATGACGTATTTCTGAGACGGGGTCATTGGATGACGTATTTCCACGACGGGGTCATTTGATGACGTATTTCTGAAACGGGATCATTTGCTGACGTGTTTCCGCGACGGGGTCATTGGATGACGTATTTCCGCGACGGGGTAATTTGATGACGTATTTCCGAGACGGGGATCATTGGATGACGTATTTCCGCGACGGGGGTCATTGGATGACGTATTTCCGTGACGGGGTCAATGGCTGACGTATTTCCAAGACGGGGTCATTGGATGATATATTTCCGTGACGGGGTCATTTTATGACGTATTTCCGAGACGAGGTCATTGGATGACGTGTTTCCGCGACGGGGTCATTGGATGACGTGTTTCCACGACGGGGTCATTTGATGACGTATTTCCGCGACGGGGTAATTGGATGACGTATTTCCGCGACGGGGTCATTTGCTGACGTGTTTCCGCGACGGGGTCACTGGATGCCGTATTTCCGCGACGGGGTCACTGGATGACGTATTTCCGAGATGGCGTCACTTGCTAACGTATTTCCGCGACGGGGCCATTAGATGACATATTTCCTCGACGGGGTCACTGGATGACGTATTTCCGCGACGGGGTCACTGGATGACGTATTTCCGCGATGGGGTCACTGGATGACGTATTTCCGAGACGGGGTCACTTGCTGACGTATTTCCGCGACGGGGTCTTTTGATGACGTTTTTCTGAGACGGGGTCATTGGATGACGTATTTCCGCGACGGGGTCACTGGATGACGTATTTCCGTGGCGGGGATGAAGGGATTCCTCAGCACCTCTACTAGGGTTTACAAGCAACACACTTGCTACAACAAAAATTTAAGGTGCTAAGTAATCACAACCTTGGATCAAACTAGATGTTTAGGGTAACAAAAACTATCTCATACATAAACCAAGGGTCTAAAACTAAGTGAAAAGTAAATACAAGCTTTGTAGACCTCCTTGCTAGACTCCTTGGTTCAACTTGAGTTTGCACCGGATTGCTTGAGATCTTCCAAGTCAACCATGATCCACCTGGGGCTCCTTTTCTCAAGCTCCAAGCTCCTCTTGATCTATGAAGAAGATGAGGCAAACACTCTAATCTAGTGGGCAATACTAAAGTAGAATTATGATATGGGTTTGGATCTCATATAAAAACCTTTCCTTTTTGTCAATTTCACTCACTTATGAAAAGGTAGTGAGCTTTGAGGAAGAAGAAGGAGGAGGATGAGAATGCTAGAACTCTTTTTCTTTTAGATAAAGATGATAAATAAAATGAGAAGAGATAATATATATGAGAGTCTCTCTCTCATCTAACCATGGCAAACAAATATCTAGATATTTTATCATTGAGTTTGAACCCAAATGAAAGATTAGATCACGGTTAAAAGTTAGGTGAGATCAATAGTCAACAAGAAGAGTGTAGAAACTCTTAACCATGAATTAATCCCATTTTATTTTCTCAATAAATAAAATATATGTATATTTGATTCCATGTGAGTCTTGCATTCCCATCTCCACTATATCAACAACCATGACAAGTATGTATGCATGTATGTGTGCATACACACATTCATGCATGCATGCAAATAGAAAAGGATTTAAATGAAAAATCTAATGGTCATTATTAAATCAACACTTAATTTAATAACCCGGTCATATCACATATGACCCGACCATTAGAAAACGCCATATTAGAATGCAGTATCATATACATGCATTTAATCAAGCACCTGCGCATATCCCTATATGCACCCTACATCATTTCACCTGAGCTAGGTAACCCCATTGTGGGACTCTAAGACTCGTTAATACGCTAGCAGTAGGCAGTGATCATATCACATACCCACAAACCGTCAGCGGCACCAGCAGTGCATAACGGCTCCTAGGTATTGAGCGATCAGAAGAAAAACAAGCGAGCCTGTAAAAGCTCCTGTCGAGCCAACCGGTAACACCTACCGTACAGTCCGGTCTCTTCGTCGGATATGATGCATATCGAGTCTAGGGATGGCAACGTCGACCCTAATAACTCAATAAGTCATGCCGATGAATGGTCTATAACAGATCGAGAACCTACTGATAACTCTTATCAGTAAATCTCAACAGCTCTGGCCAGGGACTTACTGATATAGCCAATCGCGCACAGCGCAACATCAACCCCCAATACCGGGAGAGACGAAACCCCTCCTATCGCTCATTGCCTCCATATGTCTCGGGATTGTACCTAAAAGCCACCTGTTTGCACGACTCAGTAGAGCCGGAGTAGGGTGGAAATCAAAGCACGGTGGGAGAACACATGAACTCTATGACGATCTCGGGTCTACAGACTAACCTGTACCAGTGTCACCTGAGAACTGCTATCCGACGATATATATAATACCATATAGGAGTTCTCGGTGAGTCCGTCCAGTGTATCCAGTCTCCACTGAGCACCCGCATACGACCTCGATGTCAAACATCAATGGATATGGGAACATCCATCGCCCATCTCATGGGTCTAGTGTTGTATACGCTAGTCTACTCTGGAATATCAATGCCTCGTCTCCATATACCCTCGACTAGGGACTTTTCAGGATATGCTTATAAACTACACATGTCCCACTAGTATAATCTGCATCATAATCACAGTAGTCAAGCAAACATCCTCAGGGCTTTATCAACTTGTATAAATGAATAAAAGCATGATCAAGTGAACATGTTAGATAAAGAGTAACCAGATAGCATACTATCATGTCGAGCAAGAATGCCCTCTATATATATATATACATGTATAAATACATCCACTATCATATAATGGCCTCTAGAGCATACATATATCCAACAATTTTCCACTTGCACTAAGGCTAATTATTGGCGTATCTCATATCCAATATCTCAAAAAGTCTTTCATGCTGCGGCTGAGGGAGGGCCTTGGTGAGTGGATCCGCGGTGTTATTCTTTGTGTCTACTCTCCTAATCTTGATCTCGCGGCGATCAACTATCTCCCGGATCAGATGAAAACGCCTCAGGATGTGTCTGAACCGCTGATGGGACCTGGGCTCCTTGGCTAACGCCATAGCCCCATTATTATCACAATACAGTGGTATTGGATCAATAATGGTTAGAACTACTCCTAGCTCCGAGACGAACTTCCTCATCCAGACGGCTTCCTTGGCGGCATCATTTGCAGCAATGTACTCAACTTCTATCGTAGAGTCTGCAACAGTATCCTGTTTGGAACTCTTCCAACTCACCGCCCCTCCATTAAAGGTAAATACAAACCCATAGATAGATTTGCTGTCGTCCTTATCACTCTGGAAGCTCGAATCGGTAAAGGCCTCCATTTGGAGATCTCCGTTACCATACACCAAGAATAATTCTTTAGTCCTTCGCAAGTATTTAAGAATGTTCTTCACAGCTGCCCAGTGATTCTCCCCTGGGTTGGACTGATACCTGCTTACTACACCAAGTGCATAAGCTACATCAGGGTGTGTACATAACATCACATACATTATAGATCCTACGGCAGAAGCATAGGGTATAATACTCATGCGAGCTCTCTCTTCATCGGTCTTTGGGCAAAAGTCCTTGGAGAGAGTGACTCCATGGCAAGCGGGTAAGGCATCCCGCTTGGAGTTTTCCATACTAAACCTCTTTAGGATGGTGTTGATGTACCTGGTTTGGGACAATCCCAATAACCTTTTGGATCTATTCCTATAGATCCGAATGCCCAGTATGTATGTGGCATCACCCAGGTCCTTCATGGAGAACCTTTGTGATAAGAAAGATTTGACCGACTGTAGCATAAGAATATCATTTCCTATCATAAGAATGTCATCCACGTACAATACGAGGAATGTGACAACTCTCCCTACAACCTTCTTATAAACACAAGGTTCATCTGGTTTTTTAATGAAATCAAACTCTTTGATAACATCATCAAAACAGATGTTCCAACTCCGTGATGCCTGCTTCAATCCATAAATGGATTTAAGCAATCTACATGCTTTCCCGCTGCTCCCACTGTCAATGAAGCCCTCTGGCAGATCCATATAAACGCATTCTTCTAAATCACCATTTAGAAATGTTGTTTTAACGTCCATCTGCCAAATTTCATAGTCGTAGTGAGCAGCAATAGCAAGTAGGATCCGAATGGATTTAAGCATGGTTACGGGAGAAAAAGTTTCGTCATAGTCCAGACCTAGTCTTTGACGAAAACCCTTCGCCACAAGTCTTGCCTTATAGGTCTCCACCTGCCCATCTATACCAATCTTTCATTTAAAATCCATTTGCACCCTACGGGTTTTACCCCAGAGGGTACAACGTCCAAAGTCCATACTTTGTTGGTGTACATAAACTCCATTTCAGATCTCATGGCATCTAGCCACTTCACAGAGTCTCCACTCGTGATAGCTTGCTGAAAACTGGTAGGATCATCATCTTCCATGATGCAATCTTCTCTATCACCATCAATGATAAAACCGTAGTATCTCTCCGGTGGGCGAGAAGTTCTACCAGATCTATGGAGTGGCCAAGATTCATTAGATTCTGTTGCAACAGCCGGTTCAACCAAGTTGTCATTTGTAATTTATGTCTCTAGAACCTCTTCTAGATCTACCACATTGCCATCTGTATCATTTGTAAAAAATTCTTTTTCTAAAAATGTGGTGTGCTGAGAAACAAACACCTTTTGTTCCTCCTTGTGGTAGAACAGATATCCATAGGAATTCTTTGGATACCCCACAAAATTACACATGACTGACCGTGTCTCGAGTTTGTCCGAATTTTGCTTTTTGACATAGGGCGCACGACCTCAAATCTTAACTCATTTAAGAGATGGTCTCTTCCCATGTTATATCTCATATGGCGTGGTAGACACGGTTTTGGTTAGAACCCTGTTCAATAGAAATGCTGCAGTTTCCAATGCATGCCCCCAAAATGAGACAGGTAACTTAGCATCACTTATCATGGAATGAACCATAACAAATAGGGTCCGATTCCTCCGTTCTGACACACCATTGTGCTGTGGTGTATAAGGAGGAGTGAACTGAGAGAGAATCCCATTCTCTTTTAGAAAGTCTGCAAATTCTGTACTGAGATACTCCCCATCTCGATCTGATCGAAGTATCTTGATACTCAATCCGGTTTGTTTTCTACTTCAAGTTTGTACTCAGTGAATTTCTCAAAAATTTCAGACTTATGCTTTAGTAAAAATACATGAACAAACCTTGAGAAATCATCAGTAAAGGTTATGAAGTAAGAAAAACCGCCTCTAGCCTGTGTAGACATTGGCCCGTATACATCATTATGTATGAGGGCTAAGAGCTGAGTAGATGTTCCCGCCAAAAAAAATTTTGCGCAAAAGAGCCCAAGGTATCAAATGGCAGCGATACGTTTAAGAAAATGTGATCAGTATTTTCCGGGCTATATTTTGACAAACTCCCGAATGAGAAACAGCTAAATTCTGATGTTATCGAAAGTGTCTCGAAAAAACCTTCGATTTGATATATTATGGGCCTCATAATTCATCCGGGATCAAAAGTTATGGGGGCATCACATGCCCACACGTGACCAGGCATCACGTGTACACGCGTGACCGAGCATCACGTACCCACATGTGACCATTTACAGGCAAAGCCTGTAGACACTGAATAAAATAAATAACTAAATGGGGTCACGTGCCAACACGTGATGGGCTTTTAAACTCACTGAAAATAATTAAAGGTATAATAAAATGACAAGGAAAAACCCCAATGGGGCATCACGTGGCAACACGTGACCAAGGGTCACGTGCTGACACGTGATAATTTCTGAGTTCTTTAAAACAACAGAATTAAATTCTGGTTAAATGCTTAATCATGGGGTCACGTGCCAACACGTGATGGGTTCCTAAAAATCTATGAAATAATAGAATTAAATTCAAATTAAGGGAAATCAAAGACCCTAACCAGGAAAATATTTCTTTAAATCTTTCCAAACAAAAAATATGGTGCTCTGTAAATTAGAGCACCATTGGATTAAAAATCCAATGGTGATTAAAAATCACCAATTTATGAAAAGATTTCCCTAAATTTCACCAAAAATAAAAAACAAAATATCTTTTGGATTAAAAATCCAATGGTGAATAAAATTCACTGAGAGATCTAAAAGATCATATTAGTTATGAAAAACAAACAAAAATCTTTCAATGAGAGATTTACTAAACAAATTGATTCTTTTCCTTCTCCTATAAATAGGAGCCAAGAGGAGAAGAAATGGGAGAATTTTGGGAGAGAAAGAATTTTGGAATTTTGAAATTTCAGAGAGAAAAGAAAGGAGAATTTAATTCTCAACAAAGGAAAACCCTATGTGAGAAAAAGGAAAAAGATCAAACTTCAGAAAGAGAATTTAATTCTCAAAATATAAGAGTTTAACTCTTCTGCAAAAAAAAGGAACTTAGTTCTTCCTCTAGTTGAAGATCTGCAGAAGCAAATCTTCTCATAGGTTGAGAATTTAATTCTCATCGGGTTGAGATTTTGCCATGCATATCCAAGACTTAGAGGGAGGATTGAGTTCAAAAAATTTAATTCTCCCAAATTTATAGGAATTTAATTCCTTCAAGATGAAACTAGGGTTTAACTTTAATTGAGAATTTAATTCTCTCAAGATTTACAGGAATTTAATTCCTTCGAGATGAAATTAGGGTTTAACCCTATATGAGAATTTAATTCTCTTAAAATTATAGGAATTTAATTCCTTCAAGATGGACAGAACTAGGGTTTAACCCTAATTGAGAATTTAATTCACTCAAATTCATAGGAACTTAATTCCTCCTAAAATGAAAATTAGGGTTTAACCCTACATAAGAATTTAATTCTTTCACAATAGCAATTTAATTCCTCCAAAATTATAATTAGGGTTTAACCCTACAGAGAATTTAATTCTTAAAGATAAAGGGATTTAAAAGATCTTCATGCATGCAAAAGGACTAGGGTCACGTGTCTTCACATGACCCCTGAAAAGGTCCTCAAAAATAAGAAGGAATAAGCTCTGAGGCAACGCCTCACGTGCTCCCACGTGACCTACAAAACACAGAAAGAAAAAGCAAAGGAAATCTAAGCTTTGAGCGCTCTCAAGTATTACCACGTGACCCCTTAGCAAATGCTTTAGTGATCAGTGCACAGATGTCCATCACGTGCCAATACGTGATGCTCAAAATAAAAATAAAAAAGTGTTTAACACTTAATTGCAGAACGAAGAAAAGGGATCAGGTCCCACCTTTGGGCGCCCTCACGTGTCCACACGTGACCCCTCTTTCTCTAGTGTTTAACACTAATTCGAGAGCTTTATTCCCAGTGTTTAACACTGATTATCTTCAAGTGTTTAACACTAATTTGAGAACTTTACTTTTAGTGTTTAACACTAATTTGAAAACCTTATTTCCAGTGTTTAACACGGAGTGTTACTGTTTGGATTCACAGGAGAATATACAGGCTTGCTTGTTGATCTTCTGAGCGCTCAATACCTGGGTGGCTGTTACGTTTAGCTGACCGCTTGCAGCTTGTAGGTATTTGATATGATCATCACCTATTACCGGCGTATTGACGATTCTTTAGAGTCCTACACAGAGGTTTCTTGACTCAGGCAAAACGGAGTAGGGACACATATGTGATATGTGCGGGACCGAGGATAATGCGATATGAGATACCGTATTATATTCTCGCGATATTTGATATCAGCCGGGTCATCGGATCATGTGTTGATTCGATGAATCGGTACGGATAAATATTAGTCGGTTATATGCGATATAGCCGGATTGTCGGATCAAGTGTTGATTCGATAATTTAATGTATAATAATATATATGATATATTAAATTACATTAACTAATATTAGCTCACTAAAAGATTCTTTTTCTCACTCGGATAATACATTGATATATATGCGATATATGTTAATTGTATTATTTTATTTTGTTACGATAAATATTATATATGTGATATATAATATTGTAACATGATATGATAACTAATGCAACATGTTTAGTGGAGTTTAAACATGATTAGGGTTTGGATTAGGGTTAAGACTTCTAGTGGATTCTAGAAGGTTTCTTTTTGTCATGATAAAGATATTTGTGTTGATATTTATCTATGACTCATACTTAACCCAACCCAAACCCCAGCCCTTGGTTAATTCTCTATAATGGTTTAGTCAACCATGGTTGCATTATTTCATCATATTAATTCTTTCATTATTCATCACAAAAAAAATGGATCACTATTCTTCTTCTTCTTCCTCCTTTTTTTTTGCAAAGCTTTCTTGCTTTTTATTTATGATGAAAAATGAGTGAGTAAATGAAAATAAAAGAGAGCAATAATCCTACTTCATCATCCTCATCTATCCTTGCCATTTAGATGAGGGTGTTCACTTCATATTATGAGTGTTAGCTTGTGTTAACGAAACTTCAAGGTAGATCATCTTTGTATCGAAGATCGGAGGCAAGACTGCATCTTTCTCTTCGTGGAACCTCTCGAGAGTCCGGAACACGATGATCGCAGCGAAGGGACCTCAACACGGAGCTTTAGAAGCGAAGGACCGGATCTACAAAGGTTGTAATCCCTCTCACTTAGTGTTAAACTGTTTAACATACTTGTTTTCGCCTAAACCCTAGTTTAAAGATCCGGCTTTGGGTTGTTCGGCACGGCTAATTTTTAAATCGGGCATGGTTGATGCCTCGTAGAACCTTGTGAGCATGCCTAGCAACCCTACAGTGGCATCAGAGCCAAGCTAGAGCTTTAGACGAAGTCTAGACAAAGTTTAAAGTCCGATCGAACCCGAAAACCCCTACACGAACCCTTCTCTGTACATTTTTCAAAAATGTGGTTTTTTCTGAATTAAAAATGCTCAGAAAAACAAGCAGGAAAAACTAAGAATTACTGTGAAGTACGGTATTCTAAGTCAATAATTTGACCGTGGAACCGCGGCCAAACCAAGGGTTTGGCGGCGGTTCCGCGGCCCAAATTGTGACTTAGTCCCTGGAATTTCATGTAATTATTCTTAGGTCCTTTCTTATTATTTTTTTCTGGGATGTTTTTAATTCCACTCAAGTGTTGAGTTTTCTAGGGTTATATTGGGGACTCGTTGATTCGATCGGATAATTTAACTTTGTTTAGTTTGTCCGGGTAATTTATAGAAATTGTTAAAAAGTTCGAACGGATATCAATAACTCACTTTTTCCCCTGTCGGAAAATTTTTCAAAAGTTAGAATTTTTCTCGAGTTTAAGAACGTTCTAAGTCGTGCAAGTAACGCGGTGGACCCTCTAGAAGACAACAAACCTTAACTCGATTATGTGACCGTCTTGAACTGCCTCTAAACCTTAGGGTTTGGGGCAGTACGGCATGCCACATGTGAGGCGTGGCTTGACCCTTCTACGGCTGGACCATTGGTGCTGTGGCATGTGATGGATTTTTTTTAAACTGATTTCAAGTGTTGAGATATATTGGGGAAATCTTGGGTGTTTGATTATTCGATCGGAAAGTTTAACATTGTCTATTTATCTGGAATATGAAACAATATTTGGAATCCACATGTAGTTATGAGATAACTAATTTAAATGTTATAAATCTAGCAGTTTAGTCTCAAATGATCGGTTGCCACGGAATTTTGATGTGATCAAAAGTCCGTCGCAATCACGTATCGTACGCGGATACTCGCCGGGTAAACTTTACAAACAGCCACGCCCCATAGCCCCGACCAAGTGACTGTAGGAGAACCCCGTCGCCAAAAGCATCCGTTCGGGTGCTCACGGCAGCGGTGTTCCGCCTTAGTGCACTTCGTCGACGGCATCTGGGGGTGCGGCCGTCTACTAAAGTTTGCGACGTGCATTCGATCAGGATGTCGGGAATCTTGTTGAATTGCCCGACTTGATATTGAAAAGAGTTTTCGATAATGAGACTAAAATACGGGGTTTATAATTGTTAGGCATGCGATGTCTAAGGAATTCATTTGGTTAGGCATGCGATATCTAAGGAGGTTGCGGATTCCAACTGTTGTAGTTTTACACTTTCTTTTCTGTGACCGTAACCGTAGTATGTGGTGTATCGCCGGCTTCGTTGCTATACATCAACGACAATCGGGATACGCATACTTGCTTACGTTGATGATATGAGATATTATGTGTTGCTGTGATATGTTATATTGGATCGTCGGGTTTTGAATAGCCGGGGTTTTTATGTGAGATGAGAGTTTTTTCTTTTTCATTCATGTAAAATTCATTTGTATGTAATATTCTTTTATTGGGGCACTTCCGGGCTGAGGATGATGTCACATTTGTATATTATTTACTTTTCCGCATTAGGTAGACCCAAGGCGGGGAGCACAAGTAACTGGGTTCTAGGGTCCAGTGGGAGACCATCTCGAGGAGTCGAGACCGGGTCTCCTAACCCTAGAATTGGCAGTGTTACTTGCCGATCTCGTAGGGGGCTAGGGATGTGGGTTTGGCTATTCATCGCGACCGTGGAATCCGTGTTTTATACAGGCTCGTATTAAAAACACGGGCGTCCTAGTATATCCAATATTTCATATATGTTTCTTCTGCTGCAATGTTCTGTGATGAGATCATATTACTGCCTGAGACGAATGTTTATATTATATATATGAGATATATGTTATATTGCAGATTTCGTTTCAAATGTGATGCGTGTGAAGCATAATAAAATGGGACTTCATTAATGAGATTAATGAAATAAAAGAAACCTAAAGATGATGTAGAAACTTGTTTCAAAACTGGTAGCTCTAGTTCTTGCTTTGCATAGCGGTGTTCCTTGTAGGACATCCAGCACCTTATTCGATAAGGAAAGAGCCGAGATCCCTTCACCGGGAGTGATCTCTTTAGTGAAACTAGCAAATGCTACAAACTCGGTCTGTCTTTTGATTGCTTCTATAGTTCTTGCTTTGCATAGTGGTATATATGATATATCATGCACCTTATCGATGAGGAAAGGGCCGACGATCCCTTCACCGGGAGTGAACCCTTTAGCAAAACTAGAAAATCCTCAAAACCACTCCATTTAAAATCACTCGATTCTACAACGATATCAAGTTCATTACGCAAAGGGTTTTCTGAAAAACCCGTCGTAGCCCTCCGTCATTTCAGATAAGTACTTCATAGTATTCGTGCTACGTTTGTTGACCTTGTCAAGGCGTAGTGTGCGGTAGCTATTTATGCTTATCTGCATAAGCATATGATCCGATTGGATTAGGGTAGTCGTGCGACTTTGTTGATCTTATCAAGGGTCGTGCGGGTGGGTTTAATTCAATCAGGAAATGACGGGTTGAACTTGAGTTGCGGTCTATGATTTGTAGACCTTGTCAAGGTCATAGATCGCTTGGGGCAAAATATTATTGGGAATTTCAAGTGTTGAAATTTGCAATAAGATTGCATACCTTCTATGAGATAGTTGGATCCCGATACCCGCTGCGAGTAAGAGTTACTCCTGGGAGAGTTTTACACATTACAATTAGCCGATCAAGTAGGTGTCTAGAAAGGTGTTAACGGGGTTACGCCTCTAGGAAAACGAGGTTTACTTTAATTAGGTCCGTGCGAAAGCACGGGGAACCTCCCTCAAAGTACCAACACTGGCCTGGCTGAAAGATTGGCGAACTTGTAGCGTGTAATTATTCCCGGCTAGTCTTTCCTTTTAGGGTTTGAAGAAAGATTTGATTAAAACAGTGGGAGACATCCTGATTAGATATATTAGATAACCAATCTAATCTTGCAAGAGCATACGCCGAATGTTTTCTTCTCTCTCTCTCCAGGTAGCGACCATATCACGCCTTAATCAAGATAATAAAATGGATATATTGACGGAACCCGCTTGTTATACTGAGCTGGGGAACGTTGGTCCCGCTCCAACTTATAATTGTTATAAGACAGAGCAGGAAATTAGGGAATACCAGATTTCCCATGCCGCCCAAACGAAGAAAGTGCATGCTGATGCATCTTCTTCGGGTGTGTTCATTACACAGAACTATTTCTCAGTATCCTTTACGTCCTGGGTATGAGATACCGGATCAGGATCCCGCATATGTAATCTGTTACATGGGCTGCAGAAAGGTAGAAAACTGAGAACAGGTGATAAGTTTCATGAGACAGAAAATGGTGCAATTGTTGCAGCCAAGTCTGTTGGTCACTGTCACCCTGTATTACCAGAATACATTGATTCTGAATGAATGTTATCAGATACCGAACCTGATATACAACATCATATCAATCTCTTTATTAGTAAAGAAGGATATAATTTTGTATTGTTGGATAATATTTTGAACATTTCCTATATCAAGAGTTGATCGGTTCAGGCACGTTATCTAAAAGCATTGACGTTCTAAATCAAACTACAGTTCTTAGTTTACAGAACACACACGAGAGGAAGAGTTCAGAAATGAATGAATCCTTCTTGAGGCATTATAGACTAGGTCATATCAATGCGACCCGGCTAGCTAAGTTGCATTTAGATGCATATTTAAATCTGTTTGAATTTACATCTTGTGAAACTTGCCTGTAATGTCACAAAGATAAGATGACCATAGCTCTGTTTATTGGAAACAGAGAAAGAGTTAGTGAACTCTTGGGATTGATACATGCTAATGTATGAAAGTCTCCCGTCTACACATGCCAAGACAGGTTCTTTGTACTTAATTACATTCTCTGATGATCTCTCAAGATTCAGACATATGTTCCTGTTGAAACATAAGTCCGAACCTTTTGAGATATTCACAGAATATAAGTTAGAAGTAGAGAACCAAAATACGGGTATAAGTATTATGTCCTTTGATGAGATCAAGGAGAAGAATACTTGAGCACGGAATTCCTGGACTATTCTAAAGGAGAATGAGATTCACTCACAGCATTACTCCTCCGTATACACCACAGCACGTCGGTGTATTGGGACGGAGCAATCACACCCTATTTGATATGGTGCGCTCTATGATGAGTATTACTGAGTTGCCTATTTCCTTTTGGGTGTTATGCGCTTGAGAAGCTGCATACCTATTGAATAGGGTTCAAATCAAATCAGTTGCCTACCATTTCATATGTGATATGGAAAGGGAAGAGCCCATATCTTAAGTTTGTTAAGATTTGGGGTTGTCCGGCCTATGACTAAAAGAAAAATCCGGACAAGCTCGAGGTAAGGTCTGTTATGTAGAACTGGAAAGGTTCCAGCTATACAAACTGCAGCTGATGATTTAGTTGAACCAAAGGATTCAATAGTAACAAACGAACTTCAGCCTCTCCGCCGATCTAGTAGGGTTCCTCACCCATCTGAGAGATACTTCGGTTTCTCTATGACAGTGGGAGCGAGGATTGCATCATGAGATGATGACTCAACTGGTTTCGAGCTGGCCATCAGGAGTGGGACTCTGTAAGAATGGCTGGATGCTTAGCGATCTGAGATGGAATCCTTATACACTAACAAAGTATGGACTTTGGTTGCTTTATCTGAAGGGTTAAATCCCCATCAGGAGCAAGTATATCTTGAGAAGATTACTTAGTGTACAAGGAAAAGTTGAGACTTTCAAAGCTATGCTTAAGTCCATCCAGATCCTACTTGCCACTGCTACTTACCACGACTACGATATCTGGTGGTTGGGTGTCATGACTGCTTTTCTAAAAATGATGTTGTAGAAGAGAGCGTCTATAAGTATACAGCCAGAAGGCTTCGTAGACAGTGGGAGCAGCGGAAACTTGTGCAAGATGTTTTATATGATAAAGCAGGCATCGCGGAGTTGGAACGTCTGTTTTGATGTGGTAGTCAAAGAGTTTGACTTCATCAAAATGGTAGATGAACCTTGTATATACAAAAAGGTAGTAGGGAGTATGGTGGTGATCCTCGTAGAGTACGTGGATGACATACTCTTGATAGGGAAGGAGTTTCATATGCTACGCTCGGTCAATCTCCGCTTATCACAAAGATTCTCCATATAGGATCAACGTGATACCTCCTAAATCCTGAGTTATGGATCTATGAGATAGATCTAATTGGATGTTACGATTCTCACTAGTTGTAGCGAGATGGTATCAATCGATCCTGGGGAGAATCACTGAAAAGGTTTCAGGGTGATAAGAACGACTGAATGTCAGTCGCAGGCTTGTCTATACCCTCAGTGGAGGGACGGTATGTTGGAAGAGTTCCAAGCTAGATACCGTGACATACTAGACGATTAAAGGCAAGATACATCGTTACCAAGGATACTACCAAAGAGGCAGTCTGGATATATAAGTTCATGAGATGAACTTCGTTTCTACCATTGTGTGGCAATGCAGTTGTGGCTTTAGCCAAGGAAACCCCGTCCCATCAGAAATCCAGATATAATTCTTAGGCAATATCACCTGATCATGGAGATGGTTGATCTCCAGGGAGATCGAGGTTAGGAGAGTAGACACAGAGGACAACAGCGCGGATCCACTCACAAAGGCCTTTTTCCCAGTAGAGACTCTTATGGGATGGTTGAGTATGAGATACTTCAACCGCAGCTAATTGTTGGGTATGCGATACCACAACAGATGGCCCTAGTGCAAGTGGGAGATTGTTAGTTATATGTATGCCCTAGAGGCCATTACTGTACATACGATGTATATTGTAGTGGATGCTAGGACATATATAGGGAGGACTTTCTTGCTCGACATGATAGTATGCTATCTGGTTGTACTTTATCTTAACATGTACTCTGATTGTCTCTATGTTACATGTTGATAAAGCCCTTAGGATATGTACTCGACTACTGGTACTATGATGAGATCATACTAGTGGGGCCACGGTAGTTGACGAGTACATCCTATAACCGTTCCTAGTCGAGGGTGTATCGAGACAGGGCATCGATACACCAGAGTAGACTAGCGTATACGCATCTTGACCCATATGATGGGCGATGGATGATCCCATATCCATCGGTGTTTGACATCAAGGATGGTGTACGGGTGCTCAGTGGAGACTGGGTACACTGGACGGACTCGCCGAGAACTCCCAGATGGTATTATACCTCACGTCAGATGGCAGTTCTCTGGTGACACTGGTACAGAGTAGTCTGTTGACCCGAGATCGTCATAGAGTCTTGTGTGATTCCCACCGTGCTTTGATTTCCATCATACCACGTCCAAGAGGGCGTGCAAAAAGGTGGCTTTTGGGTACAGTCCCGAATCACATGGAGGCAATGAGCGATAGGAGGGGATTCGTCTCTCCCGGTATATGGAGTTGATGTTCTGCTGTGTTCGATTGGCTATAACCGGAAATCCCTGGCCAGGGTTGCTGAGATTTACTGGTAAGTGTTATCAGTAGTTTCTCGAACTGTTATAAACCTCATATTGACACGACTTATCGAGCTACTGGGGTCTGACGTTTACCACCCCTAGGCGAGATATGCGACATATCAGACGACGAGATCGGACTGTACGGGAGTGTTACTGTTTGGATTCACAGGAGAATGTACGGGCTTGCTTGTTGATCTTCTGAGCGCTCAATACCTGGGTGGCTGTTACGTTTAGCTGACCGCTTGCAGCTTGTGGGTATTTGATATGATCATCACCTACTGCCGGCGTATTGACAATTCTTTAGAGTCCTACACAGAGGTTTCTTGACTCAGGCAAAACGGAGTAGGGGCACATATGTGATATGTGCGGGACCGAGGATAATGCGATATGAGATACCGTATTATATTCTCGCGATATTTGATATCAGCCGGGTCATCGGATCAAGTGTTGATTCGATGAATCGGTACGGATAAATATTAGTCGGTTATATGCGATATAGCCGGATTGTCGGATCAAGTGTTGATTCGATAATTTAATGTATAATAATATATATGATATATTAAATTACATTAACTAGTATTAGCTCACTAAAAGATTCTTTTTCTCACTCGGATAATACATTGATATATATGCGATATATGTTAATTGTATTATTTTATTTTGTTACGATAAATATTATATATGTGATATATAATATTGTAACATGATATGATAACTAATGCAACATGTTTAGTGGAGTTTAAACATGATTAGGGTTTGGATTAGGGTTAAGACTTCTAGTAGATTCTAGAAGGTTTCTTTTTGTCATGATAAAGATATTTGTGTTGATATTTATCTATGACTCATACTTAACCCAACTCAAACCCTAGACCTTGGTTAATTCTCTACAATGGTTTAGTCAACCATGGTTGCATTATTTCATCATATTAATTCTTTCATTATTCATCACAAAAAAAATGGATCACTATTCTTCTTCTTCTTCCTCCTTTTTTTTTTGCAAAGCTTTCTTACTTTTTATTTGTGATGAAAAATGCGTGAGTAAATGAAAATAAAAGAGAGCAATAATCCTACTTCATCATCCTCATCTATCCTTGCCATTTAGATGAGGGTGTTCACTTCATATTATGAGTGTTAGCTTGTGTTAACGAAACTTCAAGGTAGATCATCTTTGTATCGAAGATCGGAGGCAAGACTGCATCTTTCTCTTCGTGGAACCTCTCGAGAGTCCGGAACACGATGATCGCAGCGAAGGGACCTCAACACGGAGCTTTAGAAGTGAAGGACCGGATCTACAAAGGTTGTAATCCCTCTCACTTAGTGTTAAACTGTTTAACATACTTGTTTTCGCCTAAACCCTAGTTTAAAGATCTGCTTTGGGTTGTTCGGCACGACTAATTTTTAAATCGGGTATGGTTGATGCCTCGTAGAACCTTGTGAGCATGACTAGCAACCCTACAGTCTTAAAACTAACGTTGGACTGTGAGGTCCTTAAACTCACGGACTATGATGTCCTTAACCTTGACCGTAATGTCTTAAAACTAACATTGGACTGTGGGGTCCTTAAACCCATGGACTATGATGTCCTTAACCTTGACCGCGATGTCTTTAAACTAACATTGGACCGAGATGTCCTTAAACTAACAACGGACCGTAATGTCCTTAAACTAATTATCGATCGCAATGTCACTAAACTAAACAACAGAGCCCAATTGCTCTCTTGTCGGATCTAAACGATCCCGTTAAGTTGATCTTAGTCTAAAATTGGACTAACGTATTCTTAACAAACGTTTAAGTTGATTTTAGTCTCAAATGAGACTAACGTATCCTTAAACCCAACCCAAAACCCAAATCTAAAAGAATACGGATTTGGACTAATCCACGCACTACGGGCGACAACATAAATTTGTCTCCGTATACAATCCACAGGCAACCACAAACAAAACAAACACTCACGACACGAAGTGACCATCAGAAGAAGGAGAAAGTTGTTACCGCGATACGGTAGCATAATTAACTGCAGGGGCTTGCGCCTGCAGGGAAGAGCATCCCTATAATAAAAAAACCCCTCAAATGAGGGGGAATCTGACGAAGTCTGCTATATCGGCCGCATCCGTTCAAACCTTCGATACATGGTGCCATAAATTAACTTGACATCTTTGGAGAGGTGGAAGGATAGCACCAATTAGCATCTGCCCCGAAATTCAGGCTAGACGTTCGCCGCGTCTCTGCCTTGTATTTCGGAGTGGAACAGATTCTGGCACGCCCGGTGGGACCTTTTCCTCTTTCCACTCTACAATTCGTGTGTCGTGTTCGCGAACGAGTCGCGGTTTGCTATGGTTGCCTGTGGATTCGAGGTACTAAGATTTGGTATCTTGCTCCATGCAGAAAACAGAAGATCAATGGCTTCAAGCTGCACTAACTACAACTGCAAATATCGCTCCGTCCCGTCCGGAGAAGCGACTTACGGGCCCCAAGCGGCCTCCGTTTTCACAATGCCAGTGGGACAAGTGACACAGTCCACCACTGGGCTATTCTTCGGGACCATGCTCCCATCGATGAGCTTCAACGCCCCTGTACCATTGGAAGAAGCTCAGAAGAAGTCGGTCTTTGATCGGCTTACCACTACTGCGGCCCCTCTCAACGGGTCGCCCAAGTCCACTGCCTCAGTTTTCAGCATACTGGGTCGAAGCTCAGATGGGCCCGTGAAGAAGCCCGCAATACCAAAAGGCGTTATCCTGAAGCAGATAGCCATTCCTACTCCTGAAGACCCTAAAGCGGCTTCTCCTGCTAAGGGGTCGGTCTTCACGAGACTGGCCGTTTCAGCTCCCGTTCCAGACAAAGTCATGAAGGCTGTTTCCCCTGTTCAAAAGTCGGCCCTTGCAAGACTGACTACCCCCTCTCAACGGGTGTCAGTCTTTGACTGGTTAGCACCAATAACATTCTCTCCTCAAAACAGGGGGATGAAGAAACTGATCCAAAAGCGGAGGTGATCCCGGCCGCACAACATGCTCGATGTCGCCACTGGCGCCGAGTGAGGAAAGCTGGGGGCAATTCCCCTTCTGGACTAACTCCGCCAACTCCAATGGTGGAAGTTGATGCCGCTGTTCCAATTGGGAACAGCTTTGAACTACTTAACACGGTACACAGGAATTCGCCAACTGCTGTGCTGAAAAGATCTTCTCCACCTATGGAGAATACCCTAAAAGCGAAGCTGGAACAGCCCCTACAGCGGCTATCATCTAATATTTGTAAAGTTTGGCGACAGGTCCAGAACTCCGTGATAGATCAAGACTATCCCCGCCGACAGAAACAGATGAAGGTTCGGCAAGAAGAGAATCACCCTATTGAGCCACAGAAGACGACAGCTACTTGGGTGCCCTCTGCAATGTCCCTCTCGACTTCAACTACTCACAAGAGAAGGAGGCCAGAAAAATCCCTTGTGACCGTGGCGAACCGCAAGAGCACTGAGCCTAAACGCCCTAAGTCTAGGGGTATGGTGATGCATACCGTCAATATAGCATTCGAAAAAGAGGATAGCCGTATCTCCACAGATCATCGACCGCTTACGCGATCAATGACTAAGGCTCAGGAGCAACAACAACAAAAGCTCCAAGAGATGCTAACAGCCATGGCCACACTTACGGGACCAAAAGCAAGCTCGGAGACATCCTCGGAGCAGCGCCGTGAGCAGGAAACTGATGCTGAATTCCTTCGGAGAATGCTTGAAAAGAAGGATAAAGAGGCCGCGGAACAAGCAGCCAATATAAAATAAATGGCCCTTCTATTCCAAGATATGGTGGGCATGATGATCCAGCCGGACCCTCCAGCTGAAAATCCTCTAATTATCCTCGAAGACGACCGAGCGGAGACGTCAAACCCTGTTCCGGCTTGTTCAGCAGCCAAAGAGGAGACCATCTCAAAAGCCGCCCTGGATGATTAAATCGCTCAGCAGATACGAGTTCATCAGGCGAATGAAGTGGCTGGGCAAATTGTTAAAACTGGACGACCCTATCCGGGTTGGTATGACCAAATAAAGTAGCTGCCAGGATACACGATTCCCAAGTTCCACGTATATAAGGGGACGGGAAATCCACATCAGCATGTCGCTCAATTTAGGGCTCTGTGCGGCAACACTGGAGGTGACGATAAGCTACTGCTCCGCCAGTTTGTTGGCAGTTTGTCGAAGACGGCATTCGAGTGGTATTCCGAACTCCCAAATGACTCTGTCAAGACATTCGCAGAGATGGAGTTGCTATTCACCCAGCGTTTCACGAGTGCTAGTGAACGCACCCCAATCACGGCATTGATCAATGCCAGAGTGAAGCCTGGAGAAACATGGGTCCAGTATGCAATACGATAGCGGAATCTATGGTCTAAGTGTGAGCAGCGCATCGAAGAAGCGTCTGCGGTAGGCATGTTCGTGGGTACTCTTGACCCTCAAGCGACTATATCCCAATTCATGATGTTCTTCAAGCCGACCACCTTCCAGGCCTTGATTGACAAGCTGACTCAACTGGAACAGATGGGCCATAGGCCTTCCTCTTCAAAGACGGAGCCTTGGAATGAAAAGGTCAAAGGGAAAGCAACCTTCGTCGCCAACGCTCGACAACAACCGAGTGGCCCGAGATGGGTTGTTCGCCAAAGCAACAAGCGGCAGTCCCTCGATGAGAAGTTGAGATGTCCTTACTCATTTCCCCAGGATAAAAACAAGGAAACTGTTTAAACTGGCAGTGCGCAATGGGCTCATTACTCTACCGGAGTCGAGACACCCACCGCAACCGAACGACGTCAACGATCCTAATTACTGCCCCTACCACTAAGTATTGGGCCATCCGATCGAAGACTGCTACGTCTTCAAAAATTGGGTTGAAGACCAGTATCAACAGGGCAAGTTCACGCTGTCCGAAAACAGGAAGGTAAATCCGCCACAACCACATGCTCCGAAAAAGATGGACATGTCGGGGGCATCGTGCTCATTCATAAAGGAAGCTCCATAGGAAGTTGTTCTTTCGGAAAAAACTAAAAAAATGCTGAAAGATCTTCAAACATGTCTGGCGATCAGGTGGAAAAGCCCGCAAGTGCCGGGGATCATCGACGGGATGCTGAAACCACGCCTAACATCGGGAATTAATAGCAATGGGCAAAGCACCAAGGAACAGCCGTCACAGTCTTCGAAAAAAAAGAAGAAGACCAAAAAGCCCGCGCTGTCTAACGACAAGCGCACGGATCTGCAAAAGCATATTAACGCGCTGAAAGAATACAACCAGAGGGCGCGAACCCCAGTCGCGCTTCAAGAGTTCCTTAGTCACATCCTTGAGAATGAAGATAACGACAATGATGAGGGAGACGACTTGTCAGAAGAATCCAAAGATTATGTGGCAAGTTGCCACATGATCGCTCATTTGTTGTTAAGTAACAAAGCAGCTCACTCGGCGTTAAGAGATAACGTAGAGGAGCTGGGGGCAGAAGCAGTGCCAAAACCCTTGGATTATGTGACAAGGTCTATCAATGAGAAACCTACTTGTTCATAAAGCATCCGGCGAAACTTCGCCTCAAAGCTACTAAGGACCGAAATGTCCCTAAACTAACAATGGACCGCAATGTCCTAAAACTTGCAACTGACTGAGACGTCTATAAACTACTACGGACCGCGGCATCCCCAGGCTGAAGTGGTAAAAAAAACGGTACTTCCGTAAGCAAAATGGGCACGGATGAAAAACCGAAAAGGTTCCGTGAGTAAAAACAGCAGGGCTACCGGCGAGTCTTGTGAAAACCCGAAAGGGCGCAACCTCGTTAGAATAAAAAAAAAGAAAAAAAAAGTATGTCCACAAGCAAAAAGGGCACGGATGAAAACCCGAAAGGGCTCCGTGAGTAAAAATAGCAGAGCTACCGGCGAGTTTTGTGAAAACCCGAAAGGGCGCAATCTCGTTAAAAGACACTTGCAAGGACCTCTCGACTTTGTAAGGAGAAATCACCTGCGTGAGATCCTTACGACTCACAAGGAAGCAACACACTTGGGCATCCTCACTATTCCTAAGGAGAAATTACACTTGCGAGATCCTCACGACTCGTAAGGATAACCCTCTTATGGGACCCTCACGGCTCATAAGATTCAAAAGTCTTAAGCTACAGGGATCTGAACATGTTCTTAAGCAGCCCCCACAACTTCCAATACTGCCCTACAAGCGGTTCAATATTGACCCTTGTATATAATCCATGGGCACGAATGAACATTTCCCTAATAGAGTCCTACCAGCGACTAGGGATATGCTCATACGGTGAACAAACACTTCTAGGTCCTCTTGACTTACAAGGAGAAAACACTTTTATAAGATCCTTACGACTTATAAGAGAACACACACTTAGGAATCCTCACGATTCCTACAGAGAAAAAGCACCTACGAGATCCTCACAACTCATAGGGAGAAACACCTTTATAAGACCCTTACAGCTCATGAAGTCAAAAGCCTTAGTCGATGGGATCCTAACCCTGTTTGCTAAGCCACTTTTGTTCGACATCGACATAGGAAAATGATGATTCTCTCCTGGCAATATCCCAGTTGTAGCGATACTGATGCCTAAATCGGTATCAAATTCCAAGTCCTTCCATGGCAAACGATGATTAGCTCATGGCAATATTCCAGTCGCAGCGATGCTGATGCTAAGATTGGCATCAGATTCCAAGTTCCACACTCGCGATAAAAAGATCAACGAGCCAAAAATGCATATGAAATAGCCGAAATGATGGGGCAATATGCAACGAAATCAGCAAGTAAAAATGTATGCATACAAAAACAGCCGAAATGATTTGGCAACTCGCAATAAAAAGCAGCGAGTAAACAAAATGAATAGCCGAAATGATTGGGCACCGCAAAAAATAGCCGAAATGATTGGGCAATCGCGACTTGCGCGATACAAAAAGATGAAATGATAGAGCATCACGGAAAGAAAACAAAAAATATACATATGAAATGAAACTTTTGCCCTACAGGTGAGATCACATCGATCCCTATATACAATCCAGGGACACAAACAAAAAGGAAACCATAACATCCCACCAGGCTCTATCAGATAGAGAGCCAAGTCTCGACGGCCACATCTACAGCCTGGAGACCGACGACAGTGTTCCTCCTCATTCCAGCAGGATTCAGACGCAAAAATCAATCTCGGAGCCACGACATGTTAGTGTATATTCCCTAGGGGCCATTATTGTATCATACTAGTTTGTATATTACTTAATGGAAGCTTGGGATATTCACATGTATATAACAGTCTTGCTAAACATGGTAGTATGCTACTTGGTTTTTCTATCTTAATATGTGAGTATACATATTGATAGAGCTCTTAGGATCTTGCTTGACTACCAGCGTTGTGATGGCAGTCACACTAGTGGGGGCTGGATAGTCTACAAGCACATCCTTATTCAGGTCCCTAGTTGCAGGATTATCGAGACAGGGCATCGATACTCCGGAGTAGACTAGTGTGTACGCTTCTCATCCCAGTTGGGGAGATGGTCTGTCCCACAGCCGTCAGTACGTCGTACTGGAGATAGTATGCAGGTGCTCGTTGGGTTACGGGTACACCGGACAGGACTCACAGGGAACTGTTGGTTGATTTTATACCAGTCGTCAGTGAACAGTTCCCAGGTGACATGAGTACAGCATAGTCCGCAGACTTGACACTGCTACTTCGCCTCGAGTGTGTCCCACTGTTCTTAGATTGCTACCCTACCACGGCTCATAGGAGTCGTGCAAACAGGTAGCAGTTGGGTGCAGTCCCAAGCACTTGGAGGCAGTGGCGGTTAGACAGGATTCGTCTCTCCCGGTATTGGGGGTTGATATCGCGCTGTGTCAGAGAGCCATTACGCAAAGTCCCTGGCCAGGGCAAGCGAGATTTGCTGGTAGGTTCCAGTAGTTTCTCAGGGTGTAATGGGCTTCCCTCCGACACGACTTATACCGCTATTAGGGGACTGACGCTTGCCGCCCCCTAGGCCCGATATGCGATAGTCTTAGACGAACGGACCGGACTGTACGGAGATTGTCACATCAGACTCAGTAGGAGTTCGGATGGGTTTCCTCATCGGCCTTCTTATCGACATCTACCTGGGGACCGTTACGTACAGCTAGTGCCGCTTGCGGTCTGTGGTTAAACCCACTGCCAGCGTAGTAGTCGAGTCTCTAGAGTCCCACACAGAGAGTTCCCCTACTCCAGGCGAAACGATATAGAGGTCGTATGGTTTTACGACAAGAGTTCGGACGCATACGTGTGTTTACACACGTACGACTTTCGGACAGTTTTTACCAGTCGGCTTTGGTTTAAGCCAGTTACTGGTATCCGGTTATTGGATTTATACAGTCGAAAGTTTTTCCGTATTTTTGCGGAAAGGAGGGGCGTTCTCGTAATTGCGCGAGAAGCTTCTAGAAGGTGGTGACTAAGGAGGTTTAGGTGGCATATACAATGAATGTGATTAGTGAGTCATATGGATGATTCATCCATGTCATTAATGCATCATAAATGCTTAATGACTCATGGAGATGAATCATCACTAGATATTATCAAGCATGGTTGTTAAATTGTTTTATTTTTTTTCTTGATAAAAAGAAATGCTTGATATATATTATCATAACTCATTATTCTCATTTCATTATCATGTTCATCTTCTCTCTCCTCAAGCTCTCCCTCTTCAAACCCTAATCCTCCCCTTTCATGTGTTGAGTACAAGGATTAGTTAGACTAATTAAACCATAACCCTCACTCTATATCACCTAGCTTCTTTGATTAGCACTTAAAGAAGGTTAGTTGCCTCAAGTTTAGAGGCTAAGCTTGGAGTAAAGCTCTCGGGTGGACCGTCTACTACTTCAAGAAGGCCGAGGAGGATGAGGAGTTCGCAAAGACGAAGGACACGATTCGTTAGGTATAATCCCTAAACATAGTAGTATAGAACTTCTATGTTTCATGTTAGTTATCGTTTAGCTTCGATTAGTGCGGTTAGTCGATGTTTAAGCAAAGAACAAGATCGTTTTTCAAATTTCCGCCTCCCCGCAAGTCGTGGGTTGTTGTACATCGACTTATAGTGGTATCAGAGCCTCGCTAAACAATAAATAACTTACTTGCAAATTTGTATGAATTTCGAACGGAAAAAACGAAACCGGAAAACCCCGAAATCACAAGTTTCTGTCGATTTTTAAATGAAGTCCAAAAATTTTTCAGGGATGTTCAGAAAGCTTTAAAAGACAGTAGAAGAACAACCAAGAAAATTGGGCCCCTGAATCGCCTAAAGCGCCGCGGAACCGCGGCGGATCCCACCGATCCGCCGCGATTCCGCCGCCGAGTTGGCGATTCAGGAACCCAATTTTCCTGTGTTGCTTCTCTGTGATATTTGGTATTTTCTGGAATATTTTATTTTTGCTCAGGTTTCAGATTTACAGAGAAGTATTGGAGCAAAATTAAAAGTGTTTAATCGATCGAAATTATACAGTATTTGCTTATTGGATTATATCTGTGTTTGTATAATGTGTTCGTAAACCTCCCCTAACTGCTAGTATGTCGGTTGGCAGGGGGTTGCACATTTCTGTAATGGTTTTTACTGTTTGTGGATATGAACTGTGTTGGACTGTTGTGATGTATAGCCGGGGTTATGTGATGGGTTATTATTTAATTCATTTGATGTAAATGTAATTTGTTGTAATATTATTTTGCGGGGCACATCCAGGTTGCGGTTGTAGCCACCGTTGTATTATTTCATTTTACTGTTTTTGCTCCTAGGACAGACCCAAGGTGGGGTGCACAAACTGCCGGGCGGGTAGTTTGCCGTACCCGTTGGGGTCTTGGGTGGGGTAATGGCTATTCAACACAACTGTGTAATCCGTCTTTTGTTGCAGGCTCAAAACAAACACGGATTGCTTGCAAATCCAATAAAGTTCATCTGTGATCTGGAATGCCTATTATTGCGTCTGATGAATGTACAATATCTATATATGATAGCTATTTAGACGTCACTTATGTTTTACACCCGCGCTAGCCCAGCCCCCGCTCTGTCGTTAGTTAAGTAACCTAACGGGTGATGACGGGACCCCGTGGCGAATGCGGATGGCATAAGAGGACGTTGTATTTTCGTTGTTTTCTGCAATGATAGGTTAATGATGGGACGCATTATTTATAATGCAAAGAAAATAAACCAAAAAGTTTAATCGTTGGAACAATTTAAAAAGAAACCACTCGGTTAATTTTAAAAACAGATATTTTTAAATGCGGAGCTTTAACCACTCCTTTTAAAAGCTAACAGGTTCCTTCGGTTATATCAAGTTCATTACGTTCACGGTTTCGCCAAAACCATTCGTAGCCCTCCATCATTTCATCTGAGTATTCAGTAGTATTCAAGCTATGTATTTTGACCTAACGCCAAGGCATAGTGTTTGGTAGCTACTGGGTATTCATTTGTTGCATAGATAGATGAGTTAGTTTGGGACAGTCGTATTATCATTTTGGCCGAACGTCAAGGATATATACGGATGGGTTCAAATTGACAAGATAATGATGGGTAGAACTTGACATGTGACTTATGACATTTTGACCTAACGCCAAGGTCATAAGAGCATGGGGAAAAAATATATATCGGGAATTTCTAAAGAAACTGAAATTTGCAAAGAGTTGCATACCATTTGGAGTTTGATGAATGTTGGTAGGATTCCTTCAACATTATCATACAATGATATTTGGATCCCGATCCTACTGTGAGTATATGCTACTTATCAGGATATTCGTCACTTAACGATCAATGCTATAAACCAAGTAGGTGTCAAGAAAGGTGTCAGCGGGGTTACGCCCCCAGAGAAAAGTGGTTATTTAATTAAGGAACTTCGCGAAAGCGTTGGAAAACCTCCCTCTAAGTATCGACACTAGCCTGGCTGAACGGTTAAGCAAGTATTGTACGGTCAGAATAGTCCTAGCTAATTCTTCTTTTATGGTTTGAGGAAGGATTCGAGAAACAGTGGGAGCCATCCAGTTTAGATAAACTAAAAACCACTCTAAACTTGCAAGAGCATCATGCTAAAGAGTTTTCTTCTCTCTCTCCTTATTGCAGCGACCCTGAAAATGACTGGACTTAAGTTACTTTTAGAGAAAAATATACTGACAGGGCCAAACTATAAAGATTGGCTGCAGAATGTCAAAATGGCTTTGACCTATGACAAATTGGGGTACGTCCTCACCGCTACGGCACCTGCTGTCCCTGGTCCCAAATCCAGCAATGCGGATAAGGAAATCCGCAAAACCTGGGATTTAGATTGCGCGAAAGCCAAGTGCATCGTGCTTGCCTCGATGAACAATGAACATCAGAGGAGGCACGAGGATATGGACCTAGATGGCATATTTCTCCATACAAAGGAACTTTATGGAGAGCAATCTCGTATAGCAAGATACGAGATCTCTAAGAACTTGTTTCGAGCGAGGTTGGCTGTCGGGTCATCGGTAGGAGAACATGTCCTAAAGATGATCGGCTATATTGAAGAGCTCGCAGACCTTGGGACGACTTTGGATAATGAGCTCTATACAGACCTTATTCTCCAGTCCCTTCCTCACACCTACGCCCAGTTTATCCTGAACTTCAACATTCAAAGAAAAGAAGTTGAACTTCCGGAACTCCTGAACATGTTAAGGAGTGCAGAGGGCACCTTGCAGAAGACAAAGGAAACACCCGCTATATTTGTTAGCGGTACATCTTCTTCCGGGTCCAAGGCAAGGGCCAAAGGAAGGAAGAAGAAGGCCGCCACCAAACCTAAAGGAGGTATTAGTAAGGTGGGAGGGAAGGGAAAGAAAAAGTTTGCGGTACCGGTAGTTGGCCAGGATGAGTGCTTCCATTGTCACAGGAAAGGGCACTGGAAAAAGGATTGCAAGGCGTGGAACGCCAAGAACCAGGAACCGAAGCAAGCTGTGGCTTCGACTTCAGGTGTGTTTGTAATTGAGAATTGTCTGTCGATCAACTCTACTTCCTGGGTATTGGATACCGGATCAGGATCACATATTTGCAATTCATTGCAGGCACTGAGAAACCGTAGAGTGCTGAAGGAAGGTGATATGGCCCTAAAGGTTGCTAACGGAGCTAGCGTGGGAGCTGCGTCCGTCGGGGATTATCACCTAGGATTGACAAGTGGACACATTTTGGTTTTACATAACTGTTTTTTTGTACCAAGCTTAACGTGTAATATCATATCTGTTTCCTTGTTATCAAATAAAGGTTATGATTTCACGTTTGTAAGAGATGTTGTTAACATCCACCTTAATCATGGTTTGATTGGGTCCGGTACACTAAATAACGGTATATATGTTTTAAACCAACTCCAAATTTTCAATGTACAGAACACACTTAAAAGAAAGTCTCCAGATTTAAATAAAGCTTTCTTATGGCATTGTAGACTGGGTCACATCAATGAGAGAAGGTTGATTAAGTTGCATAGAGAAGGATATTTGGACTCGTTCGAATATCAAACTTATGACACTTGTCAATCTTGTCTCAAAGGAAAGATGACAAAGACTCCATTTACTGGACATGGAGTAAGAGCGAGCGAGCTCTTAGGACTCATACACAGCGATGTATGTGGTCCATTGTCTACACATGCAAGAGATGGTTTTTCCTATTTCATTACTTTCACGGATGATTACTCAAGATACGGATTCATTTATCTGATGAAACATAAATCCGAGGCTTTTGAGAAATTCCGAGAGTACAAGAATGAAGTAGAAAACCAAACCGGCAAAAGTATCAAGACACTTAGATCTGATCGAGGTGGTGAATACTTGAATGCCGAGTTCCTAGGTTACCTAAAAGAGAAAGGAATTCTCTCTCAGCTTACTCCTCCATACACTCCACAGCATAACGGTGTATCGGAGAGACGGAATCGAACCCTATTGGATATGGTACGATCCATGATGAGTAATGCTGAGTTACCGCGATCTTTCTGGGGTTATGCGCTAGAATCAGCGGCATATCTTTTGAACATGGTTCCTACCAAGACTGTGCCTACCACTCCATATCAGATGTGGAGCGGGAAGAAACTCCATCTACAGTATATTAAGATTTGGGGATGTCCAGCTTTTGTTAAAAAGCAGCATGTGGACAAGCTCGAGGCACGATCAGTAAAGTGTAAGTTTGTGGGATATCCAAAGAACTCCGGGGGATATCTATTCTATTACGCAGAGGAACAAAAGGTATTTGTTTCTCGTAATGCCCATTTTCTAGAACATCAGTTTTTAGAAAAGGAATCAAATGGGAGCGAAATAGAACTGGAAGAAATTCCAGAACCACAAACTGCTACTGAAAGTTTGGTAGAACCGGTAGTTCAAGAAGAACAGGACATTCCCGCACCCCTCCGCAGGAGTAGTAGGCCGTCTCATCCGCCTGAGAGATACTACGGTTTTCTCATAGATGGGGATAGAGAGGATTGCATCATAGGTGATGATGAACCTACTGACTTCCAGCAGGCCATCCAGAGCGGCGACTCGGTACGATGGCTAGATGCAATGCGGACCGAAATGGAGTCCATGTACACCAACAAAGTATGGACTTTGGACTTTGCTCCAGATGGGGTAAAACCCATAGGATGCAAATGGATCTTCAAGAAAAAGATTGGTGTAGATGGACAGGTGGAAACCTATAAGGCTAGACTTGTTGCAAAGGGTTTTCGTCAAAGACCTGGTTTGGACTATGACGAAACTTTTTCTCCAGTGGCTATGCTCAAATCCATTCGGGTCCTTCTTGCTATTGCTGCCTTCCATGATTATGAAATCTGGCAGATGGACGTAAAGACGGATTTTCTAAATGGAAATTTAGAAGAGTGCGTCTATATGGATCAGCCAGAGGGTTTCAATCAGAGTGGGAGCAGCGGGAAAGTATGCAAGCTACTTAAGTCCATTTATGGACTAAAGTAGACATCGCGGAGTTGGAACATCTGTTTTGATGAGACAGTCAAAGAATATGACTTTATCAAAAATCCAGATGAACCGTGCATATATAGTAAAGTTGTAGATAGAAGTGTCGTATTCCTCGTCTTGTACGTGGATGACATTCTATTAATAGGAAATGACATTCCTATGCTACAATCTGCCAAAGGATTCTTGTCACACAGGTTCTCCATGAAAGACCTGGGTGATGCCTCTTACATTCTGGGGATCCGGATCTATCGTGATAGATCCAAGAGGATGTTGGGACTTTCGCAGTCCAGGTATATCGACACTGTACTGAAAAGATTCAGTATGGAAGATTCTAAGCGCGGTAATCTACCGGCTTGTCACGGAATCACCCTCTCCAAAGAGTTGTCTCCCAAGACTGATTTGGAAAGGGAACGCATGTCTATTATACCCTACGCTTCTGCGGTAGGCTCTATAATGTATGCGATGTTGTGCACCAGACCAGATGTAGCTTACGCACTGAGCGTGGTAAGCCGGTATCAGTCAGACCCAGGGAAGAAGCACTGGATAGCAGTAAAGAACATTCTCAAGTACTTGAGAAGGACTAAGGAGATGTTCTTGGTTTACGGCAGAAAAGACCTCAGGTTGGAGGCCTTTGCTGATTCCGACTTCCAGAGTGATAAGGACGATTCCAAGTCCATGTCGGGTTATGTCTTTACCCTCAATGGAGGGGCGGTGTGCTGGAAGAGCTCCAAGCAGGACACCGTTGCTGACTCGACGATGGAAGCGGAGTATATAGCTGCTTGCGATGCCGCAAAAGAAGCAGTCTGGATGAAGAAGTTCCTAACAGAACTTCAGGTGGTTCCTACCATAGTTGATCCAATACCTCTGTATTGCGACAACAACGGAGCTATAGCTTTAACAAAGGAACCAAGGTCCCATCAGAAGTCCAGACACATCTTAAGGCGGTATCACCTGATCAGGGAGATCATTGATCGTCAGGAGATCGAGGTACGGAGAGTTGCTTCTGAAGAGAACATTGCCGATCCATTCACGAAGGCTCTACCTCAGATTCAGTTCGAGAGGCTACTCGAGATCATCGGTCTTCGATATGCCAGTACATGGCCCTAGTGCAAGTGGGAGATTGTTAGTGTATATGCCCTAGGGGCCATTATTGTATAATACTAGTTTGTATATTACTTAATGGAAGCTTGGGATATTCACATGTATATAACAGTCTTGCTAAACATGGTAGTATGCTACTTGGTTTTTCTATCTTAATATGTGAGTATACGTATTGATAGAGCTCTTAGGATCTTGCTTGACTACCAGCGTTGTGATGGCAGTCACACTAGTGGGGGCTGGGTAGTCTACAAGCACATCCTTATTCAGGTCCCTAGTCGCAGGATTATCGAGACAGGGCATCGATACTCCGGAGTAGACTAGTGTGTACGCTTCTCATCCCAATTGGGAAGATGGTCTGTCCCACAGCCGTCAGTACGTCGTACTGGAGATAGTATGCAGGTGCTCGTTGGGTTACGGGTACACCGGACAGGACTCACAGGGAACTGTCGGTTGGTTTTATACCAGTCGTCAATGAACAGTTCCCAGGTGACATGAGTACAGCATAGTCCGCAGACTTGACACTGCTACTTCTCCTCGAGTGTGTCCCACTGTTCTTAGATTGCTACCCTACCACGGCTCATAGGAGTCGTGCAAACAGGTAGCAGTTGGGTGCAGTCCCGAGCACTTGGAGGCAGTGGCGGTTAGACAGGATTCATCTCTCCCGGTATTGGGGGTTGATATCGCGCTGTGTCAGAGAGCCATTACGCAAAGTCCCTGGCCAGGGCAAGCGAGATTTGCTGGTAGGTTCCAGTAGTTTCTCAGGGTGTAATGGGCTTTCCTCCGACACGACTTATACCGCTATTAGGGGACTGACGCTTGCCGCCCCCCTAGGCCCGATATGCGATAGTCTTAGACGAACGGACCGGACTGTACGGAGATTGTCACATCAGACTCAGTAGGAGTTCGGATGGGTTTCCTCATCGGCCTTCTTATCGACATCTACCTGGGGACCGTTACGTACAGCTAGTGCCGCTTGCGGTCTGTGGTTAAACCCACTGCCAGCGTAGTAGTCGAGTCTCTAGAGTCCCACACAGAGAGTTCCCCTACTCCAGAAGAAACGATATAGAGGTCGTATGGTTTTACGACAAGAGTTCGGACGCATACGTGTGTTTACACACGTACGACTTTCGGACAGTTTTTACCAGTCGGCTTTGGTTTAAGCCAGTTACTGGTATCCGGTTATTGGATTTATACAGTCTAAAGTTTTTCCGTATTTTTGCAGAAAGGAGGGGCGTTCTCGTAATTGCGCGAGAAGCTTCTAGAAGGTGGTGACTAAGGAGGTTTAGGTGGCATATACAATGAATGTGATTAGTGAGTCATATGGATGATTCATCCATGTCATTAATGCATCATAAATGCTTAATGACTCATGGAGATGAATCATCACTAGATATTATCAAGCATGGTTGTTAAATTGTTTTATTTTCTTTTCTTGATAAAATGAAACGCTTGATATATATTATCATAACTCATTATTCTCATTTCATTATCATGTTCATCTTCTCTCTCCTCAAGCTCTCCCTCTTCAAACCCTAATCCTCCCCTCTCATATGTTGAGTACAAGGATTAGTTAGACTAATTAAACCATAACCCTCACTCTATATCACCTAGCTTCTTTGATTAGCACTTAAAGAAGGTTAGTTGCCTCAAGTTTAGAGGCTAAGCTTGGAGTAAAGCTCTCGGGTGGATTGTCTACTACTTCGAGAAGGCCGAGGAGGAGGAGGAGTTCGCAAAGACGAAGGATACGATTCGTTAGGTATAATCCCTAAACATAGTAGTATAGAACTTCTATGTTTCATGTTAGTTATCGTTTAGCTTCAATTAGTGCGGTTAGTCGATGTTTAAGCTAAGAACAAGATCGTTTTTCAAATTTCCGCCTCCCCGCAAGTCGTGGGGTGTTGTACATCGACTTACACGACAGAGTCCCTAGTTCCAAGTCTCGACGGCCATATCTACAGCCTGGAGACCCACGACAGCGTTCCTCCTCATTCTAGCAGGATTCGGACGCGACATCACCAATTGGAACCATGGAAAAGTCTCTAATTCTAAGACTCTACGGTCTACAGACAACCTAGAGTCAACCAATGAATTCCCCGCCGGATCAACGCTCCGTCTCGAAAACAAGTCAACCAATGACCTCCCCGCCGGATCAACGCTCCGTCTCGGAAACAAGTCAGCCAAAAACCTCATCGATTCAGGGAAATCAGCGTCCTTGACGAGAGTATCTCGATTCACGTCGACCCGCAAGGAAATCTGTGTCTTTGCAGGAATACCTCGATTCGTCTCAACCCCAAGGAAATCAGTGTCCTTGGTAACCTCCTCGATTTAGGGAAATCAGCGTCCTTAACGAGAGTATCTCGATTCGCGTCGACCCGCAAGAAAATCAGTGTCTTTACAGGAATATCTCGATTCGTCTCAACCCCAAGGAAATCAGTATCCTTGGCAACCTCCTCGATTTAGGAAAATCAGCGTCCTTAATGAGAGTATCTCGATTCGTGTCGACCGCAAGGAAATCAGTGTCTTTGCAGGAATACCTCGATTTGTCTCAACCCCAGGGAAATCAGTGTCCTTGGCAACCTCCTCGATTCAGGGAAATCAGCGTCCTTGACGAGAGCATCTCGATCTGCGTCGACCCGTAGAGAAATCAGCGTCTTTGCAGGAATACCTCGATTCATCTCAAACCCCAAGGAAATCAGTGTCCTTGGCAACCTCCTCGATTCAGGGAAATCAGCGTCCTTGACGAGAGCATCTCGATTTGCGTCAACCCGCAAGGAAATCAGCGTCTTTGCAGGAATACCTCGATTCGTCTCAACCCTAGGGAAATCAGTATCCTTGGCAACCTCCTCGATTCAGGGAAATCAGCGTCCTTGAAGAGAGCACCTCGATTCGCATCGACTCGCAAGGAAATCAGCGTCTTTGCAGGTATACCTCGATTCGTCTCAAACCCCAAGGAAATCAGTGTCCTTGGCAACCTCCTCGATTCAGGGAAATCAGCATCCTTGACGAGAGCACCTCGATTCGTGTCGACCCGCAAGGAAATCAACGTCTTTACAGGAATACCTCGATTCGTCTCAACCCCAAGGAAATCAGTGTCCTTGGCAACCTCCTCGATTCAGGGAAATCAGCGTCCTTGACGAGAGCACCTCGATTCGCGTCGACCCGCAAAGAAATCGGCGTCTTTGCAGGAATACCTCGATTCATCTCAAACCCCAAGGAAACCAGTGTCCTTGGCAACCTCCTCGATTCAGGGAAATCAGCGTCCTTGACGAGAGCACCTCGATTCGTGTCGACCCGCAGAGAAATCAAAGTCTTTGCAGGAATACCTCGATTCGTCTCAACCCCAGGGAAATCAGTGTCCTTGGCAAAACCTCGTTTCAGGGAAATCAGCGTCCTTGGCGAGAGAATCTTGATTCACGTCGACCCGCAAGGAAATCAGTGTCTTTGCAAGAATACCTCAATTCGTTTCAACCCCAAGGAAATCAGTGTCCTTGGCAACCTCCTCGATTTAGGAAAATCAGCATCCTTAACGAGAGTATCTCGATTCGCGTCGACCCGCAAGGAAATTAGTGTCTTTGCAGAAATACCTCGATTCGTCTCAACCCCAGGGAAATCAACGTCCTTGACGAGAGCATCTCGATTCGCGTCGACCCGCAGAGAAATCAGCGTCTTTGCAGAAATACTTCGATTCGTCTCAAACCCCGTAGAAATCAGTGTCCTTGGCTACCTCCTCGATTCAGGGAAATCAGCGTCCTTGACGAGAGCACCTCGATTCGCGTCGACCCGCAAGAAAATCAGCGTCTTGCAGGAATACCTCGATTCGTCTCAACCCCAGGAAAATCAGTGTCATTGGCAACCTCCTCGATTCAGGGAAATCAGCATCCTTGACAAAAGTACCTCGATTCGCGTCGACCCGGAAAGAAATCAGCGTCTTTGCAGGAATACCTCGATTCGTCTCAAACCCCAAGGAAATCAGTGTCCTTGGCAACCTTCTCGATTCAGGGAAATCACCGTCCTTGACGAGAGCACCTCGATTCGCGTCGACCCGCAAGGAAATCAGCGTCTTTGCAGGAATACCTGGATTCGTCTCAACCCCAAGAAAATCAGTGTCCTTGGCAACCTCCTCGATTCAGGGAAATCAGCGTCCTTGACGAGAGCACCTCGATTCGCGTCGACCCGCAAGGAAATCAACGTCTTTACAGGAATACCTTGATTCGTCTCAACCCCAAGGAAATCAGTGTCCTTGGCAACCTCCTCGATTCAGGGAAATCAGCGTCCTTGACGAGAGCACCTCGATTCGCTTCGACCCGCAAGGAAATCAGCGTCTTTGCAGGAATACCTCGATTCGTCTCAAACCCCAAGGAAACCAGCGTCCTTGGAAACCTCCTCGATTCAGGGAAATCAGCTTCCTTGACGAGAGCACCTCGATTCGTGTCGACCCGCAGAGAAACCAATGTCTTTGCAGGAATACCTCGATTCGTCTCAACCCCAGGGAAATCAGTGTCCTTGGCAAAACCTCAATTCAGGGAAATCAGCGTCCTTGGCGAGAGAATCTTGATTCACGTCGACCCACAAGGAAATCAGTGTCTTTGCAGGAATACCTCGATTCGTTTCAACCCCAAGGAAATCAGTGTCCTTGGCAACCTCCTCGATTTAGGGAAATCAGCATCCTTAACGAGAGTATCTCGATTCGCGTCGACCCGCAAGGAAATCAGTGTCTTTGCAGAAATATCTCGATTCGTCTCAACCCCAAGGAAATCAGTGTCCTTGGCAACCTCCTCGATTCAGGGAAATCAACGTCCTTGACGAGAGCATCTCGATTCGCGTCGACCCGCAGAGAAATCAGCGTCTTTGCAGAAATACTTCGATTCGTCTCAAACCCCATAGAAATCAGTGTCCTTGGCAACCTCCTCGATTGCGTCCTTGACGAGAGCACCTCGATTCGCGTCGACCCGTAAGGAAATCAGCGTCTTTGCAGGAATGCCTCGATTCGTCTCAACCCCAGGAAAATCAGTGTCCTTGGCAACCTCCTCGATTCAGGGAAATCAGCATCCTTGACAAAAGTACCTCGATTCGCGTCGACCCGCAAGGAAATCAGCGTCTTTGCAGGAATACCTCGATTCGTCTCAAACCCCAAGGAAATCACTGTCCTTGGCAACCTTCTCGATTCAGGGAAATCACCGTCCTTGACGAGAGCACCTCGATTCGCGTCGACCCGCAAGGAAATCAGCGTCTTTGCAGGAATACCTCGATTCATCTCAACCCCAAGGAAATCAGTGTCCTTGGCAACCTCCTCGATTTAGGGAAATCAGCGTCCTTGACGAAAGCACCTCGATTCGCGTCGACCCGCAAGGAAATCAGCGTCTTTGCAGGAATACCTCGATTCGTCTCAAACCCCAAGAAAATCAGTGTCCTTGGCAACCTCCTCGATTCAGGGAAATCAGCATCCTTAATGAGAGCACCTTAATTCGCGTCGACCCGTAGAGAAATCAGTGTCTTTGCAGGAATATCTCGATTTGTTTCAACTCCAGGGAAATCAGTGTCCTTGGCAAAACCTCGATTCAGGGAAATCAGTGTCCTTGGCGAGAGCATCTCGATTCACGTCGACCCGCAAGGAAATCAGTGTCTTTGCAGGCATACCTCGATTCGCCTCAATTCCAAGGAAATCAGTGTCCTTGGCAACCTCCTCGATTCAGGGAAATCAGCGTCCTTGACGAGAGCCTCTCGATTCATTTCGACCCGCAAGGAAATCAGTGTCTTTGCGAGAATCTCTCGATTCGTCTCAACTTGAGGGGAAATTAGTGTCCCTATGCATAAAGAAAATTCTCTTGTGGGATCCTTACGATTCTCAAAAGAAAACGCACTTAGGAGTCCTCATGACTCCTAAGGAGAAAAGAAACCTACGAGATCCTCACGACTCGTAGGGAGAAAAGCCTTTGTGAGACCCTCACGGCTCATAAAGTTGGAAAGTCTTAGGCAACAGATCCTAACCCTATTTCCTAAGCCATCGCTACCTTATAAAGAGTTCAAGATGAACTTTTATCTACCATCTATGGGCCGCACTTGCCAAAGTTAAATGCCACTGAAATGGAGAAGTTACTCATGAAGCATATAAACTACTTCATGCCAGAGTAAGACATAAAGAAACAGAAGGGTGCGGCTCATGGAGCTGAGGGTTTGGAACTATATCCCTTAAGAGTCGAGATTTGAGTCAATGATAAATGACGATGCTTGTGTCCGCTCGTTATCTTCTCAGATCGAGATTCTGAAAATTATATACTAACCCGAAACTGGTCATACGCTATGAGTTACTCTGCACTACTTCACCCACGTATATACTTATGTGGGCAAAGTAGTGGGGGGCATTTTTTCCCGCCAAAAAAAAATTTGCGCAAAAGAACCCAAGGTATCAAATGGCAGCGATACGTTTAAGAAAATGTGATCAGTATTTTCCGAGCTATATTTTGACAAACTCCCGAATGAGAAACAGCTAAATTCTGATGGTATCGAAATCGTCTCAAAAAAGCCTTCGATTTGATATATTATGGGCCTCATAATTCATCCGGGATCAAAAGTTATAGGGGCATCACGTGCCCACACGAGACCGGGCATCACGTGTCCACGCGTGACCGAGCATCACGTGCCCACACATGACCATTTACAGGCAAAGTCTATAGACACTGAATAAAATAAATAACTAAATGGGGTCACGTGCCAACACGTGATGGACCTTTAAACTCACTAAAAAGAATTAAAGGTATAATAATGACAAGGAAAAAACCCAATGGGGCATCACGTGCCAACACGTGACCAAGGGTCATGTGCTGACACGTGATAATTTCTGAGTTCTTTAAAACAACAGAATTAAATTCTGGTCAAATACTTAATCAGGGGGTCACGTGCCAACACGTGATGGGTTCCTAAGGATCTATGAAATAATAGAATTAAATTCTAATTAAGGGAAATCAAAGACCCTAACTGGGAAAATATTTCTTTAAATCTTTCCAAACAAAAAATATTGTGCTCTGTAAATTAGAGCACCATTGGATTAAAAATCCAATGGTGATTAAAAATAACCAATTTATGGAAAGATTTCCCTAAATTTCACCAAAAATAAAAAACAGAATATCTTTTGGATTAAAAATCCAATGGTGAATAAAATTCACTGAGAGATCTAAAAGATCATATTAGTTATGAAAAACAAACAAAAATCTTTCAATGAGAGATTTACTAAACAAATTGATTCTTTTCCTTCTCCTATAAATAGGAGCCAAGAGGAGAAGAAAGGGGAGAATTTGGGAGAGATAGAATTTTAGAATCTTGAAATTTCAGAGAGAAAAGAAAGGAGAATTTAATTCTCAACAAAGGAAAACCCTAGGTGAGAAAAGGGAAAAGGATCAAACTTCAGAAAGAGAATTTAATTCTCAAAATATAAGAGTATAACTCTTCTGCAAAAAAAAAAGGAACTCAGTTCTTCCTCTAGTTGAAGATCTGCAGAAGCAAATCTCCCCATAGGTTGAGAATTTAATTCTCATCGGGTTGAGATTTTGCCATGCAGATCCAAGACATAGAGGGAGGATTGAGTTCAGAGAATTTAATTCTCCCAAATTTATAGGAATTTAATTCCTTCAAGATGAAACTAGGGTTTAACCCTAATTGAGAATTTAATTCTCTTAAGATTTACAGGAATTTAATTCTTTCGAGATAAAATTAGGGTTTAACCCTATATGAGAATTTAATTCTCTTAAAATTATAGGAATTTAATTCCTTCAAGATGGACAGAACTAGGGTTTAACCCAAATTGAGAATTTAATTCTCTCAAATTCATAGGAACTTAATTCCTCCTAAAATGAAAATTAGGGTTTAACCCTACATAAGAATTTAATTCTTTCACAATAGGAATTTAATTCCTCCAAAATCATAATTAGGGTTTAACCCTACAGAGAATTTAATTCTTAAAGAAATAAAGGGATTTGAAAGATCTCCATGCATGCAAAGGACTAGGGTCACGTGTCTCCACGTGACCCCTGAAAAGGTCCATAAAAATAAAAAGGAATAAGCTCTGATGCAACGCTTCATATGCTCCCATGTGACCTACAAAACACAGAAAGAAAAAGCAAAGGAAATCTAAGCTTTGGGCGCTCTCACGTGTTACCACGTGACCCCTTAGCAAATGCTTTAGTGATCAGCGCACAGATGTCCATCACATGCCAACACGTGATGCTCAAAATAATATAAAAAAGTGATTAACACTTAATTGCAGAACGAAGTAAAGGGATCTGGTCCTACCTTTGGGCGCCCTCACGTGTCCATACGTGACGCCTTTTTCTTTAGTGTTTAACACCGATTCGAGAGCTTTATTCCCAGTGTTTAACACTGATTATCTTCTAGTGTTTAACACTAATTTGAGAGCATTATTTCCAGTGTTTTAACACTGTTGTTATCTAATGTTTAACACTATTTTTAACCAAATTGGTTAATTTTCCAGAGGCAAAAGCCTCCCATTCAAAATTGAGTAAAAATCAGAGCTATAATCTCTACTGCTCAATCAAAGATAAAATTGTTACCAAAGCTCTCAAACAATTGTTTAGCATTGCTAAATAATGTGGGCTGAAACCAGACAAATGTCTAATGGTCTAACAAAGGACCAACATTTTGAATCTAATTGGACTTAGCCCAATTTGGCCATAAGTCCTAAATTCAGACTTAACTGAGCCAATGTGCTCATAATTTAATTAATTTATCTTAGTTCCAAATTAGACTACAGATCACTTAATCCACCCTGATTCAAGGGTACATCTCTTCACTCCTTTGATATTTGTCGTTGTAATTCTTCAACGTCTTCAAAGAGGTGACGGGTCCTAACAACCACACATTTCATAGACTATGACGTCTTTAAACTACGGACAGTGGGGTCCTTAAACTCATGGACTATGACGTCCTTAACCTCGACCGTGATATCTTAAAACTAATATCGGACTATGGGGTCCTTAAACCCATAGACTATGACGTCCTTAACCTCGACCGTGATGTCTTAAAACTAACATTGGACTGTGAGGTCCTTAAACTTACAGACTATAATGTCCTTAATCTCGACCGTGATGTCTTAAAACTAACGTTGGACTGTGTGGTCCTTAAACTCACGGACTATGATGTCCTTAACCTCGACCGTGATGTCTTAAAACTAACATCGGACTGTGGGGTCCTTTAACCCATGGACTATGATATCCTTAACCTTGACCGCAATGTCTTTAAACTAATATTGGACCGAGATGTCCTTAAACTAACAACGGACCGTAATGCCCTTAAACTAATTATCGACCGCAATGTCACTAAACTAAACAACAGAGCCCAATTGCTCTCTTGTTGGATCTAAACGATCCCGTTAAGTTGATCTTAGTCTAAAATTGGACTAACGTATCCTTAACAAACGTTTAAGTTGATCTTAGTCTCAAATGAGACTAACGTATCCTTAAACCCAACCCCAAACCCAAATCTAAGAGAATACGGATTTGGACTAGTCCACGCCCTACGGGCGACAACATAAATTAGTCTCCGTATACAATCCACGGGCAACCAAACACAAAACAAACACCCACGACACGAAGTGACCATATGGAGAAGGAGAAAGTTGTTACCGCGATGCAGTAGCGTAATTAACTGCAGGGGCTTGCGCCTGCAGGGAAGAGCGTCCCCACAATCAAAAACCCCTCAAACGAGGGGGAATCTGACGAAGTCTGCTACATCGGCCGCATCCGTTTAAACTTTTAATATACGGTGCCATAAATCAACTTGGCATCTTCGGAGAGGTGTATGGATAGCACCAATTAGCATCTGCCCCGAATTTCAGGCAAGACGAACCTACGCGGTCGCGTCTCCGTGTTCGGAGGGGAACAGATTCTGGCACGCCTCCAGAACTGTAAAAGACATCAATGTCATTTTATGAAATAGTGATAATGCTGTGAAAAGAAAGCAGACAACAGTAAGCTTGCCCAGAAGAAAGGACGATGCGGTAAGGAGATATTGCTTGTGGAGCAGCCATTTCCAATAGGCGCTGAAAAGACTGCCTGGGAGACAAGTCGGCAATCGAAGCCGCCAACCCGCGCAATTCTGAAAGACAAAAGAGTTCAGATAACGGAAATATTACTAATTTAAAATGTAGAAGGTGACCTTCGACGCTCCTCCCATTCTGAGCTGGAGGGATAGCAGCGTCAACGGCCTCCGCCGCGACCTCGGGCACAACATCAGGGACGCGGGCTGGTGTAACGGCCTCTGAGGAAGGAGCAGCGGCGGCCGCTGCGGGCTCCAATGAAAGGAAGGTAGCCTCGACTACCTCCATCCTAGCCTCTGAGCCGCCCTCAGGTAGACCCATTGGAACAGCGACCACCAAAGGTGCCTCTCCCGAGGGAGCAAGGGCTTCGAGAGCAGGAACCACCGCAGGAGGCTCTATCGCAAGAGGGACAGCTTCATCGGCCAGAATACGGCCTAGAGCCTTCACCATCGCCGAAGTCTCTGCATAGTTCACACAAGGATAAGAATACATATATACGCGTGCAGACAATACGAAGTATTACAAAGAGATACAGGAACATACCAATGCGCAAGGAAGCTTTCAATATAGCTTGCTCAAGACGACGCTCCTTCTCAAGGGGGTGTGCTCGCCGAGGTCCGAGGGTGGACTCGTGGCCGCCGGTCCACAGTGAAAGCGCGTCCGCGGCATCCTCCGAAGCAGCCCGTTTAAGGGCCCGTTCACCCTATTCCTCCAGAGGGCCGATGAATCGTCGCCGGATCCACGGAGGGTCTTCATAAAAGATGACAACGGGATAAGGCTTCTTCGGAATCCTTACGTTCTCCGACTCGTCTTGAGAACGTCTTATAGCCTTAGCCAATTGTGCGGCTTCCTCGGCAGTTGAACTTGGAAAAAGCAGGCCAGCATCCGACTCTTACATAGCCAATGGTTCGTCTTGAAGAATGAGCTCAGACTCTACTAAAGAGTCGAGCAGATTGGTAGCCGTTTTCCTTCGCCGTTTGGATCTAGAACCGACCGCCAAGGACGACCGTTTCCTCCCTCATGGAGCCTTAGCACGACGTCGACCCACCTCACCTTCAACGCCCTCACTCCTAACGCCCTCGCTTGGCGCTGCGGCTGAGGACGACACGGCCATTGTCGATGCCGCGGGCTGTGGTACTACTACTGGCGCCCTTTTACCCCTCGACTGAGCCCGGGTACCTAATGGCATACCAACCGTGGGAGTAAGGTCCACCTCCGACTCTCCTAGAATGAGCGCAACACTGGTGTCCCTCAGGGGAAAGCGGACTAGTGCACGCGGCCGCGGCGGAACTCCCGTGGCCTGGACTGGAGCAGGAGCGCCATATCCAAGAAGTACCCTCTTCTCCTCAGCAATGATTGGGCTGACCCGATGAAGATACCAGCCCGTGAAGGACCCCACACATCGGGGAATGTGGTCAGCTTCAGGAATCATGAAGTAAGAACCAGTGTTTAGCCTCACAAAGTGATGAGCAGCATCACGAACAGCTTCAGGTGAAGGGACCGGCGCAACTGTAAAAGCCTCGAAGGGGACGCCCTGATCATATCCAAGCTGCCGGGCGAAGCGGTGCGGGTTATACCGCATAAAGAGGGCCGCATTGTTCTGACGAAATACCAGATAACCTGGTCTGATCGCATACAGATGCATGGCCTCCCTGGGCTTCAGAGAAGGTGCCCCCTCTTTCGACAAGTCGTGGAGTTGTTGAATTAGACCTGAAGGAGAGGATAGGGCCCGATCAACGAATACCAATCCGCCCGTGCTGGCATAGGGAGCAATCAACACGCGAATGGCCCCAGACTGAGTCGGGTCAGGAGCAGAAGCATCCACTAGCCGCATGAGCCGCGGAAAAGTATAGGCGTCATAAAATGCGGGTCGCTGGTGCACAGCAAAGGCCCCCAACACATGCATTTCAATCCAAGACGTGAAGTGATGGAGAGAAAAGTTTACTACGTCCACACCGGGAGTTGAGGTATTAGCCGTGACGCCTAACCCGTGATAAAGATGCGCTAGCGCTGGGATGCCTTTGGCTAGTCGTATCCCCTCAGCGATGCAATGAGCAGGATAGATAACCGAGACTCTCATGAAGCGGCGATGCATGGGGATGACGAATCAGCTAAGCCAGACACAGATAAAACCCATAAAGAATATCTCCTCGTCCATGCCGGGAGCTGCAATCGATTCAAAAACACCGCCGACATGATAGGAATATAATATTGCGGCAAGTCCTCTTCCTTAATCGGCCGCCTGTTCACACCAAACCCAAAGGGGTCATTGATATTCGCGAACTTCGGAGTCATCTTCGATAGGAAATCCTCGCGAAGGAAGCAAGCGATGAAGCTCTTAAAGGTGATGCCCTGTTCCTCAGATTCTGTGAACAGTTTGTCAAAGATGCCCAGGGCCTTGATCAAACTCGGGCGCTTGTGGCGGACGGCATTCTCAGTAGACAGGCCGTCGAGCATTGCGGGTTCGATCTCAAAGACGTACTCATCGGAAGGCAGCAATTCCTCATAAAGGGTCCCCCTGATTGGCAGCCCCGAGATCTCGCGAAATTCTTCCAAAGAAATCGAAACTTCGCGGTCCCCTAGAAGAAAAGTGTTGGTGGGGAGATTCCACTGGTTCAAGAAAGCCTTAACCCACCAGACGTGAGGGGATTAGTAGTGGAATAGCAATGCATATATTGCCTGATAAAGCCCAACCCTCTGCAGTCGCACGCGGTGGGCGGACAGGATGTAGCGAGCCCAAAGAAGATAGCCCATGAAGTGTCGAGGGGTGAGCCCTATTTTGTAAATCTGCCCCTATGGTTGGGCCTCGCCCTAGAAAATGCGGCGTCTCAGGATATCTATGGCTGGGATAGGATGATTTGGGATGCCAGTCGTCGAGGGCTCAAGCCGTCCCATCGGGGTCCAATTCGGCATCTCCATGGCAAAGACTGTCCTTGGAGGATCCATCGGCAGGAACGGATAAGTAGGCTCTGTCGGCACTTCGCAAAGGAAACTCCGACGACCCCGAATGATGTGACCATACCAAGTCCCCTATAGAAGTAAGTTGGTGCGATTCGGGTCGTGAGCCCTGATCATTGCCGTCACTTCCTCGTCGGATGGCGATTGGGGAAAAACGGCCTCCGAGAGGGTGAACAGGAAATACGGAACAGATGTCATCGTACCTGAAATAAAATAAGGAGAAACTGTTAAAGCGAAGCCAGCAGTGTGTGTGTGTGTGTGTGTGTGTGTGTGTGTGTGTGTGTGTGTATGATTATAGATATATATATATATAACAAGACAGCGACAGAGGACTCATTTTATGGGACCATTGGTTACAAAACACATAGGTCTTACAAAATTAAGATGGCGGCTGGCTAATGATGAGGCAAAGCAATTATAATGAGAAAAAACGAAGATTCTCATTAAATAAATAGTGGATTTCAAATGACCATACACATTCCCCTAAAAGAAATCCATCTTGGACTCTGTGACAAATCAAACAGAATCAAGGGAATTAAATTCCTAGAAAGCAACATTGCAAACTTCTTCTTCTTGGTTGTGAAGAAGACAACTCAGGACAAAAAAACCCAAGAAGTTCTATGGAAAGAACCGAGTTCTTCATAGGAATTAAATTCCTTGTTAAAAAAAGGGAATTAAATTCCCAGAGACATTTTTCAGAGCCAAAGTTTTTTGAGATGGAATTAAATTCCATGGAAAAGACAAACACCACCATTAGCCCCCTGAAGATCAGAGAAACCCTAAAGGGTCTGTTGATTAAAGATTGAATGGTTTTCTGTTTTTTTTAAAAGAACTTAAAAATGGGTTCTTGATTAAAGGGGAAAACCTTTGATGTGGATTTAAAATCCAAAGAGTTTTATATGTATGAAAGTTCTTCGATCATCCAAAGCCATTACCTGAAGAGATGGGTCTTTCTTAAACAGAGTTAAACTTTGAAAATTTTAGAACAGAGGACTAAGCTCTGAGAACGAGAATTAAATTCTCAAAAAGGAAAGGTTTGCAAGGAAGAAGATGAGAGAGTGGAGGCGCTTCTGAAGAGACCCCTACATTTATAGGATGTGATGGAAATGTTTTATCTCCCCTATTCCCTAGATGGATCCAACGGTCACAAAAGTGACAGCGTTGCACTCACGTGCAGACATGTGAGAGCAACGCTGTGGGGGCATTTGTTTCCTGATTAAAAAATCAGGAAAAACCACAACGAGGTATCACGTGCCCACACGTGACCAATGGTCACGTGTTGACACGTGATGGTTAAAACAGAAGCATAGATAAGCGGCTGAAAGAAGGACTCAATGGGGGTCATGTGCTCACACATGACCAAGGGTCACGTGCCAGCACGTGCCAGGCTTTGAAAGCCTTACAATTTAATAGAATTAAATTCTAAATTCCTCTAAATCTTTCCAAATGGAAAAAGGTTAGAGCGAACCGTTGGATTAAAAATCCAAAGGTGATTAAAAATCACCAATTTATGGAAAAATCTTAGACAAGGAAAGATTTCCCTGAATCACACCGAAAATAACAAACAGAATATCTTTGGATTGAAAATCCAACGGTGAATAAAATTCACTGAATGATCTAAAAGATCATATTAATTATGAAAACAAACAAAATCTTTCAATGAAAGATTTACTAAACAAATTGATTCTTTTTGTTCTCCTATAAATAGGAGCCAAAGGGAGAGAATTTTGGGAGAGATAGAATTTTGGAATCTTGAAATTTCAGAGAGAAAAGAAAGGAGAATTTAATTCTCAACAAAGGAAAACCCTAGGTGAGAAAAGGGAAAAAGACCAAACTTCAGAAAAAGAATTTAATTCTTAAGATATAAGAGTTTAACTCTTCTGCAAAAAAAAGGAAGTTAGTTCTTCCTCTAGTTGAAGATCTGCAGAAGCAAATCTCCCCATAGGTCTAGAATTTAATTCTCATCGGGTTGAGATTTTGCCATGCAGATCCAAGACTTAGAAGGAGGATTGAGTTCAGAGAATTTAATTCTCCCAAATTTATTGGAATTTAATTCCTTCAAGATGAAACTAGGGTTTAACCCTAATTGAGAATTTAATTCTCTCAAGATTTACAGGAATTTAATTCCTTCAAGTTGAAATTAGGGTTTAACCCTATATGAGAATATAATTCTCCTAAAATTATAGAAATTTAATTCCTTCAAGATGGACAGAACTAGAGTTTAACCCAAATTGAGAATTTAATTCTCTCAAATTCATAGGAACTTAATTCCTCCTAAAATGAAAATTAGGGTTTAACCCTACATAAGAATTTAATTCTTTCACAATAGGAATTTAATTCCTCCAAAATCATAATTAGGGTTTAACCCTACAGAGAATTTAATTCTTAAAGATAAAGGGATTTAAAAGATCTTCATGGATGCAAAAGGACTAGGGTCACGTGTCTCCACGTGACCCTTGAAAAGGTCCACAAAAATAAGAAGGAATAAGCTCTGAGGCAACGCCTCACGTGCTCCCACGTGACCTACAAAACATAGAAAGAAAAAGCAAAGGAAATCTAAGCTTTGGGCGCTCCCACGTGTTACCACGTGACCCCTTAGCAAATGCTTTAGCGATCAGCGCACAGATGTCCATCACGTGCCAACACGTGATGCTCAAAATAAAAATAAAAAAGTGTTTAACACTTAATTGCAGAACAAAGAAAAGGGATCTGGTCCCACCTTTGGGCGCCCTCACGTGTCCACACGCGACCCCTCTTTCTCTAGTGTTTAACACTAATTCGAGAGCTTTATTCCCAGTGTCTAACACTGATTGTCTTATAGTGTTTAACACTAATTTGAGAACTTTACTTTTAGTGTTTAACACTAATTTGAAAACCTTATTTCCAGTGTTTAACATCGATTATCTTCTAGTGTTTAACACTAATTTGAGAGCTTTATTTCCAGTGTTTAACACTGTTGTTATCTAGTGTTTAACACTAGTTTTAACCAAATTGGTTAATTTTCCAAAGGCAAAGCCTCCCATTCAAAAGTGAGTAAAAATCAGAGCTATAATGTCTACTGCTCAATCACAGATAAAAATGCTGCCAAAGCCCTCAAACTCTTGTTTAGCATTGCTAGATAATGTGGGCTGAAACCAGACAAATGTCTAATGGTCCAACAAAGGGCCATCATTTTGAATCTAATTGGACTTAGCCCAAGTTGGCCATAAGTCCTCAATTCAGACTTAACTGAGCCAATGTGCTCATAATTTAATTAATTGATCTTAGTTCCAAATCGGACTACAGATCACTTAATCCAGCTTGGTTTAAGGGTACATCTCTTCACTCCTTTGATATTTGTCGTTGTAATCTTTCAACGTCTTCAAAGAGGTGACGGGTCTCGACAACCACACATTTCATGGACTGTGAGGTCCTTAAACTCATGGACTATGATGTCCTTAACCTCGACCGTGATGTCTTAAAACTAACGTTGGACTGTGAGGTCCATAAACTTACGGACTATGATATCCTTAACCTCGACCGTGATGTCTTAAAACTAATGTTGGACTGTGAGGTCCTTAAACTCACGGACTATGATGTCCTTAACCTCGATCGTGATGTCTTAAAACTAACATTGGACTGTGGGGTCCTTAAACCCATGGACTATGATGTCCTTAACCTCGACTGCGATGTCTTTAAACTAACATTGGACCGAGATGTCCTTAAACTAACAACGGACCGTAATGTGTTTAAACTAATTATCGACCGCAATGTTACTAAACTAAACAACAGAGCCCAATTGCTCTCTTATCGGATCTAAACGATCCCGTTAAGTTGATCTTAGTCTAAAATTGGACTAACGTATCCTTAACAAACGTTTAAATTGATCTTAGTCTCAAATGAGACTAACGTATCCTTAAACCCAACCCCAAACCCAAATCTAAGAGAATATGGATTTGGACTAGTCCACGCCCTACGGGCGACAACATAAATTAGTCTCCGTATACAATCCACGGGCAACCACAAACAAAATAAACACTCACGACACGAAGTGACCATCTGGAGAAGGAGAAAGTTGTTACCGCGATACGGTAGCGTAATTATTTGCAGGGGCTTGCGCCTGCAGGGAAGAGCATCCTCACAATCAAAAACCCCTCAAACGATGGGGGATCTGACGAAGTCTGCTACATCAGCCGCATCCGTTCAAAATTTTGATACATGGTGCCATAAATCAACTTGGCATCTTCGGAGAGGTGGACGGATAGCACAAATTAGCATCTGTCCCGAAATTCAAGCTAGACGTTCACCGCATCTCTACCGCTTTTTTCGGAGGGGAACAGTAGCTCTTTCTTCGTGTCCTATAAACGGAGATTTGGTCATTTTACCCTTGATACAAGACTGGCAAGTCGCATAAGATTTATATTCAAAGGGGTTTAAATATCCATTTTTATGTAGCTTGTTTAGTCTTGTTTCGTTAATATGACCAGGTCTACAGTGCCAAAGAAAAGCTTCATTTATTTCTGAAAGTTTTCTTTTATTAGTGTGTTGTATGCTGAAAACTGTGTGTTGATTTAGGACGTATATCCCGTTATTAAGTATACCATACCCAACCATCATTTGATTCGGGTTAATGTTCATAACATTATTTTGCAACACAAAATTATATCCTTCATTTTCTAACAAAGAAACAGATACAATATTACAAAGCATACTAGCTACATAATAACATGGGTTCAAAACCAATACACACCCTGACGGCAACCCCAGGTGATACTCTCCTACTGAAACCGCATGTACATTGGAACCATTTCCAACCCGGAGAGTATGGTCACCTGTCTTCAAAACTTTGCTATTTCTCAGCCCCTACATGGAATTACAAATGTGAGAACCCGAACCGGTATCTAATACCCAGGAAGCAGAGTTTATAGAAAAACAGTTTTCTGTCACAAACACACCTGAAGTGGAAGTATCACCATGCTTCTTCTTTTTGAGATCCAAGTACTCAGTGCAGTTGCGCTTCCAGTGTCTCGCTTTGTGGCAGTGATAACATTCCCCTTTCCCTGATTCTCTAGCTGTGGACTTGACTTTCCCCTTGATCTTTTTAACTCCACCTCTAGGTTTGGTGAGTTTCTTCTTCATCTTTCCCTTGGCCTTAGCCTTCGAGCGAGAGGAGGAAGATGGCCCAATAGTCAAAGCGGGAGTCTTCACTGACTTCAGCGTGCTCTCTGCACTCCTTAACATATTGAGGAGTTCAGGTAGTGACTTCTCCATGTTGTGCATGTTGAAGTTAACTACAAACTGAGCAAAGGTAGGGGGGAGACTGTAGAATGATATCAATATATTGTTCGTTGTCCGTTGTCCATCCGAGGTCGTCAAGCTCTTCTATAAGGGCTATCATCTTCAGAACATGGTGACCTACTGGTGTGCCAGGAGCCATCCGCATTTCAAACAGCTTTCATGACGCTTCGTATCGTAAGACACGAGATTTCTCCCCATACAACTCTTTTGTATGGAGAAAGATGGATTGAACGTCCATCTTCTCGTGCTGCTTTTGATGTATGTTATCCATCGATGCAAGCGCGAGGCATTTGGCCATGGCACAGTCAGCGTCCCATGTCTTGCGGACTTCCTTATCCGCAACTGAAGATTTAGGACCTGGGACGGGCGGGGCTGGAGCCGTGAGGACATATGATACCTTATCATAAGTCAAGACTATGTTAATGTTCCTCAGCCAGTCTTTATAATTGGTCCTATTCAGTTTATTTTTATCTAGTAGAAGCTTGAGTCCTGTCATTGGTATCTGCCATTAAGAGAGTGAAAAGAACACACTCAGCGAAAGCTCTTGTAAAGATCAGATTGGTTATTTATCTTATCTAATCGATGTCTTCCACTGTTTGTATCAAATTTTCCTTCAAACCTTAAAAGGAAAACTAGCCAGGATTAATTGCATTCTACAACTTCGCTAACCGTTCAGCCAGGCCAGTGTCGGTACTTGAGGGAGGTTCCCCATGCTTTCGCACGGACCTAATTAAAGTAAACCTCATTTTCCCAGAGGCGTAGCCCCATTAACACCTTTCTTGACACCTAATGGGTTAGCTAATTGTAAAGTGCAAAACTCTCCTGGGAGCAACTCTTGCTCACAGTGGGATCGGGATCCAACCATCATAAGGAAGGTATGCAATCTCATTGCCAATTTTAACTCTTGAAACTCCCGATATGGTTTTTACCTGTAGCACTCATGACCATAGCTATGGTCAACAAATCATAAGCACTTGTCAAGTTCAACCCGTCATTTCTTAATTAATTAGACCCATTCACATGATCCTTGGCTATAGTCAACAAAGTCGCATGCCTATCCAAATTAATCACATCATATGTTGTGTAGAAAGACATCACTTAGCTACCGTACACTGCGCCTTGGCTAAGGTCAACAAACGTAGCACGAATACTAAGTACTCTACTTTCTAAAATGACGGAGGGCTGCGGATAGTTTTTAAGAAAACCTTTAACGCTTTGAACTTGATATCGTTTTAGAATCAAATGGTTTTTCAAAAGGAGTGATTTAAGCTCCGCAATTTTGAAATGTAGCTTTTTCGGGGAAAAAAAAAGCCGAGTGGGTTTCAAATTTGATTCTACAACATCTTTTAGATTTATTTTTCCTTACATTAATTATATTAATGTAGTCCCATCATTTAAGTCCTTAAGCCAAACACAGAAAAGAAACGAAAATATAACGTACGCTTATACCATCCGCATTCGCCACAATGTTCTGTTATGCACCGTTAGGTTACTTAACTAACGGCATACCGGGACGGGACTAGCGCGGGTGCAAAACATAAGCAACGCCTACTATATATCTGATATATAATATTGTATTCGTCTCAGATATATCAAGCGATCACATTACAGAATATAAGCAGCAGAAACATATATATGAAAATATATGATATACTAGGACGTCTGTATTTTGTATTTAGCCAACAATAGAAAATACGGATTCCACGGTCATGATGAATAGCCAATCCCACACCCTTAGACCCCTACGATAGCGGCAAGCGACCCTACCAATTCTAGAGTTAGGAGACCCGATCCCGACTCCTCGAGATGGTCTCCCACTGGACTCTAGAACCCGGTCACTTGTGCTCCCCATCTTGGGTCTATCCTAATGCAGAAAAGTAAATAATATACACCAAGGTAACATCATCCTCAACCCGGATGTGCCCCAAATAAAAGAATATTACATACAAATGAATTTTACATGAATGAAAAGAAAAACTCTCATCTCACATAAAACCTACCGGCCATTCAATCACGACGATCCCATACATCATAGCACAGCAACACATAACATCACATGTCATCAACGTAAGCAAGTGTGCGTACCCCAATTGCCGTTGACATATAGCAACGAAACCGGCGATAAATATACTACGCTCACGGTCGCAGAAATAAGTATCATATAAATCTAGGCGATGTTAAACCCTTCGATCGAATTAACGAACACCCATATTTCCCAGCAAGCTCAACACTTGAGCACCGTTAAACAATACCCAAAAATTATGCCACAGTACTTTATGGACCAACCGTAGAAGGGCAAACCAAAGCCTCATTTGTAGCGCCACTAACTATGGTAAACCTTGTAAGTGCACGGCGGCGCCCCGGCCTCCATCCCGAGGCCAAAATACGGAAGCGAAAAACTTTAATTTTGCAAACTAGCAAACCGGCACCACCGCGCACTAAACACCCGGATCGATCCATTAACTAGTCCTAGCTAACTATAAGATGGGGAAGAGAGATATACAAAGCGATCCGTGTCCTTCGGTCTTCGTCTCCACTCCGATCTCCCGCGGAATCTCCGTCCGTCTCGTCCTCGTCGGAAATGGCACCACGGAGCCGAATACTTTTACGGGCTCTCACCTCTTGACCGAGGCAACTCGGGCGCGAAATTGGCTAGCCGACGCGTCCAAGATTTGCTGTAGGCTGCTGTAGGCTACTGTGGAAACTTTGTCTCTTGGGGTTTATGTAGTTACCATTGATGGAGGAATCAAGAAAGAGCAATGGAGAGAGCTTTGAAACATTTGCAAGCCAAGAAAATGAAAATGAGATGAAGCAAATTGCCACACATGAAAAATCAACTTCTCTCTCTCTCTCTCCTCAAGTGATGGCCGGCCCCCTCTCTTGAAGAATGGTGGAGGGAAAAAACTAATACAAGAGGGAGGTGAGTGTAGTAGAAGAATAATGGTGACCACACCCAAAACCATCATCACAATATCAAATCAATTCTAATCAATATAAAGCAAGAAAATGATGATAGAAAAGAATGGTATCAAAAGATGCTTTCATAATCAATCCATATGCAAGAAACCCCTCCACAATATGTTATTTGCAAACTTGCAAATAACACCCTCCATCAAAAAGTCCGGCCGTGAAAGAACAAAGGAAAACCGGCCGGAACGGAATGCAAACTGGCAACTTCAGAAAACTGATCCCGTAATAAATTACAGGAAAACCCCGCTACTGCATATACATGCCCGCATTTGTATTCCCACTGAATACAAATGCAAAGAGACAAAAAACTACACTGTCTAATACTAGGATCCGGCTTAAGCCAAAGCCGGCTAGTAAAAACCGTCCGATCACGATCCGTGCAATACCGCACGTATCTGATCGAACCCTGCCATATCTCCATACGGCCTCTACAGCGTTTCGCCCGAAACCTGAGTAACTGTGTGTGTGGTGGACTCTAAAGACTCGTCAATACTTTGGCTGTGGATTTAACCACTGGCACGTCAGAGGTATAAGCCAATACGTGACGGGCTACCAGGTATTGACCAAAAGGGACGTCGATGAGCGAACTCATCCTGACACCCTACTGAGCCTGTCAGTGACAATATCCGTACAGTCCGGTCCGTTCGTCTATGAGCATCGCATGGCGGGCCTAGGGGGTTGGTAAAAGTCAGACCCCCAATAGCGGTACAAGTCGTGTCGGAGTGTAGCCCAGAACACCCTGAGATACTACTGGAATACTAACCAGCAAATCTCCTGCCTTGGCCAAGGACTTTTCATGTTCTGGCTCTCCTAGACACAGCGCGACCTCACCCCCAATACCGGGAGAGACGAACCCCTGCAGATCCGCTCACTGCCTCCATGTGGCTCGGGACTGTACCCAACTAAAACCTGTTTGCACGACTCCTTTGAGCCGTGGTAGGGTAGTAATCAAAGCACAGTGGGAACTCACACGAGACAAATGACGATCTCAGGTCGATGAACTAACCTGTACACATGTCACCTGGGAACTGCTATCTGACGTCTGGTATAATCCCAACTTGCAGGTTCCCGGCGAGTCCTGTCCGGTGTACTCATAACCCAATGAGCACCTGTATACATCTTAGGTGAACCAACTGACACCAGTGGCTTGTGAGACCGGCCACCGCCCCTCGTCGGGGTCTCGACTGTATACACTAGTCTACTCCGGAGTATCGGTGCCCTATCTCGAAACTCCCACGACTAGGGACCTTTTAAGGATGTGCTTATAGACTCCAGCTCTCACTTATATGATCGCCCTCATACTGCTGGTAGTCAAGCAAGAATCCTAGGGGCTCTATCAATGTGTAATAGCGACTCGTAAGGTCACCTAAAGCAGTACACGATGATAAAGATAAACCAGATAGCACACTATCATCTCGAGTAAGACTGTCCTACTGGGACAGGTCCTCCCCTCAATCATTGCAATCACGTGCCTGTGATCCAATAATTGACTCTGAGGGCACTATCTCCAACAATCTCCCACTTGCACTCAAGGCTAATTATTGCGATGTCGCATACTCACAGCCCATGTGATACCGAACACCCAACTCCTCTACTAGTCAGTCTCATAAAGCCTGTTTGCGAAACTATTGCGTTCGAGGAATAGCCTCAGTGAGTGGATCCGCTCTGATGTTTCTTTCTATGTCTCTCTTTATCTCAAGTTCGCGGAGAAAACCATCTCCCGAAATGAGCAATACCTGTCTTTGAATGTGTCTGGATATCCGATGGGACCTAGCTCATAAATGAACTCCAAATCCAAACTTCTTAGACTGTATCGTCAACTGAACTTAATCAGTGTCCTGCGCCATGCCTTCCCTCAGTATCCACCTGGACCATCTGTCCATAATACTGCCCTTCGTCAGAAGGAAAACTATAACTCTGACAGCCACTCTGCCATCCATGTCACCTTGGAAGCCTGGAATGATAACCGTCTCCCAAAAGAGGCTGCCGTTATCAAATCCCTAGAACATTCACTTATGTTCTTAAACTGCTTCCGACTGTTTCCCCAGGATTGGATCAATATCAACTTATTGCATCTACTGCAAGAACAACATCTGGTGTGGTACTTGACATCTCATGATTGACTCAATTGCCTAAGCAAGTGATCTGCCAATCATGCGCATCCCTCACTACTTTAGTCTATAAGACACCTTTAGAGAGAGTGACTCCATCACCTGCAGGTACACTACCGTGCCAGGAGTCGTCCATTCTAAATACTCTTAGAATGCTGTCTAAGTACCCAAATTAGGAAATCACCCAAATCTAGATCTAAAACCATAGATCTAGTGACCAGAATATCTGATATAATATCTAAGTCCTGAGTGGAGAAACCACTGTGTGACGACCAAAGTATAACCGATCATAGTATAGGAATATTACTTCCTACTCTGTGTATGTCATCAAATACCAGGACATCACACCCTACTACCTTCTTAACAGATCCATCCCCTATTCTGATGAAGTCAAACCTATGACTGTAACATCAGAAATAGATGATCTATCTCCGCTGTATCTGCTTTAGTCTATAAATAGACATAAACCTGATGTCCACCAATGCTTCCACTGCTCCCACTGACTATGACAACCCTCAGGCAGAGTCATATAGACGTACACTTCTAAAACTAGTTCAGAACGACGCTATACTCATCCTCCTGCCGGGTCTCACAGTCTGGAACAACAGCAATGGCAAGTCTGGGTAAACAAGAACCTCCCTGCCACCGTCCTTGAGCATACCGAAGTACCTCTCGGGTGCCTGAGGTTAACCACCAAATCTGCGGAGTGGCCAATGGAATGTCAAACCAGATTGAATCTTTAGGTTCTTATCAAATCTTCAGTAATCGTTTGCGGTTCTGGAATCACTTCCAGTTCTACCATACTCCCACTACTGTTTTCTGAAAATGTCCATTTTTATTAAAACTGTGGCGAGTCAAGAACAATATCACTATTGATCTCTCAGATGGTAGAAAGTCAACCCTCGTCATAGCCCGGGTCAACCCACAAACAGCCATTACAGAAACGTGCCTTGAGTTATCCGGAGTCTGGTTTTAAGCATAAGCCGGACAACTCCCCGTATCTTAACAACGTCAAGATATGAACTGATCTATATCCAAGAAACAGAGTCACTGATTTAATTGAACCAGATTCAAATCATGCAGCTGTCTCCAGTGCATGTCAACTAAATGGAAGAGAGGCCGATCAGCGTTACTCAACTTTGGAATACTTCCAATTAGGAGTAACCTGAAAGAGAAGCAAGTTCTCTTAACCATTACTATCAACTGAATACCATTCACAAGTATCTACATCTTCGATCATCTTGAAGAATCCCGATACTTGCAATATCTGGTTCTCTACTTTATCCTTATACCTATAACTTCTCAAAACTTAGACCCTGTGTTTCTACGAAACACATGTCTAAGAACTAGAGAAGTTAAAAGTAAACAGAATATAGTAAGAGGACCAACCCCTCTGTCCTAATGGACACTGGACAACATACAATGCTCTGTATAAGTCCGCAGAGTCTAACAACTCATTCACTGTGTGTCGTAGGTTGAAAACTGTACTATGGTTATGAAGAATTACACCGTTGTTCAATGCTCCTTGCCTAACCATCCACTGGTATAGGTAAATGTCATAGACATAATCTCAAAAAGGTATATCTCACTCTATAAAAATAGACGTACAGATATATCAATTTAAAATTGATGCATAACAACGGATATTCAAAACCAAATATTTGCCGACCGGCAAACAATCCAGGTGACTTCCTCAAATATCACCAATTACAACGAATCCCGGTATAATGAGGATGATCACCCAATTCCCAATAACTTACTCTCACTCATCATCTGTAAAACCATACAGATGTGAGAATTATACCTGGTAAATACATACCCTGGAGCAAGTGTCTAATTGGGAAATCAGTTTTCTTTTAACAGTACACAGTGAAACTGAAATATTGAAATGTTTCAATGGGGTATCCCGGTATTCCTAGTAATGCCTCTTCCATTATCCAGATTCACAACTGTAACCGTATAATTCTTTGCCACCTCTCCAAATCCCTTTATATGTCTTTAGTCATTATTTTCTGTACAACCCTATAGGCCAAATGGTTTTCTTCCTTCCCTACCGTTCGGCACCAGCCTATGGTTTGGAAGAAGACTGTCCAATAAGCATAATGGGTGTACTGTCCTAATCCTAGGAGCACTCGGAATGCGAGAGAAGGTGAGGATAAAAGACAACCGAATGAACTTAATTCCTATTTCTCCTAAACCGGGATCCATCCCCGAACTGGAACAAGTTCCTTTCGAGTTCGTATATAACCATACGATGGATTATCCAATAAACTGGGATCTTCGTAGTGATACGGAGTGCCCTGGAGAAATACAAAGGTGATTTAGGATTGGCGAAGAAATACTTGGTTTGGTCGTGAATATCAGTCGCAACTTTGCCCTCTTACTAATCCCTTGCTTTGTCTGAACTTAATACCTTCTGTACACCGTTTAGGCTAATTGGTTTTCTTCATTCCCTACCGGTCAGCACCAGCCTAAGGTTTGGAAGAAGACTATCCAATTTGCGTAATAGGTATACTACTCCTAAACCAAGGAGTACTCGTAACCTGAGAGAAGGAAAAAAGGAAAAGACAACTGAATAGTCCTATTCGTTTTCTCCAGAACCAGAAACCATCCTCGAATTCCTTCGAGTTCGTATATAACCATACGATGGTTTTGTCCAATGGAAGTGGACGTTCGTAGTAATATGGGGTGTCCCGGAGAAAAGGGTAAAAGTAGGAGTAGTAATGAGGTCTGCAACTCTGACAATCCAAAAGCCAGTGTTAAGAAGGTTCGGTCAATTTGGTCACTGAGTCATAGTCTAGGGTCGGGTCAATGGTCGCTGCCAAAGAGAGAGAGAGAAAAGAAACACTCAGCGTGCACTCTAACCTAGATCAGAATGGTTATCACTTTATCTAATCTGGAAACCTCCCACTGTAACGTCAAATTCTTCCCCAAACCTGAAAGAAGAATTAGCCGGGATCACCCGAGGAGTAAACCAACTCATCTGTGGGAATCGGGATCCAACTATCATCGCATGATAACGTGACGGAATCCGCTCACGCTATCACACTCCAGAAGGTATGCGCATATCTGGCAAGTTTCAGTTCTTTTGAAACTCCCGATGTGGATTTTTACCCCATGCTCTTATGACCTTGGCGTGAGGTCAAAATGTCATAAGTCACATGTCAAGTTCTACCCATCATTATCCAGGTTAATTTGAACCCACTCGTACATACCCTTGACGAAGGCCAAAATAGTAGTACGACTGTCCCAAACCAACGCATCTATCTATGCTGCAGATAAATATCCGGCAGCTACCAAACACTATGCCTTGGCGTGAGGTCAAAATACATAGCTTGAATACTACCGAATATTTAACTGAAATGATGGAGGGCTACGAATGGTTTCTGGCGAAAACCATTAACGTAATGAACTTGATATCGTTGAAGGAACTGATAGCTTTATAAAAAATATAGTGACGAAAACCTTTGCTAAAGAGGTCACTCCTGGTGAAGGGATCTCGGTTCTTTCCCCGTAGAATGAGGTGCAGGATATTCCAACTGAATACCACGATGCAAAGCAAAAGTAAACGGCTATGGTGAAGTTATTGCCCTGACACAAACTTCTGTCCAAGGGGTCACTCCCGGTGAAGGGATCTCGGCCCTTGTCTCGTCGACTGAGGAGCAGGATATTCCAACTGAATACCACGATGCAAAACAAAAGTGAACGCCCTTGCAATAACAGCTTTTTGAAAAATGTTCCAACAACATCAGAATAGGTTTGTTTATCTTGCATTGATCCGAATCAACGCAGTCCCATCAATTGATCACACCACAAAGAACGAAAATATACTGACGTACGTATATGCCATCCGCATTCGCCACTGGGTCCCGTCATCACCCGTTAGGTTAGCTAACTAACGACAGAGCGGGGACTGGACTAGCGCGGATGCAAAACATATACAACATCTACTAGTATATATATATAATATATAATTTTCGCTCAAGGCGTGATAAAATGCAACAACACAGAAATGTATAGCAACACAGAACAATACAGATATCTGGGATCCCCGGGTTTCACAGAGCCGCTGAAACCCGACGTTCCCCTGGTCGTGTGGATAGCCTGTGCAATGAAAATCCTAGACCCCTACGGGCGCGGCAAGTTACCCGCCAAAACCTGAAGCGAGGCAGCCCCCTTCAGCAACGTGAATGGACCACCCAGCACTTCACGAAATCCGGTAACTTGGGCACCCCTCCTGGGTCAAGCCTATACCCCCTACGAGTGCGGCAAGTAGCCCGCCAATTCTAGAGTAAAGCCCCCTCCGTCTCAATGCCATGAGATGCGGGCTTGTTGCCCTCTAGAACCCGGCTATCCATGCACCCCTCCTTGGGGTAATCCTAGTACAGAAAATAAAATATACATACAACGGGTACATCGACCGCAACCTGGTTGTGCCCCAAAAGAATAATACAAACAGGCAGTGACGGCAGTCCACATGTCGGACGCTCGCCCCGCAATATCAAATGTACATATAAAACAGAACTGTACTAACATTGCATCCAGGCTATCCCCACGACCGATCCGCAACAACACAGCACAATCACAGAACATCAACGTGAATGTCACGTTCGCAAATCCGTCTAAAAGGGCTATAGCAGATAGACTGGATTTACCGATCGAGTGACATTCACGGTCGCAGATATAATGTAAATACTGTGAACTAGCATGTTTAAAATATCCGATCGAACAAATTTATCAAAGCGGGCCCCAAGCAGTACTGTAGCACTTACAGAAAATCTGGGCCCAAAAAGAATGTTCCAAAAACCCCATTTCTGCGACTAGGACCCACTGGAAAAAAATGGTGCAACGAAGCTACATTACTGCGGCGGAACCGCAGCCAAAGTGGGGTTATCTCCGCGGTTCAGCGGCCGTATAGTCGAATTGGGTCACCAAATTTTTGCAGTGTTCTTAGAATTCTCTACACATGTTTCTGCAACACCCTGAAAAATTTTTGGAGCTTAAAAAAATTTCGACAGAAACTTGTATACTTGAAATCGGGTTTTCAGAAAAATCCGTTCGATCGAGCTTTAAACATACTAGAGCAAGCTAGGCTAGGTTAACGGCGTGGCTCTGATACCACTGTAAGTGCACGGCGGCGCCCCGGCCTCCATCCCGAGGCCAAAATGCGGAAGCGAAAAACTTTAATTTTGCAAACTAGCAAACCGGCACCACCGCACACTAAACACCCGGATCGATCCATTAACTAGTCCTAGTTAACTACAAGATGGGGAAGAGAGATATACCAAGCGATCCGTGTCCTTCGGTCTTCGTCTCCACTCCGATCTCCCGCGGAATCTCCGTCCGTCTCGTCCTCGTCGGAAATGGCACCACGTAGCCGAATACTTTTACGGGCTCTCACCTCTTGACCGAGGCAACTCGGGCGTGAAGTTAGCTAGCCGACGCGTCCAAGATTTGCTGTAGGCAAGTGTGGAAACTTTGTCTCTTGGGGTTTATGTAGTTGCCATTGATGGAGGAATCAAGAAAGAGCAATGGAGAGAGCTTTGAAACTTTTGCAAGCCAAGAAAATGAAAATGATATGAAGCAAATTGCCACACATGAAAAATCAACTTCTCTCTCTCTCTCCTCAAGTGATGGCCGGCCCCCTCTCTTGAAGAATGGTGGAGGGAAAATACTAATACAAGAGGGAGGTGAGTGTAGTAGAAGAATAATGGTGACCATACCCAAAACCATCATCACAATATCAAATCAATTCTAATCAACATAAAGCAAGAAAATGATGATAGAAAAGAATGGTATCAAAAGATGCTTTCATAATCAATCCATATGCAAGAAACCCCTCCACAATATGTTATTTGCAAACTTGCAAATAACACCCTCCATCAAAAAGTCCGGCCGTGAAAGAACAAAGGAAAACCGGCCGGAACGGAATGCAAACTGGCAACTTCAGAAAACTGATCCCGTAATAAATTACAGGAAAACCCCGCTACTGCATATACATGCCCGCATTTGTATTCCCACTGAATACAAATGCAAAGAGACAAAAAACTACACTGTCTAATACTAGGATCCGGCTTAAGCCAAAGCCGGCTAGTAAAAACCGTCCGATCACGATCCGTGCAATACCGCACGTATCTGATCGAACTCTGGCATATCTCCATACGGCCTCTACAGCGTTTCGCCCGAAACCTGAGTAACTGTGTGTGTGGTGGACTCTAAAGACTCGTCAATACTTTGGCTGTGGATTTAACCACTGGCACGTCAGAGGTATAAGCCAATACGTGACGGGCTACCAGGTATTGACCAAAAGGGACGTCGATGAGCGAACTCATCCTGACACCCTACTGAGCTTGTCAGTGACAATATCCGTACAGTCCGGTCCGTTCGTCTATGAGCATCGCATGGCGGGCCTAGGGGGTTGGTAAAAGTCAGACCCCCAATAGCGGTACAAGTCGTGTCGGAGTGTAGCCCAGAACACCCTGAGATACTACTGGAATACCTACCAGCAAATCTCCTGCCTTGGCCAAGGACTTTTCATGTTCTGGCTCTCCTAGACACAGCGCGACCTCACCCCCAATACCGGGAGAGACGAACCCCTGCAGATCCGCTCACTGCCTCCATGTGGCTCGGGACTGTACCCAACTAAAACCTGTTTGCACGACTCCTTTGAGCCGTGGTAGGGTAGTAATCAAAGCACAGTGGGAACTCACACGAGACAAATGACGATCTCAGGTCGATGAACTAACCTGTACACATGTCACCTGGGAACTGCTATCTGACGTCTGGTATAATCCCAACTAGCAGGTTCCCGGTGAGTCCTGTCCGGTGTACTCATAACCCAATGAGCACCTGTATACATCTTAGGTGAACCAACTGACACCAGTGGCTTGTGAGACCGGCCACCGCCCCTCGTCGGGGTCTCGACTGTATACACTAATCTACTCCGGAGTATCGATGCCCTGTCTCGAAACTCCCACGACTAGGGACCTTTTAAGGATGTGCTTATAGACTCCAGCTCTCACTTATATGATCGCCCTCATACTGCTGGTAGTCAAGCAAGAATCGTAGGGGCTATATCAACGTGTAATAGCGACTCGTAAGGTCACCTAAAGCAGTACACGATGATAAAGATAAACCAGATAGCACACTATCATCTCAAGTAAGACTGTCCTACTGGGACAGGTCCTCCCCTCAATCATTGCAATCACGTGCCTGTGATCCAATAATTGACTCTGAGGGCACTATCTCCAACAAACCTTAAGGTTTACCCATGGTTCCGTGGTCACAGATCGAGTTAGGGTTTCATTCTTCTAGAGGGTCCATAGGAATACCTGCATGATACATTGAGTACATTTAACCTAGAAAATACGAGTGTTTGATATTCGTTCAACCTGTTTAACGTCGTCTAGGTTACCAATACAATGCTAAAATTACGACTGCGAATAGCTCCAAATTAGTCCCACTGCAAATTAACATCTCAAGAAATTTATGGACTAAACAAACAATACCTAAAACCCCAAAACCCAGACACCAGAGCACAGGAAAAATCCTAGGCAGAACAGGGGAGAGGGGGCCGGCCTGCTCGATTTTGAGCAAGGGGGCTCGGCCAAAATCCGAGGGATAGGCCTGCAATTTTGTCTGTGCTCTCAGTGTAGTGTCAGTAAGCTTCTGCGATTGTTTGAAAATTTTTCTGAGCTCATTTTAAAATCGACAGAGAAGCAAGTTTTAGGGTTTCAGTTTTTGTTAATCTGGGGTTGATTCGGTTTCATAATTGTTTTGACATCATAACTAAAAATCTAGCTTGGCTCTGATACCATGAAGGGATTCCTCAGCACCTCTACTAGGGTTTACAAGCAACACACTTGCTACAACAAAAATTTAAGGTGCTAAGTAATCACAAACTTGGATCAAACTAGATGTTTTGGGTAACAAAAACTATCTCATACATAAACCAAGAGTCTAACACTAAGTGAAAAGTAAATACAATTTTTGTAGACCTCCTTGCTAGACTTCTTGGTTCAACTTGAGTTTGCACCGGCTTGCTTGAGATATTCCAAGTCAACGATGATCCACCCGGGGCTCCTTTTCTCTAGCTCCAAGCTCCTCTTGATCTATGAAGAAGATGAGACAAACACTCTAATCTAGTGGGCAATACTAAAGTAGAATGATGATATGGGTTTGAATCTCATATAAAAACCTTTCATTTTTGTCAATTTCACTCACTTATAAAAAGGTAGTGAGCTTTGAGGAAGAAGAAGGAGGAGGATGAGAATGCTAGAACTCTTTTTCTTTTTGATAAAGATGATAAATAAAATGAGAAGAGATAATATATATGAGAGTCTCTCTCTCATCTAACCATGGTAAACAAATATCTAGATATTTTATCATTGGGTTTAAACCCAAATGAAAGATTAGATCATGGTTAAAAGTTAGGTGAGGTCAATAGTCAACAAGAAGAGTGTAGAAACTCTTAACCATGAATTAATCCCATTTTATTTTCTCAATAAATAAAATATATGTATATTTAATTCCATGTGAGTCTTGCATTCCCATCTCCACTATATCAACAACCATGAAAAGTATGTATGCATGTATGTGTGCATACACACATTCATGCATGCATGCAAATAGAAAAGGTTTTAAATGAAAAATCTAATGGTCATTATTAAATCAACACTTGATTTAATAACCCGGTCAGATCACATACGACCCGACCAATAGAAAATGCCAGATTAGAATGCAGTATCATATACATGCATTTAATCAAGCACCTGTGCATATCCCTATATGCACCCACATCGTTTCGCCTGAGCTAGGTAACCCCATTGTGGGACTCTAAGACTCGTCAATACGCTAGCAGTAGGCAGTGATCATATCACATACGCAAAAACCGTCAGCGGCACCGGCAGTGCGTAACGTCTCCTAGGTATTGAGCGATCAGAAGAAAAACAAGCGAGCCTGTAAAAACTCCTGTCGAGCCAACCGGTAACACCTACCGTACAGTCCGGTCTCTTCATCAGATATGCTGTATATCGAGTCTAGGGATGGCAACGTCGACCCCAATAACTCAATAAGTCGTGCCGATGAATGGTCTATAACAGATCGAGAACCTACCGATAACTCTTATCAGTAAATCTCAACAGCCCTGGCCAGGGACTTACTGATATAACCAATCGTACACAGCGCAACATCAACCCCCAATACCGGGAGAGACGAAACCCCTCCTATCGCTCATTGCCTCCACATGTCTCGGGACTGTACCCAAAAGCCACCTGTTTGCACGACTCAGTAGAGCCGGGGTAGGATGGAAATCAAAGCACGGTGGGAGAACACATGAGACTCTATGACGATCTCGGGTCTACAGACTAACCTGTACCAGTGTCACCTGAGAACTGCCATCCGATGATATATATAATACCATATAGGAGTTCTCGGTGAGTCCGTCCAGTGTACCCAGTCTCCACTGAGCACCCGCATACGACCTCGATGTCAAACATCAATGGATATAGGAACATCCATCGCCCATCTCATGGGTCTAGTGTCGTATACGCTAGTCTACTCTGGAATATCGATGCCCGTCTTGATATACCCTCGACTAGGGACTTTTCAAGATATGCTTATAAACTACACATGTCCCACTAGTATGATCTGCATCATAATCACAGTAGTCAAGCAAACATCCTCAGGGCTTTATCAACATGTACAAATGAATAAAAGCATGATCAAGTGAACATGTCAGATAAAGAGTAACCAGATAGCATACTATCATGTCAAGAAAGAATGTCCTCTGTATATATATACATGTATAAATACATCCACTATCATATAATGGCCTCTAGGGCATACATATATCCAACATGGGTCACTTGCTGACGTATTTCCGCGACGGGGTCATTAGATGACGTATTTCCGCGACGGGGTCATTTGATGACGTTTTTCCGAGACGGGGTCATTGGATGATGTATTTCCGTGACGAGGTCACTGGATGACGTATTTTCCAGACGGGGTCACTTGCTGACGTATTTCAGTGACGGGGTCATTGGATGACGTATTTTCGCGACGGGGTCACTGGATGACGTATTTCTAAGATGGGGTCATTGTATGACGTATTTCCGTGACGGGGTCATTTTATAAAGTGTTTCCGAGACGGGGTCATTGGATGATGTGTTTCCGCGACGGGGTCATTTGGTGACATATTTCCGAGACGGGGTCATTTGCTGACGTGTTTCCGTGATGGGGTCATTGGATGACGTATTTCCGAGATAGAGGTCCTTAGCTGACTCTAGGTTGTGCGTGAACCGTAGAGTCTTGGAACTGGGGACTTCGCCGTGGCTCCGATTGGTGGTGTCACATTCGTGCCCTGCTGGTATTAGGAAGAACGCCGTTGTTGGTCTTCTGGGATGCAGATGTTGTTGTCGAGATCTGACTTTCCCTTTGACAGAGTTTATTAGGACATGTGGTTCCCTTTTCGTTTATGCCCATGGATTGTATACAGGGGTTAGTATGGACTTACCTGCAGGGCAAAAGTTTTATTTTTTTTCCATGATGCTCTATCATTTCAGCTTTTTATATCGCGAAAGTCGCGATTGCCCAATCATTTCAGCTATTTTTTGCGGCGCCCAATCATTTCGGCTATTTTTGTATGCATATATTTTACTCGCTGATTTTTATTACGAGTTGCCCAAACATTTCGGCTATTTCATATGTATTTTCTTTGAGTATGGAACTCAAGATCTGATACCAATTTTAGCATCAGTATCGCTGCGACTGGAATGTTGCCAGGAGCGAATCATCATTTGCTGTGAAAGGACTTAGAATTTGATACCGATGTAGGCATTAGCATCGCTACAACTGGGATATTACCTGGAGCGAATCATCATTTTCCTTTGTCGATTTAAACAAAAATGGCTTAGCAAAAAGGGTTAGAATCCTGTCGACTAAGGCTTTTGACTTCATGAGCCGTAAGGGTCTCATAAAGGTGTTTCTCCTTACGAATCGTGAGGATCTCGTAGGTGCATTTTCTCCTTAAGAATTGTGAGGATTCCTAAGTGTGTGTTCTCTTATAAGTCGTAAGGATCTTACAAGAGTATTTTCTCCTTATAAGTCGAGAGGACTTACAAGTGTCGTTCACCACATGAGGACATCTCGTGCCGTTGGTGGAACTTGGTGGGGGAGACGTTTATTTATGGCCGTGGATTGTATATAAGGGTCAATATGGACTCACCTGTAGGGCAGTCTGGGAAAAGTGATGGCTTAAGAAGAGGTTCAGATCCCTGTAGCTTAAGACTTTTGAATCTTATGAGCTATGAGGGTCTCATAAGAGGGTTCTCCTTACGAGTCGTGAGGATCTCGTAAGTGTAAATTCTCCTCAGGAATCATGAGGATCCCTAAGTGTGTTGCTCCCTTGTGAGTCGTAAGGATCTCACGCAGGTATTTTCTCCTTATAAGGTTGAGAGGACCTCGCAAGTGTGCATCATTTTTTTTAACGAGTCAGCGTCCTTTCGGGTTTTCACAAACTCGTCGGTAGCCCTGCTATTTTTACTTATAGAGCCCTTTCGGGTTTTTATCCGTGCCCATTTTGCTTATGGACGTACCGTTTTTTTAACGAGTCTACACCCTTTCGGGTTTTCACAAACTCGCCGGTAGCCCTGCTGTTTTTACTCACGGAGCCCTTTCGGGTTTTCATCCGTGCCCATTTTGCTTATGGACGTACCGTTTTTTTACCACGTCGGCCTAGGGATGCCGGGGGTTTGTAGTAGTTTAAGGACATTTCGGTCCGTAGCTAGTTTCAGGATATTGCGGTCCGTTGTTAGTTTAGGGACGTTTTGGTCCGGTAGCGATTTTGAGGTAAGGTTTCGCTAGATACTACTTATAGAGTTTGGGCTTGGGAAGATAGCGAGCGGACATAGGTGTCGTCATCTATCGTTAACCTAGGTCGTGACTCGCCAAGCGTAGTATTTTTTCAGGAACCAGCCGTTTATTGGCCTGAAGGGTCTTTCGCCATGCATATCCATGAGCAAGTAAGCCCCACCTTGGTAGACTTTGTTTATGATGTACGGGCCCTCATAGTTCGGCTCAAATTTCCCACGTTTGGTACGATTGGGGATCATAGGTCTCTTGACCACTAGCATGAATTTGCCTTGGCGAAATGTTCTCGGCCTAGTCAATCTCTCGTATGAGCGCGTCATTTTTTCTTTGTAAGCCTCCAAATTTTGCTGCGCCATGAGACGAGTTTCATCGAGGGCATCAAGCTCCTCAAGCCGAAGCTGAGCATTCTCTTCATCTGTTAGTTCATAATGAACCGCCACTCGTAAAGAGAGTAGCTCTATCTCCAAGGGGAGTACCGCTTCTGTGCCGAATACCAACGCGAATGGCGTCGTGTTCGTGGCCTTCTTGAACGTGGTCCAATATGCCCAGAGAGCTTCATGCAGTCTCTCGTGCCAATCCTTTTTATTTTTGGACACCGTCTTCTTTATGATCTTCATCAAGGACTTGTTGAAAGCCTCAGCTAGACCGTTAGCTCTGAGATTATAGACCGAAGAGTATCTTCAGTCTATATTATGCTGCTGTGCGAAGCGACTGATTTTGTGACTTTTGTAGGATGGCCCGTTATTAGAGATAATTCGTCGCGGAGTGCTGAACCGATAGATGACGTATGTCTTAAAGAAATGGAGAATACTATCCGTCTTCACTTCTCTTAGCGGTATGGCCTCTGCCCACTTAGAGAAGTAATCAGTTGTCGCCATTATGAACCGATGTCCTCTAGATGACGCTGGTTCGATAGGCCCAATTATGTCGGTTCCCCACATTTCGAACGACCAACTGGCTACTTTCAGGTGGAGCGGATTTGGATGCTGGTGGATGAAGTCCCTGTGAATTTGGTACGAGTGACACTGCTTCGCGTATTCGAAGCAGTCCTGAATCATCGTGGGCCAATAGTAGCCTATCTTTTTGATCTTCAGTTTCATCTTTGGTCCAGCTTGATGAGAACCGCAGAGTCTATCGTGAGTTTCTTGGATGACTCTCTTGGCTTCTTCTGGTCCCAGGCATCTCAGCCATAGGGAGTCGAATGATCTCTTATATAGAGTATCATTGACGAAGGCGAAAGACAGAACTCATTTCATGAGCTGATGTCTTGAGGATGCATCTTCAAGTGTTCGACGGGATTTGAAGTAATCTATAAAGACTTCTCTCCAATCCTTAACCTTTTCTTGGTTCTCTATTTATAGGGACGTTTGCTTGGTCGCTTCCTTTTCTTCAGACGACTCCGGAGATATTTCCGCGGGTGCAAGAACCCGACGGCTTTGTACAACGATCCTTGCGTCATCGAGGTTTTCGTCAGCCAGTTCTTTAGCGAGTTTGGCTAATGCATCCGCTTTACTATTTTCGGTACGCGGTATGCTTTCCAAGAAGTAGGAAGGGATTTGAGTCAGCAATTGTTGCACTCTTTCACCATATTTTACCAACTCTGGTTTGCACGTCTGATAGTCGCCGTTTACTTGACTAACTACCAGCTGGGAGTCTCCGTAGATAAGGAGGTTTTCAATTTCCATGTTGACAGCGATCTCGAGACCTGCTATCAAAACTTCATATTCTGCTTCATTGTTCATCCTCGGCTCTGTTAGGGAAAAGGCAAAGCACATTATCCCTCCTTATAGAGTCACGAAGGTGAGGCCTATCCTAGATTTGATTATGGGGGAGCTGTGCTTTTGCTTCTTCATAGAAGATGCCCCATCGAAGTAGAGTTCCCATCGGGTATCACTCCCTCCTTTCTCCCTGTCGATCGTATCAAATGCATGCTCATCTGGCAATTCACAATTTTGGGGTGAATCGACAGGTATCGGATGCTCAGCGAGGAAGTCGGCGATGGCCTGGCCTTTCACCGCCTTGAGAGGTCGGTATGTTATCAAGAATTCCATTAAGAGTAGGATCCATTTAGCGAGCCGCCCTATTAGTATAGCTCTCGACATCAAATACTTGAGAGGATCCACCTTTGATATGAGATGGACCTCATGCGCCAAAGCATAATGCCGAAGCTTCATTATAGCGAAGATTAATGCCAGGCAGTGTTTTTCGATGGGGGAGTAGTTGTTTTCTGCCCCCAGGAGAACTCGGATCAAATAGTAGAAGTCTCTCTCTTTCCCTTGGTCGTTCTCTTGTGCCCATAACGCGCCTAAAGAACCTTCAAGGGCTGTTGTGTATAAAATGAGGGGCTTTCCCTTGACCAGAGTGGTCAGTACCAGCGGGTTTTGCAGATATTGCTTGATTTCGTCCAGTTCACCCTGGCATTTACGATCCCAAACGAACGGGGCTTCTTTCTTTATCAAGTGACTGTAGGGATGGCATTTTTCGGAGAGATTGGCTATGAACCGCCGGATATACGCGAACTTCTTGTAGAGACCACAATTGCTTTAAAGTTCTTGGCGGAGGCATTTCCATAATCTCCTTGATCTTTGACGGGTCTATTTCGATGCCCCGGTGTCGGATGATGAACCCTGGGAATTTTCCTGCTGAAACTTCGAACGCGCATTTGAGAGGGTTCATCTTCAGGTTGTATTTCCGAAGACGTTGGAATACTACCTTCAGGTGCTCCCAATGCTCCTCGTGTGATTTGCTTTTTACCACGAGGTCATCAATATAGCAATCGACGATTTCATGTATGAGGTCATCGAAAATCTTTGTCATGGCCCTCTGATAGGTAGCGCCAGCGTTCTTCAGGCCGAAAGGCATCACTTTGTAGCAGAATATGCCCAGAGGAGTCCGAAAAGCGGTATGCTTCTGGTCTTCGGGATGCATTTTTATTTGATTGTATCCTGATGAGCCGTCCATGAAGTAGACGACTTCATAAGTGGATATGTTGTCTATCATCAGCCCGGTAACCGGTACGGGAAAATCATCCTTCGGACAGGCTTTGTTGAGGTCCCGAAAGTCCACGTAGATGCGCACCGTCCCATTTTTCTTCATCACTGGGACAATGTTGGCGATCCAGTCGGGGTATTGAACTTCCTGGATGAAGCCGGAATCAATTAGCTTTTTGACTTCGGCGTTGATGCTCATTTCAAGTTCGAGCCACATTCCTTCTTGGTGCTTGTTTAACTGCTTGACGTCCGGAGATATCGCCAATTTATGCACAGCTATTTCCGGATCTAGCCCGGTCATCTTGGAATAGTTCCATGCAAAGCAATCTTTATACTGCATGAGCACGTCTTTTAGCGTAGCTACCTACTCTTTAGCCATCAGCTCGCTGACGAACGTTGGCCGCAGGTTGTTAGCCATTCCCAAGTCGATTTTCCTCAGGTTGTCCGCAGTAGTATGTATTCCATCTTCCAACTCTTTTAGTACTGGTGGAAATTCTGAGATCAATTCCTCTTCATCCTCGTTTTCGAAGCAGCAGGAGAGGTCATCCATATTCTCGTGCATTCCTTCTTTCGACAGCGTTATCACGTGGCAGGTACGAGATCGTTTCCAAGACCGATGTTGATATGGTTCTACTCTCGCCATATACGTTGCTTTTGGCACATGCCTTTGTGGTAGGGCCACCCTCCAACTGTTGGATAGAGCGAAACTGCCGAGTCGATATTGGTCTTCGGCCCAGTTTTTGAAGGCGAAGCAGTTTTCAAGAGGATATCCTATCGCTCGGTGATAGGAGCAATAATCCGGGTGATGAACTTCGTTTGTTTGATCGGGGTGCTTGGACTCCGAGAGCGTAATCATCTGATGTTTCATGACAAGGTCAAAGATTCTCCTTGTCTTGTTTTGAGGGAAGGAATATTCTCGATCCATCTTCTTCATTAGAGACGGATTTCGACTGACCTTTTCTTGATCACGTGGCCTTTTGGATCCGTTTTGCCGCTGTCGAATGTTTTTTCCGTTCTTTGACTCGTTTTTGCCTCTGCGTCGGGCCTTTTCTTGTCTTGGGAATGCATGACGGGCTGACGGTGAAGGGTATCGTCGTCCTCCGTAGCCCGCTGGAGGAGGCGTTGCATCTTGGCTTTCTCGTAAATGTCCATTTTGCGGCTGTAGTCGTTCCGAACCTTTTGACTCGCTTCCCTTATTAGCTTGTCCATCTGTTCTTCAAATAACGGACTCGGCATTTTTATGGCAGGACCTCGTTCTGGTTCAACGTTAGCGTCTTTTAAAAGAGCATCCTCTTCTTCATCAAGGTCCTTTATGACATGGAAGCCATGGCATTGCTCCTGTTTCTCGGACTGAACATATCAAAGCCCAATCATTTCCATTTTTCCATTGGGCAATTTTCGCTGGGTTCCGGGGAATTTCCAGATCCTGTTGTAGAACTGAGCTTGTCGAGGATTCTGTTTGAATGGTACGCCTTGGCATCTTAATAACCTTTTCAATCCCTCGATGTAATACCTAGGCAGACGAATGGGTTGGAGCCTGTCGAGCGCAAGATCAGCACCATGCCAGACTTTTCTTTCGACTTTAGTCTCCGTGGATCGATAGAATAGGATCGCATTTTCACCTCTTCGCCTGGGAGGGACGTAGAATGTCTGCAACTCTTGCACACTATATGTCTCCAGCGTATCAAGCTCTCTGTAGTGCTGCTGCGGAACCATGGCGATCTGTAAACTCTGATCATCTCCAGTGAAGGCTTGCACTGATGGACAGACCGAGAACACTGCGTTGACTTCGTCTTCAGAATCACTGCCAAAAACCAGAATAAGTGTAGATGGTCCCAGCTTGTTGCATTGGGGCGGCCCTGAATAAACTATCCCTTCCTCCTCCTTGGTATCGCTCCCGAAAACCGGAATAGTGGCGATAGCTTTTTGATTATTCTTTGGTTTATGGCATCTTTCCGTGTCTTCAAAGTCTGGTAGGAAATACTTTGCATCTTCGTATTTGCGGACTTAATTTACAGAGAATGGATTTAGCTCCCCCATCACGGTGTACTCGAGACCGTCTTTGAAATACATCTTACACCGATGTTGTGTAGAAGGGATGATGTTGTACTCGTGTAACCAAGGCCTGCCAAGTAAGGCGTTGTATCAGGTCTTGGCGTTGATGACATGAAATTTGATGTCAGTGATGAGCATCCCAAAGCATAATGTTAGAATCACATACCCGAGCGTCCGTGATGACTGGGAGTCGAATCCGGAGATAGTGATTTTATCTCGAGCAAGGTGTTGAACGCTCATGCAGATTTCTTTTAGCACCCTCACATTCAGAAGATTGACAGAGGACCCATTGTCAACTAAGATCTTCCCTATCTTGAGTCATGGCAGTACCCGGTGACGTACTGGGGACGGTTGTGCTCGCACATTCCGAGGAGAAGATCTTCATCGCCGAAAGTGATGTCCGCTGTGTGCACTTCTTCCAGCTCGTCCTTCATCTTTTCTTCGGCAAGAAAAGCTTGAAATTGGTCGGGCTCTTGTAGTGCCTTGATCAGAGAATCTCGCACCACTTTAGACAACATAAGGGCATCGAGAATGCTTAGCTGCGAGGGTATCTTTCTCAGGTGTGCCAGAACATTGTAATCCACCTTGTTTTTCTAGGGCGGGTCTTTGGCTGCGAGCTCTTCGACGAATCTGTCATCGATGGTGATATCCTCAGGGACTTTTTCCTTCCTTTTATCTTTTTTGTTTGATCCCTTGTTTGTAGGTCCGAGATTCTTTCCGGGCAACGTACGGTTGCACAGCTGAATATTCTCACAGTTCTTCGTCTCTTCTTCTTTTCCTGAGGTGGATTCTTTGAAGAGAGGGCCGGGGTCTATTTCTTCATCAGAATCGTTCCCGAAGGTGAGAAGTTCAGATCCCCCAGCCTCAACCATGTGACAGTTGCCGGCAGTTCTTTTACGCTCATCTGTCGTGATTCTCCGTTCCCGGCAAGTTTTGCGCTTCTTTCGCTTGAACTGTTGCCGGTGGGCAACATACCCCTGCCACCAGTTTCTAAAGGCCATGCACTCTTCGGTAAGGTGTGTAGTCTAAGCAGTAGTTAGGGTGTGCATCCGCTTCGTCAAGGTGTATACTGCCAGGAGTATTTCTTTTGGGAGATGGCAGCTTCATTCCCATTGACAGGGCTTTAGAGAACCGTTTCCTTGCCTTAAGCTTGCTTTTGTCTGCCGCGGGCGTGCTTCGACCTGGTTGGAGCGCTTTGCAACTCATCCCCGCCATGACTTCTTTAGCTTGATGCCGACGCCTGGCTCTCTCGAATATGGTCATTTCACGTTGCTGATTAGCCTTGCTCTTCTGACGGGCTTCGTTTAGTGGCATATCGATCATCTCGTCAGACGGTTCGAAGGATTTTGGCACCACTCTTGCCCTCAGCTCCTCTATGTTGTCTTCCAACGCCGAGTGAGCTTCTTCTTTATTTACGGGAGAATGAGAGATCATGTGACAACTTGCCACATAATCCTCAAATTCTTCTGACGAGCCGTCTCCGTCGTCATTGTCGTTTTCTCCGCTCTCAAGGATGTTGTTGAGAAATTCTTGGAGCGTGACTGGGGTTCGTGCCTTCTAATTATATTCTTCCAGTGCGTAAATCTACTTTTGCAGGTCCGTGCGCTTGTCATCAGGCTTCACGGGCTTTTTGGTCTTCTTCCTCCTTTTCGAAGATTTTGACGACTGGGCCTGGGCGTTTTGCCCATTGTTACTAATTCTTGGAATCGGGCGCGATTTCAGCATTCCCTCAATGACTTCGGGTTCCAGCGAGCTTTTCCACCTAATCGCCGGGAATGTTTGAAGATCCTTCAGCATTATTTTTGTTTTGGCTGAAAGAGCGACCTTCCATGGAGCTTCTTCTATAAATGAGCATGATGCCCCCGGTATGTCTACCCTTTTAGGAGCATGCGGCTGCGGCGGGCTTACCTTCCAATTCTCGGACAGTGCAAATTTGCCCTGTTGGTATTGGTCCTCGATCCAGCTTTTTATGACGAAGCAATCTTCAATTGGGTAGCCTACTACTCGGTGGTAGGGGCAGTAATTGGGATTGTTGACGTCACCTGGCTGCAGTGGGCATCTCGGATCTAGCAGAGTGATGAGCCTATTGCGCACCACTAGTTCGAACAATCTCCTTGTTTTATCTCGAGGGAATGAGTAAGGACGTTTTAACTTTTCGTTGATAAATCGTTTTCTGTCGTTTTGGCGATCGGCTGGTTTTGGACCACTCGGCTGTTGCTGAGCATTGGCGACAACAGTCGCTTTCCCTTTCCCTTCTTCATCCCGAGGCTCTGCCTTGGAAGAGGAAAGCCTATGGCCCATCTAGTCCATTTGGGTCAGCTTGTCAATCAAGGCCTGGAAGGTGGTTTGCTTGAAAAACATCATGAATTGGGATATGGTCGCCTGCGGATCAAGGGTTCCCACAAACATGCCTACTGCAGGAGCCTCTTCTATACGCTGTTCGCACTTCGACTATAGGTTGCGCCACCGAATTGCATACTGAACCCATGTCTCCCCAGGCTTCACTCGGGCATTGTTCAAAGCCGTGATTGGGGTGCGTTCGCTAGCGCTTGCAAAACGCTGAGTGAATAGAAAATCCATCTCCGTGAATGTTTTGACGGAGTCGTTGGGAAGCTCCGAATACCATTCGAAGGCCGTCTCCGCCAAGCTGCCGACGAATTGGCAAAGCAGCAGCTTATCGTCACATCCAGTATTGCCGCAGAGAGCCCTGAACTGGGCGACAAGATGGTGGGGGTTGCCTGTCCCCTTATATACATGAAATTTAGGGATTGTGTATCCTGGCGGGTACTTAATCTGATCGTACCAGCTGGGATAGGGTCGCCCAGTTCTGACGACTTTGCCAGTAGCTTCGTTCGCTTGATGGGCTCGTATCTGTTGAGCTATATAATCATCGATCGCAGCTTTCGAGATTGTTTCCTCCTTTGCTGCTGAAAAGGATGGAAGAGGGTTTGATATCTCCCCTATGGCATCTTTAATGATCATCGGAGGCTCCTCCGCTGAAGGGTCCGGCTGGATCATCATGCCCACCATGTCCTGGAACAATAGCGCCATTTGTTTTATGTTGGACGCTTGTTCCGCGGCTTCTTTATCTTTCTTCTCGAGCATTCTGCAGAGGAACTCGGTATCGGTTTCTAGCTCCTGGCGTTGCTCCGACGATATCTCTGGGCTTTCTTTTGGCCCAGTGAGCACGGCCATCTTTCTTAACATTTCCTGGAGATTCTGTTGTTGCTCCTGGGCCTTTGTTACGGATCAAGTGAGTGGTCGATGACCCCCGGAAGCGCGGCTTTCCTCTTTCCCGGAAGCCATATAAACGGTATGCACCACCATGCCCCCAGACTTGGAGCGTCTGGGTTCAGTGCCCTTGAGATTCATCGCAGGCATAGGGATCTTCTCCGCCCTCCTCTTTTTATGGACGATTGAAGTTGAGAGGACTGTTGATGTAGGCACCCGTGCAAACGACACCTTTTGTGGCGTGGCGGAGGGATGGTCCTCCTTTTGCTGAATCTTTATTTTCTTCTGTCGGCAGGACTAGTCCTTATCAATTACGGAGTCTTGGACTCTCTGCCAGACCTTATGAATTTTGGAGGACAGCCGCTGAGGAGGCTGCACCAGCTCCGTCTTTGTATCATTTTCAACAGGTGAAGGAGACCTTTTTAATACAGCAGTTGGAGAGTTCTTGCACACCCTCCTGAGCGGCTCAAAGCTGTTCCCAGTTAGAGCAGCAACATCGACTTCCACCATCGGAACTGGTGGGGTCAATCCAGAAGGGGAACTGCCCCAAGCTTTCCTCACTTGGCGCCAGTGGCGACATCGAGCATGTCTTGCATACGGTACCAGCTCAGTTACGGAGGTGGCTTCATCATGCCTCCTGTTCTGGTGAAGGGTTGTTGTTGGTGCCAGCCTATCAAAGACCGATGTCCGCTGAGAAGAAACGTCCAACCTATCGAAGACTGACCTTTGGGCAGGGAAAGTAATTTGAACGACCTCACCCGAAACAGGAATTGGGGTGGCCAATCTTGCAAAGACCGATCCCTTAGCAAGAGAAGCCCCTTTGACAAGTTCGTCCATCGAAGTTGGAATGGTTGTCCGCTTCGGGATGACTCGTTCAGGTATTGCAGGCTTCTTCATGGACCCACTGGAGCTTAGGCTCAGCCTGTCAAAGACTGATGCAGTAGACTTGGAATTGGATGGCCCGTTGAGAGGGGCCGTGGCAATGGTAAGCCGATCAAAAATTAACTTCTTCGGAGCTTCCTGTGACGGTATTGGGACGCTGAAGCTTGCCGGTGGGATCATGGTCCCAAAGAATAGTCCGGTGGCAGCCTGGGTCACCTGTTCCACTGGCATGGCAAAGATGGAGGCCGCTTGGGGCCCATAGGTCACTACTCCAGCGAGGACGGAGTAGGAGTTGTTGTTGCAGTTGGTACAGTTGGAAGCCATTTTCTCTGCACGGGAGAAAGACACCAAATCTTAGTACCTCAAATTCAGGGGCAACCACATTAAACCGCGATTCGTTCGTGAACACGACACACGAAGTATGGAGTGGAAAGTGGAAAAGGTCCAACCGGGTGTGCCAGAATCTGTTTACCGCCGAAAATAGAGACGAAACCGCATAGGTCGTCTTGCCTGAATTTGGGGGCAGATGCTATTTGGTTTTATCCGTCCACCTCTCCGAAGATGCCATGTTGATTTATGGCACCGTATATCAGGGGTTTAGACAGATACGGCCGATATAGCAGACTTCGTCAGATTCCCCCTCGTTGTGAGGGGTTTTTGATTGTGGGGACGCTCTTCCCTGCAGGCGTAAGCCCCTGCAGTTAATTACGTTACCGCGTAGCGGTAACCACTTTCTCTTGCTCCAGAAGGTCACTTCATGTCGTGTCTGTTTGTTTTGTTGTTGGTTGCCCGTGGATTGTATACGGAGACTAATTTATGTTGTCGCCCGTAGGGCGTGGATTACTCCAAATCCGTATTTTCTTAGATTTGGGTTTGGGTTGGTTTAAGGATCGTTAATCTTGTTTTAGATTAAGATCAACTTAAATGCTTGTTAAGGATACGTTAGCCTAATTTTAGACTAAGATCTACTTAACAAGGTTTTAGGATCATTTAGATCCAACGAAAGAGTATTTGGACTCTATCGTTTTAGTTTAGGGACATTGCGGTCCATAAGTTTAAAGACGTCATAGTCCATGAATTTAAGGGCGTCATAGTCCGTAGAATGTAGTTTAGGGACGTCACGGTCCATAAGTTTAAGAACGTCATAGTCCATGAGTTTAAGGACGTCATAGTCCGTAGAATGTAGTTTAGGGATGTCACGGTCTATAAGTTTAAGATCGTCATAGTCTATGAGTTTAAGGACGTCATAGTCCGTGAAGTTTAAAGACATCATAGTCTATAGGATTTTCAGTTTAAGGACATCATAGTCTATAAAGTTCAGTTTAAGGACGTCACGGTCCGCAGTTAGTTTAAGGATATTACGGTCCACAGTTTGTTTAAGGACATTATGGTCTACAGTTAGTTTAAGGACATTACGGTTCATCATTAGTTTAAGGACGTTGCGGTCCATTGTTTGGATGTAATCATGGGTATGGAAATGCACCAGATAGTTATTGGTCGTCGGGACCCACCACCTCTCTGAAGACGTTGAAGAATTACAACGACATGTATCAGAGGTGTGAAGAGATGTACCCTTGAACCAAATGCCAGATTGAGAAGCAATGGGATAAACATTATTGTAAATGCCATATGAGATGATTAATTTTGGAAGACCTGAGCATAATTAGGGCTCGGTTAAAAAAAAGGTTTTGGTTTTGGGAGACTTAGCTAACTTGGGCTAAGGTTAGCCTTATTATAGTGTTAAACACTAGAGTATGTTCGGCGCTCACGTGTTCCCACGTGAGGCGCTTAAAATAGTGTTAAACACTAAAGATTTGAGGCACTCACATGGGGTCACGTGAGGCGCTTGAAAATTGGCAAAGCTTCTTTGGATTAGTTCCCTCATTCTTTTCTGAGTGCTGAGCACTATCGGGTCACGTGAGATCACGTGAGGTGCCCCAGAGAATGACAGCTGCATTTATTTTACTCTCTTTTGTTCTGAAAGTGCTAAATACTATTAAGGGGTCACGTGATGTCACGTAAGGCGCCCTAAAATAGAAACTGCCTTGGGTTTATTTCCTTTTATCTTTTGAAGGGCTTGTTCACGGGTCACATGGGAGCACATGACCTGATCTCATTTGTTTTCTCTCGTTCAACAAGGGTGCTCACGTGGGAACACGTGATCATGTTTGGGTGCTAATCTTCTTTTTTACGTGCATGGAGATCTTGAGTTTTGAGACTTTTAAGCCCCTTGTTTAATAAGAATTAAATTCTTTTGTAGTGTTAAACCCTAGTTTTATTTAGAGGAATTAAATTCCTAGATGTTCTGATGTGAGAATTAAATTCTTTGGACTTGATTCTCCTCCTAGATTTTGAATCTGTGTCACGCCCCACTTCCCAGAGTATGCTAAGATCGGCACGTGACAGAACCAACCATGCTACCTGTGGTTAGGAAACATCCTTCCACAGTCATATTACGGCTGTCTATAAGATATCAAGAACAATAAAGTAAAATAAACTATCTAGTACATGTCCATATGCCAGAATAAACGAGTCAAGAATTAAAATGCGGAAGCAATAAATCCAAATAACAATAACATCTAGAAAGTACGTCCCAAATACGGGCTCACATCAGGAAATGAAAGTATGGAAATGAAACTAAACTAACTAGATACTAACAGGATCCTCATTGCTCGGCTTATCGGCTAAAATACTCCTGGTCAGCCTGCGATAAAGACAGAGGATCTGGGCCATGCAAAACCCAGACGTCAGTGCGTCATAATATCAACAATAATAAATGAACAGGATACATGAGATATGCAGGCATGAATATAATCGATGATATGAAGAGAGAAAGAGGTGGTGAGGTCGAGGCTATGAGGAGGTAGTGAAAGAAGATGGGGTTTGGGTCATGGAAGTCGGCGAGGAAACAAGGTGGAGGTGGTGGTGTTCACTAGGGTCGGCTCAGGTGATGAAACCGAGAAGAAAAAGAAGAAAAGAAGAAGAAGGTGCTGGGGTTCGAAGAAAATGATGAGGAAGAGGAGTTAATGACGGTGGTGTCGATGACGACGACGAAGTGAGGAGGATAGGGGTAGGTGATCGAGTTGGCTAGGGTGGTGATCGGTTATCGGTGATAAAAGAATATGGCAACGAGGATAATGTTAGAAAGGACGTGGTGAGGTAAGTGGTGAGGGCAAAGTGGTGAGGTCAGAGGTGGTGTCGACATGGGCATAGGGCTCGAGGACGAGAGACAAGGGAGTTGGGTAAAGAGAACAAAGAGAGAGAAAGAAAAAGAATAGAGGGGGAGAGAGACGGGGAGAGAGTGTTTTTATAAAAAATATTATATAAACTGTTTATTATATATATAGTATAGTAACATATATATTATAGTTTTAGGGTTTTACAGATAATATCGAATTACACCAAACTTTATAAGAATCTCGTCAAAAATATATTTTAGAGAAAAACACACATACGTAAAGATTTAAGCCATAATACGATAATATAATATTAAATACATATACCCCTAATAAGATTTAAAAAGGAAAAAAAATAAATATATAAATATTTAATAAATATTTGAGTATCTGATATCTTGAGTTTTTAAACGAGATGGATAAAATAAACTAAGATATGGCAGTTAGCACAAATATATCTTATTCATAACTTGTAACTATTAATAGATATATAATGATTTAAATATACGTTGTACACCTAATATACTAGATTCTCATAGATATAATTTACCGATAAATATCACACACAATTTAGCACCATACTAGATACCACACAAGCCGGTCAGGTCGAATAACTACTACTACTATTTGAATTACTCGCAACCCAAATAAATAAAATAAAATAATTAAAAAGCAAGTCTTAAAATACCAATTAATATTGTATAAACGTAATAGAGTGTTACATCTCGGCTGGAGTTTTGCAGAGAAACTTGGGGCTTGGCTTAGCAGCGTTGGTAGGCACAGCTGACGTCTTCTGCAGAGGGGGTCAGTCGACGGTCCAGAAGAGCGAGGTTGTGGCTGGCGGTGTCGAGACTCTGGTAGTGGAAGTAAGATGGTCGAGGCTAGGAGTTTCGGAGTTCGGGTGTTTGTGGAGGGATGAATGAGTGGAAGGGCTCAGGTGTTGAAGTAGGTGATGGTGGAGGTTGCTAAGGTGAGGTCGACGGTGACGAGGTGAGCTGGTTTGCGAGATGAGGAGCTGCCATAGATAGAAGCTCGAGCTCGGTTATTGGCTTGGGGAAGAAGAAGCTCACTTGGAAGAGGAGCTCGGGTTGTGGTGGAGAAGTGATGTCGTGGGGGTGTCGTCAGAGGCGTTGCAGGTGCTCGGTGGTGGGAAAAGTTCGCCGACGAGAGCAAGGGAACTTGGCTGGTATGGAGGAAGTGATAGCGGGGTCACGGCGATGATAGGTTTGGGTGTAGTAGTTGGTGAAGGTTGCCGGAGTGGAGTGTGTGGTGTTGGTGTAGGGTGTTTGCCGAGGGTGTTCATCGGTGGTGAAGAGGATGTCGGCGATGGGTGCGGTGTTGTGTGAGGAGTAGAGAGAGAGAGTAAGGGTTTGTGAACGAGAGAGCAAGATAAAGAGAGGAGCTTGGTCGTGTGGGTGGCGAGGATCAGGAGGAGGGGATCTCAGGGTTCGTTAGGCCGAGCGGCGATGACTTGGAGCAGGTCACGACGAGGTGGTTTCGAGGAAGACAGAGGCTAGCCGTTGGGGCTCATTCAAAAAGAAGAGAAAGAAGAGAAGGAGATGGGGAAACGGGTCGGATGAAGGAATGGGTTGGTGGGTTTGGGCCGGGCTCGAGCTGGGGAAGACTTAGGATAAGAATTTAGTTAGGGTTTAAAAGGAAGAAGAAAGTTAGTAAAATGAAAAAATAATGGAAAATAATTTGGGATTTAAATGAAATTTTATCAGGACCAAAATTTTAAATACAGAAAATTCAATGGAACTGGGAATTTACAGTGTATGTCACGTCCCACTCTCCAGTACTGATGATATTGTCCGCTTTGGCCGAACCCGTACGGTTTTGTCTTTTGGAGCGAACCGGACTCGATATGGTGCCACTTCTCGAGTCTGCAGGGAAACTACACGTCCATAATGGGCCTGCCGTGTACCTACATGTATGTCACTTCACACGTCCCGGTATGAATGGTATTGTCCGCTCTGGCCGAATTCGTACGGTTTTGTCCTTTGGAGTGAACCAGACTTGAAAACGGGCCACTTCCCAGAAGGTCACCCATCCTAAGATTTCTCAAGCCTGAACATGCTAAACTTCAGGATGCTAGTTCACCCCAAAAGGTGCCTCTGTCTTCAAGAGTGGTATCATTATATTTATAATACAGTTCAATGCTCTTTCACCCAATGTTTCGAGGACCGATCCAATTGTTTTAGAGTAGGTCCCATGGATTTAAGAAGCGGCCCCCACGAACTCAAGCGGTGGCCCCCGACCCTTGGCGTGGCACTTTGTTCCGTCTGGCACTTTGTGCCATGAGTAAGGATCATGGCCCGACATCCTCCCCATTGTTAGTTTTCGAACCACAGACCTACTATCAAGGGACTGCCCACCTAATGCCAACTCGGTAAACAGTAAGGAAAAATATCGCAAACTCATGTAAAAAGATATTGACGTATAGAATTTTAAAACCATGTTTTATCTTGTACAAGTCAGAATAAAAATGGGGCATGCAATATCGTGAATATTCCGTTCCCCGTCCGAATGATATGATCATCTAAATCGTGTGCTGGTTAAGCTGCATAATTTAATGTTTGTTGTTTACTATTGGTTGAAAAACAATAAATCAGAGGACTTAGAATTAAACGGCTCCCACATAGAAATCAATCCGGCAATCTTAGTTTGGAAAAAAAAATAAAGTTTAATCCCGCAACCTCCAGTTTGGAAAAGGAAAGCTCTAACATAAGACTATGCATCTGCAGTTTTAACTTAATCACTTGAATCTATTGAAAAGTAACCATAATTTTGCAACATGTTATTTTTCAAGCGGTTCTACGTAAAAAGTAGTGGAAAAGTCTAAAATAACATTCTTGATGATACTCGATATCGGTTACTCCCCAGATCATGACATGTGGCAGATGACGTGTCCAAGAGCTTACAAGAAAAGATCGAGAACGTTGCGTTTGAAGCACACCCCGGGTCTCCGACCCGGGGTTGATCCCGACCTACAGTGGCCTTCCAGACCACCTTCCCAGCTTGCCTCCGAGCTATCACAGAACTAAGATGTCTCGGCCTCCCGCTCTTTCCCGAGCCTCCCGTCATGCTTATCTTCCTCGGTCTCACCGACCGACCCACAGCACCGATCACAGGCGCCTTCGCCACGGCTCCGCGAATCTCTCCAGACACGGGATATCCACTGCCCATGATCCCGCATTCCACGCCATCACGATCCCCCATTAACGAGCATGTCTTGTCATTAATGGGGAATCCCGCCTATCACGCGGGCGTGACGCCAGGGGCGTAACGGCCGGCGTGAATCTCGCACCCGCCTGCCTATGGCTACAGCTATATAAACCCCTCTCTCAGACGACTCAGGTATGCCATTTTTACTCCAATAGGCCGTTACTCTGCCAAAATACCCCGTCTAACTTGATCGTCGTAGGGTCCTCAGTGGCACAACCACCCCAGGACTTCTTTGCAGGTAGCTCGGCCTCAACCACACAAAACCCATTGAGATCCACACGTTCCAGGAGGTAACCCTCCAACCCAATCTCAGCCGTCCATCAGCGCTCGCAGCAGATCAACGGAAGATAACATCTGAAGGAGATCCAGAGATCCATCAGTTGCGCCGTCTGTGGGAACGTAGTTCCACTCAACGAAAGTTCATCTTCCGATCTCGACTTCATGGCAAGCGGTCACCGCAACGATCCAAGCACCAGCCGTCGTCCTCCCCGCAGTGGAAACCAGGGAGAATCCCCTCCACCCCCGAACGCTATTCATGCCCTATCCGCTTAGATAGATCGCCCCGCATCCGTCATGGATGCACTCGTCCGTGTCCAAACGGCCGGGCAAGCTACTCAGGTCTCCGCGGTTACCCTCCGAATGGCGACCAAGACGACGTGATGACGTCTTGCCTGAGGTTCGGGGCAGATGCTATATGGTTTTATCCGTCCACCTCTCCGAAGATGCCAAGTTGATTTATGGCACCGTGTATCGGAGGTTTAGACGGATGCGGCCGATGTAGCAGACTTCGTCAGATTCCCCCTCGCTTGAGTGGTTTTTGATTGTGGGGACGCTCTTCCCTGCAGGCGCAAGCCCCTGCAGTTAATTACGCTACCGCATCACGGTAGCCATTTTCTCCCTCTCCAGAATTTCACTTCGTGTCGTGTGTGTTTGTTTTATTTGTGATTGCCCGTAGATTGTATACGGAGACTAAGTAATGCTGTCGCCCGTAGGACGTGGATTAGTCCAAATCCGTATTTACTTAGATTTGGGTTTGGTGTTTTTAGTTTAAGGATACGTTACCCGTGTTGAGGCTAAGATCAACTTAAACGTCCGTTAAGGATACGTTAGTCCTGTTTTAGACTAAGATCGACTTAACGTGGTGATCCATTTAATATATGGCCGTCGGGACTTGTCACCTCTCTGACGACGTTGAAGGATTACAACGACAGGTGTCAGAGGAGTTCAGAGATGTACCCTTGAACCAAAGTTGATTATGGAATATGTAGTCTGTTGAAATGCTTAAGGATACGTTAGCCGTGTTTGGGGTTAAGATCTACTTAATCGGGATCGTTTAGATCCGACAGAAGAGCGTTTAGGGGGGCTCTACTGTTCCAGTTTAGGGACGTAGTGGTCCATGTTCCAGTTTAGGGACGTGGTGGTCCATCATTCGTTTAAGGACGTTTCGGTCTATCATTAGTTTAAGGACGTTTCGGTCCACGAGTTTAAGGACCCTGCAGTCCGTATTCATATGTGGTTGTCGGGATCCGTCACCTCTCTGACGTCGTTGAAGGATTACAACGATAGGTGTCAGAGGAGTTCGGAGATGTACCCTCAAACCGGAGGTAAATTGATTTAGGGGAGCAATCTTGCTTGGTCAATTTAGTTTGAGGACTTACGGCCATGAATGGGCTAAGTCCAGTTGAGAATATTCAACATTTTATTTGCATTTGGCCTGTTAGGCCTTTGTTTGGGCTCTGCCCTTTTTAAATGATGCAAAGCATCTATTTTAGGTCATTTAGACCTTTTTAATTGGGCTCTGCCCTTTTTATTTGGTCCTTTAATTGGGCTCTGGCCTTTAAATAATGCAGAGCATTTTATTCTGGTCTGATAGACTCTTTTATTGGGCTCTACCCTTTCAATAATGCATTGCATTCAATGTTCTGACACTGCCCGACGTGGCTTGTCAGGCGCTTTGCGCCAATTGAGGAGCGCAAGGCGCAAACTCATATGGTGGTGACACGTGTCACGATCTGAGGAGCACAAGCGCAACAGCGCAGTGCGCTGTGTCAGTGCGCTACGCTGTTGCGCTGCTAACACGTGGCGCTCCCTGGTGGCTTGCGCCAACACAGGAGCGCAACAGTGCAATTTTTCAAGTGCAAAGCACTGTTTTATGTTTTTGATCGATTTTAAATCAAAGAAAAACAAGTTTTTCTTGTTTTCAAAGAACCAATGGCTCATAAGAAAGTGCAAAGCACTGTTTTATCTTTTGATTGATTTTAAATCAAAGAACATAAGTTTTTCTTGTTTTTAAAGAACCACTGGTTCATAAGAAAGTGCAAAGCACTATTATTATTATTTTTTTTCTTTTTTCTTGAAGATCATTGATCTTCTTCTCAGATCAATGATCTGTTTATAAGAGAATTTTCTCTTTTTTCTAAAGGTTTTTACCTTTTTTGTTCTTGAGGAATTCTCTCCAATTCTTCAGAGTTCTCAATGATAATGTTGATGTTTTTGAATTGAGCTCTAGGGTCCTTTATATAGTACCCATAAATTAGTTAAATTTGTTAAAGAGATCTTTCTCTGAGTGATTTGGGGAATTTTCCCCACCGTTGGATCTTGATCCAAGGGCTTCTGTTTTACAGAAGAAAATCTTCTTGTTTTAAAAAGAACAGAAAGATTTCTTTAAAATCCTAATTCTGTTTGGCGCAAATCCCCCAGCGCGTGACACGTGTCGCGCAGCGCAACTGCGCTGACACGTGTCGCGCAGCGCACAGCGCAGCGCTGACACGTGTCGCGCAGCGCAGCGCTTGCGCAACTGAAGTTTTGCTTCTTTAATTTTGTTTTTTAATAGAGCTTTGCTCTGATTGGGCGTGCTGCCTTGGGCGCTGTGCTGATGTATCAGCTTTTGACACGTGGCGCGTTGCACGCAGCGCAAAGAATCTGAAGCGTTGCTTCATTTATTAGAATTTAAATTTTCAAAGTAGAGCTTTGCTCTGATTGGGGGAATCAAAAGCGTTGCTTCATTTCCCGCCTTGGAATTTGATCAGAGCTTTGCTCTGATTAGGGTAAACAAACGCCCCCCACTAGTGCGCTTACGTGGCCCTAAAGTGTGAGCGCAACGGTGACAGAATTCCAACCGTCGCCGTAACTTTCGGAAGTTGAAAGGGCACTTAGTGCCTATAAATAGGACCTTTGGTCCTCAACAGATGATTATCATCTGTTCATAAGCATTTTTCCCAGAGCCCTGCTCTCGCTTAAGAACTTTTAAGAGCTAAAACTCTATAAAATTTTAGGTAAAAATTAATTTGGCTTAAATTAATTTTAAGAGCCTTGCTCTCCATAGATCCCTGATCTAAAGGAAACCCATTTAGGGCTTCACTTGGCAGCGCTTTGCTCTGTAGGTCTAAAAGGATCTAAAGAAAACTAAAAGGAACCTATTAAGGTTCTATTAATGGAGCTTTGCTCTCTAGAAGATTTTCCTTGTATTTTCTTAATTTCTTTTAATGAGGCCTTGCTTCTTCCAAATCGTGTAGAAGAACTCTTAGGAATTCTTTATGGATATTGGAAACCAAAGATGGCATTTTTACATTATTATTATTATTATTATTATTATTATTATTATTATTATTATTATTATCTTCTCAGAGAAAAGCTCTTAATGTTCTTAGGGGATTTTCTTCTTATCCTCCTCATTACTGAATTTGATAGGCGTCACCCCTATTCGTAGAGCATTGCTCTTGAAGAGTTTAACTCTCTGTGCTCGTTTTTAACAAGAATTCTCTTAATCAGTCTGTCCGCTAATTCTGTTAATCTTCTTTTACAGGAGCAATGGACGCCCATATGTATGATCTCAACGAGATCATCTCTTACGGTGACATCCGCCAACTCGGCCGCTCTCAAAATCGAGAATTCACGAATGCGGAGTGTACCGAGATCATGAGCTGCTTTGACGCATATAACGGTCAACTGCTTCCTCGACGTTCTTCTCTCCTGAAGCTTATCGTGGGAGCCATTTGGGAAGCACTTCCCCTATTCTGTTCCGGCGTGCCGCTTGGGGCGTTGGATGCTGCTGAGGATAAGGTGCATTCGGTTTTTCTGATGCACCTCATCTCAAAGAGACGGCGAGACAATCTTATCGATCTCTTGCACCAGGCTTTCCAACAGTCCGCCATACTCGCTGCTTATTGGAGGGTGGGAGACATCAGGGGGGACCCTGACGCTTGTGCTCGCGAAAGAAAGCACACCAGGATGGTCTGTAAAGCTTGGAAAGTCATAGATAGGGTCACTTTCGAGTTCCTCAATCCATGTCCTGGGTTCGAGGTTATACCTTTGTAAACATTTTAATAATGTTATTATTTATTTCTCTGTGATTGTAAGAACCCCTTTTTATGATATGAATAGAAAATTTCCATTTCAGCTTGTCTTATTCCTCATTCTGAATCTTTTGCACACGCATGGATGAGTGTGTCTCGAATGCTTGATCCAACGCCAATCAAATGTTCTTTCTGTCACTCTCTTCTATGCTTTTATTATCAGCATGTTGACTTGATAAACATAATTGGCAGATAACATAGTTTTTCCAAGAGATAGCGATGGCTTAGGCCGCAGGTTCAGATCTGCCGCCTAAGACTCTTCAACTCTATGAGCCGTGAGGGTCTCATAGAGACTTTTCTCCCTACGGATCGAGAGGATCTTGTAGGTGGGTTTTTTCCTTAGGAATCGTGAGGATTCCTAAGTGTGTTTTCTCTTATAAGTCTTAAGGATCCTATAAGAGAATTTTTCCCTCTTACGAGTCGAAAGGACCCGTAAGCGGTTGTTTCCCCCTTGTCGAAACTCAACTTTGGAGAGTGAGACCCGTGAATAATATGCAAGAGACCGTTTTAGACCGACTTGCAGGGTCCCATTGTTCAGAAAACAAGTTTTTAAATCCCTGCTGCCTGAGGCTTCATCTTGCAAGTTGAGACGAGTCGGGAGTTTCCCGCGGAGACACTGGTTTCTCTGCGAGCCGACGCGAATCAGGAGGCTCTCATCAAGGACGCTAGTTTCCCTGAATTGAGGTATTTGCCAAGGATATTTGTTTCCCTGGTGTTGAAACGAATCGAGAATTTCCCACGGAGACATTGGTTTCTCTGCGAGTCGACACGAATCAGGATGCTCTCATCAAGGACACTAGTTTCCCTAAATTGAGGTATTTGCCAAGGATATTTGTTTCCCTGGTGTTGAAACGAATCAAGAATTTCCCACGAAGACACTGGTTTCTCTGCGAGTCGATGCGAAACAGGAGGCTCTCATCAAGGACGCTTGTTTCCCTAAATTGAGGTATTTGCCAGGGATATTTGTTTCCCTGGTGTCAAAACGAATCGAGAATTTCCCACGGAGACACTGGTTTCTCTGCGAGTCGACGTGAATCAGGTGGCTCTCATCAAGGACGCTTGTTTTCCTGAATTGAGGTATTTGCCAGGGATATTTGTTTCCCTGGTGTTGAAACGAATCGAGAATTTCCCACGGAGACACTCGTTTCTCTGCGAGTCGACGCGAATCAGGAGGCTCTCATCAAGGACGCTTGTTTCCCTGAATTGAGGTATTTGCCAGGGATATTTGTTTCCCTGGTGTTGAAACGAATCGAGAATTTCCCACGGAGACACTGGTTTCTCTGTGAGTCGACGCGAATCAGGAGGCTCTCATCAAGGACGCTTGTTTCCCTGAATTGAGGTATTTGCCAGGGATATTTGTTTCCCTGGTGTTGAAACGAATCGAGAATTTCCCACGGAAACACCGGTTTCTCTGCGAGTCGACGCGAATCAGGAGGCTCTCATCAAGGACGCTAGTTTCCCTGAATTGAGGTATTTGCCAAGGATATTTTTTTCCCTGGTATTGAAACGAATTGAGAATTTCCCACAGAGACACTGGTTTCTCTGCGAGTCGACACGAATCAGGAGGCTCTCATCAAGGACGCTTGTTTCCCTGAATTGAGGTATTTGCCAGGGATATTTGTTTCCCTGGTGTCGAAACGAATCGAGAATTTCCCACGGAGACACTGGTTTCTCTGCGAGTCGACGCGAATCAGGAGGCTCTCATCAAGGACGCTTGTTTTCCTGAATTGAGGTATTTGCCAGGGATATTTGTTTCCCTGGTGTTGAAACGAATCGAGAATTTTCCACGGAGACACTGGTTTCTCTGCGAGTCGACGCGAATCAGGAGGCTCTCATCAAGGACGCTTGCTTCCATGAATTGAGGTATTTGCCAAAGATATTTATTTCCCTGGTGTTGAAACGAATCGAGAATTTCCCACAGAGACACTGGTTTCTCTACGAGTCGACGCGAATCAGGAGGCTCTCATCAAGGATTCTTGTTTCCCTGAATTGAGGTATTTTCCAGGGATATTTGTTTCCCTGGTGTTGAAACGAATCGAGAATTTCCCACGGAGACACTGGTTTCTCTGCGAGTCGACGCGAATCAGGAGGCTCTCATCAAGGACGCTTATTTCCCTGAATTGAGGTATTTGCCAGGGATATTTGTTTCCCTGGTGTTGAAACGAATCGAGAATTTCCCATGGAGACATGGTTTCTCTGCGAGTCGATGCGAATCAGGAGGCTCTCATCAAGGACGCTTGCTTCCCTGAATTGAGGTATTTTCCAGGGATATTTGTTTCCCTGGTGTTGAAACGAATCGAGAATTTCCCACGGAGACACTGGTTTCTCTGCGAGTCGACGCGAATCAGGAGGCTCTCATCAAGGACGCTTGTTTCCCTGAATTAAGGTATTTGCCAGGGATATTTGTTTCCCTGGTGTTGAAACGAATCGAGAATTTCCTGCAGAGACACCGGTTTCTCTGCGAGTCGACGCGAATCAGGACTTTCTTCGTCAAGGACACTTGTTTCCTCGAGTCGAAGGATTTGCCGAAGACACTGGTTTCTTCGGGGTTGGGATGAACCGTCGAGATTTGGCTTCGTTTTCTGGTAGAGCCTGTTGGGAAAGTATGGTTCCCTCTTTGTTTGCGCCCGTGGATTGTATACAGGGATTGATGTGATCTCAACTGTAGGGCCAAAGTTTTATCATTTTTTCTTTTTTGTTTTATTTCTGCGATGCTCTATCATTTTAGCTTTTATATCGCGAAGGTCGCGATTGCCTAATCATTTCGGCTATTTTTCACGATGCCCAATCATTTCGGCTATTTATTTTATTTTTACTCGCTGCTTTTTATTACGAATTGCCCAATCATTTCAGCTATTTCGTGTACATACGTTTTTACTTGCTGCTTTTTATTGCAAGTTGCCCCATCATTTCGGCTATTTCATATGCATGTGCGGCCCACTGGCTTTTCGCCGTAAACCTGAAATTAGACACCGATTTCGGCATCAGTACCGCTACAACTGGGATATTGCTAGGAGCGAATCATCATTTGCCTCTGTCGATATCGAACAAAGGTGGCTTAGTGAACAGGGTTAGGGTCCTGTCGACTAAGGCTTTTGACTTCATGAGCCGTAAGGGTCTCACAAAGGTATTTCTCCCTACAAGTCGTGAGGATCTTGTAGGTGTATTTTCTCCTTAGGAACCGTGAGGATTCCTAAGTGTACGTTCCTCTGTAAGTCGTAAGGATCCTACAAGAGGGTTTTCTCCTTGTAAGTCGAGAGGACTTATAAGGGTTGTTCATCATGCGAACATATACCCAGTCACGAATGGGACTTGGTTAGGAAAATGTTTATTCGCGCTCGTGGATTGTATACAAGGGTCAGTATTAAGCCGCTTGTAGGGCAATATCGAAGGTTGTGGGGGTTGCTTAAACACAGGTTTAGGTCTCTGTAACTTAAGACTTTCAAATCTTATGAGCCGTGAGGGTCCCATAAGAGAGTTCTCCTTACGAGTCATGAGGATCTCGCAAGTGTATTTTCTCCTTAGGAATCGTGGGGATCCCTAAGTGTGTTGCTCCCTTGTGAGTCGTAAGGATATCACGCGGGTGGTTTCTCCTTACAAGGTCGAGAGGACCCTATAAGTGTCTTTTAACGAGGTTGTGCCCTTTCGGGTTTTCACAAACACTCGCCGGTAGTCCTGCTGTTTTTACTCACGGAGCCCTCTCGGGTTTTCATCCGTGCCCGTTTTGCTTATGGACATACCGTTCTTTTTTATTCTTTTTATTTTCTTCTTCTTTTTTTTTTACGAGGTCGCGCCCTTTCGGTTTTTCACGAACACTCGCCGGTAGTCCTGCTGTTTTTACTCATGGAGCCCTTTCGGGTTTTCATCCGTGGCCGTTTTGCTTATGGACAAACCGTTCTTTTTTATTCTTTTTATTTTCTTCTTCTTTATTTTTTACGAGCTCGCGCCCTTTCGGGTTTTCACGAACACTCGCTGGTAGCCCTGCTGTTTTTACTCACGGAGCCCTTTCGGGTTTTCATCCATGCCCTTTTTGCTTATGGACATACCGTTTTTATTTATTATATATTTTTTTTTTTTATCTCGTCAGCCTAAGGATGCCACGGTAGTAGTTTAAAGACATTTCGGTCCACCATTAGTTTAAGGACGTTTCGGTCCGTCGTGGAGAAAGCTGGCTACTGCTTATAAAGCTTGAGCTTAGGAAGATAGCGAGCGGACATAGTCGTCGTCATCTATCATTGACCTAGGCTGTGGCTTATTAAGCATAGTATTTCTTTAGGAAGCGACCGTTTATTGGCCAAAAAGGCCTTTCACCGTGCATATCCATGAGTAGATAGGCTCCACCCTGGTAAACGTTGTCTATGATGTACGTGCCTTCATAGATCGGCTCAAACTTTCCCCGCTTGGCGCGATTGGGGATCATAGGCTTTTTGACCACTAATACGAGCTCGCCTTGGCGGAATGTCCTTGGCCGGGTCAATCTTTCATATGAGCGCGTCATCTTTGCTTTATAGGCCTCCAGATTTTGTTGCGCTATGAGTCGGGTTTCATCGAGGGCATCGAGCTCCTCAAGCCGAAGGTGAGCATTTTCTTCGTTCGTCAGCTCGTAGCGGACTGCCACTCGCAGAGAGAGTAACTCTATCTCGAGGGGGAGTACTGCTTCCGTACCGAATACCAACGCGTATGGCGTTGTGTTCGTGGCCGTTTTGAACGTAGTTCGATACGCCCAAAGAGCCTCTTGCAGTCTCTCGTGCCAGTCTTTCTTATTTCGGGACACCGTCTTTTTCATGATCTTCGTCAAGGTCTTGTTGAAGGCCTCCGCTAGACCATTAGCTCGCGGATTATAAACCGAGGAATATCTCCAGTCTATATTGTGTTGTTGCGCAAAGCGGCTGATCTTGTGGCTCCTGTAGGCAGGCCCGTTATCGGAGATGATCCGTCGTGGAGTTCCAAACCAATATATGACGTGCGTTTTGAAGAAATGGAGGATATTCTCCGTCTTCACTTCCCTCAACGGTACTGCTTCTGCCCATTTGGAGAAGTAATTAGTCGCCGCTAGGATGAAATGATGTCCCCTAGACGATGCTGGTTCGATAGGGCCGACTATGTCAGTTCCCCACATCTCGAACGGCCAGCTAGCCACCGTTGGATGTAATGGATTTGGATGCTGGTGGATGAAATCCCCATGGATTTGGCACGAGTGGCATTGCTTCGCATATTCGAGGCAGTCCTGAATCATCGTGGGCCAGTAGTAGCCCATCCGTTTGATCTTCAACTTCATCTTTGGGCCTGCTTGGTGAGAACCACAGATTCCGTCATGAACTTCCTGAACGACTCTTTTCATTTTGTCAGGTCCCAGGCATCTCGACCACAAAGAATCGAACGACCTCTTGTACAGAGTATCATTGACGAAGGCGAAAGATAGAGCTCGTTTCATAAGCTGATGTCTTGAGGACGCATCTTCGGGCGTTCGACGGTATTTGAAGTAATCTATAAAGACTTCTCTCCAATCCTCAGCTTTTTCCCGGTCTTTTATTTGCAGGATCGTCTGCTGAGTCGCTCCCCTTTCTTCGGGTGATTCCGGAGATATTTCCGCTGGGGCGAGCACCCGACGGCTTTGTACCACGATTCTTACGTCATCGAGGTTCTCAGCAGCCAATTCTTTAACGAGTTTGGCCAACGCGTCCGCTTTGCTGTTTTCCACGCGCGGTATGTTCTCCAAAGTGTAGGAAGGAATTTGGGTCAACAGTTGTTGCACCTTTTTACCGTACTTCACCAACTCCGGTTTGCACGTTTGATAGTCGCCGTTTACTTGACTAACGACCAGTTGAGAATCTCCGTATATGAGGAGGTTTTCAATTCCTATGTCGATGGCGATCTCGAGGCCTGCTATCAAAGCTTCGTATTCGGCTTCATTATTCGTCCTCGGCTCTATTAAGGAGAAAGCGAAGCGCATTATTCCTCCTTGTGGAGTCACGAAGATAAGGCTTACCCCCGATTTGACTACGGGCGTGTTTTTTCTGCGCTTCTTCATGGAAGATGCTCCATCGAAATAAAGCTCCCATCGGGTATCACCACCGTCGATCGCATCAAACGCATGTTCGTCTGGAAGATCGCAATTCAAAGGAGAATCGGCGGGTATCGGATGCTCAGCGAGGAAATCGGCGATGGCCTGGCCTTTCACTGCCTTGTGAGGTTGATATGTTATCGAGAACTCCATCAAGAGCAGAGCCCATTTAGCGAGTCGTCCCGTCAATATGGCCTTCGACATCAAATATTTAAGGGGGTCTACTTTCGAGATGAGACGGACCTCGTGCGCCAACGCATAGTGCCTGAGCTTTGTCATCGCAAAGATCAACGCCAGGCAATGTTTTTCAATGGGAGAATAGTTGCTTTCTGCCCCCAGTAGAACTCGACTTAAGTAGTAGAGTGCTCTTTCTTTCCCCTGGTCATTCTCTTGCGCCCATAATGCGCCTAAAGAACCTTCGAGGGCGGTTGTATACAGAATGAGAGGCTTTCCCTTGACCGAAGCAGCCAATACTGGCGGGTTGTGCAGGTATTGCTGGATCTCGTCTAGCGCGCTTTGGCATTTTTGGTCCCAGACGAACGGGGTTCCCTTCTTCATCAGGTGGCTGTAAAGATGGCACTTGCCTGAAAGGTTGGCTATAAATCACCGTATATACGCAAGCTTTCCTTAGAGAGACCGCAGCTGTTTGAGCGTTCTCGGCGGAGGCATTTCCATAATCGCCTTGATCATAGATGGATCTATTTTGATTCCTCGGTGTCGGACGATAAATTCCAGGAATTTACCCGAGGAAACCCCGAACGCATACTTGAGAGGGTTCATCTTCAAATTGTATTGTCGAAGGCGTCGAAATACAGTCTTTAGATGCTCGAGATGTTCCTCGTATGATTTACTTTTAACCACGAGATCGTCGATATAACATTCGACGATTTCATGTATGAGGTCGTCAAAGATCTTCGTCATAGCCCTCTGATAGGTGGCGTCGGTGTTCTTTAGACCGAAGGGCATCACCTTGTAGCAAAATATTCCCAAAGGAGTCCGAAAAGCGGTATGCTTCTAGTCTTCGGGATGCATTTTTATCTGATTATACCCTGATGAGCCGTCCATGAAGGAGAAAACCTCATGAGTGGACGTATTGTCTATCATCAGCTCGGTGACTGGCACTGGGAAATCATCCTTCGGGCAGGCTTTATTGAGATCCCGAAAGTCCACGCATATACGCACCGTCCCATTTTTCTTCATCACAGGGACGATGTTGGCGATCCATTCAGGATATTGAACCTCCTGGATAAAGCCAGAGTCGATTAACTTCTTAACCTCGGCATTGATGCTCATCTCAAGCTCGAGCCGTATTCTCCTCGACGCCTGTTTGATTGGCTTGACTTTCGGGGATATCGCCAATTTGTGCACAGCAATTTCTGGATCTAGTCCCGGCATTTCGGAATAGTTCCATGCGAAGCAATCTCTATGTTGTACAAGGACGTCTTTTAATGCAGCCACCCTTTCTTCAGATAGTAGCTCGCTGACAAATGTTGGTCGCGGGTCGTTAATCGTCCCCAACTCAATTTTCTTGAGGTTATCTGCAGTGGTATGTATTCCATCCTCCAGTTCTTTCGGCGCTGGTGGGAATTCTGTGATCACCTCATCATTGCTGTTTTCGAAGCACCAGGGAAGATTATCCATGTTCTCAGGCACTTCTTTTAATATTGTTATCATGTGACAAGTGTGAATCCGCTTCCAATCCCAATGTAGAGTTGGTTCTGTTCTCGTGGCTTTGGGTTCGTGCTTCTGTGGCGGCGTTATCCTCCAGTTGTCAGACAGAGCGAACTTGCCAAGCTGATACTGATCTTCGACCCAATTCTTGAAGGTGAAGCAGTCTTCGAGAGGATGCCCTATTACTCGATGGTAAGAGCAATAATTTGGGTCAGAGACTTCGCCTGCTTGTTCGGGGTTCTTGGACTCCGGCAGTGTAAGCATTTGATGTTTTAGAGCAAGATCAAGTATCTTCTTTGTCTTGTCCCGAGGAAACGAGTATGCTCGACCCATTTTCTTCATGAGGGATAGATCGGAACCGCTCATTTCCCGCTTGCGTGGCTTCTTATCCCTGCTTTGTTGCTGTTGAGCGCTTTTTTGGCCTTTCGACTTGTTTCTGCCTCTGCGTCGAGCCTTTTTTATAACAGGTTGACAGGGGGCGGCACTTTCATCTTTGACGGCATGTTGAAGGAGGCGTTGCGTTTTGGCTTTCTCGTAGATGGCCATTTCGCGGTTGTGACCGTCTCGGACTTTTTGATCAGCTTCCCTTATAAGCCTGTCCATTTGTTCTTCAAACGACGGACTGGGCATGATTGCATTAGGAACTTTTACTGGTTCAGGATTAGTGTCCTCCCGTTGAGCATCTGCTTCTTCATTGAAGTCGTGCACGACGTAACAGTCGCGGAGCAGCTCTCTTTTCTTGGAGCGAATGTATCCGAGCCCGATTGTCTCCATCCTCCCACTAGGCAGCTTGTGCTGAGTTCCGGGGACGCTCCAGACCCTGTCATAGAATTTGGCATTTCTAACGGTCTGTTTGAAGGGTATCCATTGGCGCTTCAACAGCCTCTTCAAGCTTTCCGTATAATATCTGGGTAGACGGATGGGTTGAAGCCTGTCCAGCGTAGGATCCGCACCGTGCCAGATTTCTTTCTCCACTTTGTTTTCTTCAGAGCGGTAGAATAGAATTGCCTTCTCGCCTTCTCGCCTGGGAGGGACATAGAACGTATGCAACTCCTCTACACTGTATGTATCAAGCGCATCCAGTTCTTTATAATGTCTAAGCGGCACCATGGCGACTTACAGGCTTTGCTCTTCGTCAGCGGAAACTCGTATTGAAGGTCGAGCAGAGAATACAGCATGGACCTCATCCTCCGAATCACTACCAAAGATCAACGTAGGAGTGGATGGTCCCGGCTTGGTATATTGGGGCGGACCAGAATAAACTATCTCCTCTTCATCCTCGGTATCACTGCCGAAGACAGGGATGGTAGCGTTAGTTTTATTCTCCGGCTTGTGACACCTTTCCGTGTCTTCGAAACTCAGTAAGAATTATTTGGCATCTTCATATTTGCGAGTTTCATTCACGGAAAATGGATTCAGTTCTCCCGTCACGGTATACTCGAGACCATCCCTAAAATATTTCATACACTGATGCTGTGTAGAAGGGATGATGTTATACTCATGTAACCATGGTCGGCCGAGCAGAACGTTGTAGCATGTCTTGGCATCTATGACGTGGAATTTAATGTCCGTGACGAGCAGCCCAAAGCGTAGCGTCAGTATCACAGATCCAAGAGTCTTTGATGATTGGGAGTCGAACCCGGAGATGGTGATCTTATCCCGAGCAAGGTGCTGGACGCTCATGCAGATTTCCTTCAACACCCGCACGTTAAGGAGATTAACAGACGATCCATTATCGATCAGGATTTTGTCTATCTTTATATCATGGCAGTATCCTAAGACCTAGAGGGGGCGATTGTGTTCGCACGTCCCAAGGAGAAGGTCTTCATCGCCAAAAGTGACATTGGCTGTGTGCACTTCCTCCAATTCATCCTTCATCTTTTCTTCGGCTAGGAAAGCTTGGAACTGCTCCGGGTCCTGTAGTGCCTTAATTAACGTATCTCTCACCTCCTTTGATAGTAAAAGGGCGTCAAGAATGCGAAGCTGCGAGGGTAGCTTCCTCAGATGCGCTAAAACGTTGTAATCCACCTTATTTTTCTTCGATGGGTCTTTAGCAGTTAGCTCTTCCATGACTTGGTCATCTAGGGCGATGTCCTCAGAGACCTTTTCTTTCCCTTTATCTTTTTTGTTTGAGGGTCCGAGATTCTTTTCGGGCAGCGTCCGATTACGCAGCCGGATATTTTTGCAGACCTTCGGCTCTTCTTCTTTTCCCGAGGTGGACTCTTTAAAGAGAGGGCTAAGAGCCAGCTCCTCGTCGGAATCGCTCCCAAATGTGAGCACTTGTGATCCCCCGGCGTTAACCATGCGACAATTGCCGGTAGTTATGTTAAGCCCTTCGGTCGCACTGTTCTGCTCCCGGCGAGTCTTGCGCTTTTCCCGCTTAAAATGCTACCGGTGAGCAACATATCCTTACCACCATCTATCGAAAGCTTTGCACTCTTCAGTGGGGTGCGAAACCTTCCGATGATATAAGCAGTAGGAGGGGTGCATTTCCGTCTCACCAGTAACACTTCCCTCAGAGGACGGTAGCTTCATACCCATTGACACGGCTTTAGCGAACCTTTTCCTCATCTTGAATTTGATTTTATCCGCAGTGAGTGTACTTTGCTCCAGCGGGAGTATCTCAATTCTTTCGTCAAGGCGCTGGCGCTTGGCCCTTTCAAATATGACCACTTCGCGCTCCCGATCAGCTTTGCTTTTTAAGAGAGCTTCATTGAGGAATGCGTCAATTACTTCATCCGATGGCCCCAGAATTTTTGGTTTAGGATCTGCCCCCAGCTCTTCAGTGCAAGGAGTCTCCTCATTGCCCGTGAACGAATGGGAAATCACATGACAGCTTGCCACTTATTCTTCAGATTCATCCGACGAACTATCTCCCTCATCATCCTCTTGAAAGACGTGGTTGAGAAACTCTTGTAGTGTAATGGGAGTCCGTACCTTCTGGTTGTATTCCTCCAGCGCGTCAATTTGTTTTTGTAAGTCCGTGCGCTTGTCGCCAGGCTTCACGGGCTTCTTGGATTTCTTTTTCTTCTTCTTTAAAGATTTTGACGACTGGTTATGAGTGCTTGGGCCACCCCCATCGATCATTTGAGTTGGACGTGGTTTCAACATTCCTTCAATGATTTGAGGTTCCAACGGGTTCTTCCACCTAATCGCTAGGCATGTTTGAAGATCGTTTAGTATCCTCTTTGTTTTGGCTGATAATACAACCTCCCAAGGAGCTTCTTCAACGACAGAGTATGTTGCCCCCGGTGTATTCACCCTCTTAGAGGTATGGGGCTGCAGGGGATTCACCTTCCATTTGTCAGATAACGCGAACTTGCCCTGTTAGTACTGGTCTTCAAGCCAATTTTTGAAGATGTAGCAATCTTCGATCGAGTGACCCAGTACTCGATGATAAGGACAGTAGTTGGGCTCATTAACGTCATTTGGTTGCGATGGACATTTTGGATCCGAAAGATTTATGAGTCGGTTGCGCAACGCCAGCTCGAATAATCTTCTCGTTTTATCTCGGGGAAACGAGTAAGGGCGTCCTAGCCTCTCCTCAAGGGCTACGTACAGGCGCATATTATTTTGACAAACGACCGGCTTCGAATTGCTCGGCTGTTGTTGAGCATTAGCAACGACGATCGCTTTCCCCTTTCCCTTCTCATTTCGGGAGTCCAGCTTTGGGAGGGGAGGTTTATGGCCCATCTGATCCATTTGCACCAGCTTGTCGATCAGTGCCTGGAAGGTGGTCGGCTTGAAGAACATCATAAATTGCGAGATTGTTGCTTGTAGGTCAAGGGTTCCCACAAACATACCCACTGCAGGAGCTTCTTCAATGCGCTGCTCACACTTTGACCATAAGTTCCGCCACCGTATAGCATATTGAACCCATGTTTCGCCCGGCTTCACCCTGGCATTAATCAACGCCGTTATCGGGGTACACTCGCTGGCACTCGCGAAACATTGGGTGAACAGCAGCTCCATCTCCGCAAAGGTCTTGATAAAGTCGTTCGGGAGCTCGGAATACCACTCGAATGCTGTATCCGATAAGCTACCAACGAACTGGCGGAGCAACAATTTATCATCACTGCCAGTGTTGCTGCAAAGCGCCCTGAACTATGCAACATGCTGGTGGGGATTGCCAGTCCCCTTATAGACATGAAACTTGGGAATTGTGTAGCCCGGCGGGTACTTGATCTGGTCGTACCAGCTCGGATATGGTCGTCCTGTTTTTACGACCTGGCCGGCTGCTTCAGTCGCATGATGAACCCGTATTTGTGGGGCTATGTACTCGTCCAGGTCAGCCTTGGAGATTGTCTCCTCTTTAGTTGTTGACAAAGCTGGCGGAGGATTTGACGTTTCTCCCCTATCATCTTCAAGGACGATCGGGGGATCTTCGGCTGGAGGATCTTGTTGGATCATCATCCCCACCATGTCTTGGAACAGGAGGCCCATACGCTTTATGTTAGCTGCTTGTTCAGCAGCCTCTTTATCCTTCTTCTCCAATATCCGACGAAGGAATTCAGCGTCAGTTTCTTGTTCTTGACACGCATCCGATGACGTTTCAGGGCTTTCTTTTAGCCCAGTGAGTGCGGCCATCGCGTTCATCATCTCCTGGAGCTTTTTTTGTTGCTCCTGAGCCTTGACCACTGACCGTGTAAGCGGTCTATGACCTGTAGATGTACGGCTGTCCTCCTTTCCCGACGCCATGTATACTGTATGAACTATTATGCCCCCGGACTTAGAGCGTTTAGGTTCGCCGCCTTTAGCATTTGCCGTGGGCACGGGGGTTTTCTCCGGCCTTCTTCTTTTGTGGGCCGTTGAAGTTGAAGGGGCCGTTGTAGTGAGCACCTAGGTGGTGGTCGTCCTTTGCTATTTGTCCGGACGTTTCTTTTCTTCTTGCACTTTCGCCTTTTTCCGTTGACGAAAGTGATCTGGATCAATTACAGAGTCTTGAACCCTTCGCCAGACCTTGTAAATTTTTGAGGACAGCCGTTGAGGGGGCTGCTCCTTCTTTTTTTCCGGAACTCTCACCGTAGGTGGAGGATCTTTTCAATGTGGCGGTTGGAGAGTTCTTACGTACCCTCCTCAGCAGTTCAAAGTTGTTCCCAGTTGGAACAGCAGCATTGATTTCCACCACTGGAGCAGGTGGAGTTAACCCTGAGGGGGAGTTGCCCCCTGCCTTCCTTACTTGTCTCCAATAGCGACGTCGAGCATGACGAGCCGTTGGGACTGGCTCGGTGATAGAGACAGCTTCTTTTTTTCCCCTGTCCGGATGAGGCGCCGCTGGTGTTAACCTCTTAAAGATTGAGGTTGTCCTTTGAGGGGTGATATTCAACCTGTTAAAGACAGATCCTCGAGCAGGGGCAGGAGCAAGAATAGTCAGCCTTGGAAAGGCTGACACTTTGACAGGGGAAGCCGCCTTGACGACTTCTGGAGCAGTGGTTATTGCCTTCCTTGGGACAGCCACTTTAGGGTTCACAGGCTTCTTGGCGGGCCCTTCAGAGCTCTGATCCATCCTGGCGAAGACAGAGGCTGTTGGTTTGGTAGTGGACGACCCGTTGAAAGGGGTCGTCTTAGCAGTGAGCCGGTCGAAGACCGACTTCTTGTTTGCTTCTGTTGCGGGCATTGGCATGGTGAAGCTTGCAGGCGGGATCATTGTCCCGAAGAATAGGCCGGTGGTGGATTGAGTCACCTGTTCTACCGGTAGGGAAAGAATGAAGGCCGCTTGAGGCCCATATGCTACACCTCCAGGTGAGGTGGAGCATCCGTTGCAGTGGCACTTCGAGCAATTCGAGCAGTTGGAGGCCATCGATGCTTGATTTCTGCGCCAGGCAAAAGACCAAATCTTAGTAACTTGAAACCCAAAGGCAACCATTAACAAATCGCGATTCGTTCGCGAACACGACACATGAAGTGTGGAGTGGAAAGAGGAAGAGGTCCCACCGGGCGTGCCAGAATCTGTTCCCCTCCGAACGGCGGCCGAGACGACGTGATGACGTCTTGCCTGAGGTTCGGGGCAGATGCTATATGGTTTTATCCATCCACCTCTCCGAAGATGCCAAGTTGATTTATGGCACCGTGTATCGGAGGTTTAGACGGATGCGGCCGATGTAGCAGACTTCGTCAGATTCCCCCTCGCTTGAGTGGTTTTTGATTGTGGGGACGCTCTTCCCTGCAGGCACAAGCCCCTGCAGTTAATTACGCTACCGCATCACGGTAGCCACTTTCTCCTTCTCCAGAATTTCACTTCGTGTCGTGTGTGTTTGTTTTGTTTGTGATTGCCCGTGGATTGTATACGGAGACTAAGTAATGCTGTCGCCCGTAGGACGTGGATTAGTCCAAATCCGTATTTACTTAGATTTGGGTTTGGTATTTTTAGTTTAAGGATACGTTAGCCGTATTGAGGCTAAGATCAACTTAAACGTCCGTTAAGGATATGTTAGTCCTGTTTTAGACTAAGATCGACTTAACGTGGTGATCTATTTAATATATGGCCGTCGGGACTTGTCACCTCTCTAACGACGTTGAAGGATTACAACGACAGGTGTCAGAGGAGTTCGGAGATGTACCCTTGAACCAAAGTTGATTATGGAATATGTAGTCTGTTGAAATGCTTAAGGATACGTTAGCCGTGTTTGGGGCTAAGATCTACTTAATCGGGATCGTTTAGATCCGACAGAAGAGCGTTTAGGGGGGGCTCTACTGTTCCAGTTTAGGGACGTAGTGGTCCATGTTCCAGTTTAGAAATGTGGTGGTCCATGTTCCAGTTAGGGACATGGTGGTCCATCATTAGTTTAAGGACGTTTCGGTCCATCATTAGTTTAAGGACGTTTCGGTCCACGAGTTTAAGGACCCCGCAGTCCGTATTCATATGTGGTTGTCGGGACCCGTCACCTCTCTGACGTCGTTGAAGGATTACAACGATAGGTGTCAGAGGAGTTCGGAGATGTACCCTCAAACTGGAGGTAAATTGATTTAGGGGAGCAATCTTGCTCGGTCAATTTAGTTTGAGGACTTACGGCCATGACTGGGCTAAGTCCAGTTGAGAATATTCAATATTTTGTTTGCATTTGGCTTGTTTGGCCTTTGTTTGGGCTCTGCCCTTTTTAAATGATGCAGAGCATCTATTTTAGGTCATTTAGTCCTTTTTAATTGGGCTCTGCCCTTTTTATTTGGTACTATAATTGGGCCCTGCCCTTTAAATAATGCAGAGCATTTTATTCTGGTCTGATAGACTCTTTTATTGGGCTCTGCCCTTTCAATAATGCATTGCATTCAATGTTCTAACACTGCCCCACGTGGCTTGTTAGGCGCTTTGCGCCAATTGAGGAGCGCAAGGCGCAAACTCATAGGGTGGTGACACGTGTCACTATCTGAGGAGCGCAAGCGCAACAGTGCAGTGCGCTGTGTCAATGCGCTGCGCTGTTGCGCTGCTGACACGTGGCGCTCCCTGGTGGCTTGCGCCAATACAGGAGCGCAACAATGCAATTTTTCAAGTGCAAAGCACTGTTTTATGTTTTTGATCGATTTTAAATCAAAGAAAAACAAGTTTTTCTTGTTTTCAAAGAACCAATGGTTCATAAGAAAGTGCAAAGTAATGTTTTATCTTTTGATTGATTTTAAATCAAAGAAAACAAGTTTTTCTTGTTTTTAAAGAACCACTGGTTCATAAGAAAGTGCAAAACACTATTATTATTATTTTTTCTTTTTTCTTGAAGATCATTGATCTTCTTCTCAGATCAATGATCTGTTTATAAGAGAATTTTCTCTTTTTTCTAAAGGTTTTTATCTTTTTTGTTCTTGAGGAATTCTCTCCAATTCTTCAGAGTTCTCAATGATAATGTTGATGTTTTTGAATTGAGGTCTAGGGTCCTTTATATAGTGCCCATAAATTAGTTAAATTTGTTAAAGAGATCTTTCTCTGAGTGATTTGGGGTATTTTCCCCACCGTTAGATCTTTGATCCAAGGGCTTCTGTTTTACAGAAGAAAATCTTCTTATTTTAACAAAAACAGAAAGATTTCTTTAAAATCTTAATTCTGTTTGGCGCAAATCCCCCAGCGTGTGACACGCGTCGCACAGCGCAGCGCAACTGCGCTGACACGTGTCGCGCAGCGCAAAAGCGACTGCGCTGACACGTGTCGCGCAGCGCAGCTCTTGCGCAACCGAAGCTTTGCTTCTTTAATTTTGTTTTTTAATAGAGCTTTGTTCTGATTGGGCACGCTGCCTTGGACGCTGCGCTGATGTATCAGCTTTTGACACGTGGCGCGCTGCGCGTGGCGCGCTGCGCGTGGCGCGCTGCGCGTAGCGCAAAGAATCTGAAGCGTTACTTCATTTATTAGAATTTAAATTTTCAAAGTAAAGCTTTGCTCTGATTGGGGGAATCAGAAGCGTTGCTTCATTTCCCGCCTTGGAATTTGAATAGAGCTTTGCTCTGATTGGGATAAACATCCGCTCCATAACCTCGGGACCGGACCTCTACAGAGGGAGAGAAGACTTTGCCTGCGTTGGCACGACCGATCATCGCCTCGCTATCTCCGGCTGCCGCAGGTCCCCCGGGCCGACATATTCAATGACCCAGTGGGCGCCGCACAGCTTAACTCCGAGGTCTTATGCCAGAGCAGCTCGCCCCGAGCCCCATCGCGCCCCTGTCCTTCCTGAGGAGGTGTCGGTCAGCTCGCCTGCGCCAGGCATGACCGGTACCCCCTCTCTCGACGGGGTCGTGCGCACGTGACTCGCCACGGCAGCTCGAAGACAACCTCATCAGGGGACCTGAGGAAGCTCATCGAATGGAACCGAGGCCGTGGCCAGGCAGAGGTCTCCGGCAGCAGAGACCAAAAATCAAAATGTGCCGAATCGTCGGGATACCCCGGCCGACTCGACGCCCTCGAAAAGAAGATCGAAAGGATGCATCGGGAAAGTCGTCATTCAAGCGATGGGGCTAAATATACCGCCGACTCGCTCACGAAGCCCTTCACCTGTAACGTTTTAAAAATAATTAAATAAATAAAATCGTTTAAGTGATTTTTTTTTATTTTCGGTAAAGTAAAACGTATTTTTCGTAAAACTAAACCGCAATTATTTTTCACTATAAATTTAAAAATACCTATTTTAATTATGTTATTACTAGTAAATGGTGTTTATTTAGTCACTTATAAATTTTTATTTTAATTAAATATTTTTCCTAAATTAATTATTTTAAATATTAACATAAGCTTTATTTTTACACTAAATTAGTGTAAATTACAAATTTGTATGGGTTTAATTTGTAAAAATGAACCATGGCATATTAGAATTTAGTGTGTATGATGCAAAATTTATTTGCAAATTTGTCCATGATTCTAGAGTTTTCTTGAGTTGTTTTAGAAAAGAAATAAAAGGAAATTAAATGAAAGGTTGAAAAGACATTAAAAGGTGATATTTTGGAGGAAACTTCTACATCATTCTTCACACATTTCTTTCTCTCCCTCACCTCCCTAAAGTGGCCGGCCTCCTCATCATGGCAGCCCCCCCATTTCTCCACTTGATTTTTGTTGCAAAATCCATCAAAAATTCATTAAAAATCCAAATCAAAATCCTAATTTATTGCTACCCTTTATTCTTGCTCATCTTTACATGGATTTTGGAGATGGAAAGCACTCATTTTGGAGGCTCATTTTCATGTTTGGATTTCATGTTGTGGAGGTATAAATCTTTTTCTTTTGATTTATTTTATTAGATGTTTCTTTTAAGCATAATTAGATTTATTAAATTAATTCTATTTGCAAGTTTTTAAATTCAAGTTAGGGTTTGTAAAATCAAGTTATGGTTTTATTAATTCATTAGGGTTATAATAACTAGTTTAACAGTTTTGGAAATGGAAAATCATGCATGGTTGTTATATTATAAATTATTATCCAAATATTGTTTAAATTAAACCATTTTTTGCAAACTAGATTTCTATATATTATATATATTGGTGAGATAAATTCCAATTAATGTTTGTAACATTTTATTGTTGTTTTAATGAGGGTATTAATTTGTTAGTGGAATGAAAAACTTAGTTTTGTCACTAGTTTCTTTTGATAATTGAAAAAATACTAATAAAAATGCTATTTTTTGCTAACTAGTTTTTGGAAATTCTTAAATAAATGAGAGTTAAAAATCTAATTTATGGTTTCATTATATTACCATCATTATAAATTGTAGTTTGAAAAGTTAATTCATGCAAAATCAAGTTTTGTTGTGGAATTGTGGAATTTTGCTTGTAAGATGTGGAAAATTAATAAATGTTGCAAACTAGGAATTTTGTATTAATACAAATTTGTGTAATAAAAATATAGTAGTGGTTTGTATAATCTAGTTATGCTATTTAATGAATATTATGACCATTACTTTCATTAAACGTCAAGTTTTGAAGTAAAACGGTGAATTGACATTTTCAAGGTTTTCGGAATTTGGATGATTTGATCGATTTTAGGGTTCCGATGATTTGAACCAAGTTTTATATTATAAGTAATGGGTTTTGAAACTACGAGTTATTTGTTAATGTTTATCTCGGTTAATCGGAGTTTGTACGCCGATATCGAGCGATAATTGGTTCTTTTGCGTGAACGAGACATAGGTTTTAACCTATGCGCGTTCCGTGCGTCGTTTTGACTTTTATCCGTGATTCAGTTTACGATACTATATATGTTTGCGTATAGGTACCCCTCACTTGGACTGCGGGCGATAAAGAGGAGGATGGCGACATCATTTTCGGCAGAAAAGGACCAGGTGAGTAGATGTATATCTACGGAGGAAGTCGGGTGGATGGCGTTTAGCACCCCCGCAAACGTAGAATAGGAATAATACTTATTGTCATTAGGAAGCCTGACGTGACCTTAGAATTTCAGTTAGTAGGACCCTAGTAATGACCCTAGGTTGGATTAGATTGATTTAGAAAGAGCTTACCCGAGGATGAATATCTTGGGGGAGATTTCGTAGGTTTTAGGTAGATACGCACACACGCACACACTGAGACTCGCTGTGGTGTATACGTGTATGTGTATATATATATATAGGACTAGGTGTAGGTATATATATATATACACACAATACGTATATGTGATACAAGAATGTGATATGATACACGGGGATGAAACAATATAACTGGGCTGATACCGTGATTCTTGGCTACGGTCGTGTTATGATGTTAGTGGATCATTAGGAAATGAGTTAATGAATATGTATACATAGATAATAAAGGGTGGTGATGATATTGAGGTACATGGGACTCTAAAATAGCACCCGGACCGTAACATGTGATTGATATTCTGATATGATATATGTGTGACTTGATTACGATATCATATAGATGTAACTTGATTGCGATATCATAAAGGTGTAACTTGATTTCGATATCTTATAGGCGTGACTTAATCACGACTTGACATATGTGACTTGATCAAGATATGATATATGTGACATGACATTTCTGAGGATAAATTAACGATGTATATTTATGATAACAATGATACATGATCGATGTATGTGATTACAGTATAGCACCTTGATCATGACATGTGTTGATGATGGTATTATATGAATGATGAGACACGTAGGTGATACTTGACCCGTACCCCGATATTGAGATGTCGTACGATGGATTTTACCGTACGAGGCATTGATGTGATGATTGATCCGCACTCTTGTTTCGAGGAAATCGTACTACGTACGTGACGCTATTAAGGCTGGATCGCCGACTATTAGAGATATGGACTCAGACTTTAGGTGTACTCCTATTTCTTATCAACTAGTTTCTTGGGTTTAGTTCCTTAGGAGGTTAGATGGGCACTAGTTTAGGTTCGAGTCATATAGTGATAGTGGTACTTGTATATCACAGATAAGTGGTTATTACACATCCGTCTTTACATTCATACCGTATCCATAATATGCATGCTCATACATATGTTTCTATAATCAGCATAAAACTTTGCCTGTTAGGACACCAGCACCATTACCGATGATGCACATCTTTCACGCACACTTATTTGCCGGCTCACACACATCATCATCGGTAATTGCTATGTCACGTACACTTTAGATCGTATTATCTTTTATTGATAAGAATCAGCAAAAAGCTAGATCGATATAGCATTATGATTGCTCTCAGATGTTAGTCTAGACATGGCATTTATCACTTAGACATTCATGCATTCATATTTTCATGTTATCATGCAGTATTATGGGGCATATGCCGACACTTATCATATACTTACTCGTGATCTTTTGGGATTTTGGATTTATATGAGATTTCTGGATTTTTGGGGAAAACCGCAAGAATACATAAAAACTTCTCTCTCTCCTCCTCTCTTTTTAAAACATAAGATGTGGTTTTCTCGTGATGTATGTGTCGTCCACCATGAGATTTCATGTTTTTTGTTGGATTTCGAGACCCGATTCGAGGAGTGGATGAACCGTCTCGGGTACATGGTGGGCCCAGTATGGTACCCCGGGGCAAGAAGATCGAGTTGTAGATGATGAGCCTGGCAGGGGAAGGCTACCTACCGGTGATGTCTGGCGCGGCGGATATCCGGAGGATACCGACCGTTGTCGTGAGATTTGATGATATGGGCCGATCCGGATTGACGAAGCCCGAGATATTGAGACTATGAGATATTGAGACTTGAGATTTACATGTTTTGTGTCGATACTTGACACGGATTTCCATGGATTTCATCGTTGATATTTCAAATTTCTATACACATTTTACCAGGATAAAAGCTAAAGATTTCTTATACGGATATATCTAAATTTCAGGATTGGTTACTTTACATTCATGGTGCATGCATACTCATTCATATGACATAGTACTATATAAGGCACTGACACGAGCACGGAGTATTTGCATTTACACGTAGCTTATTATCATGTCTTACTTGATGACTAGTAGTATATTAGTATATTATTATGACCTAGGATAGCGTCGTGTATTCGATTTCTTTTCGTAGATGTCTTCTACTCACGAGTTGGCAACTCACCCCCGTTGTGCCAAATTTTATTACAGGTTCGATGTACAGGTTTTCCTGGCAGCTTGCTGGCACATCTTTTTATTCAGGGTGATTTGCACGGTAGGTTGGTTCATTTGTATCTGAACCGCCGCTGTATTTTTATTATTTCATTTGTATCTAGTAAGCTCCATCAACCAAACTTGTATTACTTGATAGTTTACTGGACCATTTATTTATTTCGACCTTAGAGTCGCGCATGTATTATTCTGGTTTGGTGGATTTGTTTTCTTTTGAGCCTTGAGCCTCGCCCTTTGGCGTTGTATATTATTATGCTTGTTGTGGTTGTTTCCGCCTATTGGCGTTGAGTTAGCTCCCGTTGGGAATGTTTTTTATTGGTTATATGTATTCATTCTTGTTTGTACCCGTTTGGGGCCAGTTTTTACAAAGGAGACTCTGCCGAAATTTTTGAGGAATTGGATGTTGCTGTTAAACTTGTTTTCTTCATGTTTTCCTTTATTTCTTCTTCTTTTATGATTTAGATTTCTGGGCTTCGGCTTACTTAGATTACGTTGCGCCTCTAGATGCTTCGTAATCTAAGTGCCGGTCACGTTCCGTACTTTCGGGTCGTGACAAAGTTGGTATCAGAGCACTAGGTTTAACCTTGTATAAGTCTAGGTGACCCTTGGTTGATGGAGTAGGCGACTTAGGTAGAGTAACGTACCGTGGGTATGGTCCGCGGTATACTTACGATACGCTACTCTGCTTAAGGAGCCTTAGGATGTACATTTCTTTGCACCGCATTTCATTCGTTCCTTTGATCTACCTTCGTCGATATCGGATGGTGGTTTCTGTTACCACGGGCGCACTGGCAGAGGGAGCTACGGCTCGAATGCGATAACCATTAGGGTATTGGTTATTCTTGAGGATTGAAGCATTGTTTAGCGTGCGGATGAAGGGTATTCGCATGCCATCCAGACGAAGTTAGAGGATTCGAACGATTGTCAGAAAACCCATTTTCCCAAGTTTAAAGTATTCGGAAGAACATGCAGGTATTTCTATGGACCCTCTAGAAGAATGAAACCCTAACTCGACATAATGACCACGAGAACGCCCTTGAACCTTAGGGTTTACGGCAGTTCCGCGGTGCCATTAGTGAGGCTTGGGTTTGCCCTTCTACGGCTGGACCATCGATGCTGGGGTATGTACCGGATATTTTTAAACTGTACGTGAGTGTTGAGCTCACGGGGAATTATGGGATTTTGATGGATCGATCGAAAAGTTTAATGTAGTCCGGATATCAGGTGAAGGGATCGACTATGTGGGAGACTCTAGATATGAGTATTGCCATTGGTAGCGCAATTAGCACACCTATGAAGAGACGAGTTCGAAGCAGTCGACATCAGAGGAAAGAGGCGCACATTGACGATAGTGTTTACGATTGCGATTTGGTGATTTGAATTTCATATTTCCGTTGGTTGGATTTTGGTATTTGAGGATTTTGTTCTACGATTGGTATTTCTTATGTGTACTTTCATTATATTCTATGCATGTTTCATATATCGGTTGTATTGATGTTGTTTTGTATATACCCAGTGCACTTGATTTGGTTTTAATACATTTTTAGATTTTGATTTGATTTCTTGCATATGGTTACACATGATTTTGACATATGCTTCGACTAAGTTTTATGCATTTTCGTACTGTGATTTCGATTTTGATATTCGATGTATGATTTCGTGCACCATGTGCACCTGATTGAGATTCTTGCGCATATTTGGCGCACTTGATGCGATTTTGTGCACACCAGATGCACTAAATCGGGGTTTTGTGCAGATTAGATGCACCTGATATTGAGTCGTGCACGCCCGTTGCACTTGACAGATGTTTTGGTGCACACCTGTTGCACTTAGTTTGTTTTTGTGTGTATTCGTGGTATCTGTATTTGGTTTCAATTTTAGTGCGCACCGAACGCACATGATATATTTTTGATGTGATTGGGATTGATTTCAGTTTGAGCAGTATGTTTTCATAATCATTACTGTTTGATTTAGTAACCAGGCGGGACATGTATGTTAAATAAAAAGATATATATATATATAGTTATTTTTAAAAAAATAAAAATAAACGTCCGCTACTTATGCCGTGACACGTGCATCGCACGGCGATTTTCAAGAGGGGTTTTTGTATGCTTCTTTATTAAGATGTTTAGGCGATTTTACTACGATGCGCACTATATATATATAAGTTATAGTTTTGGTATATATTATGTTGGTTTTTGTATTGGGTTTTGATATTTTATCTTTACCATAACTCCGATGATTGCGTTATGCTTGACGGAGTTGATTCTAGTTTTGTATTAATGATTTCGGAGCCCCGACGATTTGAGTGTTTTGCTAAATATTTTAGTATTTGGAGGGGGAGTTTTAATTTAAATTCGGGGACCGAATTTCTTTAAGGGGGGAAGATTGTAACGTTTTAAAAATAATTAAATAAATAAAATCGTTTAATTGATTTTTTTTATTTTCGGTAAAGTAAAACGTATTTTTCGTAAAACTAAACCGTAATTATTTTTCACTATAAATTTAAAAATACCTATTTTAATTATGTTATTACTAGTAAATGGTGTTTATTTAGTCACTTATAAATTTTTAGTTTAATTAAATATTTTTCCTAAATTAATTATTTTAAATATTAACATAAGCTTTATTTTTACACTAAATTAGTGTAAATTACAAATTTGAATGGATTTAATTTGTAAAAATGAACCATGGCATATCAGAATTTAGTGTGCATCATGCAAAATTTATTTGCAAATTTGTCCATGATTCTAGAGTTTTCTTGAGTTGTTTTAGAAAAGAAATAAAAGGAAATTAAATGAAAGGTTGAAAAGACATTAAAAGGTGATATTTTGGAGGAAACTTCTACATCATTCTTCACACATTTCTTTCTCTCCCTCACCTCCCTAAAGTGGCCGGCCTCCTCATCATGGCAGCCCCCCCATTTCTCCACTTGATTTTTGTTGCAAAATCCATCAAAAATTCATTAAAAATCCAAATCAAAATCCTAATTTATTGCTACCCTTTATTCTTGCTCATCTTTACATGGATTTTGGAGATGGAAAGCACTCATTTTGGAGGCTCATTTTCATGTTTGGATTTCATGTTGTGGAGGTATAAATCTTTTTCTTTTGATTTATTTTATTAGATGTTTCTTTTAAGCATAATTAGATTTATTAAATTAATTCTATTTGCAAGTTTTTAAATTCAAGTTAGGGTTTGTAAAATCAAGTTATGGTTTTATTAATTCATTAGGGTTATAATAACTAGTTTAACAGTTTTGGAAATGGAAAATCAGGCATGGTTGTTATATTATAAATTGTTATCCAAATATTGTTTAAATTAAACCATTTTTTGCAAACTAGATTTCTATATATTATATATATTGGTGAGATAAATTCCAATTAATGTTTGTAACATTAGATTGTTGTTTTAATGAGGATATTAATTTGTTAGTGGAATGAAAAACTTAGTTTGGTCGCTAGTTTCTTTTGATAATTGAAAAAATACTAATAAAAATGCTATTTTTTGCTAACTAGTTTTTGGAAATTCTTAAATAAATGAGAGTTAAAAATCTAATTTATGGTTTCATTATATTACCATCATTATAAATTGTAGTTTCAAAAGTTAATTCTTGCAAAATCAAGTTTTGTTGTGGAATTGTGGAATTTTGCTTGTAAGATGTGGAAAATTGATAAAAGTTGCAAAATAGGAATTTTGTATTAATACAAATTTGTGTAATAAAAATATAGTAGTGGTTTGTATAATCTAGTTATTCTATTTAATGAATATTATGACCATTAGTTTCATTAAACGTCAAGTTTTGAAGTAAAACGGTGAATTGACATTTTCAAGGTTTTCGGAATTTGGATGATTTGATCGATTTTAGGGTTCCGATGATTTGAACCAAGTTTTATATTATAAGTAATGGGTTTTGAAACTACGAGTTGTTTGTTAATGTTTATCTCGGTTAATCGGAGTTTGTACGCCGATATCGAGCGATAATTGGTTCTTTTGCGTGAACGAGACATAGGTTTTAACCTATGCGCGTTCCGTGCGTCGTTTTGACTTTTATCCGTGATTCAGTTTACGATACTATATATGTTTGCGTATAGGTACCCCTCACTTGGACTGCGGGCGATAAAGAGGAGGATGGCGACATCATTTTCGGCAGAAAAGGACCAGGTGGGTAGATGTATATCTACAGGGGAAGTCGGGTGGATGGCGTTTAGCACCCCCGCAAACGTAGAATAGGAATAGTACTTATTGTCATTAGGAAGCATGACGTGACCTTAGGATTTCAGTGAGTAGGACCCTAGTAATGACCCTAGGTTGGATTAGATTGATTTAGAAAGACCTTTCTCGAGGATGAATATCTTGGGGGAGATTTCGTAGGTTTTAGGTAGATACACACACACGCACACACTGAGACTCGCTGTGGTGTATACGTGTATGTGTATATATATATATATTTATATATAGGACTAGGTGTAAGTATATATATATATACACAATACGTATATGTGATACAAGGATGTGATATGATACACGGGGATGAAACAATATAACTGGGCTGATGCCGTGATTCTTGGCTACGGTCGTGTTATGATGTTAGCGGATCATTAGGATATGAGTTAATGAATAGGTATACATAGATAATAAAGGGTGGTGATGATATTGAGGTACATGGGACTCTAAAATAGCACCCGGACCGTAAAATGTGATTGATATTCTGATATGATATATGTGTGACTTGATTACGACATCATATAGATGTAACTTGATTGCGATATCATAAAGGTGTAACTTGATTTCGATATCTTATAGGCATGACTTAATCATGACTTGACATATGTGACTTGATCAAGATATGATATATGTGACATGACATTTCTGAGGATAAATTAACGATATATATTTATGCTGACAATGATACATGATCGATGTATGTGATTACAGTATAGCACCTTGATCATGACATGTGTTGATGATGGTATTATACGAATGATGAGACACGTAGGTGATACTTGACCCGTACCCCGATATTGAGATGCCGTACGATGGATTTTACCGTACGAGGCATAGATGTAATGATTGATCCGCACTCTTGTTTCGAGGAAATCGTACTACGTACGTGACGCTATTGAGGCTGGATCGCCGACTATTAGAGATATGGACTCAGACTTTAGGTGTACTCCTATTTCTTATCGACTAGTTTCTTGGGTTTAGTTCCTTAGGAGGTTAGATGGGTACTAGTTTAGGTTCGAGTCATATAGTGATAGTGGTACTTGTATATCACAGATAAGTGGTTATTACACATCCGTCTTTACATTCATACCGTATCCATAATGTGCATGCTCATACATATGTTTCTATAATCAGCATAAAACTTTGCCTGTTAGGACACCAGCACCATTACCGATGATGCGCATCTTTCACGCACACTTATTTGCCGGCTCACACACATCATCATCGGTAATTGCTATGTCACGTACACTTTAGATCATATTATCTTTTATTGATAAGAATCAGCAAAAAGCTAGATCGATATAGCATTATGATTGCTCTCAGATGTTAGTCTAGACATGGCATTTATCACTTAGACATTCATGCATTCATATTTTCATGTTATCATCCAGTATTATGGGGCATATGCCGACACTTATCATATACTTACTCGTGATCTTTTGGGATTTTGGATTTATATGAGATTTCTGGATTTTTGGGGAAAACCGCAAGAATACATAAAAACTTCTCTCTCTCCTCCTCTCTTTTTAAAACATAAGATGCGGTTTTCTCGTGATGTATATGTCGTCCACCATGAGATTTCATGTTTTCTGTTGGATTTCGAGACCCAATTTGAGGAGTGGATGAACCGTCTCGGGTACATGGTGGGCCCGGTATGGTATCCCGGGGCAAGAAGATCGAGTTGTAGATGATGAGCCTGGCAGGGGAAGGCTACCTACCGGTGATGTCTGGCGCGGCGGATATCCGGAGGATACCGACCGTTGTCGTGAGATTTGATGATATGGGCCGATCCGGACTGACGGAGCCCGAGATATTGAGACTATGAGATATTGAGACTTGAGATTTACATGTTTTGTGTCGATACTTGACACGGATTTCCATGGATTTCATCGTTGATATTTCAGATTTCTATACACATTTTACCAGGATAAAAGCTAAAGATTTCTTACACAGATATATCTAAATTTCAGGATTGGTTACTTTACATTCATGGTGCATGCATACTCATTCATATAACATAGTACTATATAAGGCACTGACACGAGCACGGAGTATTTGCATTTACACGTAGCTTGTTATCTTGTCTTACTTGATGACTAGTAGTATATTAGTATATTATTATGACCTAGGATAGCGTCGTGCATTCGATTTCTTTTCGTAGATGTCTTCTACTCACGAGTTGGCAACTCACCCCCGTTGTGCCAAATTTTATTACAGGTTCGATGTACAGGTTTTCCTGGCAGCTTGCTGGCACATCTTTTCATTCAGGGTGATTTGCACGGTAGGTTGGTTCATTTATATCTGAACCGCCGTTGTATTTTTATTATTTCATTTGTATCTAGTAAGCTCCATCAACCAAACCTGTATTACTTGATAGTTTACTGGACCATTTATTTATTTCGACCTTAGAGTCGCGCATGTATTATTCTGGTTTGGTGGATTTGTTTTCTTTTGAGCCTTGAGCCTCGCCCTTTAGCGTTGTATATTATTGTGCTTGTTGTGGTTGTTTCCGCCTATTGGCGTTGAGCTAGCTCCCGTTGGGAATGCTTTTTATTGGTTATATGTATTCATTCTTGTTTGTACCCGTTTGGGGCCAGTTTTTACAAAGGAGACTCTGCCGAAATTTTTGAGGAATTGGATGTTGCTTTTAAACTTGTTTTCTTCATATTTTCCTTTACTTCTTCTTCTTTTATGGTTTAGATTTCTGGGCTTTTGCTTACTTAGATTACGTTGCGCCTCTAGACGCTTCGTAATCTAAGTGTCGGTCATGTTCCATACTTTCGGGTCGTGACATCACCGAAGAGCTACTTGCCGTCCACGTCTCCTCCTGGAACAAGCCTCCAAAAGTCTCGCTCTTTGACGGGAAGTCCGACCCGAAGGACCATTTAGAGCGTTCACAGCCGGGATGAGTTTCCAGGACTGTTCTAACGCCGCTCAATGCTGCGCTTTCCCCGCAACTCTTATCCGCTCCGTACGAGACTGTTCCGAGGACTCACGCCGCACTCGATCTCCACCTTCGATGAGCTGGCCACCCAATTCCTCGGCTATTTCGTCAGGAACAGACGGCAGAAGTGGACCGTCGACCATCTCTTCATCATAAAGAGCGGAGATAAAGGATCATTCAAAAGGTACGTCACCCGCTTCTGCAACGCCCTCCTCGAGGTCCCAGAACACCGGGATGAGACGTTCATTACGGCCCTCAGGTCGGGTCTTAGGCATAAGGGGTGGCTACGGTCCTTTTCATTAGCGCAGCCTAAGACCATGGTCGAGGTAAAGGCCTGGACCGAACGTGAGATCCAGCTTGAATCCGAGGTGAACGCCAACCTGCCCCGGACAGAACAAGTTGATCAGAAGAAAAGGGACCAGGAAGAGAAAAAGAAGATTGAGCGGCCAAAGCCCTACTCCCCGAAGTTTCAGGAGTATACCCCGCTCAACGTATCCCAGACGGTACAGCTGGAGGAGGCTAAGAGTGAGAGGTTCTTCAAACTCCCCCCAAATCATGGTCATGTCAGCGGGGGGTATGACGAAGACCGACGAGACATGGCATCCCTCCCCGATCAAGGGACATTGTTTCCCCCCAACAAGAGAGCAAGGCTCTGTTCAAAATTTGAATTGGGGCAGCGCCTCACGTGCAAAGCACGAGAGCACCAGCGTCAGAACTAAAAGTTCTCCACCCTTGAATCAAAGATCCAACGAAGATGATAAATCATCAAATTACAGAATTAAATTCTGTTGAGAAAATATTTCTCGAATCTTTCTAAAACAAGAAAGGTTAATCTCTATAAAACAGAGTATCGTTGGATTAAAAATCCAATGGTGATTAAAAATCACCAAGATACAAAAAAAGCTCTGTATGGGAAAATATTTTCCTAATCTTGTTAAGAACAAGAAAAATATCTTCTGTAAAACAGAAGGCTTAGGATCAAAGATCCAACGGTAGATAAAATCCTCAAATCAATTAGCAATCTCTCAATGAGAGATTTCCTTAACTAAATCAACAAATCAGCCTCCACTATATAAAGGACTCAAGACTTCAAGTCTTGTATAGAAGAACCCCCCATAAATTTCAAACTTCAAGACGAGAACGATTTCTCCTCAAGGTAAATAAAAATAAGAGAGATCATAGCATCTCTTTCATATCTAAGAGTTTAACTCTCACATCAGAAGAACTTAGTTCTTTTCCACAGATCTCAGATCTATAAGACAAAGTCTTTCACAAGTGAAAATCTAATTCTCAGAGAATTGAATTGAGCAGAACAGAAAACTCAGTACTTAGCACTCGAAGTCTGACGCTCAGCGCTGAGCGCTCCACGTGCTCCTCGCGTGGGTGCTATTTAGTAAGAAGCGCTTAGCACTCAAAGTCAGGCGCTCAGTGCCGAGCGCTCCATGTGCTCCTCACGATGGCGCTATTTAAGAAGAAGCGCTTAGCACTCAAAGTCTGGCGCTCGGCGCCGAGCGCTCCACGTGCTCTTCATAAGGGCACTATTTAATAAAAAGCACTTAGCACTCAAAGTCTGGCGCTCAGTGCCGAGCGCTTCACGTCACGTGCTCCTCACGTGGGCGCAATTTAATAAAAGGTGCTTAGCACTAAGTATCTGGCGCTCAGCGCCGAGCGCCTCACGTGCTCTGCACGTGAGTGCTATAAATTGTTTAACACTCCATATAAAAGAATATAAATAAAACAAAAAGAAAAAGGGGTGTCAGAACCCAAATCAATGCTCAGCAATGCTGATACAGAAAGGGGATCAAGCCCAAATAAGTAATCAAGTGGGCTGAGCCGAAGGTTGGCCAAACCCCAAATTGACTGAGCCCATATGTCCTCTTCTAAATTGGCCTTAGTTCCAAACAAGACTACCAAGTCCCTGATAAACATTTATTGGTTCAAGGATACATCTCTTCACACCTCTGATGCATGTCGTTGTAATTCTTCAACGTCTTCAGAGAGGTGGCGGGTCCTGACAACCAGCAACTATGGACCGCAACGTTCTTAAACTAATAACGGACCGCAAAGTCCTTAAACTACTGTGGACCGCAACGTGATTAAACTAAACCCTCAGCTCAAAAATGGTGATTTATGGACCACAACGTCCTTAAACTAATAATGGACCGTAATGTCCCTAAACTATAACGGACCGCAATGCTCTTAAACTAGCTATGGACTGAAAACGTCCTCAAACTAAAACTATAGAGCCTAAATGCTCTTTTGTTGGATCTAAATGATCCAAAAATCCTGTTGGGTAGATCTTAGTCTAAAATTAGACTAACGTATCCTCAACAACCGTTTAAGTTGATCTTAATTTTAAACGAGATTAACGATCCTTAAATCAACCCAAACCCAAATCTAAGAATATACGGATTTGGAATAATCCACACCTACAGGCGACAACATAAATTAGTCTCCGTATACAATCCACGGGCAACCAAAAATAAAACAAACAAGCATGACACGAAGTGACCTTCTGAAGCAGGAGAAAGTGGTTACCGCGATGCGATAACGTAATTAACTGCAGAGGCTTGCGCCTGCAGGGAAGAGTGTCCCCACAATCAAAAACCCCTCAGGAACGAGGGGGAATCTGACTAAGTCTGCTACAATGGTCGCATCCGTCCAGACCTCCGATACACGGTGCCATAAATCAGCTTGGCATCTTCGGAGAGGTGTACGGATAAAACCAAATAGCATCTGCCCCCAAATTCAGACAAGACGGCCTATGCGGTCCCGTCTCCCGTTTTCGGCGGTAAACAGATTCTGGCATGCCCAGTGGGACATTCAGAGGATATATGAGCTCGGTAAATTTGAGGATTGGCCAACCTTGGGCTCAGCCAACTTGATTACTTATTTGAGCTTGATCCCCTTTCTGTATCAGCACTGCTGAGCATTGATTTGGGTTCTGACATCCCTTTTCCTTTTTGTTTTATTTATATTCTTTTATATGGAGTGTTAAACAATTTATGGCGCCCACATGCAGAGTACGTGAGGTGCTCAGCGCCGAGCGCTCCACGTGCTTCTCACATGGGCGCAATTTAATAAAAGGTGCTTAGCACCCCATAATCAAATCTGGGATAGGCCTCATCTTCGTGACTCCACAAGAAGGGATAATGCGCTTTGCCTTTTCCTTAACAGAACCGAGGACAAACAATGAAGCAAAATATGAGGCTTTGATTACAGGTCTTGAGATCGCTGTCGATATGGGAATCGAAAACCTCCTCATATACGGAGACTCACAGCTAGTGTTAGCCAAGTAAACGGTGACTATCAGACGTGCAAGCCAGAGTTGGTAAAATATGGCAAAAGAGTGCAACAGTTACTAACTCAAATTCCTTCCTACGTCCTGGAAAGAATATAGCGTACAGAAAATAGCAAGGCGGACGCATTATCCAAACTCGCCAAAGAACTGGCTGATGAAAACCTCAATAGAAAGCCGTCGGGTTCTTGCACCAACGGAAATATCTACAGAGTTGTCTGAAGAAAAGAAAGCGACCAAGCAAATAGCCCTACAAATAGAGGACCAAGAAAAGGCTAAGGTTTGGAGAGAAGTCTTTATAGACTACTTCAAATCCCGCCAAACACCGGAAGATGCATCCTCAAGACATCAACTTATGAAACGAGCTATGTCTTTCGCCTTCGTCAATGATACTCTATATAAGAGATCGGTCAACTCTCTGTGGCTGAGATGCCTAGGACCGGAAGAAGCAAGGAAAGTCATCCAAGAAACTCACGACGGACTCTGCGGTTCTCATCAAGCCGAGTCAATGAAGAAGCTGAAGATCAAAAGAATGGGCTACTATTAGCCCATGATAATTCAGGACTGCCTCGAATATGCGAAGCAGTGCCACTCATTCCAAATTGATGGGGACTTCATCCACCAGCATCCAAATCCGCTACACCCAACAGTGGCTAGCTGGCCGTTTGAAATATGGGAAACCGATATAACTGGGCCCATCAAACCAGCATCATCCAAAGGGTATCGGTTCATATTGGCGACAATTGATTACTTCTCTAAGTGGGCAGAAGCCATACCGCTAAGAGAAGTGAAGAAGGAGAACATCCTCCATTTCTTCAAGACACACGTCATTTATCGGTTCGGCACTCCACGACGGATTATATCAGATAACGGGCCGGCCTACAGAAGTTATAGAATCAGTTGCTTCGCACATCAGCATAATATAGACTGGAGATACTCTTCGGTCTATAATTCCCGAGCTGACGGTCTAGCTGAGGCTTTCAACAAAACCTTGACAAAGATCATAAAGAAGACGGTGTCCAAAAATAAAAAAGGACTGGCACGAGAGACTGCATGAACCTCTCTGGGCTTATCGGACTATAATCAAAACGGCTACGAATACAACGCTGTATGCATTGGTTTTCGGCACAGAAGCAGTACTCCCCTTGGAGATAGAGCTACCCTCTCTACGAGTGGCGGTTCATTACGAACTAACGGATGAAGAGAATGCTCATCTTCGACTTGAGGAGCTCGACGCCCTCGATGAAACTCGTCTCATGGCGCAACAAAACTTGGAGGCTTACAAAGCAATGATGACACGCTCATACAAAAGATTAACTAGGCCGAGAACATTCCGCCAAGACGAACTCGTGCTAGTTGTCAAAAGACCTATGATCCCAAATCGTGCCAAACGGGGGAAATTTAAGCCAAACTACGAGGGCCCGTACATCATAGACAAGGTCCACCAAGGTGGAGCCTACTTGCTCATGGATATGCATGGCGAAAGACCCTTCCGGCCAATAAACGGCCGATTCCTGAAAAATACTACGTCTGACAAGTCACGGCCCAGGTCAATGATAGATGACGACACCTATGTCCGCTCGCTATCTTCCCAAGTCCAAACTCTATAAGTAGTATCCGGCAAAACCTCGCCTCAAAATCCCAACGGACCGCAATGTACTTAAACTAGCTATGGACCGTAATATCCTTAAACTAGCTATGGACCATAATGTCCTTAAACTAGCTATGTACCGAGATGTCCTTAAACTAACAACAGACCGAGATATCCCTAAACTAACAACGTCGCCTCAAACATGACGATAGTGGAATACAAGTCCACAAGTCTTAGTGGTGAGGGCTGCAACTCAAATCCCACCGGCAAACAGATGGATTACATGCGGCGAATCCATTCTCGAGAGTTTCATCGCGCAAAAAAAAGGGTACGTTCATGAGCGAAAAGGGCACGGATGAAAACCCGAAAGGGCGCCATGAGTAAAAATAGCAGGACTGCCGGCGAGTTTGTGAAAACCCGAAAGAGCGCAATCTCGTTAAAATAAAGACACCTGCAAGGTCCTCTCGACCTCATGAGGAGAAAATACCTGCGTGAGATCTTTACGACTCACAAGGGAGCAACGCACTTAAGGATCCCCACGATTCACCTGCGAGACCCTCACGGCTCGTAGGATTCGAAAGCCTTAAGCTACAAGGATCTGAACCTGTTCTTAAGCCATCATTTTCCCCAAATTTCCTTACAAGCGGTTAAATATTGACCCTTATATAAAATCCACGGGCACAAATAAATGTTTTCCTCACCGAGTCCCACCAACAACGAGGAATGTCCTCATATGGTGAACGACACTTGTAAGTCCTCTCGACTCATAAGGAGAAAACACTCTTGTAAGATCCTTACGACTTATAAGAGAACATACACTTAGGAATCCTAACGACTCCTAAGGAGAAAACACATCTACGAGATCCTCATGACTCGTAGGGAGAAACATCTTTATGAGACCCTTACCGCTCATGAAGTCAAAAGCCTTAGTCGACAGGATTCTAACCCTGACTGCTAAGCCACCTTTGTTCGAACCGACAAAGAAAAATGATGATTCGCTCCTGGGAATATCCCAGTTGTAGCGATGTTGATGCCTAAATCGGTATCAAATTCCAAGTCCTTTCACGGCAAATGATGATTCGCTCCTAGCAATATTCCAGTCATAGCGATGCTGATGCTAAGATTGGTATCGGATCTCAAGTCCATACTCGTAACAAAATCAGCGAGCTAAAAATACATATAAAAATAGCCAAAATGATTGGGCAACTCGCAATAAAAAGCAGCGAGTAAAAAGAAAAGTAGCCGAAATGATTGGGCACCACGAAAAATAGCCGAAATGATTAGGCAATCGCGACTTTCGCGATATAAAAAGCTGAAATGATAGAGCATCGCGGAAGGAAATAAAAAAATGAAAGAATGAAACTTTTGCCCTACAGGCGAGTCCATATTGACCCCTGTATACAATCCATGGGCATAAATGAAAAGGGAACCGCATTTCACAACAGACTCTGTCAAATGGAGAGTCAGATCTCGACAGCAACGCCTGCATCCCAGAAGATCAATGTGGCGTTCCTTCTCGACACCATAGAAAGCGGAAACAATTCAACCAATGACCTCCCCGTCGGAACAATGCTTCGACCCAGAAACAAGTCAGCCAATGACCTCCCCGCCGGAACAATGCTCCGTCTCGGAAACAAGTCAGCCAATGACCTCCCCGCCGGAACAGTGCTCCGTCTCGGAAACAAGTCAGCCAACGAAGTGAACGATAGGGTTTTCAGTCGAAATGACCTCCCCGCCGAAACAGTGCTCCGTCTCGGAAACATGTCAGCCAATGACCTCCCCGCCGGAATAGTGCTCCGTCTCGGAAACAAGTCAACCAATGACCTCCCCGTCGAAACAACGCTCCGACCCAGAAACAACTCAACCAATGACCTCCCCACCGGAACAAAGCTCCGTCTCGGAAACAAGTCAGCCAATGACCTCCCCGCCGGAACAATGCTCCGTCTCGGAAACAAGTCAGCCAATGACCTCCCCGCTAGAACAATGCTCCGTCTCAAAAACAAGTCAGCCAATGACCTCCCCGCCAGAACAATGCCCCGTCTCGGAATCAAGTCACCCAATAATCTCTCGATTCATCTCGACCCCCAGGGAAATCAGTGTCCCTACACAAACCTTTCAACCCGTAAAAAGAAAACTCTCCTATGAGATCCTTACGACTCTCAAGAGAAAACACACTTAGGAGTCCTCACGACCCCTAAGGAGAAATTACACCAACGAGATCCTCTCGACTCGTGGGGAGAAACGTCTTTATGAGACCCTTACGGCTCATAAAGTTGAAAAGTCTTATGCAGCAGACCTGAACCTGTTTTCTAAGCCATCGCTACCCTTCAAGGAGTTCAAGATGAACCGTTATCTATCATCTACATGCCACATTTGCTAAAATCACATGCCAATGACACGACAAAGAAAAAAAAGCGATAGTATAAGATAAAATATGTCTTTTGTTCAAGAATTCAAGTGAATACAAAATATTTCACAAAGGAATCAAAATGAATACATATTATTCATAAACCGCAAGTTTACAGTAAAAAAAGGGGTACAAAGACAGTTATTGAGGAGGAGGCGTCTTCAACAAATCAGCCAGCCACTCGCGCGCTCCTTTCAATCCTTTCTCGTGATCGACCGCCGTGGCCAACTCTGCTTCAACTTAGGCCCGTTGTCGCAAACAAGACGAAAGCTTTTCATCGGTTCCTAGTATGGCAGCTTCACAGTTCTGTACGACCCGCTCGGTAGAGTCAAGCGTCCGCCTTAGCGTCAACCCATCCGAAATGCATCACTGGAGATTGTCGAAGACAGCTTTTAACGGCGCAGCATTCGCTTTAACCTGGGCGCGTAACCGGGCAGATTCGCTTGAAGCTACTTCATTTTCTTTTCGCCTCAGGTCACCTCTTGTTCAAAATGGCGGATGAAAGGAATACTACTCTCGACCCACGCAGCCCGCTTGGAGTTCGAAGCTAATACTTCAGGAGCGAGACGCTTGAGCTCAATCTCGTGCAGGCAAGCCTCGATCTTTCTGCAGTAATCAACCCAAGAGCCAAAGAGATCTTCATCATGGAAGTTCACGAGTGTCGCCAGCATTGGATTGACTTCAACAGCAAAATCCGTAGCAGAACTGAGGGCCTCGGCATCGAGATCTTCGATGAATTCGCTCGACATTCGCCGGCTATTCGCAGTGCCCCTGGAAGATGTGCGTTTAGGAAAGGGCCCTGCCGGCATTGGGATGCGAGACTCAAAGGGAGCTGGAGCCGGTGTGATTGCTGCAAAACAAATTATGGTCAAATGTCGACTTGGGAGGTAAAGAAAATACACAAGCGATGGAGTCTGCTATACCGGCTGTGGCAGGTGGCAAAATTGGGAGTACCGGAGGCGCGGCTATTCTCTCGTCTCCTCCTTCAATCCGTGACGCTGTAATCAATACAAAGAAGATTTAGCAACAATACGGCTATTTATAAAAGAAAGAAGGAGACAATAGCTAAAGGATATATTGACCAGTACCAGGAGGTGGAATGACTTCCGACTGGAAAAAGAAATGTGGTTTCAGCACCTGATATAGATGGTCAAAAAGGACTCCTGCAAAGTTGTGACAATATACTGTCAATATAAGGAGGATGGTACCCACAGTGAAACCGATAAATCGCAAACTTATACCTCCAGCATTTCAGAGGACATAGGAGAAGGCGAGGGAACAACAGCCGTCATGGCGGCGACCGGAGGTGCTTCAGATGGCACAATCTCAGCGTTCACTGCACCTACAAATAAGATATCGTCAGAGGGAGCTGGACGGGATTGAGAAATAAAAAAAGAACGGTGACCCAAGACCTGCCTGATGGGTCATTAACCAAAACCGCGACGAAAGCATCACCAGGCGTAGCGGCTTCTTCGCTCTCCCTCAGAGGAGTAGTTTTTGTGCCCATGGCTTCATCCCCTGATTCGACGAGGGCCTTCGTGACTCTTGCAATGCCCGCCGATACCAAGGAGCCACAAGGAGAAAGGGCAGCGGTCTGGACAGTCCCAGATCCCAGAGAGAGGGTAGCAACTTAAGGCACGGTAACCGCCAGGGTTTCACCCATCATCCTATCGCCAAGACTTGGCCCTACAGGAAATGCATATGTCAAAATTTGAAGATCAAGTTCTAGTAAAAGACTCAGCGTTACGTTACCTTGGAGCGGCTTTTCGGTTTCTTCCCGAGCCGCGCGCGCAACCTGTATACGGGCGGTAGACAACGTAGAGGGAACATCCGCCGAAAGAGTATCAGCAAGCGGAATGATGCTTGAACCCGCACCCACGGCCAAACTGGCATCGCGTTCTCTCGCCGCATGCTTCCTACACTTCCTTTCAGTCTGAGCAGTGAGAAGTGATCTCCTCAAGACCTCTGATAAGGGGACGTCGTCTTCCGAACCAAACTCTGCCTCTGGAGCTGTTATGCCATCCTTCATCGGCTGCTTCAGCAAAGCCTCCTACGGGGACGTTGGGAGAACTGGGGCCACAACAGCTGGCTCCGGAAGTTTTGCCGCATCGCTGCTCGGGATTGGCACCACATTTGGAATAACCCGAGTCAAGGTAGTCCTGCAATGAGATAAAAGAAAGGGTCAGAGCACGAATAAAGAAAGAAATAATGGCATAATGGACGGAAATTTACCAAGACCCAAAGAAGCACGGAGCCTCTCTTCCTCTTCGAATGTCTTGAGGGAAGCCGCGAGAGCCTCTTCGGCAGAAATACCTGTTGAAGAAAAAAGCGTCAGTAGAAGCATCATAAAAGAAGATAACCGTGGAAGAATGTAACTGAAGTATGCCTGACTTCGTGATAGTGATCAGTGCCGCTTCATCGCGAGCCAGTCGCTTGGAAGCCACAAGGGTAGCCTGGAGATCAGTATCATCCGCAGGCGCGATGAATAAACCCTAATTGGTCCCATACTTGCACAAACCCTCGCTGTAAGGAGCATGTGGCTCCTGGCCGAATATGACATCGACAGAAAACAGCGACTTCTTCTTTTGCGAGCGAGCGCTGGCAGCCGATGACAAGATCTTGTGCTTAACGGGCATTTTTAGGAGGCGGGTCCCAATTTCTACACCAACGCCAGACTCCGAGGACGCTGCAGCTACCGTTTCTACAGGAGAACGGGGTAGAGGCTTCTCAGGAAAGGAGCACGGGACCGCAACCGCAGCAGCTTCTTGTAAGGAAGGACCAACAGCGGTCCGTCGCTTTAAGGGGACAGCTGGATTACCAACAGGGACCGCACTCTTACGATCGAGCAGTAACCGCCTTTCTTCCCTACTAACAGCACCCGTCACATGCTGGTACCACGCCACGTATGTGTTCGAGGCTTTCGGAACATATCTCGGCTCACTGATGAGGAAGTTGGACCCGGTATTTAGCCGCATGAAGTGGTACAGCGCGCTGCGGATACCCTCTTCCGTAGCAACCGGCTCAGCTAAAAAGCCTCAAGCGCGACACCCTGATCGTAACCCGACTGTTGAGCAAAACGGTGCGGGTTATACCTCATGAACAATACCGAGGCGCCCTGCCTGAACACTAGAAAGCCTGGCCTGATTGAATACAAATGCAGAATTTCCCGAGCCTTCAATGTAGGAGCCCCGTCTTTGAAGGTATCGCGCAGCGGATGCACCGTATTAGTGGATTCCTTACCGATAGTTAAGACCCTATCAATGAAAGTCCTGCTATCCCCGACCATACGCGGGTGAAGGACCAGACGCCAAGCCTCTTGCTGTGAAGGATCTAAAGCAGAAGCGTCAACTAGCAACATAACCTGGGGAAAATTATAACTGTCATAGAAACGGGGCTATTTGTGGACTCCAAAAGCGCCAAGCACATACAGCTCGACCCACGACGTGAAATAGTGCAGCGGGAGATGTACGGGCTGTACCCCCGGCTAAGTGGTGTCTGCCTCTAAGCTTAGGCCATGATACAGGTGAGCCAGCCCGGCGATCCCGACAGCTACTCGCGTCCCGGCAACCATTCGGTGAGCCGGATAGAAGACGGATGGTCTCATATAGCGAGGGTGGATTGGGAGCACAAACCAGCTTAACCCTAGGCCGAGGAACCCCAAAAAGAATGTCTCTTCATCGGCGTCTGAAGCCGCAAGCTCTGCAAAAAGGAGCTGGGATGAAGAAATTCCTTTGATCCGCTTCCGCTGTCAGCTGGTTGTCCAAGCCAAAACCAAAAGGATAGCCAAACTTGGCGAATTTCGTGGCTTATTTTGACAAGACTTCCGGGCGAAGAAAACGGGCGATGAAATCCGCAAATCTGACTCCGTGCCCTCCGGACTCGAGAAACAAACTCTCGCAAATGTTCAACACCTTGATTAGACTCGGGAATCAATGTTGAATAGCATTCTCCGGAGTGAGACCCATCCCCACTGATTTGGTGGCGAAGATGCACTCGTCAAGGGGAAGTATTTCCTCGTAATGTTCCCCTCTGATGGGTAGGCCCGAAATTTCTGCAAACTCCTCCAAGGAAATCGAAACCTCCCGGTCAGATAAAAGAAATGTGTGAGTTGGGATATTCCACTGTTCCAAGAAAGCCTTGACCCACCATACGTGAGGCGCGGGATACTGGAAAAGAGACGCATAGATAGCATGGTAGAACCCGGGCTTCAGCAGCAGTGACTTTATGGCCGACAAGATGTATCGAGCCCGCTGCAAGTATCCGACTGAATGGCAAGGAGTCAAGCCTATCATATATGCCTATCCCCAAGGGCGTGACTCGCCTTGACATATGCGCCACCCCAGAATATCTAAAGTCATCGGCGGCTGTATAGGTATCGAGCCTATAGAGGGCTGGAGGCGTCCCTCTGTAGTGCAGTTAACCTCTTCCACAGCGTAATTCACCTGGGGCGAGTCGGCATAATGAATAGTGGAAATTGGCTCTGAAGGCGCCGCACAAGAGAAACTGCGCCGACCTCTAATAATTTGGTTGTACCACAACCCCCATAAATGAAGAGACTTCTGCTCCGGATCGTGATCTTCAATCAATGCAAATAATTCCCGATCCACGGGCACGTCGGCGTATGCACTCTTTAGGCGAACAAATGGGAAAAAAGATTCAAAAGACATAGTACCTGCGCGGAAAGAAATGAGGGTTAGATGTCAATACAACATTACAAATTCTGACATTTGGTACTTTAAATTTGCACCACACTGCAATGCAGGAAAAAGGGACCTAGGGGACCCACAAAATCAAAGTGACGGCTCATCATTAATGAGACAGTCAATCATTAAGGAGGAAATCCTAAAAAAAATTCTCGTTTAATGAGAAACTCATTGGGCCAAGGAGTTAAACTCCCTCGAGAGCAGTGCTCTGCAAACAGAAATTACATCTGTCAACCTTAATTATGAAGGGAATGAAAATTCCCCAAAATTTCTAAGAGCCATGCTCTGTGAAAATGAGGGAGTAATCCATCAGAACCCTAAAAAGCAAAGCTTTTTGTAGAGTAAAAACTCCTAGATTTTTAAGATCTACAAAACGAACTCTAAGAGTTCTTCATAGAGATGAACAGTGTTCTAATTAATGGGTTAAGTAACCCTAAAAATCCATTTTAAGATGTACGATCTAAGAAGAGCAAAGCTCTGTTAATGGGTTCGATGCTTACCAAATTTGGGCAGAGTTCTAACTCTAAAAGAGATTTCCTTGGGCAGAGATCTAAGCTCTGAAGGGAGAATTAAATTCTCAGAAATAAGAAAGGAAGAAGATGAACAGAAGTCAACTCAAAGGCCAAGGGCCCTACTTATAGGCGCTGGAAGACGATCCAACTTCCAAGATGATCCAACGGTGGAAAGGATGCCACCGCTGCACTCACGTGTGAGCCACGTGAGCGCAATGGTGGGGAGGCATTTGTTTCCCCCCAATAAGAAAGCAAGGCTCTGCTCAAAATTTGAACTGAGGTAGCGCCCCTCGTGCAAAGTACGAGAGCGCCAGCGTCCAGAGTTAAAAACTCTAAGGCAGCGCCACATGTGCAAAGCACGAGAGTGCCAGCGTCCAGAGTTAAAAACTTTAAGGCAGCGCCACACGTGCAAAGCATGAGAGTGCCAACACCAGAACTAAAAGTTCTCCATCCCTGGATCAAAGATCCAACGAGGATGATAAATCATCAAATTACAGAATTAAATTATGTTGAGGAAATATTCCTCAAATCTTCCTAAAATAAGAAAGGTTAATCTCTGTAAAATATAGCACCGTTGGATTAAAGATCCAATGGTGATTAAAAATCACCAAGCAGAATAAGCTCGGTATGGGAAAATATTTTCCCAATCTTGTTGAGAACAAGAAAAATATCTTCTGTAAAATAGAAGGCCTAGAATCAAATATCCAACGGTGAATAAAATCCCTAAAAAAATTAGGGATCTCTCAAAGAGGGATTTCCTTAACTAAATCAACAAAGTAGCCTCCACTATATAAAAGACCCAAGACTTCAAATCTTGTACAGAAGAACCCCCCATAAATTTCAAACTTCAAGACGATAATCCCATCGGTCTACAACGTCCTCCTCGGCCGCCCTATACCGACTCCCTTCGAACCCAGATATCGACCTACCACCTGGCGATGAAATTCCCGCTCGACCAAGGCGGGATAGGTCGGGCCTACGGAGACCAACGAACAGCAAAGGTTTGTTTCACCGCAACCTCTACATCTGAGCAGCCAAACAACGACGTTAAGGGCGAGGGTGACATCAGGGGTTCTTTGGACACTCAAGACGAGCAAAAAGAGGTCCGAGGGACCCCAGTGGAGCCACTGACAGAGGTCCCCCTAGTTCAAGGGGACGAAAAACGAACCGTTCAGATCGGGTCGCTTTTGACGGGGACTCGGCGAGACGACCTAGTTCACTTCCTAAGAAACAACTCTGACGTGTTCGCCTGGGCACCTACTGACATGCATGGGATCGACCTTAAAATCCTATATCACATGCTCGGGGTGGACCCTGCGGTCCGACCCATCCGGCAGAAAAACGAAGCTTCACCCCGATCAAACAAAAGGCGATCGAGGACGAGGTAGACAGGCTCCTCGTTGCCAACTTCATTCGGAATGTGCCATGCTCGGAATGGTTGGCGAACGTAGTCATGGTCAAAAAGTCAAGAGGGAAGTGGCGCATGTGCGTCAACTTCACCGACCTCAACAAGGCCTGCCCGAAAGACAACTATCCCCTCCCTCGGATAGACCAGCTCGTCAATAGCTCGACAGGCCACGAACTACTTAGTTTCATAGATGCATTCTTCGACTATAACCAGATCCGTATAAATCCGGTAGAAGGGGATCTCACCGTATTCATAACGAACCGGGGGGTATACTGCTATAAGGTGATGCCTTTCGGCCTCAAAAACGCCGGAGCTGCATACCAACGCTTCGGCAATCGCATGTTCAAGCCCACAGGAACATGGAAATTTACGTCAATCGATCTCATCGGACGAGCACACCAACGATCTGGGCGAGGCATTCGACGTCCTTCGCAAATATAAGATGAAATTGAACCCCGCCAGTATGCATTTGGGGTCACCGGCGGAAAGTTCCTCAGTTTCATGGTCACTCACTGTGGGATCGAAGCTAACCCAGAGAAAATCAATGCCATCCTCAACATGGCCGCGCCCAAGACTAACGTCGAAATCATGCGGCTGACAGGGCGAGTAGCCGCGCTGAGTCGTTTCATGTGAGGTTTGGGGAGAAGTACCTCCCGTTCTTCAAAACTCTAAGGAAGATACCAAGATTCGAGTGGTCGGAAGAGTGCCAGACCGCCTTTGAGCAATTAAAGAGGCGCCTTGCGACTCCCCCGCTGCTCACCCGGCCAGTTCAAGGGGACGAGCTATCACTATATCTGGCGGTATCCGACCAAGCTGCAGGCTCGGTGCTCATCCGCGAGGTCGAGGGAGTCCAGAAGCCAGTATACTATATGAGCCACATCTTCAAGGACGCGAAACGAGATACCCCGTCATAGAGAAGATCGTCTTGGCGCTCATCGTGGCCTCAAGGAAACTACGGCACTATTTCCAGGCACACACCATCCTCGTTCTTACCGAGCGGCCTTTAGGGGCTATCCTCGCCTCCCCAGAGTCCTCTGGCCGCTTGGAGAAATGGAGGTGGGAATTGTCCCAGTTCGACATAAAATACTGCCCAAGGCAAGCTATCAAAGCACAAGCCCTGGTCGATTTTATGGTCGAGTGCACCATCCCCAGCAAAGAGCCGGAGTCCATACCGGCTCCCGCAGCTCAACCCTCAGTCGATGGGAAGCCCGACTCCATCTATGATTAGATCCTCTACGTCGACGAGTCCTCGACCGAGGATGGCTGTGGAGCCGGCCTCATCATTCGGGGCCCGAACGAGACAGAAATGGAGTATTCTCTGAAGCTCGGGTTCAAGGCCTCAAATAACACGACGGAATACGAAGCCTTGCCAGCCGGACTGCACATGGCCTTCGGACTGGGTCTGAAAACGATTCGAATCCGCAACGACTCCGCCCTAGTCGTTGGCCAAGTGACCAACCGATTCGAGGGATGGGAGCCTCTGATGGTGAAGTATCTGGCTGAGGTAAGAAGACTGCAGAAGGACTTCCATGAAGTCCAGGTGGAGCAAATCCCCAGACAGCTAAACGCCCAGGCCGACGTCTTGAGAAAGCTGGCTTCATCTTATAGGCCAATAATAAGAGGAACATCCTCTTCGAGATCTTACTGCGGTCCAGCGTGGAAGACGGGGCAACGCCACTTCGAGTGTACACGGCCCGGGAAGAAGACCCAGACTGGAGAAAGCCCCTCGTGGAATTCCTGAGGGAAGGTACACTCCCAAAAGATCGGGGAGAGGCCCGCCGTCTCCGAGCCAAATCTCGCCATTTCGTCTGGAGCAATGGGAACCTCTACAAGAAGTCCTTCACTCAGCCACTGCTCCGGTGCGTCGACCCACACAAAGCGACTATGACCTCTGTAAGATCCATGAAGGGATCGGTGGTATGCACCAAGGGGCCCGCGCCTTAATCTAGAAAGCATTGCTCCAGGGGTACTACTGGCCGACAGTTCATCAGGACGCCCAGAAGCTCGTCAGGAGATGCAAGAGCTGCCAACTCCATGGAAGCATATCTCGCCTTCCTGCTATCAAGCTGACCGCCCTAACCTTGCCATGGCCGTTTTCTCAGTGGAGAATGGACATGATAGGCCTACCCGGTACGGGTAGGCACAAGTACATTCTCGTCGCAGTGGACTACTTCACGAAGTGGATCGAGGTCGTTCCCACAGGAAATCGGACGCCACTACGACTATTAAGTTCCTGCAGAACAACGTGATACTCCGGTTTGGCATCTCGAGGTGTATCATCACCGGTCATGGGATAAATTTCGAAAACGAAAGAGTTAAGGAATTCTGCAGCGAATATCGTATCCACATGAAGTTTGCCACGGTCGCGCATCCCCAATGCAACGGGTAGGCCGAGGTCGCTAACCGGGATGTCCTCCGAGGTCTTCGAACACGCCTAGAAGGACGCCAAGGCAGTTGGGTCGAGGAATTACCCCGGGTCTTATGGGCCCTGCGCACGTCGAAGAAAACTCCGACCGGGGAGAACCCTTTCAGCCTCTGCTACGGTACCGAGGCAATGGTCCCAGTAGAGATCGGGCTCCCCAGTCACCGGGTCGAGCATTTCGACGACGAAGCGAACACCTCAGCCCTCCGAACTAACCTGGACATGTTGTTAGAGAAACGAGACCGGGCTCAGATTAGAGCTGCCGCCTATCAACAGCAAACCGCACGCTACTACAATGCGCGAGTCAAGCGCCGCTTCTTCAAGACCGGAGATTTAGTCCTAAGACGGAATGAGTTCGTCGATCAAGGCAAGCTGCATAAGTTTTCCCCAAAATAGGACGGTCCTTTCCTCGTCTCCGAGGTCCTGCCCGGCGGAGCCTACCGCTTACAAGACGCGGATGGTCGCAAATTTCCACGACCTTACAACGCTAAAAAGCTCAAGCTGTACCTCTGAAAAGAATAGGTACGCATGTATATTTCTTCTTTCACAAAGGCGATATAAAAACCTTTCTAAAGATTCTTTCTATTTAAATAATAAAAAGGGAACAATGGGACAATGCAAAAAAGGGAATTCTATTTATTCAAAAGGTATTATGGGCTCCTCAGCCTTACAGAAAAATAAAAAGGAAAAATTTATAGCAGAGGGGGAACGGGATCGAGGAAATTCTCCTGGTGATACTCAGAGTAGATTTTCGCAAGCCGGGCCCTACCCTCTGCAGCCCGCTCTCGCCGATGCTGCACGCGAACCCGGGACGCCACGGAAGCACGCGGCGCTCCGCCCTCTGCGCTTTGGCTCACGATATACCTCATCTTGAAGCACTCCAAAATGAGGGCCAAGGATCGGTCGTGCCTGGCCTTCGAGATGAGGCTGAGCAGGTAAATCGAGCGCACCTTGTCGAGCGCCTTGTCCACCAGCTCCTCAGAGAAGAGTTGTCCAACCCCGGGGACCTCCTCCAAATCGCGTACATCAACAACTGAAGCAGGGACGACCACCGAAGGAGAAGCCGGCCGACGTGACTCTCGAGGCGCTGAACCACTCCCCGGTACCCATCCTCGGCCAGGGATTAGTCAAACACGGAGACGTCGTCGAAGGTGATGATCTCTTCGATCGAATACATGCACCCAGTCATCTCAAAAGAAAGCGATGCCGAAGGAGTTGCCGTCTCCTTCCCTATTTATAACATCAAACAGGACCCTCAAGGACCCAGATTTGTGCGCGCATGGGCGCGAATCCTGAGATCAACCAAGATTGCTCCAATACCGCGCTGCTACGTGGCAAAAGTGACGCGGCTCTCCGAAACATTACGCCTCCCCCAAGCATTCCTGTCACGTGCTGCCTGTGAAGGTCGCCCCTCCCAATGTTCACGAACCAGGGAAGGTCGTACTGAACCTCCGGATCCACCGAGCAGCTACCCTGCTCGGTCCATCCTTAGCAGGCCACTACTTGGGTTCTTCAACAAAGCAATGTAAATTCTTCTTATTTTTTTTATTTAAACAACAAGGACACGACAGAGCATTGCAGAAAAGAAGAAATTTTATTGATTCAAAAAAAAGGTATTGTAGGCTCCTCAGCCTTACATTACATAAAAAATAAATAAATAAAATTACAGCAGTGGGGAAAGAGGGAGCAAGAAATATTCCTTATGGTACTCCGAGGAAATTTCCACCAGCCGAGCCCTTACCGCCTCGGACCTCTGCATCTGATGCTGTCCGCGAACCCTCGTGGCCACAGACGGGCCATAAAGCTCTACGGGCGGGCACCCATCGGCAAGATGCCTCAATTGGTAACACTCGAGGATGAGTGCCACCGAGCGATCCCGCCGGCTCATCGAGATCAGGCCGAAAGGACATAGCGACTTTAGCTTCCCAACCGCCTCGTCCTTCAGTTGTTCGGACAAGAAGTTGTGCAGCCCCGGTGATGCCCTCCAGATGGAGTACATCAGTAGCTGGAGAAGGGTAAATCGCCGGGGCAGCAGGCGACGGATATGATCCTCCAGCCGCCGGATCACCGCCTGCACCGTCTTCTTGGAGCAAAGCTGGTCGTACAGGTATACATCCTCGAAATTTATGATCTCGGGGATGGAGAAAGGGAAAGTGTCCATTCTTACGTTTTGGGGATGAAGAAAGGAGTGATCAACACGTCCTCCGTTTTATAGCCCCACAGCGTCCCCAAGAGTCCAACAGTCGCACGTTTCTTCCACTACAGTACCGCCACGCGGCGGATATCCCGCCTTTCTCAGCGAAATCGGAACGACGCAGCGTTCATAACATGTGTCGCCCATGACGGTTACTCTTCCCAATGTTCAAACACCGGGGAAGGTCGGACAGAACCTCACGAATCCACCGAACAACAACCATGCTCGGTCTATCCTTGGCTGCTAATTTCTTGCCTGCCGATGCCAAGGATCAAAGCCCTCACCAAGAGACAACCGGGCAGCAACCCTGCTCAGTCCATCCTTAGCAGGCCTCTCATGCCTTCCCGCGCTAAGGATCAAAGCCCTCACCAAGAGGCAACCGGGCAGCAACCCTACTCGGTCCATCCTTGGCTGGTAGTTTCTGACCCACCGACGCCAAGGATCAAACCCCTCACCAAGAGGCAACCGGGCAGCAACCCTGCTCGGTCCATCCTTAGCAGGCCTCTTCAGGCCCTCCCACGCTAAGGATCAAAGCCCTCGCCAAGAGGCAACCGGGCAGCAATCCTGCTCGGTCCATCCTTGGCTGGTAATTTCTTACCCACCGACGCCAAGGATCAAAGCCCTCACCAAGAGGCAACCGGGCAGTAACCCTGCTCGGCCATCCTTAGCAAGCCTCTCCATGCCCTCCCATGCTAAGGATCAAAGCTCTAACCAAGAGGCAACCGGGCAACAACCCTGCTCGGTCCGTCCTTGGCTGGTAATTTCTTACCCACCGACGCCAAGGATCAAAGCCCTCACCAAGAAGCCACCGGGCAGCTTCACTGCGCGGTCCATCCTTGGCTGGTAATTTCTTACCCCACGACGCTAAGGATAAAAGCCCTCACCAAGAGGCCACCGAGCAGCTACCCTGCTCGGTCTATCCTTGACTGGTAATTTCTTACCCACCGACACCAGGGATCAAAAGCCCTCATCAAGTGGCCACCGAGCAGCTACCCTGCTCGGTCCATCCACATCTAAGCGATCTTCACCTCGACTTAGGGGCCATGGAGATACCGACCTTTCACCGGTCTTTGCGCACTTGGCAAATGGCCGACTTCAACTCTCAACTCGACGTGCGACCGCTAGACGAAAAACCAACCTTAATATGAAAGCGGTACTGCACAAATAAAAATGTTTACCGCAAGCAAAAGAACACTGCAAAAAGAATTTTTTTCATAAAAAAATCGCAAGTCTTTACATAGGTATTATGGGCTCCCCAGCCTTACAAAAACGCCCGGAGGCTTACAAAATTTTAGCGCAAAGAAAATAAGGAAGCGGGGAAGTTCAGGCCTCGCAGCCGGGGAGAACCTCAATGAGCTGCACGTCAACTGTAACAACCGGGGCGGCGTCTTGAAGGTCAGTGTCCGTCGCAGGAGCCTCGGTGCCGGGAGCCGGGGGGGCCGACTTCTTCCCAACGCTCACACCGGGGGCCTCTGCCCCTGCAGCACTTTCGGAGAAATTCCCCTGCGCGTCATCCCCGAGAGGGTACTCACCCCGGAGCTCGCCGTCAGGGAGCTCCGGCATCAGGGCCTTGACGGCGTCGAGGGCGTCGTGCCAAACGACAGCAGCGGCTCCAGCGAGGTTGGTGTAGAACTGGTCTGACTACTTGTAGTTCTCCACCGCCTTCGAAGATCGGCACACCTCGTTCCCTCCTTCGCCACCTCGTTCTCCTTCCGGAGGGTGTTCGCCGTCTTCTTCATGATGGTGATGAGCACCTTGGAATCTTCCAACTGGGCCTCAGCGGCTCGGGCGGCCTCTCGGCAACTGGCGATCTCCCGATCCCCGGCCGCCACCCGGTCTTCAAGGGCAGCGACCCTCTCCATCGCCGCCTCCAGCTCCAGCCTTGAGCTTTCCTCTCGCAAGGAGAACTCGCCCGCGGCCCACATCGCTGGGGCAATTTCCTCGTCCTCCATGTTGACGACGAGGGCGACATGCTGGAGGACCTGAAGAAAAGAAAGAGGGTTAAAAAGGAAAGGGAGGCACCCGATCACACGAACAAAAATACTGAATGAAGAACCAAGTAGGGTGCGAACACTAACCTGCACGGCCTCTTGAGTTATGGCCGCCATTTGGGCCCGGAGGGTCCCCCGAGGGATTCTGCTCCCGGCCGACCTCTCCATCTCCGAAAACAGGCTGTCGGTGACGGAAAGCCATGAGGGCACCTCGAAGCGAAGCTCCCCATCGTCCATGAGGATCGGGGAAGCCGGGGAGCGGGGCACCGTCCTATGAAACCTCTTGAGGAGCGACGCAGGAGAACTAGTCTCGTCTCCTACCTCCGGAGCTCGGGGCTCTTGCTCCCGAGCACGCTTTCGGCTCGGCGCACGGCTGGACTCTGGGGCCCGGGGAGCGCTTAGGCGCCTGGATGGAGCGACCTCCGGTAGAGCCGGAGCTGACGGCGAGCGAGAAGGGCCGGCGTATCCGGCCTTCTTCCCCTTCTTCATTTCGATCAGGGCCGCCTGAAATTTGCCTAGGTCCATGGATTCTGCACAAAACAAAATACAGAGGAGTCAGTAATGCCAGAAAAGTAAAAGAATGCACAAGTCTAAACAGGGCGCCTAAAAACTCCTAACTTACCCACGAACTGGGCGGGGCTGAGCCCGGCCCAACTGAGGGCCTGCTCAAACAACAGCACATCAGCCCGAGGGAGGGGCTCCCACTCCGCCACCGCCACCGCGTCGGGATGATTCGACCGACTCGCCCATAGGCAGCTGGCCCCGTGCCACTGGATGGGCACAGGCCAATCCTCACCCTCGGACAGACCAACAAACAAAAACTTCTTCTTCCATTCATGAATGGAAGAAAGTACTACGACGACCCCCGACCCGGAAACGTCCCCCCGTTGTTTTCTAAATCAGATGTATACCCAGCTCGACTCACCCCTGCAAGCGCCAGGGTGGTTTTTGTAGCAAAGAGAAGAAACGAGAAAGTCCCGGCTAAAAGGGATCAGACGCAATTTCAACCGGACCAGGAACCCATGGAGAATTCTCCAAGTGTATCGGGACCCGGTTCTTGCTCACGGAACAAAGTGTCACGCCAAGTGTCGTGTTAAGTGGGCGGGGGCCACCTCTTGAATCCGTGGAGGCCACCTCTTGAGTTCGTAGGACCCACTGTAGAACAATGGGGACTCTTCGGAATACATTCCGAAAGAGGGCAGATTTGTACTATAAATGGAATGATATCTCTCTTCAATACAGAGGCGCCTTTTAAGTGAACCGGCACTACATGAGCTTGAGAACTCCGTAGTTAAGCGTGCTCGAGACAGGGAAGTTATGGGGATGGGTGACCTCCTGGGAAGTGGCCCCTGGTCGGGTCTGGTTCGCCCCGAAGGACAAAACCGTGCGGCTTCGGCCAGAGTGGACAATACTCTCTGTATTGGGGGTGGGGCATGACAGAATGGTACCAGAGCTGGTCCCTTAATAGTAGGTCTGTAGTTCGAGGACGAACCATTGTTCAAAGGTAGGGAGAATGTCGGGACCCGGTTCTTGCTCACGGAACAAAGTGCCACACGGAACAAGGTGCCACGCCAAGTGTCGTGTTAAGTAGGCGGGGGCCACCTCTTGAATCCATGGGGGCCACCTCTTGAGTCCGTGGGACCCACTGTAGAACAATGGGGACTCTTCGGAATACATTCCGAAAGATGGCAGATTTGTACTATAAATGGAATGATACCACTCTTCAATACAGAGACGCATTTTAAGTGAACCGGCACTACAGGAGGTTTTGAACTCCATAGTTAAGCGTGCTCGAGCCAGGGAAGTTCTGGGATGGGTGACCTCCTGGGAAGTGGCTCCTGGTCGGGTCTGGTTCATCCCGAAGGACAAAACCGTGCGGCTTCGGTCAAAGAGGACAATACTCTCTGTATTGGGGGTGGGGCATGACAAAGAGTTTGGAACTAACTGAATCGGGGCTAACCCAAAACAATTCAACGCCGCAATCACCACGGGAGAGAAAGGCAGGCGCATCCCGGCCCAAAAGGCTTCCTGGTATAAGGCAATCTCCTTGCCTCGTACCTGGTTTGCCCGCTCTCCCTCCTCGGCCAGACGAAGCGAATAGCCGGGAGAAATGTGGAAACGGGTCCGGATGATGGCGAGCTCATCCGCGTGCCTCAACATGGATGACGAGCCATGAACACCCGTGACCTGCGCTCTGGGGACCTCCCCCGTCGCACGACCCCGGGGAGCATGACTAACCCTAACTTCCCGGGAGGACTCTGACTCAACAGAGGAAGAGGAGGAAGTAGAAAAGGAAGCTTCAGAAGACTCCCTAGACTCTATCCGGACTACTTCTCGGAAGAAAACATCTAACCAGATCGAAGGGAAGTGTCCTTGGGAGAGAAAACGCGAGGAATCCGACCTGAGGAAGAGAGCGCCGGGCTAACACGACTAGGGACAAGGAAATTATGAAGAGGTATGGGCCCTAATGGGGATCCCACCTCTATTTATAGCTACCGGCGTACACATCCTACGTCTTCGATCGCCTCCCGCCAAAACAACGTTTCGCAACCAACGACCGACAACGTTCCACCTGTCACACTCACATTGGGTACGTCCCATCGGGCGCGGGAACGCCTGCGGCCTGTCTTGCCAGCAAGCCAGCGCCAAACACGTGGGCTTTCGCTTTGATGAACGTACGCACAAACCGACGTTTCCTCTTAAATGCGAGATCTCTCTCCTGATCCGCTGACGTCATCGAGAAAATACGACTAATTGCCCAGGAATACGCACCGACGATATCTTCAAGTAAGAGCTCACCCCGGATGACCGGTCAAACCACTCTTGACCCGACCCAGGAACGGGTCGAGACGAGAGTGGGGGGCTAATGATGATGCTCGATATCGGTGAATCCCCAGATTATGACACGTAGCAGATGACGTGTCCCAGAGCTTACAAGAAAGGATCGAGAACGTTGCGTTTGAAGCGCACCCCGGGTCTCCAACCAGGGGTTGATCCCGACCTTCAGTGGCCTTCCAGACCACCCCCAGCTCACCTCCGAGCTATCACAGAACTAAGATGCCTCAGCCTCCCGCTCGTTCTCGAGCTTCCCGCCGAGCTCATCTTCCTCGGTCTCACCGACAGACCCATAGCACCGATCACAGGCGCCTCCGCTACGGCTCCGCGAATCTCACCAAGCGTGAGATATCCGCTGCCCATGATCACGCATTCAACGCCATCACGATCCCCCGTTAACGAGCCTGTCTCATCATTAATGGGGAATCCCACCTATCACGCGGGCGTGACGCCAGGGGCGTAACGGCCCGCGTGAATCTCGCGCCCGCCTGCCCATGGCTACCGCTATATAAACCTCTCTCTCAGACGACTCAGGTAAGCAATTTTTACTCCAATAAGTCGTTACTCTGCCAAAATACCCCGTCTAACTTGATCGTCGTAGGGTCCTCGGTGGCACAACCACCCGGGTCTTCTTTGCAGGTAGCTCGGCCTCAACCACACAAAACCCATTGAGATCCACACACTTCAGGAGGCAACCCTCTAACCCAATCTCAACTGTCCATCAGCGCTCACAGCAGATCAACGGAAGATAATATCTGAAAGAGATCCAGAGATCCATCAGTTCTCCTCTAATAGAACCCATGGAGAAGTTTCTTAGAGAGTTTCTAAAAATGTCTTGGATATCTAGAAAGTTTCAAGAAGAGTCGCAAAAGTATTCTAAGAAGAGTCGTGAAAAATATCCTTGTATAAAATTGTAGAAGTTTGAAAGTGTATAGAAGGACCCCCTATGGCTATATACACTTATGAGGTCTCTTTGTGAATGTAAGAAGTAAGAAATATTCAATAATGAGAGAGTTTTAGCCACTCTCCCATATAATTCCGAATTTACAATGTTTCTTTCCTCCTCCACCAAATAGTAAGTTGAGTGAGATCCTTAGCATCATAGTTAATAGTCCCACATTTGAAAAACTCATAGAGCTACAATGGTTTAAGATATAATTGGGTTATCCGCTAAGATGGTTTAAGTCAATTTAGATGGATCCGGATTATGTTGAAAGCCCATGTACTCTCTCAAATATAAATTACAACTCTTTTATTTTTTTTAATTTTATTTTTTATAGCTATATGGATTTTTTCCCAGTGAATCGCACGGTTAACTTGTAGCTTGAGTCTCTTATAGGCATTCACGATACCCGCGGTCACACGATGGTTAGACCGCTCTCTCAAAGGCAGTGTGCTAGAGGTTTCTATCGATCGCGCATCACCCGTGGAGCTAGTCGAGTGGAGATAAATTAGAATCGAATTGAGAGGGGAATTAGGGTTGTAATCGATAATTGATCAATAAATATCAACCTAGTTGCATCTCTTCCGTCGAAATAAATAGACGTCTCGTGTATATTAAAAAATTGGTATGTACTCTCGGTACTTCATAAAGTTGGAAGAGAGAAGTATCACTTACTCATGTACACACTCTCACTAGAGAGCTATAGTTATATTATTATCATGACCAGAGAATTGGTCATTGTTGTTATCCAGCTTATGGAATTCTCGGTCTACGGTTATGGTCAAAAACAATCTGAGCCATGATCATCAACCCTCTCTTTTTCGTCAGTTTTACTGTCTGATTCGTCGACCTCGAATATAGTTTATAACCCAAAGATATACTGCAATTAATGCACAAAGTAATTTGGTAATTAAATGCATTGGATCCTGTATCTAAGTTTAAGCTGATATCTATAATCTAATAGACTCAAGTCAACCGAACAAGACCCAATATGTGACCCCACGTGAACCGATTTCCAAACATTAATAAGTCAGATCAAGAGAATATATAGAATTATTATAGTCCCTAGTACCTTATTTTGTTTTTGGACCTTTTTTTGTTTTTGGTTAAGAATAGTCGCTCCGGGCATTTTATTGATGAAAACTGTCAGAGTTTACAATCTCAAAAATGTTATAAGGAAAAGCAAACGTACAAAAATCATTAAGATTAAGCTTTAGAGACTCCCGAGCTAGTCAATGCGCATGGTATTCCCACTCTTAGGAATATAATCCAACGAGACATGAGGATTCTCCGTAAGTATTTTCCTGCACTCGTATAAAATGTGATTTGGCTTTCAAGGTATTTTGGCAGCAGGTTCAACCAACCATTTCACCGCGTTGGCTGCATCTCCTTCGACCATAATTGCAGTAAAAAAATATTTAAGAGCTAACAAAATTCCCATCATGAAAGCATGTTGTTCTGCATATTCAGCATCTACAACTTCAAAAGCCTTCATCATGTATTCAAGTTGGATGCCCGAATGATCCCGTAGTATCGCCGCGGTCGCCGATTTATTATGTGAAGTAGCCCTATCAACATTCACCTTGACATGTAGTGCTAGAGGTGGAATCCCACCAGATGCCATGGTTTTTACCGAGTCCCTAGACAAAAGCTAAATCGAATCACGCGGTGGTGATGACAAAACCGTAATGTTTTCTCTAATAATCCGTGAGGATTCGACAAAGCTCTCTCAAATATAAAATTACGCATGTCCTTCCATAAAAGCCAACAAATGGATGTCCCCAACTTGAAGGCATTCGACTCATCTGAAATTGAATGCTCTAGCCACTTTTGCACTATCCCTAACATGGATATAAATTTGAGCTACCTATTCCGAGAGGTGACCCGAACCAAACCAGTCTTGCATGTTCGCATTGGAGAAGATGCTTTGCTTTTCCAATGCAAACATGCAAGACTTCGTCGTTGATTGTAACAGGTACAGTAAACTATGATATCCAATTCCGAAGTTGAAGGTGATCAATCTCTCAGTGAATCTGCTACTCGTCATGGTTATTTTTGGGTTTCATGTGATAAACCTTGCGCCTAAAAAGAGCCGATGGCATCGGCCTGTTTGGCCCAATATCTAGTGTGAATTTCTATAACACCTGTTATGGCCGACATGACTTGGTAGCTCTCGTTTTTGGGGCCAGGTGTTCAGTGCAGGTACCTGCAGTTGGTGTTAGGAGCATCATGATCACGTTGACGGGCTTAAGATGTACGTAAACGAGGTTCACTCGATACGGATTACCAAGGATTAGCATTCCTTGTTCAGCATGAATCCCTAATAAGATGCCCGTGTAAGCCATTTATCCAATCTGTACTTTGCGAAAGCAAGTTAGGCTCCACTATATAATTGCGTGCGAATGAATTTATTAAGTCCTACTTGTGCATTTTGTTAAAACAAGTATTCATCTCAATAAAAGGAAGTTACGAAAATGCTATTTATTGTTTTTAATTATCAATTATTGGTAATTTAAAATACCGAATCTAACAATGGTATAAACTATAGCAGGCCGAAGCCGAATCAATCAAGTGCAGATATTTCTTCCCCTCCTCCTAATCTCTTAATAGCCATGGACCTTTTAAGACATCGAGGCCGTATTTGCTTTTCTAGAAAACTAATAATGTTTGGACACTAATTGTACAAGGTAATTAGAGCAAATACTGTTCAAGGACATCATATGGGACCCACTGTCTGTTTTTTATGACACCAATGACTAGGCATAATCCACATCATGAGCACTACAACATGAAGTTTCCAGGAGAGAATATCCAAAAGGCTGGTAACCCTCATTATGGTGCTTGATATCGTCGATTTCCCGGATCGTAACACGTGGCAGATGACGTGTCCCGAATCTAGTAAGAAAGACCAGAAACGGTACGTTAGTAGAAAATCCCGGGTCTGGGGCCTATGGACATGGCCGACCATCTGCTACCGACCACACCACACCTATGCCCGCCTTACAAACAACCGCTAGCTCCCCTCCGAGCCCCCTGCACAACTGGCCCCCTCGGCCCTTTCAGCTCATCTCCGGGCTTTAGCAGAACCAGGATACCTCGGCCTCCCGCTCGTCCCCGAGCTTCCTGCCGAGCTCATTCTCCTCGGTCTCATCTTGACCGACCCGCGGCACTGATCACAGGCTCCCACGCCACGGCTCCGCGAATCTCGCCATGCGCGAGATATCCGCCGCCCACGATCCCACGTTCCACGCCATCACGATCCCCCATTAACGAGCCTGTCTCGCCATTAATGCGAGATCCCGCTTATCACGCAGGCGTGACGTCGGGAGCATAACGGCCGGCGTGATTCTCGCGCCTGTCTGCCCATCGCTGCCGCTATATAAACCCCTCTCAGACGATCAAGGTAAGTGATTCTTTCCTTACTAGGTCGTTACTCTGCTCAAATATCCGGTCTAATTTGATCGTCGGAGGGTCCTCGGTAGTACAACCACCCCGGGACTTCCTTACAGATAACTCGGCCTCAACCGCCTAAAACCCATTGAGATTCACACGCTTCAGGAGGCAGCCTCCAACTCAATCTCAGTCGTCCATCGTCGCTTACAGCATATCTACGGAAAGTAACATCTTGACGAGATCCGAGGTCCGTCAGCTGGCGCCGTCTGTGGGAAAACGATTGATTTCACTGAACAAAGTTCACCTTCCGATCTCAACTCAATGGCGAGCGTTCACCGCGACGATCAAAGCGCTAGCCGCCGCCTCCCCCACAACGGAGGCGCGGACAAATCTCCTCCCCCGAACTCCATCAACGCCGTAACCGTCCGGATAGATCGACTCGCGTCTGTCGTGGATGCGCTCGTCCGTGTCCAAACAGCAGGGCAAGCTCCCCAAGTCGCCGCTCCCCCACCTCAGGACCGGGACCCATACAGAGGGAGAGAAGACTCTGCTCGCGTCGGCAAGGCCGACCACCACCTCGCTGCCTCCCACGGCCGCAGATCTCCCGAGCCAACATATTCTATGACCCGCTGGGCGCACCACAGTTCCATACCGAGGTCCATCGCCAGAGCGCCTCGCCCCGAGCCCCTTCGCGCCCCCTTCCCTCCCGAGGAGATGTCGGTCAGCTCGCGTGCTCACAGGCATGACCGACACCCCCTCCCTCGACGGGGTCGTGCAAACGGGACTCGTCACGGCAACTCGAAGACTACCTCACCAGGGAACCTAAGGAACCTCATTGAGAGGAACCGGGGCCCATCAAAGCTCATGGTCACGTCGGTGGGGGGTACCTAGAGTACCTACGGGACCTAGCACCCAGCGCCGGCCACGGAGGCCAACGGCCGTCCGAGGAAGAAGGCCAAGGAGACCGAGCCGATCATTTTTTACGACGGGGACCTCCACGGTATATCCCTGCCCCACAACGACCCTCTGGTGATTACGGCTCGGGTCCACCAATATGAGGTGCACAAGATACTGGTCAACTCGGGAAGCTCCGCGGACATTCTCTTCTACGACTGCTTTCTACACATGGGGCTCACCCCTGCAGACCTAAGGCCGACCTCCCACGTCCTTTCAGGATTCACCAACCACTCCATCCCGGCGGAAAGGGTAATCACTATGCAGTTTAACGTTGGTGAGGCCAGCTATACGCGAACAGTGCCTGTAGAATTCATCGTAGCGAGAATCCCATCGGCCCACAACATCCTCCTCGGCCGCCCAACGCTGTGCTCCTTCCGGGCCTAGATATCGACCTACCACCTCGGGATGAAATTCTCTCTCGACCATGGCGGGATAGGTCGGGTCTATGGAGACCAGCGGATTGCAAAGGTTTGCTTCACCGCAACATCTTCGTCTGAGCGGCCAACCGACGTTGTCGAGGGTGAAGGTGACATCAGGGGTTCTCTGGACACTCGAGACGAATAAAGAGAGGTCCGAGGGATCCCAGTGGAGCCGCTGACAGAGGTTACCCTCGTAGAAGGGGACGACGAAAGGATCGTTCAGATAGGATCGCTTCTGACTGGAACTCGGCGAGATGACCTGGTTCATTTCCTCATAAACAACTCCGACGTGTTCGCCTGGGCGCCTGCTGTCATGCCTGGGATCGACCCTAAAATCATATCTCACAAGCTTGGGGTAGATCCTACGGCCCAACTCGTCAGGCAGAAAAAGCGAAGCTTCGCCCCGGTCAAACAGAAGGTTATCGAGGACGAAGTAGATCGGCTACTCGCCGCCAACTTCATTCGGAATGTACTCTATTCGGAGTGGCTGGCGAACGTAGTTCTGGTTAAAAAGTCGAGCGGGAAATGGCGCATGTGCGTCGACTTCACCGACCTCAACAAGGCCTGCCCCAAAAACAACTATCCTCTCCATCGGATAGATCAGCTCGTCGACGGCTCGGCAGGCCACAAGCTATTGAGCTTCATGAATGCTTTTTCCAGCTAAAACCATATCCGTATGAATCCGGCAGACGAAAATCTTACCGCATTCACAACGGACCGAGGGGTATACTGCCACAAGGTGATGCCCTTCGGCCTCAAGAACGCTGGGGCTACGTACCAACGATTGGTCAACCGCATGTTCAAACCACAAATCAGCAGGAACATGGAAGTGTACGTCGACGATATGCTTTTCAAATCAGTCTTGTCGGTTGACCACGCTAAGGATCTGGGCGAGGCCTTCGAATTGCTCCGCAAGTTCAAGATGAAACTGAACCCCTCCAAGTGCGCATTCGGGGTCACCGGGGGAAAGTTCCTCGGTTTCATGGTCACCCACCATGGAATCGAAGCTAACCCAGAAAAAATCGACGCTATCCTCAACATGGCCGCGCCCAAGACCAACGTCGAGATCATGCGACTAATAGGGCGGGTAGCCGCTCTAAGCCATTTCATGTCAAGGTCTGGGGAGAAGTGCCTCCCGTTCTTTAAAGCTTTAAGGAAGATCCCGAGGTTCGAGTGGTCAGAGGAGTGCCAGACCGCCTTCGACCAATTAAAGAGGCACCTTGCGACGCCACCGCCGCTCACCCGACCAATTGAAGGAGACGAGCTATCACTATATCTGGCGGTATCCGACCAAGCAGCGGGCTTAGTGCTCGTCCGAGAGGTCGACAGAGTGCAGAAGCCGATATACTACGTAAGCCACGTCTTCAAAGACGCAGAAACGAGGTACCCAGCCATAGAGAAGATCGTTTTAGCATTCATTGTGGCCTCAAGGAAGCTACGGCACTACTTCCAGGCGCACACCATCCTTGTTCTCACCGAGCGCCTGTTGGGGCTATCCTCGCCTCACCCGAGTTCTCGAGCCACTTAGAGCAGTGGTGGTGGGAGTTGTCTCAATTTGACATAAAATATCGCCCGAGGCAAGCCATCAAAGCACAGGCCCTGGTCGATTTTATCGTCGAGTGCACCATCCCCAGTAAGGAACCAGAGTCCACGCCGACCCTCGCGGCTCAACCCTCGATCGAGAGGAGGCCCGACTCAGTCCCTGAGTGGATTATTTACGTCGACGGGTCCTCGACCGAGGAAGGCTGTGGTGCCGGCCTCATCATTCGAGGCCCGAACGATGCAGAAATAGAGTATTCTCTAAATCTAGGGTTCAAGGCCTCAAACAACGTGGCAGAATACGAGGCTTTGCTGGCTGGACTGTTCATGGCCTCCAGGATGGGGCTGAAAACAATTCGGATTCGCAGCGACTCAGCCCTAGTCGTTGGCCAAGTGACCAGCCCATTCGAAGCTCGGGAATCTCTAATGGTGAAATATCTGGCCGAGGTAAGAAGACTCCGAGAGAACTTCGACGAAGTCCAGGTAGAGGAAATACCCAGACAACTCAATGCCTAAGCCGACGCCCTGAGTAAGCTGGCTTCATCTTACTCGGCCAACAACAAGAGATCTATTCTCTTTGAGATCTTGCCACGGCCCAGAGTGGAAGACGGGGCGGCAATACTTCATGTGTACACAGCCCAGGAAGAAGACTGAGACTGGAGGACGCCCCTCCAGGAATTCCTAAGGGAAGGTACACTCTCAGAAGATCGGGGAGCAGCCCGCCGTCTCCGGGCCATAGCCCGTCACTTCGTCTAGAGCAATGGGAACCTTTACAAGAAGTCCTTCACTCAGCCCCTGCTCCGATGCATCGACCTTCACGAAGCCGACTACGCCTTCCGTGAAATCCACGAAGGGGTCGGCGGCGCTCACCAAGGGGCCCGCACCTTAATCCAGAAGGCATTGCTCTAGGAGTACTACTGGCCAACTATTCATCAGGACACCCAGAAGATCGTCAGGAGATGCAAAAGTTGCCAACTCCACGGAAGCATACCTCGCCTCCCGGCTACCGAGCTGACCACCCTAACCTCCCTGTGGCCGTTCGCCCAGTGGGGAATGGACATGATAGGCCAGTTCCCTACCGGTACGGGCGGACACAAATATGTCCTCATCGCGGTGGATTACTTCACGAAGTGGATCGAGGCCATCACCATCAGGAAACCAGATGCCGTCACGGCTTATCAAGTTCCTGCAGAACAACGTGATACTCCGGTTCGGCATCCCGAGGTGTATCATCACCGACCACGGGACGAACTTCAAAAATGAGAAAGTGAAAGAATTTTGCAATGAGTATCATATCCTTATGAAGTTTGTCACGGTCGCACATCCCCAATGCAACGGGCAAGCCGAAGTCGCCAATCGAGACGTCCTCCGAGGTCTCCGGACCCGCCTAGAAGGACGCTAAAGCAGTTAGGTCGAGGAATTACCCCGGGTCCTATGGGCCCTGCACACGTCAAGAATACTCCCACCGGGGAAACCCCTTTCAGTCTCTGCTACGGGACCGAGGCGATGGTCCCAGCGGAGATCGGGCTACCCAGTCACTGGGTCGAATATTTCGACGACGAAACAAACACCACGGCCCTCCGGACCAACCTAGACATCCTGTTGGAGAAACGAGACCGGGTTCAAATCAGAGCTGCCGCCTATCAACAGCAAACCGCCCGATACTACAACGCACGAGTCAAGCGTCGCTTCTTCAAGACCGGAACCTGGTCCTAAGGCGAAACGAGTTCGTTGATCAAGGCAGGCTGCATAAGTTTTCCCCTAAATGGGATGGTCCCTTCCTCGTCTCCGAGGTCCTTCTCGGCAGAGCCTACCGCTTGCAAGACGCGGACGGGCGAAAGTTTCCACGGCCTTACAACGCTGAGAAGCTCAAACTGTACCAGTGAGGAGAATATCTATGAGTGTGTGTTTCTTCTTTCACGAAGGCAATGTAAACCTTTCTAAAGTTCTTTCTATTTAAATAATAAGAAGGGAACGTTAGAACATTGCAAAAAGAAGAATCTTATTCATTCAAAAAGGTACTATGGGCTCCTCAGCCTTACAGAAAAAGAGAAAGTTACAACAGAGGTGGAACAGGATCAAAGAAGTACTCTCGGTGATACTCCGAGTAGATTTCTGTTAGCCGGGCCCTAGCCGCTGTAGCCCGCTCCTGCAGACGCTGCACACGGACCCGGGACGCCACAGAAGCACCCGACGCTCCGCCTTCTGAGCTTTGGCCCACGATGTACCTCATCTTGAAACACTCTAGAATGAGAGCCAAAGATCGATCGTGCCTGGCTTTCAAGATGAGGCCGAACAGGAAGATCGCATGCACCATGTCGAGTGCCTCGTCCAGAAGCTCCTTAGTGAAGGGGTTATCCAACCCCGGGGACCTCCTCCAGATCGCGTACATCAACACCTAATGCAGGGACGACCACCGAGGGAGAAGCCGGCCGAAGTGATCCTCGAGGCACTGAACAACTCCCCGGTACCCATCCTCGGCCAGAGATTGGTCGTATAAAGAGACATCAACAAGGGTGATGATCTCTTCGATCAAATACACGCGCCCAGTCATCCCGAAAGCAAGCGGTGCCGAAGGAGTTGCCATCTCCTTCCCTATTTATAACTTCAAATAGAATCTTCAAGGACCCGGATTCTCGCTCGTACCGGCACGAATCTTGGGAATTGCGGCAACTACTCCAATGCCACGCCGCCACGTGGCAAAACTGACGCGGCTTCCCAAAACGTTCTGCCTTCCCCCGTACGTTCCTGACACGTGTCGTCCGCGACTTTTACCCTTCCCGATGCTCATACGTTGAGAGGGTCGGGCGAATCCCGGCGTAACCGGGCAACAATCATGCTCGGTCCATCCTTAGCAGGCCTCTTGCGGCCCCTCCCTCGCTAAGGATCGAAGCCCTCGCCAAGAGGCAACCGGGCTCGCCCTTGCCCGGTTATCCCTGGCCAGTAGTTCCCTACCCCGCAATGCCAGGGATCGAAGCCCTCACCAAGAGGCAGCCGAGCGGCTACCCTGCTCGGTCCGTCCATAGAAGGTCTATTACGGACCCTCCCGCGCTAAGGATCGAAGCCCTCACCAAGAGGCAACCCAGCTCGGTCCGTCCTTAGCAGGCCTCTTACGGCCCCTCCCGCACCAGGGATTGAAGCCCTCGCCAAGAGGCAGCCGAGCGGCTACCCTTCTCGGTCCGTCCTTAGCAGGCCTCTTACGGCCCCTCCCGTGCTAAGGATCGAAGCCCTCACCAAGAGGCAACCGGGCTCGTCCTTGCTCGGTTATCCCTGGCTGGTAGTACCCTACCCTACAACGCCAAGGGTCGAAGCCCTCACCAAGAGGCAGCCGAGCGGATACCCTGCTCGGTCCATGCTTAGCAGGCCTCTTACGGCCCCTCCTGCGCTAAGGATCGAAGCCCTCACCAAGAAGCAACCGGGTTCGCCCTTGTTCGGTTATCCCTGGCCGGCAGTTCCTTACCCCGCAACGCCAAGGATCGAAGCCCTCACCAAGAGGAAACCGGGCTCGCCCTTGCTCGGTTATCCTTGGCTGGTAGTTCCTTACCCCACGATGCCAGGGATCTAAGCCCTCGCCAAGAGGCATCGGGCAGTAACCCTGCTCGGCCCGTCTTTAAGGATTAAAGCCCACGCCAAGAGGCACCCGGCAGTAACCATGCTCGTCCAGTCCTTAGCAGGCCCCTCCCGCGCTAAGGATCAAAGCCCTCATCAAGAGGCAATCGGGCAGCAACCCTGTTCGGTTATCCATGGCTGGTAGCTCCCTACCAACAACGCCAGAGATCAAAGTTCTCTCAAAGAGGCACCGGGCTGTAACCCTGCTCAGCCCGTCCTTAAGTATCCAAGCCCTCGCCAAGAGGCACTGGGCAGTAACCCTGCTCGGCCCGTCCTTAGCAGACCCCTTACGGCCCCTCCCGCGCTAAGGATCAAAGCCCTCGCCAAGAGGCAACCGGGCTCTCCCTTACTCGGTTATCCCTAGCTGGTAGTTCCCTACCCCACTGTTGGGGTAAAAATTTACACCCCGGTTGACCAAGTCAAAATCAAAGTCAACCCAAAGCCAAGTGGGCCTAAGCCCAGATCCAGTGGGCCCATGCCCGAGTCGAGCCCGAACATGAAACGGCCGGCCTCCCCCCATGCCAAGATAAAAATTTTGTAATAAATAATTTTGTTGTATTTCTTTTATTTTATTTTATGGATAAATGTAAGAAAAATAAGCATAAAGCCAAATTTTTGTAAAGCCCATAGCTTATGTGCAAAAAGAAATGGCACATGAGCCATGGGATAGGCAAAATGCCATTTTGTGAAGCCCAAGGGGCTATGTGTAAAGTGTATAGCCTATAAAGGCAAAGATAATGAAATATCTCAACAACTTTTTTCTCTCTCTAAAAATTTTCCAGATCTGAGATCTTTTCTCCTTCTTCAACGTTCCAAAACTTTCTTCTTTCTCTTGAATTAAATCAAGAGTTGTATTCTTCTTTTTATAAAACAAAATAGTTTTTCACCACAAAACCCATAAAGGGGAACTCAGATCTTCCATTAGATCTCAAAAAGAAGAGATTTTTAAAAATCCCATATCTCTTGACCTTCAAGATTCAGCTAACAGAGGAGGAAGAAGAACATCTTTCACTAAACCTAAAAAAAAAAACACACTCAGGAGTCCAACTCCTCTCTGATTTCTCTTCTGAGAAATATTTTTAGGCTAAAAGCCTCTTTTTCTCGCTGGCGCTCCAGCGCAGAGCACCTGCGTGCCGACACGTGGCGCGCTTGCGCTCAAGCGCAAAGCGCCCACGTGCCGACACGTGGCGCGCTTGTGCTCCAGCGCAAGCGCTCGAGCGCAAGTCGCCCCGGTATCGACACGTGGCGTGCTAGCGCTCCAGTGCAAGCGCTCGAGCGCAAGTCATCCCGGTGCCGACGCTCTTGCGCTCAAGCGCAAGCGCTCGAGCGCAAGTCGCCCATGTGCCGACACGTGGCGTTCTTGCGCCCAAGCTCTCAGCGTCCGAGCGCAAAGCGCCCACGTGCCGACACGTGGCGCGTTGCGCTCCAGCACTCTGCGCTCGAACGCAAAGCGCACACGTGCAGACACGTGGCACGCTTGCGCTCAAGCGCCCAGCGTCCGAGCGCAAAGCGCCCACGTGCCAACATGTGGCGTGTTGCGCTCCAGCACTCTGCGCTCGAGCGCAAAGCGCCCACGTGCCGACACGTGGCGCGCTTGCGCCCAAGCGCCTAGGCGCTGGCCCCACGCATCCTTTGGATGTCTTTTTCCCCTTTATTTATATATACATGTATATAGATACATATGTACACATACACATACTCCACGACACTATCCCTGTTAGAAAAAATTTCTAACGGGGCGCTGCTCCGCACCCTGCAAGGGGGCTGGTAGCCCCCTTGACCCCCAGCCCGCTATCCGGGTAGCGGGACCCCCGTAAAAACTCTGCATGGCTCCCGATATATCCAAACCCCCCTTCCAAAACAACACACACGTACACTGCACATTGAGTTCGCATGACCAGTTTAACCCGTCAATCGGAGCTTCTCTCGCTCCAAAGGCGAGGGGTAATTAACGGCAGCTTAGTCCGCGGCTGCCGGAGATTCGGATCCCCACAATCATTAAACCCCGGCCTACCCTAGGCAGGGGGAATCTGTATTACGCCTGACAAGCGCACGCGTATTCCCATCTCAATGGGGTGACGAAAAACACCCTACAGATTCTGGCACGCCCGGTGGGACCCTTCTCTCCTCCCATATTTCGGATTAAACGTTCATGCGAACTCAATCAATATACATATCGATTGCCTATACTGAAATGATGTTTTCTTTTCGTGCAGCAATCAACTTTCGACGACAATGTCTCCCCAGACGAATTCAGCTTCCAACGTGACCCCGATTCCGTACGTGGTCAAGATCAACACTCGTGTGGTTCTCCCCGCAAGCCTCAGTCGACAGTGGGAGGAACCGCCCCACCAGTTCGGCTCCGTCATCATCTACCCTGCCGGAAGCGCTCATCTGGCGGAGATCCCGGCGGAACAGGTGGCCAAGCCGGTCTCAAGGGGTAAGAGGCCGAATGTCGTGATCGCCAAGGCACCACAACCGAAACTTAAGATGGTGTCTGAACGACTCCCTGGTGCTCCAGCGGGGGGCAAGAACTTCGGTACAAAGGGCAACATCAAATGTTGCGGACGAGCTCAGGCGATGACTCCAACAAATGAAAAATCGAGCGTATCTCCAAGGCCCTCCATCGACCGGTCTGCGGCGTCTTCCCAAAGAGCCGAAGTCTGCCAGGTGCTTAGAACAGAAAAGTTAAGGCAGAAGCGGCTCAGGTATCGAGCCAACAAAAGGGCCAAGGCTTCGGCCAAATGGAATCGTGTGAAGTTCCAAGTGCAGGGTTGCCCCGTGACGACGGCTGAGTCGGACGTAAGAATCAGTAATTCTTTCGAGCTTCTGAAGTGGGTTCAGAAAAATGCCATGACCGCCAGAATCAAGAAGACAGCGGTCCGAATAGTGCCACAAAGAGACGTGTCCCGGCCCCAACAGAAAAAGTATGACACTGTCTCTTCAAGAGTCTATCAAGCACTCTGTGCCGCACGAAAGCAGTGGGGCAAACCCAGAAAAGAAGCGCCAGCACCATTCAAGAACCTGGTTAGGCCAGCCACCTTCAATCGACTACCAGCTACCAAAACAAGGGGTCAAGACAGCGATCCGTGAAATCAGCTGCCAATGATAGAAAGACGGCCGGATATATCATCCATACGGTCTATATGGCGGGCGGGCGCCCCAGCGACAACCTTCGCAGCAAAAGCAAGGATAGGGCCACCACATCCCAAGCCCAATCTAGCCTGAATGTGGTTGCCGCTGCCCAAGAACAGCCGCCCTCGCTGGATGAAGAAAACCCTCTCGATGAGGATGATAGGCAGAAAGACCCCTCGGTCCATGCAGAGTCAAGCTCGGACAGCGAGGAAGAGCCGACTTTCCGCCCCAGGACCGCGGAGCAAGAGCTGCTTCAAGAGCTTCGAAAACAGCTCAGGAGCAAGGATAAAGAGATGGCCAAGCTATATTCGAAAATTGACGACCTAATAAACGTTGTGATGCAGCTTACGGCTCAAATTGCTCGAGCGCCTCCCAATCAAGCACAAGTCTCTACTCATCAGCCGGGTGATGACAATCCGAAGCAGCCAATGCCTGTTCCTTTGGGTCCAAGACTGGTCGAGCCGTACGAACGCCGGCTACATTCCGCTTCTGGGGACGCCTTGGCCCCAGATAGCACTATCCTGCTGACACAGGATCGGATAATGGATTTGGTCACCAGCAAGGTTAAAACATTGGTGGCCGAAGCTGAAGCTCAGAAAGAAATCGGCAGTAGTGGGCAGCCATATCCCGCACAGTACGATCCGATCGAGTTCCCGAGCGGCTACGTCATTCCTAAGTTCGGAAGATTTGACGGAACGGGGAATGCAAATCAGCACGTCGCCCACTTCAAAGTATCGTGCGGAAATACAGGGGGCAATGACGCGCTCCTTCTTCGTCAGTTTGTCAACAGCCTGACCGGTGTCGCCTTCGACTGGTATGCGAGTATACCAGACGGGTCCGTCATTACCTTTGCCTAGATGGAGTCTCTGTTTCGGCAAAGGTTCATGAGCGTCAATGATAAAATCTCTATTGCCGACCTTGTGAGGACCAAGCCGGGGAAGAATGAAAGCAACACCGACTTTATTGCTCGATGGCGTAATCTCACAGTCAAGTACGAACCGCCGCTGGAGCAGGACCAGTCCGTCAGCCTTTTCATCGGGAACCTCAGCAATTGGATGGTCCCATTCTTGTGTACGGCGGGCCTCAAGACATTTCAGGAGCTAACCAAGAAAGTCCAAATACTGGAACGCTCGAAGCAAGAGTCCCCGCAGGATTCTCAGAGAGAGAAAACTTGGAAAAGCAAGCGGGACGACAACCGTAGAAGCGGGAGTTCCAGCAGTACCAATGTCTTCAATGCGTCCGATAATGAAGAAAAGCGAAGGGCGGCCGAATCCAAAACTAACCGGTCTCGAAAGCCATTGCTGGGAGGAGATGGGCCTTCCCTACAGGAGAAAAAGAACAAGGTTTACTCTTTCAGAAGGGACAAGGTCCGCAAGGTATTTAAAGATGCTTTGAACAACGGCCTATAATTGCCAGAGTCGAAAAGACCCCAAGAAGCAAAAATGACCGACAATCCCCTGTATTGCCCGTACCACTGAGTAGTGAGCCACGCGATCGAGGATTACTATATTTTCAAGGACTGGGTCGAGAAGCAGTACAAGGCTGGAGAGATCGAGCTGTCCAAAAGCGTGTTGGTGAACAATCAAGTTGCAACCGCCAACTTTATACAGACAGAAGTTGAAGCCTTCTGGGAGCAGACAGCCGAACCCGCTGCCCTGACAAACGAAACTGGCTCATCGCGGCCTCCGTGGAGTACGCACATATCTAATAAGACGAAGAAGATGCTAAAGCTGCTTCAGAAAGAGCCCAGAATGGAATGGAAAGGACAGAAGAAGCCTACCAGTCCAGCTGCCAATGCGGCTCCATCAGGCTCAAAATCCAAGAAGCTCAAGAAGAAGAAAAGTGCAGCTCGGCGCGAAAAAGAGTCTGCAGGGAGATCGACCATTCAAAAATATATCGATTCCCTCGAAGAATATGAACAAAAGGAAAGAACATTGATTCAATTGAAGGAGTTCTTCCCTGTACAAGCTGCTGAAATTCTGGAGGAGTTAGAAGAAGATTCCAATGAAGAGATCCCAATAGTGACCTGCTATGCCATCCATCTTGACAGTGACTCGGAAGAGGAGCTCTGTTTTCCCGAAGAGGACGAGGAAATCGCCACAACGGCCAATCAAATCCAGCTCAGAAGCGGCAGGGCTCTACCGCCAAATCAGGGCAACGCCCCAAAAGGGAAGGAAAAACAAGTCGCTAATGAAGAAGATGGCAGAGAACTGGCTGATGAAAACATAAGTCCTTCCTCGGTGGACTATAATGTCTTGGCACATCTCCGGAAGCTTCCGTCTCTCCTGAGCATCTACGGCGCTTTGGTCCTATCTAAGGAGCTTAGAGATGTTCTCATTCACGCTCTACAAAACCCCGAGCGGTATCAGGCTCACTTTGCGGAAATTAATATGAAAGAAGCCCAGCACGCTTTGCATGCCGCCGTAGTCACATTTAAGGATGAAGACTTGCTGCTGGGAACAGCTGAGCATAATCGGTCGCTTTACGTGACCGGGTACAGCGACGGAGATCGAATTAATCGCATATTGATTGATTCGGGGTCTTCAGTGAACATCATGAACTTGAGGACGCTGAAGAGTTTGTCAATGGATGTCCGACACCTGTCAAGGGAAAGGATTGTCATTCAAGGCTTCAACCAAAATTGCCAGCAAGTTCTGGGGTCCATAGCTCTGCCAATCAAATTCGGGGATCTGCAAACTGAAGCTAAGATATACGTGATCGACGCCGACACGTCTTATAAGATTCTCTTGGGGCGGCCGTGGCTCCACGATTACGGCATCATTCCGTCAACTCTCCATCAATGCATGAAGTATACTAAAAATGGCGAAGAAAGACGCATTGACGGAGACATCCAGCCGTTTGGTGTGCATGAAGTCCGATATGAAGATTCTCGGTACTTTATGAACCACCAAAATGCTAAGCCACAACTGACTGAGGATAGACCGGCCCCAAGACTCAAAAGCAAATCTGCGCCGGCTGTCACTTTCAAAAGCAAAAATACCCAAGTGCGCCCGCATTTCGGCAGCGACACTGATGAGTCCGACGCTGGAAGCTCGTCCTTCCGTAAAACTCGCCCTCATTTCGGCAGCGATACGGACGAATCTATTACTGAAGGGCCATCTAGCAGCAAAGTCCGCCCTCATCTTGGCAGTGACACTAAAGAGTCAGAAGAAGAGGACCTGCCGTGCAACAGCTGTGCAGGTTGGCCCCCCATGCAGCAAGCGAAACTACGAGAGACCATCGAAGTCGCAGAAGGGTCCCTGGCCATCACAAGGGTGCCGGAACGGATGTGCAAAGAGCTCGACGCATTATCAGTCTCTACCGTGGACCAGCTGAAAACTTTCTATGTGCCCGGGAGGAAAAATGGACAGAAGGGCATTCTGTTTTACAGGTCAAACCCCGTTGTGCACCCGGACGATCTTTCTGTCGCGTGCCTTCCCTATGAGAGAGGCATAAGAGCCGTCCTCAATCCCAGATACTATGCGCCCGAGATGCGGGAATACTTTAAGAAGTGCGGATGCCGGTTATATCAAACGGAGTCTGAAGCAAAGTTTTACGAAGGGCTATGGTATCCGCCCCAGGTCCGAGCACTCATCGATGGACGAATTCCAGATTGACGAGGCATAGGCTACATTCAACCTGATTCCAAAACGTGCTACATGATCCATGTTGGTGAGGCCAACGAAAGATCAAATGATGATGACGAGATAGCCGAGCCAGAAGAAGCTCCTCAAGAGCTCGAAGATGGCGGACAAGCAACCTTTGACGAGCTAACCGAGATTGACTTAGGAACGCACGATAATCCAAGGCTGACCTACATAAGCTCGCTCTTGTCAGAGGAAATGAAAGCGCAGATAATTGCCCTGTTGCATGAGTTCGCCGACTGCTTCGCGTGGACATACAAAGAAATGCCTGGCCTTTCCCCTGAAGTGGCCGTACATAAGTTGGCTATATCTCCTGATGCTAAGCCAGTTAAACAAGCTCCTCGAAGAATGAGAAGGGAACTTGAAGAAAAGGTCATCGAGGAAACTAAGAAGCTCATCGATACCGGCTTCATCAGAGAAGAGAAATATGCGGACTGGATCGCATGCGTAGTCCCAGTGAAGAAGAAAAATGGGCAGATCCGAGTTTGTGTGGATTTCAAGGACCTCAACAAGGCATGTCCTAAAGACGACTTCCCGCTACCGGTCATGGAAATGATGGTCGTTGACACCTCAAATTACGAGCTGTTCACCTTTATGGACGACTCGTCTGGATACAATCAGATCAAGATGTCGCCTGAGGATGAGAAGCACACAGCATTTCGAACCCCGATCGGAATATATTGCTATAAGGTGATGCCGTTCGGATTGAAGAACGCAGGTGCTACATATCAAAGGGCAATGACCAATATCTTCGATGACCTAATTCATAAAGTCGTCGAATGTTATGTTGATGATCTAGTCATTAAGACTAAAACCGAGGCCGATCATATCCAGGATCTTAGGACCGTTCTCACCAGACTGAGGGAATTTGACCTGAAAATGAATCCTCTGAAATGCGCTTTTGGCGTGTCATCGGGAAAATTCCTGGGCTTCATAGTCCGACATCGAGGGATCGAAATTGACCCATCAAAGATAAAGGCCATCATGGAGATGCCCCCTCCAAAGAGTCTGACGCAGCTGAGATCATTTCAAGGCAAGCTCGCGTATATACGGAGGTTTATCTCAAATTTATCGGGAAGATGTAGGCCCTTCTCAAAGCTCATGAAGAAAGGAGCTCCTTTTATTTGGGATGCCGAATGTCAAGCAGCGTTCGAAAGCATCAAACAATACTTGTTGCACCCTCCAGTGCTGGCCGCTCCCATTCCAAATAAACCGTTGATTCTCTACACTACCGCGCTACATGAGTCACTCGGTGCGCTCCTCGCCCAGAATAACGAGGAGGGAAAGGAAAATGCCCTCTACTACCTCAGTCGAACTCTAGTCGGGGCGGAACACAACTATTCCCCAATTGAAAAGCAATGCCTGGCTCTGATATTTGCTGTGAAGAAGCCGAGGCACCATCTACTGGCTCATCGGGTTATGCTGATCTCCAAGGTCGACCCGCTCAAACACTTGATGACCAAAGCAAGCCTAGCCGGCAGGATGGCAAGATGGGCTGTCATGCTACTTGAGTTTGACATAGTTTATACTCCTCAGAAAGCAGTAAAAAGGCAAGCACTTGCAGAATTTCTCGCTGCTCATCCCATACCAGAAGGGTCGCCGCTAAATTGTGAGTTACCCGACGAACAAGTGCTGCACCTCGAGGAAGATGGGCCATGTTGGGAGCTCTACTTTGATGGAGCCTCATCAATAACGAGCTCCGGCAGATCAAGCGTCCCGGAGGTAAAAGCGAGGATAGGATTGGTGTTCATCACGCCATCACTGGGAACCCTACGGCGTTCTTTCGCTCTCACCGAGCCTCGAACGAACAACGAAGATGAGTATGAAGCTCTAATAGTTGGTTTGGAGCTCGCCATAGAAATGGAAATCCTTCGGCTACGGGTTTACGGTGACTCCCAGCTTGTCGTCAACCAAGTAAGCTGCAATTATAAGATATACAAACCCGAATTAGCTCGGTACAGAGGCCGAGTGGTGGAACTCATAAAACGGTTCACTCACATTGAACTAATGAGAGTCCCTAGAGCGTTGAATAGAGAGGCTGACGTACTCGCTCGCTTAGCCAACGAGCTGGCTGATCCTGACATGGACGAAATTCTGATCACAGTCAGGAGCCGACAAATTCTACCCCCAGTCTCTCTATGAGAAGAGGAAAGTGCAGAACAGAAGAGCAGTCCTGCCGAAGAAGCTTCGATCATCCAAGACGAGCCCGATTGGAGAGAACCCTTCATAGAGTACCTCCGATACGACAAGCTGCCCGAAGAAAAATCTGCGAGGATTCAGCTGAAGAAAAGAGCTCTCCGATACGTGTTTGTAAATGATACGTTATACCACAGGTCATATGACCAACTCTGGCTCAGGTGTCTGTCATTGGCCGAAGCCCAAAAGGTCATGAAAGATGTTCACTCGGGCGTTTCCGGTGCTCACCAATCTGGCCCCAAGATGCGACTTCAAATCAAACGGCTTGGGTATTACTGGCCCACCATGATACGGGATTGCAGAGAACATGCAAAGAAATGTCAGATCTGCCAAATCCATGGTGATTTCATTCACAAGCATCCCAACCCATTGCATCCTACGGTGGCGTCGTAGCCCTTCGAAGTCTGGGGCACCGACATCGTTGGCCCAATTGATCCTCCATCATCCAAAGGCCACTGGTTCATACTGGCCGCAACTGACTACTTCTCCAGATGGGCTGAAGCTGTCCCGCTAAAAGAAGTCAAGACAAAAGATATTCTGACATTCTTCCAGCATAATATTCTATACCGCTTCGGTACACCAAGAAGAATCATTTCTGACAACGGGCCTTCTTTCAAGAGCTTCAATGTCTCAAGGTTCACTACTCAGCACAAGATAGACTGGAGATATTCCTCCATCTATAATCCAAGAGCCAATAGGCTAGACGAAGCCTTCAATAAGACTCTATGCAAGCTCCTGAGGAAAAATGCTTCAGCCAACAAGAGAGACTGGAATCTCAAGCTTCACGAGGCATTGTGGGCATATCGTACCACGCACCGTACTCCAACTCAGTCTACCCCATACTCATTGCTCTTCGGAGTGGAGGCGGTCCTCCCCCTCGAAGTCGAAGTTCCAAGCTTAAGAATGGCCGTTCAGCACGAGTTGACGGAGGAGGAAAACGTGCTCCTTCGACTTGAAGAGCTCGATGCCCTCGAAGAAAAGAGGCTCGCGATGCAGCAAAATCTGGAGCTATACCGGGCCCGAATGTCACGGGCCTATGACAAGATAACCCGTCTCCGCGCTTTCAAGAAAGGTGAGTTGGTGTTGGTCCTCAAAAGACCGATCATCCCCAATCGACATGCCAAGGGAAAATTCGAGCCAAACTGGGAAGGACCATACGTCATCGAGAAAGTGTTTGATGGAGGATCCTACCAACTAATAAGTGCCGAGGGAGAAAGGCCCATGCCACCCATCAATGGCCGATATCTCAAGAAATACTACACGTGAATGCTCCAAGTCGCAGGCGAATTGAGCACATCAGCCCTACGGTCTGGATCATACATCCTGCAAAACCGTATACAATCCACAGGCATAAATGACCCCTATCTCTCCCAAATCCTGCCGGTGAGACTACTTTTAAAGCCCCACCAGCGGAAAAAAAAGAGAAAAAGAAAAAAAATAAAAGAAATAAAAAATAAACGGTATGTCCACAAGCAAAACGGGCACGGATGAAAACCCGAAAGGGCTCCATGAGTAAAAACAGCAGGACTACCGGCGAGTCTGTGAAAACCCGAAAGGGCGCAAACTCGTGAAAAGAGATGAAATACACTCGCAAAGTCCTCTCGACCTTGTGAGGAGAAAACCCCTGCGTGAGATCCTTACGACTCACAAAGGAGCAACACACTTAGGAATCCTCATGATTCCTAAGGAGAAAATACACCTGCGGGATCCTTACGACTCGTAGGGAGAAAATGCTTTTATGGGACCCTCACGGCCCATAAAATTGAAAAGCCTTAGGTGATAGGGACCCAAACCTGTCTCCTAAGCCATAGTTCCCCAACGGGCAACGGCAAATGATGAGTCGCTCCTGGCATTTCGCTTCAGTGTTAGCGGTGCTGATGCCGACCAAAAACCCAAATCCCAAGTCCTCCCAAGGCAAATGATGAGTTGCTCCTGGCATTATTCCAGCGCAGCAATGCTGATGCCAAACAAGATCCAAATTCCAAGTCCCCGAACGGCGAATGATGAGTCGCTCCTGGTACCATATTCCAGTGTAGCGATGCAGACGCCAACCAAAATCCAATTTCTCAAAATTCTCCAGCCCTACGGCCAGTCCCCAAATTGACTGCCGTATACAATCCACGGGCTCAAATAATTCTCGTCATACACATGCCCCACCACAATCACCAATTACGCGGCTGGTCTCCGCCTTTGGAATTGTGCTCCATTGAGAAAACCCACTCATGTGTCCTCACGATACATGAGGAGAACAAACCTTTGTGGGATCCTTACGACTCATAAAGGAAAAACACACTTGGGAGTCCTCACGATTCCTAAGGAGAAAATACACCTGCGGGATCCTTACGACTCGTAGGGAGAAAATGCTTTTATGGGACCCTCACAGCCCATAAAATTGAAAAACCTTAGGCGATAAGGATCTAAACCTGTCTCCTAAGCCATCGCTCCCCAATCCCCAAATGGCGAATGATGAGTCGCTCCTGGTACCATATTCCAGTGCAGCGATGCAGACGCCAACCAAATTCCAAATCCCATACCCCAACGGCGAATGATGAGTCGCTCCTAGTACCATATTCCAGTGCAGCGATGCAGACGCCGATAAAGTCCCGAAATTTTTCCGGCCCTACGGTCTGGATCATACATCCTGGAAAACCGTATACAATCCACGGGCGTAAAACAATCCCAATCTCTCCCAAGCCCTACCGGTGAGACCACATTCAAAGTCCCACCAAAAATAAAAAATAAAAAAATAAAAATATATAAAATAATATAAAATAAAAATAAAATAAAAAAATGTATGTCCACAAGCAAAATGGGCACGGATGAAAACCCGAAAGAGCTCCGTGAGTAAAAACAGCAGGACTGCCGGCGAGTTTGTGAAAACCTGAAAGGGCATAAACTCGTGAAGAGGAGATGAAATGCACTCTCAAAGTCCTCTCGACTTTGAGAGGAGAAAATTCCCTCGTGAGATCCTTACGACTCACAAAGGAGCAACACACTTAGGAGTCCCCATGACTCCTAAAGAGAAAATACACCTACGAGATCCTTTCGACTCGTAGGGAGAAAATGCTTTTATGGGACCCTCACGATCCATAAAATTAAAAAGTCTTAGGTGATAGGGATCTAAACCTGCCTCCTAAGCCATCAATTCCTAAATCCTCTCGGGGAAAATGATGAGTTGCTCCTGGCATTATTCCAGTGCAGCAATGCAGATACCAAACAAAAAAAGCCAATCCCCAAATCCTCTCGAGGCAAATGATGAGTTGCTTCCGGCATTATTCCAATGCAGCAATGCATATGCCAAACAAAAAAAACCAATCCCCAAATCCTCTCAAAGACAGATGATGATTCGCTCCTGGTACCATTTCTAGCGTAGCGATGCTGATGTCAACCCAAATCACATCAAGTCAAACAACCAATGACCTCCCTGGCAGAATCAAATTCCACATCAGAAATAAGTCAACTTCATCCCTGACGCCGCAAGAAGCGGGGCAAGTCAAATCCAGAATCGACCGTCCACGTCGCTAAAATGGCAGCACCGACCGTCCACGTTGCTAAAAGGGCAGCAACGACCTTCCAAGTCACAAAAAGGGCAGCACCGACCGTCCAAGTCGCAAAAAGGGCAGCACCGACCGTCCAAGTCGCTAAAATGGCAGCACCGACTGTCCATGTCGCTAAAATGGCAGCACCGACCGTCCAAGTCGCAAAAAGGGCAGCATCGACCGTCCACGTCGCTAAAAGGGCAGCACCGACCGTCCAAGTCGCAAAAAGGGCAGCATCGACCGTCCACGTCGCTAAAATGGCAGCACCGACCGTCCACGTCGCAAAAGGGGCAGAACCGACCGTCCAAGTCGCAAAAAGGCCAGCATCGACCGTCCAAGTCGCAAAAATGGCAGCACCGACCGTCCAAGTCGCAAAAAGGGCAGCATCGACCGTCCACGTTGCTAAAAGGGCAGCACCGACCGTCCAACTCGCTAAAAGGGCAGTATCGACCGTCCAAGTCGCAAAAAGGGCAGCATTGACCGTCCATGTCGTAAAAAGGGCAGCGCAGGATTCCTACAAAGCGGGAACCAGATCACTCCGGGCCAGGGAAACGTCTATCACGGACACTCCGTCTCGGAGACATGTCAAGCAACGACCGTCCATGTCGTAAAAAGGACAGTGCCAGCTTCCCAAAAAGCGGGAACCAAATCAGGTCGCCTCCAAGTAAAAGAAGATTCATCAATTTCATGCACACGACCCACATATGTGGTGTGCATTTATTGATGGGGGGCAATTTGTTGGAGTAAAAATTTACACCCCGGTTGACCAAGTCAAAATCAAAGTCAACCCCAAGCCAAGTGGGCCCAAGCCCAGATCCAGTGGGCCCATGCCCGGGTCGAGCCCGAATATGAAGCGGCCGGCCTCCCCCCATGCCAAGATAAAAATTTTGTAATAAATAATTTTGTTGTATTTCTTTTATTTTATTTTATGGATAAATGTAAGAAAAATAAGCATAAAGCCAAATTTTTGTAAAGCCCATGGCTTATGTGCAAAAAGAAATGGCACATGAGCCATGAGATAGGCAAAGTGCCATTTTATGAAGCCCAAGTGGCAATGTTTAAAGTGTATAGCCTATAAAGGCAAAGATAATGAAATATCTCAACAACTTTTTTCTCTCTCTAAAAATTTTCCAGATCTGAGATCTTTTTTCCTTCTTCAAGGTTCCAAAACCTTCTTCTTTCTCTTGAATTAAATCAAGAGTTTTACTCTTCTTTTTATAAAACAAAATAGTTTTTCACCACAAAACCCATAAAGGGGAACTCAGATCTTCCATTAGATCTCAAAAAGAAGAGATTTTTAAAAATCACATATCTCTTGACCTTCAAGATCCAGCTAACAGAGGAGGAAGAAAAACATCTTTCACTAAACCCCCCAAAAAAAACACACTCAGGAGTCCAACTCCTCTCTGATTTCTCTTCTGAGAAATTTTTTTTAGGCTAAAAGCCTCTTTTTCTCGCCGGCGCTCAAGCGCAGAGCGCCCGCATGCCGACACGTGGCGCGCTTGCGCTCAAGCACTCAGCGCTCAAACGCAAAGCGTCCGCGTGCCGACACGTGGCGCGCTTGCGCTCCAGCGCAAGCGCTCGAGCACAAGTCGCCCACGTGCCGACAGCGCAAGCGCTCGAGCGCAAGTCGCCCCGGTGCCGACACGTGGCGCTCTTGCGCTCCAGCGCAAGCGCTCGAGCGCAAGTCGCCCCGGTGCCGACACGTGGCGCGCTTGCGCCCAAGCGCTCAGCGTCCGAGCGCAAAGCGCCCACGTGCCGACACGTGGCGCGTTGCGCTCCAGCACTCTGCGCTCGAGCGCAAAGCGCCCACGTGCCGACACGTGGCACGCTTGCGCTCAAGCGCCCAGCGTCCGAGCGCAAAGCGCCCACGTGCCGACACGTGGCGCGTTGCGCTCCAGCACTCTGCGCTCGAGCGCAAAGCGCCCACGTGCCGCGCTTGCGCTCAAGCGCCTAGGCGCTGGCCCCACGCATCCTTTGGATGTCTTTTTCCCCTTTATTTATATATACATGTATATAGATACATATGTACACATACACATACTCCACGACACTGTCCCTGTTAGAAAAAATTTCTAACGGGGCGCTGCCCCGTACCCCGCAAGGGGGCTGCTAGCCCCCTTGACCCCCAGCCCGCTATCCGGGTAGCGGGACCCCCGTAAAAACTCTACGTGGCTCCCGATATATCCAAACCCCCCTTCCAAAACAACACACACGTACACTGCACATTGAGTTCGCATGACCAGTTTAACCCGTCAATCGGAGCTTCCCTCGCTCCAAAGGCGAGAGGTAATTAACGGCAGCTTAGTCCGCGGCTGCCGGAGATTCGGATCCCCACAATCATTAAACCCCGGCCTACCCTAGGCAGGGGGAATCTGTAGTACGCCTGACAAGCGCGCGCGTATTCCCATCTTAATGGGGTGACGAAAAACACCCTACACCCACAACGCCAGGGATCGAAGCTCTCGCCAAGATGCGGACGAGCAGCTACCCTGCTCAGCTATCCCCGGCTGGTGGTTCACTACCCCACGACGCCAGGGATCCAAGCCCTCGCCAAGAGGCACCGGGCAGCTACCCTTCTCGGCCAATCCTTAGCAGGCCTCTTACGGTCCAACCCGCGCTAAGGATCAAAGCTATCACGCCCCGCTTCCCAGTGTATGGCAAAGGGGACGCGACGAGGTCCGCTACGTATATACTCAGAAGTACATACGCTAAGCGTATCTAAGCAATATAAAATAAATACACAAGAGACAAGAAATAAAAAGAACAACAACTTTTATTTATTAACATTCTTTGAACAATGCATGAAAGGAAATACAACTGAAATAAAAAGATGCCTAAACAGTGGCATAACAGGAAATGAAAAGTACAGAAAGGAAAAGTGTACAATGAAACTACAGTGCAGTGTCTTCAGTAAACTGCTCCAAGTCTTCTTGAGATGGCTCGATCTCCGCCGGGTCCAAACCACCTGACGACATTCAAAGAAGAAAGAAATAGAATGTCGCCAGCGAACAGGTCGCTCGGTAAGTCCCAAAGATAGGGGAGAAATAGACAAAGAGCAGGAGAGAGAGAAAGTAGCTTTTAATGTTGTATTGTATTATTGTATTGTATTGTATAAGTTGTATAGTTGGATGACTGACCGAAACCATGATATCAGTAACGGATGTAATGGATGTAAACTGGAATCATGTAAATGGAATGTATATCCATGGTTTGGTTCAGTCAAGTTGTATAGATTGATAACTGGATTCATGAATTCGTGTATTCATTTTGAATTGTAATATTGTAGATTGTAGATTGACTTGAATCATATTCAAGTAAGAATGATCAGACTCAAACCCGAGTCAGACAGTCAGAAATGTAAATCGAAGTCCTATATTTACTAGGGTCCTTAGGGTAATTTATAAAACTTGAGGGGGTTTTTATGTAAAAATACTTTTATATACTTTCCAAAATATACCTCAAGTATTTATTATTCGTCTTTAGAGTTGTAATGAAGGTGGATTTTATATTGTGATATTTCTAGTGAAAATATCCTAGTTTCATAAATAAAGGTATTTATTTGTAATATGGATTTATTTGGAATTCATGGTATTTTAGTGTAAAAATAATTTTGTATAGTTTTCAAAATACAACTCAAATATTTAATTATCGTATTTATATACATACAACAATTTAATGATCAAGATAAATATGTATACATATTCGAATAACATGAAATGAGTCAAGTATATTATACGAGTAACTACCAAAAACAATGCTATAAAAAAATATTATGTACGACTAATTAATCAAGTCGAACGAATGCAGAACATAAACAAAAATATGGCTCTAAGTGTTTTTCATGCGTGAGTTCCAGTTTCACCTAAATACGACTACCGGTTTGAGAGATATATATGTTTTCGTATCGTCGCGCAAAACAGATCAGAATCTATTCGGCACCGTCACATATTTTTAAAACACAGTTTGAGTTAATTTCTATCGGGTTTCAGATTACGAAGATTATTAGAAAATTGTAGGTATTTCGATGTACTTATCCAAAACACCAAGATTCACATAATTTGGATTTTTTAAGCTCTACTTATGATCATTTTAATATCAACATTTAAAACAGAAATTCAGATTTCTGGACATCCACTATATGTTATATTGCAAAGCCTATATTAAGTTGATTCATGCGTTTTTAAGTAATAAAGTATACATAAAATTATATTTCTATCAATTGTGCATCTACACATCTAAATTTTGTCACGAACGGATATCGGGAGTTTGAGTTATGTCTAATTTAAAAACAGTGTGCGAATCAGGACAGATTCTGTCTAGATTCGTCGCTTAATATTGTAACACAGTTTTCTATATTTTACGTCGGTTTTCAATAAAAATATAAAACTAAGAAAATCTAGATCATTCAATTTAGATATCAAAAACATCTGATTTTACTCAATTTGGATATCGTTAGACCAAGTTATGTGTCCTAGAAATTGACCGATAATTGCAGTTTTCTGTTTTTACGAACAGTGAATAAAAACGATATAATTCCTAAACCGTTATGCGGTTCGATCTAAAATTTTTACATCGTGTAAAAAATAATACATTATATCAATTGTAAATTTCCTGAAATTTTCAGAATTAAAAATTAATTTATAAAAATTATTTTAAAACTAAAGGTATTGATATGTTATATGTGAGAAATGAGAAAACCATGGTATTTATTTGTAACTTCATTTTTTTTTTACAAACTTTAAATAAGTGATTTAAAATAAAACAACAAACATGCAATCCTAATTGGTCACTATGAAATCTTAACATGTAAATTGAGAGTAATGAAAAAGACTTTACAAACTATATATATGTATATGTTTATGTGTTCATTATTTATATATGTATCCATTTAATTAATTATTTAGGAACTATGATATGTCAAGAGAAGTTTTTCATGGCAATATAAAACAAGAGAAAAATAAAGAGAAAAAGAAAGAGATGGAGGGAAGGAAAGAGAGAAGGGACTTACATACACAAGCCGGTATTGTCACCGGGCTTGTCTATCCGCCGATAGCCTCGCGTACTAGCGAGACTTTCTTGAAGACTTCTTCATGTTCTTCTTCTTGGACTCTAGGTGAAGAGGGAGAAGTGAGAGATAAAAAATGTGAGGAAGGAAAAGATAGAGGAGGACAAATAAAGATGGTGTAATGGTGAATAATAATATATGCATTTAAAATGAGAATTAAAAAAGAAATGAAAGGCCACCATTCATTTTGGAAATAAAATGTCTCATTTGTAGATTATGAGAAGAATAAAAAAAAGATAAAAAATAATTGCAAGAATAAGGATTTGAACATGTGACTTATGGAATAACAATGCAAGGACTTAACTAATGTGCTACAAAGTTGTCCATGCATATATTTAATTAGAATTAAATATATGATGTTGCTTAAAAAGAAAGTGGGCTTTTTAGATGGGCTGTAGAGAATAAGAATGAGAAGTTAAAAACTTAAATATACGAAAAACAAATTGTACACAGAAAAATACATAATAGATTGAGGAATAAAATAATAATAAATTTAATAGAAAAAGGAAAATACCAAGTACAAATAAATAAGGTATATTATTGAAGAGGGATAATACAAATGTATAAAGATTTCGGGGTCATTACAAAAGCCCTCGCCAAGAGGCCCCGAGCAGCAACAATGCTCGGCTAATTCTTTGGAAAGCGCCGACCTTCCTGCAACAAAGGTTCCTCTAAACTGATTAAGTAAACGATCACCACCTCGACTCCGGGGGCTGGAGGACAACGACCTTCTTTCACAACAGTTAACCGACAAGCACTCGAAGGGCGATCATTATCTAAAACATGGGCCATCGACCTGCGGCCTAACACATGATCGAGGTCAGAACTGACAAGCTCAAGTACTCACACGGGAAAAGCATTATCACACAGAAGGAAAAGACTAAGTTTCATTAAAACTTCCAAAATCTCTTACAAGGTACTCTGGGCTCCCCTGCCTTACCAAATTGCCCGGAGGCATACAAAAAAAGAGAAAAAGGAAAAGCCAAAAAGTTCAGGCCGCAGGCCCCGCCTAAACCTCACCTCCCTCGTCACCATCTGCCGGAGGCATGACCACTGAAAGTGGGACTCGAGCGCGGAGCTCACAGTCAGCAAACTCCGGAAACTGCGCCTTGAAGGCGTCAAGAGCTTCGTGCCATACAATGGCAGAGGCTTCACCGAGATTGACGTAAAACTGGTCCGACCCCTTGTAATCGGCCACCTCCTTTCGAGCTCGAACCTCAGCAACCTTCGCCGCCTGAAGCACAGCCTCAGCATCCCGTCTGCTGGCATCCCTCGCCCTCTTCACTGCTGCATGGAGATCGGCTAGCTCCGCCAACTTAGCCTCGATGGCTCGGTGGGACTTACTAAGCCGGTGATAGGACTCCCGGCACTCTGAGACGGTGAGCTCCCCGGCGGTCAATTAGGCTTCGAGGATGGCCATCTTCTCCCTCTCCAGACGCAGCTCGAGTCGCAGGTCCTCGGCCTCCGAAGAAGGCTCCCCCGCCAACCTTATTGCATGGACGGTCACCTCGTCCTCCATGCGAGCAACGAGGGCGCAGTGCTGAAGGACCTAATGAGAAACAGCAGAGAGACTTAGAGATGCTCGAACTGAGAAAAGGGCACTCAAAATAACGCATAATGGAGTACGTACCTATACCGCCCCCTGAGCTATAGCTACCACTTGGACCCTCAGGGTCCCCCGTGGAATCTTGCCTCCGGCCGACTCTTCCATATCAGCAAGCAGGCTGGCAGCAATGCAAAGCCCGGACGGGACTACAAAACAGGCATCCCCCTCCTGCACAGGAATCCCCTCGGGAATCTCAGTCGGTGGCGCGCGAGAAACCATCTTCTTCCTCTTAAGAGGAACCTCGTCTTCGTCCTCTCCCACTTCCCTCGTCCGGGGTTCGGGAACCCACGAACATCTCTGGCCGCTGCCGCGACAATCATCGGGGGCTCGGGTCGAGGTGGATGGCCTCGTCGCCGGCGACTCCCTTAGTGCGGAACTCGGGTCAGCACGAGGCACGGCCACACCCCCGGCTCTCTCCTGGGACAGGGCACCGAGGGCACAAGAATCCTGGATCGGTCCATTTGTTCTGCCAAAGGGGGAAACAGGCTCAACTCCGAAGAAGAAGGAGCAGAAGATAAAGGGGAAGAATCTACAGGGGGGCTCCCTAGACTCTACTCGAACTATCCTTACATACTCATCATAAAAAATATCTTACCTGATAAAGGGAATGGATCCCCGGAGGAGCAAAACGGAGAGATCCGACCTAAAAAAGAGAGTGCCGAGCTAACAAGACTTTGGATGAGAAAAGTATGAAGAGGTATGGGCCCTGATGAGGACCCCACCTCTATTTATAGCTGCCAGCGTACACATCCAACGGCGACAATCATCTCCCGCCAAAACGACTCATCGCATCCGACAGCCTCCATCGCTCCACCTGTCACACGCGCGTGGATCGCATCCCATCGGACGCCGGAAATCTGTGGCCCGTCGCGTCAGCCAACCAGTGCCAGACACGTGGGTTGTCGCTTTGATGAGCGTAAGCACGATCCGGCGTATCCTCTTTAATGCAAGATCTAGCCCCTGATCCGCTGACGTCATCACGAAAATACTGTTGATTTCCCGGGAATGCACGCTTACGATATGTATGAAAAGGAGTTCACCTTGGGTGACCCGGCAGACCACTCTCGACCCAACCCATGAATGGGTCGGGACGAGAGTGGGGGGCTAATGATGGTGTGCGATATCGTTGATTTACCGGATCGTGACACGTGGCAGATGACGTGTCCCGAAGCTAGCATGAAAGGACCAGGAACGGTATGTCGGTAGAATACCCCGGGTTTGCGGCCCATGGACATGGCCGACCTTCTTCTGCCAACCACACCACACCTGTGCCCGCCTTACAAACAACCGCTGGCTCCTCTCCGAGCCCCCTGCAAAACTGGCCCCTTCAACCCTCTCAGCTCGTCTCCGGGCTTTAGCAGAACCAGGATACCTCGGCCTCCCGCTCGTCCCCGAGCTTCCCGCCGAGCTCATTCTCCTTGGTCTCATCCTGACCGACCCGCGGCACTGATCACAGGCTCCCATGCCACAGCTCCATGAATCTCTCCATGCGCGAGATATCCGCCGCCCATGATCCCATGTTCAACGCCATCACGATCCCCCATTAACGAGCCTGTCTCACCATTAATGCGGGATCCCGCTTATCATACGGGCGTGACGTCGGGAGCATAACGGACGGCGTGATTCTCGCGCCTGCCTGCCTATCGCTTTCGCTATATAAACCCCTCGCTCAGACGATCAAGGTAAGTGATTCTTTCCTCACTAGGTTGTTACTCTGCTCAAATATCCGGTCTAATTTGATCGTCGGAGGGTCCTCGGTGGTACAACCACCCCGGGACTTCCTTGCAGGTAGCTCGGCTTCAACCGCCTCAAACCCATTGAGATCCACACGTTTCAGGAGGCAACCTCCAACTCAATCTCAGCCGCCCATCGTTGCTTGCAGCAGATCTACGGAAGGTAACATCTTGACGAGATCCGAGGTCCGTCACCTCACAAGTACGAATTCCTTAGTTTACGACACGTAGCGGATGACGTGTCTCGGAGGTTACGGAAGTAGAATAAATAAGATGCATTGGGAACGTTCCTCGGGACTTCGTCTCCGAAGATGCATCCGATCTTTTGGAGACCTCCCTGAGTACCTTCCATACTTACCTAGCAAATAGCCATCGGCTCACCTTCGAGCAATGCTACATCCGAGCTTCCTCGGTCTCCCTGCTCGTCTCTGAGCTGTTGCAAGGCCTGAGCTTCCTTGGCCTCCCGGCTCGCCTCTGAGCCATCCGACAGGCCCAAGCTTCCTCGGCCTCCGGGCTCATCTCCGAGTTTGTCACGCCCCGCTTCCCAGTGTACGGGCAGAGGACGCCACGGGTCACGCGACGTATTTACTCAGAAGTAAACACGCTAAGTATATCTAAGCAATATAAAATAAAATGTACACAAGAGACAAGATGTAAATGAACAAAAACTTTATTTATTAACATTCTTTTACAATACAATGAAAAATAAATACATGGAATGAAAGCAATGCCTAAATAATGGCATAACATAAATGAAAATATATACAAGTAAACTAGATCTCTAGGTCGAAGGCTATCTGATCCAAGTCCTCGCTGGTGGGCTCTGTCTCCAGAAAGTCCGATCCACCTGACAACATTCTAAAGAAAGAAGAAAATGAATGTCGTCAGCGAACAATCGCTCGGTAAATCCCAAAGATAAGTAGAGTCATAATAGAAAGAAAGAGAATGTAAATTTTAAAATTGTATTATATTGTTAACGCTGTTGTTTGTAGTTTGGTACAGAAAATGCCGGTGTATACGAGAGGAGTCCCACTATTCTAGAGAGTAAGGTATACGGAGCACAAGGAACCGTTCAGCCACTGTAACACCCGAGCCCAATACTACTATTTCTGTTACTGATTGAGTGTTAGACATTGCTCATTTCATTTATCTTGCTTGTTTGGATCTTACTGTAAAATTTTAACTGGCTAAGTCATTTCTGCAGATAACAAATTTTAACACCTAAAGTAAAATTAAAAATATCTATCTTGGCCTACTCGTCACCCCTAGCCGCGTGGTAGCGTCCGTGCGTCGAGTTCTCATCCCGTTCGGTGAAACGGGCGAGTTTGGACGGCTACACGCGCGTGCAGGTGTCCGACTTGGGGGTATGCTTTTTAATCATAAAACATTTCATTTTAAAATTTGGAACCCGCTTAAAATCCTATTATTTGAATTTCGAATTTTTGGACCCAACCCGGGCGCGATTTGGAAATGTTTCATTTAGCGCCAAAATCCTAAATTAAAATAATAATCAAACCTTATATTATTTTCGTTTTATACCAAATCTCACTGTTATTCGAATCTTTAAAATAAAATTTAACCCCTTAAAGAAATCTCCTCAGCCAATCACGAGCCGTGGGCCTCCTCCATTATTCCTCTCTCTCTTTCTCTCTCCATCCTTCGTATCTCTCTCTCTCTCTAATTTCCCTTTTTCTCTCTCTCTCTCTAACCCTCTCTCTCTATCCCCTATATATATTTTCCCAGAACTCCTTCGCGAGAACCCCATCGCGAACCCTAGCCCAGCCACCGTGCCCGTCGCCGCCGCAGCCCAACGCCGACGCCACCACCACCATCATCCTCGCCTCAACCAACCCTCGTTCTCCTTCCCGTACGCCTGCACCCTTGCAGCAGCCTCGCCCTCGCCGCTACAGCGCCTGCGCAGCCACCCGCGGCCCTGCACGCCGTTGAACCGCCGTTTGTCGCCGCCGACGACCCTGTCCTCTTGTCCCCGACCTCGCACGCTCCTCAGTAAGATAATTCTTTTCTCTTTTCCCTTCTTCTTCCTATCTCGACTAATGCATTCATCGGCAGATTTTTGCCCGCGATCACTGTTCACCGCCGGAGCCCCGGTGACGTCGTCAACCGTCGCAACCCCTCTGCTGGTCATCGTAAGCCCTCTCTCAGATCCTCCTCCCCCTTTTTTTCTTGGTATTTTCCTTGCGTTCCTTACTTCTTGTTTCATACCATAATCTCTTGTTCACTGTTCTTTTTCTCGCCGGAATCCGGCCGTACCGACAACTTGATCCGACGTTTCAGCGAGGTACCCCGATCCGCGTGGTCCCATTGTTCGTTGTTTGGGTTCAATCCGTGAACCGTGCGTCCGTCGCGTGTTTCCCCGCCGACGTTACGTCCGTTTTTCCCGGTTCGCGACCCGTCGAGGCAAGTATCACTTGCTACATGCTATACTAAACAGTTATATATGTTTTGACTTGTTAAACCTGCAAAACTTAACTCGGTATAGCTATTTTCTCATTTGGTTGCAATATGACATATATCATTTTACAGTTAACCTAAAATTACAGTTTGCCACTTTAACCCTAATAACGAAGTTTACCCGTTAATCACATTTTACCGTTTAAAGGATGATAGCCTTTACACATGTAGCTCTATTACATTCTGATATTGATATAACGGTATTGCACCATCATGTGATCTATTGCACCGCAAGGGGTGCTCGAAACCTGCTAATATGATAAAACGGCTGCACTATGTTAATGCACTATTGTGATTAAATGAACTGCTTATTGTTGTTTAATTTATTGCTTATTTCCTGCTGTTAATCCATGTTCGATTATACATCTGTTGTGAGCACACCCACGATATTGTTACATCTTGACCTGACCTTGCTACACATGATATATATATACCGATGCACTTGATATGGTACCCTTTACTATCGACTTGACCTGATGTATCATGACCTGACCTGTTACCTGATCTCATGCCTAATGCCAACAAACCTGACATGGAGTCCTCATGGACCAAGCTTGTAGTCTATCCAGACAAACCTACTGTTACCTGAACTTGTGTTGGCATTAGTTCTTGACCACTGAATACCTGACCTGACACATATAACCTGGGGGTATGGGGAAATCAAAAGGGTAATCTAAAGTGTAACTTAAAAGGGTATTACTTGATCCGTGGTTTCGGGGGGTAACGGGACAGAGCCATTCGTGACTCTTACATTTTCCTGATCCGTGGTCCCGGGGGCCAACGGGACAGAACCACTATTGGTTCCCATCTTCCTGATCCGTGGTCCCGGGGGGTAACGGGACATATCCTTTGAGTTACATGGAGGATTACTCAAATTGATTTCAAAGACTTTAGAATAGAAAACCCGATAAAACGGTTTAGTTACCCACTGCACACTACCCTGCACTGCTTGTTTCATACTATTGATTCATTCATGTTTATTTCTGCATTGCCTATTACACTGTTCACATTATATCATTGGTTGATATGACGCGCTAACGTCTGGGTTTTGCATGGCCCAGATTCTTTACCACTGTCGCTGTCCGAGCAGGAGTACTTCAGCCAGCAGGCTGAGTTGTGAGTTCTGTAGTGGTTAGTTTTATTTCCCGCATTTTTATTTCCAGATGTGAGCCCGCATTATGGGACATACTTTTCTAGTATTGTATTGGATCATTTGCTTCCGCATTTATTTATCATTGACTCTTGTTATTCTGGATTATGGACATGTGTTAGATAGTTTATCTTGTTCTTGATATCTCTACAACCGTAATGTGACTGTGGATGGATACTTCCTACCCATAGGTAGCATGGTTGGCTATGTCACGTGCCTAATCTTGCGTACTCTGGGAAGCGGGGCGTGACATGGTTCTTTTGGTATCAGAGCCATAGGTTAGTTGGGTTGATTCTTTTTGTAGTTGGGTATTGTACCCAATACGCGAATCAGAATACCCGTGCTTAGGAAACATGTCCTACCACCTTGACCGTTTTACCATTCTTGAATCACATTCTTCCTGATTATATCGACGTGCAAACTTACTTTGCATGTCGACTCGAAAACCTGATTTCTTGTTATCTCTAGGACTTAGGCGACTTGGGTGGAGTTAAGTAATTGTGGCTATGATACCGCGGCATAGTTACAATGCGGTACTCTATTTAAGTATCTTGGAGTTCTAGCCTTGATTTATATATTGAATCTATCATCATGCTAATGTTGGGTGTTTTGATTTCAGGAATATGGCAGATAAGAATTTCAAGACGTATCAGAGGCGCGTGGATGAAGCCGCCATATTGGGAGTGATACGTGGAATGTTGGAGAATCAGAAGAGGCATACTGAGCTGATCCAGCAGCAAGCAGATTCATTTCAGGAGGGTTTGCAGGCCATTCGGCAGTCCGTAAACAACGCTGGAGCTAAACCAGTTGACCGGGTAGGGACCGTGGCAGATTTCAGATGTTTGGGTCCAACTACTTTCACTGATCTGGAGGAGCCGTTGTCAGCCGAGCAGTGGCTGGTTGACACTGAGAATTTGCTGATTGCGGGACAGATCCCAGAGGACAAAAGAGTTGATGTGGTGCGCATTCAGCTAGTGGATTACGCCCGAGAGTGGTGGCTTGTGGAGGAGACCCGCTTGTCCAAACCGATCAAATGGGCGGATTTTTCTAAGAGTTTCCTGGAGAAATTCTTCCCGCGGACTGCACGGGAGGAAATGGAAGAGAAATTTATTGGGCTGAGGCAAAATGGAGCACCCGTGGACGTGCATGCAGCGGAGTGCACGAGACTCAGCCGTTTCGCTGGACCTTTAGTCGCCAACGAGGCAGACAGGGCGCGAAGGTTCATGCGCAGTTTGGATGTGGACATCCAGAGGCAGATTGTCTCCCTGGGTTTGACCACTTTCTCACAGGTTCTTACGGCAGCCCGGGAGCAACAGAGTTTATCGGGAATGAAAGGGAGCCTGCAGCAGACAGCCGTTGCGGCCAGGAAGCCCGCATTTGTACATAACCGAGATCATGGGCGCAGAGGTATTCCAGTGGATCGACGTGGTGTAGCACCAATGAAGAAGCCTGTGGTCGTTGATCGAAGAAAAGGCATAATTTGTGACTAATGCCGTTTGCCCGGGCATATGCAGAAGGATTGTCGAAGGAAGCTGGGACTTTGTTTGGTTTGTGGAGCGGCCGATCACGCAGTTGGTGCCTGTCCGTCGAAGCTTCGCACGAGAGATGATATACAGAAGCCTCCGCAGAGACCGTTCCAAGGGCAGAAACAGCTGACTCAGGGACCTAATCAGGCTCGAGCTTTCACCTTGACAGCTGAGGAAGCTAAGGCATCAGGAGAAGTGGTTTCAGGTACTTTACTCGTTCATGGTTTTCCCGCATTGGCATTATTTGATTCCGGTGCATCCCACTGTTTTATGTCATCCAAATTTATAGCTACGCATTCGATTACTTGCACGACCCTGTCTAGTTTTTGGGACATACACACTGGGAATGGGAAAATCATAGCTAGTAGGGAATGTAGAGATTGTACAGTTATTGTGTGCGGACGGGAACTCTTTGCTGATTTCTTGGTAATTGATACGGGCAGCTATGAAGTTGTCTTGGGAATGGATTTTCTTGGCACTTTCCACGCCCACATTGACTGTAGGGCAAGGAAAGTAATTTTCCAGATTCCCGGACGTCCTAAGTTTACCTTCACTGGGGGAAGCAGTTCTGTCGAGCCAGTCGAGTTTAGGGCTAGGCCGACAAACAGTGTTCTTGCAGCCATGGAAGTTGATAGCAATGAAGAGCCGGCAGTTGTTCGCGATTTTATGGACGTATTTGAAGATATATCGGGCTTGCCGCCGAAGCGAGACGTGGAGTTCGTGATTGACCTTATTCCTGGTGCAGCGCCAGTATCTAAAGCGTATTATCCAATGGCACCAGTGGAATTGGAAGAAGTTAAGAAACAAGTTGGTGAATTGCTTGAGAAGGGTTGGATTAGAAGCAGCAACTCGCCTTGGGGAGCTCCAGTCCTTCTAGTAAAGAAGAAGGATGGCACGAGAAGGATGTGCATCGACTATCGAGAATTAAACCGGGTAACTATTAAGAACAAGTACCCGATCCCTCGCATTGGAGAACTTTTTGAGCAACTTAGTGGCGCGAGGGTATTCTCGAAACTGGATTTGCGATCCGGATATCATCAAGTCCGAGTGAAAGCAGAAGATATTTTCAAGACGGCGTTTCGAACTCGGTATGGACACTACGAGTATCTAGTGATGCCCTTCGGAGTAACAAATGCGCCGGCGGTATTTATGGACTTGATGAACCGAATCTTTTCACCATTCTTGGACCAGTTTATTGTGGTATTCATTGACGATATTATGGTTTACTCGAAGAGTTTGGAGGAGCATGCTGAGCATTTGAAGATCGCACTGCAGACATTGAGACAGGAGAAGTTGTATGCGAAAATGAGTAAGTGCGAATTTTGGCTGGAAGAAGTGAAGTTTCTGGGGCATGTTGTGTCGGGCGACGGAATCGCCGTCGATCCCGAAAAGATTGCAGCAGTTCGAGATTGGCCTATTCCAAGAAATGTGGCTGAGATAAGAAGTTTCCTTGGTTTAGCCGGATACTACAGGAGATTTGTGGAGAACTTCGCTCGTTTGGCAGAACCATTGACCAAGCTTACGCGCAAGGAAGTACCTTTTGTATGGACGGATAAATGTGCGTTGGCTTTCGAAACGTTGAAGCAGAAGTTGATAACCGCCCCTATCCTGACCGTACCAGACAATTCCGGAGGACTGGTGATTCATAGTGACGCATCTGGGAAAGGATTGGGATGTGTTTTAATGCAGCATGGGAAGGTCGTAGCTTACGCATCAAGACAACTGAAGACCCATGAGAAGAATTACCCGACTCATGACTTGGAGCTTGCGGCTGTGATCTTCGCCTTGAAGATTTGGAGACACTACCTTTTGGGTGAGAGAGTCGAAGTTTTTACAGATCACAAGAGTTTGAAGTATGTGTTCACTCAGAAGGAGTTGAACATGAGGCAACGTAGATGGTTGGAGCTGATGGCCGACTACGACCTTGATCTTAAGTACCATCCGGGAAAAGTTAACGTCGTGCCGGATGCGCTTAGTCGGTTACCAGCGATTCAGGTATTAACTACGCAGAGGGAGATCATTGCGGATTTTCGAAGATTTGACTTAGAGGTTGTGCTACCACATTCTACGGGACAGTTGATGCAGTTGCAAGTACAGTCGTCCTTAGTTGAGAAGATTAAAGCGGCACAATCGCAGGATCCTAGACTGCAAAAGTTTCGAGAGCAGGTTGAAGCCGGACTACGAACAGATTTACTGGTCCACGAAGATGGTTCGTTGAGGTATGGTAGCCGTGTGTATGTGCCAAAGGGAGATGTGCGTGAAGAGCTTATGAAGGAGGCACATAGTTCAGCTTACTCTGTACATCCAGGAGGTACAAAGATGTACCGAGATATTCGGTAGCATTTCTGGTGGGAAGGCATGAAACGGGAGATTGCTCGCTTCGTGGCTAAGTGCTTGGTATGTCAGCAAGTCAAGGCTGAACACCAAAGGGTTGCTGGTTTATTGCAACCACTTCCGATTCCTCAGTGGAAGTGGGAACATATAACCATGGATTTCATGACGGCTTTACCGCGGAGTCCAAAAGGCAACAATGCAGTATGGGTGATTGTGGATCTGTTGACCAAGGCAGCTCACTTTATCCCTTTCCGGGTTGGTCAATCAACGGAGACTTTGGCAGAACGGTACATGCAGGAGATTGTAAGATTGCATGGCGTACCGGTGAGTATCATGTCCGATCGGGACACTCGGTTCTTATCACACTTCTGGAGGAGTTTACAGGAAAGTTTGGGGACTCGATTGAAGTTTAGCACAGCTTATCATCCTCAAACTGATGGTCAGTCGGAGAGAACGATCCAAACTTTTGAAGATATATTGAGAGCATGCATGTTGGACTTCAAGGGTTCTTGGGAGGATCACCTACACTTGGTGGAGTTTTCCTACAACAATAGTTTCCAAGCAACTATCCAGATGGCTCCGTTTGAAGCTTTGTATGGTCGTAAGTGCCGTTCACCCGTTTGTTAGGATGATGTTGGTGAACGAAGATTACTGGGACCAGAATTGGTGGTACAGACAGTTGAGAAGGTGAATACAATCAGGAAGCATATGAAGGCAGCTCAAGACAGACAGAAAAGTTGGGCTGACACGTCAAGGAGACCTCTAGAGTTCGCCGTGGGTGATTTGATATTCTTGAAGATATCACCGACTAGAGGAGTAATTCGTTTTGGGAGTCGGGGGAAGCTCAGTCCTCGATTCGTTGGACCCTTCGAGATATTGGAGCGTGTTGGAGAGGTAGCGTACCGTTTGGCGTTACCGCAGTCCTTGGCAGGTGTGCACGATGTGTTTCATGTATCTCAACTACGAAGGTATGTTCGAGATGAAACACACGTCTTGGATCATTCGGAGTTAACAGTACAGGAAGACCTAACTTTTGAGGAGCGACCGGTTGAAATCATGGATCGAAGGGAAAAGGTTCTTAAGAACAAGGTTATCCCCCTTGTGCTAGTTTCTTGGGGTAATCGATCGCATGGAGAGTCCACGTGGGAGCGAGAAGACAAGATCCGACAGAAGTTTCCTCACCTTTTCCTGTAGTTTCATATCTTGTATTCTCGGAATTTCGAGGACGAAATTCTTTTTGTAGTTGGGTATAATGTAACACCCGAGCCCAATACTACTATTTCTGTTACTGATTGAGTGTTAGACATTGCTCATTTCATTTATCTTGCTTGTTTGGATCTTACTGTAAAATTTTAACTGGCTAAGTCATTTCTGCAGATAACAAATTTTAACACCTAAAGTAAAATTAAAAATATCTATCTTGGCCTACTCGTCACCCCTAGCCGCGTGGTAGCGTCCGTGCGTCGAGTTCTCATCCCGTTCGGTGAAACGGGCGAGTTTGGACGGCTACACGCGCATGCAGGTGTCCGACTTGGGGGTATGCTTTTTAATCATAAAACATTTCATTTTAAAATTTGGAACCCGCTTAAAATCCTATTATTTGAATTTCGAATTTTTGGACCCAACCCGGGCGCGATTTGGAAATGTTTCATTTAGCGCCAAAATCCTAAATTAAAATAATAATCAAACCTTATATTATTTTCGTTTTATACCAAATCTCACTGTTATTCGAATCTTTAAAATAAAATTTAACCCCTTAAAGAAATCTCCTCAGCCAATCACGAGCCGTGGGCCCCCTCCATTATTCCTCTCTCTCTTTCTCTCTCCATCCCTCGTATCTCTCTCTCTCTCTAATTTCCCTTTTTCTCTCTCTCTCTAACCCTCTCTCTCTATCCCCTATATATATATTTTCCCAGAACTCCTTCGCGAGAACCCCATCGCGAACCCTAGCCCAGCCACCGTGCCCGTCACCGCCGCAGCCCAACGCCGACGCCACCACCACCATCATCCTCGCCTCAACCAACCCTCGTTCTCCTTCCCGTACGCCTGCACCCTCGCAGCAGCCTCGCCCTCGCCGCTACAGCGCCTGCGCAGCCACCCGCGGCCCTGCACGCCGTTGAACCGCCGTTTATCGCCGCCGACGACCCTGTCCTCTTGTCCCCGACCTCGCACGCTCCTCAGTAAGATAATTCCTTTCTCTTTTCCCTTCTTCTTCCTATCTCGACTAATGCATTCATCGGCAGATTTTTGCCCGCGATCACTGTTCACTGCCGGAGCCCCGGTGACGTCGTCAACCGTCGCAACCCCTCTGCTGGTCATCGTAAGCCCTCTCTCAGATCCTCATCCCCCTTTTTTTCTTGGTATTTTCCTTGCGTTCCTTGCTTCTTGTTTCATACCATAATCTCTTGTTCACTGTTCTTTTTCTCGCCGGAATCCGGCCGTACCGACGACTTGATCCGACGTTTCAGCGAGGTACCCCGATCCGCGTGGTCCCATTGTTCGTTGTTTGGGTTCAATCCGTGAACCGTGCGTCCGTCGCGTGTTTCCCCGCCGACGTTACGTCCGTTTTTCCCGGTTCGCGACCCATCGAGGCAAGTATTACTTGCTACATGCTATACTAAACAGTTATATATGTTTTGACTCGTTAAACCTGCAAAACTTAACTCGGTATAGCTATTTTCTCATTTGGTTGCAATATGACATATATCATTTTACAGTTAACCTAAAATTACAGTTTGCCACTTTAACCCTAATAACGAAGTTTACCCGTTAATCACATTTTACCGTTTAAAGGATGATAGCCTTTACACATGTAGCTCTATTACATTCTGATATTGATATAACGGTATTGCACCATCATGTGATCTATTGCACCGCAAGGGGTGCTCGAAACCTGCTAATATGATAAAACGGCTGCACTATGTTAATGCACTATTGTGATTAAATGAACTGCTTATTGTTGTTTAATTTATTGCTTATTTCCTGCTGTTAATCCATGTTCAATTATACATCTGTTGTGAGCACACCCACGATATTGTTACATCTTGACCTGACCTTGCTACACATGATATATATATACCGATGCACCTGATATGGTACCCTTTACTATCGACTTGACCTGATGTACCATGACCTGACCTGTTACCTGATCTCATGCCTAATGCCAACAAACCTGACATGGAGTCCTCATGGACCAAGCTTGTAGTCTATCCAGACAAACCTACTGTTACCTGAACTTGTCTTGGCATTAGTTCTTGACCACTGAATACCTGACCTGACACATATAATCTGGGGGTATGGGGAAATCAAAAAGGTAATCTAAAGTGTAATTTAAAAGGGTATTACTTGATCCGTGGTCCCGGGGGATAACGGGACAGAGCCATTCGTGACTCTTACATTTTCCTGATCCGTGGTCCCGGGGGGCAACGGGACAGAACCACTATTGGTTCCCATCTTTCTGATCCGTGGTCCCGGGGGGTAACGGGACATATCCTTTGAGTTACATGGAGGATTACTCAAATTGATTTCAAAGACTTTAGAATAGAAAACCCGATAAAACAGTTTAGTTACCCACTGCACACTACCCTGCACTGCTTGTTTCATACTATTGATTCATTCATGTTTATTTCTGCATTGCCTATTACACTGTTCACATTATATCATTGGTTGATATGACGCGCTGACGTCTGGGTTTTGCATGGCCCAGATTCTTTACCACTGTCGCTGTCCGAGCAGGAGTACTTCAGCCAGCAGGCTGAGTTGTGAGTTCTGTAGTGGTTAGTTTTATTTCCCGTATTTTTATTTCCAGATGTGAGCCCGCATTATGGGACATACTTTTCTAGTATTGTATTGGATCATTTGCTTCCGCATTTATTTATCATTGACTCTTGTTATTCTGGATTATGGACATGTGTTAGATAGTTTATCTTGTTCTTGATATCTCTACAACCGTAATGTGACTGTGGATGGATACCTCCTACCCATAGGTAGCATGGTTGGCTATGTCACGTGTCTAATCTTGCGTACTCTGGGAAGCGGGGCGTGACAGCCACGGTACAACAGCAATGGAGATTCAGGTTAGCTGTATTATGATTACAGTCTCGTGCTACTTTTAACACCTTCCATACCAATCTACCCTTAAACCCCGCGATTTCTTGATTGTATTGATTGTATTGTATTGTCTTGTATTGTAAATTGTATATGAATGACTTACCGAAACCATGATATCAGTAATGGAACGGATATAGTGGATGGACATGTAAATGTAGTATATCCATGGTTCGGTTCGGTCAAGATAGATTGAATAGATGGATTCATATTGAATTGTGGTTTAATACTTGAATCACATTCAAGTCAGATTGATTTATTTAGACTCAGTCTGAGTCAAACAATTAAAAAGAAATTGAAGTCCTGAATTAGATTTTGATATTATCGGTAACTGCTGCACATGGACGGTAGGATTAGTGTCTTTTTCCAAGACAATTACCGTATTGATAATACCATTTGTTAGGTTGTCTACCTTAGATAGGCAAGCACCCATATCTCCGGCTTCCTGAGGCTCAAGAGACGGGTCCCGCTTAAACCTATATTTACTAGGGTCCTTATTGTTGTTTAGTATAACTTGAGGGGGTTTAATGTAAAAATAGTTTTGGCATAATTTTAAAATATAACTCAAGTATTTAATTATCATTTTTAGGGTTTTCATAGATGTATATTTTATAATGTGAAATTTCTAGTGAATAGAACCTAGTTTCATGGTATATGGTATTTTCTTGAAATATTGTACTTGTGTTGTATTTGGATGGTATTTTTATATAATAGTGATTCCTTTGATTTAGAAAACTTGGAATATTTATATAATTAAAATAGATATTTTGATTATATATATATATATATATATATATATATTTAATTAAAATAATTTATTTATTTTCTTGGAGAAATCTCATTTTTCTAAAGAAAAATGTATAAAAATTTCATCGAGATAGAATGCTCCTTGCGGAGATCTACATCTCGCTCTACTAAGCCCGAGAATGTGCGATAATCCGCACCATCCCAAATGGAGTCCCCAAAATGGGTTGTAGAGGCGTAATTGCATGGAAATGTTTAATACATCTTTTTATAGAAAACGGTTTTGTAAGTTTAGGGTATTTAGTTGTAAAGTCGTATTTTCCCGTATTCTATTGTCCAAACTTCATCGTGCTATGATAGAGATGTGTGTTGTGATGAGGTAGGTCATTACCTCGTGAACTATCTAAAGGTATAGCAAGGAATAACGTAAATTATGTCGAATTATAAGTGTGTGGTATTTTTCTGTAAAAATGCAATAAAAGACACAAAAATAATTCTTTTGTGGTGAAACTTGTTTTAATAGATTTATTAATGTTTGCTAAACCATATTTGAGAGTATTGTATTATCTTGTTAAAGAAAAATATAGATTTTAAAGAAAACCGAATCGGAAGTCGGACTAACTCCGCTTCCGTCGGGTTTTGGAATTGTAAATTTTTAAAGAAGAAGGAGAGAAGGTGAGATGGGACTTGCAGGCTTGGGGTCAAGAGGAGAGAGGGGGGTCCTAAAGAAGGCTTCGGGGCGTCGTTTCGTCACCGAAATCTGCTCGGAAGTTCGTCGGAGTTTCGCCCTTCACTAACTCCACTTGTACACAAAAGTACTTGAAAATTTTGTATAGTTTTTGTAATAGAATTCTGAGTGAGAGAGGTGTAAAATAAAGTGGGTATTTATAGGACAAATTAGGGTTTAGGGGGTGATAAAAAATGCATTAAAATTTGCATTAAAATGGGATTTAAAGGGGTTTTATTATTCCCTGTAAATGTGAAGAGTAAATAAACAATACTGGATTAAGGGGGTAGTCTAAGGGTCTAGGATTTACAAAAAAAATTGGGTTTGGGTCAACAAAAGCCGGCGGCGCCGGCCTATGGGTTAATCTCGCCGGTCCGATCTTTAGGTTGGGCGCTTGGATTCTCGCCACGTGTCTAGGTCGGTCAGACTACTAATTTGCACCTGTTTATTTTAAGTGTGACTCTTCATTTTACGTGCAGTACACGTGCAAACTTTTGGGCTTCTAAAAGATTGAAAGAAAATTAAATAAAAAGATAATGTGGCTGATGGGATTTGAACTCTGGTGCTATATCTCAACAGTGCAAGGTCTTACCAATGAGCTACAAGCTCCTTCTTGTTGTCTAAAGAAAAATAAATTCTTATAGTATTCACAGGATTGTAAATACTCCAAGTGTACATTAACTTTAAATGAATTTTCTGTACATAGAAATTGAAGTTGTTACAGAGCCTCCTGACAGGCCGAGCTTCCTCGGCTTCTCCGATCAACCGAGAGTGCGGAGCCCAAGCGTCCCCGCAACGGCTCCGCGTATCTCGCCAAGGCGAGATATCCGCCGCACCACATTCCGCATCCCATGCTGGCTTGTCCCCCTATTAATGGGCGTATCCCGCCATTAATGTGGGAATAACGCAAGAGTGTAACTGACCGCGAGGATCTCGCGCCGGCTCGCTCCACGCGACCACTATATAAACCCTTCGTTCAGAAGACTCAGGTATCTCGAGCTCATTCCAATAGGCCGCTACGCTGCTCTAATTCCCCGGTATTAACTTAATCGTCGGAGGGTCCTACGGTGGTTTCCTACCCCGGGACTTCCCTTGTAGGTAGCTCGGCCTTAGTAACTTCCAACAACCCATTAAGATTCACACGCTCAACAACTCCCAAACCAAATCTCAACCGCTAAAAACCACTCGCTACTTGATCGATGGAGAACAACATTTGAGCGAGATTACAGTCTCCATCAGCTGGTGCCGTCTGTAGGAACGTTTCAGAAGCTTCTCCACCCATAAAGTTGATCTTCCGCCCTCGGCCCGATGGTGAGCGACAACCACGACGATCCCAATACGAGCCGCCCCTCCTTCCATAATGGAGGCGGGAGTGGTTCTCCTCCCTCTCCTAACGTCATCGGCGCCTTATCTGCCCGGATCGACAGATTCACAGCTATGGTGGATACGATCGTCCACGTTCAAGCGGCGGGACCTACCCATCAAGCCACAGTTCCCCGTCCCCGGGATAACGACGTCCATAGAAGGACAGATGGGCATGCTCAGGCTCTCGATCTCGCTCACGCTCATCTCAGCGTCACTGAGCGCCGGCGTGCCGACTCCGGCAACCATGACCCATATGCGGTGAATGATTCCATGACCCGCTGGGCGCCGGACAGCTCCACACCCTGATCTCAGAGGAGACTAGGTCGTCGCGTTGATGCCCTCCGCACGCTTTCACCTCCTGAGGAGATGTCAGTCAGTTTGCCTGCTTCTAGGCATGACTGACGACCCCATTCCCACCGAGGCCGTGCAAACGGCGAACGCCGGGATTACTCAAAATGGGCCTCGCCCGCGGATTTAAGAAATTTGATAGAGTGGAATCGAAGCCGCACCATCACGCAGACCCGGAGCGGAGGTAGCCACCATTCCGACTATGCAGAATCCTCGGGGTACCACCACTGGCTTGAAGCCCTCGAAAAGAAAATCAAAGGCACACGACGAGATGTCACATGTTCGACGAAGGGGCCGGGTATTCCGCCGATTCGCTCACAAAGCCCTTTACAGAGGAGCTGCTGGCCGAGCACGTCTCGTCTAGGAACAAGCTGCACAAAGTGGCCGTCTTCGACGCGAAGTCCGACCCAAACGTCCACTTAGACCCATTTACGGCGGGCATGAGCTTCTAAGATATCTCGAACGCGGATCAATGTCGATCTTTCCCCACTACCCTAACCCGGGCTGGCCAAGACTGATTCCGAGGGTTTGCGCCCCACTCCATCTTAACCTTCGACAAGCTGGCTACCCAATTCTTTAGTCATTTCGTCGGAAACCGATGACAGAAAAGGATGGTCAACTATCTATTCACTGCCGAGAGCGGAGACAGTGAATCCTTCAAAGGATATGTCACTTGATTCTATAATGCCCTCCTAGAGCTACTCGAGCACTGCGAAGAAATAGTTATCACCGCGCTGAGGTCGGGTCTTAGGCACAAAGAGTGGCTTCGCCTATTATATTGGCGCAATCTAAGACCATGGCCGAAGTGAAGGCATGGACTGAGCAAGAAATCCAACTCGAGTCCGAGGTGAACTCCAACATGCCCGGAGGCGACCAAGCAGACCGGAAGAAGAGGGACAGGGAGGAGAAAAGGAAAGTCGATCGTCCGAAACCTTATTCCCCAAGGTTCCAGGAGTACACCCTTCTGAACATTTCCCAAGCCGAGTTGTTGGAGGAAGCTAAGGGCGAGAGGTTTTTTAAGCTCCCGCCAGCTACCCAAAGGACGGGCAAACGGCTTCGAGGCCCGTATTGTGCCTATCATCGGACGCAAGGACATCCGACCGAGGATTGTAAATAGCTACGCGATTACATCGAGAAGCTGATCCGCTCCGGTCACTTGGCAAAATACCTGCGAGGCAAACGTCAAGCAGATAGGGGGCAAGCCGACCAACTTAAAGCTGGAGAGCAGATGATCGGGAAAATCATAATCGTCATCGACTGAGAAACAAGGACACCCATCGAATCCGGTCATTCAACGCAGGAGAGTTTAGACTGGCCGGCGGGTAGCTTCCTGTCCATCAAGCAAAGACCATCCCTTCACTCAAGTAAATGAAGCTCGGATGTGCCTAGAGGTAACCGACCAAAGCCCTCCTCACGAGGCCACCGGGTAGATACCTACTCGGTCTATCCACAGCGGGTAGCTTCCTGCCCAACAATGTCGTGGATCCAAAGCCCTCATCGCGAGGCGGCCGAGCAGCTTCTTGCTCGGCCCCATCAGTAGCGAGTAGCTTCCTGCCCAACAAACGCTGTGGATCCAAAGCCCTCATCACGAGGCGGCCGGGAAGCTTCCCACGGCCCATCTACAAGCGGGTAGCTTCGTTCCCAACAACGCTGTGGATCCAAAGCCCTCACCGCGAGGCAGCCGAGAAGCTTCCTACTCGGCCCCATCTGCAGCGGGTGGCTTCTTGCCCAACAAACGCTGTGGATCTAAAGCCCTCACCGTGAGGCGGCCGGGCAGCTTCCTGCTCGTCTCATCCACAAGAGGTAGATTCCTGCCCAACAAAAGTTGTGGATCCAAAGCCCTCACCGCAAGGCCACCGGGTAGATTCCTGCTAGGCCCATCCACAGCGGATAGCTTCCCGTCCAACAACGCTGTGGGTCCAAAGCCCTCATCGCGAGACCACCGATTAGATTCCTGCTCGGTCCATCCACAGTGGATAGCTCCCTACCCAACAAACGTTGTGGATCCAAAGCCTTCCTCATGAGACCACCAGATAGATTCCTGCTCGGTCCATCCACAGCTGACAGCTTCCTGTCCAACAAACGCTGTGGATCCAAAGCCCTCCTCACGAGACCACCAGGTAGATTCCTGCTCAGTCCATCCACAGCGGGAAGTTTCCTGCCCAACAACGCTGTGGATCCAAAGCCCTCATCACGAGGCCGCCGAGTAGATTCTTGCTCGGTCCGTCCACATCGGGTAGCTTCTTGCCCAACAATGCTGTGGATTTAAAGCCCTCCTCACGAGGCCACCATGTAGATTCTTGCTCGGTCCGTCTACAGCGGGTAGCTTCCTGCCCAACAACGCTGTAGATCCAAAGCCCTCACCACATGGCCGCCGAGTAGATTCCTGCTCGGTCCATCCACAGCGGGTAGTTTTCTGCCCAACAACGTTGTGGATCCAAAGCCCTCCTCACGAGGCCGCCGAGCAGATTCCTGCTCGGTCCATCCACAGCAGGTAACTTTCTGCCTAACAACGCTGCGGATCCAAAGCCCTCCTTACGAGGCCGCCGAGCAGATTTCTACTCGGTCCATCCACAACGGGTAGCTTCCTGCCCAACAAATGCCGTGGATCCAAAACCCTCACCGCAAGGCGGCCGGATAGTTTCTTGCTCAACTCATCCAAATGGGATAGATTTCTGCCCTACAAAGAAGTGGATCTAAAGCCCTCCTCATGAGACCGCCGAGCAGATTCCTGCTCTGCCCATCCGTAGCGGGTAGCTTTCTGCCCAACAAACGCTGTGGATCCAAAACCCTCATCGCTAGGCAGCCAGGTAGAATCAAGTGACACCGACCTTCCTACACTTGGCTATCGATCGACTCATACTGGATGCGCGATCGCCACCTCGACTCCGGGGAAAGGGAGGATACTGACCTTCCTAAACTTTTCTATCATTGGACTCATACTCGATGCGCGATCGCCATCTCGACTTCGAGAAAAGGGAGGATACCGACCTTCCTACACTTGGCTATCGTTCGACTCATACTCAATGAACGATCGTCACCTAGAAAGGGTGGACACCGGCCTAACGCTAACAAGATAAAAAGACTTACGAGCTAAAGCGCTTGCAAGATGAAAAGACTTACGAGCTAAAAGTATTTGCAGGATGATCAGACATTCGAGCAAGGAAAATGTATACTTTATTTATAATCAAAGTTATATACAAAGTATTGTGGGCTCCTAAGCGTTACAAAAATGCCCGAAGAGGGAGGATACCGACCTTCCTACACTTGGCTATCACTCGACTCATACTCGATGCGCGATCGCCACCTCGACTCCGGGGAAAGGGAGGATACCGACCTTCCTACATTTGGCTATTGTTCGACTCATACTCAATGAATGATCGTCACCTAGAAAGGGTGGACACCAGCCTAACGCTAGCAAGATAAAGAGACTTATGAGCTAAAGTACTTGCAAGATGAAAAGACTTACGAGCTAAAAGTGCTTGCAGGATGATCAGACATTTGAGCAAAGGAAAATGTATATTTTATTTATAATCAAAGTTATATACAAGGTATTGTGGGCTCCTCAGCCTTATAAAAATGCCCGGAGGCTTACAAAATTCTAAAAAAAAAAAAGAGAGAAGGAGAAAAAATCGTGGATGGGGGATAGCTTAGACCGCCCACTCGGCCGGGATCTCACCCTGTTTGACGCCACCATCGGGGGCCAGAACGGCGACCTCAGGGTCGACGCTTCCGCTGACAGCCTCGCCTTATACAGCCAGCTAGGAACCTCCCCCCTACGGCACTTCTTCGGCGAAGGGGAACTTAGAGCGGATCTCGCCGTCAACGAACTCCGGCATAGATTCCTTGACGGCGTCGCGGGCTTTGTGCCACCCGACGGCCGCGGATTCGGCGAGATCAAGGTAAAACTGATCAGACGCCTTATATTTCTCTACGGCCTTCGCCATCCGGCTCTCAACAAGCTTCGCCGCGTCTAAAACCGTCCAAGCATCCTTCTTGATGGTGTCTCTTGACCTCTTCACAGCGTTGTAGAGGTCGTTCATTTCCTCCATCTTGGCTTGGATAGCCCGGTTGGACTCGTTTAGCAGCTGATGGAACTCCTTCAGCTTTAAGATCGACAACCCCTCGGCAAACAATCTTGAGTCAAGTAGGGCTGCCTCCTCCGCTTGCTGCAATTGAAGTCGAACCTCTTCCTCCCGCGAAGAGGATTCGCTCGCCTTCTTCATCATCGGGGCTATTTCCTCGGACTCCATGGCGACGAGGAGAGCGCAGTGCAGAAGGACCTAAGAAAAACAGCAAGCATGTTAAAAAGCTAAAACTTAAGGAATTTTCGAAGAAAGCTAGATACCGACTTGAACCGCCTCCTGCGCTATGGTGGACACTTGGGCCTTCATGGTACCTAGGGAATCTTGGCCCTGGCTGATTTCTCCATGTCCGCCAGCAAGCTGTCGGCCACAGATAGCCTCGAGGGCACCTCAATGCAGAAGTTGCCCTCCTGCACTTGGATCCCGGTAGGGGGTGGCCGAGAGACTACACGCTTCTGCCTCTTGAGGGGGACTTCCTTGGCGGGGGGAGACTCCTCCTCCCTCGTCCGGGGCGCCGGGTCCCGGAGACTCCTCCTCCCTCCCCACGCAGCGCTCCTCCGGGACCGGGGGGTGCTGCGGAAGGCATGGCCGGAGGAGTTTACATCTGGGCCGCGCTTGGACCGAGTCGGGATGAGCTTGTGCCACCGGTCTTACTTCCTTGGAACTTGGCGGCCATGGCAGCCATGATTTTTGATCGGTCTATGGGCTCTGCAAAAAAGAACACACGGGAGGAAAGATCGGCGAAGTGGAAACGGCGAAGAAAATTTAGCAAAGTCTAAACAGATCGTCAAAAACCCAAACTAACCCAACAAAAACGCGCAGGACTAAGCCCAGCCCAGCTCAGTACCTGCTCGGAAAGCAGGACATCAGCCCGTTGGATCGGTTCCCACTGGGACACCACCCTCGCTTCGGGGGAGGTCGACTGTTTCGCTCTCGGGCAATCGACCCTATACCCCCGTGTGGTCAAAGGCCAATCCTTTCCTTCCGGTGCCCCGACGAAGACGTACTTCTCCTTCCATTCTTGGATGGAAGAAGGGACGACCACTACCCCCGACCTGGCTGTCCCACCCTTACGTTTTTTAAACGAAAAGTACACCCAGCTCGGCTCTTCCTTACTGGTACCGAGGTGATTTTTATAACAAAGAAAAGACAAGAGGAGGGTTAAACTGAAGGGGATCCGATCAAATTTTAACCGGACCAGAAACCCGAGGAGGATCCTCCACGAGTTCGGCGCTAGCTGGCCCGAGACAAGACGGAAGCAATGAAGCACCGCACGAAGCTCGGGTGAGAAGGGCAGACACATTCCTGCCTGGAATACTTCAAGATACAGAACAATCTCCTTGCACCGCATCCGGTCTGCCTGCTCACCCTCTCTGGCTAAATGGAGTGAATAGGTAGATGGGATATGGAATCGAGTCCGGATGTCGGAAACCTCGTCCAGACGATTCAAGACGGAGGGCGCATCGTGGGTGTTCCCGATGCGCACTTTGGGAGCCCTTGTCGCCGCCCGACGGCGAGTGACAAGAGCGGTCCTGATTCTAGAGGGCAAGCCCGACGCAGAAGCCGCAGAAGAAGAAGAACGCTCTCGGCTATCTGAAGCCGAAGAGGAGAAAGACCCACCGGACTCGGCCCCAGCAACTGGAGCCTCATCGCCCGACTCTATCCTTACTGCATCTACAGACTCCTCGAAGGAAGATATCTAAGCGGAAGTGCGCCGAGGAAAATTCAACAGAAAATCCGATCTAAGCGGAGGTGCGCAGAGCAATTTTCAAACAAAGAAAGAGAATTAAGGCAAAGTGTTGGCTCTAGGATGGTCCCTTTCTATTTATACACCCCAAAGAGAGTATCCTACGGCCCAGATCGATTCCCGCCAAAACGAAGTGTCGCGCCTAACGGCCGTCGAGGCTGCACGTGGCGGCCAACCGACGTCCGACACCAGAGCGCGGAGCCCAAGCGCTCCCGCAATGGCTCCGCGTATCTCGCCAAGACGAGATATCCCCACGTTTCGCGTCCCACTCTGGCTCGTCCCCCATTAATAGGTGTATCCCGCTGTTAATGAGGGGATAACGCAGGGGCATAACTGACGGCGATGATCTCGCGCCGGCTCGCTCCACACGACCACTATATAAACCCCTCGTTCAGACGACTCAGGTATCTTGAACTCATTCCAATAGGCCGCTACGTTGCTTTAATTCCACGGTATTAACTTGATCGTCGGAGGGTCATACGGCGGTTTCTCACCCCGGGACTTCCCTTGCAGGTAGCTCGGCCTCAACAATTTCCAACAATCCATTGAGATCCACACGCTCAACAACTCTCAAATCAAATCTCAACCGCTAAAAACCGCTCGCTATCAGATCGACGGAGGACAATATCTGAGGGAGATCACTGCCTCCATCAGTAACTTTCGTTAACTGAAAACTCCATGATAACTTTGAAGTCACTCCAGGAGCTTCTTATCTGATACTCTCTCCGTTCATAATCTCTTGTTCGTAACCGTGTATAACATGAATGATTAAACCGGTCTACAATACAAGTTAGTGCATGAGTACCGTTACTTCGTTAGGACAACCAACCACGATTTTTTCCTTTCTCAACACCACCAGACACATTTGGCCACCACAAAGACTATTTTCTTTTTGACACCATTCTGCCGACGATGAATATTTTACTCCTGGCACTTGGTGACCCGAAGGTCTTTTTTTTTCCATCTCGGAGGAAGCGATGCAATCAATTCTCCTGCATCGGATCCTGGTCACGAGAGAGCTCAGTTTCAGCTCACCCCACGCCCACGTGTCCCCTCTGCATCGTCACTTTCCCACGTGCCTCTCCCCCACACAAAATATTGACCCCTCGCACGTGCGCACTCCTTGTCTCCTTCCTGTTTTACTTTCAAAATTTCAAATTACTGCACCCTCCTTACCTTTTTCAGCTTGCATTAAACCCCACCAACAAAAAGGGACAAAAAATAGCAAATAAAAATCCAAACAAAAGCCTTCTTTTCTGCCGAGTCAAAAACCCGTCGCCATCCGGACATGCCCTCATCGAATCTCTATTATTATTATTGCACGTAAAAATAATAAATCAAAAAAAAAATAAAAAAAAATAAAGATTTCACTGCCTCTGTCTATAGATCTCCATTTCATGGATAGAAGCTGCCTTCTCCTTTCCTCCTCCTCCTCTTCATAAAACCCCCTCCAAGTCTCACACCACAAACCCCCCACCAAATTCTAAATTTTGTTCTCGATCGATGGCGAAAAAACCTCTTCTCCTGAAAGACTACCTCGAGATCGACTCCGACTCATCCGACGTCGGATTCATTGCTTATCCAAGAAGAGCTTCTTCGGTCCGTTTCCTGCTCGAGGCCGAGCAGCGTTGCAGCGGCGCCAGATTGCTCCGTTCGCGATCGAAAAACGCGCTGTCGAAGCTGTCGGCGGTCATCAACGCCGTTAAAAGCTTCCCCATTTCATCGCCGACGAGCCCGGTGAATCTGAAGAGACTGGGGAAGATGCTTGGATGGATCGGAAACAACAAGAGGAAGAAGAAGAATAAGAAGAAGTTAGAGGGTTTTAAGGTCGTTACGGTTAAGGACATCGTGCGATTAGATTCGTTTGAGCTTCACGAGGAGAGGAGGTCCGTGTATTTCGCTTCGCCTGTCGTGAGCACCTGCACTAGTTGTTCTGAGGGCGAGGAAGGATCGGAGTCCTTCTTGTCCACTTCCAGCGGGAGCTCCGAGTGTTTCCCCGATGGGAGGGGAGATTTGTTGGCCGAGAAAAGCCCGGGGTCGACCCGGCGACTGTCCACGGAGGTGAGTATTTGTTTTTTTCAATCTTGTATAGCTAGAATTGTTCGTGGTATTTTAATGTTATTTAGCTACCACTTGTTTTCCTTAATTTGCTCCCCGTAAGTGTGACGTGTCCGGTCTCGACAAAAGAAAGATGACTATTTTACTGATATGATCAGGAAAATACGACCATTGGATGAAGATTCGTATTTTTGTGTGGGACATGTATCCTTAGATACACCGCATTTGTTGTTGTTGTTGTTTTTTTTTCTTCTTCTTTCTTTTAGATTTCTACGTTTTACGGTAAAAGAGCTTGAAGATCCCTCCTTTATATACATGTGCTGAGTTATGAATGAGAAAAATGCCAAAAGATCCCATTTCTTTATCTCTGCGTCCCAGACGCATTACACCTGATACACACGTGATTTCTTCTTATTTCGGAACGGAAACTGGTTGTGAAAATGAAACACCCACCTTAACATAAATTTATGAGGAAATTAGATGGTGCTGATATTATAGGTTCATGATGATGTTGATGACTGATTCCAGCAGCCTACGATTTTGGGAAAAATGCATAAATGATGTTGATGACGATTGTAATGCATCCATATTTAGGTGAGATGTCAATGCGTCTTTAATTGAAGCAAGCTTCTGGGATTATGGCGGTCACAGAATTTGTTAATTATTGAGAGGGGTCGCGGTCAAATTAACGTGCCGTTGCTGAGTCACCGTCGCAGCGGGGCCCACAGAGCTGTACTTTAAAGCTAGGCTAGATAGTTAAAAACACCCTTATTTGATTTACATATTTATGGCAGTACCAAAAAATGAATTTTTTTTACTACTACTATATATTTATGGTCATCAATAAGCACGTAGGGACAGCAGTTGAAGAAAAAATGATGGGTTGGAAATGTAAAAAAAAATAAAAATTGCAGCCTTTTTGTTTGCAATCGTTTTTTGTCGGGTAGTGACAAGATGGACTATTATTTGGATTCTCGTGTCGGTGGTTTAGAGGATTTAACGCTGCTGCTTTGCGTGTAATTTAATCAAAGATTTTGTAATCCCCCCTTGGTCCCCCCTGCTAATAATAGAGCAATTTGCTGATTTTCATATTTAAATAAAACGATGCGAAATATACGGTTCCAATATATGATGTGCCTACGAGCATAGCTCAGCTGGCCATACCACTTCCTTTCCTGAGAAGCGTGCATGGATTGACCCAGGTGAATTGTTCACAATTTTACGCGTCTAGCACAGATTAGCGGGGACCCTGGGATGTTGTGGTTTAGGCTAGGCTTTCAGGCTGGGTTTTAAAGAAGAAGAAAAGACGATGCAGATTATACCACTGTATTGATGCACGTCTTTTTATAATTTTTTGTCCTTATGTCTAAAAATATATAAGAATATACTGAATCATATTATGCCGGTATCATGACACTCTCACAGTAACAATATATCACTTGAATGAAAAATGATTAAAGAATTATCTAAATAAATGATTGGCATGGGGACTAATCAAGTGCATAAAATAAAAGAAGTAAAGTTTCTCTCTTTTTCTAATATTAAGGTATCAATCGCACTATTATTGTCTTTTGGAATATTTGGTATAACCTATCCTAAAGACCAAAAAGCTGAAAAGCTTGTCAAAAGCTAACCATGCGTGCCTACTTTTGTCTAGTTATTTTTTCATTCTATATGAGTGGGGAAAAGGTATAGCTTATTACATTTACAAATTTAATTATTTGTTTCTTCTTTTTTGGTATAGAAACAAGAAGCTGACAGGCAAGGGTTAGCATGCGGACAATGTCAATCCGAAGAAGAGAAAGAACAACTAAGCCCGGTCTCAATCATGGACTTCCCGGACGAAGAAGACATAGACGAGGAAGAGGATGAGGATGCCGCCTCCTCTTGCTTCGAAGAAAGCCTTGCCAATATCGAGAGTATGTTCTATTCAAACCTTAAATTTCCTGACAACCCTTATATTAATTTTATTCCGAGTTGTTCTAAAAAAATATATGCAAGCATAACTACAATCATAGGGCTGCGCAAAAAGGCTAATAGAAATATTTTTAAAAGATCATAGCATGATTTTGAAGTTTTTTCTTAATTAAAAAACGGTAAAATTGAGCATCATCTTGCGAAGGAGCCTCCATGGCATGTATTTACCGGGCTTTGCATTGTATTTTGCATTAATTTAGACATTCGTTTTTTCCCCCTTGCAATCCACAAAACGATATAAGCTTCTCTGTAGCATGCTTGGGTCCTTTTGATGCATAAGAAAGTAATTTATTTTTGTCTTGCTTAGATAACATCAACTTAAAAATTAGAGAAAAAACAATACTGCTGTTGGAGATGTCATTTTCTTGAGTTTGACCATCCAAAATGAATAATCCAAACACTGTTTTTCTATTTCCCCACCATTTGATAAAATCCAAAACTATCATACATATTAATGCAAGGTTGGATTTTGTGAAAGAATCTTTTGCATGAGAACACATCTTTTTCCAAAACATTATTTTTGGTTTACAAAATTACCCTTTCTAAATTTGAATGCAGCAATATTTCTTCAGTGTGGTTTAGAAAGGGTATATTTGGTAAAAAATCCTTAAAAATTCTCATGTTGCACACTTAAAGGATTTTGCAATTTAGAAAAAATTCAAAAAAGATAAATAATAATAATATTTGTTTCAAAACAGTTGCAAAAAATATCCTTGATTTTTTTCTTCAAATATGATGAAGCAACAATGTGTCGAATAATGACAGCTACTTTACATTTATTTATAGAAACTATAATTGATTTAAAACTTATCGTAAAATTTCATGACTCAAATAACTATCGCCATTTAAAAATTTACTGGGTAATAAATTTATTGAAAAATATTTTTTAAACCTAAAATAGCGATAGTAGTTTTTGCTCGCACTGGTTTACAGCCACATTGTAAATTTAAAACACGAAAATAGGGTAACTATTTAGATATGATGATTATTTTTTGTATTTACTCAGAAATCACAAACTGCATGGTATTTATATTAAAAATTTACCAAAGGTTTTTGGTATTTAAATAAAATTCAGCTTTTATACAGCTGTGAAATATTAAACTAAAATCTAAATTGTCATGTGATATTTCTTATAGAGAAAGAAATCAAATTCTATCTTGATATTCAAATAAATGGACAGAACATTTGGAAAGTTATTAAAATTATATTCAATGTTTAGATTATCCATGATGCATAATATAAAGCATATAATTATTTTTTTAATAAACTACATTCAATAATTATATTTCCATCACAAATAATAATGTAATGCGTGCTTACAATTCATATAAAACTAAAAATAAATGCTAATTTTATTTATTTCTGTAAGAACTATAATATTTATGAAGAAATATCACAATTTATTAAAAAATCCGATGAACGAAGATTATTTTGAGCTAGAAGATGGGTATGCACTTTCTTTTATCGTGTGTTGCTTATATCTCAAATTGTAATAATTTTATGTACCGTATGAACTCATTTATGAATATATCGACTCGTCTCTGATCTCACGCGTTACGTGTGAAGTGAAAGTATGGTTAATATAAAGAAAATTAAGCTTTATGAGTGGCCACATATCACGGGTACAACAAGCAAGAGTGGGTATTTTGTCCTCACAATCAAAACCACCCCCCCCCGCCCCCACGCCCACACAGGCCGTTTCATGTTTATTAAATTCAGTATTTGTCTAAGCTGGTATTTACTCTTTGTTGATAAAGATTTCTAGCTCGATTATTTTTTCTTTGGCAGACTTCAGCATTTATTTTATTGTCGAAAATAGCATTTGTTCTTAAACTGTGATGTCAAATGAAATAGGAACCACGCAACAACTGCTACAGAAGATTCGACGGTTCGAAAACATCGCCGAGCTAGACCCACTTGACCTTGAGATTCGCTTCTCATCCTTCGAGGACGACGAGGAACCCTTCGAGGATGATGTTGACAGCCGAGTGACGTCACCAGATGAGATCACAGCCCGGGACCTGATCCAACGGCTGAGAACTCACCGCCACGTGGGCTCACACTCTGAAAAGCTTATCCTGGACTTTTTCATTGAAGCCTTGTCATGGTCCGCAGCAGACGCATCGAGCCTAGATATCAAACGGCTGTTGACGACAGCCGGCGGCTGGATCGAGGGCGGAGGGTGCTTGAAGGCGGAGGAACATGGTAGGGCCCAACTGAGAGAGACGGAGCAAAATGGACGGTGGACATCCTTCGAGGGCGGAAAGGATGATGTGGCAGCTGACGTGGAGGGCCGCGTGCTGGGGTCGCTGCTGCAGGAACTGGTACTTGAGCTTGCGATGATGGGGTAGCCAAACAATTATGAGATTGTATTCGGGTGTCGATGTAAATGTTAACAAACCGAACCGAACTTGAGCAAAGGTAAATGAGCCGAACTGAGTTTCAATCAGCCAAGCTCGGCTTGAAACGAACACGGGCCGAGCTGAAAAAAGACGATCCAAACTCAAGCTGAATAAAGAAAACTATTTCGATTTGATTGACTTCAAGCCACAGTGGCAATTCAAGTTTTATTAGCAGCCCAATCTTTGAAGTGACTTGAGCTCCTCCTTGGCCCAGGATATGGTCCAGTAAAATCATATCATTCTTACATTGACAAGCCTAAATATATTTAAAGCTGTAAATAGCCTTTATCAAATAACAAATTCATTTCTTCAATCAGATCTTGAATATATATAATCGATAACAAGCAGAAAAAAAATTATAAGTGAAAGTAGAAATAAGTTCAACTAGAATATCAATAGAAATGATGGCGAAGTTTTAGATGGTCCCTGAATCGTGAATAAAGAATATTACAATAGTGGAAGAAGTGTAGTTGGAAGAGAAAAATGAGTTGATATATATTTACATGTTACGAGAAAAACGAGGATATCCGTTCTTTCCTCTTCCTCTTTTTTTTCGAAAGATCAATCGCAATTACGCCATCATTTCTGTTTTGAATTTATTTGCCTGGTTAAGAAAATGATCATATATATCGTAATTTTGGGATGGCAAAGCCCATACTCAAATACGCTTAACAATTTCACATAGATGAGAATGCACAACTAGATAATTCATTACAGCGAAAAAACGATAGCTGAAAAGTCCAAAGATTCTGCATAGAATAAGCAAAGATGACATAGGCAAAGCCTGTACAGGGCTAAATTGACAGTAAACCCCTCCCCCGTTTTTCCTCCCAAGCAGTGGAAAACAGTCCGAGTTCAAAAACCATCTACAATGAACTTGCTAATCATGCATCAAATTATTATTAAAAAAGAAATTATGCTAATCAAGCAATTGCAAAAGGGCTTTCCTGTAATGGGCCACAGGCCTATAGCCATGGCCCATATGGGCCACCTTCACAGGCCTTTTAATGCATATCACGTGATTTGGGTTACAGTCCTTTTTCACATCTTTTGAGTGGTAGGTATGAATTCTGCCCCTGCAATTTTTTTGACCTTTTGAAAATAAAAGCCAATTAATTGGAAAACAAATCACAAACTCAATTATTTTAACTAAGCGGATTTTTGCCACAATCAGTCAAAATGTTAACGATTTTTTGTCAAAAATTATTCGCATTTTTAATAAAATTCACTGACAGCGACGACACTATAGAGAGAGGGAGCGCATAAAAAAGCAACTGCGCTCTCTCTCGCGCCTCATCGTTTCGTCAAAACCCTAGCTTAAATCTCAAAGGTCAGTACCTAATCTCTCTTTCTTTGATCTTTGTGCATGATTCGATTGTGAACTCCTTCGATTCAGATCGCTCGCAGCGATCCAATCCTGAATAGCGAGCTCAATTTCGATTTTCCCCATTTTTTTGATCTTGATTTTAATCTTTTGAGCGATTGAAATGCTGATCGGAGTATGGATCTTCAGATTGGGTGGATCCCTTGTAATTATGATTCTCTGAATCAGATCCGGATCTTTTTGTTTATTGTGATAAATAGAGGTTTTTGTTTGAAATCTTTTAACTGCTTGTTTATTTGCTGATGTTAGGCTTTGGATTTTAGGGATAAGAGCCTGGATTGAATGGATCAGGTGAGGGTTCGGGCGATTTTATCGTACATTTGTGATTTGAAGTTTAGATTTGATGATTTAGATGAAATATGGGTAATTTGTTTTTTTTTTTTTTAATTAGTATGAGAAGGTCGAGAAGATTGGGGAAGGGACATATGGTGTTGTGTACAAGGCTCGCGATCGTCTGACAAACGAGACAATAGCTTTGAAAAAGATAAGGCTAGAGCAGGAGGACGAGGGAGTTCCGAGTACCGCCATTAGAGAGATCTCGCTGCTGAAGGAAATGCAGCATGCAAACATAGTCAGGTCATCAATCTCTTGACTTTTCTGTTTTCTGTATATTCACTATTTTATCTTGCTAATACTTATGCAAATGTGTTCTAATTGGAAGTGAATAATCATATAGTTTGGTAATGTTATCGTGAAGCTTGCACATGTACTCTCAATTGTTGAATCATTTCCTTAATAATGTTGGAATAATTGGATGAAGCTTTTGGCCAGACACTGTGAAATTCCGCGTGTTAGCTGAAATATGGCTAAATAATTGTGACTATCTTCTTTGGGATAATGCTTGAGAGAGTAATGAAGGCACACTGAAATTATGTGATTTAGCGAGAAGAGCAATACTTCTACAGGCAATGGAGTTATTGTGCTTGGGTTTTAGAATTAGTTTAACTTAATTCCAAGTGCATACAGTAAATGCTAAACGAGCTGCTTAGGTTCTGCATATTTAATTGTTTTGCAGTATATTGATGAAATGTTTACCAACTTTGGGTGGTTGAAGTTGAAATTTTGGATTTATTGTTGCGGGGTTTGCTCATGTCTGCAAGTGTTTTATTTCTATATTAAACTGGTTGCCCCCATAAGGTTTAGCTTGCTATATCAATGAAAATGAATTCAGCACCAACCGGTTGCCAACCATGAAATTATCGGACAAGATTGTCTCTTTTGCTATTATGTACAAAACCAGCACTGCATGCAATTTAGTCTTTTAAACATCAAGTGATAGTTGACCTACAAATGATCCTCGAAGTCTCTTCTTACATGCTAGTTACGAAAACTATTCAACCCAAAAAGAAGAAGGAAGAATAGAAGATTCAGCAAATGAGTAATCTCCTTGTAGACTTGCAGCATAGTGGTGCTGAGAATATTCCAGGAAAAATTACTATGAACATAATGCGCATTAGTATGAACAAGGTTAATACATGCAGCAAGGTTGCCATAATTTTGACAGACAAGATATAATTGAGGCATAAGGTATCGGTCTCATGGAATTATTTTAATTGAATGAGATAGAGGGTCAATGTTACCTTAGTTTTATACGTGCTTTGAACTTCACCAAAAGTTACACTACCATGCATATATGATTGTTGATGCTTTAGCTGAAAAGTAACATATATAGTTGCCATTTGGCTTCACAAAATATCAATGCTTCTTATTAAAGCATTAAAAAAGTGCACACTTCTCATGCTATATGGTCTCTTTTCTGAGGCCCGATATTTTCCCAGAACCAGCCTCAATGCAGGGGGTATGTGGTCACTAATAAACATTTAGAAACAATAGTTAATTTCTTAATTACTGCATGCTTCCACTAAAATTACTTTTCAAGCCTGTTGAAACTTATCCTTTCCTATTTTCACTATGCGCTTAATTACCTTTACCTACTTAGTTCATGGTAATCCAAGGTTGTACGTCGAAGTTCCCAATCCTCTATCCTCCGGTCGCCCGAGAGAGTGACCAATGTTTCCTGTTGTTGGACGGACTATTACTTTTCTTTTTCCTAATGGCTATTCATTCAACAATAGTGATGCACCCATAAAGGGGGTTCCTTGGTTGTTCTTGATAAATTCTCTTTTAAAGAAAAATCCGATGACGATAGTCTAGGATTTTAACCGAAGATGAACTGATACTTTAAACTATTCTATCAATGTCTAGATGGTTGCTAGCATAAAATTTCAGGTCATTTTTCATGTTGAATTGCTGTGGAGAACATTATATACCACATATGTTCATTGGAAATAATGACTACAAATAAGGTTTAATTCATGTAAAAATTGAGCAACAATACCATATCCTTGTCCAATTGTTTATAATCCCATTTTCTACTGAGAACCAGTCATGCCTCCATAAGATGTCTGGAGCTATGAGCGGTAATTAAAAAGCGGCAAAAAAGCGGTGCGGCCAAAGGGCCTGGGCGCATGGCGTCTAGGCGGCTGTCCAAGCTGCATTGACATCAATTCTGGTGTATTTCGAGTTAATTTTGTTATTTTTTAAGCTTATCGGTTGAACATTGATTCTAATGATTGTTAACTATTTTGGTTTTTTCACTTGTAGAAGTCGTCTAAATGAGCATTCTCAAGGGTGTTAACAATTAAATGCAAGCTAGTAATGAAATAAATTCTGCCAATTTTTCAGAGATCCAAAAAAATTAATCAATTAATTATGTATGCTAAATCTCTCTAATTTTAAGTCCAAAAAAGTAGAAAAAAGGCAAAAAAAACTCAAAAGAGTAGTTGAAACTCAAAGACGGCATTGGCGTGGTTGAAACTTGAAATCGAAGGTGAAGATCAAAGATGAAGACAAGATTGATATTTGAAGTGGAGATCGAAATGGAAATCTTGGTTCGAGATCGACCCGGAGAATTTCGTAGCCGATGACGGTCGCTAGCTCTCATGGCCATCGAAATCGGTGGTGGAAGGCCATCATGGTACCCTCGGCATTTAATAGTGCTAAAATAACTCCAATTTATTATATTTCACACTCTAATTAATTAATAAAGAGTATACCCACAGTAATGCAAGCGTAAGCATAATTCCCGACTAAGCGGTCTAATGCAATGCGGTGCAGCTTTTTTATGCGTCTAGACGGCCGCCTTTTAAAATACTAAGCTATGTTACCATAAATCGCTAAGCTACAAGTCCACTACCGAATTTAGATTTGGAACGATCGTTCTTAATTTAGGAACACTAGCGCTCCGAATAAGAAGAATCTCCGTTCCGATCAAAACTTAAGTTAAAGATGGCATATAATCGGGTTTATGTTAGATTATACTAAAAATCATTTATTTTTTAGCAAAATAAATCAAATTATATTTATGTATATTAGACATAAATGTACACACATACATACAAACGATCCAACAATACTTTCTTTTTCAGAGGTGCTTTTTTCATCCCATATAAGCATATGGAAGAAGAATACCCTTATCATACTGTGTTCTATAACAAGTGGCGTTCCGCATTCCCGTTTTCGTTTTGCGCACTGAAACGTTCCACGTTCCCGGTAATATTGGTCTGAAGATTAAAATTTTGCCATATTTTTATGCTTAGCTCATACAATCAGTAGAAATATGATATAATCCCACATCATTACTCCTGGCTTTGTGTCAAGTGTGATTTATGTCGGATTTTTTCAATTTCACTGACTACGGACTCCTTTCTTTGTAGTGAGTGCTAGTTGATGCATGCATTCATTCTTATTAAACATGTTCTTTGAGGCATTTCCTTGGTCTAGGCACCTATGCTTTAGAGTGTAGAGAACCACTTTATTAACATCCATGAGATGCCTCAATGAGTAAATTTCTGAATTCTTATTCATGGAATGGTGGTGGTAAATGGCGGAAGTGTACATATAACTATCATCTTTTCATGTTGAACAGTGAATCAAATACTTTGATTTAGCATCGCCATCAGCTGAGCCTTTTGTCATCAAGCGGTGTCAGCTCTAGAGCATGGCTAAATGTAAAGGCTCAAGAAAAGAAAAATTAACAAAGTGTTTATGACTGGTTAGACTTGTGTCACTTCTCTAAATTGGTACCAAATTCTGTTTGAGGCGACTAAAAGCAACTAATTTGGCAAAAAAAGACTAAAAGCAACTAAAGGCCAATATATAAAGAAAAATACCAACGTTGCATGTATGCATTTATTATTTAAAAGCTCATTCTATGAAGGGGAACCGTCGAGATTACCTTGGATTTTGAAACACTTTGGAGTTTTAGACATAGGCATACGATGCATAGTCACATTTGGAGATCATTCTGTGAGGGGTTAAAGTGCATATTCATAATTTTTATTTGCTGTGTGGATCAGATAAGTAACATTTTAAGGGGCTACAAATATGCATAATCATTATTTGCATAAGCATATCTGCATATGCAAGATTTGGAGTCGAGACAACTAGGTGCCTCATGTGCCTAAGTTAGGCAGTTTCAGTGATTGGCGCTGGCTATATAGCTAGATGCACAGTTATCTATGGTGTCCACTTGAGGCGCTTGGGGAGCCTAGGCTCGCCATAGGTCAGCCAGGCAGGCAAAACTTGCCTTAATTAACTATATAGGCAGTAGTTTAATACTGCTGTGTTGTTTTGCATTTTTATAGCATATACTCTTTGGGATATATTTATGGTAGAGGGGGCTTAAAATTAGATGCAAATATAACTAGAAAAGACAACTTTGGGATTGTTTTTTTCATTATACTATCGTCTTCTTTTATAGTACTACACATTTAGGATAGTTTAAATAAACAATCTTCGGTTCGTCTGTAGTCTTACACTATTGTCTTCTTTTATAGTATTACTCCTTTCGGTAAATTTCTTTGTTTTGCTTCCATTTTTCGCAATGGCTCCATTTAGTTTTTGATTTCGTTTTATTTGCAGTTTAGGTCTTCTTATTTTGGGCTCTTTTTCACGTTTTTATGGTTTTAACTTGTCTAATCTTGTGCCCTTCGTTTTATTTGATATATAGTAAGAGCCATCAATTTATATGTTTTGATTTTTTTTCCAGTATACACAGCCATTGTTGTAAATGGTTTTGATCCATCTAATAGCCTACTTTTAGTTTCCTCCATACTGTTATACTGTTGACTATGTTAGTATCTAACTATTATTTAACTTGAACTTCTGCCGCTTGCATATTTTTCTTATTTAGTCCGAGATTTGGAATTTTGAATGATTTTATGAAATATTATCATTGATGCTTCATATTGTTCTTTATCTTCTACTGGATTACTTTGTTTTTAGTTTTTTTTGGCTCTTTGCCCTGCAACCATATTTTTTTTCATGTTCTCGTTATTTTTGTGCCTATTGTCTATGCCACTCATTTATCAGTCGTTTAAGTGTACTATTGCAATATATTATTGTAAATTATACCTTTTATACTATCTATCACTTGTTTTTTTTGCACGTGGATGTGATGTAAATATTTAGGTTTTAGAATAAAATTTCATAGATGCTTCTACTAATTAAAAAAGGATGGCTTGGATTATGGTGTTTAAATGTATTGGGAAGAGAGAGGGAGGAGCGTTTGAATTTTGAAATAAAGAGGCATTAAAAAAGGGTTTTTTACCTTTAGGCCCCCTCCAAAACATAAAGAATTACTTTTTACCCCCAAACCTGATATTTACTTTTTACGCCCTTCAAGCTCTTTAAGTTACTCTAATCATACTCCCACTCCGTTAAATCAACATTTTTTTGGCATATTCCGGTTAGTTTTAACGGAAAAGTTTAGAAACGAGTATTAAATCTTCATTTCCCACTCATCTTCATCCTTAAACATGGTTATTTCGAAATTGGGATCATTCTCAAAATTGAAAATCAAATTTGAGCTCTTCTTCAACTACTACTATTACTACTACCATATTCATCTAAAATGGAGATCAACTATATAGAAATGATACTTGAATTGATGGGTTTTAAGGTAATTGAGAGATGGAGATGGGAAAATTAAAAGGTTATAGGATTTTAGGATTATTTATTGAAATTGGGATATGTGAAATTTGAGTGGAAAGGTTAAGACTTTGAGTTTTTTGAGGTATAAGATGAGATCAAATATATTGATTTAGGGTTGTCATATGTCAAAGATGAGAAATGAAAGTAGAATCATTAAACATTAGGGTTATTGAAAAGACAAAATGAGAAATTGGAATGAAAGTGTTGGGTTTTAGGATTATTAAAGTTAGAACATAAGAAGTGGGAATGGATTCTTAGGATTTTTAGATATTGGAAATTGAAGATGAGAAAGTAGATAGATGAATGTTAGGTTTTGAAATGCTGAATGTAAGAGATGTTAATCGGTGATGAAATTTAGGGTTTTAAAAGTTTTGAAGGTAGAAAATGAAAGTAAGGTTTAGCTATTTGGAAATTTAGTGATTTAACATTTGAGTAGGGCTATTCTACTTGCAGGAGAGGGAATGTCCTCCTCCCATGTTTTACATTGGAGAGTCCCTCTCCTTCTAGAAGTAGAATAGTTCTACTCATTTATTAGCATATTTAATGAACAAAAGCCGTTAAGGGGGTCTAAAGGAGGTAACTTTTAAGTTTGAGGGGGTAAAAATTAAGCATCGGTTTTTTTTCCACCGGGGGGGGTGGGGGTTTAAAAGCATTACCCTTACAAAATTAAATGTGATGATGTGGACATCTTAATTGAGAGAATAGATTGGTATAATTTGCTTATCTCTTGATTTTTTACTTAAAAAGTAGCACACCCTTGGAGTTTGCATTATAATAGTAGAGATTAATATTTCTAAAACTCTATTGCCTTTTGCCTCTAAAATCTCCTTGTATGTGAGATAATGACAACTAAAATAAAAAATAGAGGGTAAGGCTAATCTTTTTCACCTTAAAAGGATTCATTTCACTATCTGCGTGTGCCATCTAGTATTATTTTCCATAGAAAATTTTAGAAAATGTTCTAGAATCATCACTTTCACAAATAGTTCACAGTAATTGGGAATGTGTTTGGTTTTCCAAAGAAATCACATTTATCTCTGGGGCTCATGATTAACAAAAGAGCCAAATAGTATCACATTCCTATATACAAATTTCCTGATTGAAGAGAAAAGTTTTGTTCATTCAGTTATGATTTAGATCTCTCGATGTATATCAAATCTATTTCTATTATGAGTTTATGATAAAGGACATCAAAAGTTTATTATTTGTTGGAACTTTGGAACTATTAAGGATGCATGGAATTCATGACAACCTTTAGGTGGCGCTTGGTACATGGAATGAAAGATTACCGGGAATCCACACATTCCCAAGAATCCTATGCATCTCAATCGGAAATGTTGCATTAACGTACTTGGTATGTTTTAATCACACTCGCTAATAAATATTTGTGCAACTGTAGTGAACGACATTGGTAGTGGCGATAGACAATGGCAGTTTGTAATGGTGGAGCCGGAAAAGGAAGTGATGCTGGAGAATGGCGGTAGCTGGGCGGTGGCTGTGGGCAACAGAGGATGATGGTTGGCGTCTGAGCAGGCTGGAGCAATTGTGGTGGTCGGCGACAGTGAGCAGCGGTGGTGGCTAGCAATGACAATTAAAGGAGGCAGGGGTCGGCGATGGCAAGTAGCAGGGATGGCTTCATGGCTTGCGACGCAATCGATAGAGGCGGTGGCCGGCGGCGGCAAGCGGGGGTCTGCAACAGCGATCGATGGAGGTGGCTTGTGACGTCCCTTGACGGAGACTGGGGTGCTGGCCGGCAATGGCGAGCAGCGGTGACATGGTGTGGCCGGCGATTGTGATTGACGGAAGCAAGGGCTATTAGCCGCGGAGGAGGATGGCCACGACTAGCAACAGAGGACGGCGATTGATGAAGGGCGGCGACGGCGACAAAGATGGCTGCAGTCGACAACAAGCCACGGAGGTGAGCACCGGGTGACGGCCGCCGATAGTTGTGGCACTAGTTGTGTTAGACGGGAATATTTGGTGGAAAATCGGATAGATATCTGTAGAGTGGGAATAAGATTCCCACGATTTGCAGGTATCTTATTCCCTTGGGAGACCCAAATTCCTGGGATTATTTAGATGCGTCTCAAAAGAAGCATGGTAATAATTGGTGGTAATTTGAGATTCTCCCATAGATGACCATGCACTAGACGCCTCCTTAGCCCTTGAGACCTCTTTCCAAGTGCTTAACTCTGTTTTTTTCCACATCTGGAATCAAAGCCATCCACTGGGGTCTTGTTCCTCCAACAGAGAATGTCAGATGTCGTTATCCATCCTCATATGATCCCTCATCTAAATGAGGCCCTTGTATTGTTAAATGCCACACTATTTCTGATTATCTTGTCGAGGTCGGTATCAAATTCCGAATCATCCTTGTGATGTTATAGTTCTAGAATATGATTCTGTACCTCGTCATCTAATGACCAGTATCGAATATTATCTTGCTAAACTAGTAGTAGGCATATGAAGTATCAACAATATGATCGTAAATGAACTACTACAAAATTTACCTTCCATTCAGGATTTTATAACCGAATCTATTTTGCTAATCTGGTTATTGGCCAACCAACTTAATTTTTCAGCAATTTTTCTGTCAATAGCAAGGAATTTATTTCTCATCAATCTGTGTATCTATTCCCCTCTATGAAGAACCACATACGTCATAGGACATAGGACATGGCTGCTTGCAGTGCTAGATCTACCAAGAACACGGAATTTTACCCAAAATTTTTGAGTACATGGAAATAAAATGTAATGTGTCTGGTTTAGGGGCGCACTATGTACACAGTTCCAGAGTCTTTTTTTGGTGCCCTTGTTGCTATCTGCTTTAACTTTGTCTCTTCAGTAAGGAGTGCCAACTACCAATTGTTCGGTCTATATTTTGACGTCTCTCTCTCTCTCTCTCTCAATTATGAATAATCCTGTAACATATACACTCGTGTTGATCTAATCTCAGTTGAGCTAATTCTGCAGGCATCAATTTTGACCCATGAATAGCCAAAGTATCCTTAAGATGAGTCAGAATAAAGCATACCTTCTGAGCACAATGTGCTTGCGTGACTATGCCATGTTGCGCGCCTCAAACAATTTAATGAAGTGTGCCACATAGTTGTGTAGTTCTAAACCTTGTTCTTCTGTTATGCATAAACAGTTTATTATTACTAATGATTTTAGATATGTCAGTAACATAATACTTGGATGGATGATAGACTGTCCTCATTATGAACTTTTAAAAAATAGATTTCCTTGTCCCACAATCTCTAGTTGTTTTGGTATCTTGTTTTGGTATCTTTCCCCTCTCGTTCTTATAATCTTAGATGCTGCCGTCTATTGTGTATTCAGATTAACTTTTGACTTGGCCACTTTACAGCTAATAATTTATTGTGTTAAGTAGCCTAACACTTTTTTTTGGTAACAACAGGTTACAAGATGTAGTCCATAGTGAAAAGCGGATATATCTAGTATTTGAGTTTCTGGACCTGGACCTCAAGAAGCATATGGATTCTTGTCCAGATTTTGCTAATGATCCTCGTGTAGTAAAAGTAAGATTCTCTTTGCATTTGAAGTTATTACCATGATGATTTGTATAGTAACCGAACATGCGCAGTCATGCACTCCCTACATCATACATTTGGTTGTCGCGAACCCCTTATAAAGTCTTACTCTTTTTTCTCTTTTTTTGTGCCAAACCCCTTATAAAGTCTTGCTCTTTTTTCTCTTTTTTTGTGCTATACCCCTTATAAATCTTCAGTTTCCTAGATCTCTTTTTATGTGACTTTTATTGTAATTGCTAAACTTCACTGACAACATTATATATTTGCTTGTTAGAAACCCTTATGTGGATTCCATGGTGCAATAGTTTTATGACTGTTCTTTAAACAGCAGCCAGAAATCTAACCCATCTAAGTTGATTTGGCCGAAACAAGGAGAAATATCTAGCTCAATATCAAATCCCTGGTGAACACAGCTACAGGTACAAAGAGAACCGTTCCATAAAATGTTAAAGGCCTGGCTGTGGGTAGTGGAGAATTAACTTGTAGACTACATAATCTTTACTCAAACAATGTTACGACCCGCCAACGTTCTTCAAGACCGGATGAGAGTGTATATGGAGGAAAAGAATTGAGGATTCTGCATCAGGAATTGCATTCATCAGAAAGGAACAATCTAACATAAAAATAATCGTACTTTCAAAAAAATAAAAATAAAATCTATATACTAATAAACAGCTGAATGCGTGGTGAATGCTGGAAGTTAAGAATTTTTACGGTCTGCCCTATGTGTTGTCTGGCTTACTATGAACAGATCACGCTGGCATGGTTGGTGTATATGAGGAGGGTATTTTTGTGAAAATGTTCCAAAAGCCTGCCCATTTGGCGCTCCCATGGGATCCTGGGAGCGGTTAATATTTAAGGCACACCCTCGAAGTTTGGAAAATTGTGGTTATGAAATTCGGTTTAAATTAAAACACCTCTTTATTCTTAATTTTCATAAATTGAATAAGAAAAATTATGACCTGTAGCCCTAGTAATTTCTCTTTAATGACCTTGTTATTTTGAAACTACATTATATAGTTATATACAATTTTATTCTTGTTGATTAACTCGCAGGTGAGCTCATAATGTTCTATATTTTGGATGTATTTTATGTGCGCCTTGCTATATATAGCGTCACTTAGAATTCAAGAAAGTTGGTAATGCAGGAAGTTCGTTCGTTCAGGAGCATAAATAGAGGGAGTTGTTCACTCATAAAATGAAGGGACAAATAAATGTGCTTTAACATGGACAAATAAATAGCTACTGGAGATGGACATGCTTTATCTGTTTTTTGAAGCTGAATATAGTACCATTTAGCAAATCAATTATCTTTTCCCTTCTTCTAGACTTTCCCTGTAGTCTGTGATAATTTAGAGGGCACCAGTTGGTCATTTAATATTATGGAGAGCCCCTTAGAATAGGGTTGCCCTGCTTTAGGTCGTAACTTTCATAGAGCCTTGTTTTTGATGGGAAAAGACTTAGATGGTGATGATGATGATGATGATGATGATGATCTGTAGTATTATTAATTTATTATCAATACTCTTAAATGATTTTTTTAAAAAAAATTGAGCAACAAACTGTGGACTGATTATGTACCGATGGGTGGGGTGCCTTTGTTTTCCTTTTTGCAGTCATTTCTCTACCAGATTCTCCGTGGCATTGCTTATTGCCACTCACATAGGGTTCTTCATCGAGACCTGAAGCCTCAGAATTTACTGATAGATCGCCGCACTAATTCTTTAAAGCTTGCAGACTTTGGACTCGCCAGGGCATTTGGTATTCCAGTCAGAACCTTTACTCATGAGGTAACACCCCCTCCCCCCCCCCCCCTCAAATAAATAGGAATTGTCTCCTATCCCATTATACTGATTGCGTGCTTTGAACTAGTGAATTTCTTGTCACCTACTCCCAGAAAATAACTTCTTGAAACCAACTCTCTCGCTCTTTCGGAGTAAGAGCTAGACATGTTATCTTTAAAAGTTCGCTTCCCAGCATTAGTAGCTTTGCTAGATCAATACGCTGTAAGCAACAATTTTGTTGGATGTTGATCCACTTGAAGCAAAACCTCTCTTAAACAACTTGTGGTTCCATGAGCAGAGTAATGTGCATGCTCATACAAAAATGATAGCTTCTCTCAGGTGGTCACACTGTGGTATAGGGCGCCTGAAATTCTCTTGGGGGCTCGTCAATATTCTACACCAGTTGATGTGTGGTCTGTGGGATGCATTTTTGCTGAAATGGTGAACCAGAAGCCTTTGTTCCCTGGAGATTCTGAGATCGATGAGTTGTTCAGAATATTCAGGTTAGTTTTTTTGAATAAATTAGTTATCTAATATATATTCAGCATTCCATGAAAAGCTCATTGTTTGCTTGTTTATTATCTCTATGTATATATAATCATGAAGAATTTTGGGCACCCCAAATGAAATTACATGGCCAGGCGTAACCTTTTTGCCCGACTTCAAGTCTACTTTTCCAAAGTGGCCTCCTAGGGTATAATTTTTATTGTTGCGCTATTTCAAGTTTCTTTTTTGTTTGCTTGGTTGATAGAGTTTTAATGCAAACTCTAAGAACTTTATTCGATATGTGATGTGTAGCATCTAGCAACTGTGGTCCCAAATCTTGAACCAACCGGAATTGATCTTCTTTCTGTAAGTGTGGCAGCCTCGTTTGTAATTTATCTGTGATGCTTATGTAATACTACTTGATCGGAAATTGTTTGATTGATGTTTGTCAGAAAATGCTTATGCTTGAACCGGGTAAAAGAATCACAGCTCGGCATGCTCTAGAGCACGACTACTTCAAAGATCTTGGGATGGTACCTTGAGTTCAACGCCTCTCCCCTCCTTCCCATTGTATATTATTACAGCTATCACCACATCAGGGTTTGCAAATTAGTATTATTTTTAGTGTGATTGCTATTGTTTTATTTTCAATTTTTTAATTGGATATCTGAACTGTTTTTGTGTGAAAAAAATGTTGTTTGGGTTGCTTTTTCTTTGGTTTTTTTTTTGCCCCCTCCGAGTGATGGCATGTGAGCCTCAATATTTTTCTTGAAAGACAATGTTGTTGGTGCTTGGGTATTCTTATATGCCAATGTAGTCGATTTTTGAGCATGAATATTGTATGCATTCATTCTCTAGTTAGTGTTCTTTATGAGGTTGAAAATTGAAATGCAGGGGATATTTCTGTGGCATTGCTGTTTTTAAAAATTGATGGTCAATGAATGTCACGCCCCGCTTTTCAAAATACGGAATGCAGAGAGCGACAAAGGCCAGCCGTGCTACTTATGGTAAGGAAAAATCCTTCCTTAGTCACGTAAGGCTGTCTAGATTAATCTATCAAAATAAAATCCAAAACCGAAAGGGATAATACTGATAATTATGCTGCAACGAAACCACAAAGAATATTAAAAATAGGTCGATTAGATAATTGATGCAAATAAAGATCTGATACAATAGATTCGAAATAAAACAAGATTCAAAAGAGATACGTAAGTCCTAATGTCCTATAAGGACGCACATGCTAAAAACTTACTGAAAGGAAAATAAACTTACGGGTTACTGATCTTCGGTAAAGTCCTGATGGTCGTTGCGGTCCTGCTCGGTCAGAAAATCTGTCTCAACGAATAAAGTGTATGTGTGGTATGATAACATGAATATATGAATGAAGTGAAGCCCGTGTGCACAAGCAAAACAGATATATAAATAAATACATGGATGCTATAAAACAAACATGTAAGAGGTCAAGTCATAACCTAACTGGTCACTAAAAAGTAAACTATCCTATCGTAAGCTCGAGTGTGTGCGTCAACCTCTGCAGGAGTATTCCTAATCCAAGAGTGGCGCCTCAGGGGCTAGGAAACACGGGGCCCAACTGTCGAATGAACAAGCGACCGATATAGCCCGGTACGAGCTGTAAACATGAGACCGATATAGTCCGGTACGAGCTGTAAACATGAGACCGATATCGCCCGGTACGAGCTGCCGGCATGAGACTCATGAGATCCTATTATACGAACGCACACTCAAACTACCCCAACACCCGCGTATTTAGCTACTATGGTAATGGCTAGAGCACTAATTAAGAACGCTGAAAAGTCTGTAACTTGTGATATGGGAATTGTATAGAAATGACACTAGTAAATAGTGGTGTGTCATGTCATGTAGTTCAGCATTCTAATTAGAGATCTCGTCATAGTAAAATGAACTAGAGTAATGAATAATTAAGACATCTCGAAAGTAATTGTCATCTAGTACTGGTAACTGCATGAAAGTGATATACAAGTTGGTATTAATCATGGTTTTTATCTTTACCGTTAATCTTAACATGATGTAATAATCGTAAAATGGCTAGTAAGGTACATGTATAAGTTAGATTAATAACTTTCAAACATTTTTCGTAGTTAAATAGATCTCATAGCAAAACCATATTAAATCTAGTTTTCAGATTAACAATTAGTTGAATACGAGTCCATATCTTTCTAACGATAGGAAATCATTAAGCATTAACACTTTTTTCTATTGTAGAACAGGAAAAGAATATATGTAATATATATAAGGGGTTGCCGATGTGCATCGACCAAAGCAGAGCAAGAATATTTGCCTGAGGATAAAGATCAGGGGAGAACGATGCACGAAAATGCGAGACACGATCTCAGCTAAAGTGCGACTTGGGATCTGAGTTATACGATCCGCCTAGATAAATTTATCAATGGTTAAACCATAAATATCTTCATAAATATTGTCACACAATCAAACACAATCATATCGACTTAGGATTTTAATACTAATTTTCCCCTTTCAATGTTCACTGGTTTCTTATCATTTCATTTCATTTATTTATTTAATTTTTTTTTTGTTTTATTAAAAAAAACAGGGATCAAGGAACTTACAGAGGATGATGATGGTAAATGCTAGTGTTTGTATGGGTCCTGGTCGAGTCGAGAAAGCGTCGAGTGCTCAGATCTGGCAATGGAAAGGCTGTGATGATGGTGGAGCAGGCGACGTCGGAGGAGGAGGAGAGAGGGGAGCAGCTGCGAGGCGAAGACGAGGGCTGCGGCGACATTGTGGGTTCTGTACAGGTCGCTGGGGGTTGTGGTGGAGTCGGAGATGGTGGTGCGAAGGGGACGAAGACGATGGTGATGGGATGAGATGAGGGGATCGGGATCTGTGGCCACGACGAGGGATGGAGACGGCGTCGGTGGGATGAGGACGAGGGCGAGGGCGACGGCGAAGGCGGAAAGAGAGGGAGGCGAGGGTTGCGGCGGCGGTGATGGTGGCGTGAGGAGGGGGTCGGGTTTTGTGGCGATGATGGGGAATTTGAGGAGCAGGGAGAAAGAGAGAGATGTGAGTATGAGAGAGATATATTTTGATTGTATATATATATATAAATTTTATAAACACACACACACACATCTTCAATTAATTGCATTTAGATATTCGGCACAGATTTTCTTGTTCTCAAATTAACAGTAACCAGGAGTTAGCCAATGTAATATATGTATGCAACCCAATTATTAATAGGTCGGTTTAGGAATTTTAAGATATGTAAAAATATTCTTTTGCTGCCACTAAGAAAATATTATATATAATATAAAAACTGAAGATTTTTCATATCAAAATTGTTTACGGTAAAAATTCAAAAAAAAAATAAAATATACTAGCAGCCAACTTAAAGTTCTAAAATTATATAAAAAAAGAATCTCGATAAAACTTGAACTACTGCATCCAAATAGAGCTGTTACAATGAATGATATAGTTAATACTGTTCCCACGCTGTATTCGGCTTCTTGTTGAATTAAATTTAAACTTGATCGATATAAAACTCTCATGTAATGGTGTACAGGATTTTGAGTGCTACGATTATCTTTCAGGCTGTGAGGGCCGGCTTCATTGAACTAATCTTTATTTGTTGCCCTATTCTGAGTTTTATCATTTTCATTTTATACTCTACTCAGCAGGATTTGAAATTACTGTTTTTATCCTGGAAGTAAATAACTGTCTTTTGAAGGACTTACCTGACAAAAAAAGGTTTGATTCGGATTAAATTTGTTCATGCTTATCTTACAATAACCGTTCTTTCGATTTCATTAACGATCAAACGTTTTTAAAACACTACCGAATTCATTTTGTTTCTGTAATTCTTAAAGAAATTTTTGTCGTGGTTTTTCATGTCTGCGTGTGTGCCGCTGCAGTGTAATCGTAAAGCCTCTTGGCAAATAACTGGCATATCTGGGGTTCGATAGTGGCTTGCAGATTACAGTTATTATTCAAAAATAAAAATAATATTTCGTGAATGCAGACAAAAACAAGCACAAGGCGCTCAACTCTAGCAAGCAACGAGACGCAGCCACTCATCAACAAGCCTTCCCCAAATCTAGTGGATTATTTAAACTTCAAAGTCCTACGGTTAACCTCACACCCTCCTCTCTCTAACAATGGCCGCTTCCACTTCAACACAAACACAATTCCCTCCTCTCTCAACAATTCTCTCCCCTAAAAAGTTTCACAAAACCCCCTCTATCTCTTTCCTCCATCATCATCATCTTCGTCGCCCTTGTTGGCTCAAAATTGGATCAACAAAGCCATCAAGAACACAATTTGGCAGCAGCTGCAGCAGAATTCGTGCCGCTTATGTATCGGCCCCTGCGTCCGACCCTGATTCGATCGATAAGAGCAGCGAGAGAGCCGAGGCGCCAGTTTTCTCGGTGGATTCCTCGAAGAAAGCCATCAGCTGGGGCGTGCTCTGGCCGCTTCTGTCGCAGCACAAGCTGAGGATTGGTGTATCGATGATGTCTCTTGTTGGCTGCAGCACCTGCACCCTCGCTATGCCAATTTTCTCTGGTGATCGACGTTAGGGTTTTGAAAAAGTTTTTGGTAGTTTCGTGATAAATGAGTTAACTTTCAGAAATTTGGTTGATGCAGCAGAAGTGTTTGTTGACTTGTGCTGTTGAAAGATGTGATCTTGATTAGCTTAGGCATGCCCACCTACCAAAGTGCATTGTGTGCAGTAAAATTGGATAATTAAATCCGTTCCTTTGATCGGCATATTTTCCAAAGGTTTATAAAGAAACCATTCATTTTCAATACCTCTTTTGCCATGCATTAGAGGTTTCAAAATGAACATCTTATGGAAACATCATGACCCTTGAGGCCCCGTTTGGGAATGGAGTTTGGAAAACCTTAAGTGGAGGTAGTTTGCAAGGTCCTATCTCCGGCGCCGAGAAGTTCAACTTGGGTGGGGTGTTTGTCTTTGAAGTTATCTAAACGCAAAAAATGAGTGGTTTCTTCTCATTTTATTTGGAGTTCATAAAACTTAGGCTGGATTGGAGATTAGTAAACTCCTTGTTATAACCGGAGTTTTGTAAACTCCAAAATGAAAGCCAAACAATCAGGATTTTGGAGTTAAGTTTAGATAGCTTTATAAAACCTAATTATCAACTTCCTTCCCAAGCACGGCATGAATTGGGAGTTCTCACACCACATGATTTTTCATTTAGATGCGTTTGAAGCGATATAGATCATGATGAATGGAACAGGCCATCCGATAAGTTGACCTAGAAATCACTAGGAATTTTTGGTTAGATTTTTTGTAGTTAAACAGGTTAAATATGTGCTTTGTCTAGTTATGTCCAGGCATGAGCCACACATGTATACATATAGACACAAATACGATACGAACATGAAACTCTATGCTTATGCCTTGGTGCATAGGTATGGGCCAACACATGCACAACAGTGCCCAAATTATACCGGTTTACTCTTTGTGGAATTAGGTTGGCCACCTTATGCTCAGATTGGACTGTTAGCATCATGTCATATTGAATTGTCAAAGTCCACTCCGAGCATATATACCTCATTTCGTGAGGTGACAGCACATGCATCAAAATCTTGATTATAACATCAACATGCAGCAACAAAATGAATGTCCAGAGAAATCATTGAAACTCTTCCTATATTCCTAAAAGATCATCCAAAGAACTAGTTATATGTTAAACCCCTAAGCGAATAAGGTGGCTGCTTTTGCGTAACTGTTCATTAATTTGTTAACATATTATTTGATTATCTAAATCTATCAATCTATTAGTTAAGCGTGGACCAATTATTGCTTGCATCCTCGACAAAAATCAACCAGATAACCATCTGTTCTCCTATAGGAGATAAGGTGAGGATATTATCGTTCTTCTATTTAGATCAGTTTATGTAAAGTAGATCTTTTTAACTGCTTACTTTATGTTTAAGCTTTTGTGGTTGTTTTATGTGGGATTTTCCTTTTCTTTGGTCATCGACCTTTAGTCTTCATTAAATCAACATATCATAATAAATTCATCATCCATCAATTAGTCAAGAATCATTTCACGACTTATAAATTAATTTATTTAATGCTTCAAATCGTGCAGGAATTTTTTTCGAAATATTGATAGGAAGAGGAACAGAGCCTTTATGGACACTTCTTTCTAAGATTGGTGTTTTGTATATATTGGAGCCAATTTTTACCATCATTTATGTTATAAATATGACCACCATGTGGGAGAAGGTGATGGCAAGCGTGAGAGGTCAAATTTTTAGAAGGATGCTGATCCAAAAGGTACAAATGAATATCTTCATTATTTCTGATTGTTGGCATGAGTTCTCCATAAGAAATGCTTTTTTTATTAGTTTATTATGCACACTTATATGATGTATGTGTGTGCATGTGTTTGTCTGTGCATGCATTCTTGCGCGCGCCGCACGCGCACACACAGTTACATACAAGTGTGCGCGCGCGCGCGCGCTCACACAAGCATGCATAATATAATTTCTAACTTTTGTGAATATGAAATTGATATCCATTTCTATAGAACACTCTAAGGTTGTCGGCTTTCCTACCCACCACTTGGCCTCTTTGAGGATACTGTCTTCAAGATGCGGGCTTAGGTTTGAACGGAGATATACAATTGAATTGGATGGAATCAGCTGTCCTTCAATTAGCAGAGAATTATGTTACATGTGTGTCCATCTGCTTCTTTTCGTATTTGAATGAAGAATATATAACATATATGCTCATTCCATACAAAATATATAATGTACATGCTCATTTCATGCACGGACTCTCTAAACAATTGTAACACCCTAGCTCAATCGTACGTTTTTTTCTTTTCTTTTTGGATGTATTGGTTTTGCTATTATTATTATTATCATTATTACTATTATTAATTTAGAGTTTGATATTTTTTTATAATCTAGTAATGTTATATGTTGATATCCATATAGTATATTTTAAATCTTAGATATATATTTAGTTTAGTATGATGGTGATATAAAAAGATATGACAAAATACTTGAAAATCCTTTTTAAAAATCTTTTAAAACTTTTTCGGGTTATGAGAATTATTTTTCTAAACTTATATATATTTTCTTATACTCTCTCTCCAAATATATTTTATCTCCCCAAGAAAATCTATACCTATTTTAATCATACACATTTAAACTAATCTATATACATCATATCTATTTGAAACCCTATATATATTCATATAAATATTTCTTATTATTCTATATAATAACAAACCCTAAACCTATTTTAATTGTATATATTGATTATCTAGTTTGTTTAAGATGTTTATTGGTATGTTAATTTATATTTATATTAATTAATATACATACGATATATATACCGTCTACAATATTTTTGTAACTATAGATATATGGTTGATTGTTTTGGTTATGATAATTAATTGAGAAGATCTCTTAAAATCTTTAACAAATAGTTTTTTGGTTTTTTTTTATGATATATTGTTTTATCTAGTTTAACAAATCTTCTCTCTCTTCTATCAATTTTCCCCTAATCAATATATAAATAATAAACCTATATTTTATCTAAACTTGCTCTCTCTCTCTTCATTCGAATCTCAATCTCTCCAATCAGAATATTTCTCTCCCATTTTCTCTCTCCACTATATATATAAATAATTCTAAAGCTATATTCATTTCGCAAATCTCCTTCCTTTAAAAGTTGTCGAGCACCCATCACCAACCACACCCAATTCCAGATCAGCGAGAAACGTGGATCGAGATTTTATAGTCGAGTGATCGAGTTTGGTTTGTGTTTCGTGTTGACGTATTTAACCATCTCAAGAAAAGTACTCTTGCTCCTTTCCTTTGGTCGATTCAATTTCAGCGAATTGCTTAATACATTATTAGACTATAGTATATTAATATTAAAAGTCTCATATTCTATTTATGTTAATTAATAATGGTATTAGTTATGATGGTATCATAGTAATCATATTATACATACAAGTATATTAGTCATCGATAGTAATTAAGAGTACATAATTATATTCGTTTTTATTAGTATTTATTTTAAATATAATCAGATATATATCATTGTATTTCATATAGTATAGTATCTTTAGATCATATTAATCACATAATTTATTGTGTATCTTGGTGAAACCTTAGGATTCTTAGAGCACCCATTAATCATATTAACCTTTTAAAATCATATTTCAGTTTATTATTCTTTCCAATAATAAATCTGGATATTAAATGGAGGTGTTTGCAAATTCATGTTGATTCTTGTTTATATTATTGATATTATCATATAATATCGACTGTACTTGACATGCTACTTGAGACTATTTATTTAATATCACTTGCTTGACATGACATGCCTGTTCACGATTACTGTTTTCTCGCATTAAGATGATATCACTATTGGAATGCTGAGCTACATGCCATGGCCCCATTTATTCATGCTTACAAACTTCTATTCCATACCGTTAGTATGATATTACAAGTTCCAGTCCAGTCAACATTTTATTTAGTGGTCGGGTTCACTGCCATATTAGTTATAAATATGCGGGGTGTTAGGGTAGTTTAAGTGTGCATTCGTTCAGGAATCCCATGCCGGCAGCTTGTACCGGATTATACCGGTCACTTGTTCCTACAACTCATATTTGGCTAGATTGGTCGCTTGTTCCTACAGCTCGTACCAGGCTATATACAGTCGTTTGTTCATTCCACATTTGGACCCGTATTTTCTAGCCTTTGGGATCCTATCCTTGGGTTAGGAATACTCCTACAGAGATTGACGTACCCACTCGAACTCATGATATGATAGATTATCCTTTTAGTGACCAAGTAGGATATGACTTGACCAACTTGACCTGTTTACATGCTTACTTTATATTACTGGCATATCTATATCTACATGTGCACGCGGGCTTCACTACACTCACATATTCCTGCTATCACACACATACACACTATTACGATTGAGTATTTGTTGGGATATTTTGATATTTCTGGGACTTACCATTTCAGATTTAGAGACCGATTTACAGGTAGAACAGGAGCGCTTATCAGGAGTTTGCCGAAAATTAGTAGTATTTATAGGTTTATTTTTATTTTATTTCAGTTGCTATTAGAATGTGCGTCCTTCGCGGGACATTAGGAATAATGTATCTTGTATTTCGTTTATTCGGAACGCTTTATTGTTTCTTTGTTATTTGGATATTTTATTGACTCTATTTTTATTTTGTGAATTCATCAGTGTTATTTGTTATTTATGCAGCATGATGTTAGTATTATATCTTGGATATTGTCGTATATGTTTAGCTAGAACTTTAGCTGTAACTATGGTAAGGCGATTTCACCTTGTCTAGGAGCACTGGCGGTTTCGGTCTATATTTCCGTATTCCGGGAAGTAGGCCGTTACAACAATATTGTTGCATCTATGCTGGGCTGTATCGTAGAAGATTGACATGCCTCTGTCCATATCATGTGGGCGTGCTGTATAGTAGTTTAGAAGATTGCCATGCCGCTGTGCATATCATGTGGGCCATATCCACATGTATATATGCAACCCTGAATGTGTATATTCGTTAAGTCAAACTTGTTTAAGATTGATTTTTTAAAAATAGATAAAGAGAAAAGGCTGGCTTCTTACCGAAAGATGCATATATACAGCATAAGCCTATATTTAATGGTTTGGGTAAGGTTTAATGGTCGGCCCTTCTGCACTAAGCCTGATTCTAGGTGTAAAAAGCTCCACCCAAACCCGTCCAAGTTTGGAATTGTTGTCTACAAGCTTATTGTAGTTTTGTAGTATGTAAGAAAATTTTATCCTTGTTGAAACTTCCTTGTCTAAAGCTTTTCTCAAAGGTTGCCCCTTTGTTGTATGGCTTGCGTTGCATGCCCAATCCAGTTTAGTAAATTTTAAGTTTTCATGGCAAGCCTCTCTCATGTGACTTCACTAACTAGAAACTAAATATCTACTCATAGTTCACTCCATGGAGACAATTGATTATGGAGATTTATTTCTTACTTTTGTGATGCCTGCTTGATCTGTAGGTGTGCTCCATGTCAATTCCAATTTGTGAAGAATTCTTGGGAAGTGGCATAGGGAATATTAAATCATCAGGGAGGAACTTATCACCATACATATGCTTGGGAATACAGTAATTTGATTGGAAACTCATTAAGACACATAATATTGTTCATTTTTTAATTGCTAATGGTCATCCTAGTTTGAATTTATCTTCAAGCATGTTGCTTCAATAAGTTCTGCACGTGAAATGAAAACTCGACATTTTAAAAGAAAAACTCGACACTAGGGTGGAAGATAATAATGTGTTCTGTAACGCCCTAGTCCGATCGTACGTTTCTTTTTCTTTTTGGATATATTGGGTTTTGTTTTATTATTATTATAACTTGGAGTTTAATACTTTTAATTAAGATATATGCGTATAATTATGGTTTTTCAAGTTTATTAAATAGGCGTATTATTAGTATTTAAATATTTATTTGTTTAACACTATTTTATAACCATATTTATATTTTAGTATTATAGTTTAAACAAAAGATATTTTGTTTGGTATTTCTTTAAACAATATATATACACAAGATTTTACCTCTTTTTAAATCTTATTTATAAGATATTTTGTTTAACGATATTTATTTAGTTAAAATATTTAGTTTTGACAGGTCATGAGAGTTCCTGTTAAATCTTTTAATCATATAAATATTTTTCCTAAACTAACAACTCAATTTTCTCTCTCCAATCACCATATATATCTCCCCATGATCTTATCTCTCTCTCACCTGATAACTCTCTCTTTTTAAAACAAATACTATTTTCTTTCTCTATCCAATCAATTATCTCTCTCCAAACAAATATCCTTTTCAACAGTTTTCTCTCTTTCCGTATTCTATTTTATCTACATATATATTTTTTATATCACTAACTATATTTCACCAAACCCCCGCTCTCTCTCTCTCTATATATATATATTCCCTAACAAAACCCCTCTCTTCAATCTAATCTCATTCAGGAGATTCTCTCTCTCAAATCTACTCTCTCTCAAATCATTCTCTTTTTAATTCTTTTTCTACAAACACACACACACACACACACACATATATATATATATATATATATAATTGAAGATATTTTGTTATAATAGTTTAACTGAAGATATATTTTAGTTGTTTAATATCTTAAAATCCTATATATATATATATATAGCAATTAATTATATTTACGAACCCATAACCATATACATATCTCCATATATTTTTACTATATACTAATACACACACATATACTTTTCTATTATCTTAACTATATACAAACTAATATGTGTATATACAACTTTTCTAATATTTTATAGAAGTATATAACCTATCATATCTCTATTTTATATTTATATATCTTTCTCTCTCTTAAAATCAAACTCAAATCTTATTTCATCAGAATATTTCTTTCTCTCTTCAATTATAATAATCTCTCTCCAATCTTTAACATCTCTTTTTTCCCTATAAATAACATGATTATTATCTCCCTCCTTCTCAAATAAATCAACCTTCTCTCTTTCCCATCACAATATTTTTTTTTTCAAAATTTGCCGAGCCATCAAAACTTGGAGTTGTGTTTTGTGTCGTCGTGTTTATCCGTCGCCGAGACAAGTACTCTTGTTTTTTTATCCGATGCAATATCGGCAAATATCACAATAAATTCTTAGTCTATAATATTTGAACGAAAATTGTATTATTGTGCAATTTCACCAAAATACCACGTAATTATTATATATATGATGAAAATCTTAGTTTTATACTGCTCACATAAGTTTACATGCTGCTCATATATATATCTTATATTTAGACTTATTTGCATAGTTGATATAAATTTTAATTAGTATATATGAGTTATCATTTTATTAAGTTAAATAATCAATCCAGTTATATTTTTTTGTTGAATCTTTATAGAATATAGCTTACATAATATAGTGCTTAGTGAACAGCAGTTCAAGATAATTAAATTATTTATACATAAGATCAGATCATTGTAACAGCAAGAAAATAAATATACAATATATAATAAAACCAAGAAATTACTCATTGTTACTAATAGTATGAAACAGAACGCTTAAGTGCATGTATATAAGATAACTATATTGATTGTGTTTTAATACCCTTAGTATTAATTTTATATATTTAGTTTTGTATTTTTATTAATAATCAAATTATACGCTGTTAAATGAAACCTTATGTTCATCATGTATGAAATGAAAACAGTAGGATTTCTAGAACACCCATTAATCACATTAATCTTTTACAACTATATTTTAGTTTATTATTCTTTCCAATAATAAATCCGGATATAAAATGGAGATACTTGTAAATTCATTTAGAGTCTTGTTTACATTATTGATACTATCATATTATATCGACTGTATTTAACATACTACTTAAGACTATTATCATCAACCTGCTTGACATGACATGCATGTTCACGATTTCTGTTTTCTTATATTAAAACAATATCACTAATTAGAATGCTGAACATTCATACCATGAAACAATTACTCGTACTTACATATTTACCATACTGTACTATCATCGTGACTCGTTCTATTTTCCTGTCAAGTCAGCATTTTATATTGTGATTGAATTTATTACCATATTAGCTATAGATATGCAAGGGTTGGGGCAGTTTGAGTGTGCGTTCGTATAACAGGATCTGAGGAGTCCCATGTCGGCAGATGGCTATATCGGTCGCATGTTATTACAGCTCGTATCGGGCTATATCAGTTGCATGTTATTACAGCTCGTACCGGGCTATATCGGTCGCTTGTTCATTTCACATTTGGGCCCGTATTTCCTAGCTCCTGGAGCCTTACTCTTGGGTTAGGAATACTCCTGCAGAGGTTGACGTACACACTCGAACTCACGATAGAATAGATTACCTTTTAGTGACCAGTTAGGTTATGACTTGACCTGTTTACATACCTGTTTCATAGTTTTAATGTATCTATATATATCTGTTCTTACTTGTGCACACGTGCTTCACTACACTCATATATTCATGTTATCATATCACACATACACCTTACATGTTGAGTACTTGCTGGGATGTTCTGACATCCATGAGATTTTCCATCTCAGGTTTAAAGGCAGATTTTCAGGCTGAGCAGGATCGGAGCGGTCATCAGGACTTTGCCGAAGATTAGTAACCCGTAGGTTTATTTCTTGTCAGTTAGTATTTAGCACGTGCGCCCTTGGGGGACATTAGGACTTATGTATCTCTTTTCGGATCTTGTTCTTATTTCGAACCTATTGTATCAGATCTTTATTTGCATCGATTATCCAGTAGGCCTATTTTTTTAGTATTTCTTGTGGTTTCGTTGCAGCATGATTATCTGTGTTATCTCTCCTGTTGTTGGATATTATCTTTGACAGGTTAGCTAGACAACCTTTATGTGACTATAAAAGGATCTTTCATTACCGTAGGTAGCAGGACTGGCCTTCGTTGCTTTCCGTATTCTGTATTTTGGGAAGCGGGGCGTGGCATGTTCTGTCTGACTCTTGGCTTTATGTCTGTAACTCATAATTGGATTTAATTCCTATAGAGGATCCATCATCATACATGAGGTCTTTAGACTCTTTACCAAGTCATCCTATAAATTATGGAGAATTGTAGAATCCTACTCTTGCCCATGTTCCTTCAGTGAGGAATTTGAATCTCGTTAAGAGTGGGTTGATGTTATGTTGAAATTAGTTCTAAAACTTTGTCAAAATCCCACACAGAGATTGTCAGAGACTTAAGCTCCATAACAGCCCCATTTTGATTGGAAAATGATACTAAATGATGATAATCTGTCAGTCAAGAAAACCTTGCTGCTCATATATCAGAAAACTGACAGAAATCTCTTTGAAGTGCTGAGGCGTTGGCTGGAAAAGAGAAACAGGAGAAAGGAAAATTTTAAAATCCATAGTCCACCTTACGAGTTTGAAAAGAGAGTTGAAATAGGGAATGAAAATTAATTCATTTTGCAGAGGTTGATGTAGCCGACCCAAAATTTTGGGATAAAGGCTTGTTATTGTTTCTGTTCCTGCGAGATTGAGGGGGTAGGAGTATGAATATTACTGGACAGGCTTAAGTATGGAAGCCTACTGGCAAAACCGGTATACGTCCCATATAAGATGTGTGTGCGCTCGCGCGTGCGTGCGCGTGTCATAAATGTAACATTGCGAGCCATGACGGATGTGAAAGAAAATAACAACAATAAAGAATATATACATCATTACCTAAAATAAGTGAAAATGACTTCCAACCAAAATTGATGGTTGAAAAACACAGTCCCTTCAAGGCCTTATCATGCAAATCGAGGACAGTAACCTGAGATCTTAAGCTCACTGTATGAAAAATACCATGAAGAAAATTCTGGAGCAAACCGTTGCAAAGATGTAAAGGGTATGGTTAGAAATGAGTATTCAAGAGAAATTGTATGGTTTCTTGGCTTGTTCAACCTGGATAAACTAGAGAAGAACTGATAAAAAATTGGGAAGGAACAATAAACATGAAGGGATCACCAGTGGCTGTAGTAATTGGCAGGATTGTGTCACTAATGCGTATTATGCTGCGTCAGTCAGCATGTGAGGGGAGTGAGCGGTATATAAGAGATTAAAACCTATATATATATATATATATATATATATATATATATATATATATATCTTAGAGTGTATGAGGAATTTGCAGGTTTGAATATGCTGTGACCCAGGATACAATGCTAACCTATAGCTTAAATGGGGTATGTAAATGGTCATGATTCATGATTGTGACGTAATTTTGGTCTATTGTCTTTATACTGAAAATTTAAGAGCTTTGGAGAATATGAACAGGATAATGAAAGATAATGTTTATGGATTATGCTATTTTCCCCTTCTTTTTGTATTTTATATTTCTAAATTAACTCACTTTTACTAGTGACAATCATGTGCAGCATTAAGTTATCTGTTCCTCTTTTTTGTGGAATTTATATCCTTTTTTATCCTTTTCCTTTTCCAAATAACATAATATGACGGAAAGGGCATTTTTTAATATCTTGTATAAGTTATATTTTCTATGTATCTTAAAAGAGATTATCCTATTAACAGAGCATTATCCTCAGCGTGTTAAAAAAATGGCATCTGAAGCTTTTTTACCATTATTATGTCTTTTTCCCCATGAAACTCTTTGTAAGTTTTCCTCACTAGCTGCTTCTTTATTTCCGTTGCAGGTGGAGTTTTTTGATACCTACAAGGTATGATGTGGTATATTTTTGTTATTGATTTATTTGTATGTTTAAATAATTTCCTAGGAACCTTGGCACACAATATAATCATGGACAGCATAATTATTTGCAAGATGCATGAGTAACGTGTATGCATATGCATATTAGGTTCTCTTGTAGTCTTGTCTCATTGTCTTTTCTGGGCGGTTCTTCAATATGTGTGCAAAATCTTGAATACGTGCCGCATAATTACATCTTTCTTTTATAGTTTGGATCGGATCGACAAATCCATCAATGTATTTGAGAAATGTTTGTGTAACTCTTGATTGGCACTTGTGGCTATTTTCCTGGGTCACCCCTAAAACTTGGAACTACACTGCATCAACAAGATTCTATTGCTTAGAAGATTTATATGGTTGCATTTCCCGAGATGGCGTCTTCACTACTCATGTTTTCTCTCGTCATTACATGCTGAAGTAATTTGCATAGTCTATCATCTTTGTAATCAACCTCGAGATATCTTCTCAGGTTTGAGTTTTATAACTCTTCAATGGTGAACATTACTAAACTCTTTTATCAGTAAGCTTTCTGTGATGTTGTAAATATCTCTACCATGCTGTTTTTTAAATCCTTCTAAGCATCAAAGTTTTTATCTTTCTGTTACATTCAAGAAAATGGAGGAACACTACACTCTATATTTAACCTAGTTTTGGTGTATTTATGTTTTATCAAGCAGCAACAGATCTTAGGTTTTTCCTTCAGCATCTGTTCGAAATTGGCAGCGTCCACATTTCACTCCCTTGCATCTTTCTTGGTTGGGACATGCTATATCTAATTCTACTAAAAAAATATGATGTACCATGTTATGTTTGTCAGACAGGTCAATGCTTTTGCAAATTAACTATATATATATATATATATATATATATATATATATATATATATATAAGAAGGCCTTGTCTCCATTGCAAACCGGTCCGTGTTTTTTAAAAACGGGAACTCTCGGTCTACGGCATATTTTAACGATCCGATCCGTTCAAGTTGATCACCCTACCCTTATAAATGTATGTGTATAAAAAATAAAAGGATTTGAAGACCTCTAATCTATGCATCGATGGGTGCAAAAATGAACATCATTCGATAATGCAACATAAACTTCATCTGATGCATAGGTTAGGTTTTGAAATCCTTTAATTTTTCATACACGTATATTTGAGGGTAGGGTGATCAACTTGAACGGATCGGATCGTTAAAATATCTTGTAGACCGAGAGTTTCCGTTTTTAAAAAACGCAGACCGGTTAGTAATGGATCACTTCCTATATATATATATAATGGAGGAAAGAGGCCCTAGGAGACTTTTTCGTTAGGTGGCATAGAAAAATTCACCATCCACCATTTTATTCGACGATCGACACCGGCCATCTTGATCTTCATCGTCTAATATGTCGATACACCAAATTTCATGTGATTCTAACATCTTTTCACCGTTGATTTTGTGAGTGCAAAATTAACGGTTTACCGATGTTTCCTGATTTAAAATTAGGAAAGTTACGGAAGAGGCATCACGTGCGACCACGTGACCAGCAGTCACGTGTTGGCACGTGACATTTAAAAGCAGCGGCAAAGGCGAAGTCAGCTCCTTGATTAAATCAAAGAAAAGGCTCCAGACGAGGGTCACGTGCTCACACGTGACCAGGGGTCACGTGGTGGCACGTGACGGCTAAGCAGCGGCCAGAAGACAGAGCGCAAAAAGAAGAAGAAAGCTCGTTCCAAGGGGTCACGTGCTTACACGTGACCATAGGTCACGTGGCCACACGTGACCGGCTTTCAAAGCCTATTTATTTAACAGAATTAAATTCTGAAGAGATCATTCAAATCTTTCCAAAGGAAAATGATTATTTGGAACCGATTGGACTAAAGATTTAAAGGTGATTAAATATCACCTATCTATGGAAAAATCCTGAACTTGGAAAGATTTCCCCTTAAAATCTAATCGAAATAACAAAGGAAAATCTTTGGATTTAAAATCCAATGGTGAATAAAATTCACCTAATAATCCAAAGGTCCAAACGAATAGTGAATACAAATCAAATCTCTCAATAAAAGATTTATCAAAACTAATTGATTCTGCTTCTTCTTCTATAAATAGGAGCCAAGAGACACACATATAGAGGGAGACAGAGATCGATACATAAAAAAAAAGATAGAGCCTTGAGACTCTGGAAGAATTCGATCTTCTGCGGAAGAAAATCCTAGGTAAGAAAGGGAAGACCCTTAAAAGAGAATTTAATTCTCAAAAGAGTTTAACTCTTAAAAAGAAGAACATAGTTCTCTCTTTAGTGGAGGATCTGCAAAGTGCACATCTCCCCTTGAATTGAGAATTTAATTCTAATTGGGTTGAGATCCTGCCATGCAGATCCAAACCATAGAGAGGGAATGGAAGTTTGAGAATTTAATTCTCACAAAACTATAGGAATTTAATTCCTTTAAGATAAAATTAGGGTTTGACCCTATGTTGTAGGAATTTAATTCCTTCAGAATGAACAGAATCAGGGTTTAACCCTAGTTAAGAACTTAGTTCTGTCAAAATAACATGAATTTAATTCCCTTAAGAAAGAAGAAATTAGGGTTTCACCCTATGACAGAATCTAATCCCTCAGAATATAAATTAGGGTTCAACCCTATCTAAGAGTAATTCTCTAAAGAAAGAGGGAATTTAGTTCTTTTAAAGTTATTATCAGGGTTTAACCCTATGACAGAACTCAATTCTTCACATATATGAGGAATTTAATTCCTACAGAAAATTCAGAGTTCAACTCTATCCCAGAATATAAATCTTCAGAAGGAAATAGGAATTTAATTCCTCTAAAGTTTATTGTTAGGGTTCAACCCTGCGAAGAATTTAATTCTTAAAGAGATTAACAGATCTTTTAAAAACATACAAAGAGGCAGGGTCACGTGCTACCACGTGACCCCCGAAAAAATCCACAGAGAAGGGCCTTTGAGGCAAGCCTCACGTGACCCACGTGACCCTTGGCAGAAGCTTTAACATACAAGCATTTAAATGCCCATCACGTGACAACACGTGATGCTCCAAAGAATTCACCACTCTCGGTAAAACAAATAAAGGGGAGGGCGCCCTCACGTGCTACCACGTGACCCCTCTTACCTTAGTGCTTAACGCTAAATTGGACCCTCTGAATCCAGTGTTTAACACTGTTTTGCCTTAGCATTCAACACTAATCGAAGAGCCTTTCTTGCAGTGTTTAACACTGAATTTCTTAGTGCTTAACACTAAATTAAATCTCTGATAACAGAGTTTAACATTAATTTTCTTAGTGTTCGATACTAAATTAAAATCTCTGTCACCAGTGTTTAACACTGATTATCTTAGTGTTCGACACTAATTTGAGATCTCCACTGCCAGTGTTTGACACTGATTTGCTTTAGTGTATAAACACTAATTTGAAAGCCCTGTTGCTAGCGTTTAACACTAAATATCTTTTAGTGTTAAAAACTAACCTGTCAATCTCATTCTCAGTGTTCAACACTGGTTGATTTTTAGTGTTTAACACTAACTTTAGCCCTATTGGCTGAGTGTCTAGAGGCAAAGCCTCTTCTCTAATGGACCAACAAAGGGCCAAAATCCTAAACATGATTGGACTTGGCCCAAGCTGGCCATAAGTCCTCAATTCAAATTCAACTGAGCCAATGTACTCATAATATAATTAATTGGTCTTGGTTCCAAATTGGGCCAAAGATTATTTAATCTACCTCGGTTTAAGGGTACATCTCTTCACTCCTTTGATACGTGGCGTTGTAATTCCTCAACGTCTTCAAAGAGGTGACGGGTCCCGATGACCACATATTGATACGGACTGTGGGGTCCTTAAACTCATGGACTATGAGGTCCTTAACCTTGACCGAGATGTCTTAAAACTAACTTCGGACTGTGGGGTCCTTAAACCCATGGACTATGACGTCCTTAACCTTGACCGAGATGTCTTAAAACTAACTTCGGACTGTGGGGTCTTTAAACCTATGGACTATGACGTCTTTAACCTTGACCGAGATGTCTTAAAACTAACTTTGGATTGTGGAGTCCTTAAATCCACGGACTATGAGGTCCTTAACCTTGACCGCAACGTCTTAAAACTAACATTGGACCGCAATGTCCTTAAACTACCTATGGACCGCAATGTCCTTAAACTACCTATTGACCGCAACGTCACTAAACTAAACAACAGGGTTCCCTTAGGGGCTGTTTGGTTGCAGGATTATGGAATTTGGATTCCAAAAATAGTACGGTTGAAATTTCTGGATTTGGTAATTTGTTGTTTGGTTGGTTTTGGATTCCTAGTACTGGATTTGTAGATCCTTGTAATCTTTGTTTGGTTGGTGGAAAAAATGAGATTTGGATTTGAGGATTTTAGAGAGAGATAGAGAGAGAGGATTGTTAAATAAATAAAGTGCATGGGCCCCATCTAAAAGTACAATGAATAGTGCCAAATCCTTAAGAATCCTTGAAAATTTTTAGGATTCATGAATCCTTCTTTTGTGGTGGGCCCCCCATACAAAACAAAGGAATCCTAAAAATCCTAATCTTGCAACCAAACACAAAATTGTGGAATCCTAGGATTCCACAATCTAAAATCCAAATCCAAACTCATAATCCTGCAACCAAACAGGCCCTTAATGGCTCTATTGTTGGATCTAAACGATCCCGTTAAGTCGATCTTAGTCTAAAAACTAGACTAACGTGTCCTTAACAAACGTTTAAGTCGATCTTAGTCTCCAATGAGGCTAACGTATCCTTAAACCCAAACCCCCAAATCCAAATCTAAGATAATACGGATTTGGACTAGCCCACGCCCTACGGGCGACGACATAACTCAGTCTCCGTATACAATCCACGGGCAACCAAACGTAAAATAAACACATACGACACGAAGTGACCATCTGGAGAAGGAGAAAGTGGTTACCGCGATGCGGTAGCGTAATTAACTGCAGGGGCTTGCGCCTGCAGGGAAGAGCGTCCCCACAATAAAAAAAAACCCTCAAGCGAGGGGGAATCTGACGAAGTCTGCTACATCGGACGCATCCGTTTAAACCTTCGATATACGGTGCCATAAATCAACTTGGCATCTTCGGAGAGGTAGACGGATAGCACCAATTAGTATCTGCCCCGAACCTCAGGCGAGACGTCCTCACGCGTCGCGGCCGCCGTTCGGAGGGGAACATATTCTGGCACGCCCGGTGGGACCTTTTCCTCTTTCCACTCCACACTTCGTGCGTCGTGATTCGTGAACCAATCGCGGTGCGTTAATGGTTGCCCTTGGGTTGCGAGGTACTAAGATTTGGCGTTTGCTTGGCGCAGAAAACAAAGAATCAATGGCGTTCAACCGTTTGAACTGCAAATGCAACCGACGCTCCGCCTCACCTGGAGGTGTAGCATATGGACCGCAGGCTGCTTCCCTATTCACTATGCCTGTGGAGCAAGTGACCCAAGCTACTACCGGTCTATTCTTTGGGACCATGCTCCCGCCGACAAGCTTCACCGCTCCGGTGCTGACAACGGAAGCTCCCAAGAAGTCGGTCTTTGATCGTATTATCCCTGCCGCGACCTCTCTCAACGGGTCGCCCAACACCAGTGCCTCGGTCTTCTCCAGGTTAGGCCAGAGCTCCTGTGAAATCGCAATGGGGCCTGCAATCCTAAAGAAGGCTGCCCCTGAGAAAATAACCATTCCTGCTCCTGAAGTCGTCAAGGCGGCTTCCCCTGTCAAAAAGTCGGTCTTTACAAAATTGACTGTTCTAGCTCCCGTTCCTGCTACCCAAAGAACATCAGTCTTTAGCAGGCTGACACCAGCAGTGACCCCTCACATACACAGAGGCAAGACGAGGCTATCGCCATCACCGAGCCGATGCCATCAGCACGACACGCTCGACGTCGTTACTGGCACCGAGTGAGAAAGGCCGGAGGCAACTCCCCTTCTGGGCTAACTCCTCCAGCCCCGACGACAGAAGTTAATGCTGCTGTTCCAACTGGGAACAGCTTTGAGATGCTAAATAAGGTGCGTAGGAATTCTCCTACCGCGGTGCTAAAGAGGTCTCCCCCTTCGCTGAAAAGGGCTATAGAAGTGAAGCCAGAACAGCCCCAATCTCCTCAACGGCTGTCCTCCCGAATCTATAAAGTCTGGCGGCAGACCCGGGACTCAGTGATCGATCCAAGTTCCTCCCGCCAGCACAAGAAGCTGAAAATCCAACAGGAAGTCAGTCGCCAGGCTAAGCCACGAAAACCTGTCTGGGTGCCCACCTCAACGGCCCCTTCAATTTCCACTGCTCATAAAAAGAGGAAGCCAGAGAAGATCCCCCGGCCTGCAACGAGAGCTAAAGGCACTAAGCCCAGACGCCCTAAGTCTGGGGGCATGATGGTCCATACCGTATACATGGCGTCAGGAAAGGAAAACAGCCGTGCGTCTACAGGTCATAGACCGCTTACACGGTCAGTGACCAAGGCGCAGGAGCAGCAACAGAAGCTCCAAAAGATGATGAATGCCATGGCCGCACTTACCGGGCCAAAAGAAAATCCAGAAACGTCCTCGGATGAACGCCAGGAGGAAGAAACCGACGCCGAATTCCTTCGCCGAATATTGGAGAAGAAAGACAAAGAGGCTGCTGAACAAGTGGCCAACATACAGCGTATGGGCCTTCTCTTCCAAGATATGATAGGGATGATGATACAACAAGATCCTCCGGCTGAAGAGCCCCCGATCGTCCTCGGAGACGATAGGGGAGAGACATCAAATCCCCCGCCGGCTTTGTCAGCGCCTAAAGAGGAGACAATCTCCAAGGCTGACTTGGACGACTATATAGCCCAGCAGATCCGGGTTCATCATGTGACTGAAACAGTCAGCCAGGTCGTAAAAACGGGTCGGCCATATCCAAGCTGGTACGACCAAATCAAGTACCCGCCGGGTTACACAATTCCCAAGTTCAATGTTTACAAGGGAACGGGCAATCCTCACCAGCATGTTGCCCAGTTCAGGGCACTCTGCGGCAACACCGGCGGTGACGATAAGCTTTTGCTTCGCCAGTTTGTTGGAAGTCTATCAGATACGGCGTTCGAGTGGTACTCTGAGCTCCCGAACGACTCTATCAAGACCTTCGCAGAGATGGAATTGTTGTTTACCCAACGCTTCGCGAGTGCCAGCGAGCGTACCCCGATAACGGCATTGATCAATGCCAGGGTAAAGCCGGGCGAAATATGGGTCTAATATGCTATACGGTGGCGTAATTTATGGTCAAAAGGCGAGCAGCGTATAGAAGAAGCTCCTGCAGTGGGAATGTTTGTGGGAACTCTAGATCCTCATCCAACTATCTCCCAGTTCATGATGTTCTTTAAGCCAACCACATTCCAGGCTCTAATCGACAAGTTGGCCCAGATGGACCAGATGGGTCATAGACCGTCTCCCCTGAAGCCCGAGCCTCGGAGTGACAAGGGTAAAGGAAAGGCAACCTTCGTCGCGAATGTCCAGCAGCAAACCAATGCCCCAAAGCTGACGGATCAACTGGAAGAAAGACGCCGGTATTATAATGAGAAGATGAAGCGTACCTACTCGTTCCCGTGGGATAAGACAAAACAGTTATTCGAGCTGGCAGTACGCAACAGACTTATAAACCTACCAAATCCAAGGCGACCGCCACAACCCACTGAGGTGAATAACCCCAACTATTGCCCTTACCATCAAACGGTAAGCCATCCGATTGAGGATTGCTTCGTTTTCAAAGGATGGATTGAAGATCAATACCTCCATGGGAAGTTTGCACTATCCGAAAAGTGGAAGGTGAATCCGCCACAGCCGCATACTCCTAAGAGAGCAGACACACCGGGGGCAACCTGTTCTTTCATCGAGGAAGCTCCATGGGAAGTAGTGCTATCAGCTAAAACCAGAAGAATGCTGAATGATCTTCATGCGTGCCCAGCGGTCGAATGGAAGGACCCGTTTGAACCTCAAATCATCGAAGGGATGTTGAAGCCGCGCCCAATTACGAAGAGCGGTGGTGATGGCCCAAGTACTCACACCCAACCGTCAAAATCTTCAAAGAAAAAGAAGAAGAAATTCAAGAAGCCCGTGAAGCCTGGAGATAAGCGCACGGATTTGCAGAAACAGATTGACGCGCTGGAGTAGTACAATCAAAAGACGCGGACTCCCGTCACGCTGCAAGAGTTCCTCAACCACGTCTTTCAGGAGGAAGGAGATGGAGAGAGCTCATCGGATGAATCCGAGGGGTATGTGGCGAGTTGTCATATGATTTCCCACTCGGAAGATGAGAAAACTCCTGGCGCTGAGAAACTGGGGGCACAGCCTGAGCCAGAACTTGTATGGCCAACAGATGAAATGATCGACGCCTTTCTAGACGAGATTCGTTTGAAGAGTAAAGCCGACCAGGAGCGTGAGATAGCCGCATCAGAGGGAGCCAAACGCAGGCGACTAAACGAAAGAGTTGAAGTACTCCCGCCAAATCGAAAGGCATCCGACGCAAATAAAAACATATTCAAGACGAGGAAACGGTTTGCCAAGGCCGTGTCAATGGGAATGAAACTACCACCTTCGGAAGAAAACACGCTCGATGGGGCAGAGATGCATCCTGATTACTGTTCATATCATCGGAAGATTTCACACCCTACAAAGGAGTGCGACGCTTTTAAGATATGGTGGCAGGGATATGTTACTCACCGGCAACATTTTAAGCGTATGAAACGCAGAACTCGTCGGGAGCAGAAAAGTACAACCGACAGGCACAAAAGAACTACTGGCAGCTGTTACGTGGTCGACGCCGGAGGATCACAAGTTCTCACCTTTGGGAGCGACTCTGATGAGGAAATGGTTCTGGGCCCTCTCTTTAAAGAATCCGTTTTAGGGAAAGAGGAAGAACCAGAAGCCTGCGAAAACATTCAGCTGCGCAATCGCACGCTCCCGGAAAAGAATCTCAGGCCCACAAATAGAAAAGATAAGGGAAAGGAAAAGGTCACTGAGGATATCACCTTAGATGACCAAGTCATGAAAGAATTGGCTGCCAAAGATCCTTCCAGGAAGGGTAAGGTGGACTACAACATCCTAGTGCACCTAAGAAAGCTACCTTCTCAGCTCAGCATTCTCGACGCCCTCCTATTATCGAAAGAAGCACGAGATTCATTAATCAAGGCGTTACAAGAACCCGAGCAATTCCAAGCCTTTCTCGCCGCGGAAAGGATGAAGAATGAACTGGAAGAAGTGCATACGGCCGACATCACTTTCGGTGACAAAGACCTCCTCCTCGGGACGTGCGACCACAACCGTCCCCTATATATCTCTGGATACTGCCATGATATCAAGATAGGCAAGATCCTGGTGGATAATGGATCCTCCGTCAATCTCCTTAACGTTCGGGTGTTAAAGGAAATCTGCATGAGCGTGCAGCACCTCGCTCGCGACAAAATTACCATCTCCGGTTTCAACTCCCAGTCATCACGGACTCTCGGATCTGTAATACTAACATTACGTTTCGGCTGTTCGTCACGGACATCAAGTTTCATGTCATCGACGCCAAGACCTGCTACAACGCCTTGCTCGGTCGTCCTTGGTTACACGAGTACAACATCATCCTTTCTACACAACATCAGTGTATGAAGTACTTTAAGGATGGTTTCGAGTATACCGTAACAGGTGAGGTGAACCCATTTTCCGTGAACGAAGTCCGCAAGTACGAAGATGCGAAGTAGTTTTTGCCAGACTTCGAGGATACAGAAAAGTGTCGCAAGCAGGAGAACAAAGCCGTCGCCACCATCCCTGTTTTCGGGAGCGACACCGAAGAAGAAGAAGAGATAGTTTACGCTGGGCCGTCTCAACGCAACAACTCGGGAACGTCCGCCCCTATGTTGATCTTCGGAAGTGACTCGGAAGATAAGGTTAATGCCGTGTTCTCCAATCGGCCGTCAATACAAGCATCCCCCGGCGATGATCAAAGTTTACAGGTCACCATGGTGCCGCAGAAACACTACAAGGATCTCGACGCACTTCAAGCTCACAATGTGCAGGACCTGCAGACGTTTTACGTCCCTCCCAGGCGAAAGGGTGAAAAGATGATCCTATTCTACCAATCCACAGAGACGAGAGTGGAGAAAGAAATCTGGCATGGCGCGGATTCTACACTCGACAGGCTCCAACCCATCCGTTTGCCCAGATATTACACAAATGGACTAAGGAGGCTATTGAAGCGTCAAGGAGTACCCTTAAAGCAGACTGTTCGACAAGCTCAGTTCTACAACAGCATTTGGGATGTCCCTGGAACTCAGCGCAAATTGCCTAACGGGAGAATGGAAACGCTTGGGCTTGGATATGTGAGGTCCGGGAAACGGGAGCGAGTCCACGGCAGCTACGCCATATATAACTTCGATGAGGAGGAGGACACCCTGTCGGGGAATGCTAACCCCTCATCAAGACTGAATCCCGCGAGTGAAGTGCCGAGTCCGTCATTTGAAGAACAAGTGGCAAGCTTATCAGGAAAGCGGGTCAAACGACTCGGGAAGATCACAACCGCGAGATGGCCATCTACGAGAAGGCCAGGACGCAACGTCTGTTTCAACAAGCTGCAAAAGACGAAGATGCTCCTCCCTGTCAACCCGTCGTGCAAAAGGCCCGATGCAAAGGCAGAAGTAAGTCAAGAAGCGAAAAAAGGAGTCGACAACAACGACGCAGGTATTGCGCGGCCCGGATTTGTCCCTCATGAAGAAGATGAGTCGAGCGTATTCCTTCCCCCGAGAGAAGACGAAGAAGATACTTGATTTCGCTTTAAAACATCAAATGATCGCACTTCCGGAATCTAAGCACCCTGAGCAAGTTAACGAGGTGTCTCATTCGGGCTATTGCTCTTATCACCGAGCCATAGGACACCCTATCGAAGACTGCTTCACATTCAAGAACTGGGTCGCAGACCAGTATCAGCAAGGCAGATTCGCTTTATCCAGCAGCTGGAGGGTAACGCCGCCACAAAAACACGAACCCAAAGCCGTAAGAGCAGAGCCAGATCCACATCAATCTTGGAAGCGGATTCGCACCTGTTACATGATTACAATATTAAAAGAAGAGCCCGAGGACATAGATGAGCTCCTTTGGTGCTTCGAAAACAATGACAACGAGGTAATCTCAGAATTTCCACCGGCTCCGAAGGAACTGGAAGATGGCATACATACTACTGCAGATAACCTCAAGAAGGTTGAGTTGGGATCGGCAGACAATCCGCGACCGACATTCGTCAGCGAACTGCTATCAGAAGAAAGGGTGGCTGCGTTAAAGGACGTGCTTCTACAGCATAGAGATTGCTTCGCGTGGAACTATTCCGAGATGCCGGGCTTAGATCCAGAGATTGCTGTGCATAAATTAGCAATATCCCCGGATATCAAGCCAGTCAAGCAGGCGCCGAGAAGGATGCGGCTCGAGCTTGAGATGAGCATCAACGCCAAAGTCAAGAAGCTGATCGACTCCGGCTTCATCCAGGAAGTTCAATACCCTGACTGGATCGCCAACATCATCCCGGTAATGAAGAAAAATGGGACGGTGCGCATATGCGTGGATTTCAGGGATCTCAATAAAGCCTGCCCAAAGGACGATTTCCCAGTACCGGTAACCGAGCTAATGATAGATAACACGTCCACTCACGAGGTCTTCTCCTTTATGGACGGTTCATCAGGGTACAATCAGATAAAGATGCATTACGACGACCAGAGGCACACCGCTTTCCGGACTCCTTTTGATATATTCTGCTACAAAGTTATGCCCTTTGGTTTAAAGAACGCCGGTGCCACCTATCAAAGGGCCATGACAAAGATCTTCGATGATCTTATACATGAAATCGTCGAGTGCTATATCGACGACCTCGTAGTGAAGAGCATGTCATATGAAGAGCATTTAGAGCATCTGAAGACCGTATTTCAGCGCCTTCGGCAATATAATTTGAAGATGAATCCTCTCAAATGCGCGTTCGGGATCTCCTCGGGTAAATTCCTGGGATTCATCATCCGACACCGAGGTATCGAAATAGATCCATCTAAGATTAAGGCGATCATGGAAATGCCACCTCCGAGAACTCTTAAACAGCTAAGGTCTCTCCAAGGAAAGCTCGCGTACATCCGGCGGTTTATCGCCAATCTTTCAGGCAAGTGCCGTCCTTACAGCCACCTGACGAAGAAGGGAACTCCGTTCGTCTGGGACCGAAAATGCCAAAGCGCGCTAGATGAAATCAAGCAATACCTGCAGAACCCGCCGGTACTGGCTGCTCCAGTCAAGGGGAAGCCTCTTATCTTATATACAACAGCCTTCGAAGGTTCCTTAGGCGCATTATGAGCGTAAGAAAACGACCAAGGGAAGGAGAGAGCGCTCTACTATTTAAGCCGAGTTCTTCTGGGGGCAGAAAGCAATTACTCCCCTATCGAAAAACATTGCCCGGCGTTAATCTTTGCGATAACAAAACTACGGCACTATGCGTTGGCACATGAAGTCCGTCTTATATCAAAGGTAGACCCCCTAAAATTTCTAATGTCAAAGGCCATATTGACAGGGAGACTCGCTAAATGGGCCCTGCTCCTGATGGAGTTTTCAATAACCTATCAGCCTCTTAAGGCAGTGAAAGGTCAAGCCATTGCCGACTTCCTTGCTGAGCATCCAGTACCTGCCGGTTCTCCTCTAAATTGCGATTTGCCAGACGAACATGCGTTCGACGCGATCGACGGTGATGATACCCGATGGGAGCTTTATTTCGATGGAGCGTCCTCCGTAAAGAAGCGCAAATAAGGTATCCTAATGATCAAATCGGGGGTAGGCCTCATCTTCGTAACCCCACAAGGAGGGATAATGCGCTTTGCTTTCTCCTTAACAGAACCGAGGACGAACAATGAAGCCGAATACGAAGCTTTGATAGCGGGCCTCGAGATCGCCATTGACATGGGAATTAAAGACCTCCTTATATACGGGGATTCTCAACTGGTCGTTAGTCAAGTAAATGGTGACTACCAAACGTGCAAACCGGAGTTGGTAAAGTACGGCGAAAAGGTGCAACAACTGTTGACCCAAATTCCCTCCTATACTTTGGAAAGTATACCACGCGCGGAAAATAGCAAAGCGGACGCGTTAGCTAAGCTCGCTAAAGAACTGGCTGACGAGAACCTCGATGACTTTAGAATCATGGTACAAAGCCGTCGAGTGCTCGCCCCAGCAGAAATATCTCCGAAATCACACGAAGAAAAGGGAGCGACTGAGCAGACGGCCCTACAAATAAAAGACCGTGAGAAGGCTGAGGACTGGAGAGAAGTCTTCATAGACTACTTTAAATCCCACCGAATGCCTGAAGAAGCGTCCACAAGACATCAGCTCATGAAACGAGATCTGTCTTTCGCCTTCCTCAATGATACTCTGTACAAGAGGTCGTTTGATTCTCTGTGGCTGAGATGCTTAGGACCTGACGAAGCGAAAAGAATCGTCCAGGAAGTTCACGACGGACTCTGCGGTTCTCACCAAGCGGGCCCAAAGATGAAGTTGAAGATCAAACGGATGGGCTACTACTGGCCCACGATGATTCAGGACTGCCTCGAATATGCGAAGCAGTGTCACTCATGTCAAATTCATGGGGATTTCATCCATCAACATCCAAATCTATTACATCCGACGGTGGCTAGCTGGCCGTTCGAGATGTGGGGAACTGACATAGTCGGCCCCATCGAACTAGCATCGTCTAGGGGACATCGTTTCATCCTGGCGACGACTGACTACTTCTCTAAATGGGCAGAACCAGTATCGTTAAGAGAAGTTAAGACGGAGAATATCCTCAATTTCTTCAAAACGCACGTCATTTATCGGTTTGGAACTCCACGGCGGATTATCTCCGATAACGGACCAGCCTACAGAAGCTACAAGATTAGCCGTTTCGCGCAACAGCATAATATAGACTGGAGATATTCCTCAGTTTATAATCCACGAGCTAACGGTCTGGACGAGGCCTTCAATAAGACCTTGACAAAGATCATAAAAAAGACGGTGTCCCGAAATAAGAAAGACTGGTACGAGAGACTGCAAGAGGCTCTTTGGGCATATCAAACTACGTTCAAGACGGCCACGAACACGACGCCATATGCACTGGTATTCGGTACGGAAGCGGTACTCCCCCTCGAGATAGAGCTGCCTTCTCTACGAGTAGCGGTCCACCATGAATTGACAAACGAAGAAAATGCTCACCTTCGGCTTGAAGAGCTTGATGCCCTCGATGAAACCCGGCTCATAGCACAACAAAATCTGGAGGCCTACAAAGAAAAGATGACGCTCTCGTACGAAAGATTGACCAGGCCGAGGACATTCCGCCAAGGCGAACTCGTACTGGTAGTCAAAAGACCTATGATCCCCAATCGTGCCAAGCGGGGAAAATTCGAGCCAAACTATGAAGGCCCGTACATCATAGACAAGGTCTACGAGGGTGGAACCTATCTATTCATGGACATGCACGGTGAAAGGCCTTTCAGGCCAATAAACGGCCGCTTCCTAAAGAAATACTATGCTTAATGAGCCACAGCCGAGGTCAATGATAGATGACGACGACTATGTCCGCTCGCTATCTTCCTAAGCTCAGACTTTATAAGCAGTAGCCGGCCTTCCCTCGAACGGACCGAAACGTCCTTAAACTAACGACGGACCGAAACGTCCTCAAACTAACGACGGACCCAAACGTCCTCAAACTACTACCGCGGTATTCTTAGGCTGACGAGATGAATAAAAAAAAAAGGAAAAAAAAATATAAATAAAAAAAATAGAATAAAAAAAACGGTATGTCCATAAGCAAAGTGGGCATGGATGAAAACCCGAAAGGGCTCCGTGAGTAAAAACAGCAGGGCTACCGGCGAGTGTTCGTGAAAACCCGAAAGGGCGCGACCTTGTAAAAAAAGAGAGAAAAAGAATAAAAAAAACGGTATGTCCATAAGCAAAATGGGCACGGATGAAAACCCGAAAGGGCTCCGTAAGTAAAAACAGCAGGACTACCGGCGAGTGTTTGTGAAAACCCGAAAGGGCGCAGCCTCGTTAAAGGACACTTGCAGGGTCCTCACGACCTTGTAAGGAGAAACCACCCGCGTGAGATCTTTACGACTTACAAGGGAGCAATACACTTAGGGATCCCCATGATTCCTAAGGAGAAAATACACTTGCGAGATCCTCATGACTCGTAAGGAAAACTCTCTTATGGGACCCTCACGGCTCATAAGACTTGAAAGTCTTAAGTCACAGAGACCTAAACCCACGCTTAAGCAAAATCCCCCACAACCCTCGACAATGCCCTACAAGTGGTCCAATATTGGCCCTTGTATACAATCCACTGGTGCGAATAAACATTTCCCCAGCAATGTCCCACCCGTGACTAGGGATATGTCCATATGGTGAACAACCCTTATAAGTCCTCTCGGCTTATAAGGAGAAAACCCTCTTGTAGGATCCTTACGACTTACAGAGGAACATACACTTAGGAATCCTCACGACTCCTAGGGAGAAAATACACCTACAAGATCCTCACGACTTGTAGGGAGAAATACGTTTGTGAGACCCTTACGGCTCATGAAGTCAAAAGCCTTAGTCGACAGGACCCTAACCCTGTTTGCTAAGCCACCTTTGTTCAACATCGACAGAGGCAGATGATGATTCGCTCCTGGCATTATCCCAGTTGTAGCGGTGCTGATGCCGAAATCGGTGTCTAATTTCAGGTTTATGGCGAAAAGTCAGTAGGCCGCACATGCATACGAAACAGCCGAAATGATGGGGCAGCTTGCAATAAAAAACATCAAGTAAAAATGTATGCATGAAAAATAGCCGAAATGATGGGGCAACTCGCAATAAAAAGCAGCGAGTAAAAATAAAATAAATAGCCGAAATGATTGGGCACCGCGAAAAATAGCCGAAATGATACGGCAATCGCGACCTTCGCGATATAAAAGCTGAAATGATAGAGCATCGCGGAAAAAGAAATAAAAAAGGGAAAGTTTTAATTTATGCCCTACAGGTGATGTTCCATCACACCCTGTATACAATCCAAGGGCGTAAACAAAAAAGGGATCATACTTCTCCCCCAGGTTTCATCATAAGAAGAAGCAAAATCTCGACGGGCCGCAAGCGACCTAGAGATCATCCCAACACTCGTCGCGTAACAACGGACACAACTTCAAGCAAAGCGGAACAGCGGCAACCCTCCCAGTTCCATGGCTCGGCGATACACATATCACCAACAGTCAAACCCCCATTCCGTGAAATGCAGATACAATCAGCAAAATTCCTGGTTACGTGGAACGCGGATAACGTCACTCTTTGACCCCGTGGAAAGTGTCCATAGCGGATCCTGGTCCTCGCAGAGCACGACAGTGAACCCGTGTGAAGCATCCAGAGCGGAGCCTAGTCCTCGCCGAACACGGCAGTGAACCCGTGGGAGGCATCTAGTGCAAAATTCCTGGTTACGTGGAACGCGGATAACGTCACTCTTTGACCCCGTGGAAAGCGTCCAGAGCGGATCCTGGTCCTCGCAGAGCACGGCAGTGAACCCGTGTGAAGCATCCAGAGCGGAGCCTAGTCCTCGCCGAACATGGCAGTGAACCCGTGGGAAGCATCTAGTGCAAAATTCCTGGTTACGTGGAACGCAGATAACGTCACTCTTTGATCCCGTGGAAAGCGTCCAGAGCGGATCCTGGTCCTCGCAGAGCACGGCAGTGAACCCGTGTGAAGCATCCAGAGCAGAGCCTAGTCCTCGCCGAATACGGCAGTGAACCCGTGGGAAGCATCTAGTGCAAAATTCCTGATTACGTGGAACGCGGATAACGTCACTCTTTGACCCCGTGGAAAGCGTCCAGAGCGGATCCTGGTCCTCGCAGAGCACGGCAGTGAACCCGTGTGAAGCATCCAGAGCGGAGCTTAGTCCTCGCCGAACACGGCAGTGAACCCGTGGGAAGCATCTAGTGCAAAATTCCTGGTTACGTGGAACGCGGATAACGTCACTCTTTGACCCCGTGGAAAGCGTCCAGAACGGACCCTGGTCCTCGCAGAGCACGGCAGTGAATCCGTGTGAAGCATCCAGAGCGGAGCCTAGTCCTCGCCGAACACGGCAGTGAACCCGTAGGAAGTATCTAGTGCAAAATTCCTGGTTACGTGGAACGCGGATAACGTCACTCTTTGACCCCGTGGAAAACGTCCAGAGCGGATCCTGGTCCTCGCAGAGCACGGCAGTAAACCCGTGTGAAGTATCCAGAGCGGAGCCTAGTCCTTGCCGAACACGGCAGTGAACCCGTGTGAAGCATCTAGTGCAAAATTCCTGGTTACGTGGAACGCGGATAACGTCACTCTTTGACCCCGCGGAAAACGCTCAGAGCGGAGCCTGGTCCTCGCCAAGCACGGCAGTGAACCCGTGTGAAGCATCCAGAGCAAACACCGGACTGTGGAGTCCTTAAAATCCACGGACTATGATGTCCTTAACCTTGACCGTGATGTCTTAAAACTAACAATCAACCAACCTGATTCTATATTGGTACCACCTCGGTTTAGGGGTACATCTCTTCACTCCTTTGATACCTGGCATTGTAATTCCTCAACGTCTTCAAAGAGGTGACGGGTCCCTGCAACCAAACATCGGACTGTGGAGTCCTTAAATCCACGGACTATGAGATCCTTAACCTTGACCGTGATGACTTAAAACTAACATCGGACTGTGGAGTCCTTAAATCCACGGACTATGAGGTCCTTAACCTTGACCGTGATGACTTAAAACTAACATCGGACTGTGGAGTCCTTAAATCCACGGACTATGAGGTCCTTAACCTTGACCGTGATGTCTTAAAACTAACATCGGACTGTGGAGTCCTTAAACCCATGGACCATGAGGTCCTTAATCTTGACCGTGATGTCTTAAAACTAACATCGGACTTTGGAGTCCTTAAATCCACGGACTATGACGTCCTTAACCTTGACCGTGATGTCTTAAAACTAACATCGGACTGTGGAGTCCTTAAATCCGCGGACTATGAGGTCCTTAACCTTGACCGTGACGTCTTTAAACTATGATACCTTGAGCGACCCCTGACCCCGTGAAACACGGATAAGGGCGACCACATCCAGCACTTGCAGGTCCTCACGACCTGCAAGGAAGAAAACTCTCTTGTGAGATCCTTACGACTCTCAAGGGAAAACCCGCTTAAGAATCCTCACGATCCTTAAGAAGAACTCACACCTATGAGATCCTCTCGATCTGTAGCGAGAAAAAACTCTTTATGAGACCATCGTGGCTCATAAAGCGCAAAAGTCTTAGGAAGCAGATCTTAACCCTGAATCCTAAGCCATCGCTGCCCTGCAAGGAGATCAAGATAAATTGTCCGCAAACGCATTCAATGAAAAGAGACACGCCGTTGAGAAGAAAAATGCATCTTTTATTCATAAACCAAAATGGATACAAAGTACAATTCATGAAAGAAACAAAAAGAAAATACTCTCATCTATGAGTATATACAAGAAGGAAGGAAAATATACAAATGTTTCAAGCCGGCGGGTGATTTAGCAGCTTGGTCAGCTCATCTTGCTTTTGTTGGGTCACGGCCTCATGATTCAAGATCGCCAAAAGACGGGCCTCCGCCTGAGCCTGCTGGGCCTGATACGAAGCGAGCCGGCCTTCAAGCTCTTTCTCGGTGGCCTTATGAGCCTCGACCCTTTCACGAGTGAACGTAGCAGCTTTATCAAGAGTCACCACCTCCCTGATAGACTCTTGAAGCATCCGCCAGAGTTCATACGCTTTGTTGGCCTTAGCAGTAAGACTCGCCTGAAGCTTGCTCAGCGCCTTAGAAGCCAGCCCCCTCTCCGAGAATTTACGGCCGAGCCCTTTTTCTCGCACAACAATATGTTCGCCACGTGTTGCCCTATCAGGCCATGTAAGCTCACTTTCGCGACCGCAATCTTGGAAACGGGACACACACGATCAAGACCATATAAATGGGCTTCCAGTCGACAGCAATAATCGATCTAGAACGCGCTCACATCACCTGGTATGAAAAGCAACGAGAAAATTTCCGATGTTTATCCTATCGAGCATGTGCTCGCAATCATATCAACATCCGAAAAAGAAATAAAATTCGAAGCTTTAATGTGCATGCGACATGATGACAGTGTTGATAATTAAAGGAAGTTTTCATAAAAAGAACACAGTTTATTTATGCAAGCGAAAACATACATACGAGTACCGAGCCTACATAGAAGTTCAGCTTAAAGCATACAAAAAGAAGGACTAATTTAAAAATGCTACGCTAACGGGAAAATGTCACCAAACACGGGATCAATGGCACAAGGGTTAACAAAGCAGAGAACAAAATTCTCCATCTCTCTCTCTGCTTTCTCCAGCACATCAAAGCGACGGTTCTCGTGAGGAGTCGCTCCCCATCGATTGGCGCCATGTTCGTCCGCGAAAGCAGACATAATAGCTCGCCGGGCCTTTATCTGGCTCAGCAGATGAATTGAGCAATCCTTCAAAGCCTGAGTAATTAGGCACGCTTCGTGAAAGCTCTCGAGCTTTTCTTCAGCCGCGTCAAGCATCGCCAGGGTCATCTCCGCCGGGTGAGGAGGGATGTCGGCAAGCACGGCCGCGAGAATCATCCGGAGCCAGAGGGACCCCATCGGGAGGGGGACCCCTACGGATCGAGAGTTCATACATTGCCGAGTCGCATTCGTCGTCGGTAAGGAGTGGATCCACCAACCGGGCAGCAAAGCGGGGGATCATCTCCTCGATAGGAACTTCCCAAGACGGTCGACGAGCATGAGGGCGATTGCAGGCCATGGCGCTCAGTTGTCTCTCAAGACAAATTACACCAAAATAAGAAAAAAATATAAATCTCTCTGTGAAGGGAAAAGAAGGCTATAGCTTCAGATATAAAGAAGTGCGTTAATTGTTGAGCGCGGAAAATCTTGTATGACGAAGCTATTTCCAAGGCCTAAAAAAGGAAAGGCATCGAAAATCAGGGGGGTGGAACTATTTCCAAGGCTCCTTTTCTGCATCTGATATTGTGCACTAAAAATGTGGCATGGAAAATTTTTGAACAATCCCATCAAAGGACCCCACGTGCAGAACACGTGAGCCCCAAACTTGACGTGCACTAAAAATGGAATAGCACCATGCATATTAAAAGCATCAGCAACAACAATAGTGAAATGATAAAATCCCACAGAAATGCATGCAAACATACAAAGACATAATAGAACTTATCATTCATACTTCAAGAAGGTCATACAAAATAAAGAGAAACACGTTTACAATGGTAAGACTTCAGACGCGGGGCACGGATTGAGAAACTCAAGCTTAACTTTGTTCAAGATCCTCCAAGCATTTCGAACCTCCCGAATATGTTTTCTCTCACGATCATAAGCGTCGGGGTCCTCGCGAATGTCCTCCACCCTCCGATAGGCGGCAAGTACGGCCGACTGCTGAAATGCCTTGTGCAAGAGATCAATGAGGTTGTCGCGCCTTCTCTTCGAGATTAGACTCATCAGATACACCGAATGTATCTTGTCCTCGGCAGCGTCCAATGCCCTGAGTGGTACACCGGCACAGAAGAGAGGAAGCGCCTCCCAAATTGCCAGCACGATGAGTCTCAAAAGAGGAGAGCGACGGGGGAGTAGCCGATGGTTGTACTCGTCAAAGCGGCTCATAATCTCAAGCACACTGAGCATTGGTGAACGCCTGGTTCTGACTGCGGCCCAGTGCACGAATGTTCCTATAGGAAATGATTTCGTCAAGACCATATATATGAGCATCCATAATACCTGAAATAAAGGTCATGCGAATTGTTATAAAGCTTCTGCTGCATTGATTACAGAAGGACAGCTTAGGGCAAGGAGACCCTAAGAAGCCTCTATGAGGAAGAACTTAGTTCTTCACAAGAATTGAATTCTTTTTGGAAAGGGGAATTAAATCCCCAGAAACTTTTTTCTATGAACAGAGTTAAACTCCATGGATCATTATATGAACCCTAAGAAATCTACTGTTGGAGGTTAAATGGTTTCGTATTTTGGTTAAGAAACTCGAAGAAAAATGGGTTCTTTGTTAAAAAAAAAGGGGTAAAAACCCCTGTTTTGGATTTGAAATCCAGAGGAATGTGAGAGTTCATCGTTCATTCGAGAGCATTACCTAAAGAGAAAAGTCTTTTCAACAGAGTTAAACTCTGAGGGTGGGTTCAAGGCAGAGAACTGAGCTCTGGGAAAAGAGAATTAAATTCTCAAAAGAAGAAAGTTTGCAAGGAGGAAGATGAGCAAAGTGGAAGCTCTTCTGAAGGGACATAGGCATTTATAGGATGTGATGGAGACGCTTCATCTCCCCAAATCCCTAGAGGAATCCAACGGTCACAAAAAGTGATAGCGTTGCACTCACGTGCAAACACGTGAGAACAACGCTGTGGGGGCATTTGTTTCCTGATTTAAAATCAGTAAAGTTACGGAAGAGGCATCACGTGCTACCACGTGACCAGCAGTCACGTGTTGGCACGTGACATTTAAAAGCAGCGGCAAAGGCGAAGTCGGCTCCTTGATTAAATCAAAGAAAAGGCTCCAGACGAGGGTCACGTGCTCACACGTGACCAGGGGTCACGTGGTGGCACGTGACGGCTAAGCAGCGGCCAGAAGACAGAGCGCAAAAAGAAGAAGTGTCACGCCCCGCTTCCCAGAGTACGCTAGATTGGACACGTGACATAGCCAACCATGCTACCTGTGGGTAGGAAGTATCCATCCACAGTCACATTACGGCTGTAGAGATATCAAGAACAAGATAAAACTATCTAAAACATGTCCATAATCCAGAATAACAGGAGTCGATAATAAATAAATGCGGAAGCAAATGATCCAATACAAATAACTGAAAAGTGTGTCCCATAATGCGGGCTCACATCAGGAAATAAATGCAGGAAATAAAACTAACTACTACTGAACTCACAGCTCAGCCTGCTGGCTGAAGTACTCCTGCTCGGACTGCAACAGCGGTACGGAATCTGGGCCATGCAAAACCCAGACGTCAGCGCGTCATGTCATCAAGTAATATAATATGAACAGTGTAGCAGGCAATGTAATATAAACATGAATACAGCAAGAATAACAATAATATGAATCATACCAGTACAGGGTAGCGTGCAGTCGGTAAACTAAACTGTTCTATCAGGTTTTCTATTCTAAAGTCTTTGAAATCAATTTGAGTAATCCTCCATGTAACTCAAAGGATATGTCCCGTTACCCCCCGGGACCACGGATCAGGAATATGTGAACCAATAGTGGTTCTGTCCCGTTACCCCCCGGGACCACGGATCAGGAAAATGTAAGAGTCACGAATGGCTCTGTCCCGTTACCTCCCGGGACCACGGATCAAGCAATACCCTTTTAAGTTACACTTTAGTTTACACTTTTGATTTCCCCATACCCCTAAGTTGTGTATGTCAAGTCAGGTATTCAGTAATCAAGGACTAATGCCAACCCAGGATCAGGTAAAAGCAGGTTTGTCTGGATAGACAACAGGAACGGTCCATGAGGACTACATGTCAGGTTTGTTGGCATTAGACACAAGATCAGGTAACGGGTCGAGTCATGGTACATCAGGTCAAGTCAACAGTACACGGTACCATGTCAGGTATAGTAGGAAGTGTAACAGGTTATGTCAAGAAGCACAAGATGTCATGTGGGTGCTCATAATCAAACTAACATAAGCATGTGTATAAATAAACAAGCATGAGTACTATCAGAACAATAAACTGGAACATGTAATATGATATGCAAATAGATATAATTTCAAGGACATGGATGCACAGTTATCGATTAGGGTTACATTTATAGTTCCAATATTAATTAGGATGCAATTTATTAAACATGGAGCGTTAATATCATATTATTATGTAGTAATGTGATCTATGGATGCAATTATATGTATCTTAAATGCGATGGAAGCAAACGGGTGTCCGAAAAGTTATAAAATTATAAAATGGTAATGTGGGATGTACAACTAAGCAATATGTGATATAAATATTGATATAATAATATTAATATGGATAGCATATTCAAAGCGATTAATAACTAAAAAAGTGGTATTGATTAACCATGCACAAGAAGGTTCCGTTCAGAAATTCAGCGTCACCCTAATTTGTAAAATAGCTTAAAAATAACAAACGTTCTCCAAAAGGGACGTGTCTTATACCAAAACAAAGATAATTCAATAAGGTTTTCAGTTTTATAAGTATAAGCATCTCAGGTTGTCCCTACAAAAAGTTATGAACATTCGAAGTTGAAAGTTTGCTGCTGGAATTTCCCTGGACAGCAGTTTGGAGACATTTTCATTTGCATTTTACGTTATTTAAACAATTTATTTTGCAAGTAAATATTTCATAGAGTTATAGTATTCTGAGTTAGCTTCGTAACGAACTAAAGAACGTATACTAATAATTTTTCTATGATTTATAATGAATTTTATAAGATAAGGTGTACAGTAAATTTCAGATTTGTCATATCCGATTTTTCAACGACGTTTCATGTGTAAACTATAAGATTTTCAAATGTATAACATTATAAAATGAAGATTATAAATTAATTAAAGATAATAATAATAAATATTACGACGATATATATTTTAAATGATATGGTTGCAGTATAATGTAATCTAGTATGTCACAAGAAAAGTTTTCATGATCTAGATTTAATATGATATAAACGGATGCAAACGGAACATCGAAACGTTATAAAATTAAACATGGGGCACTAGATTTAAACTATAGGTATGGTATTTATTTAAATAGGTATAAAATGAATTATATAGCATGTAGCAAGATTAACTTGCCTTGATGGGTCGCGAATCGGGAAAACGGAATGTTAACCGTCGGCGGGGAAAACTCGCGACGGGCGCACAGTTCACGGAATGAATCCAAACGACGAACAAAGGAACCACACGGGTCGGGGTACCTCGCTGGAACGTCGAGAAACGTCACCGGCACGACGGAATTCCGGCAACAAAAGAACAGTTAAAAAAAATGAGAAACGAGACATGAAGTAAGAAGAGAAAGAATGATAAAGAGAAGTACGAGAGAATATATGAGGGGAGATAGAGAGAGAAAAAGTGGAGAGAGAGAAGAGGGAGAGAGGGAAAGTGGGGCCCACGGGGTTAAAGGGGAGGTTGCGATTGGCTGAGAGAATAAATTGAGAAGGATATAAAAGATTGTAAAAATATTATATGGTTAACTTAAAGATTTAAAAGATAGGTAATGAACAGTAAGATATCAGGTTAGTTAGAAAAATATATGCGATGGTTTTAATAATATTAAAATTTGGGATTTTGGCGCCAAATAAAACATTTCCAAATCGCGCCCGGGTCGGGTCCAAAAATTTGAAATTGAAATAATAGGATTTTAAGCGGGATCCAAATTTTAAAATTAAGTGTTTTATGATTAAAAAGCATACCCCCAAAACGGACACACGTACGTGCACGTAGCCATCCAAACTCGTCCGTTTCACTGAACGGGACGAGAACACAATGCACGGACGCTACCACGAGGCTAGGGGTGTCAAGTAGGCCATGATGAATATTTTCAATTTTATTTTAGATGCCAAAATTTGTTATATGCAGAAATGAATATACCTGGTAAAAATTTACAGTAAGCAACAAACAAGCAAGTTAAATGAAATGAGTACCACATTATGCTCAAACAGTAACTGAAAATAGTAGCATTGGGCTCGGGTGTTACAAGAAGAAAGCTCGTTTCAGGGGTCACGTGCCTACACGTGACCAAGGCTCACGTGGCCACACGTGACCAAGGGTCACGTGGCCACACGTGACCGGCTTTCAAAGCCTATTTATTTAACAAAATTAAATTCTGAAGTGATCATTCAAATCTTTCCAAAGGAAAATGATTATTTGGAACCGATTGGACTAAAGATTTAAATGTGATTAAATATCACCTATCTATGGAAAAATCCTGAACTCGGAAAGATTTCCCCTTAAAATTTAATCGAAATAACAAAGGAAAATTTTTGGATTTAAAATCCAATGGTGAATAAAATTCACCTAATAATCCAAAGGTCCAAACGAATGGTGAATACAAATCAAATCTCTCAATGAAAGATTTATCAAAACTAATTGATTCTGCTTCTTCTCCTATAAATAGGAGCCAAGAGACACACATATAGAGGGAGACAGAGATCGATACATAAAAAAAAGATAGAGCCTTGAGACTCTGGAAGAATTCGATCTTCTGCGGAAGAAAATCCTAGGTAAGAAAGGGAAGGCCCTTAAAAGAGAATTTAATTCTCAAAAGAGTTTAACTCTTAAAAAGAAGAACATAGTTCTCTCTTTAGTGGAGGATCTGCAAAGTGCACATCTCCTCTTGAATTGAGAATTTAATTCTCATTGGGTTAAGATCCTGCCATGCAGATCCAAAGTATAGAGAGGGAATGGAAGTTTGAGAATTTAATTCTCACAAAACTATAGGAATTTAATTCCTTTAAAATAAAATTAGGGTTTGACCCTATGTTGTAGGAATTTAATTCCTTCAGAATGAACAGAATCAGGGTTTAACCCTAGTTAAGAACTTAGTTCTGTCAAAATAACAGGAATTTAATTCTCTTAAGAAAGAAGAAATTAGGGTTTCACCCTATGACAGAATCTAATCCCTCAGAATATAAATTAGGGTTCAACCCTATCTAAGAGTAATTCTCTAAAGAAAGAGGGAATTTAGTTCTTTTAAAGTTATTATCAGGGTTTAACCCTATGACAGAACTCAATTCTTCACATATATGAGGAATTTAATTCCTACAGAAAATTCAGAATTCAACTCTATCCCAGAATATAAATCTTCAGAAGGAAATAGAAATTTAATTCCTCTAAAGTTTATTGTTAGGGTTCAACCCTGCGAAGAATTTAATTCTTAAAAAGATTAACAGATCTTTTAAAAACATACAAAGAGGCAGGGTCACGTGCTACCATGTGACCCTCGAAAAAATCCACAGAGAAGGGCCTTTGAGGCAAGCCTCACGTGACCCACGTGACCCTTGACAGAAACTTTAACATACAAGCATTTAAATGCCCATCACGTGACAACACGTGGTGTTCCAAAGAATTCACGACTCTCGGCAAAACAAATAAAGGGGAGGGCGCCCTCACGTGCTACCACGTGACCCCTCTTATCTTAGTGCTTAACGCTAAATTGGACCCTCTGAATCCAGTGTTTAACACTGTTTTGCCTTAGCATTCAACACTAATCGAAGAGCCTTTCTTGCAGTGTTTAACACTGAATTTCTTAGTGCTTAACACTAAATTAAATCTCTAATAACAGTTTAACATTAATTTTCTTAGTGTTCGACACTAAATTAAAATCTCTGTCACCAGTGTTTAACACTGATTATCTTAGTATTTGACACTAATTTGAGATCTCCACAGTCAGTGTTTGACACTGATTTGCTTTAGTGTATAAACACTAATTTGAAAGCCCTGTTGCTGGCGTTTAACACTAAATATCTTTTAGTGTTAAACACTAACCTGTCAGTCTCATTCTCAGTGTTCAACACTGGTTGATCTTTAGTGTTTAACACTAACTTTAGCCCTATTGGCTGAGTGTCTAGAGGTAAAGCCTCTCCTCTAATGGACCAACAGAGGGCCAAAATCCTAAACATGATTGGACTTGGCCCAAGCTGGCCATAAGTCCTCAATTCAAATTCAACTGAGCCAATGGGCTCATAATATAATTTATTGGTCTTGGTTCTAAATTGGGCCAAAGATTATTTAATCTACCTCGGTTTAAGGGTACATCTCTTCACTCCTTTGATACGTGGCGTTGTAATTCCTCAACGTTTTCAAAGAGGTGACGGGTCCCGATGACCACATATTGATACGGACTGTGGGGTCCTTAAACTCATGGACTATGAGGTCCTTAATCTTGATCGAGATGTCTTAAAACTAACTTCGGACTGTGGGGTCTTTAAATCCATGGACTATGACGTTCTTAACCTTGATCGAGATGTCTTAAAACTAACTTCGGACTGTGGGGTCCTTAAACCCATAGACTATGACGTCCTTAACCTTGACCGAGATGTCTTAAAACTAACTTTGGATTGTGGAGTCCTTAAATCCACGGACTATGAGGTCCTTAACCTTGACCGCAACGTCTTAAAACTAACATTGGACCGCAATGTCCTTAAACTACCTATGGACCGCAACGTCCTTAAACTACCTATTGACCGCAACGTCACTAAACTAAACAACAGGGTTCCCTTAATAGCTCTATTGTTGGATTTAAACGATCCCGTTAAGTCGATCTTAGTCTAAAAACTAGACTAACGTGTCCTTAACAAACGTTTAAGTCGATCATAGTCTCCAATGAGGCTAACGTATTCTTAAACCCAAACCCCCAAACCCAAATCTAAGATAATACGGATTTGGACTAGTCCACGCCCTACGGGCGACGACATAACTCAGTCTCCGTATACAATCCATGGGCAACCAGATATAAAATAAACACACACGACACGAAGTGACCATCTGGAGAAGGAGAAAGTGGTTACCGCGATGCGGTAGCGTAATTAACTGCAGGGGCTTGCGCCTGCAGGGAAGAGCGTCCCCACAATCAAAAAAACCCCTCAAGCGAGGGGGAATCTGACGAAGTCTGCTACATCGGACGCATCCGTTTAAACCTTCGATATACGGTGTCATAAATCAACTTGGCATCTTCGGAGAGGTAGACGGATAGCACCAATTAGCATCTGCCCCGAACCTCAGGCGAGACGTCCTCACGCGTCGCGGCCGCCGTTCGGAGGGGAACAACCGACAATAGAACTTTTTACATTGCTAAATCAATGGTGAAAAGGTGTTAGAATCACATGAAATTTGGTGCATCGATGTATTAGGCGATGAAGATCACGATGGCCGGTGCCGATCGTCGAATAAAATGGTGGAGGGTGTACTTTTTGGCGTCACCTAACGAAAAGCCTCCTAGGGCCCCTCTCTCTCTATATATACGAAAAAAGCCACCTAACGAAAAAAGTCACCTGAATGCTGACTCATTTTCTTATGTGTGTTCTGTCCTCAGTATTTCAGATTATGCCCGTTGAGTCATACTTATTATATGTCAGTAGAATTTTTATTATCTGATTATCTGTGACAAAAGGTGACTGTAGGTGTCCTCTCCACCATTTTATATTGTGTTTTGATTATGTGATGCTTCTGATGTTGTACAGGTGGGCGAGTTAACTGGCTTGTTAACATCTGACTTGGGTTCTCTAAAAGATGTTGTCAGTGAAAACATTTCAAGGGATCGTGGACTAAGGGCACTCTCTGAGGCAAGCTACTTTATATTCTACACCATATCAGGTTGATGTTGCCCACAATATGACCTCAGGTTTATAATCTAATAGTTCTCCAATGACCAACTCTCATACCCTTCATGCTTCTATTTTGGTTTCCATCTCTCTCTCTCTCTCACTCTCTCTCTCTCTCTCACACACACACACACTGCATATAATTATCAAGAATTCTAAGTTTTAATTTTTCTCTTCCATTTTAAGTAGCAATGCTTACTAATGCTGTAATGCAGGTTGTTGGTACAATATGCATACTTTTCTCATTGTCGACACAACTAGCTCCTGTCCTTGGGGTGTTAATGCTGTCTATTTCTGTTTTAGTAGGTAAATACTGTGCAAACTTTCATTCTCGATTTGTTGCTATAAACTTTATACCAACCTTTCTGAACAAATATTGCAGCTCTCATCTTCATGATTTTTCTGGATTTTATTTTATAACAATTTATTTAATCTTTGTGAAATTAGTTGAGAGTTCCTGAAGGAGACAAGGCCTTCTTTTCTTGTGTTGTTTCTTTTTTACAGAGCTGAAGTAGTTGGTATGATTTTGTTGGACTCAAACCCTAAGTGTGAACTTAATTTGATCAAACATTTTTTCTGTAAATTTGATTAGGTGCATGTCATATGGACATAAGGAAAATAATCATTAGATTTTAGAAATATAACTGAGATTCAGCCACCTTGGCCCTGATTGTCTATTTAATTTACAATGTAAGACCATAGTCATTATATCGCATGACATCTCAGACTCTTAAATACAGGTGCAATGCTATGAATCTTAATCATTACCTCTTCGAGGGCTTGCTCAACTCTCATCCTAGTTCCATCTTATATGACACATGACCTCGTCCAAAATTAAAATGTTTGACTTTGGTTTATTTTGGTCCGTGGAATGCCTATTACACCATGCCCACAGATCTTACGATCCTAGAGAAGCAAGTGAGTACAGAGCAGCAGTCACAGATGCCTACAAGAGTTATGTAGTTGAACGCTCAGGTCTATGCCATGGGAAAATATAGGCATATAGATTCCCTCAGATATCTTCACTCTTACAATGAAAACTCCCAGGGTGTAGATCATGCCATCAATTGATGATCTCTCCTTTTAACAAAAGATAAAAATTAGGAAAAATGTTTCAATCTATTTCTCATTTCAAGCTATCCCCATCATCATCATATTTAAATATTTTAGTTGACTCTTCCAAGTTCAAATTTCAAACAACTTAACCTACCTACCTACCTACCTCCCCCCCTCTCTCTCTGAGCCGTCTCAAGAACTTCATTATAAAATTACAACATTTAAATCAATAGGAGTGAATCTCAATATATAAATCAATAGGATTGATTTGAACGAAGAATATCTATTATACATCCATGTGCATCACACGTGCAAAAAACCCAGTTAAAATGGGTGCAAGAACCTCTTACAGCAATTGGTCACAATTTCCTTGTTAGAAAACTGCAAGATACGTAATCTGTACAACATGATAGGATACAAACAAAAAATTTTGTATGATGTAAATTTAGATCCAATTATGGCATTTATTTACCAAGCAAAAACTTATGAGTTCCAAAATCCAAGCATAATTTTCATGTCAGCCCAAGTCTATATAGATATGCACACACAAAAATTATAGAGTCAAAGTGGTAGCCAATTCCTAGTTCCTACAATTGCATCCATCTAACTAAATTAATTGTCAAATTTAACTCCTAAACCTTTTTGTGCGATTTAGAGTAGAAATTTAGAGTTTTTTAAAGGGTTATGTTCAATGAAAAGGGTGTTTGTGCAATTAACCCTTCCTTTTATCCCCCCCCCCCCTCCCCCAAAAAAAAGTCTTTCAGCTTCTAATTTAATTAGCACTATAAAATTGCTTCGTTTAGGAATCACAATTTTTTCAAAGTTCTTGTTTTAATTAAAAAATAATTTAGCAGCTTGAGTGTAAAAAGATTAAACGAGGTTTCGTCATTTGATATGTAGGGTATGTGATTCTAAATCAAGATCTTCTGTTAGAATGAGAATATCTATCTCATTAGTAGTCAAGTACTATTGCTAGTATTGTTATCAAGGTTCACAACATTGATCATTCATCCAAGGAGAATAATCTTTAGATAGTTTCATCAATCCTGTGCATAAACAAAGTGCAACTAACGCAACATGAGCTTTTAGGAAGCATGCAGATATAAGATACAGTTACCGTAACAAATTTGACAATAGAACCAACATTCGCCTTTTTGATGCAAACCTTTGTGTTGGAACACAAATCCTTCTATTGTACTAAGCTTTATTAAGGGAACATCCTCGATGTAATTTGCAACTAAGAAGCCTTTTCAACTGCCTCTAATTATTTTTGTTCATCCCTACTTCTATCCCTTTTTGCTCTATTAACTGCAATTTTACCACTCCCAACTGGTACATAGACATAGCATATGAGGGAGGACACTTGTAGTTGGGAATCCAACCAAGAAAGTTCATATACATAAGAGAAGATACAACTACCAGATACACCAGAATATTCTCCCAAGACAACAGCATAATAACCAAGGATAATCCCCTCCAAAGCTCAAAATAAAGTGTTAACATATAACATATTACATCCTGAGACCCATGAGAACAATGTCAACACCACAAACTAAGAAGGATACACAAAAACTCAGAACATGACTGCAATGAAATACCAAAAATACCAACATTACAAAAAGTAATGACACAGCCTGCACAGCAAGTATATCTAGGTGTGCAACAACAAAGATCGCAAACATAACAAATAAACTTCAAGTTATCCAATGGATGCTAAAAGTTTAAAACTTTTCTGGTCCAGGACGAGAAGATGAACACTGCTCCCATGTTTAAGATGTTGGAGAAAAAACCTTCCCTTTCTTTCTAGCAAATTACCTGTTGAAGAATCCATCAGAAGAACAGAGGTCAGAATAAACCATCAAATGTTTGCACTTCTGTAAAATACCACATGGTTTTTGTCGTGCCAAGTAACTCAAACAGAAGTCATTTCAACCAAATCCAGTTCCAATAAGAAACCCACTATTTAACCTTCTTCTCCCAATAGACCACCAGGAACACAGGAAGGTAATGATCTTGGCCATTTTTTCACATTTTATAGAGCTGTAAATGAGATGCAAAACACTTTAATACTATCACATCTTTATATATGAATGCCAAGCATATTCATTTCCACTTCAGAAAATGCAACATTACTATTACTCAAATGTCTTCGTTTAATATCTCCAATAGTAAAAACGATTTAAACTGAATACCTCCCCAGATTGTTTTAGGACCTAGGTTGCACGGATACTTTCAAGGGGTTGCCGTATCCGTGTCCGACACGTATTGGACACCGACACTTATAAGACACTTGCACGACGCATATCGGACACGTCATATATATTATATATGTATAGTATGCGTTCTATGCATGTTATATGCGTATAAACATATTTCTAGTATGTTATTAGCGTATAACATGTTAGACTTGTTAATTTTTCCTTGTTTATTGTTGTCATAATAGTTTGATACCTTATTTATCTTTATAAGATTATATATATAGCCGTGTCCCCGTATCCTATATTTTGGGATTTTGCCGTGTCTCCGTATTGCATCGTGTCGTATCCGTGTCCATGCAACCTTGTTTAGGACTAAATGGTACAACTAATAGCAACCTTCAAAGTTTGTCAGTTGTTATTGTTTCAGGAAACAGATGAGTGTATTCATGATCTTTCAATCTATTGCGATAGGAAACCCATATATTTTCATTGTGATTTGTATTCTATCTATTTTCCTTGGTTACAATACTTCTTCAGAAGCCAGACTGGTTTGCATGTAGTGTCCTGTAAAAAACGTGACAATATTGTTTTGTCAGCATATATAAAATCTCTTCATCGATACATGATACATCTTTCTTTCTATTGTGTATACAAGTGATCTTGACAACAACACTACTGCATTATGATTTAAAAAAAATGATTTAGAATTTTCTTTTGCATTAACACACGTCATGTGATTCTAGCTATATTCAAGAGGTCAACTGTTCCTGTCTTTAAATCCCATGGAGTAGCCCAAGCAAGAATTTCTGATTGTGCAACAGAAACATTTTCAGCCATCCGTACTGTAAGCGCTTAATAATTTTTCTTTATGTTTTTTTTCTCCAAAATGTGTAATCCAGAAGTCAGAACACTGCTTAAACCTGAATTTTCCGTGTTGGATGACTGTTTTATACTTTTGCAGGTTAGATCCTTTGGTGGTGAAAAACGTCAAATTTCCATGTTTGGCAAATTGGTAAGTTTTGTTTATTTTTTCTGTTGTAGAGCACGTAAAATAAATGATGTATCAAAAATCCTCCAGAAATGGTGCATGAAGCGAACCAATTTTCTGAAAATTGAGATATAATTGTCTTATCTATGGAAAGGATTTATATTATGCCCTAACTATGAAGAAGTATATTGCCTTTATTTTCATTAGAAAAAATAAAGCTTTTGTCAAAATACAAAATATTGATTTATAGTAGATTATTATTGGAAAAATACCCATATAATGGTGTATACACCTATTTAATTATGAAAAATTCAATTTTTTAACTGATAAACTTATGTGACTAACTATTACCAAAAAAATAACCACAATAGCTCTCAGTTTGAAGTAGAGTGTGGTTCATGTTCCTGAGTGAAGGATAACTAACAAGTTTTATTCTTCTCATCTATTGTGTACTTTTTTTAACAGATAATGTCTAGTTTGTTGAAAGTGTGCAATTGTGCACGAGTGTTGAAATATTTATTTGGTGGGGCATCCATGAATTCCTAGTTAGTTGAAACATAAATAATCCGCAAATGTTGGTAAATTATTTAGGGGTATTTTAGATTTATATTTATAAATCCCTTCTTTAGGAAATATACAATTTGTAAAAACCTTTATTTTTGTTCCAATTGGAAGTTGATCTACAATTACATATACAATGTTATATGCATCGAGGAAGCTGTTATTCTTTATGGTCCTGGTATTAATGTTAGTAATATTCGTGTTTCCCACTTTCCAACCAATGATTTTTCTTGTAAGGAGATGTAGTTAGGATAACAGGTTATATTTCCCCCCATCTGCATCAGTCACATTAATACTCTAATCAATGTTTCTGGACTACGACGCCAATGGGTAATGATATGGAGGCTGTTTCTTGTATATATTCTTGAACATTTCAAGGAAGAATCTACTGTTTAGATGGCAGGGTATAGCTTCTTGATTTTTCTGTCCTAAAATCAGACTTGGGCGCTTTTCTTTGCTCATGTTAGGAGGGATATGATGCATTAAGTATATTTCAATAAGAGTGTTTTATACTTGCCTTTCTGATGCTTGAGATGTTTCATTTACAAATCCATTATATATCTAGATGAGTCAAATATGTTGTGTGCAGTTTGCTCCTTTAGTTGTTATTGTTAAACAATAAAATGATTTGGAGGCCTCTGACCTCTTGTTTCCATGATCGATATTGTCCATCTTGATAGGCTGAGCGTAAGTATTTTCAAAATTATTTATAATGTAAATACTCGTTCCAAATTTAAATATATGACTTCCATATATTAAATTACATCCTTGTGATAAATTACACGAAAGCTAGTTAGGAACAAAAATACAAATATTTTGACACAGTTTGCCTATTCATTGACTGTCCACAAATCAATAATTTGATTTTAGTGGACCGGCAAAACGTGTCGAAACATTTGAACTTTTATTTATAAAATTTATCTATTTAGTAAATCACATCCAACTTTGGAAAGCTGGTCTTTCAATTTCCAGTGGTACTATTTGCATTACGGAAACTTCTAAATAACCAAGCTCAACTCCTACATGTTCACACACCATTTATTTGTCATCTGTTTGTTTTTAAAAAAATAGGTATATGTTATATGAGAAGCCAATTGTCCATTCCTTCCACTTGCAGGTACATGCTTACCAGAATAGTGGCATAAAACTTGGAATACTGAAATCTGCAAATGAATCCTTGACTAGAGTTGTGGTCTACATTTCTTTATTGGCTCTCTACTGTCTAGGTGGAAGCAAAGTGAAGTCGGTAAGGGACTCCACATCATTTTGTATTTTGCTAGATCGAAATTCCTATGGACGGCCGTATAGAAAAATCTGCTTAGCACCTTTTCTGAATTTCATTGACTATATTTCTATTGTATGTATCTCTTTATCTTGGATACTTATAGCGAATTGTACTTCACTTGACAGGAACTCAAAATACATGTTTTATTATTGCTTCAGTGTTCCCCTGGATATATTTTTCAATAAACTTTTTTTTTAAAACTTCATAAAAGACACCTTTAAAATCTGGTCCCGGTATTTTGATAAAATTCGACGATTTATTAGTGTCACGCCAATAAATCCAATTCAAGTTTTTCAATACATGTATAAGTAATTAAGTCTTATATGTAGCTTCTGGTTATGTTATTGAGACTATATTGCTTGCAACATATTTTGATCATATTATCTTTCTTTAATGCATTTGTAACTTAAACATGCTATAAGACTATTATTTTATGGATTGCAGGGTGAACTAGCAGTTGGAATCATGACTTCATTCATTGGCTACACATTTACCTTGACCTTTGCAGTAAGGATCACCTTATTATTTTTGAATATATACAATCATCTTATCTCCATTTGTTTCAATTCCTTCATAGGATCATTTAGGGAATGTTTGGATGGTTCAGATTAAGATCCGATGGATTGAGTTTTTGGATGATAATGTCCCGGAATGCCCCTATATTCCTTCAAGTCAAAAATGCTAGAGAGTTTCATGTCAAATGCATGTTTGGTTAAATTACGATAAGGATTTCCACTTTATAATTATATTAAGAAATTGGAGTTGAAAATTAAAAAGATAGAATTTTGTTTGTTATAATTAAAGAAGATAAGAAAAATGAAACAAAGAGATAATGAATGGTTCAAGTTCCAAGAAAAAAGTTAGCATTCAAGTTAAGGATTAGAAAAATTAGCTTTGAGCTAATTTTTCTAATATGGAGGAATGGACCATTTGAAGGCTTTTTTCTCTCCAGATTAATCTTAGAAAACCCCATCCAAATAAGAAATTCCGCCGGATTAGCCTAATCTGGAGTTAAAATGAAATCTAGACCTTCAATCCAATGGAAAGTGTAAATCAAAACATGCCCTTAGCGCTGCTTAATTATGATAGCATATGCATTACAGGTTCAAGGGGGTGTCAATACCCTTGGTGATCTTCGAGGAACTTTTGCTGCTGTTGAACGGATTAATTCAGTTTTATCGGCAATAGACATTGATGAGTCACTTGCTTATGGTTTAGACAAGGAATTCCATATAAAAGAACTACAAGATTCTAACATTGGACTAGATACAAATGTCTATTCAGAGCAAAACTTAATTCAAAGTTCACGCTACATGTCAGCATTGAGATCAGTTAATGATTGGTGCAGTCTAGCTTGGTCTGGTGATATTTGTCTTGAAGGTATGTCCATTAATTTATATTTCTAAGCATATTGGTGTACTATATTGGTGAACTTCAAATATATGTGGTTTTTGTCAATTTATCTTGATGGTTTTTGGGATGTATGCAGGCACTTGATGTTGTTCAGTTGTTAATATCTTGTATACCACCCATTTGGTATTTGCTTAGCTTCTCTGTTCTATATCTATGTAAATATGGTTACTGCCATTTCTAGGGCATGCTCATTATGTGTGAGATGGATTAGCCTAGCAGAATAATCTTTATTTATGGAACACGGGATAGTTAACTTGATAACCTTTCAGGGGTTCCTTTTAATAATTAAGAAAAGGATGTAAGATTCCATCCCGCAGACTTCTTGCACGACTGTTAAAAGGCTTTATCATCTGAGAGCATTGCCACTCTTAATTTGCAATTCTTAAAAGAGAATAATTGTTTACTGATAGTTATACATTATTGCGGCACAAGTTTGGCACCACCAATTGTGATTCTTTCCTCTGGAGTTCACATGTTTGATAAATTGATAACTATTTGTTTTCTTTGTCAAGAATAATCTATATACAGTTTCTCTATGTAGTTTCTTCGCTTATTCTGCTATTCTAGGTATCTTGTTTTGTAAATCAGTTTGGATAAGGCACTGTCTCCTTTGTTGGAACATGAGATTATTATCATACACCAGACACCTTTTTTACATGACATGTGACAGCATGTGAAGTATTGAAGTAGTTTTCTTTTATTATTCCTACATATAAAGTTGATCTCTACGTCATGTTTTTGTCTGACAATTTTAGGATATGTCCCGTCCATTCTTTACTATCGTGATGAATCCTGTCCCATATTTGTTTGTTTCCTTTGCTTAGATCTCCCCCATCCATATGTCCAAAAGCGACATTGTCACTGTGGATATTCACACGCGGACACCTCTGCAACTGTTAGCCTGTCAATATGTAATTGACTGCGTCCCATTCATGTCCTCAGGGATACTATTTTCACATTAGAGAGCAGATCTCGTGTTTTTACTGTTAAGCAAGCTACTGAAATTTCGCTGTCATGTTGGGTCGAAATTACTTGGGATGATGAAAGTCGAAGTATCAATATGTACCCTGGAGTATGATTTAATAGGATGCTCCTACGTGCGTTTTTCAGGGTTTAGATGTCTCGTTAATGATTGTTCAATAGTTGTTCTAGTGTATCCTTATCCAAGCAAATTAGTTTGTTTGCTCAGGTACTTATAGTTAACACTTCGGTAAACAAAACTAAATCTTTACAGGGAGTATTTGACTCTTCACAATCGAAGAAAACAATGAGATTTCTGAAAGAATATCACATTCACTTGAATGCTAAACATTATGAAAGGACCAGGTATACCTAATTACATGAATTTTCCTTATCAAATAAATAATAGAGATGCCGTAAGTAGAGAAATTCTACTTGGTGACTTGACGTCCTTTTAGAAGTACATTAGAGCCCATTCCTAGTTGTTTTGTTCTTTATTTGGTTTGTTAATTTACAGTGGATCTCTAACGCATGTATTTCTCTTATGATCCACAGATGTGTACTTCTCATATCCTTTGAGGTCTGATGTAGATGTATTAAATGGCCTAACTTTGACACTAAAATGTGGGAAAATAACAGCACTTGTAGGGCCTAGCGGTGCTGGTAAAAGCACTGTTGTACAACTTTTGGCACGCTTCTATGAGGTAGACTATTGCTCGAAATAGAAACTGTCCATTTAGATTTGCTTCTCATGACACAAAAAGATGTAAGGTCTTTTTTCCCCTTCTTATGATTAACTTCTCAGCCAACTAGAGGTCGCATAACCGTAGGAGGGGAGGATGTGCGAACATTTGATAAAAGGGAATGGGCTCAGTTAGTGTCTTTGGTGAATCAGGTATATTTTTGTTTGTGTATTATTGTATACATCCTTTTCACCGTGATATGCCATAGGATGATTCTCTTCGACAAGTCTAAGAATTCACCTAAGCTTTGCACTCTGAAGTTTGGGATCTTTTTCACCAAGCTTGCAGTTTTGAAAATTTTCATCCATGGTTGGGAATAATCTACCAACATGCTTGCAACTGTGTGTAGGATCCTTTTTGTCATTTTGAGAGGTTATTTGAATGTTCCATCTGCATTTTCGTCGTTATTTGTTAAACATATTGGTGTAGGAAATACTTTGGACACTCACTAGGCACACTGTATAAGGTACATACTCAAACATTCAAAACCAATCAAGAGAGACTATATGGTAGGCCTTAGCTAAGCAGTAAACATTTGTGTGTGTGTGTGTGTGTGTGTGTGTGTAGGATCCTGTGTAATCTCCGTATTGATTATTTCTTCTGTGTGTAAAGTGAGTGTTTTGAATGAGAGTCTAAAATAATACTCTATTGGCATTTGTTTGCTGTATGACTCTGTAAGTTTCAGCAACTAAGCACTTATAAAAAGTCCCATAAACCCCCCATGAAGCCCGCTTTAGCAGAAAGTGGCCACAAGGTGCTTCGTAGAAAGCATAGGATAAATACTTTGTGCTACTTTAGAGGCTTGAAACCTCACTTTGACCTGCATCATGTGCCTGAAGCCCCGCTACAACCCACTCTAGAAGCTCCATATGGGATAAAGCCCTCATTCTATTTAAATTGTGAAGTATAATAATATAATAGAATAATTGAATCTTATTGTTGTCTCGAATCTACTACATTATTTTTTTTAGACCATATATTGATGACATATTTATTAAATATCGTCATAAAATGCTTTAAAATATTCCTAATATTGTAGAGAAATTTATTTAAGAAATCATCAAAAAATTTATGTTGTCTATTTTTTAGTTATTTTTGTTTCTAAAATATTTATTGATCTAATTTTCTATCGTTATTATTTATATATTAATTGAAAAGGCCTTGGCGCTTTTTGCTGCTAAAGCTCGCTAAAGCCTAGGCCCTGCCTTCCTGGTCTGCTAGGCTTTTCGCTTTCCATACTAGACCCTGCCTTCGCCATTCCCCACGCATCCGCTTTATACAACATTCCTACCAAGTAAAACTGTAATATATACCCTGTAAATACTGAACTCAATTATAGCAAAGACAACATCCAGAGTTCAGGAATTTGAAGTTGTCCAATAAAATCATGATATTTTGTTATCTTAATTGATCACAGATACATATTGCCTCTTCAGTTGTAAGCAACTTAAAAAAGTTGCTCCTAGGCAGTCACAAATGTAAATCATCTACCAAGAAATCGTAATCATAGTTCTTCCAGAAGCAAACAATTAACAATTGACATAAACCAGTTTTGACAATGAATATTTTGAAACGATCATTCTTGTGTGTAAAATCGTCAAATCCTTGTACATGATCCAATCAAAGCTTCCTGAAGACGAAATTGCCCTTTCATTTCTTTCCTGCCTCCAATGATCCAATTTCATAGTTAAATAATAATTCTTTCTCAAGTTTTGCCATATCCTTACCAATGTTTTAGTATCCTCACCTATTTGAACAATATGTTCTCACTGAGCTGTCTACTATAATCATATTACCAATCTTGACTAGATGTAGCACTTCATAGGGTGCGTCTAGCCAATTCAACATTAGGAGATGTCAGCCAACTTTTTATTCATTGTTACAAATAACATTCTTCAATTCAGAAGGCACCGTTGGTATTTTCATCCTTCTCACACTGTGATTTTTCTGTCAAATCTGTCATTGCAAGTTTCATGAGAGGTTTCTTAACTTTTCTAATAGTGATTGATATCGCATAAAGCAAAAGCCAACCTACCAGTTGTCATTGAAGGTATAGGGTTAGCATATTTAGTTGAAGCAAACAATCAAAGGAAGAAGGAATTGCATAATGAGCCCAATTTTGAATCAGGTTCAGAAAGAAAATAAAGGATAGGGAAGCAATGGATTAAATCACAATATATAACTGTTACTCTGTTAGTTATAAGAATAAAAAGAACTGGAGCCCTGATTAATTCAACAGTCAGAGGAAGTAATCTTATCACAAGTTAAGAAGTTCTCCAAAGAAATTTTAAAAAGGACCTGAGAATTTGAATATTTTCTTCTCCATAAAAGATTGCATGACTTCATGTCTTAAATCTTCCAGATTCCTTCTTCTGGCTAAAGCAATAAAAAACAATATAAATCATTAAAAAAATATAAATTCTTATATTAATCCCTCAGATTAGAAATTTTATCTAGTTGTTGGAATACAAACTCACAGAGACACCCATGTGCATATTCTCTTATTAACCATCATCCATTGGGAATTTTTTTGGGTTTTGTTGCATCAAATAGACAAAGCCAGTGTGGCCAGTTTCATATAGACTTTTTCATGGCCAGCGTCACAATAAATTATGTTGCAGGAACCAGTCCTTTTCTCAGTATCTGTAGGTGAAAATATTGCCTATGGGCTGCCCGATGAGGATGTATCTAAAGAAGATATAATAAAAGCAGCCAAAGCGGCCAATGCTCATGAATTTATAATCTCACTTCCTCAGGTCAATACTATTTCTTCACCTGTACCATTTTTGTGCAAGCATTCCTGAAATTAAATGCTTGATTTAGGGTTATGACACACAAGTTGGTGAACGTGGAAGCCTCTTGAGCGGTGGGCAAAGACAGGTAACGAGTCAAAATTATGTTTGCTTAACTGAGTGTTAAGATTATGTTTGTTTGATACACAGTTATCCCACAAGGGCCACAACCCAACAACATAAGATTTTGGGTAAGGTGGATTTTGACATGGTATCAAGGCATCCGGTTTTAAAATGTGTGAGATTCAAACCTCACCATCATCAAATTATAGTATATATTTATTACTTCCCATATATTATGTCTTTACAGTCTCCATGTGGTTCAAAGGACCATGTGACGGGGAGTGTTAATATTATGTTAGCTTAATATAACATTATTATCTCACAACCCATTAGCTTAAGCTTTTGAATACAGTCGTTGTTGATCTAAGAAAAGAGCAAGCATGGTGACCTTATTCTTTTGATCTGCAGAGAATCGCAATTGCAAGAGCTATTCTTAAGAATGCACCTGTTTTGATACTGGATGAGGTAAAATCTTTCTATATGTAATTTAGTTGTTATTTGCTGCTAGTCACAGTACTCACTTTTTCCCCTCGCTGTACTCTGATGCAGGCAACTAGCGCCCTAGATGCAGTGAGCGAGCGATTGGTTCAAGAAGCACTCAACCATTTAATGAAGGGAAGGACGTCATTGGTAATTGCTCATAGATTAAGCACTGTTCAAAATGCTCATCAAATCGCGTTGTGTTCGGGAGGAAAGATTGCAGAGCTCGGGACTCACTCCGAGCTCTTGGCAAGGAATGGGCAATATGCGTCTCTTGTTGGCACCCAAAGGCTCGCATTCGAGTGATTTTTTCATTGACTACTTGCTGATGGAACATACCCATGCTCGCGTTGGAATGTGTAGGATTTCATTGCTCTTATAAATCATATGGATGGCGCCAAATGTATAATGCGGTACAACTGAGTGCAAAATGTAAATTTATGGAACTTGATTGAGCACGGTTATGCTCACATTTGTTTTGAAAAAAATATTTTGGATGTTCATGTTCACTAGTTTTGAGGCCAATTTTATATAGATTTGGTAATTTCTTGTTTGGTTTGAAGACTCGATACTGTGTTGGATTTGTTACTATGTAAGCATCATGTGGGTGTGGGGATTCCATATGTTATGGCTTGTTCTTTGCCACATCACATTTTCATGTATTTTGATTTTAAGAAAAGAGATGGGAGAGAAACGTATGCTAAATAGTCTAATCTTTGTCCTATGTAGGAGTGACTAGAACTGCACACGCCTCGATAAGTTACCTCCAATTTCATATCTTGAGGTGGATATAAATTTGAGAAGTAAAATTTTTTTCATATGCTACAGCTGAAATTCTCATATTTTAAAAAACAACCATAAAATGATAATGCTTTTAAAAACAACCACTAAAACTTGTAATCTAACTAAATATTAAGATGGGAGCTAACTTTGCTATGTCGGGCTGTTAGGAGGGGCAAAAAGACTGTTTTGCCCCTCCAATGGCTATAACCTCTCTTAAAAAACCCCATCCCCTCTTCCCCTGTTTCTTTAAGGGGCGGCGGCGGCAAATTTTCTGGTGCTTCTCATATGCTAATAAACTTCCAAATTCAAGCTTCTAAAATAAAGTCTCTAAATTTACATCTCATATTGCAACCAAGAACTAGCGTCTTCATGCATGCTTATCGGATTGGATGCCCCGAATCTTTAGATCTGTTGATGTTGATAATGAAGAGCTCGACGGTGATTTATGAATTATTCGCTGCAGCCAAGGGTGATGAGGTCCAATTCAATTCAATGAGCTTCAGATCGGAACGATGGTCGAATTTCTCGCATCGTACCATCCAATTCAATGGGTTCTAGCTGTCTCTTTCATGTGCCGATAGACAATCGGATTGAGATAGTGCCTATTCTATTGATTCGATCGCCTGTCGAAGATGAGATTAAAAACATATTCTAAAATTATCTTGTCACTATGAACAATCGATGGAAAAGCTTGAATGAATTTGATTGCCTCTGTAGAGAGGAAAGAGAGAGGGGGTTGAGGTGGGAGGAGAGGATGTTGAAAGAGAGCGAGGGGGCTTGAAGAAAGTAGTTATGTTGGTGGATGATTTGCAAGGGGCTTGGAAGATCTCGGGATTGAGAGGAAGAAGAAGTTGCTATCCATATCTCCGGTAAACAACTTATTATGGAGATGATGTGGCCAAATAACAATCAAATTAATTTGATGTATGTGGCTCCGCCACAATTTCCGAGTGATTGTGACATGGACACATCATATCTTATGTCAAATGTTTTAAAAAGATGTTATAGAATGGAAATATGGATCCAGACTAACGAAAATTAATCAAGCAGTCTAATTCTGGATTATGCGTGATTTACAATGCCTCTAAAAAGGAAAGAAACTCATTTCTTTCTTTTAGCAACATATAAGTTCAAGTCATGTAACTAACAAGAAAGCTAACTTCATTTTAGAAAAGAGGGTGAATCTAACCTTATAGCTAAATAACTAATGCTATAGCAAAACTCACTTTTAATACATTATTAAGCGCCATAAAATGAAAAGGTTGAAATATACTAATATATTGAAATATTATATACGATGTCAAGAACTTTAGTTTTTTTTAATTTTATTTTATACTAAGTACTTTGTTTTTATATATAACAATATTTATGTTTTCATTATAAAATCTCAAGCTCTACTATTATAATGCTAAGTCATATGGGCCACCAAAATTCATCATCAACCTATGGAAACCGTGGAATTCACATGATTGGGCTCTTTTTTAAAGAAAAAGTTATAAAAAAAAACAAGGAACTTTTATAATAACTTATTGCTTATTTAGAACCCAGGCAAACTTTTTCTTATTTTAAAACATTAAATAGTTTTCTATCTTTCTAATAAAATCTTCTCTCCAAATAAGATCCCCTATAAAAAAATATAATTGGTAAATAATTGGGATTTAAACAGATGCTAAAATTAGTTTGGAAATAAAAGTTGCAATCAAATCTCCTACAACCCTTGAATTTAACAACTAAATATGGAAATGGATCTCTAGTGGAGCTAAAATATCCTTCTCTCCATCTCTCAATTTTAATACAGGCGGAAAAATATTATTAGCAAATAACCGGCAAAATTATAGTGACAAAACAAGGAAAAATGAAAGAAAGAAAGAAAAGATGAAAACAAACCTCATCTGTTCTTCCCTCCTACCTTTTTTAATTTTTAATTTTTTATTCTTTAATCACTATTGTTGTGGGTTGTATAAAGTTTGGTACTGTAGAAAACTCTACAATGATTTTTTAAACTCATTTTTTGGGTTTGAATATGAATTTTGAAAGTATGGAGAAAAGTTGGTCTTTTTTCTTTTATTTTATTTAATCGAGGTTTGTTATTTTATTATATTGCTAGAGATGACGCGGCATACTTAACAAAGGTATAAGGGCCTGTTTGGTTGCAGTATTATGGAATTTGGATTCCAAAACAGTACGGTTGAAATTTCTGGATTTGGTAATTTGTTGTTTGGTTGGTTTTGGATTCCTAATATTGAATTTGTAGATCCTTGTAATCTTTGTTTGGTTGGTGAAAAAATGTGGGATTTGGATTTGAGGATTTTAGAGAGAGATAGATAGAGAGAGGATTATTAAATAAATAAAGTACACGGGTCCCGTCTAAAAGTACAATGAATAGTGTCAAATCCTTGAAAATCCTTGAAATTTTTTAGGATTCAAGAATTCTTGTTTTGTGGTGGGCCCCCCCATAAAATACAAAGGAATCCTAGAAATCCAAATTCATCAATCAAACACAAAATTATGGAATCCTACAATTTCACAATCCAAAATCCAAATCCAAATCCAAATCCATAATAATGCAACCAAACAGGCCCTAATTGTGGGCAAGCATCTCTACTCTAAATATAACCCTTTAAAACTTATGCTAATTTTGCAAAATTGTGGGTGTTTTCATGTGCTTTACCCAAAACTCTATCCAGCTAATAATTCTAGAAAATATTTTAATGTACCGTCCGAAAGAAGCCGTAAAAGGAGTTCATATGATGCACTGCATTCGGCATGCCAAAATAATTTATTCCACAAGAGGAGAGTAGCATCCACAACAAGATGTCAAGTTATTATTTTTTTCATTCATGGCAAAGAAGTGGGGCCCACATGTCAGAGGCGTCCAGTTTAGGGGTTTTTTTGGGTTCTGTACCAATACGCATCCGTCAGCATTCGAATCTCCGAACACCGCTAGCACCAACCATGTGCGCTTGTGGAGTTGAAATGCTCGCTGTTCTCCCAATTCCCGGTAACGACCGCAAAATTCATGTATTCTTGCTTCATAATAAAATCCTTTCTTTTGAAAATTGGTGTGTATGTATAAGATTATTACTTATATCTTATTGGTTGAGACGCCGCATCGCTATTTCACGAGTCTTAAGTTCAAACCACAACTTTCGTAAATTATTATTTTGCATTATAAAATCTTATTTATAAAAAGAAAGAAAAAGAATTTTGTTTTTGGATTTTGATTTACTACAGCAAATGGTTATGTTAATATCATTTAGTTGTTATTGATTGCTATTTTGTTCGTTTTTCAGATTCTGATTTGATTTTTCATTATTATTTTGTTTTTGTTTACATATAGTAAAATAATCAGTGGTTACTGGCATGTTTGTGATTGCAAATTCACAAACTACATGTTTAGGAGATTTTTTATTGGTGATGGTTATATAGCTACAAGTGGTATATTGGTTGTTTCATAAATATAATCATATGAGTGTTATTCGTTATGCTATTTGTATAAATATTTTTATAAAAAAAAAATAGAAGTTTTTCTCTTAATTAAAAAATAAATTTATTTGTTGTTTTAATTTACAGGTTTGTTGTCTTAATTTATAGTTTTATTGTTTTAATTTATAGTATTTTAAAAGAAGAGAATTTTTTTTCTTTTAATTAAACATCAAATTTAATTGTTTGTTGGTTTTAAATATTTGTTTTGATTATTTTTTTTACAGATTTTGGGGGATTGATGGGATTTTAATAAATCTTAACCTTTAACCTTTTTTCTGTCGTAACTCAAAAGGTTAAAAAAAAAGAAGGAAACACCGTGTGATGATGCTCAATATTGGCGATCTCCACGATCAGGACACGTGGCAGATGACGTGTCCCAGGACTCAGAAAAAAGGACCCACAGGGACCGACCAGGCCACCCTATGCCCGACCTGCAAGCACGAGCTAGCCCTCCTCGGGCCCCCCTGCAAATTAGCCTCCTCAGCCCCTCAACTCGCTTCGAGCTGCCACAGGACCAAGAATCCTCGGCCTCCTCGCTCGTCCCCGAGCTCCCGGCCGAGGCCGTCTTCCTCGGCCCTTTGACCAACTCCACCACTCACAGGCGTAACCGCCGCTCCGCAAATCTTGCCATGCTCAGATTCTACGCCAGCAACATCCCACGTTCCACGCCATCACGATCCCCATTAATGGGCGATCCGCTCTCTACACGGGCGTGTCGTTGGGAGCGTAACTGCCGGCGAGATTTCGCGCCTGCTGCTGTGTGCCACCACCGCTATGTAAACCCCCATCATAGAGGGGTCAAGTAAGCTTTTCTCACCCCACTTAGCCGTTACTCTGCTCGGATCTTGTGCTAACTTGATCGTCGGAGGGTCCTTGGTGGTACCAAACCACCCCGAGACTTCTTTGCAGGTACTCGGCGCCAAACTCCTCATACCATCTCTTTCACCAAAACCCATTGAGACCCACACGCATCAGAAGATCACTATCAAAATCCACCGGGAGATCAACGGAAGACAACATCTGACGGAGACCTGAAAAGGACCTCCATCAGTTGGCGCCGTCTGTGGGACATAACTCCACAAAACACAAAGTTGGCCTTCCAATCTCCGCCCACATGGCAAACAACCATCCTAAAGATTCTGGTACCACCTGCCGCCTTCCACTCACCGAAGGCGGGGATGAGCCTCCTCTAATGACCATCATCAACACCCTCGCAGGACGGATAGATCGGCTACAATCCCTCGTTAAGGCCCTCGTCCGCATACAAACGGCCGGGTCTGGGCCCCAGATCGCCGCTCCACCGCCTCCAGAAGGCTCCGCCCCTGTCTGGACGGCTGACCACCAGCAGGCAACGACTCCTGGCCACCGATCTCTTGAGCCGGTGCTCCCTGAGGCCCGCTGGGCGCCCCACGGCTCCATGCCAAGATCCGCCGCCAGAACGCCTCGCCTCAAGCCTCCACACGACCCTTATCCCCTTGAGGAGATGTCAGTCACCTCGCCTATCCATAGGCATGGTCGACACCACCACCCTCGGCGGGGCCGTACAGAAGGGGTTTACCTCGGCGGCTCGAGAGCCACCTTGCCCAAGGATCTGAGGCACCTCATCGACAGGAACCGGGGCCGCTCCCAGACGCAGGTCACCCGCAGCGGAGGCCAGGGATTCCAAGGCGCCGATTCCTTGGGATATCACGGTCGGGTCGACCCCCTCGAGAAGAAAATCGAGGGCATGCGCCGGGAGGCTCACCTCTCGAGCGACGGGGCTAAGTACGCCTCCGACTCGCTCACGAAGCCGTTCACCGAGGAATTGCTTGCCGTCCACGTCTCCTCGCGCAAGAAGCCCCCAAAGGTCTCTCTGTTTGACGGGAAGACCGACCCGAAGGACCATTTGGACGGTTTCACCGCAGGGATGAGCTTCCAGGACCATTTCGACGCCGCCCAGTGCAGGGCTTTCCCGGCCACCCTTATCCGCGCAGGTCGGGACTGGTTCCGGGGGCTCGAGCCCCGCTCGATTTCGACCTTCGAAGAGCTGGCTACTCAGTTCCCCGGCCATTTTGTTGGGAACCGTCGACAGAAGCGCACGGTCGACTTCCTCTTCACGGTTAAGAGTGGGGACAAGGAAACGTTCAAGGCCTACATTACCCGTTTCTACAACGCCCTTCTCGAGGTGCCCGAACACCGGGACGAGACCGTTATCACGACGCTTAGATCTGGCCTGAGGCACAAGGAATGGCTGCGCTCCTTCACGTTGGCACAAGCTAAGACCATGGCCGAGGTCAAGGCGTGGACCGAGCGCGAGGTTCAGCTGGAATCCGAGGTGAACGCTAACCTTCCCCGAGCAGAAAGATCCGACCAGAAGAAGAGGGCTCGGGAGGAGAGGCCGGAGAGTCAGTAGCCCTACTACCCGAAGTTCCAGGAGTATACCCCCCTCAACGTCTCCCTCACAGTATTGCTGGAGGAGGCCCAGAACGAGGGGTTCTTCAAGTTCCCTCCGATCCCGCGTCAATCCGCAAAGCGAACCCGGGGCCCCTATTGCGCTTTCCACCAGGTACTGGGCCACGCCACGGAGGATTGCAAGCAACTGAGGGACTATATCGAAGAGCTCATCCGATCTGGGCACCTCGCCGCATACTTGAAGGACAAACGGCAGGCCGACCGCGAGCAAGAGCAGCATCGCCCTCCCGCCGACCTGACCATCGGTCAGATCATGCTCGTTTCAGCGGACGGCCAGCCCAGAACTCAGGGAGCCCCGTATCCTATGCCAAGCGCGGGGGCCAACAGTCCTTCAGGGAGTTCGGGCCAAGCCAATAAAGTCATCTACTAGCCTGTACTTTTCTTTTAAAACAATGTAAACTCTTCCTAGGATCTATTGTTAATTTAATAAAGATCAATGGAACATTGCGAAAAGAAAAGAAAAACCTTGTTTATTCAAAAGGTATTATGAGCTCCTCAGCCATATACGCAAAAAGAAAAAGGAAATTACAACAGTGGGGGAAGGGGGTGCAGCGAGCACTGCTTGTAGTACTCAGCAAAGATCTCCGCCAGCCGGGGCCTCGCGAGGTCCAATCTCTGCCCCCGGTTCCCCCCGCACGTGTCGATCCCAAACCTCAGCTCGTAGCATTCGCGGACGAGTGCCTCTGAGCTGGACAGCCGGTTCGCGGAGATCAGGCCGAAACGCCTCAAAGACCGCAGCTTGCCCACAGCCTCGTCATAGAGCTGCTCGGACAAGGGGTTGTAAAGTCCCGGCGACGCCCTCCAGATGGAGTACATCAGCAGCTGCAGCAGGGAGGAGCGTCGGGGGAGCAACCGGCCGAAATGATCCTCAATGCTCCCATAGACCAGCTGCACCGTGTCCTCGGTGCAGTTCTGGTCGTAAAGATACACGTCTTCGAAGTGAATGATGTCGAGGATGGTAAACGGGAAATCTTGAATTTTCGAAGACCTGCTTATGAAGGATGGAAGGACCAGTACTTCTTCAGGCTTATATAGCCCACCGCGCAGCTCAACAGTCGCCCGCTTTCACCCGAAAGGTCGCTGCCATGCGGCGGTCATCAAGCCTTCTCTGATGGAGTCGAAGCGACGTGCCCCTAGCACTTCGCCTCCCCCCGCATTCAATGCACATGCTACGCGCGCTGTTGCCTCGACCGTTCCTATTCCCCATGTCTACAGCTGGACGGTCGGGCTACACCCTACCAAGATTCAACCCGGCTCTACCCTGCTCGGTCACCCCTGGCGGGTAGCTTCCCTACCGCAACGCCAGAGATCAGAAAGCCCTCCCAGAGGCAGTCGAGCCCGAGATTCCCTCGCTCGGCTATCCCCAGCGGACAGCTTCCCTGCCGCAACGCCGGGGATCAAAAAGCCCTCCCAGAGGCAGTCGAACCCGAGGATCCCTCGCTCGGCTATCCTTCAGGACAAAAGCCCTCGCCAAGAGCCACCGGGCAGTAACCCTGCCCGGCCGAGGGTCCTTAGTAGGCTTCTACAGCCCCTCCCGCGCTAAGGACCAAAGTCCTCCCAGAGGCAGTCGAGTCCTTGCTCGGCTATTCCCGGCTGGTAGCTTCCTACCACAACCGACAGGAATCAAAGTCCTCGCCAAGAGGCACTGGGCAGTAACCCTGCTCGGTCCCCGTCCTGAAGGATCAAAGCCCTCTCAAGTGGCAACCGAGCAGCTACCCTGCTTGATCAACTCCGGCTGGTAGCTCCCTACCCACGACGCCAGGGATCAGAAAGCCCTCGCAAGAGGCACCAGAGCGGCTACCCCGGTCGTTCGTCCCAGGCTGGTAGTTACCTACCCCCGACGCCAGAGGTCAAATCCCTCGCCAAGAGACAGTCGCGCAGCTCCGCTGCCCGATCATCCTTAGTGGGCTTCTTACAGCCCCTCCAGCGCTAAGGACCAAAGCTCTCGCCATGAGGCGGCCGCGCAGCTTCACTGCCCGGTCATCCTTAGTGGGCTTCTTACAGCCCCCCAACGCTAAGGATCAAGCCCCTCGCAAGGGACGACCGAGCAGCTACCCTGCTCGGCCATCCCTGGCGGGTAGCTTCCCTACCACAACGCCTGGGATCAGAAAGCCCTCGCAAGAGGCAACTGAACAGCTACCCTACCCAGTCACGTGGTTGATGCTCGAAGTTAAAAGATGCCTTGTGGCCCGCGGAGGATCCGAGACCCAAGTGAGTGGCGTCAGGTCTGTCCAAGTCTAAACAATCTCCCATCGACTCCGGGGCCCATGGGGAGGTACCTCCTCGGCAGCGAACTCGACGGACGATCTCCAGACAGATGGCCAACCTGACATGAAAACACAACGGTGCAATCAGAGATATCTTACGAGCATTCTTCACAAACAGATGGTAGAGCGCAATTCGATGGAGCCAAAGAAAAATTTTGTTACTACCAAACACAAAAGTTTTACAAAGGGTATTTTTTGATGCTCCCCAGCCTTACAAAATTCAAAAAACAAAATAAAAGGAGGGAAATAGGGGCTCTACGCCTCGGGGCCAGGTACGACCTCGAGGTCCTCGACCTCCACCACGTGGCGCGCGGGGTCGTCGGCGGCTTCCTCGCCAGGAACCTCTTACCCCTGCGCGTCGATCTCCACGAGGGGGAACTCGGCCCGGAGGTCTCCGTCGGCAAACTCCGGCATTCGGGCCTTAACAGCATCGAGGGCGTCATGCCAAATGCGGGTCGTAGCCATGGCCAAGTCATCGTAAAAGTCCTTCGACTTCTTATAGCTTTCCACCGCTTTCAGTTCGGCCAACTTAGCCGTCTCGGCCGTCGCCCCAAGCTTTTTCCGGAGGACCTTCACCGTCCTCTTCAGGTTGCCGGCAAGCACCTGGGCGTCCTAGAGCTTAACCTCAGCAATCACCGCAACCTCGTGGTGCCGGGCCACCTCCCGTTTCCCGGTCTCCACCTCGCCTTCCAAGGCGGCTACCCTCGCCGTCATTGCCTCCAGCTCCCGCTTGGAGCTCTCTTGCAGCGAGGCGAACCGGCCCGCAGCCTCCAGCACCGCGGCCACCACCTCGGCCTCCATGCCTAGGGCGAGGGCTACGTGCTGGAGAACCTGGGAAACACGGAAAAGATCAGAAAGATGAAGGAAGCACTGAATCTCACAATGAACCAAAAAACTTACCTGCACGGACTCCTGGGCGATGGACGCCAGCTGAGCCCTGAAGGTCCCCCCGGGGACTCTACCCCCTGCCGAGGTCTCTATCTCATGCAGGAGGCTGTCCACAACGGACAGCCCCGATGGCACTGCAAACCGGAGGCCCCCTTCCTCCACCACGGTCGGCGAAGACCGGCCCCGGGAAGGACCCCGAGAGCTCCTCTTGAGCGGCTCCGAGGGGGAGCCGATCTCCTCATTCGAGGCCGGGTCCTCCAGAATCAGGGCCCGCTTCCGGCCCGATACTCTGCTGGGACCCGGGGCCGGATCTGCCCCCGAGCGCTCGCGGGACACCGCCACCGGAGCAGTAGGAGCCGGGGAGGGCTTCGCGCGAGAAGAACTGGCGCCTCCAGCCCTCGTAGCCTGCCTCAGCTGGCGCATGGAGTCTTTGAGCGAGACGAAGTCCATGGATCCTGCATGAAATAAACACCCAACAAATCAGCAACACGAGCAAAACACAAGCTAAAAAGCAAGCCTAACTTACCGACGAACTTGACGGGACTAAGCCCGACCCAGCTCAAGACCCTCTCGGACAGCAGCACATCAGGTCGGGGGATGGGCTCCCACGACGCCACTCTCACCGCGGCGGGGTCATCGGACTGGTTCCCTGGCAGACATTTCTCCCTCGACCACTTGGTAGGCACGGGCCAGTCCTCGCCCTCGGGAGGGGAAACAAAAAAAATTTCTTTTTCCAATCATGAATAGAAGAGGGCAAGGCCATGACCCCAGTCCCGGCAGCACCCCCCGGCCGCTTCCTGAAAGTGAGATAAACCCATCTTGGGTCGCCCGCTCGACCACCAGGGTGACTCTTGAAGGCGAGAGAAGAATCGAGAAGGGAAAGGCTGAAGGGAACCGCCTGTAACTTCATACGGATTAAAAACCCAAGAAGAATCCTCCACGAGTTCGGCACTAACTGGCCGGGGGCCAAACCGAAGAAATTCAGCGCAGCGACGACCTCGGGAGAGAAGGGCAGGCGCATTCCTCCCCAAAAAGCTTCCAAATACAGGACGATTTCCCTACCCCGTACTTGATCCGCCCTCTCTCCCTCCTTGGCCAGTCGGAGCGTGTAGCGCAAGGGGATGTGGAAGCGAGCCCGAGCATTGGCGAGCTCGTCCTCATGCCTCACCCAGCACGAGGAGCCAGGGGCCACACCTGCCGCCTCCCCCTGGAGGCGGCCCCCGCCTCATGATCCCGGGGAGAGGATCTAACCCCTGCTCCCCGAGGAGACTCAGACACAGTTAAAGGGACCCTAGATCCTACTCTTACAACGCCTACTGATTCTACAAAGGAAGACATCTAACCTTGGAAAAGAGAATCTTCAGGGGCTGAAAGCGGGAGAAGGGAGACGAGCGCCGAGCAACCAAGACTTAAGAGAGGGACATCTGAAGGAGTAAGGGCCCTAGGGCAGACCCCACCCCTGTTTATTGCTGCATACAGCCTCATCCAACGGCGCCCGACATCTCCCGCCGAAACGACTCTTCGCACCCAGCGGCTCCGATCGCTCCACGTATCAATCCTGCACTGGACCGCGTCCCATCAGACGCCGCAGGCCTGCATACGTCGTGTCAGCCAATTGACACTTGACACGTCGACCGTCGCTTCAGTTGCAAAGTGCACGAACCGGCGCACCTTCTTTAAATGCAGAGATCTCGCCTTAATTCGCTAGCGGAAAAGACAACCGACGGCCCGAGTACTCGTCCCGACAAAGCCCTAGAAAGGAGCTCACCTCGGGAGACCTGGCAGTCCACTCCTGACCCGACCCACTAGCTGGTCGGGACATGAGTGGGGGGCTAATGATAATGCTCAATATTGACGATCTCCACGATCAGGACACGTGGCAGATGACGTGTCCCAGGACTCAGAAGAAAGGGCCCACAGGGGCCGACCAGGTCGCCCTATGCCCGACCTGCAAGCACGAGCTAGCCCTCCTCGGGGCCCTATGCAAATTAGCCTCTTCGGCCCCTCAGCTCGCCCCAAGCTGCCACAGGACCAAGACTCCTCGGCCTCCTCGCTCGTCCCCGAGCTCCCGGCCGAGGCCGTCTTCCTCGGCCCTCCGACCAACTCCACCACTCACAGGCGTAACCGCCGCTCCGCAAATCTTGCCATGCGCAGATTCTACGCCAGCAACATCCCACGTTCCACGCCATCACGATCCCCATTAATGGGCGATCCGCTCTCTACGTGGGCGTGACGTCGGGAGCGTAACTGCCGACGAGATTCTCGTGCCTGCTGCCGCGTGCCACCACCGCTATGTAAACCCCCATCACAGAGGGGTCAATTAAGCTTTTTTCACCCCACTTAGCTGTTACTCTGCTCGGATCTTGTGCTAACTTGATCGTCGGAGGGTCCTTGGTGGTACCAAACCACCCCGGAACTTCTTTGCAGGTACTCGGCGCCAAACTCCTCAAACCATCTCTTTCACCAAAACCCATTGAGACCCACACGCATCAGAAGATCACCATCAAAATCCACCGGGAGATCAACGGAAGACAACATCTGACGGAGACCTGAAAAGGACCTCCATCACCGTGATTCAAAAAAATTCTTCTTCTCTGTCCTCTCTATCATCACCGATCCAAAACCCGACAACGAGAGAATCAAACGAAAGGAGACGAAGTCTCACCCCCTCTTCTCGATCTAATCGAGGCAAAGGGACGATCTTAGATCGTCCCTTTGCTAGTAAGTCCCCTCTTCTTTTTCCTATCGATCTTCATCGTCAAAGCTTCTATTTTATGATATCATCCGGTATAATTCTGTTCATGAGTTGTCACTTTAACCATTATCTAATCACACTTTTCTCTATGCTATTTTGCACTACATGCTTTACCACAAATTTGCCAACAATTCATTATGCATCTAATTTGTATTAGTACTTCTTTTTTTAACTATTTGCCTTGCACATCTTGCTTCACACTTTTTATTCTTCTTATATATTACTTAGCGCTTGTGCACGTGCGTTGCACGTGTCAAATGTTACATTTCATATTTGTAAAAATGAGTATGTATGTAAAGTTGTGAGTAATGAGGGTTTATGTGTAAATGTGCATTTCATATAATTGAGAATGAGTGCATGTGTAAATTTGTAAATATTGAGGGTTTATGTGTAAACTTATATTGTAATGCATCATTTTTTTTGTCCTCTTCCTTAATGAGGTGGAGACCCCAGGAGAAGAGAATGTTGAGGTGGAGGCCTTAGAAGAAGAGAATTTTTCTCCTTTTTTTTTGAATTTTGGAGAAATGAGAGGGTGTCCATCTCACCAAGAGGGTATTTGCATTATAAAAAGAGAAGATTTACTATATCTTCTCACACCTTGTGCTGCACTACTCTACTTATTCAATTTTAATATCATTCTAATCTTCTCTAGCACCAAATTCATTTGTAATCTTAATTTGAATAAAATACTATATCAAGACTTGATTAAACTCCACCACTGTCGCCACTTACTTAATCATATCCACTATCATTTTATGTGTATATATTCTGGAATAACCATATATTTGCCCAATTATACATAATGACCAATATACATAAATATCATTATTAAATGATATGAACACTTCGAGCTAGTGAACACTAGATTTATTAGATCATATAAATAACATTTAAATAGTTCAAAGTGCACATTCAATATCTTGTTAATACTTATAATCACTATTATTTTAAAATTACGAATTATGTTTTATAATATTTTACTCATTGTTTTTATAAATCTGAAAACTGTTTTTATTGGCCACTTTTGGAGGCACATAACTCTATCTTTTGAGGTCCGTTTTGAGCAAACTCAAGTGTTTTGGACAACTAAATCGAAAGATCTAGATTTTTCGAGTTTTAATATTTTCCTCAGTACCGACATAACTTATAGAATTTTATCTTTTAAAATTATATGACGAATGTGGACAGAATCAGTCCTGATTTGCGTACTGTTTTTAAACATGACATAACTCGAGTTCCCGATGTCGTTTTGTGACAAACCTTAGATGTATGGATGTCTAATTGGTAGACCTATAACTTTCCTATATATTTGGTGACCAGAAATAGAACGATCCGATATATGCCATGCAAGACACCCCATAGTTGTTGTCCTGAAATTATAATTTCTGTTTTAAACCCTGGTGTTAATTTGACCATAACTAGAACTTCAGAAATCCAAATTGCACGGAACCTAGTTATTTGGAGAAGTAGACCGAAAGACCTACAAGTTTCTAATAATTTTCGAGATTTGAAAACTGACGGAAAATAATGCAAACTGTGTTTTAAAAACATGTGTCGGGGCTGCGCTGGTTTGGATCTGTTTTGCGCAACGATACGAAAACACGTATCTCAAAATAATAGTTGTAATTAGGCGAGACTTGAACTCACATTTTGCATAACACCTGAGGCTATGTTTTTTATTTATTTTCTGATTTCAATTGACTTAAATAATGAGTAGTTCACAACATTTCTTTACAGTACTGTTTTATGGCCATTACATATAGTTTAACATACGTGGGGGACACTGGGGTAGTTTGAGTTGTGAGTTCGATCAACGGAATCTCAGGAGTCCCGTACTAATACATTAATCCCCATGCTCATGTTTCCTTACCCATGAATGATAGCCTTGGATCTACCAAGCCGAATTGGACCGCCACTTGGGATGAGAATACTTCTGGGTCATTAGGATAGTTTGAATTTTGAGTTCGATCAACGGAATCTCAGGAGTCCAGTACTAATACATGAATGGGCTTGTGTTTCCTTACCCCTAGATGATAGCCTTAGGTCTGTGAATACTCCTGCAGTGGTTGACGCTCACACTCGAACTGGTGTTAAATTATATTATCTTGACCTGAACTCCTCAGAAGTCATATTTCTAACTCATGAATGGACCCGTGTTTCCTTACCCCTGGATGATATCCTTGGGTCTGTGAATACTCCTGCGGTTGCTGACATTCACACTCGAACTGGTGTTAGATTATACTATTTTGACCTGAACATAACATGAACCTAATGTAAACCACTTGCATACTTGAAACTCGTGAATCTCCTGAACATGACATGTATATGTATGTGTGTGTGTGTGTGTATGTATATATATCATGGGGATGGGATAGCTCGAAGAATGGGGGATTTATGTGTAACAGGGGATCATATCTTGTTCTATGTGGTACCGGAGAATACGGTACATTGCAATATATATAAATCTTGAATTTTGTGTTTCTGTTGTTCCGTAGAAATTACGGAATATCCTAATTACGTAATAAAACTCCCACAAATCGAGCATATACTTATAGTTGATAATATTGAGATATCGAATATCGTGATACTCTAACTATCTTGCACTATTAACACATGTTATTTATTTGACATACACACTATTGCTCACAGTTATTCTCATACCTAGTATTATGTATACCATGTTTCGTTTCAAATACTGTTTTTTTTATAAAATGGGAACTTACCAAACTTTAGTTAGCTAACGGCATTCCTGTTTTTCTGTTTTCTTTTTTAGGGACGTTGAAACAGGAGAAGATCTTCAAGAGGTAGAGCTCAGGAAGACGAATAGCAATTACTTCTCCGCACAAGTCAACTTTTAGTTTTTTTATTTCTTCTATAGTATGTTTGTTTGGACTATCATTATTGCATTCCTACATTCAATTAGTTATTCGAAATTGTAATAAATGTCATTAGACTTGATTTTATTTTTAATTCTTGCACTTATTATCTATCTGCTTGTACCACGCTTAGCATATTCATGGTGAGAAAGAGTGATTCTCTCGTTATAAATACGTTGCGGGTCTTGTCCGCTCTCCCTTTCTCTGTATTTTGGAAAGTGGAGCGTGACAGGTTTTATTGGTGGTCCATGTAGGTCAGTTCTGCATGACTATTAAAAGCAGATAGTACAAGAATTTAAAAGTCCAACAATATTTATTATTCTCCTTGAATCTTATTTTTTTAACCCATCCTAATCATTTCCTTGTATTTTCAATCATTGACATTATTACCTATTTTTATCTTATTTTCTTGAAAGTATTATTACTCTTATTTTTTCAATTCTTAGCGTTTCGTTCTGTCCCAATCGTATTCCTTTCATTCGGATGAAATATCAATACTTGGGAGTGATAATTAGGAGCGCGAAGACAACTTGCACGACACCATTTTTATCTTACCTTATTACAATATGGTTCTTGAGAAAATTTCAGGGACGAAATTCTTGTAAGGAAGGTAGACTGTAACGATTGTACCACCGTTTCATTCTTGAATTCTTTCTTATTTTCTTTGACGATCATGTCCCGACAAAAAGGAAACGAAAGTGCGGATCCTTCATCTCTGTTTGATCTCATCTTGTAATCATCTTAATTCTTTTTTTAATAATAATACAAATAACACAATGAATAATAATCATATGATCATATTTATGAAACAGCCAATATACCACTTGTAGCTATATAACCGCCACCAATAAAATATCTCCTAAACTTGTAATTTGTGAATTTGCAATCACAAACATGCTAGTAACCATTGATTATTTTACTATATTTAAACAACAGTAAAACAGTAATAAAAAATCAAATCAGAATCTGAAAAACAAATAAAATACTAATTAATAACAATTAAGATCTGCATAAACTATACAAACTAATTAATAATATTAATATATTCAAATGATGTTAATATAATCATGGTTTGCTGCAGTAAATCAAAATCTAAAAATAAAATTATTTTTCCTTCTTTTTAGAAACAAGATTTTATAACACAAAATAATTAAAATAAAGAAATAAATAATTTAGGGAGGAAGTTTGAATTTAAGACCTATGGAATAGCAATGCAACGTGTCAACCAATAAAATACAAGTAATTGTCATATATGTATTTAGATATAAATGAATATACACCGAGTTTCAAAAGAAACGGTTTTTGTCATGCCCCGCTTCCCAAAAGACGAAAGCAGGCACGTGACAAACCCGCGACGTATTTATTTCGAGAAGGTTACTTCCCGGAGTAAATACGCTAAGTGTAAAATAAGTAATATAAAATGACAAGAAATTAACATGAGATTTAAATTTCAACAACTTTATTTATATTCAAATTTGATACAGTTATAATACATGAGTTCAACTGAAAAGGAAACTAAAAGAACAAAAATGTCTAAACAAGTGGCATATATAAACTGAACGAAAAGAATAACTAGTTTAGGCCCGACTCGCGATCCGATCGTGCTCCTCCTCTGTGTTGTCCACCTTCTCAGTCTCCACAAAATCTGACGAACGTTCCAAGAAACAAAGGTAGGTGAAATGCCCGTCAGCGAACTTTCGCTCGGTAAGTTCCCAAGAAAAAGGAGGTGAAGTATAAAAGTACAATGACAAAGAAAAAAACGGATATCATAAAGTAATGGACTATGAGATATGGTGTTTAAACATGTCATTTAATATAAGTATGGCAATTCTATTTAACATGTAGTTCTATATATCATGACAACGTAATATGAGCATATTATAGCATGGCCGTGTAGTATAGGTATGGTGAACATGAAGTGCATGCAAGTGTCCTAAAAGGTATCTACATGGGTAAACTAATTTAACATAAGTTCAAGAGTAAATGTCAACAAATCTTAAGAGTGTTTTCAAGCCCAACGGGCAGTAATTCAAGGATAAGGAACCACGGGCCCGAATCAAGTGTTAGTAACAGGACTTCAACCTAGTGTCGAAATATTCCAAACTCAACAGGTTATAATACAGGAGTAAGGAAACATGGGCCCTCATGATAGCATGCTTGTGTTAGTAGACATGGATTCATGATCTAGGGCTCCTGAGATTTCGTTGGATTCGCACTTGAACTACCCGAACATCCCGTGTATTCTAGGTTACAGTTAAAATTACCAGTCTTTCTCAAATCTATGAATACATCGAGTTGAAAGATTGAGTTCTTGTCAATGTCAAGTATTCGTATCAAGTGTTTATGTATTCATGTCAAGTTATATTCATGGTTCGAGCCAAGTCAGTTTCAATAGCAGCCATTGTATTCTGGTATTCATGTTAAGTTCACGTCAAGTCATAATATTCCAGTATTTAAGTTTTGGGATATTCAGGTTCAAGCGTTCTGATTCATGATCAAGAGTTCAACTTTATGTTAAAGTTTGGATCCTGATTGAGTTTGTATTAAGATTAGAGTAAATATATTATGAAAGGATTAAGCTTGTGAATTTTCTTAAGTTCAGGAGTAATTGGACAACTGGACGGTAGGATTTATGTTTTTTTCCAAGACAACTGCTATTGATAACTCTGTTAAACTTGTTTAACCTGAATAGGCAAGCTCACTTTCTCCGGCTCCTCGGGGCTCAAAAGAAATGATATCGCTTAAGCCTATATTAAATTAGAGTCCTTAAATATTTGTTGTTTTGTTGTTTACATTGTATTTATATTGTTTGCATATCTCGAGGGGGTTTTATGAAAAATATACTAATATTGTTAAAAAATAAACCTCGAAGGTGATTTGTAACATTTAGAGTATTTATGAACATGTATTTTAATTTAGGTGGTGTTTTAGTGATAAAACCTAGCTTTTAAAAATTTATGGTATTTTTATGAAAACTACTCCTTTTGGAAATTTATTGGTATTTTATTAAATTTTAATCTTTCATTTTAAAAATATAGTTTCATAATATGTTTTTATTGAAAATACAAATTCAAAGCTTTATATAATTTCCAAACTTTAGTTTTGTTTAGAAAAGTCGTATTTCTTAAAAACAATATTTTTATTTTCTTTCGAGACCGAATACTCCGTGAGAAGTTCCAGATCTCGCTCTACTATCCCAAGGATGTGCGATAATCCGCACCATCCATTAGCGGGTCTCCTAATGAGGGTTGTGTTAGGAATATGTATGCCCTAGAGGCCATTATTGTATGATATAGCGGATGCTTGGACATATATATAGAGGACTTTCTTGCTCGACATTATAGTATGCTATCTAGTTGCCTTTATCTTAATATGTTCACTGCTATTATTGTATTGTATCTCATATACATGTTGATAAAGACCTTACGATGTTGGCTTGACTACCAGGACTATGATGCGGATCATACTACTGGGACCTGGGTAGTCCACAAGCACATCCTTCAATTGTTCCTAGTCGAGAGAATATTGAGACAGGGAATCGATATTCCAGAGTAGACAAGTGTGTAAGTTTTTTGACCTTGTATGGGGCGATGGTTGATCCCATATCCATTGGTGTTTAACATCAAAGATTGTACACAGGTGCTCGTTAAAGAATGGGTCCACTGAACATGACTCGCCGAGAATTCCTAGATGGTACTATACCTATCGTCAGATAGCAGTTCTCTGGTGACACTGGTACAAGTTAGTCTGTAGACCCGAGATCGTCATAGAGTCTTGTTTGGTTCCCACTGTGCTTTGATTTCCTCCCTACCACGGCTTAAAGGAGTCATGCTAACAGGTGGATTTTGGATACAGTCCCGAGTCACATGGAGGCAATGAGCGATATGAGGGGTTTCGTCTCTTCTGGTATAGGGAGTTGATGTTGCGCTATGCTCGATTGGCTATAACAGGAAGTCCCTGGCCAGGGCTGTTGATGAGATTTACTGGTAAGAGTTATCAGTAGTTTCTCGTACCGTTATAGGCCACACATCAGCATGACTTATCAAGTTATTGGGGTCTGACGATTCTACCCCAGACTCGATATGCGACATATCAGACGAAGAGACCGGACTGTACGGTAAGTGTTACTTATAGACTTCATGGGAGTTTGGACAAGCTTGCTTGTTGATCTTCTATTCGCTCAATACTTAGGTAGCCGTTACGTTCAGCTAGTACCGCTGACGGCTTGTGTGTAATTGATGTTATCATTATCTACTGCTGGCATATTGACGAGTCTTTAGAGTCCCACACAGAAGTTTCCTAGTTCAAGCAAAATGAAGTATGGAACATATGCTGATTTGTGCGGGGGCCTAATTAAATATGAGTATGAGATACCGTATTGTAATCTGGCGGCTATTTGTTATCAGTTAAGTTCTATGTGATATAACTGTATTATTGAATCAAGTGTTGATTTGATAATGTGATATATAGATAAATGATATTGGTCGGTTATATATGATATAATCGGATTATTGAATCAAGTGCTGATTTAATAATATAATATGTATTTATATTTGATATAATTATATATTAACTAATATTATTGCTCACTAATTATTTGCTTATCTTTATGTATATATTAATATATATGTGATATATGTTAGTTATATGTATACCCTAGAGGCCATTATTGTACATATGATATATATTATAATGGATGCTTGAACATATATAGAGAGGACTTTCTTGCTCGACATGATTGTAAGTCCACGGTAGCGTCCCGGCCGTCTAACAAACGCCAAATGCGGAACAAAAACTTTTTACAACTGGCGCTATCGCGTACTATAACCCGGATTTGCCATTAAAGCTAAACCAACAAACTACAAAGAGGGTAGAAGAGTTATACCGAACGATCCGAGTCCTTCGGTCGTCAAACATCATCCCACGCTTGTTGCGGCTGCTCCGATCTCCTGAATCTCCAGTCTCGTCGTCCAGGTGGCACCACGTCGACGGATCTTTAAACGGGCTCCCGCCTCTGAACCGAGGCAACTCGGTCATCAAGTTTGCTAAGAGAGATGACCAAGATGAAGTAGAGAATGAGTAGAACACTTTGTCTCATTACGTCCAAGACTATGGACGAACGGTTAATGAAGTTGCCTTTTGGATTGATGTGAAATGAGAAATGAATCTATGAAATTTCCATGAAGCCAAAACCCTAATCTTTTTACAAATGAACAACATTGACTTCCACCAAGGGGTGGCCGGCCACTTATAGGAGAGAGGGGAGGTGAGTGTAGGAGCAAGAGAGAGGTGACAATAAGCTTTAAACTTATCATCACATAACTTCAAAGCATGAATCACTAGAAATCATTAAATGCAAACCAATCACAATTAACCTAGTCACCTTGTCATTAAATGCACCATTAATGACCTAATGACTCACAAGCCTAGTCACCCTCTCTAGAACCTTCTAGAACACTGACCCCATCTCATCCAAGAAAAAAGATAAATCCGTATTTAACCGACTGTTAAATACGGCTGAAAGAAAACTGGAAACTGGCAACTTCCAAAAGTGATCCTGAAACGAATTTCAGGATAACCCCGTATCAGTGTAAACATACCCGCATTTGTATTACGACCGAATACAAATGCAACTGAGACAAAGATATTATATCTACACAATATAATACTGGGTTCCGGCTTAAACCAAAGCCTACCAGTATTATCTTCCCGAAAACTGACACGTGCGAAAACGCACGTGCATTTTCCGAATCTTACCATAAACCCATACGGCCTCTACAACGTTTCGTCCGAACTTGGGAAAGTGTCTGTGGAGAACTCTAATGACTCATCAACACACTGGCACTGGGTATAACCTCTAGCACGTCAGAGGTACAAGCTGTACGTAACGGTTTGCCTATGTATTGATTGGAAGGGAAGCTGACGAGCGAACTCATCTATAAATCCTACTGAGCCTGACAGTGACAATGTATATACAGTCCGGTCCGTTCGTCTAAAGAGTATCACATATCGAGTCTAGGGGGGTGGATAAAGTCAGACCCCTAATAACGCGATAAATCGTGTCGGTATGAAGCCCATCACCACCTGAGAAACTACTGATCCAAATCAGTAATTCTCCACTACCTCGGCCGAGGATTCCTAGTGATGGCCACCCGTGCACTGCGCGACATCAACCCCCAATACTGGGAGAGACGAATCCCCGACGATCTGCTCACTTGCCTCCAATGTGGCTCGGGACTGTATCCAACTAAAACCTATTTGCACAACTCCTTTGAGCGTGGTAGGGTAGTAATCTAAGCACAGTGGGAACTCACACGAGACAAATGATGATCTCAGGTCGATGAACTAACCTGTACACATGTCACCAGGGAATTGCTATCTGACGATATGTATAATACCAACTAGCAGATTCCCGGCGAGTCCTGTCCGGTGTACTCATAACCTAATGAGCACCTGTATACATCTTAGGTGAACCAACTAACACCAATGGCTTGTGAGACCGGCCGTCGCCCCTCGTCGGGGTCTCGACTGTATACACTAGTCTACTCTGGAGTATCGATGCCCTGTCTCGAAACTCCCACGACTAGGGACACTTTAAGGATGTGCTTACAGACCCCAGCTCCCATGTATATGATCGCCATCATACTGCTGGTAGTCAAGCAAGAATCCTATGGGCTCTATCATCATGCAATAGTGAACTAAAGCATGTATACGATGATAAAGACAAACCAGATAGCATACTATCATCTCGAGCAAGACTGTCATATCGGTATAGGTCCTGCCTCAATCATTGCAATCACGTACCTGCGATCCAATAATTGACTTTGAGGGCACTATCTCCAACAATCTCCCACTTGCACTTAAGGCTAATTATTGCGATGTCGCATACTCACAGCCCGTGTGATACCGAACATCCAACTCCTCTACTAATCAGTTTCACAAAGCTAGTTTGTAAAACTCTTGTGTTCGAGAAATAGCCTCAGTGAGTGGATCCGCCCTGATGTTTCTTTCTATATCTCTCTAAATCTCAAGTTCGCAGAGAAAGCCATCTCCCGAATCGAGTAATACCTGTCTTAGAATATGTCTGGATATCTGATGGGATCTAGTTCATAAATGAACTCCAAATCCAAACTTCTTAGACTGTATCGATAACTGAACCTAATCAGTATCCAGCACCATGCCTCCCACAGTATCCTCTTGGACCACCTGTCCATAATACTGTCCCTCGCCAGAGAGAAAACTATAACTCTGACAATCACTCTGTCATCCATGTCACCTTTGAAGCCTGGAATGATAACCGTCTCCAGAAGGAGGCTGCCGTCATCAATTCCGTAGAACATGCACCTTATGTTCTAAAACTGCTTCCTTACGTTTCTTCAGGATTGGATTAATATAAACTTATCGCATCAAGTACAAAAACTACATCTGGTGTGGTACTTGACATCTCATGATTGACTCAATTGCCTAAGCAAGTGATCTGCCAATCATGCACATCTCTCTCTTCTTTAGTCTCTAAGACACCTTTAGAGAGGGTGACTCCATCACCTGCAGGTACATCACCATGCCATGAGTCATCTATTCTAAAATACTATTAGAATACTGTCAAAATACCCACATTGGGAAACTACCCAAATCTAGATCTAAAACCATAGATCTAGTAACCAGAATGTCTGTTATTATATCCATATCCTGTCTGGAGAAACAACTGTGTGACGACCACAGTACAACCGATCGTAGTATAGGAATTTTACTTCCTACTCTGTGTATGTCATCCAAATACCAGGACATCACACTCTACTACCTTCGTAATAGATCCATCCCTTATTCTGATGAAGTCAAACTTATGACTGTCACATCAAAATTAGATGATCTATCTCTGCTATAACTGCTCGAGTCTATAAATAGACATAAGCTACTTGCCCACTACGCTTCCGCTGCTCCTACTGACTATGAAAACCCTCTGGCAGAATAATATCTACGTATACTTCTAAAGCTAGTTTAGAACGATGTTATACTTATCCTCTTGCCAGGTCTCATAGTCTGGAACAACAGTAGTGTCAAGTCTGGGTAAACAAGAACCTCCCTGTCACCGTCCTTGAGGCTATCTAAGTACCTCTCAGGTGTCTGAGGTTACTGATTGAAAGAATTAAAGTTAACCGCAATCAAGACGGTGTCGCTATGCAGCTAGCCGGTTGAGCACGGGTCGATCCACATGGAGATGGTTGTATGTCCGTTCTTGTCTTAGACGAGTCAATAAAGAATGAGTATATGTTTGTTCAATCTAACCTATGTGTTAATTTGCAAGTATAAAGTTGTTAAGAAAAAATACGATAATGTAAGCTAAAGAAATCCGTACTCAAAACCTTTGAGCCGAGTCTTGACCAATTGAATGCTAGAGCAATCGGCAACAACGTGGATTAGGGGATTTAAGCGCGGTATTCGTGGAATCCGGCTTATTTACCCTTGTCCTTCCGTTCTTGTCTCTTGCTTTCGCCTCCGGCCAAACCGAACGCAACCGGTCGCGGTTAGGAATCACCGTTACCTTGTTAGGGTAGGGTGCCTAACGGAGCGCTTGCGTATGGTTTGGGCGGAGTTCAATGGAAAATAACGGGAAAAGGAAATGAGCAAAGAAATGTTAACTTACAATATCATATGGATTCTTAACAACAACAATAAATACAACATTCACAAAAAGAACCAAAAAGAGCAAAAGAAAAGAACAAAAAAAAGAAAAGATTACAAGTAATTAAGTGCATGAATTGAATTGCAAGAAAGTAAAGCAAGATAATAATAAGCAAGTAATAAAAAGCGATAAAAAGAACAAGAAACTAGAACTCAAGACAAGCATGTGATCAATAGCCAAACCTTAAACTTGCAAGCTCAATCAAGAGGTTGCAAGATCAAGGGAAGGGTAGAGAACGCATGTGAAATGAAGCGCTAATTCCATAAGAAAATACGACCCTTGAGATCAATAACTAACCCTTAACCATTCAAGCTCAATGAAGAGGTTGAATGATCAAGAGAAAGCAAGAATCTCAAGGGGAAGAAGAAACAAAAGAGAATGATACAAAAAGCCCTCATCTTCATTGATCTCCCACTCAAAAAGCCCTCACTACAATTTTCATGGAAAAAGAAATGAAGAAGAAGAAGAAAAAGACTAAATCCTAACAAAAAGAGGAACAAAAGAATGAACACCAAAGCTTGGCAAGTTCTGGGGTATTTATAGGAGGTGAACTGAAAACCTAGGACAACAATCTGCCATAAAATGAAGCACCCAAAATGCCCCCAAAAAAGACAGCACGAGGACCCCACATGGCCGCGGATCCGCGGCCGTCTTGACGAGTTGGACCACCATATTTTGTGTGCTCCCCTGGTTCTCTATCCTATGTTGTTGTACATATACCAAATTGCAGTATGTTTCCACAGTTGCATCAGATTTGCAATGGTCCAAAGTGGCAACAAAAATAATACTTTTGACCTTTTCTCCCTCGAGCTCCGCGCACCCATTGATTCTTGTGCTGCCCCTCTCGTGCTCTGTGCTTGTCCGAGACACGAATAACCGCTGTCATATGTCTTGTCTCTGGAACCGGTACGCAGCACTGGACGGATATGGATGACCGGAACCCGGCTTTTATCTGTTGTCAACAGATGTTCTGTATTTGGTGTAACTGTGGAGACTTTGTCTTGATTTGCAATATTTGTACTGGAAACCTGTAATCTGTAAATATGTAACAAACACGAATTAAAAGCACCTACCTATAAACACACGAGCATAAGAATGGGCGGTATAAAATGCAGTATTCTGTTATGAACAAATACCCCCAAACTTAACTTTTGCTCGTCCCGAGCAAAACCAATTATTCATAAAAATAAAATCCTAACCGCACTTTTGCAGGGAACGCGATTGCACTGAGCACGTGCAACAAGCCGTTAAACCTCTAGGTGTCCCTAGTAGGAGGACTGTTGTCTCCTGAGGGTTTTCAGCGGATACTACCCACAAAATCCCATCAAGCCAGTGTCATAAGTTAACGTCGATTCTACTCCTACAGTTTAGTATTTACGTTAGAAATTCTATCATCCTAAGTTAGAAATATCCAACCCTTATGTTTCACACCTCCTATCTGTTTAACTTTAGATCCTATACGTTCCAAAAAAAGTTTAGAAAGATGTTGGTTCTCCTGAGTTTTCCTTCTAAAGTGCGGCCTCAAATCAGGGATTTTTATCAACTTTACAGAAAACACAAGTCTTATTCTTTATTTCTATCTTTTGTCCAAACATCGATAGTATACCCCTACGTGTGTGTATATTTGCACCCCTACACTCAAGAATTCAATTCAAGCTATAATACCCTTGCCCTAATACCTAATACTACTTCTTTTTATTAAGGATGGACGGATTTGCTCACACATCTTTCATGCGACTATTAATGCTTCTTGAGGCACTAACAGCCGATTACTGAATATGTGAACTTAAAGCGTAAATAGCAGTCTCCAGGTCTTGATTTTATTCTATTTTTCTTTTTCTTTTTTTTTTCTTTTTTCAAGACCGGATATATTTTTCAATATGCTCTTTTGGTGTTTAGCTTTAAATACCGTTTTTTCTTTCATACTAGGCTTTCAGGCAAGAGTATTTCTAGGTATCCTTTACTATCCCAAGTTTCAAGGTGCGTGTAAGTGCAATTTGTAGGGTATATACTTTCTGAATTTGAACTCAAGAAAAGAAACTATTTTTCAGACTTATCCTCCAGTAAAGCTTCAATACTTTCCCCTCATTTTGACTTAACTCAAGAACTGAACTCAAAATTACCTATTTCTCAAAAAAAAACTATAAGGACGTATAATCACCAAGTTTAAACAGAACGAGGGTTATTTTTAGGGTTTTCAATTCCTAAGCCTAGAATTTAGTTATTTCTATCATATCAACTAAACTTTCGGAATAAAGATCTAAGTTACCCTATTAGCTAACTTGACGACAAAGTTTTTTTTTATATTTTTTGGAAAATTTTCAATTTTTGTGGGTTTTTAATAAGGTATGCAAATGCAAAATATATAAATGAATGCGAAGGAAGAAAGCTTTACCGAGCACACCCCCAAACTTAAACTTGACAGTGCCCTCACTGTCAGGCTATACCAAGAGGGTCAAAATTGTCGGCGCTCCCTAAAAACAAATTATATACAAACAAAAAAGGAAAACAAAAAATATATACAAAAAAAGGAGTCCCCCCAAACTTAAGTAAAACAGTGTTTCCATTGTTAAGCGTTGAAATTCAGGATTAGGGGGGAAAGAGAACAGTATCAAGCTATACAAGGCCTTACACAGGCCAAAAGTTAGTACCAACCATTCAAAGATCTTATCGTGATAAAGTAGTGGTTGGTCAAAGAAGGCGGAGAGAAAAGAGATGGAGAATACGCGAGACCGTATGGAGATAGAAGCGGGATACGGTCTCGGTATATCAGAAGAAGAAGAATGGCGGAAGGGAGAAAGAAATAGAATACGAACTTGAGGGTGGAAATGGATTGAATAAATTAGTACAATCTGTAATGATCGATGTGAAAAGATGGATTGTACTAATCTATCAATATGGCGAGAAATTGGGTCAAATCCCTTAAGATTCGTAAGAAGCCATGGGTACGCCGAACTTGGTAAACCAGACATATGAAGTGTAAGTGAGACGGGTTCTTGCAAGGTCGGAACGATGGAAAGGATGGAGGAAAGTGATCGAGGAGGGGTATCGGTTAAGATTTCGGGAGGGTGCACACAGTCAATGAAAGGAACAGGATGAATTAGAAAATCCGACTCATCAATTAAAACTGGTTCATCCTCAAAGCTATCCTCAAAATTCTCCTCAAAATTTATCTCATCCATGCCTTTATCATCAATATCAAGACGCATATGAAGTTCGGGAAAAACAATTAATGACTCGGGATGATGATTTGAAGAGACAAACTCAGCCAAATCTACGGGTTCATCATCCAAAATATCCCCAGCGTCAATATCCTCAATCAAGTGAAAATCAAAATTCTCTGACACCTCATCAAAAGCATGGATATTAATCGATTCTGGTTCTAAGATATAGGTGTAGAGGTCAAAAGGATTAGGTATGGTTTCACTTGGAAGGGACCCTTCACAATTGGGCAAATCAAACACTACGAAGTCGCACAACTCATTCATCATTCTATCTTCAATTGATAAATCATGTGGGATACTCGATAGACTTTCAAAACAGGAGTTGTGGGATTCAATTTGGGACGGGTATGTTTGATTTGGAAGGGGGTACATCTCACTCTCTCCACTCAAATTCACAGCCTGTCCTGCCGCCTCATCATACTTTGAAAAAGTTGGAGCTAGGTGAAAACTAGCTACCGGGTCACTAGGTTGCATGAGGGCGGCCATGGACGCATTCAAATCCATCATCTGTTGGCTTGACGCTACCCTAAAGTCTTCCAACGACTGTTCCAGACTAGACATGGGTTGTGATGGGGTTTCAGTAAAAGATTCAAAGTTGTTTGGATACTGAAAACTCCCAAATGGCGGTTCTGATGCAATGTCTAGGGAAGGTGCAAAAGTAGGGTAGGATTGGTAGGAATTGAATGGCTGGACAGGAGCAGGATCAACATCTGGATAGGAAGGTGAATGGAATTGTTGATCCCAAAAATTTGAAGTGGTGAAAGGAGTGAAAGATCGGCTACGAGATTGTTCAATACGTTCTGCAATAGACATAGGTCTTGGAGTTGCAACATGACTCGAAGAAGGGGTATCAACGTAAGACGGGGTGAATGTATGAAATGGTTGATACGAAGTGGATTGCGGAGTCAAATTGTTTGTCTTAGACGCGTCTATCCGATCTCTCAATGAAATTTTGGGCATGGAGGGGTCGTTCGAAGTTCGGCCAAAGCAAGAACCGTAAGAAGTAATGTCTGGTTGTGGGTACCAAAGTTCGGCAAGAGTTTTGCGAGGTGGAGTACCCATGATATGAAAAGAGAAAGAAAGAAAGGCAGCGAAAAGGAGGGGAAAAAGAATGTGATATTTTTTTTTTTAATAAAATTTTTAGATATTAACAAAAGAATGAAATATACACACAAAAAAAAAAAGAATATGGACAAAAACAATCACGACATAAAAATACCACACACCTAATCGTTCTAGGGTTCACCTAGGTCAACTAGACCTGCTCCAGAACTTGATTGTCGAAGTAAAACTGTGTCGAAAAACAGGCTCAAGATACACTGATCACGAGGCCAGGTAAGTGCAGAGATAAGGGGAGGTTTTCCAACGCTTTCGCGAAGTTTCTTAATTAAATAACCCTTTCTCTTTTGGCGGTTTCGCCGTTAACACTTTCCTAGACACCCCGTAAACAATATACCGTTAAGCGAGGTTCCAAACACAGTTGACTTCTCCTAGTGAGCGCGAAGTCCTTAAGGCTTAAAGTCTAATTTCTTTTAAATTTAGTGCGGGTAAACGTTATGCTCAAGTTCGTGATTTGTGGACCACGGAAAAGGTGATGAAATCCTTTACCGTATATTGTGGGGTTCGCTTGCCCTTAAGTCCGTATTAATTGATGCAATGCGCAATTCAATAAAAATTCTATAAAGAATCAAAAAATCGTTTTTTAGTTTAAGCGCGGCACTGCAACAAATACGGGTTAGTCAATTTTTTAGCGTTTGCTAGCGAACTTGCAAAGAATCCTGCAAAGAATAGTATATTGGACGCGTCGGATTTGAGAAGAAGGTGTTAGTAAAGTACGTACCGTTAAGTTTTTGGGTTAGGAAACCCCCGTTGAATTGAATCCGGTAAGCTTGAAAAGTTCGCTTGCGCGGGTCAAACTACCCGGATCTTTGGCACTGTACCTTGCAATCACCTTAGTCTTGAATGCACACTTTGCTTCCCACAATCGCAGTTTGCAAATCCGCAAAAATCTGCACTCTTGCCCACAAAAATGATCAAAAAAAAACAAAAAGAATATATATATATATATTTTTTTAATAAATATATACAAAAAGAATATTAACCCGAATAACAAGAAAGAAAATACGCTACCGTCTCCCCGGCAACGGCGCCATTTGATTGAAAGAATTAAAGTTAACCGCAATCAAGACGGTGTCGCTATGCAGCTAGCCGGTTGAGCACGGGTCGATCCACAGGGAGATGGTTGTATGTCCGTTCTTGTCTTAGACGAGTCAATAAAGAATGAGTATATGTTTGTTCAATCTAACCTATGTGTTTATTTGCAAGTATAAAGTTGTTAAGAAAAGATACGATAATGTAAGCTAAAGAAATCCGTACTCAAAACCTTTGAGCCGAGTCTTGACCAATTGAATGCTAGAGCAATCGGCAACAACGTGGATTAGGGGATTTAAGCGCGGTATTCGTGGAATCCGGCTTATTTACCCTTGTCCTTCCGTTCTTGTCTCTTGCTTTCGCCCCGGCCAAACCGAACGCAACCGGTCGCGGTTAGGAATCACCGTTACCTTGTTAGGGTAGGGTGCCTAACGGAGCGCTTGCGTATGGTTTGGGCGGAGTTCAATGGAAAATAACGGGAAAAGAAAATGAGCAAAGAAATGTTAACTTACAATATCATATGGATTCTTAACAACAACAATAAATACAACATTCACAAAAAGAACCAAAAAGAGCAAAAGAAAAGAACAAAGAAAAGAAAAGATTACAAGTAATTAAGTGCATGAATTGAATTGCAAGAAAGTAAAGCAAGATAATAATAAGCAAGTAATAAAAAGCGATAAAAAGAACAAGAAACTAGAACTCAAGACAAGCATGTGATCAATAGCCAACCCTTAAACTTGCAAGCTCAATCAAGAGGTTGCAAGATCAAGGGAAGGGTAGGGAACGCATGTGAAATGAAGCACTAATTCCATAAGAAAATACGACCCTTGAGATCAATAACTAACCCTTAACCATTCAAGCTCAATGAAGAGGTTGAATGATCAAGAGAAAGCAAGAATCTCAAGGGGAAGAAGAAACAAAAGAGAATGATACAAAAAGCCCTCATCTTCATTGATCTCCCACTCAAAAAGCTCTCACTACAATTTTCATGGAAAAAGAAATGAAGAAGAAGAAGAAAAAGACTAAATCCTAACAAAAAGAGGAACAAAAGAATGAACACCAAAGCTTGGCAAGTTCTGGGGTATTTATAGGAGGTGAACTGAAAACCTAGGGCAACAATCTGCCATAAAATGAAGTACCCAAAATGCCCCCAAAAAACGACAGCACGAGGACCCCACATGGCCGCGGATCCGCGGCCGTCTTGACGAGTTGGACCACCATATTTTGTGTGCTCCCCTGGTTCTCTGTCCTATGTTGTTGTACATATACCAAATTGCAGTATGCTTCCACAGTTGCATCAGATTTGCAATGGTCCAAAGTGGCAACAAAAATAATACTTTTGACCTTTTCTCCCTCGAGCTCCGCGCACCCATTGATTCTTGTGCTGCCCCTCTCGTGCTCTGTGCTTTTCCGAGACACGAATGACCGCTGTCATATGTCTTGTCTCTGGAACCGGTACGCAGCACTGGACGGATATGGATGACCGGAACCCGGCTTTTATCTGTTGTCAACAGATGTTCTGTATTTGGTGTAACTGTGGAGACTTTGTCTTGATTTGCAATATTTGTACTGGAAACCTGTAATCTGTAAATATGTAACAAACACGAATTAAAAGCACCTACCTATAAACACACGAGGATAAGAATGTGCGGTATAAAATGCAGTATTCTGTTATGAACAGTTACCCACCATATCTGCGGAGTGGCTATTAGAATGTCAAACCTGATTGAATATATAGGTCCTATTAAATTTTCTGTAATCGTTCGCGGTTCAGGAATCACTTCCAGTTCTATCATACTCCCACTACTGTTTTCTGAAAAAGTCCATTTTAATAAAACTGTGGCGAGTCAAGAACAATATCACTATTGATCTTCCAGATGGTAGAAAATTAACCCTCGTCAAAGCCAGGGTCAACCCACAAACAGCCATTATAGAAACGTGCCTTCATTTATCCAGTGTCTGGTTTTAAGCATAAGCTGGACAACTCCCCGTATCTTAACATCTTTAAGATATGAACCATTCTATATCCAATATAGAAACAGAGGCACTAATTTAATTGGAACCAGATTCAAAACATGCAGCTGTCTCCAGTGCATATCTACTTAATGGAGAGAGGTTAATCAACATTACTTAACTTAGGAATCCATCCAATTATGAGTAACCCAAAAGAGAAATAAGTTTCTCAAAACCATTACTATCATCTGAATACCAATCACAAGAATCTATATCTTCGATCTCTTTGAAGAATCCCGATACTTGTGATACCTGGTTCTCCACTTTATTCTTATACTCACAACTTCTCAAAACTTAGACATTGCATTTCTATGAAACACTTGTCTAAAACCTAGAGAAGTTACAAGTAAATAGAACATAGTATGAGGACCTGCCCCTTTGTCCTGACGGACACTGGACAACGTACAATACTCTGTATAAGTCTGCTGAGTTCATATAACTCAATACCTGTGCATCGTAGGTTGAAAACTGTACCCAGGCGACTTCCTCAAATATCACCAATTACAACGAATTCCGATATAATGAGGATGATCACCTAATTCCCAATAACTTACTCCCACTCATCATCTGTAAAAACCAAACAGATATGAGAATGAAACATGGTAAATACATACCCTGGAGTAAGTATCTGATTGGGAAATCAGTTTTCCTTTAACAATGCACTGAAATATGAAAATGTTTTGTAGGGGTATCCTGGTATTCCTAGTAATGCCTCTTCCATAATCCTTTTCATGACTGTAATCGTATATTTCTATGCCATCTCTCCATATCCCTTTATTTGTCTTTAGTCGTTACCTTCTGTACACCTTCGTTAGGCTAAATGGTTTTCTTCCTTCCCTACCGTTCGGCACCGGCCTATGGGTTGGAAGAAGACTATTCAGTAAGCATAATAGGTGTACTCTCCTAATCCTAGGAGTACTCGTAACTTGAGAGAAGGTGATGATAAAAGACAACTGAATAATACGTTATTCTATTAAAGGTGAAATAGGAGTGGCGATGAAGTACGCGGTTTGGTCGTGAATGATAACAGTCGCAATTTACTTTGCCCTCTTTCCAATCCCTTTATTTTGTCTTTACATATTACCTTCTGCACACCCTACTTAGGTTAATTGGTTTTCTTCATTCCCTACCTTTCGGCACCAGCCTATGGTTTGGAATAAGACTATCCAATAAGCGTAATAGGTGTACTCTCCTAGACTAAGGAGCCCTCGCAACCTGAGAGAAGGTGATAACTGAATAAACCAATTCTATTTCTCCTGAACCTGGATCCATCCTCGAAGTAGTACCTTCGAGTTCGTATATAACCATACGATGGATCTATCCAATGGAAGTGGATGTCCGTAGTAATACGGGGTGTTCTGAGAAATACAAAGGGTAAAAGAAAGAGCGGCAATGACTTACGCAACTCATGCAATCCAAAATTCAGTATATTAAGAAGGTTCGGTCAACTTGGTCACTGAGTCATAGTCTAGGGTCGGTCAAAGGTTGCTGCCAAAGAGAGAGAGAAAAGAAACACTCTGCGTGCACTCTAACCTAGATCAGAATGGTTATCACTTTATCTAATCAGGAAACCTCCCACTGTTATCTCAAATTCTCCTCCAAATCTGAAAGAAGAATTAGTCGGGATCACCCGAAGAGTAAACTAACTCATCAGTGAGAATCGGGATCCAACTATCATCGCATGATAACTTGATGGAAGCCACTCAAGTTATCACACTCCAGAAGGTATGCGCATATCTGGCAAGTTTCCTGTATGTTTGAAACTCCCGATGTGATTTTTGCCCCATGCTCTTATGACCTTGACTAAGGGCTAACAAATTATAAGTCACATGTCAAGTTCTTCCCATCGTTGTCCTGGTTAATTTGAACCCACCCGTACATACTCTTGACTAAGGGCCAACAAAGTAATACGACTGTCCTAAACCAACGCATTTATCTATGCAACAAATGAATACCCAGCAGCTACCAAACACTATGCCTTGATTAAGGGCCAACAAACATAGCTTGAATACTACTGACCATCCATAAGAAATGACGGAGGGCTACGGCTGGTTTTTGGCGAAAAACCTTTAACGTAATGAACTTGATTTCGTTGAAGGAACCTGATAGCTTTTTATAAAAATATAGTGGCGAAAAACCTTTGCTAAAGAGGTCACTCCCGGTGAAGGGATCTCGGCTCTTTCCTCGTGGAATGAGGTGCAGGATATTCCAACTGAATACCGCGATGCAAAGCAACTTGTAATCGACTATATTGAAGTTATTACCCTGACGTAAACTTCTGCCCAAGGGGTCACTCCCGGTGAAGGGATCTCGGCCCTTGCCTCGTGGAATGAGGTGCAGGATATTCCAACTGAATACCGCTATGCAAAACAAAAAGGAAACATCTTTGTAATAACACCTTTTAAAATTTGTTCCAACAACATCAAATATAAGTTTGTTTTATCCTTGCATTGATAAGAATCAATGCAGTCCCATCAATCAATCACACCAGAAAAGAACGAAAATAAAATGTACGTATATGCCATCCGCATTCGTCACTGGGTCCCGTCATCACCCGTTAGGTTACTTAACTAACGACAGAGCGGGGGTTGGACTAGCGCGGGTGTAAAACATATACAACATCTAATAGTATATATACCAATATACATTAATCGCTCCAGGCGTGATAATATGCAACATTACAGAAAAGTAATAAGCATCACAGAACAATACAGATAATCTGGGATCCCCGGGTTTCACAGAGCCGCTACTGAAACCCGACGTTCCCCTGGTCGTGTGGATAGCCTGTGCAATGAAACCTAGACCCCTACGGGTGCGGCAAGTTACCCGCCAAAACCTGAAGCGAGGCAGTCCCCACAACATAGTGAATGGAACACCCGGCACTTCACGGAATCCGGTAAATTGAGCACCCCTCCTTGGGTCAACCTGTACCCCCTACGAGTACGGCGAATAGTCTGCCAATTCTAGAGTGAGGTCCCTCTGCCTCTCAAAGCCATGAGATACGGACCCGTTGCCCTCCAGAACCCGGCTATCCGTGCACTCCTTCGCGGGATAAACTTAGTACAGAAATAAAAATATGTACAACGGGTACATCGACTTCGACCCGGTCGTGCCCCAAAAGAATATTATACAAACAGGCAGTGACGGCAGTTCACATGTTGGACGCTCGCCCTGCAATATCAAATGTACAAATAAATCCAAACCGCACTATCATTGCACCCTGCTATCCACCACGACATATCCGCAATATCACAGCACAACACAGAACATCAACGCGAATGTCACGTTCGCAAACCCGTCTAAAAGAACTATAGCAATCAGACGCGGTTTACCGATCAAATGACATTCCCGGTCGGAGATATAATGTAAATACTGCATACTAACAAATTTAAAATTTCGATTGACCAAATTTCCCGAAGTGGGCCCCACGTACATCTGCTGTACAGTAACAAAATCTGGACCCAAAAGAACTATTCCAAAACCCACAATTTCCACAAAGAAGCACTCTGGAAAAATTTGAAGCACTGTTCCCACAGTAGCGCCGCGCTTCCGCGGTGGAAAAGTGGGATCACGTGCCCAAATTTTCCCATAATTCTTAGAAAACCTTGCACGCTTTCCTGTGATATGCAAAATTATTTTTAGGCCCTTTAAAAAATCGACAGAAACTCAGGTGCTGAAAAATGTGTTTTTCGAAATACGGTTCGATCGATATTTTAAACGTGTTAGCACAAGTTAGTATAGCTTAATGGTGAGGCTCTGATACCACTGTAAGTCCACGGTAGCACCCCGGCCGTCTAACAAATGCCAAATACGGAACAAAAACTTTTTACAACTGGCGCTATCGCGTACTATAACCCGGATCTGCCATTAAAGCTAAACTAACAAACTACAAAGAGGGTAGAAGAGTTATACCGAACGATCCGAGTCCTTCGGTCTTCAACCATCATCCCACGCTTGTTGCGGCTGCTCCGATCTCCTGAATCTCCAGTCTCGTCGTCCAGGTGGCACCACGTCGACGGATCTTTAAACGGGCTCCCGCCTCTGAACCGAGGCAACTCGGTCGTTAAGTTTGCTAAGAGAGATGACCAAGATGAAGTAGAGAATGAGTAGAACACTTTGTCTCGTTACGTCCAAGACTATGGACGAACGGTTAATGAAGTTGCCTTTTGGATTGATGTGAAATGAGAAATGAATCTATGAAATTTCCATGAAGCCAAAACCCTAATCTTTTTGCAAATAAACAACATTGACTTCCACCAAAGGGTTGCCGGCCACTTATAGGAGAGGGGGGAGGTGAGTGTAGGAGCAAGAGAGAGGTGACAATAAGCTTTAAACTTATTATCACATAACTTCAAAGCATGAATCACTAGAAATCATTAAATGCAAACTAATCACAATTAACCTAGTCACCTTGTCATTAAATGCACCATTAATGACTTAATGACTCACAAGCCTAGTCACCCTCTCTAGAACCTTCTAGAACACTGACTCACCTCATCCAAGAAAAAAGATAAATCCGTATTTAACCGACTGTCAAATACGGCTGAAAGAAAACTGGAAACTGGCAACTTCCAAAAGTGATCCTGAAACGAATTTCAGGATAACCCCGTATCAGTATAAACATACCCGCATTTGTATTACGACCGAATACAAATGCAACTGAGACAAAGATATTATATCTACACAGTATAATACTGGGTTCCGGCTTAAACCAAAGCCTACCAGTATTATCTGCCCGAAAACTGACACGTGCGAAAACACACGTGTATTTTCCGAACCTTGCCATAAACCCATACGGTCTCTACAACGTTTCGCCCGAACTTGGGAAAGTGTCTGTGGGGGACTCTAATGACTCATCAACACACTGGCACTGGGTATAACCTCTGGCACGTCAGAGGTACAAGCTGTACGTAACGGTTTGCCTATGTATTGATTGGAAGGGAAGCTGACGAGCGAACTCATCTATAAACCCTACTGAGCCTGACAGTGACAATGTATATACAGTCCGGTCCGTTCGTCTAAAGAGTATCACATATCGAGTCTAGGGGGGTGGATAAAGTCAGACCCCTAATAACGCGATAAATCGTGTCGGTATGAAGCCCATCACTACCTGAGAAACTACTGATCCAAATCAGTAATTCTCCACTACCTCGGCCGAGGATTCCTAGTGATGGCCACCCGTGCACTGCACGACATCAACCCCCAATACCGGGAGAGACGAATCCCCGACGATCCGCTCACTTGCCTCCAATGTGGCTCGGGACTGTACCCAACTAAAACCTGTTTGCACAACTCCTTTGAGCGTGGTAGGGTAGTAATCTAAGCACAGTGGGAACTCACACGAGACAAATGACGATCTCAGGTCGATGAACTAACCTGTACACATGTCACCAGGGAATTTCTATCTGACGATATGTATAATACCAACTAGCAGATTCCCGGCGAGTCCTGTCCGGTGTACTCATAATCTAATGAGCACCTGTATACATCTTAGGTGAACCAACTAACACCAATGGCTTGTGAGACCGGCCATCGCCCCTCGTCGGGGTCTCGACTGTATACACTAGTCTACTCTGGAGTATCGATGCCCTGTCTCGAAACTCCCACGACTAGGGACACTTTAAGGATGTGCTTACAGACCCCAGCTCCCACGTATATGATCGCCATCATACTGCTGGTAGTCAAGCAAGAATCCTATGGGCTCTATCATCATGCAATAGTGAACTAAAGCATGTATACGATGATAAAGACAAACCAGATAGCATACTATCATCTCGAGCAAGACTGTCATATCGGTATAGGTCCTGCCTCAATCATTGCAATCACGTACCTGCGATCCAATAATTGACTTTGAGGGCACTATCTCCAACAATGATAGTATGCTATCTGGTTACCTTTATCTTAACATGTAGACTGGTATTTATACTGTCTTGCTCTCACATGTTGATATAGCCCTTAGGATATGTACTTAACTACCAGGACTATGATGGAGATCATACTAGTGGGGCTAGGGTAGTTCACAAGTACATCCTTTAATTGTTTCTAGTCGAGAGAATATCGAGACAGGGCATCGATATTCCAGAGTAGACTAGCGTATACGCTTCTTGACCCATATGATGGGCAATGGATGATCCCACATCCATTGGTGTTTGATATCAGAGATGGCATACGGGTGCTCAGTAGAGACTGGGTACACTGAACAGGATTCGCCGAGGACTCCTATGCGGTAGTATACCTATCGTCAGACAGCAGTCCTCTGGTGACACTGGTGCATGTTAGTCTGTAGACCGAAGATCGTCATAGAGTCTTGTGTGGCTCCCACTGTGCTTTGATTTCCTCCTACCACGCTCAAAGGAGACGTGCAAACAAGTGGATTTTGGGTACAGTCCTGAGTTGTATGGAGGCAATGAGCGATAGAAGGGGTTTCGTCTCTCCCGGTATTGGAGGTTGATATTGCGCTATGCTCGATTGGCTATAACTGAAAGTCCCTGATCAGGGCTGCTGTCGAGATTTACTGATGAGTGTTTTCAGAAGTTTCTCGAACCGTTATAGGCCAGACATCGGCATGACTTATCACGTTACCGGGGTCTGACGATTTCCACCCCTAGACATGATATGCGAGATATCAGATGAAAAGACCGGACTGTACGGTAATGTTACTGATAGGCATCATGGAGAGTATGGACGAGCTTGCTTGTTGATCTTCATATCGCTCAATACCCGGGTTGACATTACGTCCAGCTAGTACCACTGACGGCTTGTAGGTGACTGATATGATCATCACCTACTGCCGGCGTATTGACGAGTCTTTAGAGTCCTATACAGAAGTTTCCTGGTTCGAGCGAAATGAAGTAAGGCACATATGTGATATGTGCGTGGGCCTGATTAAATACGTGTATGTGATACCGTATTGTAATCTGGCAGTCATCTGGTATCGGTTAGGTCATATGTGATATGATCAGATTATCGAATCAAGTGTTGATTTGATAATGTGATATTCAGATAAATGATATTATTCGGTTATATGTGATATATCCGGATTATTAAATCAAGTGTTGATTTAATAATGTGATATATATTATATGTGATATAATTATATCTTAACTAATATCATTAGCTCACTAATTGCTTTATATATATACGTATATATTAATGAATATTTGATATATATATATATATATATATATATATATATATATTATATGAAGCATGGCATGTTTTTCTAATTTTAGAAAAATGGAAAAATGAGGTGTAAATTGTGGAGATATTTTGGGTATGGATGAGGCATATGCTTATATAGTTTTTTATTAGTCTTGACTCACTATTCAAGTATGGTTGTAATTTATTCCATACTTGAATGAGTAAGGAGATAGATAATTCATATTATTGTTTCTACATTTGTTTCATGCTTAATGCCTTAGCCATTTTCCTTGAGCTTCTTCTTCCTCTTGATCTCTATAATTTCTTCATCTCACCTCCAAGCTCAAACCCTCACATGAGATGTGAATCATTAAGCTTGTGAGTAACCTAGTAAGCTTATCATATCCCCTATTTTATCATCCCACACCAAACTAGCAATTTAGTGTGGTGTGTTTCATACACTAAAGAAGTTTAGTGTAGAGTTAGCTTGATCTAGAGGAACTTCGGGTGGATCGTCTTTGGCGCGAAGATCCCGAAGGAGGGTCATTCAACTCGAAGAGGAGCCTTGTAGAGTCGCGTGGATTTCAACCCGGAGCTTTAGAAGAGAAGGACTCAAACTACAAAGGTTGTATTCTTGTTCTCTAGATGTAAAGTAGTTTACATTTGGTATTGTCTAAATATCTATTTAAAGATTCTAAGTTTAGGGTTGTTTAGCATGACAATTTTGTGAAAATGGCATGGACGATGCCTCCCGAAATCTTACTGTCGTGCTAGAGAACTTTACAGTGGTATTAGAGCCAAGCTAAAGATTTAGACAATGTTTGTTAGATTACGAAACTGAAACTGCTCCGAAACTTAAAACACGAAAAACTGGTTTCTGTCGATTTTTTAATGGGCCTTAAAGTTTTTTTTAAACAACTGCAGAATGCTGTATGAGATATGGCATGAACACAAAAGAAATTTGAACACATTTGGCCGGTTTTTGGCTGAGCACACAGCCCTAAAATCCGAGCAGGCCGGCCTCTTAAGGGATTTTTGGGTTCAAATTTTTTTTGTGTTCCAGGCTCTGGGTTTCGGTGTTTCAGGTGTTGTTTGTTTTTGCTAAATTTTCAAATGATGTTAACTTTCTGCAAAGGCTATTCGGAGTATTTCATAGTCGTAATTCTAACTAGATTTTGGGTTATTTAGACGGTGTTAAAAAGTTCGAACGGATATCAAATACCCACTTTAACCCTCGCTGGAAATTTTTTGAAGAGTTGGATTTTTCCATAGTTAAAGAACACTCAAATATCATGCAAGTGATTCAATGGACCCTCTAGAAGAACGAAACCTTAACTCGATTCTATGACCGTAAGAACCGCCGCCAAACCCTCGGGTTTGCGGTAGTTCCGCGGTGCCATAAGTGAGGCAAGGGTTAGCCCTTCTACGGTTGGTCCATAGGTACTGCGGCATGTTCTGAGTATTTTTAAACTGCCCTCAAGTGTTGAGCTTTTTGGGAAATTTTGGATGTTTGTTGATTCGATCGGAATGTTTAACATCGTTGAGCTTTTTGATGACATGTGATGTTATGTGTTGCTTGGATATGTTATACTGGATCGTCGTGTTTTGAATAGCCGGGGTTTTTATGTGAGATGAGAGTTTTTATTTTCATTCATGTAAAATTCATTGTATATAATATTCTTTTATTGGGGCACTTCCGGGTTGAGGATGATGTCACCATTGTTATATATTATTTACTTTTCCGCATTAGGATAGACCCAAGGTGGGGAGCACAAGTAACCGGGTTCTAGAGTCCAGTAGGAGACTATCTCGAGGAGTCGAATCTGGGTCTCCTAACTCTAGAATTGGTAGGGTTGCTTGTCGCCCTCGTATGAGTCTAGGGATGCGGGTTTGGCTATTCATCACGACCGTGGAATCCGTGTTTTATACTGGCTTAACTTAAAATACGGAATTCTTAGTATATCCAATATTTCATATGTTATCTTCTACTGCTGATATTCTGTGATGTGATCACTTTATATGCGTGAGACGAATGCTTTATTATTGTATATATGATATATAATAAACGTTACTTATGTTTTGCACCCGCACTAGTCCCGCCCCGCTATGCCTTTAGTTAAGTAACTTAACGGTGCATAACGGGACACTGTGGCGAATGCGGATGGCAAAAGCATACGTTGTATTTTCGTTTCTTCTGTGATGCTTAGGAAACATAATTGATAGGACTTCATTAATGGGATTAATGAAATAAAAGAAACCTAAAGATATTGTAGAATCAAATTTTCAAAAAAGGTAGCTCTAGTTTTTTCTTTGCATAGCGGTATTCGTTATAGAATATCCAGCACCTTATTCGATAAGGAAAGAGCCAAGATCCCTTCACCGGGAGTGACCTCTTTAGCGAAACTAGCAGATGCTACAACTCACTCGGTTTAGTTTTTGATTGCTTCTATAGTTCTTGCTTTGCATCGTGGTATTTATGAAATATCCTGCACCTTATTCAATAAGGAAAGAGCCGAGATCCCTTCACCGGGAGTGACCTTTTTAACGAAACTAGTAAAAGCCTAAAAAACACTCCTTTTTCAAAAATCACTTGTTTCTACAACGATATCAAATTCATTACGCTCATGGTTTTCTGAAAAACCTGCGTAGCCCTCTGACATTTCAGATAAGTAATACTTAGTATTCGTGCTACGTTTGTTGGCCTGCGTCAAGACGTAGTGTGCGGTAGCTAACTAGTGCTTGTCTGCAATATGAGATGCAATTAGATTAGGGTAGTCGTATGACTTTGTTGGCCCGCGTCAAGGGTCGTGCGGGTGGGTTTAATTCAATTAAGAAATGTACGGGTTGAACTTGACTAGCGGACTATGGTTTGTTGGCCTGCGTCAAGGTCATAGGACGCTAGGGGAAAAAGTATTATCGGGAATTTCAAGTGTTGAAATTTGCAATGAGATTGCATATCTTTTATGAGATAGTTGGATTCTGATACCCACTGTGAGTAAGAGTTACTCCTGCGAGAGTTTTACACATCGAGTAGGTGTCTAGAAAGGTGTTAACGTCATGTCCCTGAGAAAACGAGGTTTATTTTAATTAGGTTCGTGCGAAAGCACGGGGAACCTCCCTCAAAGTACCGGCACTGGTCTGGCTGAAAGATTGGCAAACTTGTACAGGTGTAATTAATCCCGGCTAGTCTTACTTTTTAGGGTTTGAAGGAAGATTTGATAAAAACAGTGGGAGCCATCCTGATTAGATAAGATAATAAACCAATCTAATCTTGCAAAGAGCGCACGCAAAGTGATTATCCTTCTCTCTCTCCTAATAGCGACCAATGTCACGCCTTAATCAAGATAATAATATGGATGTATTGACCGAACCCGCTTGTTATACTGAGACAGGGGAACGTTGGTTCCGCTCCAACTTATAAGTGTTATAAGTCCGAGCAGGAAATAGGGGAATATCCGGATTACCACGCCACCCAGATAAAGAATAAGCATGTTGATGCATCTTCTTCGGGTGTGTTAGTTACAGAGAACTGTTTATCAGTACACTCTACGTCCTGGGTATATGATACTGGATCAGGATCCCGCATATGTAATATGTTACATGGGCCACAGACAGGTAGAGAACTGGAAAAGGGTGATATATCTCTATGTGTTATAGAATGGTGCAAGTGTTGCAGCCAAATCAATTGGCAGATATCGCCTTTTATTACCAAATACATTGATTCTGAACTAATGTTATTATATACCGAACCTTATATACAACATTACATCAGTTTGTTTATTAAGTTAAAGAAGGATATAATTCAGTATTGGCGGATAATGTTGTGAACATTTTTCTTAATCAAGAGTTGATTGGATCAGGCACGTTATGTAATAGCATATAAGTTCTAAATCAATCCACAGTTCAAAGTATATAGAACACACACAAGAGGAGTAGTTCAGAAATGAACAAATCCTTCTTATGGCATTATAGACTAGGTCATATTAATGCCATACGACTAGCTAAGTTACATAAGGATGAATATGAGAATCTGTTCGAATTTTCATCTTATGATACTTGTCAGTCTTGTCTCAATGGTAAAATGACCAATACTCCATTTACTGGAAATAGAGAAAGAGTTATTGAACTCTTAGGATGGATACATGATGATGTATACGGTCCTAAGTCTATAAATGCCAAGATTGGTTCTTCGTACTTCATTATATTCACTGATCTTCTCTCAGGATTCGGACATATGTTCCTGTTGAAACACAAGTCTGAAACTTTTGAGAAATTCAAGGAATATAAGCTTGAAGTTAAATACCAGACGGATAGTAGTATTACGTCCTTCGATGTGATCAAGGAAGAGAATACTTGTGCATGGAATTTCTGGAGTTTCTAAAAGGAGAATAGGATTCTCTCTCGGCTTACTCCTTCGAATACACCACAGCACAACGGTGTATCGGGGCGGAGGTATCGCACCCTATTAGATATGGTGCGCTCTATAATGAGTACTGCTGAGTTACCTATTTCCTTTTGGTGTTATGCACTTGAGAAGCTGCATACTTATTGAATGGGGTTCCAACATGCCTACCACTACATATGAGATATGGAATGGAAAGAGATCATATCTTAAACGAGTTAAGATATGGGGTTGTCCAGCCTATGTTGAAAAGCAAAATTCGGACAAACTCAAGGCAAGGTCAGTTCTGTAAGTTTGTTAGGATATCCCAAACGTTTGCGAGGGTATATCTTTTACCTAATTGAGAAGCAAAAGGTGTTTTGTTTCTCAGTATGCCACCTTTTTAGAAAAGGAATTTTTTGTGAAGAAATTTATGGACATGAGGTAGAACTAGAAGTTGTTCCAGCTTGACAAACTAACAGCTGATAATTTGGTGAAACCAAAGGATTCAACAGTCTCCAACAAACCTCAGCCTCTCCGCGAATCTGGTAGGGTTCCTCATCCACTTGAGAGATACTACGGTCTTCTCGGTGATAGTGGGAGTGAGGATTGCATCATGGAAGATGATGACCTAACTAGCTTCGAGCAGGCTATCACGAGTGGAGACTCTGTGAAATGGCTGGATGCAATGCGATCTGAGATGGAATCCATGTACACCAACAAAGTATAGACTTTGGAAGTTGCTCCCGAAGGGGTAAAACCCATTGGGAGCAAATGGATCTTTAAGAAGAAACTTGGTGTAGATGGAAAAGTTGAGATTTTCAAAACTAGACTTGTTGCAAAAGGTTTTCGTCAACGACTATGTGTGGATTATGATGAAACCTTTTCTCCAGTGGCTATGCTTAAGTCCATTCGGATCCTACTTGCCATCGCTGCATACCATGACTACGAAATCTGGAAAATGGATGTTAAGACCGTCTTTCTAAATGGTGATTTAGAAGAGAGCGTATACATGACTCAGCAGGAGGGTTTCGTAGACAGTGGGAGCAGCAGAAAGGTGTGCAAACTGCTTAAATTAATCTACGGGTTGAAGCAGGCATCGCGGAGTTGGAACATCTGTTTTGATGTGGCAGTCAAAGAGTTTGACTTCATCAAAATGGTAGATGAACTTTGTATGCACAAGAAAGTTGTAGAGTGTAAGGCGGTCTTCCACGTATTGTACGTAGATAACATACTCTTGATAGGGAATGGTTTCCTATGCTACACTCGATCAAGCTCCTCTTATCACGATGATTCTCCATAGAAGATCTGGATGATACCTACTACATCTTGTGGATTATGATCTATGGTGATAGATCTAAGTGGATGTTGGGAGTGTCCTAAATCCAGGTACATTAACACCATACTAAAGGGGTTTAGTATGGAGGATTCTATGCGTGGTGGTTCGCCCACTTACTCAGGAATCACTCTCTCCAAAAAAGATGTCTCCCGGGACTAATTTGAAGAGAGCTCGCGTGCAAGAAAAACCCTATGCTTCGGCGGTAGGCTCTATCATGTATGCGATGTTATGTACCAGACTAGATATAGCTGACTCACTAGTAGTTGTGATCAAGAATCAATCGGATCTTGGCAGAATCACTGGACAGCTGTGGAGGATATTCTTAAGTACTTGAGAAGCACTAAAAGAATGTTCTTGGTTCGAGCTTACAGAGTGATAAGGTCGACTGAAAGTCAGTCACAGGCATTGTCTTTACCCTCAGTGGAGGGACGGTATGTTGGAAGAGTTCCAAATTAGATACCGTGACATACTAGACGATAAAATCCAATTATATCGCTACCAACGATGCTAACAAAGAGGTTGTCTGGATGAATAATGTTCATATGATGAACTTGGTTCCTACCATTAGGCATCCAATACCTATGTATTGGGATGAAACTGGAGCTGTGGCTTTGGCCTAGGAACTCTGGTCCCGTCAGCTATCCAGACACATTCTTAGACAGTATCACCTGATCAGGGAGATAGTTGATCTCCGGGAGATCGAGGTCAGGTGAGTTGACACAGAGGATAACACAGCAGATCCACTCACCAAGGCAATTCCCGAGATGCTATTCGAGAGACTTTTGGGACGTTAGGTATAATATACTACAACAACTGATCTTAGTGCAAGTGGGAGATTGTTAGTTATATGTATGCCCTAGAGGCCATTATTGTACATATGATGTATATTATAATGGATGCTTGGATATATATAGAGAGGACTTTCTTGCTCGACATGATAGTATGCTATCTGGTTACCTTTATCTTAACATGTAGACTGGTATTTATACTGTCTTGCTCTCACATATTGATAAAGCCCTTAGGAACTGTACTTAACTACCAGGACTATGATGGAGATCATACTAGTGGGGCCAGGGTAGTTCACAAATACATCCTTTAATTGTTCCTAGTCGAGAGAATATCGAGACAGGGCATCGATATTCCAGAGTAGACTAGCGTATACGCTTCTTGACCCATATGATGAGCAATGGATGATCCCACATCCATTGGTGTTTGACATCAGAGATGGTATACGGGTGCTCAGAGGAGACTGGGTACACTGAACAGGACTCGCCGAGGACTCCTATGTGGTAGTATACCTATTGTCAGATAGCAGTCCTCTGGTGACACTGGTACAGGTTAGTCTGTAGACCCGAGATCGTCATAGAGTCTTGTGCGGCTCCCACTGTGCTTTGATTTTCTCCCTACCACGCTCAAAGGAGACGTGCAAACAAGTGGACTTTGGGTACAGTCCCGAGTCGTATGGAGGCAATAAGCGATAGGAGGGGTTTCGTCTCTCCCGGTATCGGGGGTTGATGTTGCAATATGCTCGATTGGTTATAACTGGAAGTCCCTAGCCAAGGCTGCTGCCGAGATTTACTGATAAGTGTTATCAGTAGTTTCTTGAACCGTTATAGGGCAGACATCGGCATGACTTATCACGTTACTGGGGTCTGACGATTTCCACCCCTAGACATGATATGCGACATATCAGACGAAGAGACCGGACTGTAGGGTAGTATTACTGATAAGCTTCATGGAGAGTATGGACGAGCTTGCTTGTTGATCTTCATATCGCTCAATACCCGGGTAGCCGTTACATCCAGCTAGTACCGCTGACGGCATGTAGGCGACTGATGTGATCATCACCTACTATCGGCGTGTTGATGAGTCTTTAGAGTCCCACAAAAAAGTTTCCTGGTTCGAGCGAAATGAAGTAGGGCACATACATGATATGTGCGTGGGCCTAATTAAATACGTGTATGTGATACCGTATTGTAATCTAACAGTCATCTGGTATCGGTTAGGTCATATGTAATTGTTTCCCCAATCAGAGCAAATCTCTGTTCAAATTCCAAGATTTGAAATGAAGCAACGCTTCCGTTTCCCCCAATCAGAGCAAAGCTCTGCTTCAAAATTCAAAATTTAAATTGAAGCAACACTTCAGATTCTGCGCGCTGCGCGCCACGTGTTAAACACAAGTGCGCTAGCGCAGTTGCGCTGCGCTCTGCGCTTCGTGCCACGTGTCAAATACAGGTGCGCTAGCGCAGTTGCGCTGCGCTCTGCGCTGCGCGCCACGTGTCGAACGTAGGTGCGCCAGCGCTGGAATTAAAAATTCCCCACCGTCAGATCAAAAGATCTACTAATAATAAATTATTAATTAATCAGAACTAAAATTCTGTTATGAAAAGATTTTTCAATCTTATTAAAACAAGAAAATTATCTTCTGTAAAACAGAAACCTTAGGATCAAAGATCCAACGGTGGGAAATATTCCAAATCAATCAGAGAAAGATCTCTCAAAACTGATTTAACAAATCATTTGGCCCTATATAAAGGACCCTGGACTTCAAGTCATAGAGATACAGAATATACAAAAAAGAGAGAGAAAAGCCCTCTGCAAAAGAAGAGAAAGCTCTTAGAAAAAAGAAGATTTTTCTTCATCTTAAAGATAAAGAGAACTATGTTCTTGAATAATAGAGATGAAATCATCCCGTAAAAAGAAGAACCATCTTCTAAAAAGATCAGAGATCTAAGAAAAAGACCAAGGTCTTTAATAAAAAAGAACAGATCAAAGATCTAATCATAGAAAAAAGAAGTATTTTACTTCATTCATAGATCTTTTGATCTATAAAACCAGAGTCTTTTATAAAAACAAGAACTTTTGTTCTTGGATCTTGAGGAAAAAGCCTCCTTTGAGGAACATAAATTTGTTCTTTGATCTTAAAATTGATCAGATACGCTCTGCGCTATTGAAAAGTGCCTAGCACTCATGAATTGCGCCGTTGCGCTCTGGACCGGCGCTCAGCGCTAAAACCTGCCACGTGTCAACCAGAGACACAACCTGCGCTTTGCGCTTCTAAAACAGAGCACTGCGCTCATGGACTGGCGCTCAGCACCGAGCGCGCCATGTGTCACTCACTGGTGCGCCAACAGACTAGCGCAACGCGCTCATAAATTAAAAGTGCAATGCGCTAACAAACTAGCGCTTAGCGCTAAGCGCGACACGTGTCCTCTTCGTGTGCGCTACCCGACAGAAGCGCAATGCGCTCTTTGACTGGCGCAACACGCCTGGCGCGCCACGTGGCGCACTGTCAGAACAAACATTGTTTCTGATGAATGCTATGCATTCAATACAAGACAAAAATGTCAGAGCCCAATGCCTAGCATTATTAAAAGGGCTGAACCCAAATAAAGGCTTAATAGCCAGAACAAAAATAAAATGTTAAAACATTTTAATTGGACTTAGCCCAATTTTGGTCATAAGTCCTTAACTTGTTTTGAATTGAGCACATCTGCTCTTTCAACCAACTCACCTTGGTTCAAGGGTACATCTCTTCACTCCCTTGATATTCGTCGTTGTAATTCCTCAACGTCTTCAAAGAGGTGACGGGTCCCCACAACCATACATTTCACAGACTATAACGTCTTTAAATCGGACTGTGAGGTCCTTAAACTCACGGACTATGATATCCTTAAGCTCGACCGTAATGTCTTAAAACTAATATCGGACTGTGGGGTCCTTAAACCCATGGACTATGATGTCCTTAACCTCGACCGTGATATCTTTAAACTAACATCGGACTGTGAGGTCCTTAAACTCACGGACTATGATGTCCTTAACCTCGACCGTGATGTCTTAAAACTAATATCGGACTGTGAGGTCCTTAAGCTCACGGACTATGATGTCCTTAATCTCGACCGTGATGTCTTAAAACTAACAACGGACTGTGGGGTCCCTAAACCCATGGACTATGATGTCTTTAACCTCGACCGTGATGTCTTAAAACTAACATCGGACTGTGAGGTCCTTAAACTCACGGACTATGATGTCCTTAACTTCGACCGTGATGTCTTAAAACTAACATCAGACTGTGAGGTCCTTAAGCTCACGGACTATGATGTCCTTAACCTTGACCGTGACGTCATAAAACTAACATCGGACTGTGGAGTCCTTAAATCCACAGACTATGATGTCCTTAACCTCGACCGCGATGTCTTTAAACTAACAATGGACCGTAATGTCCTTAAACTATCAACCGACCGCAATGTCACTAAACTAAACAACAGAGCCCAATTGCTCTCTTGTCGGATCTAAACGATCCCGTTAACTTGATCTTAGTCTACAATTAGACTAACGTATTCTTAACAAACGTTTAAGTTGATCTTAGTCTCAAATGAGGCTAACGTATCCTTAAACCCAAACCCCCCAAACCCAAATCTAAGAAAGATACGGATTTGGACTAGTCCACGCCCTACGGGCGACAACATAACTTAGTCTCCGTATACAATCCACGGGCAACCAAACACAAAACAAACACCCACGACACGAAGTGACCATCTGGAGAAGGAGAAAGTTGTTACCGCGATGCGGTAGCGTAATTAACTGCAGGGGCTTGCGCCTGCAGGGAAGAGCGTCCCCACAATCAAAAACCTCTCAAATGAGGGGGAATCTGACGAAGTCTGCTACATCGGCCGCATCCGTTTAAATCTTCGATACATGGTGCCATAAATCAACTTGGCATCTTCGGAGAGGTGGACAGATAGCACCAATTAGCATCTGTCCCGAATTTCAGGCAAGACGTACACCGCGTCTCCGCCGCGTCTTTCGGAGGGGAACATATTCTGGCATACTCGGTGGGACCTTTTCCTCTTTCCAATCCACACTTCGTGTGTCGTGTTCGCGAACGTATCGCAGTTTGATATGGTTGCTCTTGGGTTCGAGGTACTAAGATTTGGTGTCTTGCTCCGTGCAGAAAACAGAAGATCAATGGCTTCAACCTGCACTAACTGCAGCTGCAACTCTCGCCCCGTATCGTCCGGAGGAGTGACTCATGGGCCCCAAGCGGCCTCCATCTTCACTATGCCGGTGGAACAGGTCACTCAGGCCACCACTGGATTGTTCTTCGGGACCATGCTCCCGCCAACAAGCTTCAGCGCTCCTGTACCAACGCGAGAAGCTCAGAAGAAGTCGGTCTTTGATCGGCTTACAACTACTGCGGCCCCTCTCAACGGGTCGCCCAGCTCCAACGCCTCAGTCTTTGACAGACTAGGCCAAAGCTCAGTAGGGCCCATGAAGAAGCCCGCGATACCAGAAAGGGTTGTCCCAAAAAGGATAGCCATCCTTGCTCCCGAAGTCGTCAAGGCGGCTTCTCCTGCCAAAGGGTCGGTCTTCACAAGACTGACTATTTCAGCTCCTGTTCTAGGCGAAATCGTCAAGGTTTTTTCCTTTTGCCCAGAGGTCTATCTTTGACAGATTGGACATTGAGTCTCAAAAGACGTCAGTCTTCAAGAGGCTGGCACTAGCGGCGCCTCATCTGGATAGAGGGCAAGACAAAGCCATCCCCATCGCCGAACCAACACCGTCCGCTCGACACGCTCGACGTCGCCACTGGCGCCGGATAAGGAAGGCTGGGGGCAACTCCCCCTCTTGGCTAACTCCACCGGCTCCAACGGTGGAAATTAATAATGCTATTCCAACCGGGAACAACTTTGAGCTGTTGAATAAGGTGCGCAGGAATTCGCCTACCGCCGTACTAAAAAGATCTCCGCCGCCGGTGGAGACCGTCATAGAAATGAAGCCGGAACAGTCCCCTCAACGACTGTCTTCTAAAGTTTACAAAATCTGGCGACAAGTCCGAGAGTTGGTGGTTGATCAAGACTATCCCCACCGGCAGAAGAAGCTGAAGGTCCGACAGGAAGAAAACCGTCCTGTTAAGCCACAGAAGGCAACGGCTACTTGGGTGCCTACTGCAGCGGCCCCCTCAACTTCAACCGTCCATAAGAGGAGAAGGCCGGAGAAAATCCCCATGTCTGCGACGAATGTCAAAGGCACTGAGCCCAAACACCCCAAGTCTGGGGGCATGGTGGTGCATACCGTCTATATGACATCCAGAAAAGAGGATAGCCGTATCTCCACAGGTCATCGACCGCTTACGCGATCCGTGACAAAAGCCCAAGAGCAGCAGCAGAAGCTTCAGGAGATAATGACTGCGATGGCCGCGCTCACAGGACCGAATGCAAGCCCAGAGGCATTCTCGGAGCAACGCCATGAGCAGGAAACTGATGCCGAATTCCTTCGGAGAATGCTTGAAAAGAAGGACAAAGAGGCCGCGGAACAAGCGGCCAATATAAAGCAAATGGCCCTTCTATTCCAGGATATGGTGGGCATGATGATCCAGCCGGACCCCCCAGCCGAAGATCCTCCCGTAATAATTGAAGATGATAGAGAAGAAACATCAAACCTTCTGCCGGCTCTGTCAGCAGCCAAGGAGGAAACAATCTCCAAAGCCGCCTTGGATGACTACATCGCTCAACAGATACGAGTTCACCAGGCGAATGAAGCGGCTGGGCAAATTGTTAGAACTGGGCGACCGTATCCAGGCTGGTATGATCAGATAAAATACCCGCCGAGCTACACGATCCCGAAATTCCATGTGTACAACGGGACGGGCAATCCCCATCAACATGTCGCCCAGTTTAGGGCTCTTTGTAGCAATACCGGCGGCGATGATAAACTTTTGCTCCGCCAATTCGTCGGCAGCTTATCGGAAACGGCATTCGAGTGGTACTCCGAACTTCCAACTGCCTCCGTCAAAACTTTCGCGGAAATGGAATTGTTGTTCACCCAGCGATTCGCAAGTGCTAGTGAACGCACCCCAATAACGGCATTGATCAATGCCAGGGTGAAGCCGGGCGAGACGTGAGTTTAGTACGCAATCCGATGGTGGAACCTGTGGTCGAAGTGCGAACAGCGCATCGAAGAAGCACCAGCGATGGGCATGCTCGTGGGCACCCTAGACCCTCATGCAACTATTTCACAGTTCATGATGTTCTTCAAACCGACCACGTTCCAGGCTTTAATCGACAAGCTGGCCCAGATGGGTCATAGACCGTCTCCTCCGAAGCCGGAGCCACGGAACGAAAAAAGGTAAGGGGAAGGCTACCTTCGTTGCAAATACCCAACAGCAGCCCAGTGCTCCAAGACTAACGGATCAATTGGAGGAGAGACAGCGCTATTATAATGAGAAAATGAAACGCCCTTACTCGTTCCCGCTGGATAAAACGAAGAGGCTGTTCGAACTAGCGATGCGCAACAGCCTTATCAATCTGCCGAATCCAAGGCGACCATTGCAACCCGGCGAAGCGAATAATCCCAATTATTGCCCTTACTACCAAACGGTAAGCCATCCAATCGAAGATTGCTTCGTCTTTATGGGATGGATCGAGGATCAGTACCTACAAGGCAAGTTTGCGCTGTTTGAGAAGTGGAAAGTAAACCCACCACAACCGCACACTTCTAAGAAGATGGACACACCGGGGGCAACGTGCTCGTTTGTTGAAGAAGCTCCATGGGAGGTGGCTCTTTCAGCCAGAACCAAAAGAATGCTGAATGATCTCCAGACGTGCCCGGCGATCAGATGGAAGAATCCGTTGGAACCGGAGATCATTGAAGGAATGCTGAAGCAGCGCCCAACTCCAAGGATTGGTGGTGATAGCCAAAGCATACACACCCAGCTGTCGAAATCTTCGAAAAAGAAGAAGAAATCCAAAAAGCCCGTGAAGCCTGGTGACAAACGCACGGACCTGCAGAAACAGATCGACGCGCTGGAAGAGTATAACCAGAAGGCGCGGACTCCAATCATGCTCCAAGAGTTCCTCGGTCACGTCCTTGAAGATGGAGATGATGGAGAAGACTCGTCGGACGAATCTGAGGGTTATATAGCAAGTTGCCATGTGATCTCTCACTCATCGATAAACGATGAAGAAGCTCCTTACACAGAGAAATTGGGGGCAGATCCTGAACCGGAACTTCTAGGGCCATCAGACGAAATGATCGACGCATTCCTAAATGAAACTCTTCTGAAAAGTAAAGCTGATCGGGAGTGTGAGATGGCCATATTTGAAAAGGCCAAACGCCGGCGACTAGACGAAAGAGTCGAGACATTCCCGCCGAATCAAAGGACATCGATCGCGGATAAAAACAAGTTTAAGACGAGGAAAAAGTTTGCTAAAGCCATATCAATGGGAATGAAGCTACCACCCTCCGAAGGAAACACTCTTGGTGAAGCAGAGATGCATCCTAGCTACTACCTATATCATCGAAAGATCGCACACCCCATCGAAGAGTGCAACGCTTTTAAAAGATGGTGGTAGGGATATGTTGCTCACCGACAACATTTTAAGCGGATGAAACGCAAAACTCGTCGGGAGCAAAGAAGTATGACCGAGGAGCATAAAAGAACTACCGGTAACTGCTGCACGGTCAACACCGGGGGATCGTAGATTCTCACTTTCGGGAGTAACTCCGACGAAGAAATGACTCTTGGCCCTCTTTTTAAAGAATCCACCTCGGGGAAAGAGGAAGAGTCGAAGACCTGCGAAAATATCTAACTGCGCAATCGTACGCTGCCCGAAAAGAATCTCAGACCCACGAATAGAAAAGATAAGGGAAAAGAAAAGGTATCTGAGGATATCGCCCTAGATGACCAAGTCATGAAAGAGCTGACCGCCAAGGACCCGCCAAGGAAAAGTAAGGTGGACTACAACATTCTGGCACACTTGAGGAAGTTACCCTCGCAGCTCAGCATTTTCGACGCTCTTTTACTATCAAAAGAAGCAAGGGACTCATTGATCAAGGCGCTACAAAAGCCAGAGCAATTCCAAGCTTTTCTAGCCGAAGAAAAGATGAAGGACGAGCTGGAAGAAGTACACACAGCCGATATTACCTTCGGAGATGAAGATCTCCTCCTTGGGACGTGCGAGCACAACCGTCCCCTATATATCTCCGGATATTGTCACAATATCAAGATAAGCAAAATCCTGGTCGACAATGGGTCTTCCGTCAGTCTCCAAAACGTGCGAGTGTTAAAGGAAATCTGCATGAGCGTCCAGCACCTTGCTCGTGATAAAATCACCATCTCCGGTTTTGACTCTCAGTCATCACGGACTCTCGGGTCTGTGATACTGACGTTACGCTTCGGACTACTCATCACGGATATTAAATTTCACGTCATTGACGCCAAGACCTGCTATAATGCTTTGCTCGGCCGGCCTTGGTTACATGAGTACAACATTATCCTTTCTACACAACATCAGTGTATGAAATATTTCAAGGATGGCCTCGAGTATACCGTAACAGGAGAGCTGAACCCATTCTCCGTAAACGAAGTCCGAAAGTACGAAGATGCAAAATACTTCTTACCAGACTTTGAAGATACAGAGAGATGTCATAAACCAGAGAACAAAGCTATCACCACCATTCCGGTCTTCGGGAGTGATACCGAGGAAGAGGAAGAGATAGTTTATTCAGGGCCGCCCCATTACAACAAACTAGGACCGTCCACTCCTATGTTGATCTTTGGCAGCGATTCGGAAGATGAGGTCCATGCTATATTCTCTGCTCGGCCTTTAATACAAACCTTCGCTGATGAAGAGCAAAATTTGCAAATTGCCATGGTTCCGCCCAAGCATCATAAAGAGCTAGACGCGCTTAATACTTACAATGTGGAAGAGCTGCAGACGTTCATGTCCCTCCCAGGCGAGAAGGTGAAAAGGCGATCCTATTCTACCAATCCGGGAAAACTAAAGTGGAGAGGGAAATCTGGCACGGCGCGGATTCCACACTCAACAGGCTCCAGCCCATCCGTTTGCCCAGATATTACACAGACGGGCTAAGGAGACTCTTGAGACACCAAGGCGTACCCCTTAAGCAAACTGTGCGACAAGTACGGTTCTATAACAAGATTTGGAACGTCCCTGGAACTCAGCGGAAATTGCCCAACGGGAAAATGGAAACGACCGGGCTTGGGTATGTTCAATCCAAGAAACGGGAGCTACTCCGAGACTGCTACGTCATACATGACTTTGATGGAGAGGGAGATGCTTTTTGGGAAAATGCTAACCCTGAACCGGAAAGAGCTCCCGACGTAAAAATACCCAGTCCGTCGTTTGAAGAACAGTTGGACAAGCTTATAAGGGAAGCGAGTCAAAAGGTTCGAGACGACCATAATCGCGAAATGACCATCTACGAGAAAGCCAGGACGCAACGCCTTCTTCAACAGGCTGCGAAAGATGAAAATGCTCCTCCCTGTCAACCCGTTGTACGAAAGGCCCGACACAGAGGTAGAAGCAAATCAAAGAACGGGAAAGGCGTTCGACAGTGGCAGAGCAGGACCAAGAAGCCACGCGATCAAGAACCGAGCAACCAAGATTCATCTCTTATAAAGAAGATGGGCCGGGCATACTCTTTTGCCTAAGATAAGACAAAGAAAATACTTGATCTTGCCATATGACATCAAATGATTACACTTCCAGAGTCCAAACACCCCGAGCAAGTCAACGAGATCTCTCACCCAGACTATTGCTCCTATCATAGGGCAATATGGCATCCTATTGAAGACTGCTTCACCTTCAAGAACTGGGTCGAAGACCAATATCAGCAAGGCAGGTTCACTCTATCCAGCAGCTGGAGGGTAACCCCGCGGCAAAAGCATGAACCCAAATCCACGAGGGTAGAACCAGATCCACATCAGTCTTGGAAGCGAGCTCGTACCTGTCACGTGATTACGCTGTCGAAAAAAGAAGAGCCCGAGGATATAGATGACCTCTCCTGGTGCTTCAAAAACAATGATGACGAGGTGATCTCAGAGTTTCCACCGGCGCCGAAAGAGCTGGAAGATGGAATACATACCACTGCAGATGATCTCAAGAGAATTGATTTGGGGATGACAAGCGACCCGCGGCCGACATTCGTCAGTGAGTTGCTGTCTGAAGAAAGGGTGGCTACACTAAAGGACGTGCTCATGCAGCATAAAGACTACTTTGCATGGAATTATTCTGAGATGCAGATCTAGATCCCGAGATTGCTGTACACAAATTGGCCATATCCCCGGACGTCAAGCCAATAAAACAAGCACCGAGTAGGATGCGGCTCGAGCTCGAGATGAACATCAACGCCGAAGTCAAGAAGCTAATCGACTCTGGTTTCATCCAAGAGGTGTAGTATCCTGACTGGATCGCCAACATCGTCCCGGTGATGAAGAAAAATGGGACAGTGCGCATATGTGTGGACTTTCGGGATCTCAATAAAGCCTGCCCGAAAGACGACTTCCCGGTACCGGTTACCGAGCTGATGATAGATAATACGTCCACCCACGAGGTTTTCTCCTTCATGGACGGCTCGTCAGGATATAATCAGATAAAAATACATCCCGAAGACCAGAAGCACACCGCTTTCCGGACCCCTTTGGGTATATTCTGCTACAAGGTGATGCCATTCGGTCTAAAGAACGCCGGTGCCACCTATCAGAGGGCTATGACGAAGATCTTCGATGACCTCATACATGAAGTCGTCGAATGCTATATCGATGACCTCGTGGTGAAAAGCAAATCATACAAGGAACATCTAGAGCATCTGAAGATCGTGTTTCAACGCTTTCGGCAATACAACTTGAAGATGAACCCTCTCAAATGCGCGTTCGGAGTTTCCTCAGGCAAGTTCCTAGGATTCATTGTCCAACACCGAGGCATCGAGATAGATCCGTCAAAATTCAAGGCAATTATGGAGATGCCCCCACCAAGGACTCTCAAGCAATTGCAGTCTCTCCAAGGGAAGCTTGCGTATATCCGGCGATTCATAGCCAATCTCTCAGTCAAGTGTCGTCCTTATAGTCACCTGATGAAGAAGGGAAACCCGTTCGTCTGGGATCACAAATGCCAAAGCGTGCTGAACGAAATCAAGCAGTACCTACAGAATCCACCAGTACTGGCCGCTCCGGTCAAGGGAAAGCCTCTCATTTTTTATACAACGGCCCTTGAAGGTTCCTTAAGTGCATTATGGGCATAAGAGAACGACCAAGGGAAGGAGAGAACGCTCTACTATTTGAGTCGAGTTCTGCTGGGGGCAGAAAGCAATTATTCTCCCATCGAAAAACACTGCCTAGCATTGATCTTCGCGATAACGAAGCTTAGGCACTATGCGTTGGCGCATGAAGTCCGTCTCATATCAAAGGTGGATCCTCTCAAGTATTTGATGTCAAAGGCCATATTGACAGGGCGGCTTGCTAAATGGGCCTTGCTCTTAATGGAGTTTTCGATAACTTATCAACCACTTAAGGCAGTGAAAGGCCAGGCCATTGCCGACTTCCTCGCTGAGCATCCGATACCCGCCGATTCTCATCTGAATTGCGAACTGCCAGACGAGCATGCATTTGACACGATTAACGGGAGTGATACCCGATGGGAACTTTACTTCGATGGAGCATCCTCCATGAAGAAGCGCAAATAAAACACCCCTATAATCTAATCAGGGGTAGGCCTCATTTTCGTAACTCCACAAGGAGGGGTAATGCGCTTCGCTTTCTCTTTAACAGAGCCGAGGACAAACAATGAAGCCGAGTATGAAGCTTTGATAGCAGGTCTCGAGATCGCTATCGACATGGGAATTGAAAACCTTCTTATATACGGAGACTCCCAGCTGGTCGTCAGTCAAGTAAACGGTGACTATCAAACGTGCAAACCGGAACTGGTGAATTACGGCGAGAGAGTACAGCAACTGCTGACCCAAATACATTCCTATACCTTGGAAAGCATACCGCGTGCGGAAAATAGCAAAGCGGATGCATTAGCCAAGCTTGCTAAAGAATTGGCCGATGAGAACCTCGATGACCTAAGAATCGTGGTACAAAGCCAACGGGTTCTTGCACCGGCAGAAATATCTCTGGAGCCGTCCAAGGAAAAGGGAGCGACCGAGCAAATGACTTTACAAATAAAAGACCAAGAGAAGGTTGAAGATTGGAGAGAAGTCTTCATAGACTACTTCAAATCCCGTCGAACGCCTGAAGATGCGTCCTCAAAACATCAGCTCATGAAGCGAGCCCTATCTTTCGCTTTCGTCAATGATACTCTGTACAAGAGGTCATCTGATTCTTTATGGTTAAGATGCCTGGGACCTGAAGAAGCAAAAAGGGTCGTCCAAGAAACTCACAACGGACTCTGCGGTTCTCACCAAGCCGGGCCGAAGATGAAGCTGAAGATCAAACGGATGGGTTATTATCGGCCCACGATGATCCAAGACTGCCTTGAGTATGTGAAGCAATGCCACTTGTGCCAGATCCATGGGGACTTTATCCACCAGTATCCGAATCCATTACATCCGACAATGGCTAGCTGGCCGTTCGAAATGTGGGGGACTGACATAATCGGCCCCATCGAACCAGCATCGTCCAGAGGACATCGGTTCATTTTGGCGACAACTGATTACTTCTCCAAATGGGCAGAAGCAGTACCGCTGAGGGAGGTAAAGAAGGAGAATATCCTCCATTTTTTCAAGACACATGTCATTTATCTGTTTGGCACTCCGCGACGGATTATCTCCGATAACGGATCAGCCTATAGAAGCCACAAGATCAGCCGCTTCGCACAACAACATAATATAGACTAGAGATACTCATCAGTCTATAATTCTCGAGCTAACGGTCTGGCTGAGGCTTTTAACAAAACATTGACGAAGATTGTAAACAAGACGGTGTCTCGAAAAAAAAGGACTGGCACGAGAGACTGCACGTAGCTCTCTGGGCGTATCGAACGATGTTCAAAACAGCCACGAGCACAACGCCGTACGCATTGGTATTCGGTATAGAAGCGGTACACCCCCTCGAGATAGAGCTACCCTCCCTATGAGTGGCAGTTCACTATGAGCTAGCGGACGAAGAAAACGCTCACCTTCGGCTTAAGGAGCTCGATACCCTTGATGAAACCTGGCTCATGGCGCAACAAAATCTGGAGGCTTATAAAGCAAAGATGACGCGCTCATACGAGAGATTGACTAGGACAAGAGCATTCCGCCAAGGCGAACTCGTGCTAGTGGTTAAAAGATCTATGATCCCTAATCGCGCTAAGCGGGGAAAATTCGAGCCGAACTATGAAGGCCCATATATCATAGACAAGGTCTACCAGGGTAGAGCCTATCTACTCAGGGACATGCATGACGAAAGGCCCTTCAGACCAATAAATGGTCGCTTCCTGAAGAAATACTACGCTTGACGAGTCATGGCCTAGGTCAACGATAGATGACGACGACTATGTCCGCTCGCTATCTTCCTAAGCCTAAATTCTGTAAGTAGTAACCGGCTTCCATCACTACGGACCGAAATGTCCTTAAACTAACAGCGGACCGAAACGTGCTTAAACTAACGACGGACCAAAACGTCCTTAAACTAACGACGGACCGAAACGTTCTTAAACTAACGATGGACCACTATATCCTAAAGCTAGCTGTTGACCGAGAGGTCGATAAGCTACGAAGGATTGCAGCGTCCTAAAGCTGATACAAAAAAAAGAGAAAAAAAGAGAAAAGAAAAAGGAAACGGTATGCCCATAAGCAAAATGGGCACAGATGAAAACTCGAAAGGGCTCCGTGAGTAAAAACAGCAGGGCTACCAGCGAGTTTTGTGAAAACTCGAAAGGGCGCAATCTCGTTAAATGACACTTGCAAGGTCCTCTCGACTTTGTAAGGAGAAACCACCTGCGTGAGATCCTTATGACTCACAAGGGAGCAACACACTTAGGGATCCCCACGATTCCTAAGGAGAAACACACTTGCGAGATCCTCATGACTCATAAGGAGAACCCTCTTATGGGACCCTCACGGCTCATAAGATTTGAAAGTATTAAGCTACAGGGATCTGAACCTGTTCTTAAGAAGCCCCACAATCTCCGATGCTACCCTACAAGCGGTTCAGTATTGACCCTTGTATACAATCCACGGGCGCGAATAAACATTTCCCTAACAAGGTCCCATCCTTACTAGGGATATGTCTGCACGGTGAACTGCCCTTGTAAGTCCTCTCGACTTGTAAGGAGAAAACACTCTTGTAAGATCCTTACGACTTATAAGAGATCATATATTTAGGAATCCTCACGACTCCTAAGGAGAAAATACACCTACGAGATCCTCACGACTCGCAGGGAGAAATACCTTTATGAGACCCTTACGGCTCATGAAGTCAAAAGCCTTAGTCAACAGAATCCTAACCCTGTCTACTAAGCCACCTTTGCTCGACATCGACGAAGGCAAATGATGATTCGCTCCTGGAAATATCCCAGTTGTAGCGGTGCTGATACCGAAATCGGTGTCTAATTCTAAGCTTGCAAGCAAAAAAGCTGGCAAACCACACGTGCATACGAAATAGCCGAAATGATGGGGCAACTTGTAACAAAATCAGCAAGTAAAAATGTATGCATGTAAAATAGCCGAAATGATTGGGCAACTCGCAATAAAAAGCAGGGAGTAAAAATAAAACAAATATCCGAAATAATTGGGCACCGTGAAAAATAGCCGAAATGATTAGGCAATCGCGACCTTCGCGATATAAAAGCTGAAATGATAGAGCATCACGTAAAGAAATAAAAAAAAATGAATGAAATTTATGCCCTACAGGTGATATCATGTCAATCCCTGTATACAATCCAGGGGCGCAAACAAAGAGGGAATCACACCCTTCCTCCCCAAGCTTCATCAGAAGGAGAGGCCAAATCTCAATGGTTCATAGACAGCCTAGAGATCATCTCAACATTCATCTTATTACAACGGACACAACATCAAACAAAGCAGAACAGCGGAAACTCCCAGTTCCATGACTCGGCGGTGTACAGATGACCGAGAGTCAAACTCTGACTCTGTGAAATGCGGATAAAGTCAACCCTTCCTGGCTACGTGGAACGCGGATTATGTCATTCCTGACCCCATGGAAAACTTCCAGAGCGGATCCTGGTCCTCGCAGAGCACGGCAATGACCCCGTGTGAAGCATCCAGAGCGGAGCCTGTCCTCGCCGAACACGGCAATGAACCCGTGGGAAGCATCCAGAGCAAAATTCCTGGCTACGTGGAACGCTGATTATGTCACTCCTGACCCCGTGGAAAATGTCCATAGCGGATCCTGGTCCTCGCAGAGCACGGCAATGACCCCGTGTGAAGCATCCAGAGTGGAGCCTGGTCCTCGAACACGGCAGTGAACCTATGGGAAGCATCCAGAGCAAAATTCCTGGCTACGTGGAACGCGGATTATGTCACTCCTGACCCCGTGGAAAATGTCCAGAGCGGATCCTGGTCCTCGCAGAGCACGGCAGTGAACCCGTGTGAAGCATCCAGAGCGGAGCCTGGTCCTCGCCGAACACGGCAGTGAACCCGTGGGAAGCATGCAGAGCAAAATTCCTGGTCACGTGGAACGCGGATTATATCACTCCTGACCCCGTGGAAAACGTACAGAGCGGATCCTGGTCCTCGCAGAGTACGGCAATGACCCCGTGTGAAGCATCCAGAGTGGAGCCTGGTCCTCGCCGAACACGGCAGTGAACTCGTGGGAAGCATCCAGAGCAAAATTCCTGCCTACGTGCAACGCGGATTATGTCACTTCAGACCCCGTGGAAAACGTCCAGAGTGGATCCTGGTCCTCGCAGAGCACGGCAGTGAACCCGTGTGAAGCATCCAGAGCGGAGCCTGGTCCTCGCCGAACATGGCAGTGAACCCGTGGGAAGCATCCAGAGCAAAAATTGGACTGTGAGGTCCTTAAACTCACGGACTATGATGTCCTTAACCTCGACCGTGATGTCTTAAAACTAACATTGGACTGTGGGGTCCTTAAACCCATGGACTATGATGTCCTTAACCTCAACCGTAATGTCGTTAAACTAACATCGGACTGTGGGGTTCTTAAACCCATGGACTATGATGTCCTTAACCTCGACCGTGATGTCTTAAAACTAACATTGGACTGTGAGGTCCTTAAACTCATGGACTATGATGTCCTTAACCTCGACCGTGATGTCTTAAAACTAACAACGGACTGTGGAGTCCTTAAATCCACGAACTATGATGTCCTTAACCTCGACCGCGATGTCTTTAAACTACGGTATCCTGGAAAACGTCCAGAGCGGAGCCTGGTCCTCGCAGAACACGGCAGTGAACCCGTGGGAAGCATCCAGAGCAACCCCTAGCTCCATGAAATGCGGATAAGGACAACTTCACCCATCACTCGCGGGTCCTCACGACTAGTAAGGGAGCAAATTCTCTTGTGAGATCCTTACGACTTTCAAGAGAAAACACACTTAGGAATCCTCACGATTCCTAAGGGGAAATTACACCTATGAGATCCTCACGACTTGTAGAGAGAAATACCTTTATGAGACCCTCACGGCTTATAAAGTTGAAAAGTCTTAGGTGACAGATCCTAACCCTGTTTTCTAAGCCAGCACTAGCTTACAAAGAGCACAAGATTGAAAGCTATATACTATCTATAGACCGCACTTGCTAAAATCACATGGCAAACAACACAGCAAGGAGAAAAAAAGCAACAGAAAGAACATCTGATTTGCATTTAATTAAGCGTTCGAGGCATACCCATTCATGCATGTGCAAAAGATTTAGTACATAAAATAAGACACGCTGAAATGAGAAATTTGCCATTCGTATTTCAAAAAAAGGGGGGCTCTTACAATTATGAAAGCAATAAACGAAAACATCATCAAGATGATTACAATGGCAAAACCTCGGATCCAGGACATGGATTGAGGAATTCGAAAGTAAGGCCGTCTAGAGTCTTTCTGGCCTTTCTGACCATTCTCGTGTGCGTCCTCTCGTGCTCACGCATGTCAAGATCTTCGGCAATGCCCCCCACCCTTTGATAAGAAGCAATTATCGTCGTCCGTTGAAAAATTTGATGCAGAATAACAATGAGGCTATCTCGCCGTTTTTTCGAGATCAGCCCCGACAGGTACACTGAATGCACCTTATCTTCGGTATCATCCAGCGCATTAAGAGGCATGGCCTCGTGAAACCCCGGAAGTGCTCTCCAAATTGCTCCAAGTACGACTTTCAAGAGAGCAGAACGGCGAGGAAGCAACCAACCGACGCGTGCATACAGACGACCCATAATCTTCGCACCGTGGGCATCTGTAAACTCTTGGTTTTGGTGACGGCCCTGTACGCGGATATCCTCATAAGTAATGAACTCGTTCAGATTGTATAAATGAACAGCCATAGTGCCTGAAAGAAACATCATTAGAAGATTAGCAATGAGGAAAAACAGACACATGGAGTTAAACTCCTCGAAAGCAATGCTCAGCACACAGGAGTGACACCTGTCAAAATCAATTATGAGGGGAATTTAAAGAAATTCCCCCAGAACGCTGAGAGCATTTCTCTGAGAAGATGATATAATCCATCAAAAATAAAATTCCATTTTTTATCTTCATGATCCATGAACAAACTCTTAAGAGTTCTTCTACATGATTTGAAAGGGGCAAAGCCCCATTAATGAATTAAGAAATTATAAATAAAATCCTTTTAGAGAGTAAAGCTCTATTAATGGAACCCTAAAAAGGTTCTCTTTAGATCAAAGATCTATGAAGAGCAAAGCTCTATGAAGAGCAAAGCCCTGGTTTATTAAAAGTTTTAAACTATACCTAAGTTTTGACAGAGTTTTACTCTTGAAAAGTTCTTAAACTGAAGAGCAATACTCTGAATAAGACAAAATTCTCAAGAAAGAAGATGAAAATCATCTAAGAAACCAAAGGTCCTATTTATAGGCATTGAGAGACGTTTCAACTTCCAAAAGTTAATCCAACGAATGAGATGCTACCACCACCGCACTCATGTTTGGGCCACGTAAGCACAATGGTGGGGGGGCATTTGTTTCCCCAATCAGAGCAAAACTTTGTTCAAATTCCAAGATTTGAAATGAAGCGACGCTTCCGTTTCCCCCAATCAGAGCAAAGCTCTGCTTCAAAATTCAAAATTTAAATTGAAGCAACGCTTCAGATTCTGCGCGCTGCGCGCCACGTGTCAAACACAAGTGCGCTAGCGCAGTTGCGCTGCGCTCTGCGCTTCGTACCACGTGTCAAACACGGATGCGCTAGCGCAGTTGCGCTGCGCTCTGTGCTGCATGCCACGTGTCAAACACCGGTGCGCTAGCGCAGTTGCGCTGCGCGCCACGTGTCGAACGTAGGTGCTGTTGGATATAGTGCCCTCAGAGTCAATTATTGGATCACAGGCACGTGATTGCAATGATTGAGGGAGGACCTATACCGGTAGGACGGTCTTACTCAAGATGATATTATGCTATCTGGTTTATCTTTATTATCGTGTACTGCTTCAGGTGACCTTACAGGTCACTATTGCACGCTGATAGAGCCCTTAGGATTCTTACTTGACGACCAGCAGTATGATGGCGATCATATACGTGGGAGCTGAGGTCTATAAGCACATCCTTAAAGTGTCCCTAGTCGTGGGAGTTTCGAGACTGGGCATCGATACTCCATTAGTAGACTAGTGTATGCAGTCGAGACCTCGACGAGGGGCGGTGGCCGGTCTCACAAGCCATTGGTGTCAGTTGGTTCACCTAAGATGTATACAGGTGCTCATTGGGTTATGAGTACACCGGACAGGACTCGCCGGGAACATGCTAGTTGGTATTATACCTGACGTCAGATAGCAGTTCCCTGGTGACATGTGTACAGATTAGTTCATCGACCTAAGATCATCATTTGTCTCGTGTGAGTTCCCACTGTGCTTTGATTACTACCCTACCACGGCTCAAAGGAGTCGTGCAAACAGGTTTTAGTTGGGTACAGTCCCGAGCCACATGGAGGCAGTAAGCGGATCGGCAGGGGTTTCGTCTCTCCCGGTATTGGGGGTAAGATCGCGCTGTGTCTAGGAGAGCCATTACACGAAGTCCTTGGCCAAGGCAGGAGATTTACTCGTAGGTATTCCAGTAGTATCTCAGGGTGTTCTGGGCTACACTCCGACACGACTTGTACCGCTTTTGGGGGTCTGACTTTTACCAATCCCCTAGGCCTGCCATGCGATGCTCATAGACGAACGGACCGGACTGTACGGATATTGTCACTGACTAGCTCAGTAGGGTGTCAGGATGAGTTCGCTCATCGACCTCCTTTTTGGTCAATACCTGATAACCCGTTACGTACAGCTAGTATCTCTGACATGTTAGTGGTTAAATCCACAGCCAAAATATTGACGAGTCTTTAGAGTCCCCCACAGACAGTTTCTCAAGTTTCAGGCGAAACGTTGTAGAGGCCGTATGATATATGGCAGGGTTCGATCTTATACGTGCGGTATTGCACGGATCATGATCGGACGGATCATACTAGTGGGCTTTGGTTTAAGTCGGATCCTAGTATTAGATTTGTTGGATTACTTTAGTCTCATCGCATTCGCATTCTGTCGGAATGCGGATGCAGGTATGTATATACAGGTGAGGGGTATCCTTGTGATCCGTCACGAGTTTACTTTAGATGTTGCCAGATCTTTTTGTTGGACCAAACATTTGGATTAATTTTTGGATGGTGGAAATAATGAGCTATAATTCATCATTTTGTGCATTAATTATGACACATGCATACCTAGTGACTCATGGTCTCTTTTATTGTGCATATGTCACATTTGATGTTTATTTTGTGTTGATATGATGAGAGGAGAGAGGGGGGCTGCCATATGTGAGCTTGGTCTTGTATTTTTCATTCACTCTCTCACTCTCATTTTTATCATAGCAAAAGAAAAGAAAGAAACTCCTTCTTCTTCCTCTTTCTTCTCTAGCTCAAAACTTCCATCAATGGCTTCATCTCTAACCTCCATCCATCTCATGGATGTAAGAGACAAAGTTGTCACAAACATTCTCTACAACACTTTGGACACGTCGACTAGCACACTTCATGCCCGAGTTGCTTCGGATGAAGCGGGAGCCCGTAAAAAGAATCGATGATGTGGTGCCCTTTCCGACGAGGAGATCGAGACCGGAATTGCCGCGAGGAGCTTGGGATGGTGGCCAAAGACCGAAGGACACGGATCAATCGGTATAGCCTTTCTATCCCTTCTCTAGATAGCTAGTAGTAGGTTAATGGTTTGATCCGGGTTTTAAGCATACGATAGTACCGGTTTTCAAGTTAAGAAAAATTTTGTTTCCGCATTTTGGCCTCGGACAAACGGCCGGGGCTCTACCATAGACTTATATGGTATCAGAGCCATGCCATTAACCTTTACTAGCTTGCTCTAACGTGTTTAGAATTTCGATCGAACGAAAATTTCCAAAACTGCATTTCCAATCATGAACTTTCTGTCGAATTTTTATTGTCGTCAAAAAATTATTTTGAGAATGTCAGAAAATCAGGCAGGGTTTTGTAAGAGAACTGAGAAAATTTGGTGGGCTGATTTCACTGTAGAGCGGCGGATCCGCGGCCGTACCCACGTTTTGGCCGCGGATCCGCCGCCGTACTGTAGCCACAGTGCATGAAATTTTCTGAGGTGGTCTCTGACTTGGAAATGTGGTTTCTGGTATTTTTTGTTTGGGCCCAGATTTGTTTGAGTATTGGGAATTGTGCTTGGGGCCCACTTCGGGAAACTTTGTCGATCGAAAATTTTAAAACATGTTAGTTCACAGTATTTACATTATATCTACGACCGTGAATGTCATTTGATCGGTAAATCCTGTCTAATTACTTTAGCTCTTTTAGACGGATTTGCGAACGTGACATTCACGTTGATGTTCTGTGTTGTGCTGTGATATTAAGGATTTGTCGTGGTGGATAGCCTGGATGCAATGGTAGTACAGTTTGGTTGTATTTGTACATTTGATATTGCGGGGCGAGCGTCCGACATGTAGACTGCCGTCACTGCCTGTTTGTATATTATTCTTTTGGGGCATGACCGGGCTGAGGTCGATGTACCCGTTGTATATTTTACTTTCTGTACTAGGATTACCCCGCGGTGGGGTGCACAGATAGCCGGGTTCTAGAGGGCAACGGGCCCGCATCTCATGGCTTTGAGACGGAGGGGGCTTTACTCTAGAATTGGCGGGCTATTCGCCGCACTCGTAGGGGGTACAGGTTGACCCAAGGAGGGGTGCTCAAGTTACCGGATTCCGTGAAGTGCTGGGTGGTCTATTCATGTTGTTGAAGGGGGCTGCCTCGCTTCAGATTTTGGCAGGTAACTTGCCGTGCCCGCAAGGGTCTAGGATTTCATTGCACAGGCTATCCACACGACCAGGGGAACGTCGGGTTTCAGTAGCGGCTCTATGAAACCCGGGGATCCCAGATTATCTGTATTGTTCTGTGATGCTTATTACATTTCTGTGATGTTGCATTTTATCACGCCTTGAGCGAATATTATATATTGATATATATAATAGTAGATGTTGTATATGTTTTACACCCGCGCTAGTCCAGTCCCCGCTCTGTCGTTAGTTAAGTAACCTAACGGGTGATGACGGGACCCAGTGGCGAATACGGATGGCATATACGTACATCATTATTTTCGTTCTTTTGTGGTGTGATTAATTGATGGGACTGCATTGATTCGGATCAATGCAAACTAAACAAACCTATTCTGATGTTGTTGGAACATTTTCAAAAAAAAAGAGCTGTTATTGCAAGGACGTTCTCTTTTTGTTTTGCACAGTGGTATTCGGTTATGAATATCCAGCACCTCAGTCGACGAGGTAAGGGCCGAGATCCCTTCACCGGGAGTGACCCCTTGGACAGAAGTTTGCGTCAGGGTAATAACTTCACTATAGCCGATTGCCTTTTTGCTTTGCATCGTGGTATTCAGTTGGAATATCCTGCACCTCATTCTACGGGGAAAGAGCCGAGATCCCTTCACCGGGATTGACCTCTTTAGCAAAGCTTTTCGCCACTATATTTTTATAAAAAACTATCTGGTTCCTTCAACGATATCAAGTTCATTACGTTAAAGGTTTTTCATCAAAAACCATTCGTAGCCCTCCGTCATTTCAGAAAGGTAGCACTTAGTATTCATGCTATGTATGTTGGCCTTCATCAAGGCATAGTGGATGGTAGCTATTTGTTACTTTTCTGCTGCATAGATAGATGCGTTGGTTTGGGACAGTCATACTACTATTTTGGCCTTCGTCAAGGGTATGTACGGGTGGGTTCAAATTAACCTGGATAATGACGGGTAGAACTTGACATGTGACATATGATATGTTGGCCTTCGTCAAGGTCATAAGAGCATGGGGTAAAAATCACATCGGGAGTTTCTAAAGAAACTGAAACTTGCCAGATATGCGCATACCTTCTGGAGTGTGATAACGTGAGTGAATTCCATCACGTTATCATGCGATGATAGTTGGATCCCGATTCCTACTGATGAGTTGGTTTACTCCTCGGGTGATCCCGACTAATTCTTCTTTCGGATTTGGAGAAGAATTTGAGGTTACAGTGGGAGGTTTCCTGATTACATAAAGTGATAACCATTCTGATCTAGGTTAGAGTGCACGCTGAGTGTTTCTTTTCTCTCTCTCTTTTTGGCAGCGACCATGACCCGATCCTTGATTATGACTCAGTGACCAAGTTGACCAAACCTTCTTAAACACTGGCTTTTGGATTGGCAGAGTTGCATACCTCATTGCCACTCCTACTTTTACCCTTTTCTCCAGAACATCCCGTATTACTACGAACATCCACTTCCATTGGATAAAACCATCGTATGGTTATATACGAACTCGAAGGAACTTGTTCCAGATTCGAGGATGGTTTCCGGTTCTGGAGAAAATGAATAGGACTATTCAGTTGTCTTTCCTTTTACCTTCTCTCAGGTTGCGAGTGCTCCTTGGATTAGGACGGTACACCTATTACGCTAATTGGATAGTCTTCTTCCAAACCATAGGCAGGTGCCGAACGGTAGGGAATGAAGAAAACCATTTAGCCTAAAAGGTGTACAGAAGGTATTAAGTAAAGACAAATAAAGGGATTAGTAAGAGGGCAAAGTAAATTGCGACTGCTATTCACGACCAAACCAAGTATTTCTTCGCCAATCCTACATCACCTTGGTATTTCTCTAGAACACTCCATATCACTACGAAGATCCACAGTTTATTGGATACTCCATCGTATGGTTATATACGAACTCGATGGAACTTGTTCCAGTTCGGGGATGGATTCTGGTTCAGGAGAAATAGGAATAAGGTTTTATTCAGTTGTCTTTTATCTTTACCTTCTCCCGGGTTGCGAGTGCTCCTAGGATTAGGACAGTACACCTATTACGCTTATTGGATAGTCTTCTTCCAAACCATAGGCTGGTGCCGAACGGTAGGGAAGGAAGAAAACCATTTGGCCTAAAGGGGTGTACAGAAGGTAATGACTAAAGACATATAAAGGGATTTGGAGAGATGGAAAAGAAATATACGGTTACAGTTGTGAATCTGATAATGGAAGAGGCATTACTAGGAATACCCGGATACCCCTTCGAAACATTTACATGTTTCAGTTTCACTGTGTATTGTTAAAAGAAAACTGATTTCCCAATTAGTCCTTACTCCAGGGTCTGTATTTACCTGGTTTGATTCTCACATCTGTATGGTTTTACAGATGATGAGTGGGAGTAAGTTATTGGGAATTGGGTGATCATCCTCATTATATCGGAATTCATTGTAATTGGTGATATTTGAGGAAATCACCTGGGTTGTTTGCCGGACGGCAAATATTTGGTTTTGAATATCCGTTATAATGCACCAATTTCAAATTGATATATCTGTACGTTTATTTTTATAAAGTGAGATATAACTTTTTAAAATTATGTCTATGACATTTACCTATATCAGTGGATGGTTAGGTAAGGAGCATTAAACAGCGGTGTAATTCTTCTTAACCATAAGTACAGTTTTCAACCTACGACACACAGGGAATGAGTTATTAGACTCAGAGGACTTATACAGAGTATTGTATGTTGTCCAGTGTCCATGAGGACAGAGGGGTTGGTACTCGTACTATATTCTGTTTACTTGTGACTTCTCTGGTTCTTAGACATGTGTTTCGTAGAAATGCAAGGTCTAAATTTTGAGAAGTTATAGGTATAAGAATAAAGTAGAGAACCAGGTGTTGCAAGTATCAGGATTCTTCAAGGTGATCGAAGATGTAGATATTTGTGTATGGTATTCAGTTGATAGTAATGATTAAGAGAACCTGCTTCTCTTTCAGGTTACTCATAATTGGTAGCACTCCTAAGATGAGTAATGCTGATCGGCCTCTCTCCATTTAGTTGACATGCACTGGAGACAGCTGCATGATTTGAATCTAGTTACAATTAAATCAGTGCCTCTGTTTCTATATTGGATATAGAATAGTTCATATCTTAACAATGTTAAGGTACGAGGAGTTGTCCAGCTTATGCTTAAAACCAGACTCTGGATAACTCAAGGCACGCTTTTGTAATGGCTGTTTGTAGGTTGACCCGGGCTATGAAGAGGGTTAACTTTCTACCATCTGAAAGATCAATAGTGATATTGTTCTTGACTCGCCACAGTTTTAATATAAATGGATTTTTTCAGAAAACAGTAGTGGGAGTATGGGAGAACTGGAAGTGATTCCAGAACCACAAACGATTACTGAAAATTTGATATGAACCTAAAGATTTAATCTGGTTTGACATTCCATTGGCCACTCTGCAGATATGGTGGGTAATCTCAGGCACTCGAGAGGTACTTCGGTATGCTCAAAGACGGTGACAGGGAGGTTCTTGTTTACCCAGATTGACATTACTGTTGTTCCAGGCTATGAGACCCGGCAGGAGGATGCGTATAACGTCGTTCTAAACTAGCTTTAGAAGTGTACGTGTATATGACTCTGCCAGAGGGTTGTCGTAGTCAGTGGGAGCAGCGGAAGCATAGTGGACAGGTAGCTTATGTCTATTTATGGACTAAAGCAGATATAGCGGAGATAAATCATCTATTTCTGATGTTACAGTCATAGGTTTGACTTCATCAGAATAGGGGATGGATCTGTTAAGAAGGTAGTAGGGTGTGATGTCCTGGTATTTGGATGACATACACAGAGTAGGAAGTGAAATTCCTATACTACGATCGGTTATACTTTGGTTGTCACACAGTGGTTTCTCCACATAAAGCTTGGATATTATATCAGACATTCTGGTTACTAGATCTATGGTTTTAGATCTAGATTTGGTTAGTTTCCCAATCTGGGTACTTAGACAGCATTCTAAAGGTGTTTTAGAATGGACGAATCCTGGCACGGTAGTGTACCTGCAGGTGATGGAGTCACCCTCTCTAAAGGTGTCTTACAGACTAAAGGGGAGAGGGATGTGCATGATTGGCATATCACTTGCTTAGGCAATTGAGTTGATCATGAGATGTCAATTACCACACCAGATATTGTTTTTGCACAAGATGCAATAAGTTGATATTAATCCTATCCTGGAGAAACGTTCGGAAGCAGTTTTAGAACATAAGTGGATGTTCTAGGGATATGATAACAACAGCCTCTTTCGGGAGACGGTTATCATTCCAGGCTTCCAAGGTGACCTGGATGACAGAGTGGCTGTCAGAGTTATAGTTTTCCCTCTGACGAGGGGCAGTATTTTGGACAGGTGGTCCAAGCGGATACTAAGGGAGGTGGGGCGCAGGATACTGATTAAGTTCAGTTGACAATACAGTCTAAGAAGTTTGGATTTGGAGTTCATTTATGAACTAGGTCCCATCAGATATCCAGACATATTCTAAGACAGGTATTGCTCATTTCGGGAGATGGCTTTCTCCGCGAACTTGAGATAAAGAGAGACATAGAAAGAAACATCAAGGCGGATCCACTTACTGAGGCTATTCCTCGAACGCAATAGTTTCGCAAACGGGATTTGTGAGACTGATTAGTAGAGGAGTTGGGTGTTCGGTATCACACGGGCTGTGAGTATGCGACATCGCAATAATTAGCCTTGAGTGCAAGTGGGAGATTGTTGGATATAGTGCCCTCAGAGTCAATTATTGGATCACAGGCTCGTGATTGCAATGATTGAGGGAGGACCTATACCGGTAGGACAGTCTTACTCAAGATGATACTATGCTATCTGGTTTATCTTTATCATCGTGTACTGCTTCAGGTGACCTTACAGGTCACTATTGCACGCTGATAGAGCCCTTAGGATTCTTGCTTGACGACCAGCAGTATGATGGCGATCATATACGTGGGAGCTGAGGTCTATAAGCACATCCTTAAAGTGTCCCTAGTCGTGGGAGTTTCGAGACTGGGCATCGATACTCCATTAGTAGACTAGTGTATGCAGTCGAGACCCCGATGAGGGGCGGTGGCCGGTCTCACAAGCCATTGGTGTCAGTTGGTTCACCTAAGATGTATACAGGTGCTCATTGGGTTATGAGTACACCGGACATGACTCGCCGGGAACATGCTAGTTGGTATTATACCTAACGTCAGATAGCAGTTCCCTGGTAACATGTGTACAGGTTAGTTCATCAACCTGAGATCGTCATTTGTCTCATGTGAGTTCCCACTGTGCTTTGATTACTACCCTACCACGGCTCAAAGAAGTCGTGCAAACAGGTTTTAGTTGGGTACAATCCCGAGCCACATGGAGGTAGTGAGCGGATCGGCAGGGGTTTCGTCTCTCCCGGTATTGGGGGTGAGATCGCGCTGTGTCTAGGAGAGCCATTACAGAAAGTCCTTGGCCAAGGCAGGAGATTTACTGTTAGGTATTCCAGTAGTATCTCAGGGTGTTCTGGGCTACACTCCGACACGACTTGTACCGCTTTTAGGGGTCTGACTTTTACCAACCCCCTAGGCCCGCCATGCGATGCTCATAGACGAACGGACCAGACTGTACGGATATTGTCACTGACAGGCTCAGTAGGGTGTCAGGATGAGTTCGCTCATCGACCTCCCTTTTGGTCAATACCTGGTAGCCCGTTACGTACAGCTAGTACCTCTGACGTGCTAGTGGTTAAATCCACAACCAAAGTATTGACGAGTCTTTAGAGTCCCCCACAGACAGTTTCTCAAGTTTCGGGCGAAACGTTGTAGAGGCCGTATGATATATGGCAGGGTTCAATCTTATAAGTGCGGTATTGCACGGATCATGATCGGACGGATCATACTAATGGGCTTTGGTTTAAGCCGGATCCTAGTATTAGATTTATTGGATTACTTTAGTCTCATCGCATTCGCATTCAGTCGGAATGCGGATGCAGGTATGTATATACAGGTGAGGGGTATCCTTGTGATCCGTCAAGAGTTTACTTTAGATGTTGCCGGATCTTTTTGTTGGACCAAACATTTGGATTAATGTTTGGATGGTGGAAATAATGAGCTATAATTCATCATTTTGTGCATTAACTGTGACACATGCATACTTAGTGACTCATGGTCTCTTTTATTGTACATATGTCATATTTGATGTTTGTTTTGTGTTGATATGATGAGAGGAGAGAGAGGGGGGGCTGCCATATGTGAGCTTGGTCTTGTATTTTTCATTCACTCTCTCACTCTCATTTTTATCATAGCAAAAGAAAAGAAAGAAACTCTTTCTTCTTCCTCTTTCTTCTCTAGCTCAAAACTTCCATCAATGGCTTCATCTCTAACCTCCATCCATCTCATGGATGCAAGAGACAAAGTTGTCACAAACATTCTCTACAACACCTTGGACACGTCGACTAGCACACTTCATGCCCGAGTTGCTTCGGATGAAGCGGGAGCCCGTAGAAAGAATCGATGATGTGGTGCCCTTTCCGACGAGGAGATCGAGACCGGAGTTGCCGCGAGGAGCTTGGGATGGTGGCCAAAGACCGAAGGACACGGATCGATCGGTATAGCCTTTCTATCCCTTCTCTAGATAGCTAGTAGTAGGTTAATGGTTCGATCTGGGTTTTAAGCATATGATAGCGCCGGTTTTCAAGTTAAGAAAAATTTTGTTTCCGCATTTTGGCCTCGGACAGACGGCCGGGACGCTACCGTAAACTTACAGGTACGCTAGCGTAAGGTGCGCCAGCGCTGGAATTAAAAATTCCCCCACCGTCAGATCAAAAGATCTACTAATAATAAATTATTAATTAATCAGAACTAAAATTCTTTTATGGAAAGATTTTTCAATCTTATTAAAACAAGAAGATTATCTTCTGTAAAACAGAAGCGTTAGGATCAAAGATCCAACGGTGGGAAATATTCCAAATCAATCAGAGAAAGATCTCTCAAAACTGATTTAACAAATCATTTGGCCCTATATAAAGGACCCTAGACTTCAAGTCATAGAGATACAGAATATACAAAAAAGAGAGAGAAAATCCCTCTGCAAAAGAAGAGAAAGCTCTTACAAAAAAGAAGATTTTTCTTCATCTTCAAGGTAAAAAGAACTATGTTCTTGAATAATAGAGATGAAATCATCCCGTAAAAAGAAGAACCATCTTCTAAAAAGATCAGAGATCTAAGAAAAAGACCAAGGTCTTTAACAAAAAAGAAAAGATCAAAGATCTAATCATAGAAAAAAAAAGTATTTTACTTCATTCATAAATCTTTTGATCTATAAAGGCAGAGCCTTTTATAAAAACAAGAACTTTTGTTCTTTGATCTTGAGGAAAAAGCCTCCTTTGAGGAACATAAATATGTTCTTTGATTTTAAAATTGATCAGATGCGCCCTGCACTATTGAAAAGAGCCTTGCACTCATGAATTGCACCCTTGCGCTCTTTGGACCGGCGCTCAGCGCTAAAATCTGCCACGTGTCAACCAGAGACACAACCTGCGCTTTGCGCTTCTAAAATAGAGCCCTGCGCTCATGGGCTGGCGCTCAGCGCCAAGCGCGCCATGTGTCACTCACTGGTGCGCCAACAGACTAGCGCAACGCACTCATAAATTAAAAGCGCAATGCGCTAATAAACTAGCGCTTAGCGCTAAGCGCGAGACGTGTCCTCTTCGTGTGCGCTACCCGACAGAAGCGCAATGCGCTCTTTGACTGGCGCAACGCGCCTGGCGCGCCACGTGGCGCACTGTCAGAACAAACTTTGTTTCTGATGAATGCTATGCATTCAATACAATACAAAAATGTCAGAGCCCAATACCTAGCATTATTAAAAGGGCTGAGCCCAAATAAAGGCTTATTAGCCAGAACAAAAATAAAATGTTAAAACATTTTAATTGGACTTAGCCCAATTTTGGCCATAAGTCCTCAACTTGTTTTGAATTGAGCATATCTGCTCTTTCAACCAACTCACCTTGGTTCAAGGGTACATCTCTTCACTCCTTTGATATTCGTCGTTGTAATTCCTCAACGTCATCAAAGAGGCGACGGGTCCCGACAACCACACATTTCACAGACTATGACATTTTTAAATCGGACTGTGAGGTCCTTAAACTTACGGACTATGATGTCCTTAACCTCGACCGTAATGTCTTAAAACTAATATCGAACTGTGGGGTCCTTAAATCCATGGACTATGATGTCCTTAACCTCGACCGTGATGTCTTTAAACTAATATCGGACTGTGAGGTCCTTAAACTCATGGTCTATGATGTCCTTAACCTCGACCGTAATGTCTTAAAACTAACATCGGACTGTGAGGTCCTTAAGCTCACGGACTATGATGTCCTTAACCTCGACCGTGATGTCTTAAAACTAACAACGGACTGTGGGGTCCTTAAACTCACGGACTATGATGTCCTTAATCTCGACCGTGTGATGTCTTAAAACTAACATCGGACTATGAGGTCCTTAAACTCACGGACTATGATGTCCTTAACCTCGACCGTGATGTCTTAAAACTAACATCGGACTGTGAGGTCCTTAAGCTCATGGACTATGATGTCCTTAACCTTGACCGTGACGTCTTAAAACTAACATCGTACTGTGGAGTCCTTAAATCTACGGACTATGATGTCCTTAACCTCGACCGCGATGTCTTTAAACTAACAACCGACCGCAATGTCCTTAAACTAACAACCGACCGCAATGTCACTAAACTAAACAACAGAGCCCAATTGCTTTCTTGTCGGATCTAAACGATCCCGTTAACTTGATCTTAGTCTACAATTAGACTAACGTATCCTTAGCAAACGTTTAAGTTGATCTTAGTCTCAAATGAGGCTAACGTATCCTTAAACCCAAACTCCCCAAACCCAAATCTAAGAAAGATATAGATTTGGACTAGTCCACGCCCTACGGGCGACAACATAACTTAGTCTCCGTATACAATCCACGGGCAACCAAACACAAAACAAACACCCACGACACGAAGTGACCATCTGGAGAAAGAGAAAGTTGTTACCGCGATGCGGTAGCGTAATTAACTGCAGGGGCTTGCGCCTGCAGGGAAGAGCGTCCCCACAATCAAAAACCTCTCAGATGAGGGGGAATCTGACGAAGTCTGCTACATCGGCCGCATCTGTTTAAACCTTCGATACATGGTACCATAAATCAACTTGGCATCTTTGGAGAGGTGGACGGATAGCACCAATTAGCATCTGCCACGAATTTCAGGCAAGACGTACACCGCGTCTCTGCCGCGTCTTTCGGAGGGGAACGGTAATATGACCAGATTATCGAATCAAGTGTTGATTTGATAATGTGATATTCAGATAAATGATATTAGTCAATTATATGTGATATATCCGAATTATTAGATCAAGTGTTGATTTAATAATGTGATATATATTATATGTGATATAATTATATTTTAACTAATATCATTAGCTCACTAATTGCTTTATATATATTAATGTATACACACACACACACACACTATATGAAGCATGGCATGTTTTTTTATTTTTAGAAAAATGGAAAAATGAGGTGTAAATTATTGAGATATTTTGGGTATGGATGAGGCATAGGATTATATAGTTTTTTATTAGTCTTGACTCACTATTTAAGTATGGTTGCAATTTATTCCATGCTTGAATGAGTGAGGAGAGAGATGATTCATATTATTGTTTCTACACTTGCTTCATACTTAATGCCTTAGCCATTTTCCTTGAGCTTCTTCTTTCTCTTGATCTTTACAATTTCTTCATCTCACCTCCAAGCTCAAACCCTCACATGAGATGTGAATCATTGAGCTTGTGAGTAACCTAGTGAGCTTATCATATCCCCTTCTTTATCATCACACACCAAACTAGCAATTTAGTGTGGTGTGTTTCATACACTAAAGAAGTTTAGTGTAGAGTTAGCTTGATCTAGAGGAACTATCGGTGGATCGTCTTTGGCGTGAAGATCACGGAGGAGAGTCATTCAACTCGAAGAGGAGCCTTGTAGAGTCGCGTGGACTTCAACCCGGAGCTTTAGAAGAGAAGGACTCGAACTACAAAGGTTGTATTCTTATTCTCTAGATGTAAAGTAGTTTACATTTGGTATTGTCTAAATCTCTAGTTAAAGATTCTAAGTTTAGGGTTGTTTAGCGTGACAATTTTGTGAAAATGGCATGGACGATGCCTCCCAAAACCTTGCTGTCGTGCTAGGGAACCTTACAATATATATATATATATATATATATATATATATATATATATGAAGCATGGTTGATTTTCTATTTTTTTAGAAAATAGAAAAAGAGATGGAAAACGGGGAGACTTTTGTGGAATGGTGAAGTATGGTTTGATGATTATTATATTGGTATTGACTCACTATTGAAGCATGGTTCCATTGTTTATTTAGAAATTGTGGATGCCTCAATGAGTGAGGTATTTTGATGAGCCATTGATCATATTCTACACAAGACTTGAGTTATTTTTCCTCACTTGAGCTCCTTGCTCTCTAGCTCTCTTCATCTTCTTCCTTACCTCCTCCAAGCTCAATCCCTCACATGAGTTGTGAAATCTTGAGCTTGTGAGAACCCTTGTGAGCAATAAACACCCCTTACTTCACCATCCTACACTTGATTATTAATTAAGTATAGTGTGTTTACTTCACTAAAGAGTTTAGTGAAGATGTAGCTTTGATTAGCGGAGCTTCGGGTGGATCATTTTCGGCATGAAGATCGCAAAGGATACTCGATCCAACTTCAAGTGGAGCCTAGTGGAGTTGCGTGGACTACGGAGCTTGAGAAGAGAAGGACACGGATTACAAAGGTTGTAGCCTCTTTCTCTTAGTGTATAGTTTTCGTTATATCATGTTAAACCCTAATCATCTAGTTTAGATTCTAGGTTAGTGTAGCACCCCGAAATTTTTAAATTGGGATGCTTGATGCTTGTAAAACCCAGTGGTAGTGCTAACAAATACTTTCATGGTATCAGAGCCAAAGCTAGAAGATTATACGATATTAGTTGAATTACGGAACCGAAACAACTCCGAAACCGAAAACCCGAAAACCAACTTTCTGTCGAATTTTAAATGATCTCTGAATTTTTTCTAAACAAGTGCAGAATGTTACATGTGATGTAATTAGAAAACCAGAGAAATTTGAGACCAAAACTCCAAAAATCACCCGGCGAGATCTCCAATAATACCGGCCTCACCGGCCCCATGTTCTATATTTGGTCTTGAATTTTTTTGGCGTTCTGTATGCAATGGTGTAGGGTTTTAGGTCATGTTTGTTTAGCCCAGTTTGCATGTGATGTTAACTTTTCTATTAGGGATATTCGGAGTGTTTCGTGGTCGTGTTTTAACGCCGTTTCGGGTTTAAGTTTGATATGTGATACAATATTTGGAATCCACATTTAATTAGTTTTGTGAAAACTAGTTAATGTTTGTAAATCTAGCATGTTAGTCTCAATTGATCGATTGCCACGAAGTTTCGATTCGGATCGAAACTCCGTCGCAATCGCGTATCGTACGCGAATACTCGCCAGATAACTTTACTAGGTAGCCACGCCCCATAGCCCCGATCAAGTGACTTTAGGAGAACCCCGTTGCCAAAAACATCTACTCGGGAGCTTGAGGACATGGTGTTCTGCCTAAGTGCACGTGGTCGACGATATCGGGGGTGCGGCCATCTACTAAAGTTCCCGACGAGTATTCGATCGGGTAATCGGGAATCTTGTTGAATTACCCGACTAAGTTATTGAAAAGTGTTTTCGAATTGAGACTAAAATGCAAGGTTTATAGGATAGGCATGAAATTCGGCATATGAGATATTCCGGGTTTATGATATCTAAGGAAAATGTGGATTCTAATTATTGTTGTTTTTTATTTCTTTTCTGCGACCGTAAGTGTAATATGTGGTATATCCCCGATCTCGTTGCTATATGTCAACGGAATTCTGGATACGCATATTTACTTACGTTGATAACATGTGATGTTATGTGTTACTGTGATATGTTATATTGGATCATCGTGAATGAATAGCCGGGGGGTTTTACGTGAGATGAGAGTTTTTTAATTTTCATTCATGTAAAAATTGTATGTAATATTCTTTTATTGGGACACTTTCGAGTTGAGAATGATGTTACCATTGATGTATATTATTTACTTTTCTGCATTAGGATAGACCCAAGACGGGGAGCACAAGTAACCGGGTTCTAGAGTCCAGTGGGAGACCATCTCGATGAGTCGAGACCGGGTCTCCTAACTCTAGAATTGTCAGGGTTGCTTGCTGCTCTCGTAAGGGTCTAGGGATGTGGGTTTGGTTATTCATCATGACCGTGAAATCCGTGTCTTTCATTATTGACTTAATTTAAAAAACGGACCTCCTAATATATCCAATATTTCATATGTTGACTTCTGCTGCTTGGTTCTGTAGTGTGATTATATAACTGCGTGAGACGAATGCTATATATATATATATATATATATATAATAAACGTTGCTTATGTTTTGCACCCACGCTAGTCCAGCCCCCACTCTGCCGTTAGTTAAGTAATCTAACGGTGCATGACGGGGCCCCGTGGTGAATGCGGATGGCATAAGCATGTGTTCTATTTTCGTTTCTTTTTCTGTGATATTTAGGGAAACATAAATGATGGGACTTCATTAATAAGATTAATGAAAAGAAAAGAAACCTGAAGATATTGTAGAATCAAAAGTTTTTTAAAAGATAGCTCTAGTTCTTGCTTTGTATAGTGGTATTCCTTGATGAATATCCAGCACCTCATTCGATGAGGAAAGAGCCGAGATCCCTTCACTGGAAGTGAGCTCTTTAGCGAAACTAGCAAATGCTACAACCCACTTTGTTTTGTTTTTATAGCTTCTCTAGTTCTTGCTTTGCATAGTGGTATTCCTTGATGAATATCCAGCACCTCATTCGATGAGGAAAGAGCCGAGATCCCATCACCGGGAGTGACCTCTTTAGCGAAACTAGCAAAAGTTACAAAAAAGACTCCTTTTCATATCACTAAATTCTACAACGATACCAAGTTCATTACGTTAAAGGTTTTCTTAAAAACCAGTCATAGCCCTCCGTCATTTTAGATAAGTGTTATTTAGTATTTGTGCTGCGTTTGTTGATCATAGCCAAGACGTAGTGTGCGGTAGCTGATTAGTACTTATCTGCAGCATGTGATGCGATTGGATTAAAATAGTCATGCGACTTTGTTGGCCTTCGTCAAGGGTCGTGCGGGTGGGTTTAATTCAATTAAGAAATGAACAGGTTGAACTTGACTAACGATCTATGGTTTGTTGGCTTTCATCAAGGTCATAGGACGTTAGGGGTAAAAACAATTATCGGGAATTTCAAGTGTTGAAATTTGCAATAAGATTGCATATCTTCTATATGATAGTTGGATCCCAATACCCACTGCGAGTAAGAGTTATTCCTGAGAGAGTTTTCCACTTTACAATTAGCCGATCCATTAGGTGTCTAAGAAAGGTGTTAATGGGGTTATGCCCCTGTGGAAATGAGATTATTTAATTAGTTCCATGCGAATGCATGAGGAGACTTCCTCGGAGTACCAATACCTGCCTGGCCGAACGATTGGCGAACTTGTAGGGTATAATTAATCCCGGTTAATCTTACCTTTTAAGGTTTGAAGGAAGATTTGATAAAAACAGTGGGAGACATCCTGATTAGATAAGATAATAACCAATCTAATCTTGCAAAGAGCGCACACAAAAATGATTATCCTTCTCTCTCTCCTGATAGCGACCAATGACACGTCTTAATCAAGATAATAATATGAATGTATTGATCAAACCCACTTATTATACTAGGCTAGGTTTCGCTCTATTTTATGACTGTCATAAGTCTGAGTAAGGAATAGTAGAATACCCGGATTCCCACGCCACCCAAAACGAAGAAGGAGCATGATGACACATCTTCTTCGGGTGTGTTCGTTACCGAGAACTGTTTCTCAGTTTGCTCTACATTCTGAGTATTGGATGTCGGATCAGGATCCCACGTATGTAATTTGTTACATGGGTTAAGTAGAGGTAGAGAACTGGAAAAAGGTGATATGTCCCTCAGAGAAGAGAATGGTGCAATTATTGCAGCCAAAGCAGTTGGCGAATATCATCTTGTATTACCAAGTGGTAACACAGTGATTCTGAGCGACTGTTATTTTGTACCAAAAATATTGTGAATGTTTTCCTAATCAATTTGGTATGGTACGTTGTATAACGGTATACACATTCTAAATCACAAAACAGTTCTAATTATACAGAATACACACGAGAGGAACAGTTCAGAAATGAACGAAGCCTTCTTATGGAATTGTAGACTGGGTTATATCAATGCGACAAGACTGGCTAAGTTGCATAAGGATGGATATTTGAATCCGTTCGAATTTACATCTTATGAAACTTTCCAGTCATGTCTGAAAGGCAAGATGACCAAAACTCCGTTTACTGGACATAGAGAAAGAGCTATTGAACTCTTGAGACTGATACATAGTGATGTATGCAGTCCTATGTCTATACATGCCAGGAATGGTTCCTCGTACTTTATTATATTCACCGATAATCTCTCAAGATACGTACATTTGTTCCTGATGAAACACAAATCTGAATCTTTTGATAAATTCATGGAATATAAGTATGAAGTTGAGAACCGGACAGGTAAAAGTATTAAAATTCTTCGATCTGATCGGAGAGGAGAATACTTGAGCACGGAATTCAGAGACTACTTAAAAGAGAATGGGATTCTCTCTCAGCTTACTCCTCCGTATACACCAGAGCACAATGGAGTTTCAGAGCGGAGAAGTCGCGCCCTATTAGATATGGTGCGCTCTATGATGAGTAATGCTGAGTTGCCTATTTCCTTTTGGGATTATGCACTTGAGATAGCTGCATATATATTGAATAGAGTTCCGACCAAATCCATGCCTACCACTCCATATGAGATATGGAATGGGAAGAGACCATCTCTTAAATGACTTAAGATATGGGGTTGTCCGGCCTATGTTAAAAAGCAAAATCCAGACAAGCTCGAGGCAAGGTCTGTTTTATGCAAGTTTGTGGGATATCCAAATGATTCATATGGATATATTTTCTACCATACCGAGGAACAAAATGTATTTGTTTCTCAACATGCCACCTTTTTAGAAAAAGAATTTCTTGTGAAAGAAATTAGTGGTAATGAGATAGAACTGGAAGAAGTTCCAGCTGCACAAACATTTACTGACGATTTGGTAGAACCGGAGGATTCAATAGTCCCCGATACATCTCAGCCACTTCGCAGATCTAGTTGGGTTTCTTATCCACCTGAGAGATATTACGGTTTTCTCATAGTCAGTGGGAGCGAGGATTGCATCATGGAAGATGATGACCCAACTAGTTTCGAGCAGGCCATCACAAGTGGAGAGTCTGTGAAGTGTCCGGATGCTATGCGATCTGAGATGGAATCTATGTACACCAACAAAGTATGGACTTTGAAAGTTGCTCCTGAAGGGGTAAAACCCATCGGGAGCAAGTGGATCTTTAAGAAGAAAATTGGTGTAGATGGAAAGATTGAGACCTTCAAAACTAGACTTGTAGCAAAAGGTTTTCGTCAACGACCAGATGTCGAATATGATGAAACCTTTTCTTCTGTCGCTATGCTTAAGTCCATCAGGATCCTACTTGCCGTTGCTGCATACCATGACTACGAAATCTGGCAGATGGACGTCAAGACCGCTTTTCTAAATGGTGATTTAGAAGAGAGCGTGTATATGACACAGCCAGAGGGCTTCGTAGACAGTGGGAGCAGCGGAAGCGCGTGCAAGCTGCTTAAATCAATCTACGGATTAAAGCAGGTATCGCAGAGCTGAAACATCTGTTTTGATGAAGCTATCAAAAAGTTTGACTTCATCAAAAATATAGATGAACCATGCATATACAAGAAGGTTGTAGAGAGTAAGTTTGTCTTCCTCGTATTGTACGTGGATGACATACTCTTGATAGAAAATGATGTTCTTATGCTACACCCGGTCAAGCTCTTCTTATCACACAAGTTCTCCATGAAAAATCTTGGTGATTTCTCCTACATCTTGGGGATAAAGATCTATAGAGATAGATCTAAATGGATGTTGGGATTGTCCCAATTTAGGTACATAGATACCATACTAAAGAGGTTTAGTATGGAAGATTCTAAGCGTGGTAATTTACCCGCTTGTTCAGGAATCACTCTCTCCAAAGAGATGTCTCCCAAGACTGATTTGGAGAGGGCTCGAATGCAAGAGATACCCTATGCTTCGGCAGTCGGGTCTATCATGTATGCAATGTTATGTACCAGACTAGATATAGCTTACTCACTAGGTGTAGTGAGTAGGTATCAATCAGATCTAGGGGAGAAACACTGGACAGCTGTGAAGAACATTCTTAAGTACTTGAGAAGGACTGAAGAGATGTTCTAGGTGTATGGTAACGGTGAACTCCAGGTGGAGTCCTTTACCTATTCGAGCTTCCAGAGTGATAAAGACAACAGTAAGTCGGTCTTGGGTTTTGTCTTCACCCTTAATGGAAGGGCAGTATGTTGGAAGAGTTCCAAGTAAGATACCATAGCAGACTCGTAGATGGAGGCTGAATACATCGCTGCCAACGATGCTGCCAAAGAGACTGTCTGGATGAACAAGTTCATTACTGAACTTGGTGTGGTTCCATCCATTGAGCATCCAATACCTGTGTATTTTGATAACAATGGAACTATGGCTTTGGTCAAGGAACCCCGGTCCCATCAGAGATCCAGACATATTCTTAGACGGTATCACACGATCAGGGAGATAGTAGTTCCCCAGGAGATCGATGTCAGGAGAGTTGACACGAAGGATAACACAGCGGATCCATTCACGAACAGGCCTTAGTGCAAGTGGGAGATTGTTAGGAATATGTATGCCCTAGAAGCCATTATTATATGATATAGTGGATGCTTGGACATATATATAGAGGACTTTCTTGCTCGACATGATAGTATGCTATCTGGTTGCCTTTATCTTAACATGTTTACTGGTATTATTATACCGTCTCTCATATACATGTTGATAAAGCCCTTACGATGTTGGCTTGACTATCAGGACTATGATGCGGATCATACTACTGGGACTTGGGTAGTCCATAAGCACATCCTTCAATTGTTCCTAGTCGAGAAAATATCGAGACAGGGCATCGATATTCCACGGTAGACTAGTATGTACGTTTATTGACCCTGTATGGGGCGATGGTTGATCCCATATCTATTGGTGTTTGACATCAAAGATTGTACACAGATGCTCATTAAAGAATGTGTACACTGAACATGACTCGCTGAAAACTCCTAGATGGTACTATACCTATCGTCAGATAGCAGTTCTCTGGTGATATTGGTACAGGTTAGTCTGTAGACCCAAGATCGTCATAGAGTCTTGTATGGTTCCCACTGGGCTTTGATTTCCTCCCTATCAAGGCTCAAAGGAGTCATGCAAATAGGTGAATTTTGGGTACAGTCCTGAGTCACATAGAGCCAATGAGCGATAGGAGGGGTTTTGTCTCTCCCGGTATAGGGAGTTGATGTTGTGCTATGCTCGATTGGCTATAACAGGAAGTCCCCGGCCAGGGCTGTTGATGAGATTTACTGGTAAGAGTTATTAGTAGTTTCTCGTACCGTTATAGACCACACATCTACATGACTTATCAAGTTATTGGGGTCTGACGATTCCACCTCCAGACTCGATATGCGACATATCAGACAAAGAGACCGGACTGTACGGTAAGTGTTACTTATAGGCTTCATAGGAGTTTGGACAAGCTTGCTTGTTGATCTTCTATTCGCTCAATACCTAGATAGCCGTTACGTCCAGCTAGTACCGCTGACGGCTTGTGTGTAACTGATGTGCTCATTATCTACTGCTGGCGTATTGATGAGTCTTTAGAGTCCTACACAGAAGCTTCCTAGTTCAAGCGAAACGAAGTAGGGCACATATGCTGATATGTGTGGGGGCCTGATTAAATATGAGTATGAGATACCTTATTGTAATCTGGCGGTTATTTTTTATCAGTTAGGTTATATGTGATATAACCGGATTATTGAATCAAGTGTTGATTTGATAATGTGATATACAGATAAATGATATTAGTCGGTTATATGTGATATAACCGGATTATTTAATCAAGTGTTGATTTAATAATATGGTATATATTTATATTTGATATAATTATATATTAACTAATATTATTGCTCACTAATTATTTTCTTATCTTTATATATATATATATATTGATATATATGTGATATATATATATATATATATATTATATGAAGCATGGTTGATTTTCTATTTTTTTAGAAAATAGAAAAGATGTAGAAAATGGGGAAACTTTTGTGGAATGGTGAAGTATGGCTTTGATGATTATTATATTGGTCTTAACTTACTATTGAAGCATGATTCCAGTTGTTTATTTGGAAATTGTGGATGCTTCAATGAGTGAGGTATTTTGATGAGCCATTCTTCATATTCTACACAAGACTTGAGTTGTTTTTCCTCACTTGAGCTCTTTGCTCTCTAGCTCTCTTCATCTTCCTCCTCACCTCCTCCAAGCTCAATCTCTCACATGAGTTGTGAAACCTTGAGCTTGTGGAACCCTTGTGAGCAAGTAAACACCCCTACTTCACCATCCTACACCTGATTAGCAATTAAGTGTAGTGTGTTTACCTCACTAAAGAGTTTAGTGAAGAGCCAGCTTGAATTAGCGAAGCTTCGGGTGGATCATTTTTGGCACGAAGATCGCAAAGGAAGCTCGATCCAACTTCAAGTGGAGCCTAGTGGAGTCACGTAGACTACTACATGAAGCTTGAGAAAAGGACATTGTCTACAAAGATTGTAGCCTCTTTCTCTTAGTGTATAGTTTTCGTTATATCATGTTAAACCCTAATCATCTAGTTTAAATTCTAGGTTAGTGTTGATTAGCACCCTGAAATTTTTTAAATTGGTATGTTTGATACTAGTAAAACCCAGTGGTGGTGCTAACAAACACTTTCAAGTTGTAGAGCCATATTTACCAAGAATTTAAAATATCGATTTAAAAGAAACCCATTTTGAAACAAGTGTGGTATTTTAATGTAAAACTTATTCTTTAAATAAACACTATATTTAGAATCTCGTGCTATGAAACCATAGTATATGTGACGGGATAGGTCATTACCCCGTGAGTTTTCTAGAGGTATATATTTCTAGATATCGATAAAAATGTCACTTTTAAAATTCATAGTATTTTAGCGTTACATGCATTCTAGAGTAGCTTTTGTTGGATATGTATGCCCTAGAGGCCATTATTGTATATGTATACATGTGGATGCTGGGGATATATATGTACAGGACAATCTTACTCGGTTATATAGTATATTATTTGAGTTGTCTTTATCAGGATATGTGTATTTGTTTCTATTGATACTTTATCCAGCTTGCACATATTGATAAAGACATGATACAGTAGTATACTATTATGATTTGACTTTATCTTAACATGGCATATGTTATACTCATTATTACATATTGTGGTTACATGTTGATAAATCCCATAGGATCTTGCTTGACTACTAGCATTATGATGACGATCATACTTGTGGGAGTGGAGTAGTCCATAAGCACATCCTTAATAGGTCCCTAGTCGCGTGAGTATCAAGACTGGACATTGATACTCCAGAGTAGACTAGTGTATACGTTTCTAGCCCCGACGAGGGGCAATGGTTGGTCCCGCAGCCATTGGTCCGATGCGCCTAAGATCGTATACAGGTGCTCACTGGGTGTTAGTACACTGGACAGACACGCCGAGAACTTCCAGATGGTACTATACCTATCGTCAGATGGAAGTTCTCAGGTGACATGTGTACAAGTTAGTCTTCGGACCTGAGATCGTCATTTGTTTTTTGTGAGTTCCTACTGTGCTTTGATCACTACCCTACCATGGCTCTACTGAGTCGTGCAAACAGGTTTTGGTTGGGTACAGTCCCGAGCCATATGAAGGCAGTGAGTGATTGTTGGGGATTCGTCTCTCCCGGTATTGAGGGTTGATATCGCACTGTGTTCGATTGGTCAGGACCATAAGACCTTGGCCAAAACAGTTGGGATTTACTGATAGGTTGATCAGTAGTTTCTCGGATTGGTCCTGAGCTGCATCAGCACGAATTATCGGGTTATTAGGGTCTGACATTTAGCACCCCCTAGACCCGGTATGCGATACTCTTAGACGAAGAGACCGGACTGTACGGAGATTGTCACAGATTGGTTCAGTAGGAGTTCGGACGAGTTTGCTCGTCGGCCTTCCTTTTCGACAAGTACCTGGTAGCCGTTACGTGCAGCTAATACCGCTGACGTGCTTGTGGTTAAACCCACTATCAGCATACTGTTGTGTCTTTAGAGTTCCACACAGAGGGTTTCCCTGCTTCGAGCGAAACGATGTAGAGGCCGTATGGTTTTACGGCAGGGTTCGATCACATAGGTATACTTATGCACGTATGATATTCGGGCGGATAATACTAGTGGGCTTTGGTTTAAGCCAGATCCTAGTATTATATTCTTGGATTATTTTATCTCTTGGTATTCGTATTTTTCGTAATACGGATATGGGTATGTATGAGGGGCATTTTTGTAACTGTGCAAGATGCTTCTAGAAGAAGACACTTCATTATTTGTTTTAACATTTTTGTTAATGGTTAATGAGGTAGAGAAATGAGGTGTTCATTTGCTTTAAATGAAGCATGGCTACTTGGTGACTCATGGCATGACTCATTGTTTATTATTGGAGTATGCTTATTATTTTCAAGTGCTGTGAATTATTGATGCAATGTGGCATTAGATATTTTGTGTAGCTTCAAGATATTTTTGGTTTTGCATTATTAGTTCACAACACTTAGCCATTCTTCATGATTCTATGCTCACTTCACACTCTCATCTTCTCCTTGCTCTCTTCTTCTACCTCAAAACCTTAATTGTCTCATGTATTGAGAAACCTAGGGTTAATGAGACAAAGCAATCCATCATCACTCTTTACTTCATCTTGGCTACTTAGATTAGCATTCTAAGTACTCTAGTTACCTCGTTTTGGAGTTAGGAGCTCAAAGCATACACTCTCGGGTGGATCATCTTTGATGCAAGGAGGCCGAAGATCAAGCACGATTTGTACATTCTTTGAGGAGCCAAAGGAGAGGAGTGAAGACCCGAAGGACTTGTTTCATTAGGTATACACTTCTATCATAGTATATAGAACTTCTTTAGTTGCTAGTTAGGTTTATGGTAGATCCGGTTTAGGGTTATTCTAACGTCTAGTTTCACTTGTTGTAAAAATTTTGTTCCGCAAACGGCCACGGATGATGGTCAGGACGTTAGTGTAACCCAACATGGTATCATAGCCAGCCTATAAACCCTATACTAGAAGATTTAAATGATGTTAAAGTAACGAAACCAAAATAATTTCGAAACACGAAACGATAAATCCAAGTTTCTGTCGAAATTTTCAAAGGCTCTAATTTTTTTAAACAATTGCAGAGTGCTCATTACTTATAGGTTGAACACCATGGAAAGATGAGGCCAAGAATAAAAATTGTGGCCAGCCATATGAGTGTTTTTCCCAGCCTGGCAGGCCAAGTAATGAGATTTGGTGTCGTATTTTTTTTGGTGTTCCAGTCTCTTAGATTTAGGATTTCAGGTGTTGTTTGTTTTTGCCAAGATTTCTTATACTGTTATCTTTCTATTGTGGCAATACGGAGTATTTTGAAGTCACTGTTTTTAACATTGTTAATAGTTTCAGTGCATACATTACTATCTGCGACCGTGAATGTCATTAGAGCGGTATAACCCATATAATTGCTATATGCTCTTTTGGACGGGTTTGCGAACATAACATTCATGTTGATATTCTGGGTTTGTGCTGTGGTTATAGTTGGATTGTCATGGTGGATAGCTTGCGGTGCAATGATAGTAGTACAATTAAGATTCATTTGTATATTCATATTACAGGGCGAGCGTCCGACATGTGGATTGCCGTCTTTGCTGGATTGTATATTATTTGATTGGGACACGACCGGATTGAGGTCGATATCACCATTGTGCATATTTTTTTCTTTTCTGTACTAGGATTGCTCCACGGTGGAGTGCACGAATAGCCGGGTTCTAGAGGGTAACAAGCCCGCATCTCATGTCGTTGAGACGGAGGGGGCTTCACTCAAGAATTGGCAGGCTATTCGCTGCACTCGTAGGGGGTATAGTATGACCCACAGAGGGGCGCTCAAGTTATTGGATTCCGTGAAGTGGTGGGTAGTCCATTCACTTTGTTGATTAGGGTTGCCTCACTTCTGGGATTGGCGGGTAACTTGCCGCGCTCGTAGGGGTCCAGATTTTCATTGCACAGGCTATCCACACGACCGGGAATGTCGGGTTTTATTTGTGGCTCAAATGAAGCCCGCGGCTCCAAAATTATCCGCCATTCTGTGTTTCTTGCTGAGATTTTATGATGTTGCTAATTATCATATCTGGGACGAATGTTATATATATTTATATATACACTAGTAGATCTTATATATGTTTTGCACCCGCGCTAGTCTAGCCCCCGCTCTGCCGTTAGTTAAGTAACCTAACGGTGAATGACGGGGCCCCGTGACGAATGCGGATGGCATATACGTACATTGTATTTTCGTTCTTTTCTGGTATGATAGGTTAATTGATAGGACCACATTAATTTTGATTAATGCAAGATAAGAAACCTAAAAGATATTGTTGGAACAAATTTCGAAAAACTATAGTTATATTCTTTCGCTTTGCATAGTGGTATTCGGTCATGAATATCCAACACCTCATTCCAGGAGGCTAGAGCCGAGATCCCTTCGCGGGGAGTGACCTCTTGAGCAAAAGTTTATACTGTAGATTACTCGGCTTTTCAAAACCATCAGTTTTTCAAAAGCGGGGCCTAAACCACTCCTTTTCAAAACTTCTCAGGTTCCTTCAACAATATCAAGTTCATTACGTTAAAAGGTTTTTCGCCAAAAACCCAGTCATAGCCCTCTGTCATTTCCTACGAGTATTACTCAGTATTCGTGTTGCGTTTGTTGACCTTGTCAAGGCATAGTGAACGGTAGCCGGGTGGTGCTTGTTTGTAGCACATGATGCGATTAATTAGGACAGTCGTATGGCCTTGTTGACCTTGTCAAGGGCTTATGCGGGTGGATCTAGGGTAATCAAGATAATGACAGGTTAAACTTGACTAGCGATTTATGATTTGTTGACCTTGTCAAGATCATGGGTTGTCAGGGACAAAAACCACATCGGGAGTTTCAAACATACAAGAAACTTGCAAGTGTTGCATACCTTCTGGAGTGTGGTGACTAGAGTGGCTTCCATTTAGATTATCATGCGATGATAATTGGATCCTGATCCCACTGATGAGTAGGATTATTCTTGAGAGATTATTTCACTTAACAATCAATGCTTTAAACCAAGTAGGTGTCTAGAACGGTGTTAGCGGGGCTACGCCTCCAGGGAAAAGAGGCTATTTAATTAAGGAACTTCGCGAAAGCGTTAGAAAAGCTCCCTCGAAGTACTAACACCATCCTAATCGAAAGGTTAAGCAAGTATTGTAACGTGCGATTATTCCTGACTAGTTCTCCTTTTAAGGTTTGATGGAGAATTTGAGAAAACAGTAGGAGCCATCCTGATTAGATAAATTAATAACCAATCTAATCTTGCAAGAGCTCACGCTAAGTGTTTCTTTTCTCTCTCTCCAGGTAACAACCATTTCACGCCCTAATGAAGATAATAAAATGTATCCGTTGACCGATCTGAATTCTTATTCAAGGCTGGGAAACGTCGGTTCTGCTATAACTTATGACAGCTGTCATGAGTATGAGAAAGGGAAAGAGGATTGCATGAATTCCTTAATGACCCCAACGAAGAAGAAGTACACTATTGCGTCTTTTTCAGGTGTTTTTGTTATTGAGAACTGTTTTCGTTCAGTCTTACCTCCTGGGTACTAGATACCGAATCAGGATCTCATATCTGTAATTTATTGCAGGGACTGAGAAAAAGTAGGATGGTTGGACCTGGTGATATGTCCCTCAGAGTAGGGAACGAAGCACAAGTTGATGCTGCCGCCGTCGATGTATATCACTTAGTGTTGCCAAAAGGCAATACTATGATTTTGAATAATTGCTACTATATACCTTCCAAGGTTTGCAACATCATATATATTTCTTTACTTGATAAAGATGGATATAAGTTTGTTCTTGATAGAAATATCATGAGCATTTACCTTAATCAGGTATTGGTTGCAGAAGGTATACTGTGTAATGGTATCTATGTTCTAAACACAGTTTTCAATGTACAAAACACACGCTAAAGGAAGAGTTCAGATACGAACGAATCCTACTTGTGGCATTGTAGACTTGGTCATATCGGAAAGAAAAGACTAAGTAAGTTGCATAAAGAAGGTTATTTGAATACGTTCGAATTTTTATCTTATGAAACTTGTCAATCCCGTCTCAAAGGAAAAATGACCAAATCTCCATTCACTGGACATGGAAAAAGAGCAGCAGAGCTCTTAGGACTCATATACAGTGATGTATGTGGTTCGATGTCTATACATGCAAGGGTTGGTTCTCATACTTTATCACATTCACTGACGATTTCTCTAGGTTCGGATATGTGTATCTTATGACACACAAATTTGAAGCTTTTGAGAAATTCAAAGAATTCAGAAAGGAAGTAGAGAACCAGACTGGCAAAAGTATCAAGATCCTCCGATCTGATAGAGGAGGGGAGTACTTAAGCATGGAATTCCTAGATTACCTAAAAGAGAATGAAATTCTCTCTCAGCTTACTCCTCCGTATACACCACAGCACAACGGTGTATCAAAGTGGAGGAATCGTACCTTATTGGATATGATACGCTTCATGATGAGTAGTACTGAGTTGCCTCTTTCATTCTGAGGATATGCGCTTCAAACAGCGGCACATCTATTGAATCATGTTCTATCCAAATCCGTGCCTAAGATACCATTCGAGATATGGAATGGTAAGAGACCATATCATAAAAAATTTAAGATATGGGGTTGTCCGGTTTACGTTAAAAAACATAATCCAGACAAACTTGAGGCACGGTCAGTTCTATATAAATTTATGGGATATCCAAAGAATGGCTATGGATATCTGATCTACCACACTAAGGAACAGAAGGTGTTTGTATCTCGCCACGCTACCTTTTTGGAAAGGGGGTTTCTCGCAAAAGAAACTAGTGGGAGTACGGTAGAACAGGGAGAAATTCTTGAACCACAAAATGTAACTGATGATTTGGAAGAACCACTAGATTCGGTAATCCCATACGAACCTCAGCCATTCTGTAGATCTAGTAGGATTTCTCATCCGCCCGAAAGATACTACGGTTTTCTCAGACGGGGATCGAGAGGATTGCATCTTGGAAGAAGATGATCCTACTAGTTTCAGGCAGGCCATTATCAGTAGGGACTCTGATAAGTGGCTGGATACTATGCAATCCGAAATGGAGTCCATGTACACCAATAAAGTGTAGACCTTGGAATTGCTCCACCTGGGGTAAAACCCGTTGGATGCAAATGGATCTACAAAAGAAAGATTGGTGTAGATGGACAGGTGGAAACCTATAAGGCTAGACTTGTTACAAAAGGTTTTCGTCAAAAGACCCGAATTGGACTATGACGAAACTTTTTCTCCGGTGGCGCGGCTATGCTCAAATCCATTCGGATTCTACTTGCCATTGCTGCCTTCCATGAATATGAAATCTGGTAGATGGGCATAAAAACGACTTTTCTAAATGGAAGTTTGGAAGAGTGCGTTTATATTGATCAGCCAAAAGGTTTTGTAGACAGTGGGAGCAGCGGGAAGGTGTGCAAGTTGCTCAAATCCATTTATGGATTGAAGCAGGTATCCCGGAGCTGGAACATCTGTTTTGATGAAACAGTCAAGGACTTTGACTTCATCAAGAACGAAGACGAGCCATGTATTTTTAAGAAGATTGTAGGACGAACTGTCGTATTCCTAGTCTTGTACGTGGACGATATTCTCTTGATAGGAAATGATATTCCTATGCTACAATTGGTCAAGCTGTTCTTATCATAAAGGTTCTCCATGAAGGACCTGGGTGATGCCTCGTACATTCTGGAGATTAAGATCTACAGAGATAGATCTAAGAGATTATTGGGACTTTCACAGTCCAGGTACATAGAGACCGTACTAAAAAGATTTAGTATGGAAGATTTCAAGCGCGGTAACATACCCGCATTGCATGGAATCACCCTCTCCAAAGAGATGTCTCCCAAGACTGATGAGGAGAAGGTTCGCATGAGCACTATATCCTATGCTTCGGGGGTAGGAGCTATAATGTATGCAATGCTATGTACAAGACCAGATGTAGCTTACGCGCTAAGCGTGGTGAGCTGGTATCAGCCGAACCCAGGTGAGAACCACTGGACAGCAGTGAAGAACATTCTCAAGTACCTGAGAAGGACTAAGGAGATGTTCTTTACCGATTCAAGCTTCCACAGTGACAAGGATGACAGCAAGTCTATCTCGGGTTTTGTGTTTACCCTCAATAGAGGGGCGGTGTGTTGGAGGAGCTCCAAACAGGACACCGTCGCAGACTCGACGATGGAGGCTGAATACATTACTGCAAATGATACTGCAAAAGAAGCGGTCTGGATGAAGAAGTTCATTACTGAACTTCAGGTAGTTCCGTCCATTGTTGATTCAATACCTTTGTATTGCGATAACAATGGGGCTATAGGTTTAGCGAAGGAACCACGGTCCTATCAGAAATCCAGACACATCTTAAGGCGGTATCACCTGATCAGGGAGATCATAGATTGCCAGGAGATCATAGATTTCCAGGAGATCGAGGTCCGGATAGTGGATACAAAAGAAAACACGGCGGATCCATTTACAAAGGCCCTCCCTCAAGCGCAGTTCTAGCGACTTTTTGAGATGTTGGGTATGCGGTACGCCAGCAGCTGGCCTTAGTGCAGACGTTGGGTATTCGGTACGCCAATTACCGGCCTTTAGTGCAAGTGGGAGATTGTTGGATATGTATGCCCTAGAGGCCATTATTGTATATGTATATATATGGATGCTGGGGATATATATGTACATGACAATCTTGCTCAGTTATATAGTATATTATTTGAGTTGTCTTTATCAGGATATGTGTATTTTTTTCTATTGATGCTTTATCCAGCTTGCACATATTGATAAAGACATGATACAGTAGTTTACTATTATGGTTTGACTTTATCTTAATATGGCATATGTTATACTCATTATTACATATTGCGGTTACATATTGATAAAGCCCGTAGGATCTTGCTTGACTACCGGCATTATGATGACGATCATACTTGTGGGAGTTGGGTAGTCCATAAGCACATCCTTAAATGGTCCATAGTCGCGTGAGTACCAAGACTAGGGATTGATACTCCGGAGTAGACTAGTGTATACGTTTCTATCCCCGACGAGGGGCAATGGTTGGTCCCGCAATCATTGGTCTGATGCGCCTAAGATCGTATACAGGTGCTCACTGGGTGTCAATACACTGGACGGACTCGCCGAGAACTTCCAGATGGTACTATATCTATCGTCAGATGGAAGTTCTCAGGTGACATGTGTATAGATTAGTCTTCGGACATGATATCGTCATTTTTCTCGTGTGAGTTCCCACTATGTTTTGATCATTACCCTACCACGGCTCTACTGAGTCGTGTAAACAGGTTTTGGTTGGGTACAGTCTCGAGCCATGTCACGCCCCGCTTCCCAGAGTGCGCTAAGATCGGCACGTGACAGAGCCAACCATGCTACCTGTGGTTAGGAAACATCCCTCCACAGTCACATTACGGCTGTCTATAAGATATCAAGAACAAGAAAATAAAATGAACTATCTAGTACATGTCCATATGCCAGAATAAACGAGTCAAGAAATATAAATGTGCGGAAGCAATAAATCCAATAAACAGTAACAATCTGGAAAGTACGTCCCAAATACGGGCTCACATCAGAAAATGAAAATGCTGAAAGAAAACTAAACTAAAATACTAACAGGATCCTCACTGCTCGGCCTGTCGGCTAAAATACTCCTGGTCAGCCTACGACAAAGATAGAGGATCTGGGCCATGCAAAACCCAGACGTCAATGCGTCATAATATCAAACAATAGAAATATAATCAGGAGGTAACAAGATATGCAGACATGAGTATGAACAGTAATAAGGGTATAACAGGAACATGAGTATGCAACAATGAAGTGTATCAGTGTATGTGACGTGCGATGAGTAATCTAACTATATTACTGGTTTATCTACTCTCAAGTCTTTAAAATCAATTTGATGAGTCGTCGATGCAACTCAATAGTATCCCGTGCATACCCGGACCACGGTCTAGACTCTCGGGGCTGAATCCGAGACGTGCCGTTCAGCACAAACAGGAAACATGTACAGACGACTGATGTCAACAACATCATCCCGGGACTGGCCTAGCCCCCAAAGCTGATCAGTATAAGTGTCGAACTGTTGAGTTACAAGTCAGGTTTCATCATTGATTTCCCCTTACCCCCAAGGTTATGTGTTCAAGTCAGGTATTGATAAATCTGAAGCTAATGCCAACACGCGATCAAGCAGGTACAGGTTTTGTCTGAATAGACAACAGGATATGTCTGTCGGGACAACAAGTCAGGATTGTCGGCATTAGTAACAGGATCAAGTAACAGGTCAAGTAGTGGTGTATCAGGTCATGACAGGTAGTGCACAGGTATCAAACGGATGCTCATAATAAAACTGTAGCAAGTACGGATGCACGATAAAAGTACTGATGCACGGTAAAACACGGATGCACAAATATCTATCAGGGATTACATCTACAACTCCATGACTACGCATGATGCACATTATCAAGCATGGGGTGTTAATATAACAGTGACATGATATAATATGATATGGCATGCAGCTAGATATGCAATAAATGATACGGATGCGAACGGATATCGGAAAACGGTAAAACTGTAACATGGATGCAGAATACCATAAACATGCAATATTCTTATTAATATAGATGTGAGTATAATAATATAGCCTGTATCAAGCTACTTGCATGCAACCAGATATGTAATTAATGATATGGATGCGTACGGATATCCGAAAACAGTAAAACAATAATATGGATGTACAATGAATTCAACATGTGATATTTTTATTCATATGGATGCAAAATATGTATCATAGTATGTAGCAAGGTAAACTTGCCTGAACGGATCTCACGACGGGGTGCGCACGCTGCGTCCGACATCGGGTAAACATCGCAACGCACACACGGCACACGAGATAGGTCCAAGCAAGGCAAGAAGGAAACCACGCAGGCAGGGGACGTCCACTGGATTACTCGGATCGTCGGTAGCGGCACGGCTGCTGTGATGATCGGAAAACACAGATTAAGAAAAAGAGAAGAAAGGAAAGAAGAAGAAGAAGAAAAGAAAAGGGCTGTAGTGGTTGCAGGGTGTACTGGAGAGGAGAAAGAGGATACAAAGACGGTGATGAGGGTAAGCGGTGGTCGGGGTGATCGGAGCTCCGGCGAGAAGGGTTGCAGGGGCTCGAGTTGGGTGCAGGAGGTCGGGTTCTTGGTGCTCGGGTGAGGGTGGTTTCGGGTTGAGTGAGGGGAGAGGAAGAAGTCGTGGTGATGGGGATGGTGACGACGAGGAAAGGTCAACGGCGGTGAGGGGTCAACGGTGGCGAGGTGTGTGGGTTTTGGGTTCGTGCAGGGTTTTTGGGAGCTCGAGAAATGAGTGGAGAGGGAGGTGAGGTGGTGGAGGAGATGACGAGGTCGGGGTTCGGCGGTGGTAGCGACGGCGACGAGCACGAGGCGAGGGCGAGAGCTTGCAGGCGGCGGGAAAAAAATATGAAAATAAGAAGAAGACGTGGGAAAAAAGGTTAAAGAAATTTATATAGGTAGAGAGGGGAGAGAGAGAGTCACGAGAGAGAGAGAGAGATCGAAAGGAGAGAGAGATACAGATTATATTAGATTAGGATTTTTAAAAAATATTTTTAAAAATATTTTAATGTTAAAACATATATAGTTAAATATTTAACAGTTAATATATATATATATATATAATATAATATAATATTAAGAAAATTTGAGTTTTTGGTTAATACAAACTTACTCCGAAATACGTCCGGCTCGGGTCTAAAATTATGGTTTGAAAATACGGATAATATATGTGTCAACCAAAACCAAAATAGGATATCCGGGTAACGAAAATGCATACCCCCAAGAATGGATACATGTAACGTGCACGCAGCTATCCAAACGAGTCCATTTCACTGAACGGGACGAGAACAAGATGCGCGGATGCTACCACAGGGTCAGGGGTATGATGCAGGCCATACTATATATTTTTAAAATATTTTATTAAAAAAATGTAGACGCCAGATATAATGCCAGTATGCAGTATATATATATATATATATATATATAATATGAAAGTGCACGGATCCTCAAAAATAGCCGGGATAAAACATAAAACATAAACAGGAATCAAGATGGTTTCCAGCAAGCGGGTCGGGTCGGATGCAAAAATGGGTACCGATACACTATTCGCACCCAAAACACAATAAATCTGTAAAATACCATAATTAAAGAAATACTCGAAATAGAACTAGTATAAATGAACTAGGGTGTTATATTGTACCCAACTACAAAAAGAACTGGTATAAATGAATATTATATCAAACTATTTTTATATAAAACCCCTCAAATTATGCTAAATTACAATAAGGACCCTAGTAAACATATGTTTAAGCGGGACCAGTTCTCTTGAGCCTCAGGGAGCCGAAGATATGGGTGCTTGCCTATTTAAGGTAGAAAATCTAACAAACGGTGTTATCAACACGGTAATTATCTTGGAAAAAGATACAAATCCTGCCGTCCATGTGCAGCAGTTACCGATAACACCAAAACCTAATTCAGGACTTCAAATTCTTTTCTAATTGACTGACTCAGACTGAGCCTCAATCTAATCAATATGACTTGAATACGATTCAGGTATAAACTACAATTCAATATGAATCTATATATTCAATCTATACAACTTGACTAAACCGAACCATGGATATACTCTATCTGTATGTCCATCCATTATATCCATTCCATTACTGATATCATGGTTTCGGCAAGTCATCCATATACAATTTACAATACATGACAAAACAATACAAATAATACAATCAAGATATCGCGGGGTTTATAAGGGGTAGATTGGTACGGAAAGTGTTAAAAGTGGCACGAGGCTGTAACCATCATACACCTAACCTGAATATCTATTGCCGTTGTACCGTGGCTGAACGGTTCCTTGTGCTCTGTATAGCTTAGTCTCCGGAATAGTGGGACTCATCTCGTATACACTGGCATTTTTTGTTCCAAGCTACAAACAACAGCGTTAACAATATAATACAACTTTAAAAGTTACATTCTCCTTCTGTCTATTCTGTCTATACCTATTCTTTGGGACTTACCGAGCGATTGTTCGCTGACGACATTCCTTTCTTTTTCTTTGGAATGTTTTCAGGTGGATCGGATCTTCTGAAGACAGAGCCCAACAGCGAGAACTTGGATCAGATAGCCTTCGACCCAGAGCTCTAGATTACTTGTACATATTTTCATTTATGTTATGTCATTGTTTAAGGTATTGCTTTCATTCAATGCATTTACATTTCAGTTGTATTGTAAAAAGAATGTTTAATAAATAAAGTTGATGTTCATTTACATCTTGTCTCTTGTGTACATTTCATTTTATATTGCTTAGATACGCTTAGCGTGTTTACTTCTGAGTAAATGCGTCATGTAACCCGTCGCATCCTCTGCCCGTATACTGGGAAGCGGGGCGTGACAACTTATTACATTTTGTATACCACACTTAGGCTAATTGGTTTTCTTACTTCCACACCTTTCGGCACCTACCTATGGTTTGAAAGAAGACTATCCAATAAGCACAATAGGTGAACTCTCCTAATCTTAGGAGCTCTCGCAACCTGAGAGAAGGTAAAGGGAAAAGATAACCGAATAATTTTATTCAATTTCTACAGAACCATAATCCATCCTCGAACTGGAATAAGATCCTTTGAGTTCGTATGTAACTATACGATGGAATATCCAAGCAATATGGATTTTCGTAGTGATACGAAGTGTTCTGGAGAAATACAAAGGGAATGTAGGATTGGCAATGATATATGTGACTCCGTGACAATCCAAAAGTCAAAGTGTTTTAAGAAGGTTCGGTTAACTTGGTTCATGAGTTTTAGTTTAGGGTCGGGCCATGGTCGCTGCCAAAGAGAGAGAAAAGAAACACTCTGCATGCACTCTAACCTAGATCAGAATGGTTAATCGTTTTATCTAATCAGGATGGCTCCCACCGTTTTCTCGAATTCTCCTTCAAACCCTAAAAAGAGAATTAGTCGGGATCATCTAAAATCACCCGAGGAGTAATCCTACTCATCAGTAGGAATTGGGATCCAACTATCATCGCATGATAACTTGATAGAATCCACTCAAGTCACCACACTCCAGAAGGTCCATGCTTGGCAAGTTTCCTGTATGTTTGAAACTCCCGATGTGGTTTTTACCCCAAGCGGCTTATGACCTTAACAGAGGTCAACATATCATAAATCACAAGTCAAGTTCAACCCGTCATTGTCCTGAATTAACTTAGACCCACCCGCACAAGCCCTTGACAAAGGTCAACATGATCGTGCGACTGTCCTAAATAATCTTATATCTATGCAACAAATAAGCATTACCCAGCTACCAAGCACTGTGTCTTGACAGAAGTCAACATACATAGCATGAATAGTAAGTAATACCTGTAAGAAATGATGGAGGGCTACGACTGGTTTTTGGTGAAAAACCTTTAACGTAATGAACTTGATATCGTTGAAGAAACCGAGTGGTTTTACAAATATATAGTGGCGCAAACTTTTGCTAAAGAGGTCACTCCCTATGAAGGGATCTCGGCTCTTTCCTCATCGAATGGGGTGCAGGATATTCCAAACTGAATACCAAGATGCAAAGCAAAAGAATCGACTATAGTGAAGTTATTACGATGATGTAAACTTTCGCTCAAGAGGTCACTCCCGATGAAGGGATCTCGGCTCTTGCCTCGTCGAATGAGGTGCTGGATATTCATAACCGAATACCACTATGCAAAGCAAAAGAGAACGTCTGTAATGTCAGTTTTTAAAAACTTGGTTCCAACAACATCATATATAGGTTTGTTTTCCTTGCATTAATTAGAATTAATGCAGTCCCATCAGTTAAAACATATCACATCAGATAAAGGAATGAAAATATAATGTACGTATATGCCATCCGCATTCGCCACTGGGCCCCGTCATCACCGGTTAGGTTACTTAACTAACGAAAGAGCGGGGGCTGGACTAACGCCGGTGCAAAACATATACAATATCTACCAGTGTATATATAAATATATATAACATTCATCCGAAGCATGATATAAAACAACATCACAGAATTTCAGCCAACAAGTGGATAATCTTGGAGCCTCGGATTTCACTTAAGCCGCAAATGAGACCCGACGTTCCTTGTCATGTGGATAGCATGTGCAACGAAAACCTAGACCCCTGCGAGCACTGCAAGTTACCCGCTAATCTCAGAAGTGAGGCAACCCTAATCAACTAAGTGAATGGGTCACCCAGCACTTCACGAAATCCGGTAACTTGAGCACCCATCCGTGGGTCAACCTGTACCCCCTACGAGTGCGGCGAACATCCCGCCAATTCTAGAATGAGGTCCCCTCCGTCTCAACACCATGAGATGCGGGCCCGTTGCCTTCTAGAATCCGGCTATTCGAGAACTCCACCGCAGGGTAATCCTAGTACAGAAAAGAAAAGAAATATATGTACAAGGGTGACATCGACCTCAACCCGGTCGTGCCCCAAAGAAATAATATACAAACTGGCAGAGACGGCAGTCTACATGTCGAACGCTCGTCCCGCAATATCAAATATACAAATGAATCTGAGCTGTACAACTATCATTGCACCACTGGCTATTTACCACGACAATCCAGCCACAACCTCAGCACAACACAGAATATCGACGTTAATGTCATGTTCTTGAACCTGTCTAAAAGAACATATAGCAATTAGATGAGTTGTACCGCTCTAATGACATTCACGGTCGCAGATAGTAATGTATGTACTGAAAATTTTTAAACAGTGTTAAAAATAGCGACTTCGAAATACTCTGTATTGCCCCCAAACCAAAGATAACATAATATGCAATATGGGCAAAAACAAACAATACCAAAAACTAAATATTCCAGAGACCAGAACACACCAAAAGCTCAAGCCCAAAATGCAAACAAAAACCGGCGACGCCGGTCTTTAACCCGATCTCGCCGGCCGTATAATGGATTTTGGGGCTCGTTTTTAGGGAGTGTTCTTGTAGTCACAAGGGTAGTCTTCTGCAATTGTTTAAATAATTTTTAAAGACTATTAAAAATCGACGGAAACTGGAATATGTGTCACGCCCCGCTTCCCGGTATATGGCGAAGGGGACGCGACTGGTCCGCTTCGTATTTACTGTGAAGTAAATACGTTAAGCGTATCTAAGCAATATAAAAGTAAAATCACAAGAGACAAGAGATATAAACTGAACAGCAACTTTATTTATTAACATTCTTTTGTACAATGCATGAAAAGTAAATACAACTGAAATAAAAGCGATGCCTAAATAATGGCATAACATGAATGTAAAGTACTGAAAGGAAATGTGTACAATGAAACTAAAGCTCTGGGTCTTCAGCAAACTGATCCAAGTCTTCAGCAGTAGGCTCGATCTCTGACGTGTCCAAATCACCTGACGATATTCAAAGAAGAAAGAAAGTGAATGTCGTCAGCGAACAGATCGCTTTTAAAGTTGTATTATATTGTTATAATATTGTGTTAACGCTGTTGTTTATAGTTTGGTATAGAAGATGCCAGTGTATACGAGAGGAGTCCCACTTACACCGGGGACTTTGGTAACCCGTAGTACAAGGCTCCGTCGATAATACCACGGAACAACGGCATGGATGTAATTACGTCTTAAGTGACCACCTCGTGCCACCTTTAACATATTCCGTACATGTCTACCCCTTAAACCCCGTAGTGTTATCTTGATTGTATTGTTGTATTGTATTGTCTTGTATTGTAAACTGTATACATTGTATAATTGGATGACTGACCGAAATCATGATATCAGTAAACGGATGTAACCGTAGAATCATGTAAATGGAGTAACTGGAGAACCATGTAAATGGAATGTATATCCATGGTTCGGTTCAGTCAAGTTGCATACATTGATAATTGGATTCATGAATTCATGTTGAATTGTAATATTGAAGATTGTAGATTGTAGACTGTAGATTGTAGATTGTATTTGAATCATATTCAAGTCAGATTATAATGAGACTCACTCTGAGTCAGTAAATTGAAGTCCTGATTGTTTTGATGTTATCGGTAACCACTGCACATAGACGGCAGGATTTGTGTCTTTTTCCAAGACGATTACCGTATTGATAACACCATTATTAAGTTGTCTACCTTAAATCGGCAAGCACCCACTTCTCCGGCTCCCTGAGGCTCAAGAGATTGGTCCCGCTTAAACCTATGTTTACTAGGGTCCTTAGGGTAATTTATGGAACTTGAGGGGGTTTTATGTAAAAATACTTTTATATACTTTTCAAAATATACCCCAAGTATTTATTATTCGTGTTTAGAGTTATAATGAATGTAGATTTTATATTGTGATATTTCTAGTGAAAATATCCTAATTTCAGAAATAAAGATATTTATTTGTAATATTGATTTGTATGGAATTCATGGTATTTTAGTGTAAAATTTATTCTTGTGATATTGTTGAAAAGGTGGAATATTTATAATACTTCAAAAATAGATATGTTTATGTTACATATACATATATTTATATGAAAATAATTTTTGTATATATCTATAATATTCTAGAAATCTCATTTTCTTAAGATGTCGTATTTTAAATCTTTCGAGACCGAATGCTCTTTGCGGAAGTCTGAATCTCGCACTACTAAGCCAGAGAATGTGCGATAATCCGCACCATCCCTAACGGGTTCCCCAAATGGGTTGTAGCGGCGCTTTGCAAAGATTTGTATAAATACTAATCATTAAGGAAAAACGGTTTTATTAATTATGGTATTTATTTGTAAAGATGTATATTTCCCATATTCTATGTTCTAGGGTCTCCTAAGTCAACTAGACTGCTCCTAACTGGTCCAAAGCGACAAGTTGTGAATACCTCAAATCGCCTCTTCACCGCCAATTGTGTCCAGGTAAGTACAAGTGAAGAAAGGAGGGATCCGCTCACGAATCACCGTGAGACGGGCCTTTTAAAGTTACCTTTCTCACTTGTCTAGCCTAGACACCACATAATCAAGTTTAGATAAACGACTGAATGCCCACAACCTTCCTCTGTCCTAATGATCGCGACAATCCTTAATTGGCTGAGTCTACATATTTTTTATTAGCTCAAACGTTATTTATTTGTAAAGATGTATCAATACTAAATCTTTTAGAAATAGTTTTATTAAGTAAAGGGTATTTAAATGAAAATATTTGTTTTCCCGTATTCTGAGTTCTCGAGGGTATCGTGTTATGTTGCATATGAGAGTATGAGGAGGTAGGTCGTTACCTCATGATCTACTTAAAGATATAGCAAGTTTAATGGAGTTAAATGTAGAATTGAAACAATATGGTATTTAAGTGAAAAATACGATAAATTGAAATAGCCATCATTTTATGAAATGAAACTTGATCAATTTGGTTGATTAGTATTTAATAGTCAACATGAGAGAGTTTAAGCATAATTGTATTAACGAGAAGTGAAGTTTTATAAGAAACCGAATCGGAAATCGGATTTGTTCCGATTCTGTCGGGTTTTGTAAATCCGTCTTTTTAGAATATAAATGAGAGATAGAAAATGGGACTTATGGGTTTTGGACAACTAGAAGGGGGATATGGTTCGGAAGGAGTCGGCGGTGCGTCGTTTCGTCGCCGAGAGTTCCTACGGTCATTGCCGGAAAATCCACCGAAGAATTTGCCGGAGCTTCGCCATTCGCTCACTTCGATTGCACATAAGGTTTTCTTGAGAATTCTAGAGAGTTGGCTCAGAGTTTTGGGATAAAAGGATAGAGGGTAGGGGTGTATTTATAGGGTTAGGCTAGAGTTAGGGTAGATGAAGGGTTTTAATTTTAAAAAATGTGAAAATGTTGGAAAAAGTATTAAAAATAGAGTAAATGAGTGTTAATGGGCTCTCAGGAAATGATCTTACTAATTAAAGTATGCAGGGGGTATGAGAAGAGGAAAAGTCACAACTCCCATGTTAGGGACTCGGCCGTCCGGCCGAGTCCGGCCGGCGGCACCGGCTAACTCGGCCGAGTCGGGACATGGGAAGGTGGGGGGTCTCCTGGGGTAGGCTCTGGTGCATTTAGTTTTTCATGGGTAGTGGGAAATTTTGGAGTTATCGCGTGTTGACTGTTGGGCTTCCATAAAATTTAAAACAAAATAAATATTAAAAATAATGTGGGGCATGTGATTTAAACTCTGGTGGCTTGGTTCAGCAGTGTAAGGTATTACCAATGAGCTACAAGCTCCTTCTTGTAATTAAATTGCTAATTAATTAGTTATGTCTCGTGCTCATGCAATAAATACCCCTTTATGGATTTTTGAAATTTTTTTTGTAAAAACTTGTATATGAAATTTAGGATTGTTACATTCTACCCTCCTTAAAAAATTTCGTCCTCGAAATTTGTAAAAGAAAAGTGTAACAGATTCAAAGAAAGTTTGGTGACTAAAGTACTAACAGTATATGAAAAATAGTAAGGTGGTGCAAGTGTTTAAAAATGTGAAAGAGTCTTACTAGTGTTACCTTGGTCAACTGTCTTGGCTTCTACGGCTGCTAAGGTGTAAGGCTGTCGCCGTGGCACGTTCCTCCTAACTGGAGGCATATTCCCCTGTACTCGAGGCATGGTTCTCAGTGCCTGATGGAATTGGCGATTTGGCTGAGCAGGAAATCCATGTGGAGGTGGTGCTGGGAGTGCAGGACGAGTTGCAGGAGCCTGGATGACTGGCTGCTACGGGTAGTTGACGGGTGTGTGAGCCGAGTTGCGTCTATAAGGACAATTTCCAATTCCGTGATTGGACGCGCCACAAACCAAGGATAGGCCCTTTGCGCGCCTACAGTCCTTCCACAAATGTCATTCCCTCTTGCAATAAAAGCAAAAATCGGGTCTTGGCTAATCATTGGCTTCTTCCAGTCTTCTGAGTTCAACAGCTGGCCTTGAAGAGGCCCCTCCTGCCATTTGAGTGGCAGGACGTTTCACTCCTGCAGATTGAGGTCTGCCCCTTGCCTTTATCACTGCTTCATAACGGCGGGCAGCTTCCAGAGCATCCTCGTGAGTTGGAAATTTTCCTGTGGCTAGTGCAGCCTGGATTTCCGTTTCCAAACCTTGTTGAAATCGACGGGCTCTGATCTCATCCGTCGGTATCAGGTGTGCTGCAAATCGACTGAGCATGGTGAACTCAGCGTCATACTCATCTACTGACTTGACCCACATAGAACCTTATTGTAGATGAATGAACTTCTGTTCCATGGCAAACCTGGCAGTCACAGGGAAGTATTTCGCGTCGAACCTATCGCGAAAAGTCTTCCATTCAATGGGCTGTTCAAGACGGCTTTCTTCCGCCTTCCACCAGTTCCGTGCAATGTCCGTGAGCTGTAACTCTTTTAAAAAAACAGAAAAGAAAACTTTAACAGAAAGAAGCATAGGAAGAAGAAGAAGAGAAGGATGAGAGAGAAAAGAGTTGCTCACTGGGGTGCATGAGGGATCAGGACACGAAGACGATGTCACCGGCGGCGCAGATGTGTGCAGGGTGCACGGCTGCGGATGCATGCACAGGGAACAGAGAAGGAGAGATGAGAATGGAGATGAGGGTGACGAGCGGCGACGAACGGTGGTGGTGGTGTCGACGGCGACACGGGGGCGAGGGGAGACGGCGGCTAGGGTTTTTCAGGGGATGGGTTCAGTTATGAACGAGGAAGAAGAGAAGAGGAAATATATAAAAGGGAAGAGAGAGAGAGAGATATGTGGGTAGAGAGAGAAAAAGATTCGAGAGGAGAGAGAAAGGGACCGAGAGGGGAGAGAGAGAGAGATACGCACAGTGAGGAGATATAAACTTGGCTTTATTCGCATGAGAGAGAAAGAGAGAAGAGAGAGAAAGAGAATGGGAAAAGGGAGGGAGAGAGATTGCTGCAGTTATCAAATATATTAATAATATACGTATATAAAATTTAACATAAAAATCTAACTGTTAGATCATATGATAAAATAATATATATACTAATTAAATTTATATTAATAGTTTAGAATATATAAAGAATATAATATTAGTCCGGTTTGAGATTTTGGCAAATACAAAGCTACTCCAAAACACGTCCGGGTCGGGTCCAAAAATTCAGATTTAAAATATGAAAAATATACGCGATGTCCAAATTTCAAAATGAATGCTTAGGTAATGAAAATGCATACCCCCAAGAACGGATGCACGCACGTGCGCGTAGCCATCCAAACACGTCCGTTTCACTGAACAGGACGAGAACAAGATACAAGGACGCTACCACAGGATTAGGGGTATCAAGCAGGCTATGAAATGCAAATTTTAAATTATTTTTCGTGATTTAAATTGTTGTATGCAAAAGATGCGATACTAAATAAAATACCAGTATATACTAAATTATGAGATGCATTAGTCCATGCAACAAGTCAAGGTAATCTATACATAAGAGTCAAACAGGTTCAAGCAGGCGGGTCGAGTCGAATGCAAAGTAATATATAAAATATCATTCGCACCCAAACACGCAAAATCAAGAAAAGACCATGGATAGGTAAATACGAAAACTGGAATTGGTATAAATGAACTCGGGTGTTACATTATACCCAACTACAAAAGAATTTCGTTCTCGAAATTCCAAGAACAAGATAGGATAAACAAATAAGAAATTTCAAAAGTAGATGTGGAAACTTCTGCCGGATTTCATACTCTCGTTCCCAAGTTGGTTCTCCGTGCGAGCGATTACTCCAAGAAACAAGTACAAGAGGGATAATTTTGTTCTTAAGAACCTTTTCTCTTCGATCCATAATCGACATCGGTCGCTCCTCAAAAGTCAAATCTTCTCGTACAGTTAGCTCCGATGATTCAACCCATGTGTTTCATCTCAAACATACCTACGGAGTTGAGGTACGTGAACCACGTCATGACCATTCGCCAGGGATTGCGGTAATGCCAAACGATAAGCCACTTCTCCGATACGTTCCAAGATTTCAAAAGGTCGAACGTATCGAGGACTAAGCTTTCCTCGACTTCCGAAACGGATCACCCCTCTAGTCGGTGGTATCTTCAAATACTAGATCACCAACAGCGAACCCTAGAGGTCTTCTCGACGTATCAGCCCGACTCTTCTGTCAGTCTTATGCTGCCTTCATAGGATTTCGGATATTGCTATCCTTCTCAACTGTCTGCATAACCAAACCTGGTCCCAACAATCTTCGTTTACCAACATCGTCCCAACAAACCGGTGAACGGCACTTGCGACCATACAAAGCTTCGAATGGAGCCATCTGAATAGTTTCCTGGAAACTGTTGTTGTAAGAAAACTCCACTAAATGTAGATGATCCTCCCATGAACCCTTGAAGTCCAACATGCAAGCTCTCAACATATCTTCAAGAGTTTGGTTCGTTCTCTCCGACTGGCCATCTGTTTGAGGATGATAAGCTGTGCTAAACTTCAATCGGGTCCCCAAACTGTCCTGTAAGCTCTTCCAGAAGTGTGATAAGAACCGAGTGTCCTGATCGGACACGATGCTCACCGGTACTCATGCAATCTTACAATCTCCTGCATGTACCGCTCTGCCAAAGTTTCTGTTGATTGACCAACCCGAAAAGGAATGAAATGAGCTGCCTTAGTCAAACGATCAACAATCACCCATACTGCATTGTTGCCCTTTGGACTCCGCGGTAAAGCTGTTACGAAATCTATGGTTATATGTTCCCACTTCCACTGAGGAATCGGAAGTGGTTGCAATAAACCAGCAACCCTTTGATATTCAGCCTTAACTTGCTGACACACCAAGCACTTTGCCACAAAGCAGGCAATCTCCCGTTTCATGCCTTCCCACCAGAAATGCTGCCGTATATCTCGGTACATCTTCGTGCCTCCTAGATGTACGGAATATGCGGAACTGTAGGTCTTCTTCATAACTTCTTCGCGAATACTCCTTTTGGCACACACAAACGGCTACCATACCGTAATGAACCATCTTCATGAATCAATAAGTCCGTTCGAAGTCTAGCTTCTACCTGTTCTCGAAACTTTTGCAATCTTGGGTCCTTCGACTGCGCTGCTTTAATACTCTCGATCAATGACGACTGTACTTGCAGCTGCATCAACTGTCCCGAAGAATGCGGTAGCACATTCTCCAAATCAAATCTTCGAAAGTCTTCAATAAGTTCCTTCTGTGCAGTCAACATCTGAATCGCTGGCAACCTACTAAGCGCATCCGGAACAACATTAACTTTCCCGGATGGTACTCAAGATCGAGATCGTAGTCAGCCATCAGCTCCAACCATCTACGCTGCCTCATGTTAAGCTCCTTCAGTATGAATACTTCGAACCTTTCGCCCAATCAGTAGTGTCTCCAAATCTTTAAAGCGAAAATCACAGCTGCTAGCTCCAAATCATGAGTTGGTTAATTCTTCTCACGGGTCTTCAACTGTCTCGATGCGTAGGCTATAACCTTCCCATACTGCATTAAAACACATCCCAATCCTTTTCTAGATGCGTCGCGGTGAATCACAATCCTCCAGAATTGTCTGGCACGGTTAAAATAGGAGCGGTTATCAATCTCTGCTTCAATACCTCAAAAGCTGACGCACACTTATCCGTCCACACAAATGGTACTTTCTTGCGCGTAATTTTGGTCAAAGGCTTAGCCAAACGAGCAATATTCGCCACGAACCTTCTATAATACCCGGCAAGTCCAAGAAAGCTTCTGATCTCAGCAACATTCTTCGGAATCGGCCAATCTCGAACTACTGCAATCTTTTCGGGGTCAACGGCGATTCCATCTCCGGATACGACGTGCCCCAAAAACTTCACTTCTTCAAGCCAAAACTTGCACTTGCTCATCTTTACATATAATCTTTCTTGCCTCAATGTCTGTAGTGCGATCTTCAAGTGTTCTGCATGCTCTTCAATATTCTTTGAGTAAACCAGAATATCATCAATGAACACCACTATAAACCGGTCCAAGAATGGTGAACAGATTCGGTTCATCAAGTCCATGAATATCTCCGGTGCATTCGTTACTCCGAAGGGCATCACTAAGTACTCGTAATGTCCATACCGAGTTCTGAACGTCGTCTTGCAAATATCTTCTGATTTAACTCGGACTTGATGATGTCCAGATCGCAAATCCAGCTTCGAGAATACCCTTGCGCCACTAAGCTGCTCAAATAATTCGCCAATACGATGTAGGGTTCCTAGGCACCCTAATGAGGTCTCACAAGGCATCGATCATGCCAAATTAAAATTTTAACGGTGCCGAGAAACCCGACTACGGATCGTTGGCTAGATGTTTAGGCGAAAAAGCTAACTAGTTAACACTTAACTAAGAGATACGGAAATACAACCTTTGTAGATCCGGTTCTCCACCTCCATAGCTCCGCAACGAAGTCCTCTCCACTGTCCAAAAGGAATCCGGGCTCTAGCGTCGGCTTCGTCGAAGAATAAGCGAGCTAGGTCGTCGATGTCCATGCCGAAGATGATCTACGTCGAAGCATCGCAAGATCAAGCTCTCATTTTACCAAGTCATGAAACTTGTGAAGAAAACACACTCTACTACTTGGCAAGAGGTAGAGGATGAAGAAATAGGAAGCGGGTAGACTTTAGATTTGGATTTCTCACTCTTTTTCATCACTTGCCATTGATGGAGGCAAGCTTTCTTCACTTGAAGAAATGAAGAAGAAGAAGGAAATTGTTATGATAAGTTATTTAGAAAATGTAAAATAAAAGAATACTTATCATAATCTTTAACCATGGTAATGTGTAGAGAATCAATCATGGTTAAAGGAATGGTTAGGGTCAAGCTAGAGACAAAATGGTCACTTAGTCAAAAGATCAAGAAGCTTCAACTAGAATCCAAAATTAGCAACCATTTCATTTCATTTTCTTTTATTCATTTATCATAAATAAATGGATAATTAAATAAGATAAATGAATAACAAATAATAAACCCTAACCTATTCATTAACCAAGGTTTAATACTTTACACTTAACCAAAAAGCATGTATCATCAAACATGATACAAGCAAGTGCACAAAATCATATCGCATATGCAATGCGCACACCCGAGTGAGAAAATCCATTTAAAGTGAACCGATACTAGTTAATGCAAAGTAATATATCAAATATATAATTATACATTAAATCATTAAATCAACACTTGATTCAATGATCCGGTCATGTCGCACACAACCGACTAGTATACAATGTATCGGCTTATCGAATCAACGCTTGAATCGATAACTAGGTTATATCGCATACAACCATTCGATACATTCATCGCGAGAATGGAATACGGTATCACATACACGTATTATTCTCGGTCCCGCACATATCTCATATGCGCTCCTATTTCGTTTCGCTTGAGCCAGGAAACCTCTGTGTAGGACTCTAAAGACTCGTCAATACGCCGGCAGCAGATGATGATCATATCAAACATCCACAAGCCGCAAGCGGTCTGCTAAACGTAACGGCCACCCGGGTATTGAGCGATCTGAAGATCGACGAGCAAGCCCGCTCACACTCCAGTGAATCCAACCAGTAACACTACCGTACAGTCTGGTCTGATCGTCTGATATGTCGCATATCTCGCCTAGGGATGGTAAACGTCAGACCCCAATAGCTCAATAAGTCGTGTCGATATGAGGTCTATAACTGTTCGAGAAACTACTGGTAACACTTACCAGTAAATCTCAGCAACCCTGGCCAGGGATTTCCTGTTATAGCCAATCGAACACAGCGCAACATCAACTCCCTATACCGGGAGAGACGAATCCTCTCCTATCGCTCATTGCCTCCATGTGACTCGGGACTGTACCCAAAAACCACCGTTTTGCACGCCCTCTTGGATGTGGTAAGATGGAAATCAAAGCACAGTGGGAACCACACAAGACTCTATGACGATCTCGGGTCAACAGACTACTCTGTACCAGTGTCACCAGAGAACTGCCATCTGACGTGAGGTATAATACCATCTGGGAGTTCTCGGCGAGTCCGTCCAGTGTACCCAGTCTCTACTGAGCACCCGTATATCATCTCCGATGTCAAACACCAATGGATATGGGATCATCCATCGCCCATCTGTATGGGTCGAGAAGGTATACGCTAGTCTACTCTGGTATATCGATGCCCCGTCTCGATACACCCACGACTAGGGACTTTGAAGGATGTACTTATGGACTACCATATCCCCACTAGTATGATCCGCATCATAGTCCAGGTAGTCAAGTACAGATCCTAAGGGCTTTACCAACATGTAACAGAGAGACAATCAGTATACACGTTAAGATAAAGTTCAACCAGATAGCATACTATCATGTCGAGCAAGAAAGTCCTCCCTATATATGTCCCAGCATCCACTACAATATACATCCTATGTATAGTAATGGCCTCTAGGGCATACATATAACTAACATACGAGGGATCGGGTACTTGTTCTTAATAGTCACCCGGTTTAATTCTCGATAATCGATGCATATCCTCCTCGTGCCATCTTTCTTCTTTACTAGAAGAACTGGAGCTCCCCAAGGTGAATTTCTGCTGCGAATCCAACCTTTCCCGAGTAATTCAGCAACATGCTTCTTGATTTCTTCCAACTCCACTGGTGCCCTTGGATAATACGCCTTTGAGATAGGCGTTGTACCAGGAACAAGATTAATTGCGAACTCCACATCTCGTTTTGGGCGATAAACCCGAGATGTCTTCGAACACGTCCATGAATTCTCGAACCATAGCCGGCGCTTCTTTCTTATCAACTTCCATCGACGAAAGAATATTGTTTGTCGGCCTAGCCCTAAACTCGACTGGCCCGACAGAACTGCTTCCTCCAGCAAAACAAACTCCGGATGTCCGGGAATCTGGAGAATCACTTTCCTTTCCTTACAATCAATATGAGCATGGAAAGTGCCACGAAAATCCATTCCCAAGACAACAACAAACAAAGGGATGCACCAGAATTGAATAATTCTAATGCGGTAAAGCATGAACAGGTAAGATACCGAGATGACTTCATCCGAAGTCAAGATACCGAAGAGGATTAAGCACGGGAAACATGATTCAAGTTGGCGATAAAACAATAACTGGTAAGCAATGAAACCGAGAGAAACAAGGTAATATAACAACTATGAAACAAGGAAGTGAATCAAGACCAGGACTCCAAGTTACTTAAATAGAGTACCGCATTGTAACCATGCTGCAGTTCATGGGTACAATTACATAACTCCACTCAAATCGCCCAAATCCTAGCATCAGAATCAAGAAACAGGGAGAAACAATAGAGAACCAAAAAGGTTTCAAGTCGAGATGCAAAGTGGTTTGCATATCGTCAAGGCGAAAGATAAAAGAAAGATATGATTCAAGAATCATGATAGCAAGGTGGCAGGACATGTTCCTAATCACGAGTATTCTGATTCGTGTATTGGGTCCAATACCCAACTATAAAAGAATCAAACTTGATTAACCTATATCCTATGGCTCTGATACCAAAAGAACCATGTCACGCCCCGCTTCCTAGAGTACGTTAAGTAGGCACGTGACATAGCCAACCATGCTACCTGTGGATAGGAATTGTCCCTCCATAGTCGCATTACGGCTGTAGAGATTTCAAGAACAAAAATAGAACTATCTAATACATGTCCATAAGCCAAAATTAAAACGAGTCAAGAATAATAATGTGGAAGCAAAAGATCCAATACAAAATATAACTGGAATGTATGTCCCATAATGCGGGCTCACATCAGGAATAAAATGCTGAAAAGTAAAAGAACTAACTACTACTGAGTCCTCACTGCTCAGCCTGCTGGCTGAAACTCCTGCTCGGACTGCAGCAAAGGTACAGAATCTGGACCATGCAAAACCCAGATGTCAGCGCATCATGTTATCAAGCAATAAAATATAAACAAGGTAACAAGACAAGCAAGTATAATCGTAAATGGTAAAGCATGTGTAACAACAATATAAATCAAGGCAGTGAAAGGCAGTATACAGTGAGTAATCTAAACTGGTCTATTGGGTTGAATAGTCTCAAGTCTTTGAAATCAATTTGATGAATCATCGATGTAACTCAATAGTATCCCGTGCATGCCCGGGACCACGATCTAAGACTCTCGGGCTGAACCGAGACGTGCCGCTAACTACTAAAGGGCGGATAGTATCCCGTGCGTGCCCGGGATCACGGTCTAAGGCTCTCGGGCTTAAACCGAGACGTGCCGCTAGGCACTAAAACAGGGAATATGTAAAGAAGAATGATGTCAGCATCATCATCCCGAAGCGGGCTTAGCCTCTAAACTGATCAGTAAAAGCAAGCAGCTGTCGAGTTACAAGTCAGGTTTCATCATTGATTTCCCCATACCCCCAAATTATATGTGTTCAAGTCAGGTATTCAAGTAATCTGGAGCTAATGCCAACACAGGATCAGGCAAGTACAGGTTTGTCTGGATAGATAACAGGAACGGTCCGTAAGGACTACAGGTTATGTTTGTTGGCATTAGACACAAGATCAGGTAACGGGTAAAGCCATGGTACATCAGGTCAAGTCAAGTAGTGTATTTAGGTGTCGTGTCGTGTCAAGAGTGTACGGTACCATGTCGGGTCAAGTAATATGTGTAGCAAGTCACGTCAGGGTGTACAAGATATCATGTGGGTGCTTATAATCACTAGCAAAATCATAGTTACAAATAAACAAGCATGGTTATTATCATAACAAGAAACTGGCATATGTAATATGATATGTAAATAGGTACGGATTAAACTACTTGGATGCACGGTTATCAGTTTAGGTTTCAGGAATAGTTTTAACATTTCAGGAATGCTGTATAACAAATGTGGATGATAAAATCATATTAATATGTATTAAAATAATATAGAGATGCAATTGAATATGAATAAGGCTAAATGTATGCAACCGGTCGTCCGATAGGGTAAAAACTACAAAAGGGTAATATGGTTATAAAACAATTATGATTATGTGATCTAACATATAAATGTGATTACTAGGTATAGTCAACTAGATGCAACAGTTAGGTTTCAAGTTCTAGATCTGAAATATGTAAACGGAACATTGTGCTGTTAACTTGGAATTCAATACTTTAGATTCTATCTATAGATTTAATAGGAAAATAGATAAATTAATATAGGAATAGTATGAATAGCATGTAGCAAGTTTCACTTGCCTCGACGGATCGCGATACGGAAAAACGGAACATCTCGCGTCGGCGGGAAAAGTCGCGACGCGCGCACGGTACACGGAATGAGTCCAAACCACGAACAGTGGAATCATACGGGTCAGAAGTCCTCGCTGGGTCGTCGGGAACGTCGCCGGCACAGTCGGATTCCGGCCACCAAAAAAAACAGTAAACACAATAGAAAAGGTGCATGGAAAAAAGAGAAGAAAAGAATGGAAGGATAAATGGGAATAAGATCGCCTACAGGGTTGCAGAGGGATGCTAACGGTGACGGCGAGACCAACAGTGATGAGATCGACGGAGCTCCGACGATCAACAGAGGCACTCTTTTAAAAAAAACAGAAAAGAAAACTTTAACAGAAAGAAGCATAGGAAGAAGAAGAAGAGAAGGATGAGAGAGAAAAGAGTTGCTCACTGGGGTGCACGAGGGCTCAGGACACGAAGGCGAGGTCCCCGGCGGTGCAGATGTGTGCAGGGTGCACGGCTGCGGATGCGCGCACAGGGAATGGAGAAGGAGAGATGAGAATGGAGATGAGGGTGACGAGCGGCGACGAACGGTGGTGGTGGTGTCGACGGCGACACGGGGGCGAGGGGAGACGGCGGCTAGGGTTTTTCAGGGGATGGGTTCAGTTATGAACGAAGAAGAAGAGAAGAAGAAATATATAAAAGGGAAGAGAGAGAGAGAGAGATATATGTGGGTAGAGAGAGAAAAAGATTCGAGAGGAGAGAGAAAGGGACCGCGTGGAGAGAGAGAGATACGCACAATGAGGAGATATAAACTTGGCTTTATTCGCATGAGAGAGAAAGAGAGAAGAGAGAGAAAGAGAACGGGAAAAGGGGGAGAGAGATTGCTGTAGTTATCAAATATATTAATAATATACGTATATAAAATTTAACATAAAAATCTAACTATTAGATCATAGGATAAAATAATATATATACTAATTAAATTTATATTAATAGTTTAGAATATATAAAGAATATAATATTAGTCCGATTTGAGATTTTGGCAAATACAAAGCTACTCCAAAACACGTCCGGGTCGGGTCCAAAAATTCAAATTTAAAATATGAAAAATATATGCGATGTCCAAATTTCAAAATGAATGCTTAGGTAACGAAAATGCATACCCCCAAGAACGGATGCACGCACGTGCGCGTAGCCATCCAAACACGTCCGTTTCACTGAACAGGACGAGAACAAGATGCAAGGACGCTACCACAGGATTAGGGGTATCAAACAGGCTATGAAATGCAAATTTTAAATTATTTTTCGTGATTTAAATTGTTATATGCAAAAGATACGATACTAGATAAAATACCAGTATATACTAAATTATGAGATGCACTAGTCCATGCAACAAGTCAAGATAATCTATACATAAGAGTTAAACAGGTTTAAGCAGGCGGATCGGGTCGAATGCAAAATAATATGTAAAATATCATTCGCACCCAAACACGTAAAATCAAGAAAAGACCATGGATAGGTAAATACGGAAACTGGAATTGGTATAAATGAACTCGGGTGTTACACGTATCTAAGCAATATAAAAGTAAAATCACAAGAGACGAGATATAAACTGAACAGCAACTTTATTTATTAACATTCTTTTGTACAATGCATAAAAAGTAAATACAACTGAAATAAAAGTGATGCCTAAACAATGGCATAACAGGAATGTAAAGTACTGAAAGGAAATGTATACAATAAAACTAAAGCTCTGGATCTTAAGCAAATTGATCCAAGTGTTCGGCAGTAAGCTCGATCTCTGACGTGTCCAAATCACCTGACGACATTCAAAGAAAAAAGAAAGAGAATATCGTCAGTGAACAGATCGCTCGGTAAGTCCCAAAGATAAGGAAAAGTAGATTAGACAGAATGAGAAGGTAGCTTTTAAAGTTGTATTATATTGTTATAATATTGTGTTAACGCTATTGTTTGTAGCTTGGTACAGAAGATACCAGTGTATACGAGAGGAGTCCCACTTACACCGGGGACTTTGGTAACCCGTAGTACAAGGCTCCGTCGATAATACCACGGAACAACGGTATGGATGCAATTACGTCTTAAGTGACCACCTCGTGCCACCTTTAACATATTCCGTACCAATCTACCCCTTAAACCCCATAGTGTTATTTTGATTGTATTGTTGTATTGTATTGTCTTGTATTGTAAACTGTATACATTGTATAATTGGATGACTGACCGAAACCATGATATCAGTAAACGGATGTAACCGTAGAATCATGTAAATGGAGTAACTGGAGAACAATGTAAATGGAATGTATATCCATGGTTCGGTTCAGTCAAGTTGTATAGATTGATAATTGGATTCATGGATTCATGTTGAATTGTAATATTGAAAATTGTAGATTGTAGACTGTAGATTGTAGATTGTACTTGAATCATATTCAAGTCAGATTATAATGAGACTTACTCTGAGTCAGTAAATTGAAGTCCTGATTGTTTTGATATTATCGGTAACCACTGCACATGGACGGCAGGATTTGTGTCTTTTTCCAAGACGATTACCGTATTGATAACACCATTATTAAGTTGTCTACCTTAAATCGGCAAGCACCCACTTCTCCGGCTCCCTGAGACTCAAGAGATTGGTCCCGCTTAAACCTATGTTTACTAGGATCCTTAGGGTAATTTATGGAACTTGAGGGGGTTTTATGTAAAAATACTTTTATATACTTTTCAAAATACACCCTAAGTATTTATTATTCGTCTTTAGAGTTTTAATGAATATAGATTTTATATTGTGATATTTCTAGTGAAAATATCCTAATTTCAGAAATAAAGATATTTATTTGTAATATTGATTTGTATGGAACTCATGGTATTTTAGTGTAAAATTTATTCTTATGATATTGTAGAAAAGGTGGAATATTTATAATACTTCAAAAATAGATATGTTTATGTTACAAATACATATATTTATATGAAAATAATTTTTGTATATATCTATAATATTCTAGAAATCTTGTTTTCTTAAGATGTCGTATTTTAAATCTTTCGAGACTGAATGCTCCTTGCGGAGGTCTGAATCTCGCACTACTAAGCCCGAGGATGTGCGATAATCCGCACCATCCCGAACGGGTTCCCCAAATGGGTTGTAGCGGCGCTTTGCAAAGATTTGTATAAATACTAATCATTAAGGAAAAACGGTTTTATTAATTATGGTATTTATTTGTAAAGATGTCTACTTCCCGTATTCTATGTTCTAGGGTCTCCTAAGTCAACTAGACTGCTCCTAACTGGTCCAAAGCGAAAAGTTGTGAGATATCTCAAATCGCCTCTTCACCGCCAATTGTGGTCAGGTAAGCACAAGTGAAGAAAGGAGAGATCCGTTCACGAATCACCGTGAGACAGGCTTTTTAAAATTACCTTTCTCACTTGTCTAGCCTAGACACCACAAAGTCAGGTTTAGATAAATGACTGAATGCCCATAACCTTCCTCTGTCCTAATGATCGCGACAATCCTTAATTGGCTGAGTCTACATATTTTTTATTAGCTCAAACGTTATTTATTTGTAAAGATATATCAATACTAAATCTTTTAGAAATGGTTTTACTAAGTAAGGGGTATTTAAATGAAAATGTTTGTTTTCCCGTATTCTAAGTTCTCGAGGGTATCGTGTTATATTGCATATGAGTGTGTGAGGAGGTAGGTCGTTACCTCGTGATCTACTTAAAGGTATAGCAAGTTTAATGGAGTTAAATGTAGAATTGAAACAATGTGGTATCTAAGTGAAAAATACGATAAATTGAAATAGCCATCATTTTATGAAATGAAACTTGATCAATTTGGTTGATTAGTGTTTAATAGTCAACATGAGAGAGTTTAAGCATAATTGTATTAACGAGAAGTGAAGTTTTATAAGAAACCGAATCGGAAATCGGATTTGTTCCGATTCCGTCGGGTTTTGTAAATCCGTATTTTTAGAATATAAAAGAGAGATAGAAAATGGGACTTACGTGTTTTGGACAACTGGAAGGGGGATATGGTTCGGAAGGAGTCGGCGGTGCGTCGTTTCGTCGCCGGGAGTTCCTACGGTCGTTGCCGGAAAATCCGCCGAAGAATTTGCCGGAGCTTCGCCTTTCGCTCACTTCGATTGCACACAAGGTTTTCTTGAGAATTCTAGAGAGTGTCTCAGAGTTTTGGAGTGAGAGGGTAGAGGGTAGGGATGTATTTATAGGGTTAGGCTAAGGTTAGGGTAGATGAAGGGATTTAATTTAAAAAATGTAGGAAAAAGTATTAAAAATGGAGTAAATGAGTGTTAATTGACTCTCTGGAAACGATCTCACTAATTAAAGTATGCAGGGGGTATGAGAAGAGGAAAAGTCACAACTCCCATGTTGGGGACTCGGCCGAGTCGGCCTGAGTCGGGGCATAGGAAGGTGGGGGGTCTCCTGAGGTAGGCTCTGGTGCATTTAGTTTTTCATGGGTAGTGGGAAATTTTGGATTTATCACGTGTTGACTGTTGGGCTTTCATAAAATTTAAAACAAAATAAATATTAAAAATAATGTGGGACATGGGATTTGAACTCTGGTGGCTTGGTTCAACAGTGCAAGGTATTACCAATAAGCTACAAGCTCCTTCTTGTAATTAAATTGCTAATTAATTACTTAAGTCTTGTGCTCAGGAAATAAATACCCCTTTATGGATTTTTGAAATTTTTTTTGTAAAAACTTGTATATGAAATTTATGGTTGTTACAATATGCGTATTATTTCAGAATTTGTTTCGGTTTCGATATTTAAAATATCGTTTAAACTGCTAGCATAGGGTTTTTTGGTTGGCTCTGATACTATGTTAGATTATGCAAGCACCCTGGCCATCAAACCGTGGCCAACTGCGGAACAAAAATTTTACAAACTGGCGCTAGAACAACCCCATAATACGGATTGACCATTAACCCTAGCCTAGCAAACATAAAGAGAGTTAGGAATGGTTATACCGAATGATCCGTGTCCTTCGGTCTTTAACCATCATCCCAAGCTCTTAGAGACCTCCATGATCAAGCTTGATCTCCGGTCTCCCTCCATCGAAGATAATTCACCCGAGGATTTGTATTTCGAGCTCCAACCTCATAGCCGAGGTAATTAGGGTACCTAGTTCACTAAACTAGATAGCCTAAAGGATGTAGAATCTAATGATGGATTGATTTGTCTCCAAACACCCTAGGTTTCTTAACATATGAGACTTAAAGGGTGGAGGTAGAAGAAGAAGTTTGAGGATGAGAGTGTGAGGCAACTCAAGAAAAATGGCTAAGTGTTGTGAGCAATAAATGAAGCATCCAATAAATATCTCAAGTCTCCAAAATATCTCAAAACTCCAAAATATCTCACAACAAAACAAATATCAAGCATGCTTGAATAGTAACCATGAGTCACTATAAAGCCATGCCATCAATGCAATAAACACCTCATCCTCCATCTCATTAACCATTTAACCCAAAATGGTTAAAAACATATGAGGTATCTTCTTCTAGAAGCACCTTGTAATAAATTACAAGAATACCCCTCATCCGTATATACATATCTGCATCCACATTCCGAAGAATACGAATACAAAAAGACAAAAATAATCCATCAATCCAATACAAGAATCCAGCTTAAACCAAAGCCCACTAGTATAAACCGTCCGAATCATAATACATACACAAGTGCACGTATATGATCGAACCCTGCCGTAAGACTATAAGGCCTCTACATCGTTTCGCACGAAATAGGGAAACCCTCTGTGTGGAACTCTAAAGACTTGTCAATACACTGGCAGTGGGTTTAACCACAAGCACGTCAGCGGCACTAGCTGTACGTAACGACTACCCAGGTTTTGAGCGAAAGGAAGGCCAACGAGCAAACTCATCCTGACCCCTACCGAGCCTGTCCGTGACAATATCCGTACAGTCCGGTCTGTTCGTCTAAGAGTATTGCATATCGAGTCTGGGGAGGTGGATAAAGTCAGACCCTTAATAACACGACATTTCGTGTCGGTATGAAGCCCATCACCAACTGAGAAACTACCGATCCGAATCAGTAATTCTCGACTAACTTGGCCAAGGATTTCTGGTGATGGCCACCCGTGCACTGTGCGACATCAACCCCCAATACCGGGAGAGACGAATTCCTGATGATCCACTCACTGCCACCATGTGGCTCGGGACTGTACCCAACTAAAACCTGTTTGCACTGTAGGGTTCCTAGGCACTCTAGTGAAGTCTCACAAGTGATCAAACATGCACAAATCAAATTTTACGGGTGCCTACAAACCCGACTACGGATCGTTTACTAGATATTTAGGCGAAACGATGCAAATAAACAACTTTATCTAAAAGGAAAGGAGCTACAACCTTTGTAGATCCGGTCCACCACTTCGTATGCTTCGCGATGATCTCCCTCCGCTGTCCAAATCGAACTCACGACTCTAGCATTGGCATCATCGAAGAATGGGCGGGCTTGATCGTCGGTTCGATGCCGAAGATGATCTACGTCGAGGCATCGCTAGAACAAGCTCAAACTTCACCAAGTCGGGAAAACTTGTGAAGGAAACACCCTATACTACTTGGCAAGAGGTAGAGGATGAAGAAATAGGAAGTGGGTAAACTTTAGATTTGGATTTCTCACTAGTTTTCATGACTTGCCATTGGAGTAGCAAGCTTTCTTCATTGAAGAAGAAGATGAAGAAAGAAGAAGATGATATGATAAGTTAATTAAAAATAGAAAAGAAAATACAATACTTATCATATCTTCAACCATGGTTTAGTGTAGAGACTTAACTTAGGTTAGATGAGTGGTTAGGGTTAGGCATGAGACAAGAATGGTGACTAAGTCAATACTTCATGAATCTTCAACTAAAAACAAAAGTAGCCACCATTCATTTCTCTTTATCTTTTTCTTTTGAAATAAATAAAATAAAAAGATAAATGAATAAGATGAAACCCTAATCACTAACTAACCATGGTTTAATACTTTACACAAAACCAAACAAGAATGTATCATCAAACATGATACAATCATGTGCACAAAGAAATATATCACATATACAACTTGCACAACAAGTGAGTAAATCCATTTAAAGTGAACCAATACTAGTTAATGCAAAGTAATATATCAAATATATAATTATACAATAAATCATTAAATCAACACTTGATTCAATGATCCGGTCATATCGCATATAACCGGCTAGTATCCAATGTATCGGCTTCTCGAATCAATCCTTGATTCGATAACCAGGTTATATCGCATATAACCAATCGATACATTCGTCGCGAGAATGGAATACGGTATCACATACACGCATTATTCTCGGTCCCGCACATATCTCATATGCGCTCCTATTTCGTTTTGCTTGGGCCAGGAAACCTCTGTGTAGGACTCTAAAGACTCGTCAATACGCCGGTAGCGGATGATGATCATATTAAGCACCCACAAGCCGCAAGCGGTCTGCTAAACGTAACGGCCACCCGGGTATTGAGCGATCAGAAGATCGACGAGCAAGCCCGCTCACACTCCTGTGAATCCAACCAGTAACACTTACCGTACAGTCCGGTCTGTTCGTCTGATATGTCGCATATCTCGCCTAGGGGTGGTAAACGTCAGACCCCAATAGCTCGATAAGTCATGCCGACTTGAGGTCCATAACATTCGTGAAACTACTGATAACTCTTACCAGTATATCACTGCAACCCTGGCCAGGGATTTCCTGTTATGGCCAGTCGAGCATAGCACAACATCAACCCCCAATACCGGGAGAGACGAATCCCCTCCTATCGCTCATTGCCTCCATGTGAATCGGGACTGTACCCAAAAACCACCTGTTTGCACGACTCAGTAGAGCCGTGGTAGGGTAGAAATCAAAGCACAGTGGGAGACACACAAGACTCTATGACGATCTCGGGTCAACAGACTAAGCTGTACCAGTGTCACCAGAGAACTGCCATCTGACGTGAGGTATAATACCATCTGGGAGTTCTCGGCGAGTCCGTTCAGTGTACCCAGTCTCCACTGAGCACCCGCATACCATCTTCGATGTCAAACACCAATGGATATGGGATCATCCATCGCCCATCGCATGGGTCGAGAAGATATGCGCTAGTCTACTCTGGAATATCAATGCCCCGTCTCGATATTCCCTCGACTAGGAACAATTCAAGGATGTACTCATGGACTACCCAGGCCCCATTAGTATGATCTACATCATAGTCCTGGAAGTCGAGCACACATCCTATGGGCTTTATCAACATGTAATCAGAGAGACAGAAAGTATACATGTTAAGATAAAGTGCAACCAGATAGCGTACTATCATGTCGAGCAAGAAAGTCCTACCTATATATGTCCCAGCATCCACTACAATATACATCCAATGTACAGTAATGGCCTCTAGGGCATACATATAACTAACAATCTCCCACTTGCACTAGGGCCATCTGTAGCAGTGGTTGCAGTATCACATACTCAACCATCCCCTAAATTGTCTCTCTTTGGGAAAAAGGCCTTCGTGAGTGGATCCGCCGTGTTGTCCTCTGAGTCTACTCTCCTAACCTCGATCACCCCGGAGATCAACTATCTCCATGATCAGGTGATGCTTCCTCAGAATTTGTCTGGGTCACTGATGGGACCAGGGTTCCAGGGCCGAAGCCACACTTCCATTGTCATACAATGGCAGAAACCTAGTTCATCTTATGAACCAATATACACCCAAACTTCCTCTTTGGTAGTATCTTCAATAGCGATGTTACCAGCCTTTATCATCTAGTTTGCCACGGTATCTAGCTTGGAACTCTTCCAACATACCGTCCCTTTACTGAGGGTAAAGACAGTGCCTGTGACTGACATTCAGTCGTCTTTATCACCCTGGAACTCTTCCAGTGATTCTCCCCAGGATCGATTGATACAATCTCACTATACCTAGTGAGAACCCTAATATCCCTTTAGATCTATCTCATAGGTCCGAATCTCAGGATTTAGGAGGTATCATCTTTATCCTATTTGGAGAATCCTTGTGATAATAGGAGATTGATCGATCGTAGTATAGGAAACGCTTTTCCTATCAAGAGTATGTTGTCTATGTACAATACGAAGATGACCACCTTACTCTTTACTACCCTTTTATATATACAAAGTTCGTCTATCATTTTGATGAAGTCAAACACTTTGACTATCACATCAAAACAGACGTTCCAACTCCGCGATGCCTGCTTCATTATGTAAATCAACTTGCACACGTTTCCGCTGCTCCCACTGTTAACGAAGACCTCTGGCTGTGTTCTTATAGACGTTCTCTTCTAAATCAGTATTTAGAAAAGCAGTCATGGCACCCAACCGCCAGATATCGTAGTCATGGTATGTAGCCGTGGTAAGTAGGATCTGGACAGACTTAAGCATAGCTACTGGAAAGAGGTTTCATCATTATCCACGCCTGGTCGATGACGAAAACCTTTAACAAGTCTAGCTTTGAAAGTCTCAACTTTTCCATCTAAACCAAGTAATCTTCTCAAGATATACTTGCTCCTGATGGGGATTTAACCCTTCAGATATAGCAGCTAAAGTCCATACTTTGCTGGTGTATATGGATTCCATCTCAGATCGCTAAGCATCCAGCCATTCTTACAGAGTCCCTACTCTCGATGGCCTGCTCGAAAATAGTTGGGTCATCATCTCATGATGCAATCCTTGCTCCCACTGTCATCGAGAAACCGAGGTATCTCTCAGGCGGATGAGGAACCCTACTAGATCGGCGGAGAGGCTGAGGTTCGTCGGGGACTATAGAATCCTTTGGTTCTGTCAAATCATCAACTGCAGTTTTGTATAGCTGGAACCTTTCCAGTTCTACAGAACTGATCCTGCCTCGATCTTGTCCGGATTTTGCTTCAAACATAGGCCGGACAACCCCAAATCTTAACTCGCTTAAGAGATGGGTTCTTCCCATACCATATCTTATATGGAGTGGTAGGCACTGATTTGATTCAAACCTAATTCAATAGGTATGCAGCTTCTCAAGTGCATAACTCCCAAAAAAGAAACAGGTAACTCAGTAATACTCATCATAGAGCACACCATATCTAATATTGTGCAATTGCTCCGCCCTGATACACCGTTGTGCTGTGGTGTATTCAGAGGAGTAACACTGAGAGAAAATCTCATTCTCCTTTAGAATAGTCCAGGAATTCTATGCACAAGTATTCTCCTCCCTGATCTTATCATAGGACATAATACTTATACCCGTATTTTGGTTCTCTACTTCTAACTTATATTCTGTGAATACCTCAAAAGCTTCAGACTTATGTTTCAACAGGAACATATGACTGAATCTTGAGAGATTATCAGAGAATATAATGAAGTATAAAGAACCAGTCCTGGCATGTGTAGACAGGAGACCTTACATACATCATCATGTATCAGTCCCAAGAGTTTACTAACTCTTTCTCTGTTTCCAGTAAACAGAGCTGGTGTCATTATATCTTTGTGACATGACTGGCAAGTTTCACAAGATGTAAATTCAAACTGATTTAAATATGCATCTAAATGTAACTTCAGCCAGTCGGGTCGCATTGATATGACCTAGTCTACAATGCCTCAAGAAGAATTCGTTCATTTCTGAACTCTTCCTCTTGTGTGTGTTCTGTATACGAGGAACTGTAGTTTGATTTAGAACGTCAATGCTTTTAGATAACGTGCCTGAACCGATCAACTTTTGATATAGGAAATGTTCAAAACATTATCCATCAATACAAAATTATATCCTTTCTTTACTAATAAAGAGACTGATATGATTTTATATATCAGGATCGGTATCTAATAGCATTTGTTCAGAATCAATGTATTGGTAATACAGGGTGATAGTGACCAACAGACTTGGCTGCAACACTTGCCCCGTTTTCTGCCTCATGAAACTTATCACCCGTTCTCAGTTTTCCTACCCTCTTGTAGCCCTATGTAACAGATTACATATCTGGGATCCTGATCCGGTATCAGATACCCAGGATGCGGAGGATACTGAGAAACAGATCTTTGTAATGAATACACCCGAAGATGATGCATCAGCATGCACTCTCTTCGTTTGGGCGGCATAGGAATTCTGGTATTCCCCTATTTCCTGCTCTGTCTTATAACAATTATAAGTTGGAGCGGGACCAACGTTCCCCAGCTCAGTATAACAAGCGGGTTCGGTCAATACATCCGTATTATTATCTTGATTAAGGCGTGATATGGTCGCTACCAGGAGAGAGAGAGAAGAAAACACTCTGCGTGCGCTCTTGCAAGATCAGATTGGTTATATATTTTATCTAATCAGGATGGCTCCCACTGTTTTTATCAAATCTTCCTTCAAACCCTAAAAGGAAAGACTAGCCGGGATTAATTACACTCTACAAGTTCGCCAATCTTTCAGCCAGGCCAGTGTCGGTACTTTGAGGGAGGTTCCCCGTGCTTTCGCACGGACCTAATTACAGTAAACCTCGTTTTCCCAGAGTCGTAACCCCGTTGACACCTTTCTAGACACCTACTTGATCGGCTAATTGTAAAGTGCAAAACTCTCCCAGGAGTAACAATTACTCGCAGTGGGTATCGGGATCCAACTATCACATAGAAGGTATGCAATCTCATTGCAAATTTCAATACTTGAAACTCCCGATAAAGGTTTTTACCCCTAGCACCTATGACCTTAACTATGGTCAACAAATCATAAGTACTAGTCAAGTTCTACCCGTCATTTCGTGATTAATTAGACCCACCCACATGACCCTTAACTAAGGTCAACAAAGTCACGCGACTGTCCTAACTAATCGCATCATATGCGGTGTAGGAAGACATCACTTAGCTACCGTACACTGTGCCTTGACTATGGTCAACAAACACAGCACGAATACTAAGTACTCTACTTCCTAAAATGACGGAGGGTTGCGGATGGTTTTTGTGAAAACCTTTAACGCTTTGAACTTGATCTCGTTGCGGAATCAAATGGTTTTTAAATGGAATGTTTTCGAGGCTTTTCTAGTTTTGCTAAAGGGGTCACTCCCGGTGAAGGGATCGTCGGCCCTTTCCTCGTCGAATGAGGTGCGGGATATATCATATATATCACTGTGCAAAGCGGAAACTATAGAAGCGATCAAAGACAAACCGAGTGTGTAGCATCTGCCAGTTATTGCTAAAGGAGTCACTCCCGGTGAAGGGATCTCGGTCCTTTCCTCATCGAATAAGGTGCAGGATGTTCTATAATGAACACCGCGATGCAAAGCAAGAACTGTAGCTACCTGTTTTTATTTTGAAATTCGATTCCACAACATCAATTAGGTTTATTTTCTTTCATTAATCTCATTAATGAATATCCCATCATTTAAATCCACCTAACCATCACAGATAAATATAACGTACGCTTATGCCATCCGCATTCGCCTCGATGTCCCGTCTGCACCGTTAGGTTAGGTAACTAACGCCAGAGCGAGGCAGGGCTAGCGCGGGTGTAAAACATAAGCAACGTCTATATAATATATCATATATACTATATATAATACCTGTCACAGAACATCACATGATCTCATCACAGATAAAACACAGCAGAAGAAACATATGAAATATTGGATATACTAGGACGTCCGTGTTTTCAATACGAGCCAGTATAAAACACGGATTCCACGGTCGTGATGAATAGCCAATCCCACACCCCTAGACCCCTACGAGAGCGGCAAGCAACCCTACCAATTCTAGGGTTAGGAGACCCGGACTCGACTCCTCGAGTTGGTCTCCCACTGGACCCCAGAACCCGGTTACTTGTGCTCCCCTCCTTGGGTCTATCCTAGTGCAGAAAAGTAAATAATATACATCAACGGTGACAACTTCCGCAACCTGGAAGTGTCCCAATAAAAGAATATTACATACAAGTTTTTACATGAATGAAAATGAAAAACACTCATCTCACATAAAAAAAACCCCGGCTATTCAAATACGACGATCCAATATAACATATCCAGCAACACATAACATCACATGTCATCAACGTAAGCAAACATGCGTATCCCAATTGTCGTTGACATATAGCAACGAAACCGGCGATATCACATATTACACTTACGGTCACAGAAAAGAAAGTGTAAAACTACAACAGTTGGAATCCGCAACCACCTCAGACATCGCATGCCTGACCAAATGAATTACTTAGACATCGCATGCCTAACAATTATAAACCCCGCATTTTAGTCTCATTATCGAAAACTCTTTTCAATATCAAGTCGGGCAATTCAACAGGATTCCCGACATTCTGATCGAATGCTCGTCGCAAACTTTAGTAGGCGGCCGCACCCCCGACGCCGTCGACGAAGTGCACCAAGGCGGAACACCGCTACCGGGAGCACCCGAACAGATGCTTTCGGCGACGGGGTTCTCCTACAGTCACTTGGTCGGGGCTATGGGGTGAGGCTGTCTATTAAGTTTACCCGGCGAGTATCCGCGTACACTACGTGATTGCGACGGACTTTTGATCACATCAAAACTCCGTGGCAACCGATCAAATGAGACTAAACTGCATGTTTATAACATTCATTCCGTTATCTCATAACTATTTGCGAATTCCAATTATTGTATCACATTCCGGATAAATAGAAAATTTTAAACTTTCCGATCGAACAATCGAACACCCAAGTTTTCCCGAAACAGCTCAACACATGAAATAAATCTAACAGCATTCAGTTCGTGCCTCAGTAGCAACGGTCCAGCCGTAGAAGGGTCAAGCCAACGCCTCACATGTGGCACGCCGTACTGCCCCAAACCCGAAGGTTCAAAGGGCAGTTCAAGACGGTCACATAATCGAGTTAAGGTTTGTTGTCTTCTAGAGGGTCCATCGCGTTACTTGCACTACTTAGAACGTCGTTAAACAACGGAAAAATCCAACAATTGGAAATTTCCCGGCAGGGGAAAAAGTGGGTATTTATATCCGGTCGAACTTTTTAACACATTCTAAGATTTATCCGGAAAAACACACCGACAAAATTAGACAATCCGATCGATACACCGAGTTCCCAATACAACCCAGAAAATGCAACTCTGGAAAAATTATTAAAATTCCCCAGGAAAACAAACACAGAAAGCTAAGAACTACTGTGCAAAATTGGCTACACAAAGCGACAAAAGCGCCGCGGATCCGCCGCATGAGCCTACTGTAGGGCCGCGGATCCGCGCTGCCTTTGTGGAATCAATCCCTCGAATTTCACAGTAAGTCTTAGGATTACCTGCTGATTTTTCTGCATATTTTTAATACGGAAAAATCCTCGAAATTAAAAAAAGTACAGAGAGCATATTCTTAGTCGGGGTTTTGGGTCGATCGGACTTCTGATTCCGTCGGGACTTCGCCTAAGGCTCTAGCTAGGCTCTGATACCACTGTAGGGTTCCTAGGCACTCTAGTGAAGTCTCACAAGTGATCAAACATGCACAAATCAAATTTTACGGGTGCCTACAAACCCGACTACGGATCGTTTACTAGATATTTAGGCGAAACGATGCAAATAAACAACTTTATCTAAAAGGAAAGGAGCTACAACCTTTGTAGATCCGGTCCACCACTTCGTATGCTCCGCGATGATCTCCCTCCGCTGTCCAAATCGAACTCACGACTCTAGCATTGGCATCATCGAAGAATGGGCGGGCTTGATCGTCGGTTCGATGCCGAAGATGATCTACGTCGAGGCATCGCTAGAACAAGCTCAAACTTCACCAAGTCGGGAAAACTTGTGAAGGAAACACCCTATACTACTTGGCAAGAGGTAGAGGATGAAGAAATAGGAAGTGGGTAAACTTTAGATTTGGATTTCTCACTAGTTTTCATGACTTGCCATTGGAGTAGCAAGCTTTCTTCATTGAAGAAGAAGATGATATGATAAGTTAATTAAAAATAGAAAAGAAAATACAATACTTATCATATCTTCAACCATGATTTAGTGTAGAGACTTAACTTAGGTTAGATGAGTGGTTAGGGTTAGGCATGAGACAAGAATGGTGACTAAGTCAATGCTTCATGAATCTTCAACTAAAAACAAAAGTAGCCACCATTCATTTCTCTTTATCTTTTTCTTTTGAAATAAATAAAATAAAAAGATAAATGAATAAGATGAAACCCTAATCACTAACTAACCATGGTTTAATACTTTACACAAAACCAAACAAGAATGTATCATCAAACATGATACAATCATGTGCACAAAGAAATATATCACATATACAACTTGCACAACAAGTGAGTAAATCCATTTAAAGTGAACCAATACTAGTTAATGCAAAGTAATATATCAAATATATAATTATACAATAAATCATTAAATCAACACTTGATTCAATGATCCGGTCATATCGCATATAACCGGCTAGTATCCAATGTATCGGCTTCTCGAATCAATCCTTGATTCGATAACCAGGTTATATCGCATATAACCAATCGATACATTCATCGCGAGAATGGAATACGGTATCACATACACGCATTATTCTCGGTCCCGCACATATCTCATATGCGCTCCTATTTCGTTTTGCTTGGGCCAGGAAACCTCTGTGTAGGACTCTAAAGACTCGTCAATACGCCGGTAGCGGATGATGATCATATCAAGCACCCACAAGCCGCAAGCGGTCTGCTAAACGTAACGGCCACCCGGGTATTGAGCGATCAGAAGATCGACGAGCAAGCCCGCTCACACTCCTGTGAATCCAACCAGTAACACTTACCGTACAGTCCGGTCTGTTCGTCTGATATGTCGCATATCTCGCCTAGGGGTGGTAAACGTCAGACCCCAATAGCTCGATAAGTCATGCCGACTTGAGGTCCATAACATTCGTGAAACTACTGATAACTCTTACCAGTATATCACTGCAACCCTGGCCAGGGATTTCCTGTTATGGCCAGTCGAGCATAGCACAACATCAACCCCCAATACCGGGAGAGACGAATCCCCTCCTATCGCTCATTGCCTCAATGTGAATCGGGACTGTACCCAAAAACCACCTGTTTGCACGACTCAGTAGAGCCGTGGTAGGGTGGAAATCAAAGCACAGTGGGAGACACACAAGACTCTATGACGATCTCGGGTCAACAGACTAAGCTGTACCAGTGTCACCAGAGAACTGCCATCTGACGTGAGGTATAATACCATCTGGGAGTTCTCGGCGAGTCCGTTCAGTATACCCAGTCTCCACTGAGCACCCGCATACCATCTTCGATGTCAAACACCAATGGATATGGGATCATCCATCGCCCATCGCATGGGTCGAGAAGATATGCGCTAGTCTACTCTGGAATATCAATGCCCCGTCTCGATATTCCCTCGACTAGGAACAATTCAAGGATGTACTCATGGACTACCCAGGCCCCACTAGTATGATCTACATCATAGTCCTGGAAGTCGAGCACACATCCTATGGGCTTTATCAACATGTAATCAGAGAGACAGAAAGTATACATGTTAAGATAAAGTGCAACCAGATAGCGTACTATCATGTCGAGCAAGAAAGTCCTACCTATATATGTCCCAGCATCCACTACAATATACATCCAATGTACAGTAATGGCCTCTAGGGCATACATATAACTAACATGCACAACTCCTTTGAGTCGTGGTAGGGCAGTAATCAAAGCACGGTGGGAACTCACACGAGACAAATGACGATCTCAGGCCGACAGACTAACTTGTACACATGTCACCTGGGAACTGCTATCTGATAGTAGATATAATACCAACTAGCATATTCCCGGCGAGTCCGTCCAGTGTACTCATAACCCAATGAGCACATGTATCCTATCTTGGGTGAGCAAACTAACACCAATGGCTTGTAAGACCTGGCCACCGCCCCTCGTTGAGGTCTCGATCAGTATACACTAGTCTACTATAGAGTATCGATGCCAGTCTCGATACTCCCACGACTAGAGACATTAAAGGATGTGCTTATAGACCACGCAGCTCCGACGTATATGATTGATATCATAATGCTGGTAGTCAAATAAGAATCCTATGAGCTCTATCAACATTTAAGTGATCTGTAATACCACATAAAGCATGTACATGATAATAAAGACAAACCAGATAGCATGTTATCATCTTGAATAAGACTGTTCTATCCGTATAGGTCCTCCCTCAATCATCGCAATCGCATGTCTGCGATTCAATAATTGACTTGAAGGCACTATAGCCAACATTAACCATTTTTGTTAATGGTTAATGTGGTGAAGAAATGAGGTATTCATTTGCTTTAAATGAAGCATGGCTACTTGATGACTTATGGCATGACTCATTGTTTACTATTGGAGTATGCTTGATATTTTCAGGTGTTATGAATTATTGATGCAAGGTGGCATTAGATATTTTGTGTAGCTTCAAGATATTTTTGGCTTTGCATTATTAGTTCACAACACTTAGCCATTCTTCATGATTCTATGCTCACTTCATACTCTCATCTTCTCCTTGCTCTCTTCTTCTACCCCAAAACCCTAATTGTCTCATGTGTTGAGAAATTTAGGATTAGCGAGACAGAGCAATCCATCATCACTCTCTACTTCATCTTGGCTACTTAGATTAGCATTCTAAGTATCCTAGTTACCTCGTTTTGGAGGTAGGAGCTCGAAGCATACACTCTCGGATGGATCATCTTTGACGCAAGAAGGCCGAAGATCAAGCACGATCTGTACATCCTTTGAGGAGCCAAAGGAAAGGAGTGAAGACCCGAAGGACTTGTTTCTTTAGGTATACACTTCTATCATAGTAGATAGAACTTCTTTAGTTGCTAGTTAGGTTTATGGTAGATCCGGTTTAAGGTTATTCTAGCATCTAGTTTCATTCGTTGTAAAATTTTTGTTCCACAAACGGCCACGGATGATGGTTAGGACGTTAGTGTAACCCAATATTAACAAATTCATTTTTAAACTCATATGATATAAATGTGAAGCATGACATGTAATGATAGTATGTTGGTAAGTGAAATTTCTTATTAATATTAACATGCAATTATAATGGATAATTTAAAGTTTTACAACAATAAATTTAAAAGTGAAGTCAGCCACCAAAAGTCGTATTTTGATGATGATATGGAAAAGGGCAACAAACGGATGAGTCAAAATGGTTGGGAATTACAAATCTAGGTGTAGGAGAGAAAAGAGGAAGGAGGTAGGGATGGAGACTTACGATTTCGCTTTCGCACTCGTACGAATAAGAAGGAAAAGTCGAGCCCTCGGTTTGTAGAACCGAGACCGAGATTGCGACTAAGAGGGTATGCTTGATCTATCGACGTCCCCTACGCGATTTGTGTAGCAGTAGAGGAATCTTGGACGGATTTTTGAGTGCTTCGAATCCGAGAGTTTTCCTCCACCTTAATCTTGAGAGAGATGGACTTAAGGGTATTTGAAAGGAACAATTTCAGTATAGTTTTTAGAGAAGAACTTAGGAATAGGCTTGGTATTTATAGAGGAAAATATAGGTGTAGAGGAAATTAAAAAGATAATAAAATGTATTAAAAGTGAGGGTAAAAGGGTAGATAAAGGGTCTGGGGTTCTCTGATTAATTGTAGGAAAATCAAATAGGAAAAAAGAGTAGTGGGGATCTAAAGGGATGCACATGCAAGAAATGCGGGGATTTGGGGTTATTCCACCCGCCGGTAGCGGTCAAAACAAAGAACCGACGGTCAAAGCAGTGTAGAGGCTTAACCAATGAGCTATGAGGAGTTTCTTGTATATAAGTTATCAAAAATAACTTATAACTCGAAAGCAGGACAGAAATACACTATTTTATTAACATTGGATTTAATAAAAATGTATAGGAATTTTAGGGTCGTTACGGTTTTATTATAAAGAAATAATACATGGATTTTGCAGTCGTTACATTTACACTTCTCAATACCTATCTTCCACCATGTACTAAAGCCAGTTTACTGAAAACTCAGAGAACTTTGATGAAAAGATTGGAATTTTGTCGACTCTATTTATGTATTACTTACTCTGCTATTAGATATGTATTTATTCCAATAACAAGGCAAAGACAGATTACTCACATGCCATCACAACCTTTTTTTCTCTGTGTTATTCATTCCGTATCTTTTTACCTGACGTTTTAGAGGGAGAAAACTGTCCCATGCCACTTTATTTGATTTAATATTTGGGAATAACGAGGAAATCATTAATGATAAAGATGTCAATAAATGATACAGTACCAAAAATAGCCTAGAAAATTAACGATGATGATTTTATATCATTAATGCATTCCAAAATTGCTGAGGACAGAAATAGGATAATTTTTTTCATAATTGCTGACATCAATAATGATTTTCTTAATTGGTGTGCATTATTCTGAAACGTCATTCAAGTAAAAAGTGATACAATCACTCACTCACCAGTCTCCACATTAATTTTAGCAATTCAAATCTAGAATTTCATTAACAGGATATAAATGGTTTATAAGTGAAGAGAGAGAATAATATTAAATACGCCCTCCACGATTCCTTAAATTACGGACCTACCACTCCCACGCCCCTCCGAGCTCCGTGCAGCACGCGTGCCGAGAATCGGTGTCGGTTGGCGTAGCGGCCCCACGTCTCGGTTTTAGTTTAATCGCCGACCTTTGTAGCTTGAGCTCATATTTATATTTATTAAAAGTCGATCACGGTTGAAACTTAGGAAAATGCAAATGTATATACTTGTTGCATGGTTCTAGATGTGGTAAGCAGAAGAAGCACTTTATCTTCTAACCCGGAAAATTCAACATAGACTACCAGCTTGGTGATTGGTTGATTATAAGTTCGAGATAAAAGTAGAAATTTGAGGATGAGAAATGTCAAACCTATCAGATTTGTGGGTTTTTAATTCCCCACCAGTCTTTTTATTGGGTGCATGTCACTTTAAGATGATGTTATTGAAAGTGACAAACATCCTATAAGAAAGCTGATGGAGAATCAAAACCTGCCAGCCTGATAGGAAAAGCCGCACATTTTTAGGACTTTAATATTTTACTTCTTGTTTTTGTAAAAAGGATGGTGAGAAATCAAAACCCACCAACCGGTAGGAAAAGCAGTACTCTTTTAGCACTTGCATTTTTATGCTTCTTGTTTTCCTAAGCAATCACTAATCCGGTAGGCTACATGAAATCTACCGGGTTAGTAAGTACAATATTATTTAAAAAGTTGGGATATAGACTTGGAATCTACCCGAACCGGTATAAAAAGGGTTTGAGATATAAATTTAACTCTTTTATTATATATATATTCACATTGATTATTATGTTCCATGTAATATAAACTAGTGTATATAATATCAATTGATAAGACAGGAGTTCACATGATGGATGTAACACATTCACTCATGCGTGCAGATCTTATGTTCGTGATTTGACATAACGCTGCATACAAAACCAACTCCCCTTGGTTTTGTACACGAGCAATGCATGCATGCATGCATCCAAGAAAATTATTATTTGAAGAAAAGTACTTCTTGAAACCATAAAGACTTATGTATAACATTAATATCGAGATAACGTGAGTCTGAGCATTTTATCTCTTGAGTCCAACAAGTAGTGAATTCTGGAGCAGTACTTTTGCATGTGTGATGTCGGTGGCGGATCCAGGAATTTTGGGGACACAAGAAATTTTTAAACTAAACGGAGTAGCAATTTTTCTTCTATTTTTCTTGCATAATTTCTAGAATATGAGTGAGCTACATGAGTTGCCATTATAATAGTAGAGATAAATAGGTAATTAAAATATTTCTTACTGTTTCTTTTTTGGGTTGGTTGGAAAATGAGATGGTTGTAATTAAAAGAGTCATTTAAAAAATTTCAATCATAAGATTTATGCGTCCCCCATCCAATGGCTCTAGAGGGGCTTGCATTGCACCATGCAAGCCCTTCTAGAGTAGTTTTTTCCTAACTAGAATGGTACGGAAATTGATAACATAAATAGTTTAGGATGGAGGGGCTTTTTTAATGGAAAAATACAGCAAGACTCGCTACTCATGGAATATTGATGGAGGGACTTTTGAGAAGATTTTATCATCTTATAACTTTTTCTCATAAAACACAGACCATTTATATGTTTAAAAAAGGAGCGAGAAAAATCAATTTGACCCTAAAAAGACTTTTCATTATTTTTTTTTTGGTTGGAGAAGGCAGAGAGGGATAAAGGAACCCAAAGATCTGTCTGCGTTGTAAGTGTCGAGCTAGTATATATCTTATTTCTGCCAAAATATTAGGTATCTTAGGTCATTCATATCTTGTGAAGTTATTAGTTAGGTTCACCTTATTACATCCTCACATGACATGAAAAGAGTATGAAAGGAGGATATCATAAAACTAGATGATGATTTCTAGTGTAACCTTAGCATAATTAGCCAATAATGATATTTCTTTTCTAATTAATATTGTGTCCTTTTATTATAAAAGTCTAAAATGGATATAAAATACTTGGCGTATGACCTATAGGAGGTAACCAATATTTATTTGCCAAATGAATAATATGAATAAGATTACAAGCATTTCTTAAACATTGCCGACTGCACTTAAGGGTTATGGGGAACATAAACTTTTCGGAATTCCAAGAATTCTGCATGAAAATTGACTTTAAAAGAAGAGAAAATGCTAAACACCAAATCTTTTTAAACCCATTCTCAACTTCCTGATCTTTGGCTACTTCTTAACACTCCATGGGTTTTTAGGTCGGGCGGACTTCAAAACTTCACATTGTCAAACTTACACCTTGGACATTATTTCTAGGGGATTATTCTGGGGTTAATATCTGCAAAATCCTTAGTCAGGAAATAGAGAAGGGAGAGAAGGGAGAGAATAGAGAATATCGAATAAGCTACAGGAGTCTCATTATGTTGTATGTGCAGCCCGGAATTAATATCAATTTAACAAAAGAAAATGTTTTTGATTTTTTAATAATTGTAATTCGAATGATGAAATTGGTTAAGGCGCCATAATATCTCGAAGAAGTCACAAGTTTGTGTCTATTTATTTTGCTTGGGTTCTTAAAACATCATTGATACCTGGAACATTTTGTTAATCCAAAAATTTATAAGCTGTTTAATTTCTTCTCTAATAAACATAGGTCTGATCAAAAAGCTGATCAAAGTTTGGAGTCTGATTCAGGATCGACTCCTTAAAAACTCGCTCGGGCTTGTTCAAGGATTAAATGAGCCGAGCTCGAACAAGAAATCTAAACTTTGTAAAATAAACAAACAAAGATAAACATGGCATACTCAAGTTCAAGCTCGGCTTATTTTAGACTCATGTATGCTCGAATAATTTGTATTTTATTTGGTATTCAGTAGCAAATAGGAAAATGTTTACTCATTGCTAAATTTAGATCATAATTATTACTCAGTTCATGCTAACTTGAGACTCTAGATAATACTAAATACCGGGTAAAATATTGGTTATGCTACAAAAATTTGAAGAATTTAGATAATTAATAAGTTTCAATTTAGATGGATAGGTTCTTAACAAATTTTCAAACTCTTTAGTTATAACAACAATATTTCTCGCTGTTCAATTTGTCAAATATAAATAAAATGGAATATATATGATTTTTCATATAACCTTGTAATTTTCTTATTGCTAGTTCTAGAAAGACTCAAGCTAGCTTGACTCGGGCTTGATGAGAGCATGGCTCGGGCTCGTTTGATAAATAAACGAGCTGAGCTTAAACAATTTCTTAAGCTTGGTTAAACGATTGAACGAACGAACAACCTTCGGCTTGTTTAATAGATAGGTCATGAATGCCTCATCTTTGAACTCATACGAAGTAACGTTTGATCATCAGCATTAGAGAGTTTTGCCGGTCCTTGAAAGATCGTCATCAGTCTAGCTCGTCATGACTCGATCATGGCCTTAGACGGAATTAGTCTTGGCCGGCTATGGTGATGAGAAGAGAAGGTTGTCGATAATGAGACTGGTGGTACCTCTTTTATTATGATGATTTGTTAATTTTATCGGGAGGTCAAGAATTGTGCATGACATCGGTATATATATTATTAGGTATATATATTATTAGAGATAATTATTCTAGTCTAAATGAATCTCTCTTTTTAATGTGACGAGTTTTTTATTTTATAAGGAATGGGGGGAAAGGTTCATGGTATTAATTTGATAGGTTACCAAGGAGTTTAATTATTTTTAACCATGAAACGTGTCATAATAAATTCCAGTCAAATCTGTTTTTTCATTCAGTGCATAACACTGTAGTCATTATAAATTAGAGTGGAATATAAATCTTGGGGTTAATTGCTAAACAATACTATCCCAATGTTTTTTTTTCCATATTTTGCATTTATATGGAGCATCTAATTGATTTTTCGTTGCATCTAGATATCTTAAAGTATAGACCGTACATATGGATTTTGTTTAAAACAGTGACGGATTTGATGATAAGCCGAAAAGACGCAACCTTTATTGAAGCCATCATTAACCAAATTAATGAGTGAAAAGCTCAACCTTTGACTTAATCTTTGCTAACATGAAACTTATAGTTAGCACCTTTCATTGTATATGAAACCGTTAGTTAATATTTTATGCTACCACAAATTTATGTCCCGTTTGTTTAGCGGCAAAGAAAAGCCATACTAATTAACAATAAAGGGTTAATTGCTAAATAATAATACTTTCATCTGCCTTTCATTTATATACCTTATTGAATTTTTCACTGCGCTCGTATATCTTAAAATGCAAACTGTATGGATTTTGTTTAAAACAGCGATGAATTTGATAGTCAACTGATGAGAGTAAAATGCAAATTGTACTTTAGGTATATAAGTACAGCGAAAAATTCAATAAGATATATAAAGAGGAAACGAGGCCCACATGTCTAAACCTGCAGTGTCCAGACTGCAAGCCCCATGGGGCCTAGAGGTTTTTTTGCACGGTCCCTAGGTCCTATGGGGCATGCAGTCTGGACACTGCAGTTATGGGTCTGCAATGTCTTTACAGGCTCCTTGTAGTCATATAGAGATGCAAAGTTGGTGAAACATTGAAGTATTATTTAGCAATTAACGCGGTGATAAATCATGCTTCCAATGTTAAATATCAAGCAACCATGTAATCATAAGTTTATGTCTTGGAGTTGTTTCCAAGTTAATGAAGAGACTACGTACAAATTTTTTTTAGAAAACCTTTTCCTCTAATCTCGTCCCCCTCCAAAGCTCTTCTTATATTCTCTTAGATAATTCACCATTCGATCTCGATATGATCAATAGTATACAAAAAAACGAGTTCTTGAATCTGCCATACTTGAGTGTACACACCATCACCTAGGGACGGAAATTTGCTTCTAAGGGCCTGTTTGGTTTGAAGGATTTACAAGGATTCTTGAGTTTTGGATTACCAAATCCTAGGATTCACAAATTTTGTGTTTGGTTGGTTTAGATTACAAACATGGATTTATATGGATTGTGTGATGGGGCCCACAAAAAAGATGGATTCCAAAATCCTTGAAAAATGAATGGATTCTTAAGGATTTCTCACTATTTGGTGGCCCCCACATGTACTTTAGTTATTAAAAAATTTCTCCTCTCTATCTCTCTCTAAAATCATCAAATCCAAATCCCACTTTCTTTTCACCAACCAAACAAAGATTATAAGGATCTACAAATCCAATACTAGGAATCCAATACTAACCAACCAACAAATTACCAAATCCAGAAATTTTCAACCGTACTTTTTTGGAATCCAAATTTCATAATCTTGCAACCAAACAGGCCCTAAGGGCGGCTTAAACATGCATGCTCTGATCGGTAACAATCACTAGTAGAAAAAAACTACATTAGCAAGCGAAAGATTGCGAGGGACAAACTTCGTTCAGCAATGTATATATACACAGTGAAGCGAATTTTCCCTCTTATTAATATTCTCTTGGTAATGATCTATTTTCAAGAGGGAAAGACCGCGAAAATTATAAAAAGCGTAAGTTTAATTGGGTTTAAACATAACGAGGGAAACAGTGCCGATGGATAAATCAACCTCTCGGCAATATTCCCTTGGCATTTCTTTGATAGCTAATACGACTATTGCCAAGAGATATGTCTCTCGGCAATATTTCCCTCGCTATGTTGTGGCTCAATTAAACTTACACTTTTTATACTTTTTTCCCGGTAATGTATTCTTTCCTCTTTGGAAAATAGATTATTGCCGAAAGAATATAAGCAAGAGGGAAAATTCGGTTGATAGTGCAAACATTGCCGAGGGAAGTTTGTCTCTAGTAAATGTTGTCTCTCGCTCTCCCTTCGTTAATGTAATTTTTTCTATCGATGATTTTAATCATTTATTTATTTTCAATAACCTATTTCAAACAACAACAAACACGGTGATTAGTGGGATTATGACAATAGCTGTGACAGTGGCAAGGATGATAGCAACTTGATGACAAAATGTAATTTTAAATTTTAGTTTTGGTGCCATATCATCAGAAATCCAACACGCGTCTCTCATTTTGGAAAAGAAAGTTCTACCGCATGAAATATACCTAATTTGTAATTTGTGATGACAAATGTTTATATGCATAAGATGAAGTAGAATCGTTGAATACCCAAATATTTGATATAGGAATCAAGTTTGGACCTTAGGAAAGTAACTGATGATGTTTGAAAGAATCTCAAAGAACTTGAAAATTGGTTCGGGTCCCTCCATTAACGATAGCGGAGAGACCATTCATATGCATCTCACTGTTGAGTGGATGAGAAGAATAAGAATGTCCTGACCATTATTATTAATAATGGAGATACCGTGGATCCCTTGAAAATCCAAATTTCTACCTCTTTATAAAAATCTCCCATTAATATTCCAATTTAAATATATAAAATGGAAAAATGCTTTTCATATCAAGATCTTAAAAAACAATATTAAGATGCATGTAATAAAAGAAATCCATAAATAAAAGGTCCTTAAAAGTATATATTTATTCAAAAGAAGAAGAAGAGAGAGATACATATTTAGAAACTATGCAAAAAAAGAAAGTACTTCTTTAATTAGAAACAATGTATAAAAGGTCCCCATTAGATAATAATTGGTCATGTGAATAGGCTGAACCTGCTACAGCAGGTTAAAAGCTGACCACTCATGAAATCGATGCTTTCACCCAATTATAACAAGCAAAATTAAAAACAAATAGCATTTTGCACGTGCCATGCACGTTTATGTTTATCCTATTTAGGAGTCCAAAAAAAAAATTCGTCCATGGATAAATATAAAATGGGGGCTTTTGGTTTACAATTATTTCGAATGTTAATAAGTGAATAAAATAATCATTTTAGTAACTTAGATTAAGAGTATTCTAGAAAATATTATAATATGTTGTTACCATATTTAAGTAAAAAATGTAGTTATAAGTAAATGAAAGTAGAATTTGAAAAATAATAAGATTAAAATAATTTCTAAAAGTTCTTTGCTGTTTTAAGTTTGAGTATAATGTAGATCGAATTTGGAATTCAAACTAATTTCTACAAAGTTCTTTTTTTTGTCTCAAGTCTAGAAAGTTCATTTTTCTTTGTTTTTCAAATAATGGAGAAATTTAATTACTTTTGTCTTTTCTTTAATGATGTGGAGGTCCTTAAAATGGAGGAATTTTTTTCCTTTTTTATTTGTTTTTAAAAAAATGGAGAGGGTGGAACCGATGTCATTTGCATTATAATATAGTGTAGATAAATAATTAATGAAGGGGTAAATTAAGAATTGAACATCTATATAATCTTTGATTTTAGGAAAGTCGTGTTTTCTTAACTGGTGTGGTTCTAATAAAAGTTGCCTTTGAATTTTTTTTGTCTTTACTGAAATCCCCACTTCATCGCCATAGCAAATCGAGAGAATCATTTCATCACCATAATAAATTGAGAGAATCATTGGCTGATATTATATTTATTTTCTATCTTTAAGGGATATATACAAAATTAAGAAAGAATTTGCAAATTGAAATAAATAATATCAGCCATTGATTCTCTTGATTTGCTATGTTGACGAACGGTGGATATCCGTCTTCAACCAAAAATTTTAAAGACACCTTTCACTAGAACCGCACCCAAAATAGATGTGCAGAGTAAAAAAAAATGACATGTATTTTGAAACGAAGGGAGTGAAAATAATAAATTACTTTTTAAAACTTAGATGATTATGTGCTATATATATGGGTGAGACAATATGTATATGAGCAAACGGGTTATCAGCTAGCTGGCTGATATTAAACCGTCAGTTAGCCTACTACATAGTCCAATCCGACAGTAAAAACGACGCTCACTCCGGCCACCCTGTTCCACACATAGAGTGATCTATGTGTGAAATTTTGATCGATATGATGCATTACAAGTGATTGATCAAGAAGTTAAAAAATAGATGGCTGTTAAACACGATAAAAATATCATATATTTGAAACACTTGATCGAAGACATAGACGGTGCTAAAGTGATCGAAATTATATATATATAGACCACTTCATGTGTGGAACAAGCTGACCGGAGTGGATCATCGATTTGGCGGTTTGATTGAATTATGTAATGGATTAGCTGATGATTTAATATCAGCTGGTTATCTGATAACCCGTTTCCTCTGTACCATTTAACTGAGCAAAAGAAGAGCGATTTTAATTAATGAAAAAACATGCTTCCAAACTTAAATGCCAAACAATCATGCCCACATGAGTTCACATATCTTGGGAGTGTTTACAATTTAATGAAGAGGCTATCAAAATTTTATGTTGATAGAAATCCCTTTCCTCCAATGTCACTCCTATTTTCCAATATATAGAAAAATACAGGATATGACTTAGCCAGCCATACTACATACGATAAAAAAACATCTTTTCATAGTTACATTAAGGCTGTCATGCAATAATCAAGTACATAATAAAATCTCCATATTTAAATATGTCTAGTGACCACAATAAATAATAACGGAAACAATAATAGAAGCGATAAAGATTCAAGAAAATAAAGAAACAATATCCAAATACTGCCAATTACGGGTTCACAAAATAAACCTACAACGTGTGATACTTGAAAAAAGCCTGTATTATATCAACTATCTCAGCGGAATGCTCCTCACTGTTCAACAATCCTGTTGAACTACTCTCGATCCTTCTATTCTAAATTCAAAAGATCTGAGTCATACAAAACTCAGACGTTAGTGCGTCATAAAATATTAGTAATAATAATATAGCATACCATTGCAATAACTCGATATCATGTATAAGTACCAAGCAATAACAATAACATGTGATGGACGAGCAATATAAATGGATCAATCATATCAGTGTATCTTATCGGTTCATGTTGCTAAATTATCTATCCTATGGGTATTCGAAACCAATTAATGAAATTCTCATTGTAACTCAACAGTGTATTCCGTCCACGCTAAAAAACGGTACAAGTATATCCCGTCCACATCCGGAAAAACGGTACAAGTATATCAATAATATCCCGTCAATGCCCGGAAAAACGGTACAAGTATATCAATAATATCCCGTCCACGCCCGGAAAAACGGTACAAGTAAATAAATCACTGGAGTTACAATTTGGCTCCATTCTTGATTTCCCCTTTCCTCAGGTTTATGTTCATATTAGGTATAGAAATAATATCTACCTAATACCAACACAGGAACAAGCAGCTACAAGATACGTCCATCAGGACAGCCGGTCAAGTCAATCAAGTCAAGTCAGGATTGTTGGCATTGGTAAATATTACGGTAAATAGGTACTAGCATGATAACGATAATAGTAACAGTAACAGGATGGTATGGTACAAATCATGAACAGGTGTATAAACATGTCAAGAGTGATGTATCGGTCATGTAAGTGGGTATATCTCATTCACATAAAACAATAAGTCATAAGGTATAAAATCCAATGATAGTCATGACAGTTTCAAGGTAAGTGTTAACCGATATAATTGTATTAACTATTACGTGTTCATGGATTTAGTATAACCGTATTTAAAATAGCATCTCGTCACCGTTATCATTAAATAATATTAATTAAATATCTTTATCATATTTTACTTATTAAATTTAAGTCTTAGCTATTAAATAGTTAACGACATGAAATGATAAACAAGATAATCGCATAAAATGATAGAATAGTATTACGGCAATATATGCAGATATATATTAATTATAGCATGTAGCAAGTCAAACTTGCCTCAATCGATCAAATTAATTATACGATATTAATAATAATAATATTGTTACGCCAAATATGATCCAGTCATAACTACTATGCAGCAAGTATTTAGAAATACTTGCTTCGAGGATCTACGGGTGCGTGGCACGCGGAAAGAACGCGAGAAACGACTGAAATCACCTTTGGGGCATTTCGTCGAAACACTTTGCGTGCAAAATCGAAACATTGTCGGAACGGAGATCCAGAATAGATACGAAACCTATACAAATGAACATATATGGTCAAGGAATTCCCATTATTGAATCATTCACACTCCATATCATTATCTTTACTTTCACAAAGAAAATCTTCTTTTTGAAAATCTAAGAAATTCGGGGACTAGGTCCAAAAATTTAATACTTTTTTTAAGTCTATTGAATTTCCATAGACACAAGTACTATACTAGGATGATGCGCAGAAAATGGTCGGGATAGCTCAGTTGGTAGAGCAAAGGATTGAAAATCCTCGTGTCACCAGTTCAAATCTGATTCCTGACACGTGAATAATGTATCAAAAATTAATAAATACCTCTTACAAATTAATTGAGACAGATCAGGATACATATTAATGGTCTAGAGCACGATACATATTGATTCATCTAGATGTATAGATATCTCTATTTCTTTAGATGGGTAAAAAATAGATGTATGGTAAAGAACAAAATAATATTATGTCGTCTCTTCTTCTTTTTTTTCTTTCTGGGTTTTTCATTTTTTCATACTGTGCTTTCTCTCACTCAAAAAGAATGTTAAGTCTTCATATATATTAAAAACCGAAGTTGTTTAAAAAACTTCCAAGTTTATTTTATAGGAGTTGAAGGATAGAAAAAGATAGGATACATTTCATACACAGTACAAATAAAATCTGCTCTTTTTTCAGAGTATGGAAACGATTGTTCACGCTCACTCGGACTCGGGCCAATCCTTGAAGTCTCGGTTCGTGGCTCGGAACCGCGTCGAATGGGCTGTCGAAGTCAAGGGTTAGTGTCGTCAGTGTTGCTGTTGCGGCTGTTGTCACGCCCCACCCCCAACACAGACGGCATTGTCCGCTCTGGCCAAAACCGCATGGTTTTGTTCTTCGGAGCGAACCGGACTCGACCATTGGCCACTTTCCGGAAGGTCACCCATCCCAGAATTTCTTGGCTCAAGCACGCTTAATTACGGAGTTCTCAAGCTCCTGTAGTGCTGGTTCACTTAAAAGGTATCTCTGCATTGAAAAGTGCTATCATTTCATTTATAGTACAGATATCCTCTCTTTCAGAATGTATTTCGAAGATTCCCAATTGTTCTACAGTGGGTTCCACACACTCAAGAGGTGGCCCCGCCCTTTAGCGTGGCACTTTGTTCTATGTAGTACTGTATTCCATGAGTAAGGACCGGGGCTCAACATCTTCCCCACCTTTAAACAATGGTTCGTCCTCGAACCACGGCCTATTATTGAGGGACCAGCTCTGATGCTATTATGTCATGGCCATCACAGACGGTATTGTCCACTCTAGCCGAAGCCGCACGGTTTTGTCCTTCGGAGTGAACCGGACTCGACCAGGGGCCACTTTCCAGGAGGTCACCCATCCCAGTATTTCTTTGGCTTAAGCATGCTTAACTATGTAGTTCTCAAGCTCATTTGTACTGGTTCACTTAAAAGGTGTCTCTGTATTAAAGAGTGATATCATTTTATTTATAGTACAGATTTGCCTTCTTTCGGAATATATTCCGAAGATTTTTCATTGTTCTATAGTGGGTCCCACGGACTCAAGAGATGGCCTTCACGGATTCAAGAGGTGGCCCCTGCTCTTTGGTGTGGCATTTTGTTCCGTGTGGCACTTTATTCCGTGAGTAAGGACCGAGGGCCGACAACTGTTGACGATGACGACGACGGTGGGTGGCGATCTCGATCTCGTGGTGGTGAGCATGTGGAAACCGAGAGCAATGATGAAGGGTCGGTGGTGCAAAGAACGAGGCGACGGCGGCGATGGTAAGGTCTCGGAGAAGAAGGAGTCGGCGATGGCAATAGAATTTTGGTGGTTGGAGGAGATGAGGACTAAGAAGGAGAAGAAGGAGGAGGTCGCAGCGAGGGAGACAACAGTGAAGATGATCGGACGAGCGGTGGTCTCGGTCGTGGTTGGGTTAGAAAAAGCATCGGCGGTCGAGTAGGCACGGCCGAGATGGGCTCTCGATGTTGATGGATTTAGGGTCGAGGGAAGATGGAGATAATGAAGGCGATGATGGCAGTAGGGGTCAATGGTTGGGTTTTGGAGTAGAAGGAGATCGGCAATGGCTATTGGTGGGAGATGGGTGCGACAAAGTTGGGTCGTTGACGACGAGGGTGAAGGCGTGGGTTTAAGCTAGGGTCTGGCTGAAATTTTTTGAGGGGAAAGAAAAATATGAAGAAGATAATGATATGAGAGAGATGATAGAGAGTTGTTTAAATAGGTGTAGGGTTTGTTAAGATGAGGAGATACATAGAGATTTTGATGAGAGAGAGATCATGGGTTGGTGTTTGAAGGTGCAGGGGCTTGGCTAGGTTGAGAAAGAAAAAATATTAGATGAGATAAAGAGAGAGAGAGATTTTGATGTTGAAATGTTTAGATATCAAAGGGGAGAAAGAAATATAGGTTTACACACACACATATATGAAAGAGGCCAACAGTTAATGCAACCCCCAAAACTGTTTCAAAAGATTTAAAGGAAATATCTATCATAACTATCATACTAATATATCTTTGTGATATAATATATATCCTTTTGTTACACATCTAATGCTAGAAAATATATTATATGCATATTTTTAATAAATACTAACAAAATATTATAGTAACAAATACCATCGATATGCTAAGTAGAAATATTAAACTTAAAGATATAGATAAAATATTTAGTTTAAATGTATGCGGGCCGGTTGCAAACATGATCAATTCGCATAAACAAATATAACCCAATAACCGATATACCCAATAACGCTGACAATTGTTATTTTGTCCAAAATAATTATATTTAATATAATTATTAACGTATGATCGTGTTAGGGTGTTACATCCAACCTCATTCCCTCGATCTTAATAGTAGTACATCGAGAAAAACGAGTTCTTGAACCCACAGTACTTGAGTGTACATCTATGGCTACGACACCAAAGTACATTGGGAAACAAATTGCCTATACCTTAGCATCGAGATACCATCACGTGGATAACAATAGAGATGACGATTAATAGAATTATGACAATATTTTGATGGTGGAAAGGATGGTAGCAACTTGATAACAAATGTTATTTTATTTTTTGAATGCGATCTCTTCAGAAATCGGATCTGCGACCTCTTAATAAAGATTTTTTTTTACCAAATGAGCTACGCCCCGATTGATGATGACAAAATATTTTACGTCCCACTTTCCAAAATACGGAAATACAGAGAATAACGAAGGCCAGCCGTGCTACCTACGGTAAGAAAAAATTCTTCCATAGTCACATAAAACCTGTCTAGCTAAACCTGTCAAGATAATGTCCAAAACATAATAGATAACACTGATAATCATACTGCAATGAAATCACAAGAAATATTAAAAATATGTCCACTAGATAATCGGTGTAAATAAAGATCCAATACAATAGGTTCGAAATAAAAACAAAATCCGAAAATAAATACACAAGTCCTAATGTCCCATAAGGGTGCACATGCTAAATACCAACTGAAAAGAGATAAACCTACGGGTTACTAATTTTCGGCAAAGTCCTGATAACCGCTCCGATCCTGCTCAGCCTGAAAATCTGTTTCTAAACCTGAGATGGCAAATCTCAGATATGTCAGAACATCCCAATAAGTACTCAACGTATAAGGTATGTGTGTGTGGTAACATGAATATATGAGTGTAGTGAAGTCCGTGTGCGCTAGTAGATTCAGTTATATAGATACATTAATACTATGAAACAGACATGTACGCAGGTCAAGTCATAATCTAACTGGTCACTAAAAAGTTAACATATTCTATCGTGAGCTCGAGTGTGTGCGTTAACCTCTGCAGGAGTATTCCTAATCCAAGGGTAGGGTCCCACAGACTTGGTGCGAGTCTTTGGAGAGAGGCTGAGCCGCAGATCTTCCTCCTATGACCTGGGTCGAGTTCATGACAGTTTTTCTAGCTCGTTTCCTTCTGCAGAGCGTCAATGTTCGAGCTCGCAGTTTTGAGTCGTTACGCAAGACTCCGGGTATGACGGTGGCGGAGTATGATGTTCAGTTTACCCAGCTATCTGTGTATGCTCCATATTTGGTGGACACTGAGGAGATGCGGATCAAGAGATTTGTGTGAGGCCTGATTACCCAGTTGTTCCTCACTATCGGTGCCCAGCATTTTGACACATATGCAGCCGCGGTGGACGCAGCTCTACTGGTTGAGGAGCGTGTTTCCGAGACTTCAGTCGTTCCGGGACCGAAGAGAATTCGTACTGGTGTATCAGCCCAGAGACCGATGTATAGACGCCGCGACAGATTCCGTTCAGGTCGTGGGAGTAGCAAAGGCTTGGGACGAGGCCAGTTATTTAGCTCTTATCTCCAGGTGGGTTAGCAGTCGTCGTCTGGATGTTTCCGATGCGGGAGTTTATATCATCGCGTCAGAGATTGTACTGAGGCACATGAGTACGAGGCAACCGTACCACATGTCACCTTACCACCTTCTCCACCTCAGAGAGCATTTCCTCTTACGTCTGTTGTTGCTCCGCGTCAGACTTATGCTCAGAGAGGTCCTGATCGCGGAGGTTTCGTTCAGAGAGGACGGGGTGGCAGAGGCGGAGGACAGCCAGTCGCCGGTAGAGGGCAGGCTTGAGTATTTGCTTTGAATCATCAGGACGTGCAGGCGTCCAATGCAGTAGTTTCAGGTACTCTTTCAGTATGTTCTTTCGATGCGCACGTATTATTTGATCCGGGATCTACGCACTCGTATGTTTCTACACGCTTCGTACCGAGATTGAGCCGAGAGTCGTCTTTGCTAGATCAGCCGCTTGTCGTGACTACTCCCGTTGGTGAGTCTTTTGTTGCGCGACATGTGTTTCGGTCGTGTGCCGTTCGTATTGGAGATAGATATTCATCAGTCGACTTGATCTTTCTTGAGATGTTGGACTTCGACGTTCTCCTGGGCATGGACTGGTTGGCTACTTGCTATGCGTCTGTGGACTGCCGTGAGAAGACAGTCACGTTTTGTTTTTCGGGAGAGTCGGTTCTTGTTGTGCAGGGGGACCGTGGTGCCGCCCCTCACAACTTGATTTCTGCCCTTTGCGCTAGTCGGCTCTTGAGGAGAGGATGTCGGGGATTCTTAGCTTTTGTTCGTGATACCGGAACCACGGTAGATTTGTTAGACCGGGTTCCTATTGTGAGAGAGTTTCCCGACATATTTCCTGATGAGTTACCTAGATTGCCGCCAGAGCGTGAGATTGAGTTTTGCATTGATTTGATCCCCGGCACGGGGCGTATTTCTATACCGCCTTACCGGATAGCCCCGGCGGAGCTTAAGGATCAGCTGCAAGAGTTTCTTGATAGGGACTTATGCGTCCGAGTGTTTCGCCTTGGGGAGCTCCTGTTCTGTTCGTCAAGAAGAAGGATGGAGGTTTGAGGTTGTACATTGATTATCGTCAATTGAACCGCGTTACAGTGCGGAATAGGTATCCATTACCTCGCATTGACGATTTGTTTGATCAGCTCAAGGGTGCGGGACATTTTTCCAAGATTGATTTGAGATCGGGTTATCATCAGTTGCGGGTTCGGAAACATGATATTCCGAAGACTACTTTTCGTATGCGCTACAGGCATTATGAGTTTTTGGTGATGTCGTTCGAACTCGACAATGCCCCAGCGGCGTTCATGGATTTGATGAACCGGATTTTCAGGCCGTTCCTCGACCAGTTCATTATTGTGTTTATTGATGACATTCTAATCTATTCCAGGAGTCGAGAGGAGCATGAGTAGCACTTGAGGATTGCTTTGCAGATATTGAGATAGCACCAGCTGTTTGCTAAATTCTCAAAGTGTGCCTTTTGGCTTGATAGTGTTGACTTCCTGGGTCATGTGGTTATGGGAGACGGTATTCATATAGACCCGAGAAAGATCGAGGCCGTACAGCTTTGGCCCAGACCTGTACCAGTGATAGAGATCCACAGCTTTTTGGGCTTAGCCGGTTATTACCGCCGTTTCGTGCAGGACTTCTCGAGTATCGCTGCACCGTTGACCGGACTGACCAGGAAGGGAGTTTCTTTTCTTTGGACTGAGACATGCGAGCAAAGTTTTCAGCAGTTGAAGACTCGGTTGACGACTGCACCAGTTTTATCTTTGCCTTCTGGATCGGGCGGCTACGTCGTTTACTGTGATTCTTCTCGAGTGGGGCTCGGTTGTGTACTGATGCAGCATGATAGAGTTATCGCTTATGCTTCCCGACAACTGAAGAAGCACGAGCAAAATTATCCCACTCATGATCTTGAGATGGCCGCGGTGGTCTTTGCGCTTAAGATTTGGAGACACTGCTTGTACGGGGAGTCGTGTCAGATTTTCACAGACCACCAGAGCTTAAAGTACATCTTCCAGCAGCGGGTCTGAATTTGAGACAGCGTCATTGGATGTAGCTCGTGAAGGATTATGATTATGAGATCCTTTATCACCCGGGCAAGGCGAATGTGGTAGTTGATGCTTTGAGTCGTATGCCTGGGGTTAGCTTGTCCCAGTTGAGCGCAGTTCAGAGACAGTCTTCTGCAGATTGGCAGATCTTGTGCGATAGTAGAGTACAGTTTGAGTTCACTTCCACTGGGGGACAGCTTGCTCATGTCCGCGCCCGTCCACTTCTACTTGATCGTATTCGTGAGCCACTACCCGGCAATGCCCGTTTGTCTGAGATTTTTGAGCGTGTTCGGCAGGGTATAGATTCGGAGTTTGAGATTGATGACCAGGGTGTGCTACGTTTTGGGGCTCGTTTGTGTGTACCAGATACCGGTGGGTTGAGACGCGAGATCCTAGAGCAGGCACATCAGTCAGCTTATAGTGTTCACCCAGGTTCCACCAAGATGTATCGTGACTTGAGAGATATCTACAGGTGGGCAGGGATGAAGAGTGGTGTTTTGGATTTCGTTTCGAGGTGCCTGACTTGTCAGCAAGTCAAGGCTGAGCATCTGAGACCGGCAAGAGAGTTGCAGCCTTTACCCGTTCCGGAGTGGAAATGGGAACAGATCTCCATAAATTTCGTTGTAGGTCTACCCAGGTCCAGTCGAGGGTATGACTCCATTTGGGTAATTGTTGACCGGTTGACGAAAGCGGCTCACTTCCTTCCAGTGAAGCCCACTTTCGGTTATGCTCAGTTGTACATTGATGAGATTGTGCATTTACACGGCGTTCCGTCATTTACTGTGATTCTTCTCGAGTGGGGCTCGGTTGTGTACTGATGCAACATGATAGAGTTATCGCTTATGCTTCCTGGCAGCTGAAGAAGCACGAGCAAAATTATCCCACTCATGATCTTGAGATAGCCGCGGTGGTCTTTGCACTTAAGATTTAGAGACACTACTTTTACGGGGAGTCGTGTCAGATTTTCACAGACCACCAAAGCTTAAAGTATATCTTCCAGCAGCGGGATCTGAATTTGAGACAGCGCCGTTGGATGGAGCTCGTGAAGGATTATGATTATGAGATCCTTTATCATCCGGGCAAGGCGAATATGGTAGTTGATGCTTTGAGTCGTATGCCTGGGGGTAGCTTGTCCCAGTTGAGCGCAGTTCAGAGACAGTCTTCTGCAGGTTGGCAGATCTTGTGCGACAGTAAAATACAGTTTGAGTTCACTTCCACTGGGGGACAGCTTGCTCATGTCCGCGCCCGTCCACTTCTACTTGATCGTATTCGTGAGCCATTACCTGGCGATGCCCGTTTGTCTGAGATTTTTGAGCGTGTTCGGCAGGGTAGAGATTCAGAGTTTGAGATTGATGACCAGGGTGTGCTACGTTTTGGGGCTCGTTTGTATGTACCAGATACTGGTGGGTTGAGACGCGAGATCCTAGAGCAGGCATATCAGTCAGCTTATAGTGTTCACCAAGGTTCCACCAAGATGTATCGTGACTTGAGAGATATCTACTGGTGGGCAGGGATGAAGAGTGGTGTTTCGGATTTCGTTTCGAGGTGCCTGACTTGTCAGCAAGTCAAGGCTGAGCATCTGAGACTGGCAAGAGAGTTGCAGCCTTTACCCATTCCGGAGTGGAAATGGGAACAGATCTCCATAGATTTCTTTGTGGGTCTATCCAGGTCCAGTCGAGGGTATGACTCCATTTGGGTGATTGTTGACCGGTTGACGAAAGCGGCTCACTTCCTTCCAGTGAAGACCACTTTCGGTTATGCTTAGTATGCTCAGTTGTACATTGATGAGATCGTGCGTTTACACGGCGTTCCCACATGCATCGTATTCGACAGGGGCACCTAGTTTACCAGCCGTCTTTAGCAGAAACTGCAGGAAGCTTTGGGTACCCGATTGAGTTTTAGCACTGCTTTCCATCCGCAGACCGATGGTCAGTCAGAGCGGACTATACAGACTCTGGAGGATATGCTTCGTGCGTGTGTGCTTGATTCTGGTGGCAGTTGGGATCGTCACTTGCCGTTGATAGAGTTCTCTTACAACAACAGTTATCAAGAGACGATTCAGATGGCACCTTTTGAGGCTTTGTATGGTAGAAAGTGTCGATCGCCTGTCTGTTGGACCGAACTCAGCGAGAGCAGGATATTAGGACCCCATCTAGTTCAAGAGACTATGGAGAAGATCTAGTCGATTCATGATAGGATGAGAGCAGCCGGTGCAGACAGAATTCTTATGCCGACCGTCGTCGTCGCAGGCTTGAGTTCGCAGTGGAGGATCATGTATTCCTACGGATTTCTCCGATGAAGGGCGTGATGAGATTTGGGAAGAAAGGGAAGCTTAGTCCCAGGTTTGAGATCCTTGAGCGAGTTGGTACCGTTGCCTATATTTTGGCACTTCCGCCCTGTTTTCCGGATGTTCACCCCGTGTTTTATGTATCGATACTTCGCAAGTACCTTCATGACCTTTCTCACATGATTCAGCATCAGACCGTCCAGTTGGAGCACGATCTTTCGTTCACCGAGCAGCCGGTAGTTATATTGGATCGACAGGTGAAGAAACTTCAGTCAAAGGTCTTGCCATCTGTTCCCACCAAAATCTTCGGCCAAGAGAAATTTATTCCTGTTTACACCGGTTTAAGTTTCGTTTACAGATATGTGTGAAATCGAGCTCATTCATATACGCACATACACACATAAGAGGAAGAACATGTGTTAGAAAGGGAGCACTTGGTAGTCAACGACAAAAAGAAAGCATTTAATTGAATATTTTATTCTACAGGAAATAGATCACCATACATGGAATCGAAAGTACAGGGATTCACAAAACTATGGATAAAATTCTCTAACTCCCTCTCTGCCTTCTCCACCATGGCAAAGCGGCAATCTTCACGAAGAGTCGCTCCCCATCGGTCAGCACTGTGCCCATCAACGAAGGCAGACATGATGGCCCGCTGAGCCCGTATCTGGCTTAGCAGCTGAACAGAGCGATCTCTCAGAGCCGTGGTAATCAAAAGTGCCTCATGAAAGCACTCGATCTTGTCCTCCGTTGCGTCGAGTATCGCCGGAGTCATCTCCGATGGATGATGGGGAATATCATCGAGCACGGACAAGAAGACTATCTGGAGCCAAATGGAGCCGATGGGGAGAAGAGATCCTCTACGAGTCAAGAGCACGTGCAGCACCGTATCATATTGGTCATCCGTAAGAGCATGGTTCACCAAGCAGGCAGCAAAAGGAGGAACAATTTTCTCAATAGGCACCTCCCATGGCTGCCGACGAGCATGTGGATGATTTCAAGCCATAGCTCTTCTCTGTTACAATAATTCTCTGAAAGTGAAAGAGAAGAGAAGCATTATTTCAGATTATGAAGGGAGACATTCAAGTCTAGGCACAGAAAATGTTGTGCATGATGGAACTATTTCCAAGTATTGGAAAAGAAAAGTTTGACTCAGGAAAAGCAGAGAAAGAAGGCGAATAGACACCTTCAGTAAAGAGGCAGCGTCTCACGTGCCTTGCACGAGGACGCCAGTGCCAAGAGATAAAAACTCTGAGACAGCGCCTCACGTTCCTTGCACGAGGGCGCCAGCACCAAGAATTAAAAACTCTGAGGCAACGCCTCACGTGCCTTGCACAAGGGCGCCAGTGCCAAGAGATAAAAACTCTGAGGCAGCGCCTCACGTGCCCTGCACGAGGGCACCAACGCCAAGAGTTAAAACTCTGAAGCAGCGCCTCACGTGCCTTGCACGAGGGCGCTGGCGCCAGAACTTAAAGTTCTCTGCCATTGGATCAAAGATCCAACGGAGATGATAAATCATCAAAATACAGAATTAAATTCTGTTAAGGAAATATTCCTCAAATCTTTCTAAACGAGAAAAATTACTCTCTGTAAAACAGAGCACCGTTGGATTAAAAATCCAATGGTGATTAAAAATCACCAAGCTACAGAATAAGCTCTGTATGAGAAAATATTTCCCAAATATTGTTAAAAACAAGAAAAATATCTTCTGTAAAACAGAAGTTCTTGGATCAATGATCCAACGGTGGATGAAATCCCCAAATCAATTAAAGATCTCTCAATGAGAGATTTTCTTAACTAAATCAACAAATCTGCCTCAACAATATGAAGGACCCAAGACTTCAAGTCTTGAAGGGGGGAACCCCCTCATAAACTTCAAGTTCAAAAAGAAGAGCAAGCAAAAAGAAAGCTTTAAAAGGGAAGAAAGAAGAAGAACTTTTTTCAAGGTAAATAAAAGTAATAGAGATCAGAGCATCTCATTTGCATATCCAAGAGTTTAACTCTTCTCAAAGAACATAGTTCTTTCTCTGGATCTGAGATCGATGAGACAAGTCTCCCACAAATAAGAATTTAATTCTCATGGGGATGAACTTGTTCTTGGGGATCAAAGATCCAGAAAAGAATAGAGAATTGAACTCTTCATAACAGAACACCCAAAGAAAACCTAGTGCCAAGCGGTTCACGTGGGCGCTGCTCAATAAAAAGTGCTTAGCACTCAATGGTCGGTGCTCAGCGCCAAGCGCCTCATGTGTCCCTCGCGTGGACGCTGCTCAATAAAGAGTGCTTAGCACTCAATGGTTGGTGCTCAGCGCCAAGCGCCTCACGTGTCCCTCATATGGGCGCTGTTCAACAGGGAGTGCTTAGCACTCAATGGTTGGCGCTCAGCGCCAAGCGTCCCGCGTGCTCCACACGTGGGCGCCATAAAGAGTGTTTGACACTCCATAAAAAATAAAAGAACAAAGAAAAAAAGGGAAAATAAAGCAAAGCATTATTTGCACAGAAAAGGGACTGAGCCCAAGCAAGTGTTTAACACTTTATTCAAAGACTGAATGGGCTGAGTCCAAGTTGACTAAATCCCCAATTCAGATCAACCGAGCCCATGTGCTCATCATGTTCCAAATTGGTCTTAGTCCCAAACACAACTACAGATCTCCCAACTGACATTGGTTCAAGGGTACATCTCCTCACACCTCTGATACGTCGTTGTAATTTTTCAGCGTCTTCAGAGAGGTGGTGGGTCTTGATAATCAATAACTCTTTGGTGCACTCCCAAATTGACGGGCACATCCCACTATGGACCGCAACGTCCTTAAATTATCTATGGACCGAAACGTTCTTAAACTAACAACGGACCGTAACGTCCTTAAACTAAAACAATGGAGCCCAAATGCTCTTTTGTTGGGTCTGAATGATCCAAAAATCCTGGTCAAGTAGATCTTAGTCTAAAATTAGACTAACGTATTCTCAACAAACTTTTAAGTTGATCTTGATCTCAAACAAGATTAGCGATCCTTAAATCAACCCAAATCCAAATCTAAGAATATGTGGATTTGGACTAATCCACGCCCTACGGGCGACGACATAAATTAGTCTCCATATACAATCTACGGGCAACCAAAAATAAAATAAATACACACGACACGAAGTGACCTTCTGGAGCAGGAGAAAGTGGTTACCGCGATGCGGTAACATAATTAACTGCAGGGGCTTGCGCCTGCAGGGAAGAGCGTCCCCACAATCAAAAACCCCTCACAACGAGGTGGAATCTGACGAAGTCTGCTACAACGGCTGTATCCGTCCAGACCTCCGATGCACGGTGCCATAAATCTGCTTGGCATCTTTGGAGAGGTGGACGGATAAACCCAAATAGTATCTGCCCCCAAATTCAGGCAAGACGACCTACGCGGTCCCATCTCCCGTTTACGGCGGTAAACAGATTCTGGCACGCCCGGTGGGACCTTTTCCTCTTTCCACTCCACACTTCATGTTTTGTGTTTTTCCGCGATCAAATAATCACGGTATATATGTTTGTGGTTGCCCTTGGGTGATGGGATACTGAAGCCGGCGTTTTGTCTCTATGAAGAATGATGTTTGCTCCCACCCTAGCAACTCAGGCTCTGTCATATCCGTTAGAGTCAAGTATGAGCCACTTGCAACCTCAAATATCTGCAATCCGGCTCTTCAAGAAATCAACGGGCTTCTCTTTGGGTCAATACTCCCACCTCCCACCTTCGGTGCCTCAACGCCAATGGAGGAAGCCCAGAGGAAGTCTGTCTTCCACAGGCTGGTTCCCTAAGCTGCAGCTTTGCCGACGGAATCAGTCCTCAAACAACCGGCACCTGTCAAGGACAAAGGTCGACGCAGGGGGTAGAATATTCAAGCTCTCAAAGGAAACAGGGGGCAGGCTCAGCAAAATCCTGAGGCTAATTAAATCCCGGTCGTAAGAAACGGTCAACGTCGATATCGGCATCATACAAAATAAGCTGGGGGCAGTTCTCCGTATGGTCCTGTTTCAACCCCAGCGGTGAATGTTGTTGTTCCCATTAGGACTAGCTTCAAACTGTTGCGAAGGGTCAGACAAAATTCTCCCACCGCAATATTGAAGAAATCTCCACAGCCCATGAAGATCCCATGAGAGCAGAAACCAGTTCGCTCCCTATAACAACTTTCCTCATCTATATATAAAGTGTGGAAGCAGGTGAAGTACTCAGTCGTCGTCTGCAGCTCTTCCTCTAAACGTCAGCCAAATTCTGACAAATCCCCTTTTAAATACAAGGGGATTCATCCCAAGACGGATCCTGACACAGCGGTTCGTCCCAAAACCAAAGCAGCTTTTCACAAAAAAGAGAGGCCTAATAAAGCTCAAGTGCCCAAAGCAAACTCCAAAGGCCAAAACTCCAAACACCCTAAGCCTGGGGGCATGGTAGTTTACATAGTCCACGTGGTGAATTCCAAAGACAAAGTTCAAGCTTCTACTAGTCACCGACCTCAAACTCGATCCCTGACAAAAGTTCAACTGCAACATGAAAAGCTGCAGGAGATGCTCGCTCAGGCGGCAGCAAACGCTAATCTGTCGCCTAAGGAAAATCTTGAGGACACACCCGAAGAAAGAGTAAAGAAAGAGTCGGATATTGATTTCCTAAAGCATGCTCTGAGAAAGAGAGATGAAGAAGCGGCAGAAATGTCCATTAAAATGAACCAGATGGCCCTTCTGATTCAGAATATGGCTGGAATGATGGTTCAATCGGAACCACTGGCAGATGAACCGCCGGTATTCGGTCTTAAAGATAAGAAGGACATTCCAAATCCTCTGCAAACCTCATCAACGACTGAGGAGGAAATGATTCCTAAAAGAAAAGCTGGACACATATATAGCTCAGCAAGTCAAAACTCTCTATGCCAGTGAAGCATCAAATAGGCCAATCAAGACTGTTCGACCGTATCCGGCGTGCTACGACAAATACAGTACCCGCCGGAATACATACTTCTGACTCCACATATGCAAAGGAACCGGGAATTTTCACCAGCACATCGCGCGATTTAAATCCATGTGCGGTAAAACTGGAGAGAATGATATACTTCTTCTCTGACAGTTCGTTAGCTGTCTGGAGGGCGTTGCCTTCGAATGGTATGCGGAACTCCCGAATGACTCCGTGAATACCTTCGACGAGATGAAGATCCTCTTCTGTCATGAATTCGCTAGTGTGAATAAACGCACTACCGTAACGACGTTGGTCAATGAAAGGGTTAAACCGAATGAGACCTAGGTTCAATATGTTATCCGATGGTGAAATTTCTGATCAAAATGCGAGCAACGTATCGACGAAGCTACAGCTGTCGGAATGTTCATAACCACCCTTGACCCAAATTCAAAAGGTGTTCCCATTTACGGCCCTCTTCAAGCTGACAGCCTTCCAAGAGCTCATGGATAAAATGACTCGATCGAATCGGCTGGGTCAAGACCCTTCATCATCCAATGAAGATGAATGAAAAGCGGAGGCAAGGTGGTGTTTGTCACCAACGCTCAACAAAAAATGAGCAGCTATGAAGCAACCTGTTACCAAAATAGCGATGGCATGGGTACTCACTTCCTCCCCGAGATATACACAGGGGGCATATTTCTCACTGGCGGAAGAATCTCTACGTGGGATGGTCCTTTCTTCTCAAAGAACAGATAGAATATCAAGCGACTTACAAGCGGGTTCTGCAATCAAGTGGAATATCCCACTTGAACCAAAAAACCATGGGAGGGATATGAAACCCATGTCCCACTCTGAATCAGACGATGAGGAAAAAAAACCCAAGTCAAATTCATTCTTCCAAGGAAGAGGAAGACTCGGCAGAAAGAATGACGTGATATTTTGTTCCTTTGTATATGATGAAGACGCTCTATCAGTATCGGAAAACGACATTGATAAGCAGGAGGCATGTGCTGTTTAAAATGCTCAGTATTTCCTGCAAAACAACTCGATTGGCACGATGATAGATGAAGAAGTCCAAGAAGGTAAAAATAGTCTAATGCGTGAATTGCCCATGCAAACAAAGGACAAGCAGCAGCGTCTCAGCAAACAAGAGTTGGAAGGGATGAGTTATGCAACTTCGCGACCGAATGGGAATGTTGGACCGAAAAGTCCTTAAACTAGAAATTCGCCTCAAATATGGTGATAATGGACCGAAACGTCCCTAAACTAGTGTGTCGCCTCAAGCATAGCGCATCGCTCTAAATACGGAGATATCCTCTCTTGAGATCTATATTGCAATCGAAGTCCCAACGGCAAAAGTTGCAACTCAAGTCCTACCCGCTACACAGCTACTCCAGCAATGAATCCATCCCCAAGTCCTACCGGCAAACAGATGGGTCACCTGTAGCAAAACTATTTTCGAGAGTTTCATCGTTTGCAAAAAAAACGGTATATCCACAAACGAAATGGGCACGGATGAAAACCCGAAAGGGCTCCGTGAGTAAAAACAGCAGGGCTACCGGAGAGTTTGTGAAAACCCGAAAGGGCGCAATCTCGTTAAAATAAAAACACCTGCAAGATCCCCTCGACCTTGTGAGGAGAAAATACCCGCGTGAGATCTTTACGACTCACAAGGGAGCAACACACTTAGGGATCCCCACGATTTCTAAGGAGAAATCACACTTAAGAGATCCTCACGTCTCATAAGGAGAATTCCCCTTATGAGACCCTCACGGCTCATAAGATTCAAAAGCCTTAAGATACAAGGATCTGAACCTGTTCTCAAGCCATCACACTCCCCAAGCTGCCCTACAGGCGGTCAATATTGATCCTTGTATACAATCCACGGGCATAAATAAACGTTCCCTCGCCCAGTCGCACCAATAGCGCGAAATTCCCCCATTTGGTGAACACTTGTAGGTCCTCTCGACTTGCAAGGAGAAAACACACTTCTGAGATCCTTACGACTTACAAGAAAAGATATCACTTAGGAATTCTCATGACTCCTAAGGAGAAAATACACCTACGAGATCCTTACGACTCGTAGGGAGAAATACCTTTATAAGATCCTTACGGCTCATGAAGTCAAAAGGCCTTAGTCGGCAGGATCCTAACCCTGTTTGCTAAGCCACCTTTGTTCAAATCAGCAAAGACAAATGATGATTTGCTCCTTGCAACGTTCTAGTGGCAGCGATGCTGATGCCTAAATTGGTATCAAATTCCAAGTCCTTTCACGGCAAATGATGATTCGCTCCTGGCCATATTCCAGTCGCAGCGATGTAAATGCTAAGATTGGTATCAGATCTCAAGTTCCATACTCGCAACAAAATCAGTAAGCCAAAAATGCATATGAAATAGCCGAAATGATGGGGCAACTCGCAATAAAAATCAGCGAGCCAAAAATATATGTATATGAAATAGCTTAAATGATGGGGCAACTCGCAATAAAAAAGCAGCGAGTAAATAAAAAAACAGCCGAAATGATTGGGCACCGCGAAAAATAGCTGAAATGATTGGGCAATCACGACTTTCGCGATAAAAAAAGCTGAAATAATAGAGTATCATGGAAAGAAACAAAAAAAGAGAAAATTTTTGCCCTGTAGGTGAGTCCACATCAACCCCTGTATACAATCCATGGGCACAAACGAAAAGGGAACCATATTTTCCCACCAGGCTCCGTCAGAAGGAGGGCCAGATCTCGACGGCAATATCTACAGCCTAAAGATCAGCTTGGCGTTCCAGCAGAGTGTAGACACGACATCAACAAAGCTCCAAGGAGTGATGGCAAAACCCTAGCTTCAACCCAGTGTTCCTTCTCAGTCCAGCAAGTGGAAGACGTAACGTCAACAACCGACCCCAGGGTCGAAACAAAGTGGAGCCATGGCAAATTCCTAGATCCAAGTCTTGACGGTTCACATGCAACCTAAAGACTACCTAGCGTACTTTCTCATTCCAACAGGATGCAGACGCGACGTCAACAAAGCGGAGCCATGGCAGAGTCCGTAGTTCTAAGTCTCGACGGCAATATCTACAGCCTAGAGATCAACAATGACGTTTCTTCTCACTCCAACTGGATACAGACGCAACGTCAACAAAGCGGAGCCATAACAGAGTCCCTAGTTCTAAGTCTCGATGGTTCATCGACAGCCTAGAGATCAACAACGACGTTTCTTCTCACTCTAATCGGATACAGACGCAATGTCAACAAAGCGGAGCCATGGTAGAGTCCCTAGTTTCAATTCTCAACGGCAACATCTACAGCCTAGAGATCAACAACGGCGTTTCTTCTCACTCCAACCGGATGCAGACGCAACATCAACAAAGCGGAGCCATGGCAAAGTCTCTAGTTCCAAGTCTCGACGATTCATCGACAGCCTAGAGATTAACAACGGCGTTCTTCTCACTCCAACCGGACGCAGACGCAACGTCAACAAAGCGGAGCCATGGCAGAGTCCCTAGTTCCAAGTCTCGATGGCAACATCTACAGCCTAGAGATCAACAACGGCATTTCTTCTCACTCCAACCGGATGCAGACGCAATGTCAACAAAGCGGAGCCATGGCAGAGTCCCTAGTTCCAAGTCTCGACGGCAACATCTACAGCTTAAAGATCAACAACGACGTTTCATCTCACTCCAACCGGGTGCAGACGCAACGTCAACATAGCGGAGTCATGGCAGAGTCTCTAGTTCTAAGTCTCGACGGTTCATCGATAGCCTAGAGATCAACAACAACATGCTTCCTCCCTACAGCAGGATGCAGACGCGGTATCAAAACAAACGGAGCCACGGCAAAATCCCCTAGTTCCCAATCTCGACGGTTCACAGACAACCTAGAGACTACCTTAGAGTCATGGCAAAGTCCCTAGTTCCAAGTCTCGACAGCAACATCTATAGCCTAGAGATCAACAACAGAGTTTTTCCTCATGCCAGCAGGATGCAGACGCGACATCAACAAACGGAGCCATGACAAAATCCCTAGTTCCAAGACTCGACGGTTCACAGACAACCTCGACATTCGTCGCAATATTGTAGACACAATGTCAACAAACGAAGCAAAGAAAGATCCCTCGCTTCAGGGTCTTGACGGCAACTCAAATGAGACCTGAAAAGACTATCGGGGATCATCCCACACCAGCGCGGAGTGGTCATAACTCATCGGGGCTCCCAAACTAAACCTAACCTCAAGTAAAGAGCGGCATGGAATATCCCTAACGCTTGCTCTTCCAACGGTAATATCACCTGGAAGATTATTTGAAGACGTCTTGTCCAGCCCCCGAAGGGATCAGAGACACGACAGTCGCGGGGCTACTCGAACAGCAAGATTGCGTGTCAAGGAATATATCGGCCAACGCGACGGTACGACGGGTAAAAAACCCTAGTACCACAGACCCTAACAGACTTCTATTAGCAGTAGTTAACTGTGACGTTAGGACATCCTTGCAAGAACTTCTCGATTCGTCTCGACTCGTGGGGAAAATGATGTTCCTGCGAGAACTTCTCGACTCGTCTCGACTCGTAGGGAAAAACCTTAGGCAACGGGGATAAGGACCCGTTTCTTAAGAACTGGGGCCCTGCAAGTAGGTCCAAGATGGACTATTGTATACTATCCACGGGCCACACTCTCCAAAGTCGAATATCGACAAGGAGGGAAAAAACCACTTATAAGTCCTCTCGACTTGTAAGGGGGAAAGTTCTCTTGTGAGATCCTTATGACTCTCAATAGAAAACGCACTTAGGAGTCCCCACAACTCCTGAGGAGAAAATACACCTACGGGATCCTCTCGACTCGTAGGGAGAAAAGTCTCTATGAGACTCTCACGGCTCATAAAGTTGAAAAGTCTTAGGCAACATATCCAAACCTGTTTTCTAAGCCATCGCTGCCCTGCAAGGAGATCAAGATGGACTATCTACGGGCCATACTTGCCAAAGCCACATTCGCCAATGAAACAAAGAAGCTGCTTACGAGTCCTCACGATTCGTAAAGAAAAATACCCGAGTGAGATCCTTACGAATCACGGAGGCGGTGAACACTTAGAAATCCTCACGATTTTTAGGGAGAATATGCACCTATGAGATCCTCTAGATTCATAGGGAGAAAAAAACCTTCTTGAGACCCTTATGACTTATGAAGATGGAAAAAGTCTTAGGCTGTAAGGATTCTAAACTTGTCTCCTAATCTCTCAATTCCATGGCCATGCATAACTCTGCACTACTTCACCCACGTACATACTTACGTGGGCAAAGTAGTGGGGGGCATTTGTTCCCACCAAAATCTTCGGCCAAGAGCTATTTGTTCCTGTTTACACCGGTTTAATTTTCGTTTACAGATATGTGTGAAATCAGGCTTATTCATATATGCACATACACGCATCAGAGAAAGAACGGGTGTTAACAAGGAAGCACTTGGTGGTCAACGACAAAAAGAAAGCATTTAATTGAATATTTTATTCTACAGGAAATAGATCACCATACATGGGATCGAAAGTACAGGGATTCACAAAACTATGGATAAAATTTTCAAACTCCCTCTCTTCCTTCTTCACCATGGCAAAGCGGCGATCTTCACGAAGAGTCGCTCCCCATCGGTCAGCACCGTGCCCATCAGCAAAGACAGACATGATGGCCCGCTGAGCCCGTATCTGGCTTAGCAGTTGAACAGAGCGATCCCTCAGAGCCGTGGTAATCAAAAGTGCCTCATGAAAGCACTCGATCTTGTCCTCCGCTGCGTCGAGTATCGCCGGAGTCATCTCCGCTGGATGAGGGGGAATATCATCGAGCACGGACAAGAAGACCATCTGGAGCCAAATGGAGCCGATGAGGAGAGGAGATCCTCTACGAGTCAAGAGCTCATGCAGCACCGTATCGCATTGGTCATCCGTAAGAGCAGGGTGTTTACCGCCGAAAACCGGGAAAGACGGAACCGCGTAGGTCGTCTTGCCTGAATTTGGGGGCAGATACTATTTGGTTTTATCTGTCTACCTCTCCGAAGATGCCAAGTTGATTTATGGCGCCATGTATCGAATGTTTAGACAGATGCGGCCGTTGTAGCAGACTTCGTCAGATTCCCCCTCGTTGTGAGGGTTTTTTAATTGTGGGGACGCTCTTCCCTGCAGGCGCAAGCCCCTGCAGTTAATTACGTTACCTGTTAGTGTATATGCCCTAGAGACCATTACTCTATCATACTAGCTTTTATATTACTTAATGGAAGCTTGGGATATTCACAGTTGTATTAACAGTCTTGCTCAAAATGGTAGTATGCTACTTGGTTTGTTTCTACTTCAATATGTGCATGTGTTTCTTTTAGCATATCGCTTAAACATATTAGTAGAGCCCTTATGATCTTTGCTTGATTACCAGCGTTGTGATGGCAGTTACACTAGTGGGGGTTGGGTAATCTATAAGCATATCCTTATACAGGTCCCTAGTCGTAGGATTATCGAGACGGGGTATCGATACTCCGGAGTAGACTAGTGTATACGCTTCTCATCCCAGCAGGGAAGATGGTCTGTCCCACAGCCATTAGTACGTCGTACTGGAGATAGTATGCAGGTGCTCGTTAGGTTACGAGTACACCGGACAGGACTCGTCGGGAACCGCTGGTTGGTACTATACCTATCGTCAGATAGCAGTTCCCAGGTGACATGAGTACAGCTTAGTCCGTCGATTTGACATTGCCACTTCGCCTCGAGTGTGTTCCTACTGTACTTTGATTACTACCCTACCACGGCTCAAAGGAGTCGTGTAAACAGGTAGTAGTTGGGTGCAGTCCCGAAGCATTTAGAGGCAGTGGCGGTTAGACAGGATTCGTCTCTCCCGGTATTGGGGGTTGATATCGCGCTGTGTCTGGAGAGCCATTACACAAAATCCCTGGCCAGGGCAAGCGAGATTTACTGGTAGGTGTTCCAGTAGCTTCTCAGGTTGTTCTGGGCTACACTCTGACACGACTTATACCGCTATTAGGGCTCTGACGTTTACCGCCCTTAGGCCCAATATGCGATACTCTTAGACGAACAGACCGGACTGTACGGAGATTGTCACATTCACGCTCAGTAGGAGTTCGGATGGGTTTTCCTCATCGGCCTTCTTATTGACATCTACCTGGAGACCTTTACGTACAGCTAGTACCACTTGCGGCCTGTGGTTAAACCCACTGCCAGTGTAGTGTCGAGTCTTTAGAGTCCCACACAGAGAGTTTCCCTGCACCGGGCAAAAGGTGTAGAGGCCGTATGGTTTTACGGCAGGGCTACGATCACTTGCGTGCACTTATGCGCGTATGATGTTCGGGCGGATAATACTAGTGGGCTTTGGTTTAAGCCGGATCCTAATATTATATTGATGGACTAGTTTTGTCTCTTAGTATTCGTATTCTTCGGAATGCGGATGCGGGTGTGTATGCACGGATGTGAGGAGTAAAGAAGGAGATACCTCATTAGGGTTTTGACTATTGACTTGATTAAAACCATTATGATGTGGTGGAAAATGTTTACTAATCTTTTTAGTGATAATTGTGTCATGGCTAATTGGGTTTGACCATGTGACCTTGTTGACTTTTGTTGACTTAGATATTTTTGTTAAGCACTAGATATTTTGCTTTGCATTAATGGTGACATGATAATGGTCAAATCAAGGTTGCCATCACAATTATCATGACAAAAGATTTGTATTCTTTTTTCCCATGGTTCATAATCTCATTCACCTTCTCTCTCTTCTTGAGAGCTCCTATGCTTGCTCTCTTCCTTCTTCCTCACTAAAAATCCCTTAAGCTCTCATGTGTTGAGAAAATTACGGATCTAATCGACAAACAAATTCATCATCATACTCTACATCACTTAGGACATCAAGCTTAGCAAACTTGTTGCCCTAGTTACCTTGGTCTTGAGGTGGAGCTCGAACTATAGACTCTCGGATGGATCGTTTTCGACTCAAGGAGGTCGTTGAAGAAACCACGATCCGGATCGACCCATGGAGCCTACGGAGATGAGGAGGACAGCGGAGAAGACCCGAAGGACTTGTAGCATGAGATATAATATTCAAGCATAGTAGATAAAATCTCTAGTTTGTATGTTAGCAACGGTTTAGCAAAGATCCTCAAACATAGTCTATGTTACCTTGTGATTAAAATTCGATTTTTACCTATTCCGCCTCCCCGTAAGTACCGGGGTGTGTAACATAGACTTACAGTGGTATCAGAGCCTAGCTAAACCATTACTAACATGTTAGCAAAGTATTAGAACTTCGATCGCCGGAAAAATCGCAAAACACGTCAAAAATTGCACGTTTTCTGTTGATTTTAAAATCTGGTCCAAATTTTTTTCCAGGGACCTTAAAAATACGTGCAGGCTTTTTTAGGGCACCCAAGAAAAACAAGGAAGTGAATCGGTCAGACAACCGCGAAACCGCGGAAGAACCAAGCGTTCCGCCGTGGATCCGAGGCCGAGTCGACGCCGAGTCAACTCGATTTTCCTGCAGTGTGTATATCTTGGTGTTTTGTGATTTCTCTGATATTTTGTTTCTGCCCAGATTTTTTGAGTACTGTGTTGTGCTTGGGGTAGATTCAAATCTGGTAATCGATCGAAATTATAAGTACTTTAGCTAATCGGATCTTCTGTGATGTGATATATGTACTGAACGTCTACTAGTCGCTATATGTCGATTAGTAGGGGTTGTACATATCTGTGTTCCGTGATGTTGGATTGTGTATATGAACTTGTAGGATTGTCGTGAATGAATAGCCGGGGATGTGAGATGTGCGTTTTATCTTTCATTTGATGTAAATTGTAAATTGATGTAATATTATTTTATGGTCGCACATCCGGGTTGAGGTTGTAGCCACCATTGTATATTATTTCTTTTACTGTTTTCTGCTCCTAAGATAGACCCAAGGTGGGGTGCATAAATTACTGGGTACTTTGAAGTGCCGAGTGGCCTACTCACTTTGTTGAGGGAGGCTGTTTCACTTCGGGTATTTGGCGGGTAGTTTGCCGCACCCGTAGGGGTCTAGGGCAGGGTTTGGCTATTCATCATGACCGTGTAATCCGTCTTTCGTTACAGGTTCGAACGAAGTGCGGATTCCTAGTATATCCAATGTGTTCATCTGTGATGTGGAATGACTATCATTGCATCTGACGAATTTATATATATCTATATATGATATTTAGTGGACGCTGCTTATGTTTTACATCCGCGCTAGTCCAGTCCCCGCTCTGTCGTTAGTTAAGTAACCTAACGGGTGATGACGGGGCCCAGTGGTGAATGCGGATGGCATAAGCGTACGTTATATTTTCGTTGTTTTCTGCAATGGTAGGATTAATTGATGGGACGCATTATATTAATGCAAAGAAAACAAACCAAAGCTGAATCGTTGGAACAATTTCAAAACCACTCGGTTTTTTCAAAACAGCAAAAATTTTAAAATGCGGAGCTTAAACCACTCTTTTTAAAACCTATCAGGTTCCTTCGATTATATCAAGTTCACTACGTTCACGGTTTCTCCAAAACTATTCATAGCCCTCCGTCATTTCATATGAATATTCAATAGTATTCAAGCTATGTTTGTTGGCCTTAGTCAAGGCATAGTGATTGGTAGCTTCTGGCTATTCATATGTTGCATAGATAGATGCGTTGGTTTGGGACAGTCGTACTGCTTTGTTGGCTTTAGTCAAGGGTATGTACGGGTGGGTTCAAATTAACCTGGACAATGACGGGTAGAACTTGACATGTGACTTATGATTTGTTGGCCTTAGTCAAGGTCATAAGAGCATGGGGCAAAAATCCACATCGGGAGTTTCTAAGGAAATTGAAACTTGCTAGTGTTGCATACCATTTGGAGTTTGATAATGTTGGTAGGAATCCTTCAGCATTATCACACAATGATATTTGGATCCCGATTCTACTGTGAGTAACCGCTACTCCCCAGGAGATTTTTTTCACTTAACGATCAATACTATAAACCAAGTAGGTGTCTAGAACAATGTTAGCGGGGCTACGCCTCCAGGGAAAAGTGGTTATTTAATTAAGGATCTTCGCGAAAGCGTCGTAAAACCTCCTTCGAAGTACCGACACTAGCCTGGATGAACGGTTAAGCAAGTATTGTACATTGAGATTAATCCTGACTAGTTCTTCTTTTATAGTTTGAGGAGGGATTCCAGAAACAGTGTGAGCCATCCTGTTTAGATAAATTAAAAACCAATCTAAACTTGTAAGAGCTTCATGCTAAGTGTTTTCTTCTCTCTCTCTTAATTGCAGCGACCCAGTGACCAGACATAGGTTACATCTAGATAATAAAATGACTGAATCTGACTGTATTGACTGGCAAAGGTCTGTCCAGATGTCCATTACCCATGACAAGCTGGAACACCTCTTCACTACTCAAACCCCTGCCGTCTCAGGACCAGTTTCCATCGTCATGGATATTAATATCTGTAAGACATCGGAAAAAGACTGTGCGAATGCCATGTGTCTCGTGTTGACCTCAGTTGATGAAAGAAACCAGAGGCAGCACGAGAAGATGGACTTAGTTTCCGTCTTCCTCCATAACAAAGATTTCTATGGAGAGCAATCTCGTATCGCAAGATATGAGACCTCGAAAGAATTGCTTCAAGCGAGGTTGGCTACCGGGTTATCTGTAGGGGACAACGTCCTTACAATGACTAGCTATGTTGATGAGCTCACAGACCTGAAGACCACGTTGGAGAACGAGTCATATGCTGACTTAATTCTACAGTCTCTACCCTCTATTTACACCCTGAAAGAAACCAGGGAGACACGCTCTGCTTAACGGGGGACCTTCCTCTTTTGCATCCAAGGAGAAATCAAAGGGTAAGAAGAAGAAGACCTCCACAAAGCCGATATGCGGTATCAGGGAGGTAGAAGGAAAGGGAACGACAAAAGTTTCGGGACTAAAAATAGGGAAGGAGGGATGTTGCTATTGTAGCGGGAAAGGACATTGGCAGAAGAATTGCAGGGCTTTGGAAGCCAGTAGCCAGGATTCGAAGTATGTTATGGCTTCGGTTTCGGGTGTGTTTGTAATAGAAAACTGTATGTCAATTAACTCTACTTCCTGGGTACTAGATACCGGATCAAAATCTCATTTCTGTAATTCATTACAAGCTTTGAGAAACCGTAGAGTTATCAGGATAGGTGATATGACTCTCAGAGTTGTGAACGGAATGAGCGTGAACGCTGAATCCGTAGGGGAATATCATCTAGGATTGACAAGTGGACAGATATTGATTCTACGTAACTGTTTATATATACTTAGTCTAGCATGTAATATCATATCTGTATCCTTACTTTCTAAGGAAGGATATGATTTTACTTTTGTAAGCGATGTGGTCTACATCCACCTTAATCAAGCTCTGATTGGGTCAGGTACATTAGATAACGGTATATACGTATTAAATCATGCTCGGGTTTTCAGTGTCCAGAACACACTTAACAGAAAGTCTCCGGAATTAAATCAGGCTTTCCTATGGTATTGTAGACTGGGCCACATCAATAAAACACGGTTGACAAAGTTGTATAGAGAGGGATATTTGAGTCCGTTCGAATATCAGTCTTATACTACTTGTGAATCTTGTCTTATGGGAAAGATGACAAAGACTCCGTTCACTGGACACGGAGTAAGAGCGAGCAAGCTCTTAGGACTTATACACAGCGATGTATGCGGTCCAATGTCTACACATGCACGAAGTGGTTTTTCCTATTTCATTACTTTTACGGATGATTTCTCCAGGTATGGACATGTCTTCTTGATGAAGCATAAATCCGAGGCCTTTGAGAAATTCCGAGAATACAAGAATGAAGTAGAAAAACAAATAGGCAAAAGTATCAAGACGCTGAGATCTGATCAAGGTGGTGAATACTTGAGTACCGAGTATCTGGACTACTTAAAAGAAAATGGAATTCTCTCTCAGCTTACTCCTCCATACACACCACAACACAACGGTGTATCTGAAAAGCGGAATCGAACCCTATTGGATATGGTCCGTTTCATGATGAGTAAGGCTGAGTTACCGCGATCTTTCTGGGGTTATGCACTAGAATCAGCTGCATATCTTTTGAACCAGGTTCCTACTAAGTATGTGCCTACCATACCATATCAGATGTGGAGTGGGAAGAAACCCTGTCTGAAACACTTTAAGACGTGGGGATGTCCAGCTTTTGTTAAAAAGCAGCATGCGGACAAGCTCGAGGCACACTCAGTACAGTGTAAGTTTGTGGGATACCCAAAGAACTCCAAGGGGTATTTTTTCTATTATGCAGAGGAGAAAAAAGTCTTTGTTTCTCGTCATGCCCACTTCTTGGAAACTGAATTTTTAGAAAATCAGATAAGTGGGAGCGCAATAGAACTGGAGGAAATTCCGGAACTACAAGCTATTACTGAAAGCTTGGTAGAACCAGAGGTTTTAGAAGAACCGGACATCCCAGCGCCACTCCGCAGGAGTAGCAGGCTGTCTCATCCGCCTGAGAGATACTACGGTTTTCTCATAGACGGGGATCGAGAGGATTGCATCATTAACAATGATGAGCCTACTAGATTCCAGCAAGCCATTCAGAGCGGAGACTCGGTAAAATAGCTGGATGCAACGCGGACCGAAATGGAGTCCATGTACACCAATAAAGTTTGGACTTTGGACATTGCTCCAGAAGGGGTAAAACCCGTAGGCTGCAAATGGATCTTCAGAAAGAAGATTGGTGTAGATGGACAGGTTGAAACCTATAAGGCTAGACTTGTTGCAAAGGGTTTTTGTCAACGACCTGGTTTGGACTATGACGAAACCTTTTATACAGTGGCTATGCTCAAATCCATTCGGGTCCTTCTTGCCATTGCTGCCTTCCACGATTATGAGATCTGGCAGATGGATGTAAAGACGGTTTTTCTAAATGGTAATTTAGAAGAGTGCATCTATATGGATTAGCCGGAGGGTTTCATTCAGAGTGGGAGCAGCGGTAAAGTGTGCAAGTTGCTTAAATCCATTTATGGACTAAAGCAGGCATCGCGGAGTTGGAACATCTGTTTTGATGATACTGTCAAAGAATTCGACTTTATTAAAAATCCAGATGAACCATGCATTTCAGTAAGATTGTAGGGAGAACCGTGGTATTCCTCGTCTTGTACGTGGATGGCATTCTCTTAATAGGAAATGACATTTCTATGCCACAGTCAGTCAAAGGATTCTCGTCACAGAGGTTCTCCATGAAGGACCTGGGTGATGCCTCCTACATTCTGGGGATCCAGATCTATCGTGATAGATCTAAGAGGATATTGGGACTTTCGCAGTCCAGTTACATTGACACCATACTGAAAAGATTCAGTATGGAAGATTCTAAGCGCGGTAACATGCTGGCTTGTCACGGAATCACCCTCTCCAAAGAGATGTCTCCCAAGACTGATTTGGAAAGGGCTCGCAAATTATCCATACCCTACGCATCTGCGGTACGCTCTATAATGTATGCGATGTTATATACCGGACCAGATGTAACATACGCATTGAGCGTTGTAAGCCAGTATCAGTCGAACCCAGGGGAGAAGCACTAGATAGCAGTAAAGAACATTCTCAAGTACCTGAGAAGGACTAAGGAGATGTTCTTGGTGTATGGCGGAAAAGACCTCCAGATCGAGGCCTTTGCCGACTCCGGCTTCCAGAGTGACAAGTATGACTCCAAGTCCATGTCGGGTTATGTCTTTACCTTCAATGGAGGGGCGGTCTGTTGGAAGAGCTCCAAGAAGGACACCATTGCTGACTTGACGATGGAAGCGGAGTACATAGCTGCTTGCGATGCCATAAAAGAAGCTGTCTGGATGAAGAAGTTTCTCACAGAACTTCAGGTGGTTCCAACCATTGTTGATCCAATACCGCTGTATTGCGATAACAATGGCGCTATAGCTTTAGCGAAGGAACCCAGGTCCCATCAGAAGTCTAGGCACATCTTGAGGCGGCACCACCTGATCAGGGATATCGTAGATCGCCGGGAGATCGAGGTGAGGAGAGTAGATTCGGAGAATAACACTGCAGATCCACTCACGAAGGCCATTCCTCAGACACAGTTCGAGAGACTGATCGAGATAATAGGTCTTAGATACGCCAGTACATGGCCCTAGTGCAAGTGGGAGATTGTTAGTGTATATTCCCTAGAGGTCATTATTGTATCATACTAGCTTGTATATTACTTAATGAAAGCTTGGGATATTCACAGTTGTATTAATAGTCTTGCTCAAAATGGTAGTATGCTACTTAGTTTGTTTCTACTTCAATATGTGCATGTGTTTCTTTTAGCATATCGCTTAAACATATTAGTAGAGCTCTTAGGATCTTTGCTTGATTACCAGCGTTGTGATGGCAGTCACACTAGTGGGAGCTGGGTAATCTATAAGCACATCCTTATACAGGTCCCTAGTCGTAGGATTATCGAGACGGGGCATCGATACTCCAGAGTAGACTAGTGTATACGCTTCTCATCCTAGCAGGGGAGATGGTCTGTCCCATAGCTATTAGTACGTCGTACCGGAGATAGTATGCAGGTGCTCATTAGGTTACGAGTACACCGGACAGGACTCGTCGGGAACTGTTGGTTGGTACTAAACCTATCGTCAGATAGCAGTTCCCAGGTGACATGAGTACAGCTTAGTCCGTCGACTTGACACTGCCACTTCGCCTCGAGTGTGTTCCCACTATACTTTGATTACTACCCTACCACGGCTCAAAAGAGTCGTGCAAACATGTAGTAGTTGGGTGCAGTCCCGAAGCACTTGGAGGCAGTGGCAGTTAGACAGGATTCGTCTCTCCCGGTATTGGGGGTTGATATCGTGCTGTGTCTGGAGAGCCATTACACAAAGTCCCTGACCAGGGCAAGCGAGATTTACTTGTAGGTGTTCCAGTAGCTTCTCAAGGTGTTCTGGGCTACACTCCGACACGACTTATACCGCTATTAGGGCTCTGACGTTTTCCGCCCCCCTAGGCCCGATATGCGATACTCTTAGACGAACAGACCGGACTGTACGTAGATTGTCACATTCACGCTCAGTAGGAGTTCGGATGGGTTTTCCTCATCGGCCTTCTTATCGACATCTACCTGGGGACCATTACGTATAGCTAGTACCGCTTGCGGCCTGTGATTAAACCCACTGTCAGCGTAGTGTCGAGTCTTTAGAGTGCCACACAGAGAGTTTACCTGCACTGGGCAAAAGGTGTAGAGGCCGTATGGTTTAACGGCAGGGCTACATTCACTTGCGTGCACTTGTGCGCATATAATGTTCGGGCGGATAATACTAGTGTGCTTTGGTTTAAGCCGGATCCAAGTATTATATTGATGGACCAGTTTTGTCTCTTAGTATTCGTATTCTTCGAAATGCGGATGCGGGTGTGTATGCACGGATGTGAGGAGCAAAGAAGGAGATACCTCATTAGGGTTTTGACTATTGACTTGATTAAAACTATTATGAGCTGGTGGAAAATGTTTACTAATCTTTTTAGTGAGATTTGTGTCATGGCTAATTGGGTTTGACCATTTGACCTTATTGACTTTTGTTGACTTAGATATTTTTGTTAAACACTAGATATTTTGCTTAGCATTAATGGTGACATGATAATGGTCAAATCAAGGTTTCCATCACAATTATCATGATAAAAGATTTGTTTTTTTTTTCCCATGGTTCATAATCTCATTCACATTCTCTCTCTTCTTGAGAGCTCCCATGCTTGCTCTCCTCCTTCTTCCTCACTAGAAATCTCTTAAGCACTCATGTGTTGAGAAAATTAAGGATCTAATAGACAAACAAATCCATCATCATACTTGACATCACCTAGAACATCAAGCTTAGCAAACTTGTTGCCCTAGTTACCTCGGTCTTGAGGTGGAGCTCGGACTATAGACTCTCGGGTGGATCATCTTCGACTTAAGGAGGCTGTTGAAGAAGCCACGATCCGGATCGACCCATGGAGCCTATGGAGACGAGGAGGACAGCGGAGAAGACCCGAAGGACTTGTAGCATGAGGTATAATCTTCAAGCATAGTAGATAAAACCTCTAGTTTGTATGTTAGCAACGGTTTAGCAAATATCCTCAAACATAGTCTATGCTACCTTGTGATTAAAATTCGATTTTACCTATTCCGCCTCCCCGTAAGTACCGGGGTGTGTAACATAGACTAACATTACCGCGTAGCGATAACCACTTTCTCCTGCTCCAGAAGGTCACCTCGTGTCATGTGTATTTGTTTTATTTTTGGTTGCCCGTGGATTGTATACGGAGACTAATTTGTGTTGTCGCCCGTAGGGCGTGGATTAGTCCAAATCCGTATTTTCTTAGATGGTTTGGGTTGATTTAAGGATCGTTAACCTTGTTTGAGATTAAGATCAACTTAAATATTTGTTAAGGATACGTTAATCCGATATTGGACTAAGATCTACTTAACGGGGGTTCGGGATCATTTTTGATCCAATGAAAGAGCATTTTGGCTCTATAGTTTTAGTTTAAGGACGTTACGGTCCACAGCTAGTTTAAAGATGTTGCGGTCCATTATGGTATGCTCATGGGTTTGAGAGTGCATCCAAGAGTTGTTGGTTGTCGGGACCCTCCACCTCTCTGATATCGTTGAAGAATTACAACGACATGTATCAGAGGTGTGGAGAGATGTACCCTTGAACCGAACTCCAGATTGAAGGGAGAGATCATGGTGGAACGAACATCATTTTAGATGCCACGTGTCAGGAGATCATTGGCTATTTTTGGGACTAAGATCGATTCGGGGAGACCTGAGTATAGGAGGGCATCGGTTGATTGATGGTCAAAAGGTTTTAGCCTCGGGAGACTTGGCTAATTTTGGCTAAGGTTGGCCTCTCACAGTGTTAAATACTGATACCTGCTTGACGCTCATGTGCTCTCACGTGAGGCTTATAAGTAGTGTTAGACACTCAAATTTGGAGCGCTAACGTGCGGCACGTGAGGCACCTGAAAATTGGGCGTTATGCACTTGGGTCTGAATCCCCATATGTATATAAGCGTTAAACACTTAGTCCTTGTGGCTGTTTCGCCCAATCAGAGCAAAGCTCTGTCGAAATTCAAAATTCAAAAATTCTGAAGCAACGCTTCAAGTCTCGGGCGCAACGCGCCACATGTCATGCGATGATACGTCAGCACAGCGCCCAAGAAGGCGCGCCCAATCAGAGCAAAGCTCTATTTTTCTGAAGCAACGCTTCAGCTGCGCAAGCACTGCGCTGCGCGACACGTGTCAGCGCAGATGCGCTAGCGCGGTTGCGCTGCGCGACACGTGTCAGCACAGATGCGCTAGCGAGGTTGCGCTGCGCAGTGTGCTGCGCGACACGTGTCACGCGCTGGGGTATCTGCGCCAAACAGAATTAAATTTTCAAGAAATCTTTTCTGTTCTTGTTAAAACAAGAAGATTTTTTTCTGCAAAGCAGAAGCCCTTGGATCAAAGATCCAACGGTGGGGAAAATTCCCCAAATCACTCAGAGAAATATCTCTTTAACAAATTTAACTAATTTATGGGCACTATAAAAAGGACCCTAGGCCTCAATTAAAAAGAAGGAACATCTTTCTAAAAAAAAGAGAAGAGAACTCTTGAGAACTCCTCAAGAACAACAGAAGGTAAAAAACCTTTAGGAAAAAGAGAAAATTCTCTTATGGACAGATTATTGATCTAAGAACAAGATCAATAATTTTAAATAAAAAGAAAAATAAGTAATAATAGTGCTTTGCACTTTTTTATGAACCTCTGGTTCTTGAAAGAAAAACAAGAAAAATTTATTTTCTTTGATCTAAATTAGATCAAGAAATCAAATAGTGCTCTGCACTCCTGTTCTTGAATCTAAAAGATTCTTAGTGCTTTGCACTTCCAAACTGCGCTGTTGCGCTCTTGAGAGAGCGCCACGTGTCAGCTACAAAACAACTTGCGCTACGCGCTCTTGAAATAGAGCTTTGCTCTCTGGAATTGGCGCAACTCACCAGAGCGCGCCACGTGTCAGCAGCGCAGCGCATTAGCGCAGCGCACTGCGCTATTGCGCTTGCGCTCACCAGAGCGTGACACGTGTCACCACCATATGAGTTTGCGCTCATTACTTAGCGCAAAGCGACTGACAAGCCACGTGGGGCACTGTCAGAGTATTTAATGCTCTGCATTATTAAAGAAGAGGGACATAGCCCAATTAAAAGGCCTAACAGGCCTAATAAAAAAAATGCTATGCATTTTAAAAGGGGGGCAAAGCCCAAACAAAAAAATAGATGCTCTGCATCATTTAGAAAAGGGCAAAGCCCGACCAAAACAAGAATAATGCAGTGCATTACTAAAAAGGGGTAAAGCCCTAGCACAGGCCAAAGACAAAAAAAAAATATATTGAAACTGGACTTAGCCCAATTTTGGCCATAAGTCCTTAAATTAAATTGACTGAGCAAGATTGCTCTTTTAAATCAATTTACTACCGGTTCAAGGGTACATCTCCGAACTCCTCTGACACCTGTCGTTGTAATCCTTCAACGACGTCAGAGAGGTGACGGGTCCCGACGACCACATATGAATATGGACTGCGGGGTCTTTAAACTCGTGGACCGAAACGTCCCTAAACTAATGCTGGACCGAAAAGTCCCTAAACTGGCGATAGACCACCACGTCCCTAAACTGGCGATAGACCACCATGTCCCTAAACTGGAATATGGACCACCACGTCCCTAAACTGGCGATAGACCACCACGTCCCTAAACTGGAATATGGACCACCACGTCCCTAAACTGGCGATAGACCACCACGTCCCTAAACTGGAATATGGACCACCACGTCCCTAAACTGGAACAATAGAGCCTCCAAATGCTCTTTTGCCGGATCTAAACGATCCTGTTTAAGTTGATCTTAGCCCCAAACACGGTTAACGTATCCTTAGACATTCAAGTGGACTACAAAATTCCAAATCAACTCTGGTTCAAGGGTACATCTCCGAGCTCCTCTGACACATGTCGTTGTAATCCTTCAACGACGTCAGAGAGGTGACGAGTCCTGACGGCCATAGATTAAATGAATCACTACGTTAAGTTGATCTCTGTCTCAAACAGGACTGACGTATCCTTAACGAACGTTTAAGTTGATCTTAGTCGCAACGCGACTAATGCATCCTTAAACTAAAAACACCAAACCCAAATCTAAGTAAACACGGATTTGGACTAGTCCACGTCCTACGGGCGACGGCATTATTCAGTCTCCGTATACAATCCACGGGCAACCGCAAACAAAACAAACACACACGACACGAAGTGAAATTCTGGAGAAGGAGAAAGTTGTTACCGCGATGCGGTAGCGTAATTAACTGCAGGGGCTTGCGCCTGCAGGGAAGAGCGTCCCCACAATAAAAAACCCCTCAAGCGAGGGGGAATCTGACAAAGTCTGCTACATCGGCCGCATCCGTCTAAACCTCCGATACACGGTGCCATAAATCAACTTGGCATCTTCGGAGAGGTGGACGGATAAAACCAAATAGCATCTGCCCCGAATCTCAGCGTCAGGACCCATCGCGGTCCTGTGCGCCGCCGTTCGGAGGGGAACAGTGGCCATCACGTGTGGGCACGTGAGGTGCTCCACAGTTGGGCACTGTCTCATTTGGATTTATCTTCCTATTCTGTTCTGAGCATTATTGGGGGTCACGTGGGATCACGTGAGGCGTCCCAAAATGAGAACTTTCTTAATTTATCCCCCCTCCCTTTTTTATAAGTGCTGAGCATTATTAGGGGCCACGTGGGATCACGTGACTCGAACTCAGTCATTCCTTTTTGGTCCTTAGAGATGCTCACGTGGGAACAAGTGATCTGTCGTTATAGCGTTGCACGCTAATATGCATGGGGCTATTGATTTTAGTCTTGGGAATTTCAAGTCCTTTGTTTTATAAGAATTAAATTCTTATGCAGGGTTAAACCCTACTTTTATCAGGGGAATTAAATTCCTATGGTTTTGGAAGAATTAAAATTTTCAAATCTAGTTCTTTCCTCTAAGTTTTGGGACTGCATAACAGAATCTTCCCGATGAGAATTAAATTCTCAACTTATGGGAAGATCTGCTTCTGCAGACCTCAACCAGAGGAAGAACTAAGTTTTTTTTTGAAAGAGTTAAACTCTTATAAAAGGAGATAAAATGATCTCTAGGTCTTCTTTTCCTCACCTAGGGTTTCTTTTTCTTCAAAGAGAACTCCTCTTCTTCTTTGTTTTCTCAAATCTTATGGGGGGCCTCCTCTCATTTTCTCTTCAGTCTCGAGTCCTTTATATAGTAGAGGCAAGTTTGTTGATTTAGTTAAGCAAATCTCTCATTGAGAGATTTTTTAATTGTTTCGGGGACTTTATCTACCGTTGGATCTTTGATCCAGGGACTTCTGTTTTACAGAAGACAATTTTCTTGTTTTTAATAAGATTGGGAAAATATTTTCCTATACAGAGCTTCTTCTGTAGCTTGGTGACTTTTAATCACCATTGGATCTTTAATCCAACGGTGCTCTGATTTACAGAGCACCTGTCACGCCCCGCTTCCCAGTGTACGGTGAAGGGGACGCGACGAGGTCCGCTACGTATATACTCAGAAGTACATACGCTAAGCGTATCTAAGCAATATAAAATAAATACACAAGAGACAAGAAATAAAAAAAACAACAACTTTTATTTATTAACATTCTTTTTACAATGCATGAAAGGAAATACAACTGAAATAAAAAGATACCTAAACAGTGGCATAACAGGAAACGAAAAGTACAGAGAGAAAAAGTGTACACTGAAACTAAAGTGCTGGATCTTCGGCAAACTGCTCCAAGTCTTCTGCAGATGGCTCGATCTCTGCCAGGTCCTAATCACCTGACGATATTTAAAGAAGAAAGAAATAGAATGTCGTCAGTGAACAGGTCGCTCGGTAAGTCCCAAAGATAAGGGAGGAATAAACATAGAGTAAGAGAGAGAGAGTAGTTTTTACAGTTGTATTATACTATTATATTGTTGTATTTAGTGTTAACGTTGTTGTTTGTAACTTGGTATATAAGGATGCCAGTATATACGAGAGGAGTCTCACTTGCCCCGGAGACTAAGGTATCAGGAACTCAAGGAACCGTTGGGCCATGGTACAACAGCAACGGAATATAGGTTAGGTTTCTTAATCTTACCGTCTCGTGCCACTTTTAACACCTTCCGCACCAATCTACCCCTTAAACCCCGCGATATCTTATTTGTATTGTTATCTTGTAAATTGTATTGATTGTAAGTTTGATTGACTGACTGACCGAAACTATGATATCAGGAAACGGTTGCAACCGTAGAGTCATGTAAATGGAATACTGAGAATCATGTATAAGGAATATATATCCATGGTTCGGTTCGGTCAAATTGTATAAATTGATAATTGTATTCATGGATTCATGTGTTCATATTGAATTGGAATCTTGTAAATTATAGATTGACTTGAATCATATTCAAGTCAGATTAATCAGACTCAAACCCGAGTCAGACAATCAGAAATGTGAATCGAAGTCTTATAATTGCTAGGGTCCTTAGGGTAATTTATAAAACTTGAGGGGGGTTTATGTAAAAATACTTTTATATACTTTTCAAAATACACCTCAAGTATTTATTGTTCGTCTTTATAGTTTTAATGAGGGTGGATTTTATGTTGTGACATTTCTAGTGAAAATATCCTAATTTTAGGTATTTATCTGTAATATTGATTATTTGAAGTTCATGGTATTTTAGTGTAAAATTTATTCTTGTGATTTTTAGAAAAATGTGGAAAATTGATATTATAATAAAATAGATATTTAAATGATAAATAAAATAATTTTAATAAATATTTTATATTCCAAAAATCTCATTTTCTTAAGATGTCGTATTTTAAACCTTTCGAGATCGAATGCTCCTTGCGAAGGTCTGAATCTCGCACTACTAAGCTCGAGGATATGCGATAATCCGCACCATCCCGAACGGGTTCCCCAAAAATGGGTTGTAGCGGCGCTTTGCAAATATTGTAAAATACTAATCCTTTAGAAAACGGTTTTATAAAGTAAAATGTATTTATTTGCAAAAGTGTAAATTTTCCGTATTTTAGATTCTAGGGTTTCCTAGGTCAACTAGCCTATTTCTAAATGATTTAAACGGCAAGTCGTTAGAAGCCTCAAATCGCCTCTTCACCTCCAATTGTGGCCAGGTAAGTACAAATGAGGAAAGGAGGGATCCGCTCACGAATCACCGTGAGACGGGCCTTTTAAAGTTACCTTTTCTCACTTGCCTAGCCTAGACACCACAAAGTCAGGTTTAGATAAACGATCGATGTCCAGAACTTATCGTGTTTTCCTAATAAGAGGTATTTATTTCAAAGTGTATCAAAGCTAAAACTTTTAGAAATGATTTTATTAAGAATATGGTATTTAAATGAAAGTATTGATTTATCGTATTCTAAGTTTTTTTGATGATATCGTTTTAGGTTGTATATGCGTGTGTATGGAGTTAGGTCATTACCTCGTGCTCTACTTTAAATGTATAGCAAAATTAAGGGGTTAAATGTGAAATCGAAATATGGTGGTATTTAAGTGAAAAAAATACGATAAATTGGAAAGGCTATCATTTCATGTAATGAAACTTATCCAAATTGTTTGTTAAATGTTTAATAGTCAACATAAAGATATTTAAGCATGAATGTATTGGTAAGAAGTGAAATTTTATAGAAAACCGAATCGGAAATCGGATTTGTTCCGATTCCGTCGGGTTTTGTAATTTCGTATTTTAGAGAATAAGAAAGAAGGATAGAATGGGACTTACGGGTTTCGATTAAACAAAGGAGTGAAGGGGGGACTAAAGGGGTTGCCGAGGCGTTGCTTCGTCGCCGGTTGTTCGTAAAAACGTCACCGGAATTTCTGCCGGAATTTCGTCGGAGTTTCGCCGCGTACTTGTTTTCAAAGTACACAACTCTTGGAAAATTTTGAGAGAGTAAGCTTAGGATTTTGGGATGAGAGGGTAGAGGGGAGGGGGTGTATTTATAGGGTAGGCTAGGGGTAGGATAGGTGAAGGGTTTTTAAAAAATGTAAAAATGTATAAAATCATTAAAAATTGGAATAAATAGGGTATATGAAAGGTTTTAATGTAAAAATGTATTAAAAATCATTAAAATGGAGTAAATGGGGATTTCAAAAGTCTCCGAAACCGATCTAGGAATTTGAAGTGTACAGGGGGTTTAGAAGATGAAGAGACACAATATTGAAGAAGGGAACTCGGCCGAGTCGGGCCGAGTCAGGGCATGGGGAGGTGGGGGTCGTCTAGTGTAGCCTCTGGTATATTTAGTTTTTAATTCCATAAAATTTAAAACAAAATAAATATTAAAAATAATGTGGGGCATGGGATTTGAACTCTGGTGGCTTGGTTCAGTAGTGCAAGATATTACCAGAGGCTAATCAATTATGTTAAATTGCTAATCAATTACTTAAGTCTTGTGCTCAGGCAATAAATACCCCTTTATGGATTTTTAAAAAAAATATTTGAAAAGAATTTGTATAGAAAAAAGTGTATAAGAAAATTAGGGTTGTTACATTCTACCCTCCTTATAAAAATTTCGTCCTCGAAATTTGTAAAAGGAAAGTGTAACAAATCCAAAAAAAGTTTGGTGCTGGTGTGCTGACAGTATGTGAAAAATAACAAGGTGGTGCAAGGGTTTTAAAAATGTGAAGAATGTGTGAAGGAATGAAAGAATGCGGAGGTTTTGGTAAAATTGTAAAAGAGGTGAGGGAATTTTGGGTTAGGATAGATTCAAAATATATGATTCAAAGAATAAGAAATGATGAGATTCAAGGAACATGATTGTAAAGAATATTTTAGTTGCTGGTTCTTGTGTTATATTGCTTAGGTTGTTCAAGCAGAACAGAACTGCATGATAGAGTTTCATACAGCTCTGACCTGCATGGGCCACCAACAAAACCTGTCACGCCCCGCTTCCCAGTGTACGGCGAAGGGGACGCGACGAGGTCCGCTATGTATATACTCAGAAGTATATACGCTAAGCGTATTTAAGCAATATAAAATAAATACACAAGAGACAAGAAATAAAAAGAACAACAACTTTTATTTATTAACATTCTTTGTACAATGCATGAAAGGAAATACAACTGAAATAAAAAGATACCTAAACAGTGGCATAACAGGAAACGAAAAGTACAGAGAGGAAAAGTGTACAATGAAACTAAAGTGCTGGATCTTCGGCAAACTGCTCCAAGTCTTCTGCAGATGGCTCGATCTCTGCCGGGTCCGAATCACCTGACGATATTCAAAGAAGAAAAAAATAGAATGTCGTAAGCGAACAGGTTGCTCGGTAAGTCCCAAAGATAAGGGAGGAATAGACAGAGAGTAAGAGAGAGAGAGAGAGAGAGAGAGAGAGTAGCTTTTACAGTTGTATTATATTATTATATTGTTGTATTTGATGTTAATATTGTTGTTTGTAACTTCGTACAGAAGGATGCCAGTGTATACGAGAGGAGTCTCACTTGCCCCGGAGACTAAGGTATCAGGAACTCAAGGAACCGTTGGGCCACGGTACAACAGCAACGGAATATAGGTTAGGTTTCTTAATCTTATTGTCTCGTGCCACTTTTAACACCTTCCGTACCAATCTACCCCTTAAACCCCGCGATATCTTATTTGTATTGTTATCTTGTAAATTGTATTGATTGTAAGTTTGATTGACTGACTGACCGAAACTATGATATCAGGAAACGGTTGCAACCGTAGAGTCATGTAAATGGAATACTGAGAATCATGTAAAAGGAATATATATCCACGGTTCGGTTTAGTCAAATTGTATAAATTGATAATTGTATTCATGGATTCATGTGTTCATATTGAATTGGAATCTTGTAGATTATAGATTGACTTGAATCATATTCAAGTCAGATAATCAGACTCAAACCCGAGTCAGACAATCAGAAATGTGAATCGAAGTCTTATAATTGTTAGGGTCCTTAGGGTAATTTATAAAACTTGAGGGGTTTTTATGTAAAAGTACTTTTATATACTTTTCAAAATACACCTCAAGTATTTATTGTTCGTCTTTAGAGTTATAATGAGGGTGGATTTTATGTTGTGACATTTCTAGTGAAAATATCCTAATTTTAGGTATTTATCTGTAATATTGATTATTTGAAGTTCATGGTATTTTAGTGTAAAATTTATTCTTATGATTTTTAGAAAAAGGTGGAAAATTGATATTATAATAAAATAGATATTTAAATGATAAATAAAATAATTTTAATAAATATTTTATATTCCAAAAATCTCATTTTCTTAAGATGTCGTATTTTAAACCTTTCGAGACCGAATGCTCCTTGCGGAGGTCTGAATCTCACACTACTAAGCCTGAGGATATGCGATAATCCACACCATCCCGAATGGGTTCCCCAAAAATGGGCTGTAGCGGCGCTTTGCAAAGATTGTAAAATACTAATCCTTTAGAAAACGATTTTATAAAGTAAAAGGTATTTATTTGCAAAAGTGTAAATTTTCCATATTTTAGATTCTAGGGTTTTCTAGGTCAACTAGCCTATTTCTAAATGGTCTAAACGACAAGTCGTTAGAAGGCTCAAATCGCCTCTTCGCCGTCAATTGTGGCCAGGTAAGTACAAATGAGGAAATGAGGGATTCGCTTACGAAACACCGTAAGACGGGCCTTTTAAAATTACCTTTTCTCACTTGCCTAGCCTAGACATCACAAAGTCAGGTTTACATAAACGATCGATATCCACAACTTATCGTGTTTTCTTAATAAGAGGTATTTATTTCAAAGTGTATCAAAGCTAAAACTTTTAGAAATGATTTTATTAAGAATATGGTATTTAAATGAAAGTATTGATTTATCGTATTCTAAGTTTTTTTAATGATATCGTTTTAGGTTGTATATGCGTGTGTGTGGAGGTAGGTCATTATCTCGTGCTCTACTTTAAATGTTTAGCAAAATTAAGGGGTTAAATGTGAAATCGAAACATGGTGGTATTTAAGTGAAAAAAATACGATAAATTGGAAAGGCTATCATTTCATGTGATGAAACTTATCCAAATTGTTTGTTAAATATTTAATAGTCAACATAAAGATGTTTAAGTATGAATGTATTGGTGAGAAGTGAAATTTTATAGAAAACCGAATCGGAAATCGGATTTGTTCCGATTCCGTCGGGTTTTGTAATTTCGTATTTTAGAGAATAAGAAAGAAGGATAGAATGGGACTTACGGGTTTCGATTAAGCAAAAGAGTGAAGGGGGTACTAAAGGGGTTGCCGAGGCGTTGCTTCGTCGCCGGTTGTTCCTAAAAACGTCGCCGGAATTTCGTCGGAGCTTCGCCTCGAACTTGTTTTCAAAGTACACAACTCTTAGAAAATTTTGAGAGAGTAAGCTTAGGATTTTGGGATAAGAGGGTAGAGGGGAGGGGGTGTATTTATAGGGTAGGCTAGGGGTAGGGTAGGTGAAGGGTTTTTTAAAAAATGTAAAAATGTATAAAATCATTAAAAATTGGAGTAAATAGGGTATATGAAAGGTTTTAACGTAAAAATGTATTAAAAATCATTAAAATGGAGTAAATGGGGATTTCAAAGGTCTCTGAAACCGATCTAGGAATTTGAAGTGTACAGGGGGTTTAGAGGATGAAGAGACACAATATTGAAGAAGGGAACTCGGCCGTCCGGACGAGTCCGGCCGGCGGCACCGGCCCGAGTCGGCCAGTCCGCCGGCCGACTCGGCCGAGTTGGGCCGAGTCAGGGCATGGGGAGGTGGGGGGGTCGTCTAGTGTAGCCTCTGGTATATTTAGTTTTTAAAGTGTAGTGGGAAAATCTGGAGTTATCTTGTGTGGACTGTAGGGCTTCCATAATTTTTAAAACAAAATAAATATTAAAAATAATGTGGGGCATGGGATTTGAACTCTGGTTGCTTGGTTCAGCAGTGCAAGATATTACCAATGAGCTACAAGCTCCTTCTTATAATTAAATTGCTAATCAATTACTTAAGTCTTGTGCTCAGGCAATAAATACCCCTTTATGGATTTTTTAAAAAAAATATTTGAAAAAAATTTGTATAGGAAAAAGTGTATAAGAAAATTAGGGTTGTTACAGCACAATCTTTCTTGTTTAGAAAGATTGGGGAAATATTTTCCTATGCAGAGCTTATTCTGCAGTTTGGTGATTTTTAATCACCATTGGATCTTTAATCCAATAGTGCTCTGATTTACAGAGCGTAATCTTTCTTGTTTAGAAAGATTGGGGAAATATTTTCCCATATATAGCTTATTCTGCTGCTTGGTGATTTTTAATCACCATTGGATCTTTAATCCAATGGTGCTCTGATTTATAGTGTGTAATCTTTCTTGTTTAGAAAGATTCAAGGAAATATTTTCCAATTAGGGTTTTGATCCCTCTTATTTAGAATTTAATTCTATCGGCTCAGAAGGCATTAGGAACTCTCACGTGTAGCACGTGACCCATAGCATTAGACCGGTTTGCTTATATGCAGCAGTCCCAGAGAAAGGTATCACGTGTTGGCACGTGAGCTGATGTTCAGGAATGTCACGTGTGGCACGTGACCCCCACAAGGTTAAGCTCAACAAAGAGCACCACGTGCTGACACGTGAGCTTCTCTGGCCTGTTATTTGTTTTAGGAAGGCGCCTATATACTTTGTATATAGATGCTCACGTTCCTGCACGTGAGGCTCAATTTCAGCATTATTTGTTTAAGCGCAATGGTTATAATCTTTGCTCCAAGGCGCATCACGTGCGGGCTCCATTTGGGGAATTTTTCCCATCGCTTTTTATTTATTATTTATTTTTTATAAGGGAACAAATGCCCCCACAGCGTTGTTCTCACGTGGCTTGCACGTGAGTGCAACGTTGTCGCCTTTACAGCCGTTGGATTGCCTAGGGGAATGGAGAGGTGAACCGCCATTGTCACGTCTTATAAATGCAAGGGTTTGGTTTTTGGGAAGCCACTGTTCCTTCATCTTCTTCTTTCCTTGCCTTATTTGGGAATTTAATTCTCTTCTTCAGAGCTTAGTTCTCTGCCCATTGCAATTTCAGAGTTCAACTCTGTTAGAAAAAGAAACTCTTTTTAGGTAACGATCTTGAACATCAGAGAAGCCCTTTTCTTAAAAAAATTCTGGATTTTAAATCCACCATAAGAGCTTTGCTCTCTTCTGAAACCCGTCTCTTAGAGATCCAAAGACATGATCTTTGAGTAGTAAACTTCAAGGTCTTGGGCATTCCCCCTCTGATCTTTAAGGATTCATGGCATTTTTATTTTTCTTTTCCTCATCATGGGAGTTTCTGGAATTTAATTCCATCGCATAAAAGGAATTCAATTTCTCACCATAGAGCTTTGCTCTGAAGATCAAGAGGGCCCCTCGGGAATTTCATTCCCCGGTGTTTTTGAGCATATAGGGTTTTTCCTTACTTGCACAAATTCAAATTTGTTGGGTATTTTAACAGAGCTTGTTTTCTCTCTGAGGATGTCAAGAGTTGTTTAAACTCCCGTGTCCGTTTAATGAGAATCTTTTTAGGTTCTCATAATAAGCATTTTCTTGATCATTTTGATTACTAAACTCTCACTGATTTTTCTTTTCAGATACTATGGCCGTTTATTTGTATGATCTTGACGAAATTATCTCCTATGAAGACATTCGCGTCCAAGGCCGCTATCAAAACCAGGAGTTTACGAATGTCCAATGCGCTGAGGTTATACGTCGCTTCGATGAATACAACGGTCGACTACTCCCTCGTCGTTCTGCTTTATTGAAGATCATCGTGGGGGCGATTTAGGAAGCCCTTCCTGAATTTAGCAAAGCCATGCCGCTTGAGGCGCTTGATGATGCCGAAGACAAGGTGCACTCAGTATATCTGATGGGCTTGATCTCGAAGAGGCGGCAAGATGGTCTTGTTGATATCTTGCATCAAGTTTTCCAACAGACGATGATAATCTCTGCCTATCAGAGGACGGATGACATCAGCAATAATCCTAACGCTTGCATTCGTGAGAAGTTGCACACGAAAATGGTCAGAGAAGCTAGAAGCATTTTACTTGGCCTTGCTTCTGAATTCCTTAATCCATGTCCAGGATCAAGTTTTTTACCATTGTAAACATTTTCTTTTGTTTTTATACCATGTATAAGTTCTTGGAGCATGAATGACAAAACTTCCTCTTTCCCCCTTTTTATGCTCACGTGTACTCTGCATGAACTGTTGTTGGCATTCACGTATTTTGCGCATGAGGCGCTGCTGGGGAGTTTAATCCTGAACTAATGCCGGCGCTCACGTGTTATGCACATGCGGTGCCGTTTTAGTTTTCAAAAGGATCAACGCGGGTGTTCACGTGCCACGCACGTGAGGCTCCGCCGATGAGATCGTTTCATCTCTCTACTCTAATTCCAATGAGTCACCCCTTTCTTTTCCTATGCCCCCCTTTTTTGGCCTTGGGAATTGCTCCACCATGAACGGCATTTTCTGTGCATAGCTTTGAATGCATCTCTTTATAACCGAAGCTACATCTTCCTCTTTCTTCACAGAGAGAGAACCATTTAGACCTTAGGGTGATCATTTTGAGAAACAAACAAAAGGTTATAGTTTGCAACCTTCCTTACGCTCGTCGGCAACCCTGGGAAGTGCCTATCGAAGAGAGATTATTCCTCGTTTTGCTGCGAGTTAGCGGATCATCTTTTCACTGATGACCAATGTGACGCGGCACTGTACGAACTCCTGGCCCGTAGGGGCTTTTCTCTTCCTATGGGTTCCATTTGGCTCAGGATAATTTTCTTGTCCGTGCTTGCTGATATCCTCTTCATCCGGCGGAGATGATTCCGGCGATTTTTGATACGGCGGAGGACAAAATTGAGTGTTTCCACGAGGCACACTTAATTACCCAGGCTCTGAAGGATCGTTCGGTTTATTTACTGAGTCAGATAAGAGCCCAGTGGGCCATCATGTCCGATTTCGCTGATGAGCACGGTTCTAATCGGTGGGGAGCAACTCCTCACGAAGACTGTCGCTTCGACATGGTGGAGAGGGCAGAGAGGGAATTAGAGAACTTTGTATTTTGTTTTGTTAACCCCTGTATCTCTGATCCCATATTTGGTGATCTTTTCCCTGTAGAGTAGTATTTTTATATCGATATATTTCTCTTATTATTGACTGTTGAATATTTTCTGTTGAATATTTTCTGTTCAACATATATTCGTACGTGTATCCCACCTCTGTACATGAGCTTTATACTTTACCCTTAGGAATTTTCTTTTAAGTGTGAGCGCTATTGTAGTGTCGTACATAAATCAGCACGTTTTGGACACCATTTCTATTTAAGCTCGTACGCAGTCGTACTGTTGTGTCTCTGTAGCAAATGCGTCTTGTAGATAGTCTATCTTGATCTTCTTACAGGGCAGCGATGGCTTAGGAAACAGGTTCAGGTCTGCCGCTTAAGACTTTTCAACTTTACGAGCCGTGAAGGTCTCATAAAGATTTTTCTCCCTATGAGTCGAGAGGATCCCGTATGTGTATTTTCTCCTTAGGAGTGTGTGTTTTCTCTTGAGAGTCGTAAGGATCTCATAAGAGAATTTTTCCCCTTACAAGTCGAGAGGATTCGTAAGTGGTTGTTTCCCTCCTTATCGATATTCAACTTTGGAGAGTGTGGCCCGTGAATAGTATGCAATAGTCCATCTTGGATCGACTTGCAGGGCCCCAGTGCTTAGGAAACAGGTCCTTATCTCTATTGCTAAAGGCTTTTCCCTACGAGTCGAGACAAATCGAGAAGTTCTCGCAAGGACACTAATTTCCTCACGAGCCGAGACGAATCTAGAAATTCTCGTAAGGGTGTCCTAACGTCACAGTTAACCCTGCTAATAGAAATCCGTTAGGGTCTGTGGTACTAGGGTTTTTTACCCGTCGCGCCGTCGCGTTGGCCGATATATTCCCTGATATGCAATCTTGCCGTTCGAGTAGCCCCGCGACTGTCGTGTCTCTGATCCCTTCGGGGGCTGGACAAGACGTCTTCAAGTAATCTTTCAGGTGATATTACCGTCGAAAGAGCAAGCGTTAGGGATATTCCATATCGCTTTTTGTCACGCCCCGCTTCCCGGTGTACGGCGAAAGGATCGCGACGAGGTCCGCTACGTATATACTTAGAAGTACATACGCTAAGCGTATCTAAGCAATATAAAAGTAAATCATAAAAGACAAGAGATATAGAAATAACAGCAACTTTATTAATAACATTCTTTTGTACAATGCATGAAAAGTAAATACAACTGAAATGAAAAACGATGCCTAAACAATGGCATAACAGGAAATGAAAATACTGAATAGAACAAGGTACAATGTCTAGAGTTCGGGGTCTTCATGAAACTGCTCCAAGTCTTCACCGGTGGGCTCGATCTCTGCTGTGTCCAAAGCACCTGACGACATTCAAAGAAGAAAGAAAAAGAATGTCGTCAGCGAACAGGTCGCTCGGTGTAACACCCAACCCCTTTTTATACCAATATTCGTGTTTCTCATTAACTTCTAAGATTTTATTTTATTTATAATTATTTATTTATTTATTTTAAAATCCTATTAAACCCAAACCAAATATATCATTTTCCTTTTTATAAAATCCCAGCCCAAATTAAGTTCAACTAAACAACCAAGCCATTCCCTTCTTAAAGAAAATTTATTTCCTTAAATTTCAACCCTCAGCCCAAACTTCTTTTCAAATAAATAAATTATTTCTTTTGCCTCAGCCCAGCCCGTTTTCCATTTCAATTTATTTCCCCCAGCCCATTCCCCCCCATTTTTATTTCTTCCTCTGGCCCGGCCCCTTTCTTTCCCTCATTATTAATTCCCTGCCGGCCCGTTCACTCAGCCCAATTAAAATGGAAATTCATTTTTAATTTTATTCACACCCCGGCCCACTCCCTTGGCCCGTGACTCAACCTGACTCGGCCTATACCCTAACCTCCTTCTTCTCCAACGGCTCTTTTCCCTAATTCCCGCTCGTGATCCGCGCTCCTCGCCTCCGCCCACGCCCATGCTCGCACGCCATTACTCCCTACGACGCGGGACCCCCATCTCCCTATCTCTCCTCTCATACACACCCTCACACCCTCTTCCTCATCTCGCTCGCTCTCTCCCTCGTTCTCCTTTCCTCCTCGAACTCTTTTGCAACCACTCCCTGACGACGACGTCGACGACTGCAGCCATCTCGCGCCTACGTCGCCTCGCCTCTGTCTTCACCACCTCCAGCATCCCCCGACGACCTAACAACCCTCGCCTCCATCTCAAACCCCCACTCATCCACCCTCGCACCCGAGCTCCACCCCCTGCACCCTCTCGCCGGCGGGCCCACTGCATCTCGTCGACCCCATCATCATCATCATCACCGACGCCATCATCCTCTCTATCTCTCCGTCCTCTACACTTCTCACTCCCTCTCTCTTTCCCCCTCTCTGTTTTCTCCCTGCACACTCTCTGCTTTCTCTCTCCCCCTCTCTGCTTGCCTCTCCCTCTCTCTACTCTCTCTCTCTCTGATCTCTCTCACTCTCTCTCTCTCTCTGATCTCTCTCTCTCTCACTCTCTGTCTCTATCTCTCTCTACTCTCTCTTTCCCTCTGTCCTCTCTCTCCCTGATCTCTCTCTCACTCTCTGAAATTTCTCTCTCTCTCTACACTTCTCTCTCTCTCTCTCAACACCTCTCTCTCTCTAAATATCTCTTCCTCACTCTCTATTGATCTCTCTCAAACCCTAGCCGACGAATTCATCTCTCCGCTACACCACTGCCCTCCATATCGACTACCAACGGCAAGAGCCCCAAGCTCCACGTCTAGCCGAGGCCAAACCCTTGCCGTTGTTGCCGCGTGTGTCATGCCCGTGCGTACCGTGCCAGCAATACATCGTCTCCAGGAAAGTTTTATACTTGCTACATGCTAATTTGTATTCGTTACGAACTATAATTTTTATAAATTCCATACTAAATATCCTCGATAAAACATACGATGCAACTGTTTGATGCATGATCCCAATGAGAATACTTATCTAATTTGACGGAACTGGATTGTTTATATTGGCCCTTGTAGTGATGAATACCCTGTACAAATTTCGCTGGAAAATATGATCGTTAATGACTAAAACGACTACCCCCAAGTTTACCTGTAAAACTGAAAATTTCTTGTACCTGAAAACCGTTAAAATCACCATAAATTATATACATACTGGAATGATGTGTTCGAGGGCTCAAATCGAATCCAACTCGACGAACTATAACCCATTGCAAGTTCCTAAATATTTCTGTACTTGAACTGTGATAATATTTGGATCGGAGTGCGACTCTGGACTGCAGTCCAGAGCAACTCTGTTTACTGTGTGCTGTCCCGTAATGGGTACCACACTGTTTCCTTAACTCTTAGGTTTGGTAACTCTGCTATTTAATATAGATGAATCTGTTAGCTAGACAACCCAAGTGGTTTCATCCTGTTTCATTATCGTTTGATATTTAATCGGTAATTTAATAGATGTGGACGTATAACAGTCCCAACAGAATCAGAATTTACATACTAGTATTGAACAGTGTATATCTCCTGACGTACAGATGAGATTGAAGATTCGTCTATTGCGTTGAAAACCTTACTGAAAACTCTAGATTTCATTCAACTATAGCGTCGCTAAAATCCGATCCCAATTGGGATTAAAATGCGTTGCAAAACGGACTTCCGATTCTGAAACCGGATTTCCAGCCATGAACGCTTAAAATGAAATGGCTATAATTAATGATCCTGGAACCCGATTGGCATGAAACAGAATTCATTGAATAGACAACTGAACCTACTATTTATTCCCAATTCATTGTTTCATTAAACTATAAACATATGACTTATGATAAATCGTGCAAGTGGTAGAATACTGTTTTATGACATCCTAATCATACTTTACATACTGTTTACGCATCATATTACATATGTCACTGCACTGATAACTTAGTGATAATGTGCATTACCCAGTGTTAGGTATTAGTGATAATTGTGGCAAGTACGTTAGTGTTCGTGTAAGAGTGAATAAGTGAAAGTGACACGTACTTGTACACAATCAGTGAAGCTTATTATTCTATTGCATTGTCGACGTTTGTGGGACGCGTGTACGTGTGACTATAAGTGGTATGGGAGACTTATGGAAGCTCTTGCTCGGATGTCACAGATAAGGCACCAGACACTGCCATTTATCTTAGGCATTAGTCGGGACGTGCTTGATGGAGGTCCTGCCTCCAGTTCTCGCGCAGACTTGTCACGGACCGATTGGTATTTAGGGTGATGGTTAGCGTTCGATGTAGACTACGGGGTGTGGGGTAGTTTGAGTGTGAGTTCAACAGAATCTCGGGAGTCCCATGCCGGCTTATATATTTAGGGAGATATATGGAGACTTACAGGGTACATGATTATTACCGTGATTTACATGTTGGGCCCGTGGTCCCTTGCCCTTGGGTTCTACCCTTGGGTGGAGGACACTCGCGAGTGGTTGACTCTCACACTTGGACTGACGATCGGTTTAGTGACCTGTACAGTGAGACTTAGAGACTGATAGGGATTATAGCATCGATATACAGTACTTACTGTGTTGACATACTCGGCATATCATTTTACTGCTTTTACTGTTCCACTGCATTGATTACTGCATGTTCATACCTATACCGTCATTGATTTACTGTTATATATATCTATTATCACTGTTAGAATTTTCACATGAATTTATATATTATATTGCTATTGTGTCGCTCTGACGACCTGAGTATGCATGCTCAGTGTGAGGAGAAGATTTAGCCTGGACCAGGACTAGACGTACGTCACGGACATCTTGATTAGCTATCCAGGGCTATACCTTTTGTTTCCCATCAGGTCAGTTCTTTATATTGTTTCGTTTCAGTTACTGCATTTCTCATTGCCTGCGCATTATTTACTGATTAGCATGTAAAGCTAGAAGCCGAAGTGTGACTACGGCAAGATATATCCTTGACCGTAGGAGCATGGCTGGCCTTGTCAACCCCTCATATTCCGTATTTTGGGAAGCGGGGCGTGACACTCGGTAAGTCCCAAAGATAAAGAAGAATTAAGAAGACAGAATAAGAGGTATTTTCTAAAGTATAATGTTGTAGAATATTGTGTTCACGCTGTTGTTTGTAGCTTGGTACGGAAAGATGCCAGTGTATACGAGAGGGGTCTTAGTATGCTAGAGACCAAGGAAAACGGAATGTACAAGGAACCGTTAAGCCACGGTACAACAGCAACGGAATATAGGTTAGGCGTCTTAGTCTTACCGCCTCGTGCCACTTCTAACACTTTCCGCACCAATCTACCCCTTAAACCCCGTAGTGTTTTGATTGTATTGTTGTATTGTATTGTGTAAGTTGGATGACTGACCAAAACCATGATATCAGTAAACAGATTGTAACTGCATAATCAGGTAAATGGAATATCGGGATAATAGATGTATATCCATGGTTTGATTCAGTCAAGTTGTATAGATTGTTAACTGGATTTTGGGATTCATGTGTTCATATTGAGTTGGAATATTAAAGAATATAGGTTGACTTGAATCATATTCAAGTCAGAAATAATCAGACTCAAACCCGAGTCATACTAAAAGAAATATAAGTCGAAGTTCTATATTTGTTAGGGTCATTATTGTAATTTATAAAACTTGAGAGGGTTTTATGTAAAAATACTTTTGTATAGTTTTCAAGATACACATCAAGTATTTATTATTCGGCTTTATAGTTATAATGAGTGTGATTTTATTCTGTCTTATTTCTAGTGAAAATATCCTAATTACATAAATAAAGGTATTAATTTGTAATATTGATTTATTTGAAATTCATGGTATTTTAATGTAACTTTTAATCTTGTAATTTTTTTTAGGAAAAGGTGGAAACTTTATTTTATAATAAAATAGGTGTTTAAATGATAAATATATATATATTTATACAAGAATAATTTTTAATAAATATTTTATTTTCCAAAAATCTCATTTTTCTTAAATGTCGTATTTTAAACCTTTCGAGACCGAATGCTCCTTGCGAAGGTCTGAATCTTGCACTACTAAGCCCGAGGGTGCACGATAAATCGTACTATCCCTAACGAGTTCCCCAAAGGTGGGTTGTAGTGGCGCTTTGAAAAGATTTAATAAATACTAATTATTTAGAAAACGGTTTTATAAAGATAAGGTATTTATTTGTAAAAGGTGTAAATTTCCGTATTTTAGATTCTAGGGTTTCCTAAGCCAACTAGCCTATTTCTAAATGGTCTAAACGACAAGTCATTAGAAGCTTCAAATCGCCTCTTCACCGCCAATTGCTGCCAGATAAGTGCCAGGTGAGTGGGAGGCTCTCCACTACAAGTAGTGACCCTAATTAAGTAACCACTCGCCTTAGACACACTTGCCTAGACACCACAAAGTCAGATTTAGATAAACGATCGATGTCCACAACTTATCGTATTTTTCCTATTAAAAATATCGTTTTAAAATTGTATATAACTTAGAACTTTTAGAAAAGGTTTTATTAAGAAAATGGTATTTTAATGTAAAATCTTGTTTTATCGTATTCTAAGTTTTCAAGGTAGCGTGTTATGATTGCATATGAGTGTGAGGAGGTAGGTCATTACCTCGTGATCTACGTTAAGGTATACCAATGTTAAAGGGTTAAATGTGATAAACTAAACATGGTGGTATTTAAGTGAAAGAATACGATATATTGCAAAAGCTATCATTTCATGTGTGAAAACTTGTTTAAATTAATTTTTAAGTGTTTGGTAGTCAACATAAATATATTTAAGCATTATGGAATTAGTGATAAGTGAGATTTGATAGAAAACCGAATCGGAAATCGGTTTGTTCCGATTTCCGTCGGGTTTTTAAGTTCATATTTTAATGAAAGAAAAGAAGAATAGAAAAGGGGGACTTACGGGTTTGGACAACGCTAGAGAGTGAGAGGGAGATAGAGAGTTTGCCGGTGTGTCGAAACGTCGTTGAGAGGTCCTAATATGATCACCGGAATTTCACCGTCGATTTCGTCAGCGCTTCGCTTTTCGCTCGTTTTCTAACGTACCAAGTTCTCTTGAGATTTTGAGAGAGTGGACTTAGGAATTTAGGATGAGAGGGTAGAGGGTATGGGAGGTTTATATAGGGTTAGGCTAGGGTTAGGGTTTTTAATAAAAAAAATATAAAATATATAAAAATTATATAAAAATTCATTAAAACTCATTAAATTTAGGAGTAAAAGGGATTTATTGAGCAATTGATAACCGATCCAGGGATATAAAGTGTGCAAGAGGGTTGACCAAGTCAACACGGAACTTTTCCGTGTTGACGACTCGGTCGTCTGGCCGAGTCCGGCCGGTTCGCCGGCCGGCGGCGCCGAGTCGGGTCGAGTCAGGGTCTAAGGGGCCGGGGGTTCTTCTGGAGAAGAATTTGGTATATTTACTTTTTTATGTCCAGTACAAATTTTGTGAGTTATGGCGTTTTGACTGTTGACTTCCAAAAAAAATTAAAACAAAATAAATACAAAAATAATGTGGGGGCATGGGATTTGAACTCTGGTGGTTTGGTTCAACAGTGCAAGGTGTTACCAATGAGCTACAAGTTCCTTCTTGTAATTATGGAGTGAAATAAATACTTAAAGAGATATCAGCCGCAATAAATACTCCAAGTATACATTGAATTTAAATCAATTCTTTGTACATTAAAAATGGAGTTGTTACAGTCTACCATCCTTACAAAAATTTCGTTCTCGAAATTTACAACTTTTATTTGAGAACTAGTTTACAAAGAGGTGTGGATATCTAGTACGCATTTCATCCTCCCTTTCCCAAGTGGACTCTCCTAGAGTGTCTTTCCTCCACATCACTTGAACCAAGTTAACTTCCTTGTTTCGAAGTGTCTTCACTTTCCTGTCCAGGATCTCCACGGGCTGTTGCTCACAGCACAAATCGGGCTGTATAGTGAGCTCGGAATGATCGAGAACATGGCTGGGGTCACTCACATACTTTCTGAGTTGGGATATGTGGAACACATTATGCACTCCTTCCAATGAGGGTGGAAGTGCTAAGCGGTATGCCACTTCACCGACTCGTTCGAGTATGTCGAACGGTCCAATGTATCTCGGACTCAACTTACCCCGTCTTCCAAATCGGATCACTCCGCGGTTCGGAGATATCTTCAAGAATACGTGATCTCCTGGCTGGAACTCCAAGTGTCGCCCCTTTGCATCAGCCCAGTGCTTCTGTCGATCTTGGGCTATGCGCATTCTTTCCCTGATAGTACAAACCACATCAACAGTCGCTACTATCATCTTTGGTCCAAGAAGTTCCCTATCTCCGATGTCGTCCCAACTTAATGGCGATCGACACTTCCTTCCATACAATGCTGCAAAAGGTGCCATTCCTATGCTTGCTTGGTAGCTGTTGTTGTACGAAAACTCCATAAGATGTAGGTGATCTTCCCACGATCCTTTGAAGTCTAGCATACACGCTCTGAGCATATCCTCCAAGATCTGAATAGTTCGTTCCGACTGACCATCTGTTTGTGGATGATAAACCGTACTGAAATTCAGACTTGTTCCCAAGCTTGCTTGTAGAGTCTGCCAAAATTGCGATCGGAACCTGCTGTCACGATCGGAGACAATGCAGACCGGTACTCCATGAAGTCTCACAATTTCCTGTATGAGTTCATGGGTATCAGAGATAGTACATTATGAAGAGTTTAAATCTTACCTCCATGTACCTCTTCGCTAGTGTTTCAGTTGATTGGCCAACTCGAAATGGGATGAAGTGAGCCGACTTTGTGAGTCGATCAACAATGACCCATATGGCATCGTTACCCTTTGTGCTGCGAGGAAGAGCAGTCATAAAGTCCATTGTGATGTGTTGCCACTTCCATTCTGGGATTGGTAACGGTTGAAATAATCCAGCAGTCCTGTGATGTTCAGCCTTTACTTGCTGACACACCAAGCATTTTGCGACGCTTCTGGATATTTCACGCTTCATTCCATGCCACCAATAATTCTGACGTAGATCTTTGTACATTTTGGTACCTCCAGGGTGTACTGAATAGGGAGAGCTGTGAGCTTCTTTCATTAACTCTTCCCGAACAGGACCTTTTGGTACACACAATCTGCTGCCGTATCTCAAAGATCCGTCTTCATGGATGATGAAGTCTGTTCTGAGTCCATTCTCCACTTGTTCTTTGATATTTTGCAACTTAGCATCACTTGCTTGAGCTGCTTTGATCTGATTGATAATGGTTGATTGAACTTGTAAATTCATCAAACTTGAAGTATTACCTGGCCTGATTACTTCAATCTCCATCTGATGCAAGACTTGTTGAAGTTTCCACTGAGTGGTGAGATTCATTGCTAATGGTTGGCGACTAAGAGCATCAGGTACTACATTCACCTTCCCTGGGTGATATTGCAAGTTGATGTCAAAGTCCGCCATGAGTTCTAACCATCTTCTCTGCCGCATATTCGACTCCTTCTGAGTAAACACATACTGTAGGCTCTTATGATCTGTGTAGATGTTCACCCGTTCACCAAGTAGGTAATGACGCCAAATCTTGAGAGCAAAGATGACGGCTGACAACTCCAAATCATGCGTCGGATAATTGCGCTCATGAATCTTCAGCTGTCTTGAAGCATAAGCCACAACCTTACCGTGCTGATGTAGAACACATCCTAATCCCTTACCGGATGTATCGCAATGCACTTCGAATCCTCCAGATTGATCCGGTATGACGAGAATAGGTGCTGATGTCAACCTTGACTTTAGTTCTACGAAAGCTTGTTCGCATGCTTCTGACCACACAAATTCTTCATCTTTACGTGTGAGCTTGGTCAGGGGCGTTGCTATCTTCGAAAAGCCTTCAATAAACCTTCTGTAATATCCAGCTAAACCCAAGAAACTTCGAATATCCTTCACTGACTTTGGTGTAGGCCATTCACTAACTGCTGCAACTTTCGCTGACTCCACAGAGATTCCTTCTCCTGATACGATATGTCCAAGAAAACCAACTTAATTTAGCCAAAACTCGCACTTGCTGTACTTGGCATAAAGCTAATATTGACGAAGAGTTTCCAGGACAATTCGTAGATGTTTTGCATGTTCTTTCCGACTCTTAGAATATACCAGGATGTCGTCGATGAAGATGACAACAAACCTGTCTAGATACTCCCGGAAAACTTGATTCATAAGTTTCATGAATATTGCGGGTGCGTTGGTCACTCCGAATGGCATCACTAGAAATTCGTAATGTCCATAGCGAGTTCTGAAAACTGTTTTGTGAATATCAGCTTCCTTGACCTTTACTTGATGATAACCTGAACGAAAATCTAATTTAGAGAAAACACAAGATCCACTTAGCTGATCGAATAAATCATCGATGCGCGGGAGTGGATACTTGTTCTTTATAGTGACTTCGTTCAAGGCTCTGTAATCGATGCACATTCTGTATGAACATTCCTTCTTCTTCACAAGTAATACAGGTGATCCCCAACTTGAAGTACTGGGACGAATTCATCCTTTCGCCAGTAATTCGTCCAACTGTGTTCGGACTTCCTTCAAACCTTTCTGACTTAAACGATAGGGTGCTTTGATCACCGGTTGTGCTCCTGGTACCAAATCAATACTGAATTCAAGAGCTCGATCGGGAGGCAAACCTGATATATCGTCAGGAAATACATCGTCGAACTCTCGAACCACATCTGGTCTTGATTCTTCCTCCGCTTGAGCTGCTGCAACTACTGCTTCTCATGGCTTCGCTTTGTAGGTATTTGGCTCCAGTGTACGGTCTCCGCTTTTAAAATAGAAGACTGGATGGTCTGGGATCTCGAATACTACCCTCCTTTGACGACAGTCGATGGTAGCATAAAAAGTTCCAAGCCAATCCATTCCTAGAACCACATCGAAGTTCGGTATGTCCAGTACTTTGAAATCAGCATAAAACTCTCGACTGCAGACGACGACTCGACACAAGCTGTATCCCATAGTTGCCTTTAGAACGCCATTTCCTGAACTGACATTCCAGCTGGATACAAGCGGTGAGACTGGAATCGCATGGGTTCGGACAAACCGTTGCGACATAAAGCAGTGTGATGCTCCAGTATCAAACAGTGCAAGTGCAGGGATTGAGGATACTAAGATTGTACCTAAGGTATGTGGGATTTGTTTTAGGTATAGAAAATATGTAACTAAGTAGTAGAATAGAAAAGCAAAGTTTGAAAAGAAAAGTTTACCGGTGATGACTTGGCCAGTGGCATCAGCTTCTTCCACGGACATTGTGAAAGCCTGACGCCTTGGTACATTCCTCCTGGCCTGAAGAGCATTCCTCGGAACGTTCCTTTGAGGTTGATGGAACTGACGAGGAGGTGGTGCAGCTTGTGGTCCTCTGGGTGGTGCAGGTTGTGCAGGTCTGGGAGCAGGTGCCTAAAGAGCTGGTCGCTGCGGATAAGTAATTGCTGGCCTGGGTGCAACAACTGGGTTCTATCTTTGGGGACAAGACCCAATATCGTGAGTAGCTGAGCCGCAGACTAAGCAAAGGCTGTTGGCTCGACGGCAGTCCTTCATCATATGCCCAGTTCTCTTGCAGTAGGTGCAAAAGGCTGGGCTGGGACGATGGTTCGGTACTCCGGGTCGCCTTGGCACAAAAGGTGGCCTGGACGAGGCTCCACCTGCCATCTGGTTGGCAGGGCATTTGACTCCTACAGACTGAGGTCTGCCCCTTGCTTTTATCACTGCCTCATAACTGCGGGCAGCTTCCAGAGCATCCTCATGAGTCAAAAATTTTCCCGTGTCTAGAGCAGCCTGAATCTCCGTGTCCAATCCTTGTTGAAATTGACGGGCTCTGATCTCGTCCGTTGGTATCAAGTGTGCCGCGAATCTGTTTAAAGATTGTTTTAGCTGTGTAGTATGTGATAGTTAAAAATTGAACTATTGTGACATATCTTACCGGCTTAACATGGTGAATTCAGCGTCGTATTCATCTACTGATTTGTCCCACATTGAACCCTGTTGTAGATGAATAAACTGCTGCTCCATGGAAAACTTGGCACTCACAGGGAAGTATTTCGCGTCGAACTTCTCGCGAAAAGTCTTCCATTCAATAGGTTGGGCAAGACGGCTTTCTTCCGCCTTCCACCAATTGCGAGCATTATTCGTGAGCTGTAGCTTCGCCACACGCACCCAAGCTATGTCTGGCACTTGTACTGCTGCCAGATCATCTTCGATGCTTTGTGCCCATTCCTCAGCTTCAAGTGGGCTTCCTTTACCAGAGAACTGCTTGCGGTGCAAAGCCCTGAATTGCTTTACCCCTGGTGCGTCGATCTCAGGACGGTTCAGGAGTTGTTGCTGTCTCTCGAGAAGGCTGCGAATCACCTCAAGTAGCACTGTTTGCTCGGTGGGTGGTGCAGAAACAACTGGTGCGAGAGGTAGTGTTGGAGGTGTGTTGTTGACGTTGGTGCTGGTGTTGTTCGGGGAATCCATAACCTTGAAGAAAAATTTGGGTTAGGACAGATTCAAATACATGAAATGATAAGATTCAAGGAATAGAAATTTGTAAGATTCAAGAAACATGAATTGTAAAGAATGTTTTAGTTGCTGGTTCTTGTGTTATATTGCTTAGGTTGTTCACGCAGACCAGAACCGCATGATAGGGATTCATACAGCTCTGACCTGCATGGGCCACCAACAAAACCTGTTACGCCCCGCTTCCGGGTGTACGGCGAAGGGATCGCGACGAGGTCCGCTACGTATATACTTAGAAGTACTTACGCTAAGCGTATCTAAGCAATATAAAAGTAAATCACAAGAGACAAGAGATATAGAAATAACAACAACTTTATTAATTACATTCTTTTGTACAATGCATGAAAAGTAAATACAACTGAAATGAAAAGCGATGCCTAAACAATGGCATAACAGAAAACGAAAATACTGAATAGAACAAGGTACAATGTCTAGAGCTCGGAGTCTTCGTGAAACTGCTCCAAGTCTTCACCGGTGGGCTCGATCTCTGCTGTTTCCAAAGCACCTGACGACATTCAAAGAAGAAAGAAAAAGAATGTCGTCAGCGAACAGGTCGCTCGGTAAGTCCCAAAGATAAAGAAGAATTAGGAAGTCAGAATAAGAGGTATTTTCTAAAGTATAATGTTGTAGAATATTGTGTTCACGCTGTTGTTTATAGCTTGGTACGGAAAGATGACAGTGTATACGAGAGGGGTCTCAGTATGCTAGAGACCAGGGCAAACGAAATATACAAGGAACCGTTAAGCCACGGTACAACAGCAACGGAATATAGGTTAGGTGTTTTAGTCTTACCGCCTCGTGCTACTTCTAACACTTTCCACACCAATCTACCCCATAAACCCCGTAGTGTTTTGATTGTATTATTGTATTGTATTGTGTAAGTTGGATGACTGACCAAAACCATGATATTGTAACTGCATAATTAGGTAAATAGAATATCGGGATAATGGATGTATATCCATGGTTTGATTCAGTCAAGTTGTATAGATTGTTAACTGGATTCTGAGATTCATGTGTTCATATTGAGTTGGAATATTAAAGAATATAGATTGACTTGAATCATATTCAAGTCAGAAATAATCAGACTCAAACCCGAGTCAGACTAAAAGAAATGTAAGTCGAAGTTCTATATTTGTTAGGGTCATTATTGTAATTTATGAAACTTGAGGGGGTTTTATGTAAAAATACTTTTGTATAGTTTTCAAGATACACCTCAAGTATTTATTAATCGTCTTTATAGTTATAATGAGTGTGATTTTATTCTGTCTTATTTCTAGTGAAAATATCCTAATTATATAAATAAAGGTATTAATTTGTAATATTGATTTATTTGAAATTCATGGTATTTTAATGTAACTTTTAATCTTGTAATTTTTTTTAGGAAAATGTGGAAACTTTATTTTATAATAAAATAGGTGTTTAAATGATAAATATACATATGTTTATACAAGAATAATTTTTAATAAATATTTTATTTTCCAAAAATCTCATTTTTCTTAAATGTCGTATTTTAAACCTTTCGAGACCGAATGCTCCTTGCGGAGGTCTGAATCTTGCACTACTAAGCCCGAGAGTGCACGATAAACCATACTATCCCTAACGAGTTCCCCAAAGATGGGTTGTAGTGGCGCTTTGCAAAGATTTAATAAATACTAATCATTTAGAAAACGGTTTTATAAAGATAAGGTATTTATTTGTAAAAGGTGTAAATTTCCGTATTTTAGATTCTAGGTTTCCTAAGCCAACTAGCCTATTTCTAAATGGTCTAAATGACAAGTCATTAGAAGCTTCAAATCGTCTCTTCACCGCCAATTGCGGCCAGGTAAGTGCCAGGTGAGTGGGAGGCTCTCCACTACAAGTAGTGGCCCTAATTAAGTAACCACTCGCCTTAGACACACTTGCCTAGATACCACAAAGTAAGGTTTAGATAAACGATCGATGTCCATAATTTATCGTATTTTTCCTATTAAAGATATTGTTTTAAAATTGTATATAACTTAGAACTTTTAGAAAATGTTTTATTAAGAAAATGGTATTTTAATGTAAAATCTTGTTTTATCGTATTCTAAGTTTTCAAGGTAGCGTGTTATGATTGCGTATGAGTGTGAGGAGGTAGGTCATTACCTCGCGATCTACGTTAAGGTATAGCAATGTTAAAGGGTTAAATGTGATAAACTAAATATGGTGGTATTTAAGTGAAAGAATACGATATATTGCAAAAGCTATCATTTCATGTGTGAAAACTTGTTCAAATTAATTTTTAAGTGATTAGTAGTCAACATAAATATATTTAAGCATTATGGAATTAGTGATAAGTGAGATTTGATAGAAAACTGAATCGGAAATCGGTTTGTTCCGATTTCCGTCGGGTTTTTAAGTTCGTATTTTAATGAAAGAAAAGAAGGATAGAAAAGGGGGATTTACGGGTTTGGACAACGCTAGAGAGTGAGAGGGAGGTAGAGGGTTTGCCGGTGCGTCGAAACGTCGTTGAGAGGTCCTAATACGATCACCGGAATTTCACCGTCGATTTCGTCAGCGCTTCGCCTTTCGCTCGTTTTCTAACGTACCAAGTTCTCTTGAGATTTTAAGAGTGTGGACTTAGGAATTTAGGATGAGAGGGTAGAGGGTATGAGGGGTTTATATAGGGTTAGGCTAGGGTTAGGATTTTTAATAAAAAATATATAAAATATATAAAAATTATATAAAAATTCATTAAAACTCATTAAACCTAGAAGTAAAAGGGATTTTTTTGAGCAATTGATAACCGATCCAGGGATATAAAGTGTGCAGGAGGGTTGACCAAGTCAACACGGAACTTTTTCCGTGTTGACGACTCGGCCGTCCGGCCGAGTCCGGCTGGCGGCGCCGGACCGATTCGGCCGGTTCGCCGGCCGGCGGCGCCAAGTCGGGCCGAGTCAGGGTCTCAGGGACCGGGGGTTCTTCTGGAGAAGAATTTGGTATATTTACTTTTTTATGTCCAGTACAAATTTTGTGAGTTATGACATTTTGACTGTTGACTTCCAAAAGAAATTAAAACAAAATAAATACAAAAATAATGCGGGGCATGTGATTTGAACTCTGGTGGCTTGGTTCAGCAGTGCAAGGTGTTACCAATGAGCTACAAGCTCCTTCTTGTAATTATGGAGTGAAATAAATACTTAAAGAGATATCAGCCGCAATAAATACTCCAAGTATACATTGAATTTAAATCAATTCTTTGTACATTAAAAATGGAGTTGTTACACTTTTTACTTGAAGTTAGGCTCGGTTTGGGAGCCCCGATGAGTCATGACCACTCCGCGCTGGAGCGTGATGGTCTCCGATAGTCTTTCAGGTCTCATTTGAGTTGCCGTCAAGACCCTGAAACCAGGGATCTTCTTTGCTTCGTTTGTTGACATTGTGTCTGCAATATTGCGACGCACGTCGAGGTTGTCTCTGAGTTGTTTATGAACCGTTGAGGTTTTGAACTAGGGGACTTTGCCATGTCTCCGTTTATTGATGTCGCGCCTGTATCTTGTTGGAGGGAAGAAGAACGCTGTTTGGTTGATCACTAGGATGTGGATGCCGCCGTCGAGACTTGGAACTAGGGACTGCGCCATGATTCCGAGGTAGTCTCTAGGTTGTCCGTGAACCGTCGAGATTTGGAATTAGGGGACTTTGGCATGGCTCCGTTTTGCTGACGTCATATCCGCTTCTGGTTGGAAAGAGAAGGAACGCCGTTGTTGATTTCTAGGCTGTAGATATAGCCATCGAGATCTAGCCTCCCTTTGACGAAGCCTGGTAGGACAATGTGGTTCCCTTTTCGTTTGTGCCCATGGATTGTATACAGGGGTCGATGTGATCTCACCTGCATGGCAAAAGTTTCATTTTTTTGTTTCTTTCCACGATGCTCTATCATTTCAGTTTTTTATATCGCGAAAGTCGCGATTGCCCAATCATTTCGACTATTTTTCGCGGTGCCCAATCATTTCGGTTGTTTTTCTTTTCTTTACTCGCTGCTTTTTATTGCGAGTTGCCCTATCAGTTCGGCTATTTCATATGCATTTTTGGCTCGCTGATTTTTTGCTGCGAGTATGGAACTTGCGGTCTGATACTAATCTTAGCATCAGCATCGCTGCGACTGGAATATTGCCAGGAGCAAATCATTATATGCCGTGAAAAGACTTGGAATTTGATCCCGATTTAGGCATCCGCATCGCTATAACTGGGATATTGCCAGGAGCGAATCATCATTTGCCTTTGTCGATCCGAACAAAGGTGGCTTAGCAAACAGGGTTAGGATCCTGTCGACTAAGGCTTTTGATTTCATGAGCCGTAAGGGTCTCATAAAGGTGTTTCTCCCTCGAGCCGTGAGGATCTTGTAGGTGCATTTTCTTCTTAGGAATCGTGAGGATTCTTAAGTGTGTTCTCTTATAAGTCGTAAGGATCTTACAAGAGTGTTTTCTCCTTATAAGTCGAGAGGACTTACAAGTGTCGTTCACCACATGGGGAAATTTCGAGCCATTGATGGAACTTAGTGGGGGAGACGTTTATTCATGCCCGTGGATTGTATACAACGGTCAATATTGAACTTCTTGTAGGGCAAACTGGGGGATGTGATGGTTTAAGAACATGTTCAGATCCATGTAGCTTAAGGCTTTTGAATCCTATGAGCCGTGAGAGTCTCATAGGGGGAATTCTCCTTACGAGTCGTGGGGATCCCGTAAGTGTAATTTCTCCTTAGGAATCGTGGAGATACCTAAGTGTGTTGCTCCCTTGTGAGTCGTAAGAATCTCACGTAGGTATTTTCTCCTTACAAGATTAAGAGGAGCTTGTAAGTGTGCATGAATTTTTTTACGAGTCTACGCCCTTTTGGGTTTTCACGAACTCGCCGACAGTGCTGCTGTTTTTACTCACGGAGCCTTTTCGGGCTTTCATCCATGCCCATTTCGCTTGTGGACGTACCTTTTTTTTACGGTGGGACTTCGCCAACCGGGGTAGCTGCAGAGCTAGAGGGACATAAGTTGCAATCCTCGCTGCTAGGACTTATGGACCGGGATTCCACTATCGCCAAGTTTTGAGGCGGCGTATTTAGTTTAGGGACATCATGGTCCATCGTTAGTTTAAGGACATCTCGGTCCATCGTTAGTTTAAGGACATTTCGGTCCATAGCTAGTTTTAAGGACGTTGCGGTCCGTGGGGGTTTTGAGGCGAGATTTCGCTGGATACTACTTATAGAGTTTGGGCTCAGGAAGACAACGAGCGGACACGAGTGTCGTCATCCATCATTAATCTGAGCCGTGACTTGTTAAGCGTAGTATTTCTTAAGGAACCGGCCGTTTATTGGCCGGAAGGGTCTTTCTTCATGCATATCCATGAGCAAGTAGGCCCCACCATGGTAGACCTTGTCTATGGTGTACGGTCCCTCATAGTTCGGCTCGAATTTCCCCCGTTTAGCACGATTGGGGATCATAGGTCTTTTTACGACTAGCACGAGTTCGTCTTGGCGGAATGTTCTCGGCCTAGTCAGTCTTTCGTATGAGCGCGTCATCCTTGCTTTGTAAGCTTCTAGGTTCTTTTGCACCATGAGACGAGTTTCATTGAGGGCATCGAGCTCCTCAAGTCGAAGATGGGTATTTTCTTCATCCATCAGCTCGCATCGAACCGCTACTCGTAGAGAAGGCAGCTCTATCTCCAAGGGAAGTACTGCTTCCATGCCAAATACCAACGTGAATGGCGTTGTATTCGTGGTCGTTGTTCCCGCCAAAAATTTCTGCGCAAAAGAGTCCAATGTATCAAATGGCAACGATACGCTTAAGAAAATGCGAACCAGTATCTTCCGGCCTGCATTTTGATAAACTCCCCAATGATTAACTGTTAAATTATGATGGTATTGAAAGCATCTCGAAAAAACCTTCGATTTGATATATTATGGGCCTCATAATTCATCCGGGTTCAAAAGTTATGAGCAAATGTGTTATGCACATGTGATCTAAGAAAGAAGATGCGAACCAGTGTTTTCCGAGCTATATTTTGACAAACTCCGGAATGAAAAATAGCTAAATTCTGATGGTATTAAAAGCATCTTGAAAAGACCTTCGATTTGATATATTATGGGCCTCATAATTCATCCGGGATCAAAAGTTATGAGCAAATGTCTATGCACATGTGATCTAAGGAAGAAGATGCGAACCAGTATTTTCCGAGCTGTATTTTGACAAACTCCGGAAGGAGAAATGGCCAAATTCTGATGATATTGAAAGTATCTCGAAAAGACCTTCGATTTGATATATTATGGGTCTCATAATTCATCCGAGATCAAAAGTTATGAGCAAATGTGTTATGCACGTGTAATCTAAAGTAATTCTCTACTACATGGGGAATGCATTTTTTAGTCCCACATCGGGAAAAGGAGATGGCTTCTCTACCACTCCCATATAAATAAGAGGGGATACCTCTTAGAAAGGGAGAGTTAAATCCTCAAAGGATTCAATACTTAAAGGAGCTTAGTTCTCCAAAGGAGCTTAGTTCTCCAAGATAGGAGCATGCTCCTCCATAATGCGCATTTGTGTAAGCGCCATGTGAGCTACGTGCAACGAACGTGTGCCTGCCATGCGCACCACGTGCAATGCATGTGCGCACCAAATGAGAACATTTAATAATATTAAAAGGAGCTTATTCTCCATATATAGAAGCTTTGCTTCTCCTCATAAAGCGCATGTGCGCCACGTGCAACGCACGTGTGCTCGCCACGCGCGCACCACGTGCAACGCACGTGCGCACCAAATGAGAACATATAATAATATTAAAAGGAGCTTATTCTCCATATATAGAAGCTCTACTTCTCCTCATAATGCGCATGTGCGCCACGTGCAACGCATGTGTGCCCGCCACGCGCGCACTACATGCAATGCACGTGCGCATCATATGAGAATATTCAATTAAAAGGAGACTCGTTCTCCATAGGAGCTTACTCTCTCCCATAATGCGCATATGCGTAAGATCCATGTGCGCTACGTGCAAATTTTAGCGCCCAACACGGGCGACGCACGTGCGCCCAACACGCGTGCGCCCAACACGTGCTACGCACGTGTGCAAAGAAGCCTTTTTCAGCAGCGAGAAGCCCAAGCTCCAGCCTGTTCTTCCCCCATAATGAGTGAGACATGGTTCCAAGGGTACATCCCTCCACACCTTCGATATATGGCACTGTAATCTCTCAGTGTCGTCGGAGAGGTGGTAGGTCCCAACGACCAATGATCCTTCTTTCTAAAATAAAAAAAAGAAAAGAAGAATCAACATCATCATTAAGAACGCTGAAGAATTAGAGAGAATTTCTCAAGAACAAAAAAGGTAAAAACCTTTAGAAAAAGAGAAAATTCTTTTAAAAACAGATCATTGATCTAAGAACAAGATCAATGATCTTTAATAAGAAAGAAAACTAACTAATAATAATGCTTTGCACTTGCTTATGAACCATTGGTTCCTTGAAAACAAGAAAAACTTATTTTCTTTGATTTAAAATCGATCAAAAGATAAAACAATGCTCTGCACTTGCAAGAACTGCGCTGTTGCGCTACTGTGTTGGCGCAAGCCACCAGGGGGCGCCACGTGTCAGTAGCGCAGCGCACTGACACAGCGCACTGCGCTGTTGCGCTTGCGCTCACCAGAGCGTGACACGTGTCACCACCATATGAGTTTGCGCTCATTACTTGGCGCAAAGCGCCTGACAAGCCACGTGGGGCACAGTCAGAGTATTTAATGCTCTGCATTATTAAAGAAAAAGGACAGAGCCCAATTAAAAGGCCTAACAGGCCTAATAAAAAATGCTATGCATTTTAAAAAAGGGGCAGAGCCCAAACAAAATAGATACTCTGCATCATTTATAAAAGGGCAGAGCCCAACCAAAACAAGACTAATGCAGTGCATTACTAAAAAGGGGCAAAGCCCTAGCATAGGCCAAAGACAAAAGATGTTGAAACTGGACTTAGCCCAATCATGGCCGTAAGTCCTCAAACTAAATTGACTGAGCACAGCAGCTCTCCTAAATCAATTTACATCCGGTTCGAGGGTACATCTCCGAACTCCTTTGACACCTATCGTTGTAATTCCTCAACGACGTCAGAGAGATGACGGGTCCCAACGACCACACATGAATATGGACTGCGGGGTCTTTAAACTCGTGGACCGAAACGTCCTTAAACTAATATTCGTCCCTAAATGGGAATGTTGGACCGAAACGTCCTTAAACTAATATTCGTCCCTAAATGGGAATGTTGGACCGAAATGTCCTTAAACTAATGACGGACCACCACGTCCCTAAACTGGAATACGGACCACCACGTCCCTAAACTGGCAATGGACCCTCATGTTCCTAAACTGGAACACGGACCACTACGTCCCTAAACTGGAATAATAGAGCCTCTAAATGCTCTTTTGTCGGATCTAAACGATCCCGTTTAAGTTGATCTTAGCCCCAAACACGGATAACGTATCCTTAAACATTCAAACAGACTACATATTCCCTAATCAACTTCGGTTCAAGGGTATATCTCCGAACTCCTCTGACACCTATCGTTGTAATCCTTCAACGATGTCAGAGAGGTGACGAGTCCCGACGGCCATATATTAAATGGATCACCACGTTAAGTTGATCTTAGTCTCAAACAGGACTAACGTATCCTTAACGAACGTTTAAGTTGATCTTAGCCTCAACATGGCTAACGTATTCTTAAACTAAAACACCAAACCCAAATCTAAGTAAATACGGATTTGGACTAATCCACGTCCTACGGGCGACGACATAACTTAGTCTCCGTATACAATCCACGAGAAACCACAAACAAAACAAACACACACGACACGAAGTGAAATTCTGGAGAAGGAGAAAGTTGCTACCGCGGTGCGGTAGCGTAATTAACTGCAGGGGCTTGCACCTGCAGGGAAGAGCATCCCCACAATCAAAAACCCCTCATCATGAGGGGGAATCTGACGAAGTCTGCTAAATCGGCCGCATCCGTCTAAACCTCCGATACATGGTGCCATAAATCAACTTGGCATCTTCGGAGAGGTGGACGGATAAAACCAAATTGCATCTGCCCCAAATATCAGGCAAGACGAAACCTGTGCGGTCGCGTCTCTGTGTTCGGAGGGGAACAGATTCTGGCACGCCCGGTGGGACCTTTTCCTCTTTCCACTCCACACTTCGTGTGTCGTGTTTTTCCCGTGATTAGATAATCGCGGTGTGTATGTTTGTGGTTGCCCTTAGGGAAGTGGATACTGAAGTCGGCGCTTCGTCTTTATAAAGAATGGCGTTTGTTCTGACCTTAGCAATACAGGCTCTGTCTTATCTGGTGAGTCAAGTATGGGTCACTTGCAGCCTCAAGTATCTGCAATCCGACTTTTCAAGAAATCAACGGGCTTCTTTTTGGGTCGATGCTCCCACCTCCCACCCTCAGTGCCTCAATGCCGATGGAGGAAGCCCAGAGGATGTTTGTCGCCCACAGGCAGGCTCCCCAAGCAGCAGCCTTACCGACGGAATCGGTCCTCAAACAGCTGGCACATGCCAAAGACCAAGGACGATGCATGGGGCAGAATATTCAAGCTCTTCAAGAAATCAATGGTTTCAAATTGCACTAACTGCAACAGCAACTCTCGCTCTGTCCCATCTGGAGGAGTAACCTACGGGCCCCAAGCGGCCTCCTTTTTCACTATGCCAGTGGAGCAGGTAACTCAAGCCACCACTGGGCTCTTCTTCGGGACCATGCTCCCGCCAACAAGCTTCAACGCTCCTATACCATCACAAGAAGCTCCCAAGAAGTCGTTTTTCAGCGCTCCTGTGCTTATTTACGCCTTACTTTGCATTATACTGTATATAAGCACACACAAAAAATTGTGATAATAAAAGAGTAGAAAGTGAAAAATTATATTTAAAAGATAGGAATAGTTTAAGAAAAACAAGAAAGTTAGATGTTTTCTTAAATGAAACTAGTAATAAGTGGTTATAAGCTATTGTCCCAAAGGTTAGTAAGATAAAGGAAATTACAAATCTGAGGATAAAAATAAGCCTGAAAAATAGTTCCTATTCTGGAAGCCAAACATTTGAATGTTGAAACCCTACTATATGCACTTACACACATCTTGAAATTCGGGATAGTAGAGGATACCTTGAAATGCTCTTATCTAGAAGCCAAAGTATGAAAAAAAATAAAAATGGAGAATTAAAGATAAAATGGTGAAAAGAAAAATGAACACTGGTTTTGTTATCACCGAGGCAGCAATAAAAAAATATAGCGAGGGTGCTTTATCACCTAGTGCCTTAGACCAGCTGGTTTGGGAGCCACTGCTAAGCCTCAGGTGTTGCAAGACGAGAAAAAACACCTAATTAGCAAGCACATGAGTAATCGATCGGTTAGTACCTCAAGAAGTATTAACGGTCGCATGAAGAATGTGTGAGCAAATTCCATCTAAATATCTACTAAAAAGTACTGAGGTAGATGGTCAAGAGTATGATTGCTTGAATTGAATTCTCTGAGTGTAGGGATGTCCAGTTCACACACGTAGGGGTATATGATCAATATTTGGAAGAAAGGTAGGAATGAAAACTAAAGTCGATGTTTTATTGAAAGATGATGTGATTTCTAACATCTTTTCATGACTATTAAGATAGGGCTCATAGCAACTGAAAAGCTGGTAGAGTTGAAAACTCTTATTTTCAAGTTCTTTCTTTTATAGTTCTTATCTTTATATAACTTTCACCATCTCTCTTTTATTATACGATTTTATGGGTGTAATCCGCTGAAAACCCTTAGGAGACAACACCCCTCTTACTAGGGATATACCACTGGTGCCGAGTAAGGAAGACCGGGGGCAACTCTCCTTCTGGACTGACTCCGCCGACTCCAACGGCGAAAATCGATGCTGCTGTTCCAACTGGAAACAGCTTTGAACCACTTAGGAAGGTCCACAAGAACTCTCCGACCGCTGTGCTGAAAAGATCTCCTCCACCTATGGAGAGCGCTACAAAGATGAAGCCGGAAAAGCCCCCTCAACGGCTGTCCTCTAAAATCTACAAGGTCTGGCGTCAAGTCCAAGACTCGGTAATTGATCAAGATTATCCCCGCCGACAGAAAAAGGTGAAAGTTCAGCGGGAAGAGGACCATCCTATCAAGCCACAAAAGGCGATAGCTACTTGGGTGCCCGTTGCAACGGCTCCCTCAACCTCGACCGCCCACGAAAGAGGAGAAGGCCGGAGAAAATCCCTGGGTCTGCGACGAACTGCAAGACCACTGAACCCAAACACCCCAAGTCTGGGGGCATGATGGTACATACCGTCTATATGGCATCTGGAAAAGAGGATAGCCATGTCTTCACAGGTCATAGACCGCTTACGCGATCAATGACTAAGGCTCAGGGGCAACAACAACAAAAGCTCCAAGAAATGCTGACAGCCATGGCCGCACTTACGGGACCGAAAGCAAGCCCGGAGACATCCTCGGAGCAGCGCCGTGAGTAAGAAACTGATGACGAGTTTTTTCAGAGAATCCTCTAAAAGAAGGACAAAGAGGTAGCGGAACAAGCTGCCAACATAAAACAAATTCAAGACGAGGAAAAGGTTTGCTAAAGTCGTGTCAATGGGTATGAAGCTACCATCCTCTGAGGGAAGCGTTACTGGTGAAGCGGAAACGCACCCCTCCTATTACTTTTATCATCGGAAGATTTTGCACCCCACTGAACAGTGCAAATCTTTCGATAGATGGTGGCAAAGATATGTTGCTCACCGGCAGCATTTTATGCGGGAAAAGCGCAAGACCCGCCGAGAGCAAAACGGTACGACCGAAGGGCTTAACAGAACCACCGGCAATTGTCGCATGGTCAACGCCAGAGGATCACAAGTACTCACATTCGGGAGCGATTCTGATGAGGAGTTGGAGCTTAGCCCCCTCTTTAAAGAGTCCACTTCGGGAAAAGAAGAAGAGCCAAAGATTTGTGAAAATATCCGGCTGCGTAATCGCACGCTGTCCGAAAAGAATCTCGGACCCTCAAACAAAAATGATAAAGGGAAAGAAAAGGTCTCTGAGGACATCGCCCTAGATGACCAAGTCATGGAAGAGCTAACTGCCAAAGACCCGCCGAAGAAAAATAAGGTGGATTACAACGTCTTAGTGCATCTGAGAAAGCTACCCTCGCAGCTCAGCATTCTTGACGCCCTTTTACTATCAAAGGAGGCGAGAGATTCGTTAATTAAGGCACTACAAGATCCGGAGCAGTTCCAAGCTTTCCTGGCTGAAGAAAAGATGAAGGATGAATTGGAGGAAGTGCGCACGGCCGATGTCACTTTTGGCGATGAAGACCTTCTCCTTGGGACGTGCGAACACAATCGCTCTCTCTATGTCTCAGGATACTGCCATGATATAAAGATCGGCAAAATCCTGGTCGATAACGGATCGTCTGTTAATCTCCTTAACGTGCGAGTGTTGAAAGAAATCTGCATGAGCGTCCAACACCTCGCTCGAGACAAGATCACCATTTCCGGATTCGACTCCCAATCATCAAAGACTCTTGGATCTGTGATACTGACGCTACGCTTTGGGCTGCTCGTCACGGACATTAAATTCCACGTCATAGATGCCAAGACATGCTACAACGCTCTGCTCGGCCGACCATGGTTGTTGGGGTAAAAATTTACACCCCGGTTGACCAAGTCAAAATCAAAGTCAACCCCAAGCCAAGTGGGCCCAAGCCCAGATCCAGTGGGCCCATGCCCGGGTCGAGCCCGAACATGAAGCGGCCGGCCTCCCCCCATGCCAAGATAAAAATTTTGTAATAAATAATTTTGTTGTATTTCTTTTATTTCATTTTCGGATAAATATAAGAAAAGTAGGCATAAAGCCAAATTTTTGTAAAGCCCATGGCTTATGTGCAAAAAGAAATGGCACATGAGCCATGTGATAGGCAAAATGCCATTTTGTGAAGCCCAAGGGGCTATGTGTAAAATGTATGGCCTATAAAGGCAAAGATAATGAAATATCCCAACAATTTTTTTCTCTCTCCAAAAAAAGTTTCAGATCTGAGATCTTTCTTCTTTCTTCAAGGTTCCAAAACCTTCTTCTTTCTTTTGAATTAAATCAAGAGTTCTACTCTCCTTTTTCAAAACAAATTAGTTTTTCACCACAAAACCCACAAAGGGGAACTTGGATCTATCATTAGATCTCAAAAAGAAGAGATTTTTAGATCTCACATCTCTTGAGCCAGCCAACAGAGGAGGAAGAAGAAGAACCCATTTCCCCAACCAAAACATTTTCCCTTTTTTCAGGAGTTTAACTCCACTAATTTCTCTTTCGAGGGTTTCTGGGGCTAAAAACCCTCCTTTCCTCGCCGACGCGCTAGCGCTCGAGCGCAAAGCGCCCACGTGCCGACACGTGGCGCGTTTGCGCTCCAGCGCACTGCGCGCGAGCGCAAAGCGCCCACGTGCCGACACGTGGCGCGCGCGCTTGCGCTCCAGCGCGCAGCGCTCGTGCGCAAAGCGCCCACGTGCCGACACGTGGCGCGCGCGCTTGCGCACCAACGCGATATGCAAAGCGCCCACGTGCCGACACGTGGCGCGCGCACTTGCGCACCTGCGCGCTTGCACTCCAGCGCGCAGCGCTCATGCGCAAAGCGCCCACGCGCCGACACGTGGCGCACGCGCTTGCGCACCAGCGCGCAGCGCTCTTGCGCAAAGCGCCCACGTGTCGACACGTGGCGCGCGCTCCTGCGCGCAGCGTTCATGCGCAAAGCGCCCACGTGCCGACACGTGGCGCACTTGCGCCTGAGCGCAAATCACCCGAGCGCACAGCGCCCAAGGTGCAGCCCCACGCATCCTTTGGATGTATTTTCCCCTTTACTTATATATACATGTATATATATACATATGTATGCATATGTACACATACACATACTCCACGACACTGTCCCTGTTAGAAAAAAATTTCTAACGGGGCGCTGCCCCGCACCCCGCAAGGGGGCTGCTAGCCCCCTTGACCCCCAGCCCGCTATCCGGGTAGCGGGACCCCCGTAAAAACTCTGCGTGGCTCCCGATATATCCAAAAAACCCCTTTTCAAAACAGAACACACGTACACTGCACATTGAGTTCGCATGACCAGTTTAACCCGTTAATCGGAGGTTCCCTCGCCCCAAAGGCGAGGGGTAATTAACGGCAGCTTAGTCCGCGGCTGCCGGAGATTCGGATCCCCACAATCATTAAACCCCAGCCTACCATAGGCAGGGGGAATCTGTAGTACGCCTGAGACGCGTGCGCGTATTCCCATCTCAATGGGGTGACGAAAAACACCCTACAATGGTTACACGAGTTCAACATCATCCCTTCTACACAGGATCAGTGTATGAAATATTTTAGGGATGGTCTCGAGTATACCGTGACGGGAGAATTGAATCCGTTTTCCGTAAACGAAGTTCGCAAATATGAAGATGCCAAATACTTCTTGCCGAATTTCGAAGACACGGAAAGGTGTCGCAAGCCGGAGAACAAAACTAACGCTACCATCCCTGTCTTCGGCAACGATACTGAAGAGGAAGAGAAGATAGTTTATTCGGGTCCGCCCCAATACACCAAGCCGGGACCATCTGCTCCTACGTTGATCTTTGGTAGTGATTCGGAGGATGAGGTCCATGCTGTATTCTCTGCTCGACCTTCAATACGAGCTTCCGCTGACGAAGAGCAAAGTCTACAAGTCGCCATGGTGCCGCTTAAACATTATAAAGAACTGGATGCGCTCGGTACCGACAGTGTAGAGGAGCTGCAGACGTTCTATATCCCTTCCAGGCGAGAAGGCGAGAAGGCAATTCTATTCTACCGCTCTGAAGAAAACAAAGTGGAGAAAGAAATCTGGCACGGGGCGGATCCTACATTGGACAGGCTTCAACCCATCCGCCTACCCAGATATTATATAGAAGGCTTGAAGAGGTTGTTGAAGCGCCAAGGGATACCCTTCAAACAGACCGTTAGAAAGGCCAAATTCTATGACAGGGTCTGGAACGTCCTCGAGACTCAGCACAAGCTGCCTAGTGGGAGAATGGAGACAATCGGGCTCGGATACATTCCCTCCAAGAAACGAGAGCTGCTCCGCGACTGTTACGTCGTGCACGACTTCAATGAAGAAGCAGATGCTCAACGAGAGGACACTAATCCTGAGCCAGTAAAAGTTCCTGATGCAAAAGCGCCCAGTCCGTCGTTTGAAGAACAAATGGACAGGATTATAAGGGAAGCTGGTCAAAAAGTCTGAGATGATCACAATCGTGAAATGGCAATCTACGAGAAAGCCAAAACGCAACGTCTCCTTCAGCAGGCCGTGAAAGACGAAAATGCCGCCCCCTGTCAACCTGTTATAAAAAAGGCTCGACACAGAGGCAGAAACAAGTCTAAAGACCAAAAAAGCGCTCAACAGCAACAAAGCGGGGCTAAGAAGCCATGCAAATAGGAGTCGAGCATTATCGATCTATCCCTCATAAAGAAAATGGGTCGAGCATACTCGTTTCCTCAGGACAAGACGAAGAAGATACTTGATCTTGCTCTAAAACATTAAATGCTTACACTGCCGGAGTCCAAAAACCCTGAACAAGCAAGCGAAGTCTCTGACCCAAATTATTGCTCTTACCATCGAGTAATAGGGCACCCGCTCGAAGACTGCTTCACCTTTAAGAATTGGGTCAAAGATCAGTACCAGCTCGGCAAGTTCGCTCTGTCTGACAACTGGAGGGTAACGCCGCCACAGAAGCACGAACCCAAAGCCACGAGAACAGAACCAACTCCACATTGGGATTGGAAGCGGATTCGCACTTGTCACATGATAACAATATTAAAAGAAGAGCCCGAGAACATGGACAATCTTCCCTGGTGTTTCGAAAACAGCAATGATGAGGTGATCTCAGAATTTCCACCAGCTCCGAAAGAACTGGAGGACGGAATCCACACCACTGCAGATAACCTCAAGAAAATTGAGTTGGGGACGGCAGGTGACCCACGGCCGACGTTCGTCAGTGAGCTGCTATCTGAAGAAAGGGTGGCTGCGTTAAAAGACGTCCTTGTACAGCACAAAGATTGCTTCGCATGGAACTATTCCGAGATGCCAGGACTAGATCCAGAAATTGCTGTGCACAAATTGGCGATATCCCCGGACGTCAAGCCAGTTAAACAGGCGCCGATGCGGCTCGAGCTTGAGATGAGCATCAACGCCGAGGTCAAGAAGTTAATCGACTTTGGATTTATCCAGGAGGTTCAATATCCTGAATGGATCGCTAACATCGTCCAGGTGATGAAGAAAAATGGGACGGTGCGCATATGCGTGGACTTTCGGGATCTCAATAAAATCTGCCCGAAGGATGATTTCCCGGTACCAGTCACCGAACTAATGATAGACAATATGTCCACTCATGAGGTTTTCTCCTTCATGGACGGCTCATCAGGGTATAATCAGATAAAGATGCATCCCGAAGATCAGAAGCACACCGCTTTCCGGACTTCTTTGGGAATATTCTGTTACAAAGTAATGCCCTTCGATCTAAAGAACGCCGGCGCCACCTATCAGAGAGCCATGACGAAGATCTTCGATGACCTTATATATGAAATCGTCGAATGCTATATCGACGACCTCGTGGTTAAGAGCAAATCATACGAGAAACATCTGGAGCATCTAAAGACCGTATTTCGACGCCTTCGACAATACAACTTGAAGATGAACCCCCTTAAGTGTTCGTTCGGGATTTCCTCGGGTAAATTCCTGGGATTCATCGTCCGACACCGGGGCATCGAAATAGATCCATCTAAGATCAAGGCGATCATGGAAATGCCTCCGCCGAGAAATTTCAAACAGTTGCGGTCTCTCCAAGGAAAGCTCGCATATATTCGGCGATTTATAGCCAACCTCTCTGGCAAGTGCCGTCCTTACCGTCACCTGATGAAGAAGGGGACTCCATTCGTCTGGGATCAAAAATGCCAGGGCGCGCTGGACGAGATTAAACAGTACCTGCAGAACCCGCCAGTGTTGGCTGCTCCGGTTAAGGGAAAGCCTCTCATTCTTTACACGACCGCCCTCGAAGGTTTTTTAGGCGCATTATGGGCACAAGAGAATGACCAGGGGAAAGAAAGAGCACTCTACTATTTAAGTCGAGTTCTTCTGGGAGCAGAAAGCAACTACTCTCCCATTGAAAAACACTGCCTGGCGTTGATCTTTGCGATAACAAAGCTCAGACACTACGCATTGGCACATGAAGTCCATCTCATTTCGAAGGTGGACCCTCTTAAATATTTAATGTCAAAGGCCATATTGACAGGTCGACTCGCTAAATGGGCTCTGCTCTTAATGGAGTTCTCGATAACGTATCAACCTCTCAAGGCAGTGAAAGGCCAGGCCATCGCCGACTTCCTCGCTGAGCACCCGATACCTGCCGATTCTCCTCTGAATTGCGATTTGCCAGACGAACATGCGTTTGACGCGATCGACGGTGGTGATACCCAATGGGAGCTTTATTTCGATGGAGCATCTTCCATGAAAAAGCGCAAACAAAGTACCCCTATAATCAAATCGGGGGTAGGCCTCATCTTCGTAACTCCACAAGGAGGGATAATGCGCTTCGCTTTCTCCTTAACAGAGCCGAGGACGAATAATGAAGCAGAATATGAAGCCTTGATTGCAGGTCTCGAGATCGCCATCAACATGGGAATTGAAAACCTCCTCATATACGGAGATTCTCAACCGGTCGTTAGTCAAGTAAACGGCGATTACCAAACATGTAAACCGGAGTTGGTGAAGTACGGTGAAAAGGTGCAACGACTGTTGACCCAAATTCCCTCCTATACTTTGGAAAGTATACCACGCGCAGAAAACAACAAAGCAGACGCGTTGGCCAAGCTTGCTAAAGAACTGGCTGACGAGAACCTCGATGACGTCAGAATCGTGGTACAAAGTTGTCGGGTGCTTGCCCCAGCAGAAATACCTCCGAAATCATCCGAAGAGAAGGGAGCGACTGAACTGACGACCATGCAAATAAAAGACCGGGAAAAGGCTGAGGATTGGAGAGAATTCTTTATAGACTACTTCAAATACCGTCGAACGCCCGAAGACGCGTCCGCAAGACATCAGCTCACGAAACGAGCTCTGTCTTTCGCCTTCGTCAACGATACTCTGTACAAGAGGTCGTTTGATTCTCTGTGGCTGAGATGTTTAGGATCTGACGAAGCAGAAAGAGTCGTTCAGGAAGTTCATGACGGAATCTGTGGTTCTCACCAAGCGGGCCCGAAGATGAAGTTGAAGATCAAACGGATGGGCTACTACTGGCCCACGATGATTCAGGATTGCCTTGAATATGCGAAGGAATGCCACTCATGCCAAATCCATGGGGACTTCATCCACCAACATCCAAATCCATTACATCCAACGGTGGCTAGCTGGCCGTTCGAGATGTGGGGAACTGACATAGTCGGCCCCATCGAACCAGCATCGTCCAGGGGACATCGTTTCATCCTGGCGACGACTGATTACTTCTCCAAATGGGCAGAAGCAGTACCGTTAAGGGAAGTGAAGACGAAGAATATCCTCCATTTCTTCACGACGCCCGTCATATACCGGTTTGGGACTCCGCGACGGATTATCTCCGATAACGGGCCTGCCTACAGGAGCTACAAGATCAGTCGCTTTGCGCAACAGCATAATATAGACTGGAGGTATTCCTCGGTTTATAATCCGCGAGCTAATGGCTTAGCCGAGGCCTTCAATAAGACCCTGACGAAGATCATGAAAAAGACGGTGTCCCGAAATAAGAAAGACTGGCACGAGAGACTGTAAGAGGCTCTTTGGGCGTATCGAACTACGTTCAAGACGGCCACGAACACAACGCCATACGCGTTGGTATTCGGTATGGAAGCAGTACTTCCCCTCGAGATAGAGCTACCCTCTCTACGAGTGGCAGTCCACTACGAGTTGACAAAACGAAGAGAATGCTCACCTTCGCCTTGAAGAGCTCGATGCCCTTGATGAAATACGGCTCATAGCGCAACAAAATCTGGAGGCTTATAAAGCAAAGATGACGCGCTCATATGAAAGATTGACCCGACCGAGGACATTCCGCCAAGGCGAACTCGTGCTAGTGGTCAAAAGGCCTATGATCCCCAATCGCGCCAAGCGGGGGAAATTCAAGCTTAACTATGAAGGCCCGTACATCATAGACAAGGTCTACCAGGGTGGAGCCTATCTACTCATGGATATGCACGGTGAAAGGCCTTTCAGGCCAATAAATGGCCGCTTCCTAAAGAGATACTACGCTTGATGAGCCACAGCCCAGGTCAATGATAGATGACGACGACTATGTCCGCTCGCTATCTTCCTAAGCTCAAGCTTTATAAGCAGTATCCAGCCTTCTCAATGATGGACTGAAATGTCCTTAAACTAATAGCGGACCGAAACGTCCTTAAACTAATACCGCAGCATCCGTAGGCTGACGAGATAAAAAAGAAGAAGAAAAATATAATAAATAAAAACGGTATGCCCATAAGCAAAAAGGGCACGGATGAAAACCCGAAAGGGATCCGTGAGTAAAAACAGCAGGGCTACCGACGAGTGTTCGTGAAAACCCGAAAGGGCGCGACCTTGTAAAAAGAAAAAGAAGAAGAAAATAAAAAGAATAAAAAAAAACGGTATGTCCATAAGCAAAATGGGCACAGATGAAAACCCGAAAGGGCTCCGTGAGTAAAAACAGCAGGACTACCGGCGAGTGTTTATGAAAACCCGAAAGGGCGCAACCTCGTTAAAAGACACTTATAGGGTCCTCTCGACCTTGTAAGGAGAAACCACCCGCGTGAGATCCTTACGACTCACAAGGGAGCAGTACACTTAGGGATCCACACGATTCCTAAGGAGAAAATACACTTGCGAGATCTTCGCGACTCGTAAGGAGAGCTCTCTTATGAGACCCTCACGGCTCATAAGATTTGAAAGTCTTAAGTTACAGAGACCTAAACCTGTGCTTAAGAAAACCCCACAACTTTCGATATTGCCCTACAAGTGGTCCAATACTGGCTTTTGTATACAATCCAAGGGCGCGAATAAACATTTCCCTAACTAAGTCCCATCCGAGACTGGGGATATGTTCGCATGGTGAACAACCCTTGTAAATCCTCTCGATTTACAAGGAGAAAACCCCCCTGTAGGATCCTTACGACTTACAGAGGAATAAACACTTAGGAATTCTCACGATTCCTAAGAAGAAAATACACCTACAAGATCCTCACGACTTGTAGGAAGAAATACCTTTGTGCGACCCTTACGGCTCATGAAGTCAAAAGCCTTAGTCGACAGGACCTTAATCCTGTTCGCTAAGTCACCCTTGTTCGACGTCGACAGAGGCAGATGATGATTCGCTCCTGGCAATATCCTAATTGTAGCGGTGCTGATGCCGAAATCGGTGTCTAATTTCAGGTTTACGGCGAAAAGCCAGTAGGCCGCACATGTATAATAAATAGCCGAAATGATTGGACAACTCACAATAAAAAGCAGCGAGTAAAAATAAAATAAATAGCCGAAATGATTGGGCAACTCGCAATAAAAAGCAGCGAGTAAAAATAAAATAAACAGCCAAAATGATTGGGCACCGCGAAAAATAGCCGAAATGATTGGGCAATCGCGACCTTCGCGATATAAAAGCTGAAATGATAGAGCATCGCGGAAATAAAAAAAATGATAATAAAATTTTTGCCCAACAGTTGAGATCACATCGATCCCTGTATACAATCCAAGGGCGCAAACAAAGAAAGAACCTTACTTTCCCAACAGGCTCCGCCAGAAAACGAAGCCAAATCTCGACGGTTCATCCCGACCCCGAAGGAGCCAGTGTCTTCGGAAAAATACTTCGACTCGAGGAAACAAGTGTCCTTGACGAAGAAAATCCTGATTCGTGTCGACTCGCAGAGAAATCAGTGTCTCCGCGGGAAATTCTTGATTCGTTTCAAAACCAGGGAAACAAATAATCCTTGGCAAATACTTCGACTCGAGGAAACAAGTGTCCTTGACGAAGAAAATCCTGATTCGTGTCGACTCGCAGAGAAATCAGTGTCTCCGCGGGAAATTCTCGATTCGTTTCAACACCAGGGAAACAAATAATCCTTGGCAAATACTTCGACTCGAGGAAACAAGTGTCCTTGACGAAGAAAATCCTGATTCGTGTCGACTCGCAGAGAAATCAGTGTCCCCGCGGGAAATTCTCGATTCGTTTCAACACCAGGGAAATAAATAATCCTTGGAAAATACTTCGACTCGAGGAAACAAGTGTCCTTGACGAAGAAAATCCTGATTCGTGTCGACTCGCAGAGCAACCAGTGTCTCCGTGGGAAATTCTCGATTCGTTTCAACACCAGGGAAACAAATAATCCTTGGCAAATACCTCAACTCAGGGAAACTAGCGTCCTTGATGAGAGCCTCCTGATTCGCGTCGACTCACAGAGCAACCAGTGTCTCCGTGGGAAATTCTCGATTCGTTTCAACACCAGGGAAATAAATAATCCTTGGCAAATACCTCAATTCAGGAAACCAGTGCCCTTGATGAGAGCCTCCTGATTCGCGTCGACTCGCAGAGAAACCAGTGTCTCCGCGGGAAATTCTGGATTCGTTTCAACACCAGGGAAACAAATAGTCCTTGGCAAATACCTCAACTCAGGGAAACTAGCGTCCTTGATGAGAGCCTCCTGATTCGTGTCGACTCGCAGAGCAACCAGTGTCTCCGTGGGAAATTCTCGATTCGTTTCAACACCAGGGAAACAAATAATTCTTGGCAAATACCTCAATTCAGGGAAACTAGCGTCCTTGATGAGAGCCTCCTGATTCGCATCGGCTCGCAGAGAAACCAGTGTCTCCGCGGGAAATTCCCGGTTCGTCTCAACTCCGAAGAAACCAGTGTCTTCGGCAAATCCTTCGACTCGAGGAAACAAGTGTCCTTGACGAAGAAAATCCTGATTCGCGTCGGCTCGCAGAGAAACCAGTGTCTCCGCAGGAAACTCCCGATTCGTCTCAACTTGCAAGATGAAGCCTCAGGCAGCAGAGATTAAAAAACTTGTTTCCTGAACAATGGGACCCTGCAAGTCAGTCTAAAACGGTCTCTTGCATACTATTCATGGGTCTCACTCTCCAAAGTCGAATTTCGACAAGGAGGGAAACAACCGCTTACGGGTCCTCTCGACTCGTAAGAGGGAAAATTCTCTTATAGGATCCTTACGACTTATAAGAGAAAACGCGTTTAGGAATCCTCACGATTCCTAAGGAGAAAATCCACCTACGAGATCCTCTCGATCCGTAGGGAGAAAAGTCTCTATGAAACTCTCACGGATCATAGAGTTGAAAAGTCTTAGGCCGCAGATCTGAACCTGCGACCCAAGCCATCGCTATCTCTTAAAAAAAACTAAGTTATCTCCCAATTATGTTTATCAAGTCAACATGCTGATAATAAGAGAAAGAAAGAAAGCGAAAGAGCATACAAGACATTGCAGAGGAAAAAAATGTGTATCTTTATTCATTAACTCAAAGAAGTACAAGCGGAATAGTATAAAAGAATAAAGAATGGATACATGTTATTCGAAGAAGGAAAAGAAAATTTTTACAAGTTTATTGGTACAAAGGCAGCTATTGGGAAGGAAGCGTCTTGCATAGCCCTATTAATTGTTCATGCACTTCCTTCCACGCCTTTTCCTGATCTGCCACCACCGCCATCTCTGCTTCCACCTGAGCCCTTTGCTGCAAGTGAGATGTGAGCTGCTCCCTGACGGCCTGCTGAGTGGCTACGTGGCCTTGGGCATTAAGCTCGGCAGCGTCAAGTGCCCGCTTCAATTTCAGCCCATTTGAGATGCGCTCAAGAAGGCCCTCGAAGACAGCCTTTACCTCAGCGGCGTTCGCCTCAACTTCAGCACGTAGGCGAGCAGTTTCGCTTGAGGACTCCTGGCACTCCTTCAGCCTCAAAGTTGCTTCTTGTTCCAAATGGCGGAAATGAGAAGTGCTTTGCTCGAGCCATGCTCCCCGTTGAGTACTCACGGCCAAAACCTCGGGGGCAAGACGCATCGACTCCAGCTGATGAAGGCGAGCCTCGATCTCCCTGCAATGATTAACCCAAGACGCAACGATGCCCTCGTCATGGAAATTTACGAGTATCACCAGCATCGGGTTAACCGTCGTAGCAAAATCTGCAGCAGACGTAGGAGTCTCGACGTCGAATTCCTCGATATAGTCGCTCAACATGCGCAGACTATTCGCGGCGTCTTTCGAGGACGGACGTCTCAGGGAAGGGCCTGCCGGCATTGTAATGAGAGACTCAAAAGGCGCCGAGACCGGAACGACAGCTGAAAAGACAAAATGTGATTAGATGACGGTTCAAGAAATATGGAAAAAGTCATTGATGAGATAGTCTACTATACCAGTTGAAGCAGGTGGCAAGGCCGGAAGGGCCGGTGGCGCGACCGATCTTTCGTCTCCCCCTTCGATTTGTAACACTGCTGTCAGGACGAGAAAAAGTTAGAAATAATTCCATCACTGAAAAAGAAAGATATCAGTCGGAAACTATACTCACCAGCGCCACTGAAATGGAGAAGTTACTCATGAGCATATAAACTACTTCACACCTGAGTAAAACATAAAGAAATAGAAGGGTGCGGCTCATGGAATTGAGAGTTTGGAACTATATCTTTTAAGAGTCGAGATTTGAGTCAATGATAAATGACGACGCTTGTGTCCGCTCGTTATCTTCTCAGATCAAGATTTTGAAAGTTATATACCAACCCGAAACTGGTCATACGCTATGCATTACTCTGCACTACTTCACCCACATATATACTTACGTGGGCAAAGTAGTGGGGGGCATTTGTTCCCGCCAAAAATTTCTGCGCAAAAGAGTCCAAGGTATCAAATGATAGCGATACGTTTAAGAAAATGTGAACCAGTATCTTCCGGCCTGTATTTTGATAAACTTCCCAATGAGTAACTGTTAAATTATGATGGTATTAAAATAATCTCGAAAAAACCTTCGATTTGATATATTATGGGCCTCATAATTCATCCGGGTTCAAAAGTTATGAGCAAATGTGTTATGCACATGTGATCTAAGAAAGAAGATGCGAACCGGTATTTTCCGAGCTATATTTTGACAAACTCCGGAATGAGAAACAGCTAAATTCTGATGGTATTGAAAGCATCTTGAAAATACCTTCGATTTGATATATTATGAGCCTCATAATTCATCCGGGATCAAAAGTTATGAGCAAATGTCTATGCACATGTGATCTGAGGAAGAAGATGCGAACCAGTATTTTCCGAGCTGTATTTTGACAAACTCCGGAATGAGAAATGGCTAAATTCTGATGATATTGAAAGCATCTCAAAAATACCTTCGATTTGATATATTATGGGCCTCATAATTCATCCGAGATCAAAAGTTATGAGCAAATGTGTTATGCACGTGTAATCTAAAGTAATGCTCTACTACATGGGGAATGCATTTTTTAGTCCCACATCGGGAAAAGGAAAGATGGCTTCTCTACCACTCCCATATAAATAAGAGGGGATACCTTTTAGAAAGGGAGAGTTAAATCCTCAAAGGATTCAATACTCAAAGGAGCTTAGTTCTCTAAAGGAGCTTAGTTCTCCAAGATAGGAGCATGCTCCTCCATAATGCGCATATGCGCAAGCGCCATGTGCGCTACGTGCAACGCACGTGTGCCCGCCATGCGCACCACGTACAACGCATGTGCGCACCAAATGAGAACATTTAATAATATTAAAAGGAGCTTGTTCTCCATATATAGAAACTTTGCTTCTCCTCATAATGCGTATGTGCGCCACGTGCAACGCACGTGTGCTCGCCACGCGCGCACCACGTGCAACGCACGTGCGCACTAAATGAGAACATTTAATAATATTAAAAGGAGCTTATTCTCCATATATAGAAGCTCTCCTTCTCCTCATAATGCGCATGTGCGCCACGTGCAACGCACGTGTGCCCGCCATGCGTGCACCACATGCAACGCACGTGCGCACCATATGAGAATATTCAATTAAAAGGAGACTCGTTCTCCATAGGAGCTTGCTCCCCCCCATAATGCGCATATGCGTAAGATCCATGTGCGCTACGTGCAAATATGAGCGTCCAACACGGGCGACGCACGTGCGCCCAACACGTGCGACCCACGTGCGCGAACGCAAAGAAGCCTTTTTCAGCAGCGAGAAGCCTAAGCTCCAGCCTGCTCTTCCCCCCTAATGAGTGAGACATGGTTCCAAGGGTACATCCCTCCACACCTTCGATATATAGCACTGTAATCTCTCAGTGTCGTCGGAGAGGTGGTAGGTCCCAACGACCAATGATCCTTCTTTCTAAAATAAAAAAAAGAGAAGAAGAATCAAAATCATCATTGAGAACGCTGAAGAATTAAAAAGAATTTCTCAAGAACAAAAAAGGTAAATACCTTTAGAAAAAGAGAAAATTCTCTTAAAAACAGATCATTGATCTAAGAACAAAATCAATGATCTTCAATAAGAAAGAAAACTAAATAATAATAGTGCTTTGCACTTGCTTATGAACCATTGGTTCCTTGAAAACAAGAAAAACTTGTTTTCTTTGATTTAAAATCGATCAAAAGATAAAACTGTGCTCTGCACTTGCAAGAACTGCGCTGTTGCGCTCCTGTGTTGGCGCAAGCCACCAGGGGGCGCCACGTGTCAGTAGCGCAGCAGCGCAGTGCACTGACACAGCACACTGCGCTGTTGCGCTTGCGCTCACCAGAGCGTGACACGTGTCACCACCATATGAGTTTGCGCTCATTACTTGGCGCAAAGCGCCTGACAAGCCACGTGGGGCACTATCAGAGTATTTAATGCTCTGCATTATTAAAGAAAAGGGACAGAGCCCAATTAAAAGGCCTAACAGGCCTAATAAAAAATGCTATGCATTTTTAAAAAGGGGCAGAGCCCAAAAAAAATAAATGCTCTGCATCATTTATAAAAGGGCAGAGCCCAACCAAAACAAGAATAATGCAGTGCATTACTAAAAAGGGGCAAAGCCCTAGCATAGGCCAAAGACAAAAGATGTTGAAACTGGACTTAGCCCAATCATGGCCGTAAGTCCTCAAACTAAATTGACTGAGCACAGCTGCTCTCTTAAATCAATTTACATCCGGTTCGAGGGTACATCTCCGAACTCCTTTAACACCTATCGTTGTAATTCCTCAACGACGTCAGAGAGGTGACGGGTCCCAACGACCACACATGAATATGGACTGCGGGGTCTTTAAACTCGTGGACCGAAACGTCCTTAAAATAATATTCGTCCCTAAATGGGAATGTTGGACCAAAATGTCCTTAAACTAATGACGGACCACCACGTTCCTAAACTGGAATACGGACCACCACGTCCCTAAACTGGCAATGGACCCCCATGTCCCTAAACTGGAACACGGACCACTACGTCCCTAAACTGGAACAATAGAGCCTCCAAATGCTCTTTTGTCGGATCTAAACGATCCCGTTTAAGTTGATCTTAGCCCCAAACACGGCTAACGTATCCTTAAACATTCAAACAGACTACATATTCCCTAATCAACTTCGGTTCAAGGGTACATCTCCGAACTCCTCTGACACCTATCGTTGTAATCCTTCAACGATGTCAGAGAGGTGACGAGTCCCGACGGCCATATATTAAATGGATCACCACGTTAAGTTGATCTTAGTCTCAAACAGGACTAACGTATCCTTAACGAACGTTTAAGTTGATCTTAGCCTCAACACGGTTAACATATCCTTAAACTAAAACACCAAACCCAAATCTAAGTAAATACGGATTTGGACTAATCCACGTCCTACGGGCGACGACATAACTTAGTCTCCGTATACAATCCACGGGAAACCACAAACAAAACAAACACACACGACACGAAGTGAAATTCTGGAGAAGGAGAAAGTTGCTACCGCGGTGCGGTAGCGTAATTAACTGCAGGGGCTTGCGCCTGCAGGGAAGAGCGTCCCCACAATCTGCGACCATCTTGCCCCGGGATACCGCACCGGGTCCACCATGCACCCGCAGACGGTTCCTCCTCCTCCTCGAATCGGGTGTATAATACTGCTCAAGGGCCGAGAAAACTCATGGTAGACATATCTCACATCATATCACGAGAAAACCGTAATTTCTATCTTTTGAAAATGATAATGAGTTTATAAAATCCTTGCTGTTTCTCCAAATCCATAAATCTCATGGAAAATACGAATCCCATAATCAAAAGTCAATAACTAGTGAATACCGGCATAAAACCCCATAATATTGCATGACAAATGAATACATATACATGCATGGGTATCTATATAAAGAATGCAATATCTAAACTAGCACAGTAATGATATATCGGAACTATCAGCTAACAAGTGATAACAATGAAGTAATATTCTCTAAAGTGTACGTGATATGGCAATTACCGATGATGATGTGTGCGAGCCGGCAAGCAAGTAATTGTGGACATACGCATCATCGGTAATGGTGCTAGTGTCCTGACAGCATGGGTTTATAATAACAAAGAAAACACAAGTATAAGCATGCAATGCGATAAGTACAACATAAATATACAGGAAAAAGGTATAGTAACCGCAACATATACGAATATACATTTATATATACGAGTCATACAGTTTTGGCATTTGAAATAGCACGAATCGTGGTTTATAGAAAATGGGGGTTACGGTGTTTTTAAGAAAAGGTACGTCCTTTGAAAATCCGTAATGTCCCTCGGGTTGTCTTTTGAAAGTACACACGATTCGTTAGTTTTAAAGTAAGTATGACTCGAGCTCAGTCTAACATCTACCAAGTGAACTACAGGACGAAGCTAAGAGACTAATCAAAAGGGTAAGGAAATCCACCTAAGTCCGAGTCGATATTTCTAGTAGTCAGCGATCCCGCCTCAATAACGTCACGTACGATACAATATATAATACGACATCCTCAAATCATGAGAGCGGATCAATCATCATAATTATACTTCGTACGGTAAAATCCATCGTACGACATCCCAATTCTGGGTACGGGTCAAATATCACATATATCTCATTATCATATGGCATCATCATCAATATATCATGAACTAAGGGTACTGATCTAAAGTCTAGTACATTCCGATACCATCAACATATATCCGCGTGTGTATGAAACACAACGCCCATCAATCCACTATAATATCATGTCGTATCTCATAACACGACCCAATCATATAACCGATCTCACGGCATCATGCCCGATCACATCGACTCATCTCCAAGTACCATATACTATCCTCATCACCCGTGTATACGTATATGTGTGTGTGCGCGCGCGCGTGTATTAACACATCCACACACACATTCACATATATATACATATAACTATATACACAAAAAACATACCACGTGTGTGCATGTGTGTATGTGTGTCAACCTATACTCTTCGGGTTTCGCGATAAAGAAATTACACTATAAGCACTATCTTACAATTACTAAAACTAACCCTTGAACACCTAAAGCCTACCTTGATAATCATCCACGTATCACAATACACATATTTATATATATATATATATATAACGTATTTGTATACTACAATACGAAACTACGGGGGTGCTATACGCCATCCACCCGACTTCCCCCGTAGATATATATCTACTCACCTTGATCCTTGCTTGCCGAAGTCGATGTCGCCATTCTCCTCTTCCTCGTCCGAAGTCCATGTGAGGGTACCTACATATCACATATATCGTATCACATCAAAACATCCAATTCCAAAACTAAAACGACACGCTCATCACACATAGGTTAAAACCTATGGTCTACTCACTCAAATCAACCAAACAACACCCGATATCGACGTACAAACGTCAAGTGACCGATACAAAACACAATACCAAGACTCCAATCTAGGAAATTTACAAAAAACAAAGCGGCAACTCATGAAAACTTGCTCCAGATTTTGGTTCAGGTAAAATCAAGCTAAACTAGCAGCACTAGGGTGTAGTATATAGGGTATATGAGTTACAGAACAAATCCTAACACCAATGCTCCCAATTTGACCTGCCACATTCACCAAATTTCCGTCCTGCTCGGCCAAGTAAGCTCAGATTGGGTTCATGCTTGTAGGGTGGTCTCCTAGTGTCCAATCTAGGTCTCTGGGTTGCTAGTTTTTCTTGTAAAGGTCTCGGTTCATTCCAAATTCCCTATAAGCATACAATTCACAAAAACCGACATGGAAAGTTTCAAATTCAAATCTTAGGGATCAGTTTCAGGTTTGATCTGGGTTTTAGACACTAAAGGGGGTTTGTAGTCACTAATACACTCACATACATCATCACAACTCAAGAATTCCTCAAAACCTCATCTTGGAATTTTCAAACCTCACTAAACCGCACTTACACACTTCTAAACTAATATGGATGCTAAAGGAAATGGATTATTACTCTAATGGTGAAAGAATTACCTCATTTGGCACTCAAGAATTTTCTTGAGTTGCCCCAAGTCTTCAAAATCCCAACTTTCTTGGTTCCCCATGCTTGTAGTGAGTTTGTGCACATTTTTAATGAAAGGGATGCATGGTTTTGATATGGATTTAGGGTTGATATGAGGTGGTGGAGGTGGTGGAGGGAGAGGGCAGCCATGGGAGAGGGAGGGGAGAAAATAATGAAGATGATGAAGAATAATCAAATGTGAGCCATAGTCAAATGACCCCTCATCTCTCTCTCTCTCTTCTCTCTTGCCCATACCACATATTTTAATCTTTTTCCTTTTTCTTTTCTTTATCTTTAATTTCCTTTGCAAATTCCAAATTAAATTGAGTGACTGACCAAAACCATGATATCAGTAAACATGTTGCAACTGTATAATGGAATATCAGGATAATGGAATGAATATCCATGGTTTGATTCAGTCAAAAATGAATATATTGTTAACTGTATTCAGGGATTCACGATTTCAAGTTGTGTTGGAATATGATTGAAATATAGATTGACTTGAATTATATTCAAGTCAGAATTAGTCAGACTCTAACCCGAGTCAGACTAAAAGAAAGATAATTTGAAGTTCAATATTAGCTAGGGGCCTTATTGTAATTTGTGAAACTTGAGGGGGTTTTATGTAAAAGTACTTTTGTATAGTTTTCAAAATATACCTCAAGTATTTAATAATCGTCTTTATTATTGTAATGGATGTGAATTTTATTTGTGTTATTCTAGTGAATATATCCTAATAAAAGTATTAATTGTTTATTTGAAATTCGTGGTATTTTAATGTAACTTTTAATCTATGATTTTTAGGAAAAAGTGGAAACTTGATATTATAACAAAATAAGTGTTTAAATGATAATTATATATAATAAAACACTTAAATGATTTTTAAATGAATATTTTATTTACAAAAAATATTACTTTCCTTAAATATTGTATTTAAACCTTTCGAGACCGAATGCTCCTTGCGGAGGTCTGAATTTCGCACTACTAGCCTGCGGGGTGCACGATGAACCGTGCTATCCCTAACAGGTTCCCCACGAATGGGTTGTAATGGCACTTTGCTCAGGTTTTATAAATACTTTTGATTTAGGGAAAAGATTTTCTAAATATAGGGTATTTATTTGTAAAAGTATATAGTTCTCCATATTTTAGTTGTTAGGGTTTCCTAGACCATCTAACCTATCTTCTATGGTCTAAACGATGAATCATTAGAGCCTCAAATCGCCTCTTCACCATCATGCAGCCAGGTAAGTGCCAGGTAAGTGGGAAGGAACCACAGTCGTGGGCCTAATTAAAAACCACTAGCCTTAGACACACTTGCCTAGACCCACAAGACAGTTTAGATAAACGATCGATGTCCATGACCAATCGTGCTTTCATTTTGTATAAGTTTTATTTAAAAAGAATTTACAATTTAAAGATTAAACTAAAAGTTATAAAGATTATGGTATTTTAGTGAAAAAGTCCTATAATATCGTATTCTGTATTTTGTTATTCAGCAATTAGGGTTATAATGAGTGTGTGTAAGGGTAGGTCATTACCCCGTGACTTATATTAAGTTTTGGTGAAGTTTCAAGGTGAAATGAGTTATGTTAAAGTTAAGGGTATTAAAGTGCAAGAATACGGTTTCCATAAACGTTATCATTTCATGTGTGAAATTTCATCCAAATTGAATGAAACAAGTTTTGTTATCAAAATAAACATGATTAGGAGTGGGGTATCTAAATAGAACATTAAAATTTAACTTGATGGTATTTTTATGCAAGAAATACGGTTTTCTAAAGAACTTGTCATTTCATGTGGAAAAGTACAATTAAATTTGATTTAAGGGTGATTAATAGTTAACATGCAAGAGGGTTGATAATATGTATTAGGTGACAAGTGAAATTTTTAAGAAAAACCGAATCGGAAATCGGTTTGTCCGATTTCCGTCGGGTTTCAAAAAGTCGTATTTTGCAAATATAGAAAAGAGAGGTAGAAGGTTGGGACTTACGGGTTTGGACAAGCTAAGCGTTCTAAAAAGTGTGGTGGTTGCCGATTCGTCGGAAACGTCACGTCGGTCTTGATCCGGTCGCCGGAATCCGTCGTCGGTTTCGGCAGCGCTTCGCTTCTCGCTCTTTGCACCAAGTTCTCAAGAGTTTTAGAGAGTATGCTTAGAGTTGTGAGGGGAAAAGGTAGAGGGTAGGGGCCTTTATATAGGGCTAGGCTAGGGTTAGGGTTAGGGTAGATGAAAAGTTAAAAAATAAAAATGTGATAAAATGTAATAAAAATGTATTAAAAGTGGAGTAATTGGGGGTTTTAAAGAGCTCTGGAAGTGGTATTGGGCTGAAACTTTGCAGGTGAGTAGGTAATACCAAACGACACAACTTTCATGTTGTGACCCTTGCCGGAATCGGCCTAAAAGGGGGTGACTCGGCCGTGACTCGGTCGGATCACTGAGTCGGCCGAGTCAAGGCCGAGTTGGCCGATTCCCGACCGAGTCCGGTGACCTGGATCTCCCCCGGCGGTTCATCTACCCTCTGCAAGTGTTACATCTTTGGGTGTAGTGGGGTTTTTGTGAGATATGCACGTGTAAACTCTTGGTATTCTAAAGGTTTTTTTAAAAATCAATATTAAAAATAATGTGGGGTATGGGATTCGAACTCTGGTGGCTTGGTTCAGCAATGCAAGGTATTACCAATGAGCTACAAGCTCTTCTTGTAATTATTGTAGAAAAATAGTTACTTAAAATGATATCAGCAGCATTAAATATCAAAGTACACTTTAAATTTAAAAACAATTTAATGTACACTAAAAATGAAATTATTTAAAAACAAAATAATTAATTATATATATCATGTGCTCGGATTAAAATACTTCTTTATGGTTTTAAAAAAAATTTAAAAATTTGTACAGAAAAGTGTATATGAAAATTAGGGTTGTTACAGTCACCATTTACTTGGCTAACGACCAGTTGGGAGTCTCCATATACGAGGAGGTTTTCGATGCCCATGTCGACAGCAATCTCAAGCCCTGCTATCAAAGCCTCATACTCAGCCTCATTGTTTGTTTTCGGCTCTGTTAATGTCATGCCCCGCTTCCCAGAGTACGCTAAGATAAGCACGTGACATAGCCAACCATGCTACCTGTGGATAGGAAAAATCCTTCCACAGTCACATTATGGCTGTAGAGATATGAAGAACAGAAAAGTAAACTAAACTATCTAGTACATGTCCATAAGCCAGAATAAATGAGTCAAGAAATAATATAATATGCGGAAGCAAAAGATCCAATAAATAAAACACCTGGAAAGTAAAACTGGATACCAACAGGATCCTCACCGCTCTGTCTAACAGCGGCAGTACTCCTGATCAGTCTGCAACAAAGGTAGAGGATCTGGGCCATGCAAAACCCAGACGTCAGTGCGTCATAACATCAAGCAATAATATAAACAGGGTAGCAGAACATGCAGGTATGTGTATGAACATTAAAACAGATATAACAGTAATATAAGTGAGGACAGTGAGGGTAATGTGTAGCGAGTGATCTAAACTGGTCTATTGGGTTAACCTCTCTCAGGTCTTTGAAATCAATTTGATGAATCATCGATATAACTCAATAGTATCCCGTGCGTGCCCGGGATCACGGTGAAAATTCTCGGGCTGAAACCAAGACATGCCACTAGGTACTAAAAGGAAAATGGGTAACGATGAATGATGTCAACAGCATCATCCCAAGGCTGGCCTAGCCTCTAAAAAGGTAGTGGGTAACGATGGACGATGTCAGCAGTATCATCCCAAGGTTGGCCTAGCCTCTAAAACTGATCAGTAAAGGTATCGAACTGTCGAGTTACAAGTCAGGTTTCATCATTGATTTCCCCATACCCCCAAGTTGTGTATTCAAGTCAAGTAATGATAAATCTATAGCTAATGCCAACACAGGATCAGCAGGTAAAGGTTTGTCTGGATAGACAACAGGGAATGTCCATAGGGACAACATGTCAAAGCTATTGGCATTAGTAACAAGATCAGGTAACAGGTAAAGCCATGGTACATCAGGTCAAGTCAGGTAGTATATATGTATCATGTCATGTCAAGACGTGTACGGTATCACGTCGTGTCAAGTGATAGTGTATCAAGTGGTGTCAGGGGTGCACAAGTAACAAGTAGGTGCTCATATCAAACTATAATAAGCATGGGTATACAAAACAAGTATGGGGTACTAATGGAACAATAAAATGGAACATGAATGTTAAAATGGAACTGTCACGCCCCGCTTCCCAGAGTACGCAAGATTGGGCACGTGACATAGCCAACCATGCTACCTGTGGGTAGGAAATATCCATCCACAGTCACATTATGGTTGTAGAGATATCAAGAACAAAATAATAAACTAATCTAATACATGTCCAAGTCCATAATAACAAGAGTCAATGATAAATAAGTGCGGAAGCAAATGATCCAATGCAATAATAGAAAGGTACGTCCCGTAATGCGGGATCACACCTGGAAATAAAATGCAATAAATGAACTAACCACTACAGAACTCACAAATCAGCCTGCTGGCTGAAGTACTCCTGCTCAGTCGTCGACAGTGGTAAAGAATCTGGGCCATGCAAAACCCAGACGTCAGCGCGTCATGTCAACCAATAATATAATATGAACATGGTAATAAGCAATGCAGGGATAAACATGAATAAAGCAGTAATATGAAACAACAGTGCAGGGCAATGTGCAGTGGGTAACTAAACTGTTCTAACAGGTTTTCTATTCTAAAGTCTTTGAAATCAATTGATGATTCGTCGATGTAACTCAATAGTATCCCGTGCGTGCCCGGGACCACGGTCATGACCCTCGGGGCTGAATCCGAGACGTGCCGCTAAGCAGTAAAAGGTAGCAAGATGGACGAGTAGTGTCAGCATCACCACTCCGGAGCTGGCCAAGCCCGTAAGACTGATCAGAACAAGTATCGAACTGTTGAGTTACAAGTCGGTTTCACCTTTGATTTCCCCATACCCCCAAGCTATGTATGTCAAGTCAGGTATTCAGTAGTCAAGGACTAATGCCAACGCAAAGTCAAGTAAAAGTAGGTCTGTCTGGATCGACAGCAGGAATGGTTAGGTTTGTCGGCATTAGGCATGAGATCAGGTAACAGGTCAGGTAATGTATAAAGGTGTCATGTCATGTCAAGAGTGTACGGTACCATATCATGTCAAGTAGGAAGTGTAACAGGTCATATCAGGAAGCGCAAGATGTCATGTGGGTGCTCATAATCAAACTAACATAAACATATGTATAAACAAGCATGAGTACTATCAGAACAATAAACTGGAACATGTAATATGATATGTAAATAAATATAATTTCAAGGATATGGATGCACAGTTATCGATTAGGGTTACATTTATAGTTCCAATATTAATTAGGATGCAATTTATTAAACATGGAGTGTTAATATCACATTATTATGTAGTAGTGTGATCTATGCTTGCAATTATATGTATCTTAAATGCGATAGATGCAAACGGGTATCCGAAAAGTTATAAAACTGTAAAATGGTAATGTGGGATGTACAACTAAACAATATGTGATATAATAATATTAATATGGATAGCATATTCAAAGCGATTAGTAACTATAAAAGATGTATTGATTAACCATGCACAAGAAGGTTCCGTTCAGAAATTTAGCGTCACCCTAATTTGTAAAATAGTTTTAAAATAACAAATGTTCTCCAAAAGAGACGTATCTTATACCAAAACAAAGATAATTCAATAAGGTTTTCAGTTTTATAAGTATAAGCATCTCCGGTTATCCCTACAAAAAGTTATGAATATTCAAAGTTGAAAGTTTGCTGCTGGAATTTCCCTGGACAGCAGTTTAGAGACGTGTTCATTTGCATTTTACGTTAATTAAACAATTTATTTTGCAAGTAAATATTTCATGGAGTTATAGTATTCTGAATTATCTTCGTAACGAACTAAAGAACGTATCCTAATGATTTTTCTATGATTTATAATGAATTTTATAAGATAAGGTGTACAGTAAATTTCAGATTTGTCATATCCGATTTTTCAACGACATTTCATATGTAAACTATAAGATTTTCAAATGTATAATATTATAAAATGAAGATTATAAAAGTATATAGCATGTAGCAAGATTAACTTGCCTCGATGGGTCGCGAATCGGGAAAACGGAACATTAACCGTTGGCGGGGAAAACTCGCGACGGCGCACGGTTCACGGAATGAACCCAAACGACGAACAAAGGAACCACACGGGTCGGGGTATCTCGCTGGAATGTCGAGAAACGTCACCGGCACGACGGAATTCCGGCAACAAAAGAACAGTTAAAAGAAATGAGAAACGAGACATGAAGCAAGAAGAGAAAAATGATAAAAAGAAGTACGAGAGAATATATAACGGGGAGAGAGAGAGAAAAAATGGAGAGAGAGAGAAGAAGGAGAGAGAGAAAGTGGGGCCCACGGGGTTAAAGGGGAGGTTGCGATTGGCTGAGAGAATAAATTGAGAAGGATATAAAAGATCGTAAAAATATTATATGGTTAACTTAAAGATTTAAAAGATAGGTAATGAACAGTAAGATATCAGATTAGTTAGAAAAATATATGCGAAGGTTTTAATAATATTAAAATTTAGGATTTTGGCGCCAAATGAAACATTTCCAAATTGCGCCCGGGTTGGGTCCAAAAATTCGAAATTCAAATAATAGGATTTTAGGCGGGTTCCAAATTTTAAAATGAAATGTTTTATGATTAAAAAGCATACTCCCAAAACGGACACACGCACGTGCACGTAGCCATCCAAACTCGCCCGTTTCACTGAACGGGACGAGAACACAATGCACGGACGCTACCACGAGGCTAAGGGTGTCAAGTAGGCCAAGATGAATATTTTTAATTTTATTTTAGATACTAAAATTTGTTATATGCAGAATGACTTAGCCAGATAAAATTTTACAGTAAGACCCAAATAAGCAAGATAAATGAAATGAGTAATATCTAATGCTCAACCAATAACAGAAAATAGTAGCATTGGGCTCGGGTGTTACAGGAACATAAGACATTAGATTAAATCTACAAGTTTAACATGTAATTAAATAAGTATAAAATAATAGAAATAGCATGTAGCAAGTTTTACTTGTCTGATCGGATCTCAATGCGGTACGTGCAACACGTCGGATATCGTGGAAAACGTCGCGATGTGTCCACGCGAGCACAGAACAGAACCAGGTACAGCAATAACACGACTGCGCTGTCAGGGAACGTCCTCAGGACCACCCGGATCAACAGCGACGGGCAAGGCTCCGTCGATCGCCGGAAAACGTGAATCAAGAAAAGAAAAGAGAAGAAGAGAAGAAGAAGAAGAAGAAAGAGAAGAAGGTTGGGGTTCCCCGGGTTCTCTGGGGCAGATAAGAAGGTGAGGGGGTGTCGTCGACAATGAGCCGTCGATGGCAAGGTGCAGGCGAGTTTTCCGGCGATGGTCGGAAAAACCAGAAGAAAAAGAAGAAGGGGTAGAAGAAGAAGAATGAAGAAGAAGAAGAAGAAGAAGAGGAGGCGGACTGGGTTGCTTCAGGGGTTGGCTCGAGGGTTCAGAGAAGGCGATGGAGTGGAGGCGACGACAAGTCGGAGCTCTGGTGAAGGTGCAACGACGAATGTAGGGGCTTGGCGATGGGTGTGCAATAGCTCGGGTGTTCTTGGGTCGGGGTGATGGTAGTGTCTGGTTCTCAGATTGAGGAGGATGGGATGGGGGTGATGATGATGAAGGGCGACCGACGAGGTGGTCAGCGGCGATGCGAGGTGAGGGTGGCGGTGATGGGTTAGGGTTCTCGAGGTTGGTGTGCAGGGTCTGTACAGGAGGAGAGATCTCGGGACGGAAGAGAGAGGAGATAAAAGAATATGGAGAAGACGACGGCGAAGCCACATCGGCGATGGCGACGAGGCGCACGCGAGGCTAGGGCGTCGGGTGTGGGGTCGGTTGCAGGTGGAGGTGCAGGCTCGGTCTGGGACGAAGGAGGAAAGGAGGAGGTGGATGAGGTGGAGGAAGCGGAGGCGAGGGCGTTGATGTGAACGGAGGTGGTGCCGACGACGATGGAGGCGAGCGATGGGCGCGGGCGCGAGGAGGCAGCGAAGGAAGAAGAAAATAAAGACGAGAAGAGAGAGAAAGAGGCTGTGGGTTTGTATAGGGTTTTTAAAAATAAAAAACGTATAAAATATAAATAGAAAGAGAGAGACAGAGAGAGGGCTGAGAGAGAGAGAGAATGCGAGAAGAGAGAGAGGGAGGAGAGAGATAGAGAGAATGAGAGAGATCGAGAGGAGAGAGAGAGAGAATGAACATGAAGGAGATATTAAGTTGTTTGTTCGTGGGGGAGAGAGAAAGGGAGAGAAAGGAAGAGAGAGAAGGAGAAAAAGAAAGAGAGAGAAAAGAAAAGAAAAGAGAGAGAGAGAGAGTGTGTCAGGAAAATATAAAATAAAATATAAATGTGATTATATGCAGAGAGAGGAAGAGTGTGCTGTTAAGAAAATTTTGATTTAGGATTAAAAAATATTTTTTTGTTTCAAACGTATATTAATAAGTTAGAAGAAATAAAGAATATAATAATAGTACGTTTTGAGATTTTGGCAAATACAAACTTACTCCAAAACATACCCGGATCGGGTCTAAAAATTCAGATTTAAAATATGAAAAAGATATGCGACTTCCAAACTTTAAAAAGAATGCTCAGGTAACGAAAAAGTATACCCCCAAGAACGGATGCATGTACGTGCGCGTAGTCATCCAAACACGTCCGTTTCACTGAACGGGACGCGAACAAGATCCGCGGATGCTACCACGGGGTTTGGGGTATCATGCAAGCTATGAAGTGTATTTTTAAAATATTTTTACGTGACTTGAAATGTTATATGTAAAATGTGCGATGCTAGACGAAATGCCAGTATGCAGTCCACATTAAATGCACGTGTCTATTTTACAAGTCATGGTAGTTTATAAATATGAATCAACCAGTACAAGCAAGCGGGTCGGGTCGAATGCAATGTAAAATGTATAATACCATTCGCACCCAAAATACGATAAATCAAGAAAATACCACATATATATAAATACAGGAACTGGAATTGGTATAAATGAACTCGGTTGTTACAGTTAAAGAAAAGGAAAAACGCATTATTCCTCCTTGTGGAGTCACGAATATAATGCCCACCCCGGCTTTAATCATGGGGGTGTTTTGCTTTCGCTTCTTCAAGGAGGACGCTCCATCGAAGAAGAGTTCCCATCGGGTATCATTCCCTTCTTTTTTCCTTGTCAATTGCATCAAACGCGTATTCGTCCGGCAACTCGGAGTTCAAGAGAGAGTCGGCAGGTATCGGATGCTCAGCGAGAAATTCGGCGATGGCCTGGCCTTTAATTACCTTGAGGGGTCGATATACTATCGAGAACTCCATCAAGAGGAGGGCCCATTTAGCAAGCCTTCTTGTTAGCATGGCTCTTGACATCAAATACTTGAGAGGATCAACTTTTGATATGAGATGGAGCTCATGTGCCAATGCATAATATCGAAGCTTCGTTACCGCGAAGATCAGTGCCGGGCAATGCTTTTCGATGGGGGAGTAGTTATTTTCTGCCCCCAGGAGAACTCGACTCAAATAATAGAGAGCTCTCTCCCTCCCCTGGTCATTCTCCTGTGCCCATAACGCTCCTAAAGAACCTTCAAGGACTGTTGTGTACAGGATGAGGGGCTTTCCCTTGACCGGAGCGGTCTGTACCGGCGGGTTCTGCAAATATTGCTTGATTTCGTCCAGTGCGCTTTGGCATTTGCGATCCCAAATGAACGGGGTCCCTTTCTTCATTAGATGACTGTAGAGGCAGTATTTGCCGGAGAGGTTAGCTATGAACCGCCGGATATACGCGAGCTTTCCTTGGAGAGACTGCAATTACTTGAGAGTTCTTGGCAAAGGCATTTCCATAATCGCCTTGACGGGTCTATTTCGATGCCCCGGTGTCGTACGATGAACCCTAGAAGTTTGCCCGAGGAGACTCCAAACGCGCATTTCAGAGGTTCATCTTCAGGTTGTACTTCCGAAGGCGCTGGAACACTATCTTCAGATGCTCCCAGTGCTCTTCGTACGATTTACTTTTCACCACGAGGTCGTCAATATAACATTCGACAATCTCGTGTATGAGGTCATCAAAGATTTTTGTCATGACCCTCTGGTAAGTGGCGCCAGCGTTCTTCAGACTAAAGGGTATTACTTTGTAGCAGAATATGCCCAGCGGAGTCCGGGAAGCATTGTGCTTTTGGTCTTCAGGATGCATCTTGATTTGGTTGTACCCTGAGGATCCGTCCATGAAGGAGAAAACTTCATGGGTGGATGTGTTATCGATCATCAGCTCGGTAACAGGCACTGAGAAGTCATCTTTCGGACAAGCTTTGTTGAGATCCCGAAAATTTACGCAGATACGTACTATCCCATTTTTCTTCATTACCGGAACGGTATTGCGGGTCTCTTTATGGGCCCAGTGGAGTTTTGGCTCAGCCTATCAAAGACTGAGGCGGCAGACTTGGATGACTCATTGAGAGGGGCCATGGTGGTTGCGAGCCGATCAAAAACCGACTTCTTTGGGGCTTCCTGTGATGATATTGAAGCACTAAAGCTCATTGGCGGGAGCATGGTCCCGAAGAACAGTCCAGTGGGGGCTCGAGTCACCTGTTCCACTGGCATTGCAAATATGGAGGCCGCTTGGGACGATAAGTCACTTCTCTAGCAGGGACGGAGTGGGAGTTGCTGTTACAATTGGTGCAGTTGAAAGCCATCGATGTCATCTTCTCTTCTGCATGGAGCAAGACACCAAATCTTAGTACCTCGAATCCAGGGGCAACCATATTAAATCGCGATTCGTTCGCGAACACGACACAAGAAGTGTAGAGTGGAAAGAGGAAAAGGTCCTGTCATGCCCCACTTCCCAGAGTACGCTAAGATAGGCACGTGACAGAGCCAACCATGCTATCTGTTGTCACGCCCCGCTTCCCAGAGTACGCAAGATTGGGCACGTGACATAGCCAACCATGCTACCTGTGGGTAGGAAGTATCCATCCACAGTCACATTACGGTTGTAAGGATATCAAGAACAAGATAATAAGTTAATCTAATACATGTCCAAATCCATAATAACAAGAATCAATAAACAATAAGTGCGGAAGCTAATGATCCAATGCAATGATGGAAAGGTACGTCCCATAATGCGGGATCGAACCTGGAAATAAAATGCAATAAATGAACTAACCACTGCAGAACTCACAGATCAGCCTGCTGGCTGAAGTACTCCTGCTCGGTCAGCGACAGTGGTAAAGAATCTGGGCCATGCAAAACCCAGACGTCAGCGCGTCATGACATCAAGTATATAGTATAAACATGGTAATAAGCAGTGCATGTATGAACATGAATAAAGCAGTACTAAGAAATAACAGAGCAGGGTAATGTGCAATGGTGACTAAACTGTCCTATCAGGTTTCTACTCTATAGTCTTTGAAACCAATTGATGAATCGTCGATGTAACTCAATAGTATCCCGTGCGTGCCCGGGACCACGGTCAAGATCCTCGGGGCTGAATCCGAGACGTACCGCTAAGCAGTAAAAGGTAGTAGGATGGGCGAGTGATGTCAGCATCAACACTCCGGGGCTGGCCAAGCCCGTAAGACTGATCAGAACATGTATCGAACTGTTGAGTTACAAGTCGGTTTCACCTTTGATTTCCCCATACCCCCAAGCTATGTATGTCAGGTCAGGTATTCAGTAGTCAAGGACTAATGCCAACACAAACTCCGGTAAGAGTAGGTCCGTCTGGATAGACAGCAGGGATGGTCGGGTTTGTCGGCATTAGGCATGAGATCAGGTAACAGGTCAGGTAATGTATAAAGGTGTCATGTCATGTCAAGAGTGTACGGTACCATATCATGTCAAGTATGAAGTGTAACAGGTCATGTCAGGAAGCACAAGATGTCATGTGGGTGCTCATAATCAAACTATCATAAACATGTGTATAAATAAACAAGCATGAATACTATTAGAACAATAAACTGGAACATGTAATATGATATGCAAATAGATATAATTTCAAGGATATGGATGCACAGTTATCGATTAGGGTTATATTTATAGTTCCAATATTAATTAGGATGCAATTTATTAAACATGGAGTGTTAATATCACATTATTATGTAGTAGTGTGATCTATGCTTGCAATTATATGTATCTTAAATGCGATAGATGCAAACGGGTATCCGAAAAGTTATAAAACTGTAAAATGGTAATGTGGGATGTACAACTAAACAATATGTGATATAAATATTGATATAATAATATTAATATGGATAGCATATTCAAAGCGATTAGTAACTATAAAAGCTGTATTGATTAACCATGCACAAGAAGGTTCCGTTCAGAAATTCAGCGTCACCCTAATTTGTAAAATAGCTTAAAAATAACAAACGTTCTCCAAAAAGGACGTATCATATACCAAAACAAAGATAATTCAATAAGGTTTTCAGTTTTATAAGTATAAGCATCTTAGGTTATCCCTACAAAAATTTATGAATATTCGAAGTTGAAAGTTTGCTGCTGGAATTTCCCTGGACAGCAGTTTGGAGACATTTTCATTTGCATTTTACGTTATTTAACCAATTTATTTTGCCAGTAAATACTTCATAGAGTTATAGTATTCTGAATTAGATTCGTAACGAACTAAAGAACGTATACTAATGATTTTTCTATGATTTATAATGAATTTTATAAGATAAGGTGTACAGTAAATTTCAGATTTGTCATATCCGATTTTTCAACGACATTTCATATGTAAACTATAAGATTTTCAAATGTATAACATTATAAAATGAAGATTATAAAAGTATATAGCATGTAGCAAGATTAACTTGCCTCGATGGGTCGCGAATCGGGAAAACGGAACGTTAACCGTCGGCGGGGAAAACTCGCGACGGCGCACGGTTCACGGAATGAACCCAAACGACGAACAAAGGAACCACACGGGTCGGGGTATCTCGCTGGAACGTCGAGAAACGTCACCGGCACGACGGAATTCCGGCAACAAAAGAACAGTTAAAAGAAATGAGAAACGAGACATGAAGCAAGAAGAGAAAAATGATAAAGAGAAGTACGAGAGAATATATAAGGGAGAGGGAGAGAGAGGAAAAAGTGGAGAGAGAGAGAGAAAGTGGGGCCCACGGGGTTAAAGGGGAGGTTGCGATTGGCTGAGAGAATAAATTAAGAAGGATATAAAAAATTGTAAAATATTATATGGTTAACTTAAAGATTTAAAAGATAGGTAATGAACAGTAAGATATCAGGTTAGTTAGAAAAATATATGCGATGGTTTTAATAATATTAAAATTTAGGATTTTGGCGCCAAATGAAACATTTCCAAATTGCGCCCGGGTTGGGTCCAAAAATTCGAAATTCAAATAATAGGATTTTAGGCGGGTTCCCAATTTTAAAATGAAATGTTTTATGATTAAAAAGCATACTCCCAAAACGGACACACGCACGTGCACGTAGCCATCCAAACTCGCCCGTTTCACTGAACGGGACGAGAATACAATGCACGGACGCTACCACGAGGCTAAGGGTGTCAAGTAGGCCAAGAAGAATATTTTCAATTTTATTTTAGATGCTAAAATTTGTTATATGCAGAATGACTTAGCCAGATAAAATTTTACAGTAAGACCCAAATAAGCAAGATAAATGAAATGAGTAATATCTAATGCTCAACCAATAACAGAAAATAGTAGCATTGGGCTCGGGTGTTACATTATACCCAACTACAAAAGAATTTCGTCCTCAAAATTCCAAGAATACAAGATAGAAAACTACAGGAAAAGGTGAGGAAACTTCTGTCGGATCTCGTCTTCTCGCTCCCAAGTGGATTCTCCATGCGATCGATTACCCCAAGAAACTAGCACAAGGGGGTAACCTTGTTCTTAAGAACCTTTTCTCTCTGATCCTTGATTTCAACTGGTCGCTCTTCAAAAGTTAGGTCCTCCCGTACAGTCAACTCCGAATGATCCAAAACATGTGTTTCATCTCGAACATACTTACGGAGTTGAGATACGTGAAACATATCATGCACATTTGCCAAGGACTGCGGTAACGCCAAACGATATGCTACCTCACCAACACGCTCCACGATCTCAAGGGTCCAACGAATCGAGGACTGAGCTTTCCTCGCCTTACAAAACGAATCACCCCTCTAGTCGGTGATATCTTCAGGAATACCAAATCATCCACGGCAAACTCTAGAGGTTTTCTTGACGTGTCGGCCCAACCTTTCTGTCTGTCTTGAGCTGCCTTCATATGCTTCCTGATTGTATTCACCTTCTCGACTGTCTGCACCACCAAATCTGGTCCTAGTAACCTTCGTTCACCAACATCATCCCAACAAACAGGTGAACGGCACTTGCGACCATACAGTGCTTCAAACGGGGCCATCTGAATAGTTGCTTGGAAGCTATTGTTGTACGAAAACTCCACCAGGTGTAGATGATCTTCCCAAGAACCTTTGAAGTCCAACATGCAAGCCCTCAACATATCTTCAAGGGTCTGGATCGTTCTCTCCGATTGTCCATCAGTCTGAGGATGATAAGCTGTGCTAAACTTCAATCGAGTCCCCAAACTTTCTTGTAAACTCCTCCAAAAGTGCGACAAGAATCGAGTGTCCCGATCGGACACGATGCTTACCGGCACTCCATGCAATCTGACAATCTCCTGCATGTATCGCTCTGCCAAAGTCTCTGTCGATTGACCAACCCGAAAAGGAATAAAGTGAGCTGCCTTGGTCAACCGATCGACAATCACCCATACCGCATTGTTGCCCTTTGGACTCCGAGGTAAAGCCGTCACGAAATCCATGGTTATATGTTCCCACTTCCACTGAGGAATCGGAAGTGGTTGCAACAAACCAGCAACCCTTTGGTGTTCAGCCTTGACTTGCTGACACACCAAGCACTTAGCCACGAAGCGAGCAATTTCCCGCTTCATACCTTCCCACCAGAAGTGCTGTCGAATATCTCGGTACATCTTTGTCCCTCCTGGATGTACAGAGTAAGCTGAACTGTGTGCCTCCTTCATAAGCTCTTCACGTACACCCCCTTTTGGCACACACACACGGCTACCATATCTCAACGAACCATCTTCATGGATCAGTAAATCGGTTCGTAGTCCGGCTCCAACCTGTTCTCGAAACTTTTGCAGTCTAGGATCCTGCGATTGTGTCGCTTTAATCTTCTCAACTAAGGACGACTGTACTTGCAACTGCATCAACTGTCCTGTAGAATGTGGTAGCACAACTTCTAAGTCAAATCTTCGAAAATCTGCAATGATCTCCCCCCTGTGTAGTTAACACCTGAATTGCTGGTAACCGACTAAGCGCATCCGGCACAACATTAACCTTCTCCGGATGGTACTTAAGATCAAGATCGTAGTCAGCCCTCAGCTCCAACCATCTACGCTGCCTCATGTTAAGCTTCTTCTGTGTAAATACATACTTCAAGCTCTTATGATCTGTAAAAACTTCGACTCTTTCCCCAAAAGGTAGCGTCTCCAAATCTTCAGAGCGAAAATCACAGCCGCACGCTCCAAGTCATGAGTTGGATAATTCTTCTCATGGGTCGTCAACTGTCTCGATGCGTATGCTACAACCTTCCCATGCTGCATCCAAACACATCCCAATCCTTTCCCAGATGCGTCGCTATGAATCACTAGTCCTCCGGAATTGTCTGGTACGGTCAGGATAGGGGCGGTTATCAACTTCTGCTTCAACGTCTCAAAAGCCAACGCGCACTTATCCGTCCATACAAAAGGTACCTCCTTGCGCGTAAGCTTGGTCAACGGTTCTGCCAAACGAGCGAAGTTCTCCACAAATCTCCTGAAGTATCCGGCTAATCCAAGGAAACTTCTTATCTCCGCAACATTCTTTGGAGTTGGCCAATCTCGAACTGCTGCAATCTTCTCGGGATCGACGGCGATTCCATCGCCCGACACGACATGCCCCAGAAACTTCACTTCTTCCAGCCAGAATTCGCACTTACTCATCTTCGCAAATAACTTCTCTTATCTCAGCGTCTGCAGTGCGATCCTTAAGTGCTCAGCATGCTCTTCTGGACTCTTCGAGTACACCAGAATATCGTCAATGAATACCACAATAAACTGGTCTAAGAACGGTGAAAAGATTCTGTTCATCAAATCCATAAATATTGCTGGCGCATTAGTCACTCCGAAGGGCATCACTAGATACTCGAAATGTCCATATCGAGTTCGAAACGCCGTCTTGCAAATGTCTTCTGCTTTCACCCGGACTTGATGATATCCTGATCGCAAGTCCAGTTTCGAGAATACCCTCACGCCACTAAGCTGCTCAAAAAGCTCTCCAATGCGAGGGATCAGGTACTTGTTCTTAACAGTCACCCGGTTCAATTCTCGATAATCAATGCACATCCTTCTCGTGCCATCCTTCTTCTTCACTAAAAGAACTGGAGCTCCCCAAGGCGAGTTGCTGCTTCGAATCCAACCTTTCTCGAGTAATTCACCAACTTATTTCTTAACTTCTTCCAATTCCACTGGTGCCATCGGATACTAAGCTTTAGATACTGGTGCTGTACCAGGACTAAGATCAATCGCGAACTCCAGGTCTCGCCTCGGCGGTAAGCCTGATATCTTCAAATACGTCTATAAAATCGCGAACAACTGCCGGCTCTCCATTACTATCCACTGCCATAGCCGCAAGAACATTGTTCGTCGGCCTAGCCCTAAACTCGACCGGCCCGACAGAACTGCTTCCTTACCGCAACTGCTGTCTGCATCGTTGGCCGCGAAAGGTCCAGCGAGACTACTGAGTCTCGTCCACTCCGCTGCATGCACGTCCACGGTTGCTCCATTCTGCCTTAGTCTGATAAATTTCTCCTCCATTTCCTCCCGTGCAGTCCGCGGGAAGAACTTTTCCAAGAAACTTTTAGAGAAATCCGCCCAACTGATTGGCTTGGACAAGCGGGTCTCCTCCACCAGCCACCACTCTCGGGCGTAATCCACCAGCTGAAAGCGCACCACATCAACTCTCTTGTCGTCTGGGATCTGTGCCGCAATCAGTAAATTCTCCGTGTCTACTAGCCACTGCTCGGCTGGCAACGGCTCCTCCAGAAAAGTGAAAGTAGACGGATCCAAAAGTCTGAAATCTGCTACGGTCCTTACTCGGTCAACTGGTCTAGTTCCAACATCGTTTACAGACTGCTGGACGATCTGCAAACCTTCCTGAAACAAGTCCGCTTGCTGCTGGATCAGCTCGGTCTGTCTCTTTGGTTTTCAACATTTCTCTTATCACTCCAAGCATGGCGGCTTTGTTCACATGCCTCCGGTACGTCTTCAACCTCTTACCTGTCATAATCCTGAACTCAAAATACCCAACATTAGCATGATGATATATTCTGAATGTGGATCAAGGCTAGAACTCCAAGATACTTAAATAGAGTACTGCATTGTAGCTATGCCGCGGTATCATAGCCGCAATTACTTAACTCCACCCAAGTCGCCCAAGTCCTAGGGATAACAAGAAATCAGGTTTCCGAGTTGACAATGCAAAGTAAGTTTGCACGTCGTAAAAGATATAATCAGGAAGAATGTGATTCAAGAATGGTAAAACGGTCAAGGTGGCAGGACATGTTTCCTAAACACGGGTATTCTGATTCGTGTATTGGGTACAATACCCAACTACAAAAGAATCAACCCGACTAACCTATGGCTCTGATACCAAAAGAACCATGTCACGCCCCGCTTCCCAGAGTACGCAAGATTGGGCACGTGACATAGCCAACCATGCTACCTGTGGGTAGGAAGTATCCATCCACAGTCACATTACGGTTGTAAGGATATCAAGAACAAGATAATAAGCTAATCTAATACATGTCCAAATCCATAATAACAAGAATCAATAAACAATAAGTGCGGAAGCTAATGATCCAATGCAATGATGGAAAGGTACGTCCCATAATGCGGGATCGAACCTGGAAATAAAATGCAATAAATGAACTAACCACTGCAGAACTCACAGATCAGCCTGCTGGCTGAAGTACTCCTGCTCGGTCAGCGACAGTGGTAAAGAATCTGGGCCATGCAAAACCCAGACGTCAGCGCGTCATGACATCAAGTATATAGTATAAACATGGTAATAAGCAGTGCATGTATGAACATGAATAAAGCAGTACTAAGAAATAACAGAGCAGGGTAATGTGCAATGGTGACTAAACTGTCCTATCAGGTTTCTACTCTATAGTCTTTGAAACCAATTGATGAATCGTCGATGTAACTCAATAGTATCCCGTGCGTGCCCGGGACCACGGTCAAGATCCTCGGGGCTGAATCCGAGACGTGCCGCTAAGCAGTAAAAGGTAGTAGGATGGGCGAGTGATGTCAGCATCAACACTCCGGGGCTGGCCAAGCCCGTAAGACTGATCAGAACATGTATCGAACTGTTGAGTTACAAGTCGGTTTCACCTTTGATTTCCCCATACCCCCAAGCTATGTATGTCAGGTCAGGTATTCAGTAGTCAAGGACTAATGCCAACACAAACTCCGGTAAGAGTAGGTCCGTCTGGATAGACAGCAGGGATGGTCGGGTTTGTCGGCATTAGGCATGAGATCAGGTAACAGGTCAGGTAATGTATAAAGGTGTCATGTCATGTCAAGAGTGTACGGTACCATATCATGTCAAGTAGGAAGTGTAACAGGTCATGTCAGGAAGCACAAGATTTCATGTGGGTGCTCATAATCAAACTATCATAAACATGTGTATAAATAAACAAGCATGAATACTATTAGAACAATAAACTGGAACATGTAATATGATATGCAAATAGATATAATTTCAAGGATATGGATGCACAGTTATCGATTAGGGTTATATTTATAGTTCCAATATTAATTAGGATACAATTTATTAAACATGGAGTGTTAATATCACATTATTATGTAGTAGTGTGATCTATGCTTGCAATTATATGTATCTTAAATGCGATAGATGCAAACGGGTATCCGAAAAGTTATAAAACTGTAAAATGGTAATGTGGGATGTACAACTAAACAATATGTGATATAAATATTGATATAATAATATTAATATGGATAGCATATTCAAAGCGATTAGTAACTATAAAAGCTGTATTGATTAACCATGCACAAGAAGGTTCCGTTCAGAAATTCAGCGTCACCCTAATTTGTAAAATAGCTTAAAAATAACAAACGTTCTCCAAAAGGGACGTATCATATACCAAAACAAATATAATTCAATAAGGTTTTCAGTTTTATAAGTATAATCATCTCAGGTTATCCCTACAAAAAGTTATGAATATTCGAAGTTGAAAGTTTGCTGCTGGAATTTCCCTGGACAGCAGTTTGGAGACATTTTCATTTGCATTTTACGTTATTTAACCAATTTATTTTGCCAGTAAATACTTCATAGAGTTATAGTATTCTGAATTAGCTTCGTAACGAACTAAATAATGTATACTAATGATTTTTCTATGATTTATAATGAATTTTATAAGATAAGGTGTACAGTAAATTTCAGATTTGTCATATCCGATTTTTCAACGACATTTCATATGTAAACTATAAGATTTTCAAATGTATAACATTATAAAATGAAGATTATAAAAGTATATAGCATGTAGCAAGATTAACTTGCCTCGATGGGTCGCGAATCGGGAAAACGGAACGTTAACCGTCGGCGGGGAAAACTCGCGACGGCGCACGGTTCACGGAATGAACCCAAACGACGAACAAAGGAACCACACGGGTCGGGGTATCTCGCTGGAACGTCGAGAAATGTCACCGGCACGACGGAATTCCGGCAACAAAAGAACAGTTAAAAGAAATGAGAAACGAGACATGAAGCAAGAAGAGAAAAATGATAAAGAGAAGTACGAGAGAATATATAAGGGAGAGGGAGAGAGAGGAAAAAGTGGAGAGAGAGAGAGAAAGTGGGGCCCACGGGGTTAAAGGGGAGGTTGCGATTGGCTGAGAGAATAAATTAAGAAGGATATAAAAGATTGTAAAATATTATATGGTTAACTTAAAGATTTAAAAGATAGGTAATGAACAGTAAGATATCAGGTTAGTTAGAAAAATATATGCGATGGTTTTAATAATATTAAAATTTAGGATTTTGGCGCCAAATGAAACATTTCCAAATTGCGCCCGGGTTGGGTCCAAAAATTCGAAATTCAAATAATAGGATTTTAGGCGGGTTCCCAATTTTAAAATGAAATGTTTTATGATTAAAAAGCATACTCCCAAAACGGACACACGCACGTGCACGTAGCCATCCAAACTCGCCCGTTTCACTGAACGGGACGAGAATACAATGCACGGACGCTACCACGAGGCTAAGGGTGTCAAGTAGGCCAAGAAGAATATTTTCAATTTTATTTTAGATGCTAAAATTTGTTATATGCAGAATGACTTAGCCAGATAAAATTTTACAGTAAGACCCAAATAAGCAAGATAAATGAAATGAGTAATATCTAATGCTCAACCAATAACAGAAAATAGTAGCATTGGGCTCGGGTGTTACATCTGTGGATAGGAAATATCCCTCCACAGTCACATTACGGCTGTAGAGATATCAAGAACAATAATAAACAACTATCTAATATATGTCCATGAGCCAGAATAACGAGTCAAGAATAAAATAATGCGGAAGATAAAAGATCCAATACAATAATAAACTGGAATGTATGTCCCATAATGCGGGCTCACATCAGGAATGAGAATACTGAAAGGAAACTAAACCAACTAATAACAGGTCCTCACTGCTCGGCCTGTTCTCTGAAATGCTCCTGCTCGGCCTGCAGCAAAGGTAAAGGATCTAGGCCATGCAAAACCCAGACGTCGGTGCGTCATAATATCAAACAATAATAAAGTCAAGGAGTAGCAAGATATGCAGGTACGAGTATGAACGGTAAATAAGGTATAACAGTAACATAAATAAGGACAGTGAAGGGTAAGGTACAGGTGATGTGTAGTGAGTAATCTAAACTGGTCTACTGGGTTAACTACTCTCAAGTCTTTGAAATCAATTTGATGAATCGTCGATGTAACTTAATAATATCCCGTGCATTCTCGGGACCACGTCCAAGACTCTCGGGCTGAATCCGAGACGTGCCGCTAGGCAGTAAAAGGTAGTATGTAAAGACGAATGATTTCAGCAGCATCATTCTGGGGCTGGCCTAGCCCGTAAGAATGATCAGTAAAGGCATCGAACTGTCGAGTTACAAGTCATGTTTCATCATTGATTTTCCCGTACCCCCAAGTTATGTGTTCAAGTCAGGTATTGATAAATCTGGAGCTAATGCCAACACAGGATCAAGCAGGTACAGGTTTGTCTGAATAGACAACAGGAAATGTCCGTAGGGACAACAGGTCAAGGTTGTCGGCATTAGTAACAAGATCGGTATCAAGTCAGGCTGTGATACATCAGGTCATGTCAGGTAGTGTACATGGAATCAAATCATGTCAAGTAGTGGTATATGTATCAACTCGTGTTAAATAGTAGTGTATCAGGTCATGTCAGGTAGTACACAAATATCAAGTGGGTGCTCATAATCAGACTATAATAAGTATGGGTACACAAAAAATAAGTATGGAGTGCTAATATAACAATAAAATGGAATAATGTGATATGGTATGCAAATAGATATAAATTCAAAGATATGGATGCACAATTATCGATTAGGGTTACATTTATAGTTCCAATACTAATTAGGATGCACTTTATTAAACATGGGGTGTTAATATCATAGTGTTATGTATTAATATGATCTATGGATGCGATTATATATATTTTAAATGAGATGGATGCAAACGGGTATCCGAAATCAGTAAAACTGTAAAATGGTAATGTGGGATGTATAACTAAGCAATATGTGATGTAAATATTCCATTGGGTGCAGTATGTTGTAATATAGTAGGTAACAAGATAAGTTTTCATGACCTAGATCTGAAATGATATGAATGGATGCAAACGAAACATCGAAAAGTTATAAAACTAAACATGGGTGCATGATTTTAAATACAGGTATGATATTTATTTAAATAGGTATAAAATGAGTTATATAGTATGTAGCAAGATTAACTTGCCTAGACGGATTAAGAAACGGATGTGTACGGAACGTCTCACGTCGGTGAAAAGTCGCGACGCGCGCACGGTACACGGAACGGGTCCAAGAAGCGCACGAGGGTGATCACGCAAGCCAGGCACTTCCTCTGGGTCGTCTGGATCGTCGACGACGATCCCGGCTCCGGCGAACTACGAGAATACAAAGATCAAGAATCGAAAAGAAAAGAAAAGAAAAGAAAAGAAAGGGGAAGAGAGGAACAGGGATTGCTCACTGTGGTTACTGTGGATTCAGGGAGATGAGATGGTGTCGAGAGGATGATCGGAGCTCCGGCGATGGGGTGGTTGCTAGGGTTTCGTCTAGGGTTTTGTTTGCTGGGTGTTGGTGCAGGGTTGGAGAACAGAGGAGATAGGGAGAGCAGAGGGGAGAGACGAGAGGTGGAAGAAGGAGGTGGCGATGAGTGAGGTGGTCGGTGGCGAGATGAGGGATCGCCGGCGATGGGTTCGATGGGTTGCAGTGGTGTGCATGGAGATTGAAGGAGGTGGTGAAGGAGGCAGAGGAGACTTGGTGAGGGGAGGAGATGAGGGCTCTGTTGTGGGTATTAGGGTTAGGGTCTCAAGATGAGGATGCGTTGAAGTGAGGGGCTTCGGTGGGTTTTTATAGCGAGGAGGAAGATGAGAAGTGAGGAGGAGATTTGAGGGAGAGAGAAAATATACGAGGGTCTCGTGAAGGGAGGTGATCGTAGCGCAGAAGGGAGGTGACCGCATCCAAGATGCTACAGGATCCGCGAGAGGTGTGAGAGAGAGAGAGAGGGAAGAGAGAGAAAGGGAGAGAGAGATAGAGAGAAGAGAGAGATCGAGACGAGAGAGAGAGGGAATGAACAGTGAGGAGATATAAACTTGGATTTAGTGGGGGAGAGAGAGATGCGGGGTCTGCGCGTGAAGGAGAGAGAAAGAGAGAAAGGGAAGAGAGAGGAAGGAAAGGGAGTGGGGCCCGGTAAGTAAAGAGAGAGAGAGAGTTTTGTAGTTAGGATTTTATTTAAAAAGATTTAGGTTAGTTATTTAAATTTTTAATCTGTTGATTTTTAAAATAAAGATATTAGATTAAATAAATTTGAATTTTGGCGGGATACAAAAATATTCCAAAACACGCCTGGGTCGGGTCTAAAAATTTAGATTTAAAATATGAAAAATATATGCGACTTTCAAAATTCAAAATGAATGCTCAGCTAACGAAAATGCATACCCCCAGGAACGGATGCACGTACGTGCGCGTAGCCATCTAAACACGTCCGTTTCGCTGAACGGGACGAGAACAAGATGCGCGCATGCTACCACGGGGTTAGGGGTATCATGCAGGCCATGTTAAGTATTTGTAAAAATATTTTACGTGACTTAAAATGTTATATGGTAAAAGATAAAATGCCAGATAAAATGCCAGTATGCAGTATTCATGAAATTGCACGTGTCTATGTAACAAGTCAAGATAATTCATAAATATGAATCAAACAAGTTTAAGCAAGCGGGTCGGGTCGAATGCAATGTGAAATGTAAAATACTATTCGCACCAAAAACACAATAAATCAGGAAAAATACCACAAACAAGGAAATACGAGAACTGGAATTGGTATAAATGAACTAGGTTGTTACAGGTCCCACCGGGCGTGCCAGAATCTGTTTACCGCCGAAAATCAGGAAAGACTGAACCACGTAGGTCTTCTTGCCTGAATTTGGGGGCAGATACTATTTGGTTTTATCTGTCTAACTCTCCGAAGATGCCAAGTTAATTTATGGCGCCTTGTATCGAAGGTTTAGACAGATGCGGCCGTTGTAGCAGAGTTCTTCAGATTCCCCCTCGTTGTGAGGGGTTTTTGATTGTGGCGACGCTCTTCCCTGCAGGCGCAAGCCCCTGTCGTGTGTGTTTGTTTTATTTTTGGTTGCCCGTGGATTGTATACGGAGACTAATTTTTGTTGTCACCCGTAGGGCGTGGATTAGTCCAAATCCGTATTTTCTTAGATTTGGGTTTGGCTTGATTTAAGAATCGTCAACCTTATTTGAGATTAAGATCAACTTAAATATTTGTTAAGGATACGTTAATCCGATATTGGACTAAGATCTACTTAACGGGGGTTCGGTATCATTTTTGATCCAATGAAAGAGCATTTGGGCTCTATCGTTTTAGTTTAAGGACGTTGCGGTCCACATCTAGTTTAAGGATGTTGCGGGTCATTATGGTATGCTCATGGGTTTGAGAGTGCATCCAAGAGTTGTTGGTTGTCGGGATCTTCCACCTCTCTGACATCGTTGAAGAATTACAACGACATGTATCAGAGGTGTGGAGAGATGTACCCTTGAACCGAACTCCAGATTGAAGGGAGAGATCATGGTGGAACGAACATCATTTTAGATGCCATGTGTCAGGAGATCATTGGCCATTTTTGGCACTAAGATCGATTCGGGAAGACCTGAGTATAGGAGGGCATTGGTTGATTGATGGTCAAAAGGTTTTGGTCTCGGAAGACTTGGCTAATTTTCGCTAAGGTTGGCCTCTCACAGTGTTAAATACTGACGCTCATGTGCTCCCACGTGAGGCTTATAAGTAGTGTTAGACACTAAAATTTGGAGCGCTCACGTGCGGCACGTGAGGTACCTGAAAATTGGGCGTTATGCACTTTGGTATAAATCCCCATCTGTATATAAGTGTTAAACACTTAGTCCTTGTGGCTATCACGTGTGGGCACGTGAGGTGCTCCAGAGTTGGGCACTGTCTCCTTTGGATTTATCTTCCTATTCTGTTCTGAGCATTATTGGGGGTCACGTGGGATCACGTGAGGCGACCTAAAATGAGAACTTTCTTAATTTATTCCCCCTCCCTTTTTTACAAGTGCTGAGCATTATTAGGGGTCATATGGGATCATGTGACTCGAACTCAGTCATTCCATTTTGGTCCTTAGAGATGCTCACGTAGGAACACGTGATCTGTCGTTATAGCATTGCACGCTAATATGCATGGGGCTCTTGATCTTAGTCTTGGGAATTTCAAGTCTTTTGTTTTATAAAAATTAAATTCTTATACAGGGTTAAACCCTAGTTTTATCAGAGGAATTAAATTCCTATGTTTTTGGAAGAATTAAATTCTTCAAACCTAGTTCTTTCCTCCAAGTTTTGGGACTGCATAACAGAATCTCCCCGATGAGAATTAAATTCTCAACTTGTGAGGAGATCTGCTTCTACAGACCTCAACCAGAGGAAGAACTAAGTTCTTTTTTTGAAAGAGTTAAACTCTTATAAAAGTAGATAAAATGATCTCTAGGTCTTCTTTTCCTCACTTAGGGTCAAAGAGAACTCCTCTTCTTCTTTGTTTTCTCAAATCTTAGGAGGGGTCTCCTATCTTTTTCTCTTCAGTCTCGAGTCCTTTATATAGTAGAGGCAAGTTTGTTAATTTAGTTAAGGGAATCTCTCATTGAGATATTTTTTGATTGTTTCGGGGACTTTATCCACCGTTGGATTTTTAATCCAGGGACTTCTGTTTTACAGAAGATATTTTTCTTGTTTTTAACAAAATTGGAAAAATATTTTCCCATACAGAGCTTATTTTGTATCTTGGTGATTTTTAATCACCATTGGATTTTTAATCCAACGGTGCTCTGATTTACAGAGCACAATATTTCTTGTTTAGAAAGATTGGGGAAATATTTTCCCATACAGAGCTTATTTTGCAGCTTGGTGATTTTTAATCACCATTGGATCTTTAATCCAATAGTGCTCTGATTTACAGAGCGTAACCTTTCTTGTTTAGAAAGATTGGGGAAATATTTTCTCATACAAAGATTATTCTGCAGTTTGGTGATTTTTAATCACCATTGGATATTTAATCCAATGGTGCTCTGATTTATAGAGCGTAATCTTTCTTGTTTAGAAAGATTCAAGGAAATATTTTCCAATTAGGGTTTTGATCTCTCTTATTTAGAATTTAATTCTATCGGCTCAGAAGGCATTAGGAACCCTCACGTGTAGCACATGACCCATAACATTAGACCGGTTTTCTTATATGCAGCTGTCCCCGAGAAAGGCATCACGTGTTGGCACGTGAGCTGATGTTCAGGAATGTCACGTGTGGCATGTGACCCCCACAAGGTTAAGCTCAACAAAGAGCACCACGTGCTGACACGTGAGCTTCTCTGGCCTGTTATTTGTTTTAGGAAGACGCCTATATACTTTGTATATAGATGCCACGTGAGGCTCAATTGAAGCCTTATTTGTTTAAGCGCAATGCTTATAATCTTTGCTCCAAGACGCATCACGTGCGGGCACGTGATGCTCCATTTAGGGAATTTTTCCCATCGCTTTTTATTTATTATTTATTTTTTATAAGAGAACATGGATCTGAGGTATACTTCGCCTAGTTTAATTAGTCATATACTTAGTTAAATATCCAACACACAAATATATATATAACTAGAGCATTATTGTAATTATTATTATTTTCTTACTGTTCATCAAGACATAGGGCTTGAGGGAGAATGCTTACCCAAAGAAATGAGAAAACCAGTCGGCAATGGAAGGGGGGATGCGTCCGCTGTGGTTGGAGTCGGTGGGGTGCAGTCGAGGATTCGCTGGCGCTGCAGTGATGGTGACGCACCGGTTGTGGAGTAGAGGCGAGGTCGATATAATCGTCGACTGTTGAGAGAATGGTAAGGGGGTGCTCGGATCTCGGCTGGAGGGAGCAAAGTTGGCGGCGGCGAGATGGATGGCTGCTCGGTGTGCTGCGATGGTGAGGAGAGGGGGTCGGAGACGTGGGTTTAAGGGGTCGATTGAGAATGGTGGTGACGGTGAGGTGCCGTGCGGTGGAGAAGATCGACGGTAATTAAGGTCTGGCGACAAGGTTGGAGGTTGGGGTGCTCGGGGAAGGTTGTGGCAATGAAGAGGGTGTTGTTGGTGTCGAGGCGGCTGCGGCAAGATGCCTGGAATCGAGGATAAAGGAGGCTCGACGGTGAGAGGTGGTGTTGATGGTGGTGTGGTGGTGAGAAAGGACAAAAGGAGGTAGCGAGGGATCCCGGTGGAGAGGAAGGAGGAGACGCCGGTGATCGTGTCTTCGAGAAAGATGGCGCTGGGGTTTAGACTACGAGGAGATGGTGACGATGAGGATCGATGACAGGGATTCGGGGTTGAGGAAACAGAGAAAGGAGAGAGAAGGAGTTGCGTGTAAAAAGAGAGAGGGGGGGGGGAAGTATTTTACATATAGATTTAAAGGGGGGGGGGAGGGAGAGGGATTATTGGTTATGTATATAAATATATATCTGCATTTGTTTAGAGATTTGGTACGGATTTTACTTATTCCCATGTCAACAACAAATAAAGTTAGACAAAGAAATATATTTACCAAGCAAATATTAATAGATTAGTTTAAGAATCTTGAGATATGAAAATATTTTTTTTTTGTCACTGAAGAACTAACATATATATTACCTAAAAACTGAAGAATTTTCATACCAGAATCGTATACGTCAAAAGTTAAAATAAATATATTGGCAACCAACCATAAAATAAATTCTAAGATTATAGGAGAAATTTTATTAATGAAAAATAATATTTCGATAATACTGTATCCAAACTAGGGTGTTACAAAATATGAATAAGATGAAGCAAAATTATTAGATACCCATCTATTTGATATACGAATCAAATTTAGATCATCTTAAAGTAAAGTAACCGATTGCCTAAATGGATCTCAAATTGCTTGAAAATCTTAATTTCTTCTCTTTGTAAATATCTAAGAGCATTCTTATTCTGTACATACCAACCGGCCCCACATGGTCTACAACCACGTAGTCATAATTTAATGTACCGCTTTTTGGTCAAGTCTAGGTAAGTATTCTCTCATTAAATATTCAAATTTAAATATATAAAATAGAAAAAAAAACTCTTTTCATATCAAGATCGTAAGAAATAATATTAAAATACAGGTAATAAAAAAATACATATTTATTCAAAAAAGATACTATTACATATACAGAAACCATGCAAAAAAGAAAGCATTTCTTTAATTGGAAACAATGTATAAAAGGTGCCTATTAGAGAATAATTCTGTGAATAGGGCTGAAACCTGCTACAGCAGGTTAAAAGCTGAGCACACTCATGAAAACAATGCTTTTACCCAATTATATTATTACAATTAAATTAACAACTCCAACAACAAATAAATAAATAATAAAAATTAGTTTTCTATTATTATTCCTATTTTTAAAAAAGATTCACCCTTTTCAATCAATGAAGTACAGGGGTAAAAAAGGTAAAAATGTGCCCGCTAGAATATTTTAACAAATTAAATCCCTAGGGAACTTTTTAAGCGCAGAATAAGAGAGAGACAGACGCCGATGAGCTCGCCGATAGAATCCAATTGCGAGCGCTCACAAGATCATCGCCAGGTCTCCGGCGTGGCATCATCGTAATTCTCTCCTAAACGAGGGGCATTTTCCTCTCTGTCATCGCGCTCTTCGCCTTCTGAAAAATAGAGAGAGATTCTTGGTGTTTGGGGAGTGGCGGCGATTCTCTCTCTTTTCTTTTCATCGAGAGAGGAGATAGAGAGAAAAAGCTGGGATTTTTATTGTATTTAGACCATCTCTCTTTCTCTCTCTAGGTTTGTTTGCTTCTCTAATTCAGTTTCAATAATTATTATTACCCTTTTTGTATTATTTATGAGGATCTTTATTACTACCTTTTACTTGGGAACTCGGTATTGCAGGGAGTAAAGCAGTAAAAGAGAAGGAGGAGGAGGAAGACGAAAAAAGAGTTTTTTTACTGGTTGTGGTCTCAAAAGGTATTCCTTTTTCCCTTTTCTTTAAATTTTGGGACTCGATCATGATCGATTACTGTTTGATCGTTCTTGCATCTCCTCTCATTATTTGCTTGCTTATTGTTTTATTTGGGGAAGACTCAATGTAGCTGTTTTTGGATGTGGGTTTTTGAGTTTGTGACTCAATTTGGTGCTTTTGGTTCGATTTCAGTCCTCATATTGCAAAAAAAGTTTGGGCGGATTATAGAGTTAGCATTGGAATTGGGCATTGTAATGTTGAGTTTGTTAAAAGAACATGCAGTCTCAGTTGGATTGAGCACTAATAAACTAGCTAACAATATGAGCATCTCTGTTTTTCTTTTGCTGTAGGATTTGAAGGGGAATTTTCTCTTTTCTTGTGTTTTTGGGGGAGATTCCAAACTATAGTATCAACATAGATTATAGTGTCTTACTCATTGATGTTCATTACATCTACATTCTTAGTATAAATTTTTGGGATGTGCCTAAAGAATCCATATGAGATGTGAATATATTTCAGTGATAAGTTTAGGTACTGTAGAACAGTGTCTTGTTTTTTTATTTATTTATATCTGTAATTTTCCGGATAATTCTCTGTCAGTCATAAAGGTATCTCTCTTGCATCCACATGCTTTCTATATTCTTGATTAACTCAGGAAAGAATCCATTTTAAAACATCATTCCATAATTAGATTATCTGAATTAGTCAGTATATAAGAACTTGTGTAACAAGGTCTTACACTGTTGCACTAATAATTTTGTGAATTTATTCTGGTACGAATTTTCCAGATTGTGGTATAGAACATGGTTTATATTCTGGATCATACTGATATAAAATTTGGTTGTTTTGTTTTCTTATTTCTTTAAATGATCTTTGATCGGAGATTGGTACGTCTTTTATAATTGTTTCCTTTTTGTTATGCTCAATTAAGTCCGTTGACTAGCTTACGCTCTTATTTTGTGTTTCATGAATGGTGTATTGATTGTTTTTTAATAGAAATAGCTGAATTTAACTTTGGTGTAAAGGGTATCTCTTTATTTTTGACTTCGTATGCCTATTTATTAGAATTTTCCAACTCCAATATTCTGAGTGATACTTTGTGATGCTGTATTTGTAGGCCCGCCAAATTGGGTTCTCCACATGGAGACCAATTTAATCAATGAACAGTTGACGCCATCAGCACAATTACGTGGCATAAAGTTTGATCTAATGACAGAAGATGAAATCGTATGTGTTTTTGCATCATTTATTATGTTTTATTTTGTTATGCCTGAGTTTACTGTAAAGTGTACTAAATACATTTTTCCCTATATTTTTTAATTCTCACTCACAAATACAATTACTAGCTGCATCCATGTAAACTTTATACTACTATACTAATAGTTACCATCACCTATATCCATCTAGCTTAATAGCCAGCAGAACTTATTCCCTTGCTTTTCCATAATTAGCACATATCTACTCATATTCTTCAAACTACCACTATATTACTTTATTCTTATAATTAGCACATATCTACTCATATTCTTCAAACTACCACTATATTCCTTTATTCCTGATTTTGATTTTCCAAAATGTGGTTTGGACAATGGATAAAGTTATTTATATCGAATGATATGAAAACTGTCTTTCTTCCATTATATTTACTATTAAGAAGCAGCAAGCGGGGAAATTGAATCTGTGGGGAAATGCATGCACTTGCACATATATTACATAAGTTAATTTGACAACTCATACTTGTTACCACTCTACCTTTTGATCTGTCTCATTACAAGCAAAACACTTTCAAGGCTCCAAGATCCTCCCTTAGTCTTTTACTTGTATCTCATAGCTGAACGTTACTTACATGAATGCACCTTTTTACTTTCAGCATTTGCATGCAAATCCCTCGATTCAGCCATTTGCATTCAATAACTATAATATGATTTTTTTCCGTTAGTTTTGGTTCGTTGAATGGATCCTGTGGTGCCGTTGCTCCATATATAAGATTTTATTATTTTTGTCATAATTTTCCCCCTTCTCAAACCCTTTCCTGTATTGCTGACAAATGTCACCCTGCCTTCTTTCATATTTATTTCCTTTTCTTGATCAATGTAGCACGGTCATCTCCTCGATCATGAAAGCATATATTCTAGTTAGTATGTCTTTGATTTCCCTCCACAAATTATGTAATGCTGTTTAAAAAAAAATTGCAAACAATATTCATCTTATTGGTGTTGCTATGATTAATTAGAATATGGAGAGTGTGATGTTTATAATTTTTACTTCACGATGAATACTAGTTATTCTTATGGATCTTGAATTATTATATCTCCAAAGTTGTTATAAATAAAAATGGTATAGATTCGAGGATTCTTCAATAGTAGTTTAACTCTATGGTCAATTGATTATGATCAATTCTGCGGTTGTAATTTCTTTATGCTTGTGTGCATGTATTCACACAGCCGTACTTTATTATTATGCGTCCACTTTATAACCAAAAAATCTGTATGGAACTTCATATTACAAACATCATAGATGCAACTTTAATCAGGTAGCAAGTCATATAAACAAGATAATTAATTAAATAGCAATAAGAGATGAAGATACCCATGGGCTGACAATTGGCCTGTGTATATGGGAGACCCAGAGAGAAGCCACTATAATATGAATGTGAATACACGAGTGCTTATTGTATTCTTTCTTTTGATCTTCTCACAAATTTCTTGTCATGCTTATTGTTTAACCTCTTGCTTTGGCATTTTACATTAGAGAACAATCGTTGTCTCTCAGGTCAAATCCTCTCTACATTCTGAGAATCATTAGCTACTTCACCCTAGAGGGCGCACCCTTTTATAGAAAGGAATAAGGTGATATGATTTGTCAAATAGTGTCAATAATACCATACCAGTCCTCTCCTTTGATAAATCTCTACATGAGTTAACTATTCGACGAGGTCCTACAATTCTGGTCTCCTTTTCTGATCAATTCATTGTTACAAATCCTTTCTTTTACCAACAAAACTATAAACAAGCTTTACTATACAAAATTTCACCTCAGTTTGTTTTTAATTATGTACTTTTATGCGTGCTTTAATTACCAGCCCACCAGGATGCAAATCAAAGTCTAACTCAAATCTGCCCACAGTCATTGGATAAAATATGAAAAGAACCAAGACTTAGTTCCCATCCAAGTAAGAATTATTAATATATCTAAAAACTTTAAGAACATAATTTGAATGAGAGTCCTTTTTGCGTTTCCATAATTTCCATATTTCCCCTTATTCTTCAACAATCATGCCTTCTTGAGCAAAGTGCATTGACTCACTGAAGTCGATGAACCTTTATATCCTTCTCCACCTTCCTTTGATCTTCCTCTTCCCTTAAATGAGCCCCAAACAACCAAACCCACTCTCCCATCCTCATAATTTGGTCTCCTATATCATTAGACAAGAGTATAATTACGAAGAAAATATTTGAGGTAACAACGGGACCGTATGCTTGAGAAATCATTTCGAGAAAGATTAGTTTGCTGTCCTTGATGCCCAACCTTACCATACTGAAAATCTGATCTTTGACCTTGCTTTTCCCAACTCCTGCAATTATGAAGAGCAACCGGCCTTATAAGGAGTTAACAAATTTCACACATCATCAGAATACATCTCATTATCCCTTGTGAGCTTCTGCAAGTATCGGTGATATCAAATTCAGACCATTTTTGGTAGGGGAAGTAAATGGAAGTTTGATTTAAAACTTTATATTTGGAATCATATCTGTTCTTTGAGATACTGTAAACTTTTTTTCACCACCTGAATCATATCAATATACCTTTTTTTTCCATCCATGTCATCGTTCTTTGAATATCATATATTGTAAATCTTACTGAAGGAGGATTCATAAAGGTGACCTCTTTGGTGGTGTCAATCATTCAACCCGCATTAACCTTTTGCATGCCGTCATCTTTTTGTTTCTTATCTTTCCAATCTTTACACACTGACATGCTACCATTGCACCACGTTTTAAATTTTCAAACATTTGTTTTGACTGCTTAGTTTCATCTATGTCATGCTTCCCTCACCTGTAATCTTTTTGCATGAAGCCTTCGCACATAATGTGTGGGGTGTGGATTTTAATTTGATTAAAACTGAAAATGTTCATCTTTTGGTTCAAACAGTTCTCAAACACCAAGGCTAGCCATATATTTAATATTTGCTTACTTATGCCCTTAATGTTTCCGATTTCCAATTATACCTTCTTCCGTTTAAATCATATGCTGTACCTTCTTCCGTTTAAATCATATATTTTGTGTACCCAAGAACATGCTTATTTCCTTTTCATATAAACACCATATATAATCTTCTAATAATTTAAAGTAGTCATATATAATCTCTTTTATCGGAAAGGCTCTTATCAAAGCACCTCCCATGACCTTCCCCTCTTTTGTGGTTCATAGACACCACTTAGTGCCTTCATGAGAACTGGCCAGATGATAATATATGTTACTATACTTAACAGCTATTTCTCTTGGCAAACAGTCCTTGATTTGCTATGGCTCATTTTATTACTCCATCCTTATGTTACTGTCTGAAATCCTCAAATACATAGATTTTTGCTTATTTCTAGCTATGCTGATGGATGCTAAGGTATATTGCATTTCTTTTTCTCCTTTATTTTCACCAAAGTATATTATAATTCTATATTTTAGTATTTCCTTTTTTGTTTTTTCATGTATTTCATTGGCTCTTTGGCTTGTCTGCGCTAAGCGTGGCTAATGAAGCGAACTGAAGCAGTTTGCTTCGAAATTCGGCCATGCCGGCGAAGCAAATTTTGCTCCGCCTCGCCGGCGAAGCAAATTTTGCTCCCCTCGCCGGCGAAGCAAATTTTGCTCGCCTCGCCGGCGAAGCGAGGCGACAGTGGCAGAGCCAGAACCTGCTCACCTCGCCGCTTCGCGAGGCGAGGCGCCGAGCCAGGTGGATTTTTCGCCTGGCTCAAGTTTCTATTTAAAAAAAAAAATTAAATTAGCCCAAAAAAGTTGGCGAGTTAGGCGAGTTGGTGGCCATTTATGACTGTTGGGCGACGAGTCCGAAGCGAGGCGAAGCGATTTGCTGAGTTGGTGGCCGTTTATGACCGTTGGACGACGAGTTCGAGGCGAATCGGTCATCGGGGCGAAGCGAATGGGCGAGTCTTGCCGATTCGTGGTGATTCCCGAGGCGAGGCGAGCTAGGCGAGGCGAGCTGGCGAGCTAGGCGAGGCGAGCTACGACGAAACACCACCGGAAAATTGGGGAACCCGCTCGCTTCGCGAATTCGTGGCGGGCGAGGCGCCTCGCCAAATTCGCCTACGTCACTCCGTAGCGAAGCAAATCGATTCGCCATCGATTCGCTTCATTAGCCAGGCTTAGAGTTGGCTGCAATTTTTATAGCAAACTGATCATTGGTGGCCTTTTTCCGAAATACTTAGTCTAGGAGATTTACTTATTTGCTCCTTGGTTGCAAGAGCTAAAAGTGGATAAGCTATGTGATGCTATGGTAGTTTTTTCCTTCTCACCAAGCGTTTTTAATGAATTTTTGCTAGAGGGTTGACATCAAGTGAAAATATCGTATTAGTTTTTTTTTCAAATCTTCCGATGAGCCAGCTTCTTAGATTTCCCTTGTCATCATTATAATGGTGAAATATTCAGGATGGTGATGATAGTCTCTAATTTTGCTTAAGAACTTTATTTTTCTTATCTTCGTTCTGGTATTTAGTACCTTCCTTTTTGTTACATAAATTTAAAGGCCGAAATTGTCAAACTTAACCTATTTGATGGGAGACGAAATAGATAATGCTGATGCTGATACTGATGAACTCCAATCTGAACATTTTGCAATCTTTGAAAAGAATTTTCTTGCAGTTTACTTATTGCCTTACTATGCCCTAGAATGGACTTATTCCATAGCCGGGTAACATGGAAGAGCTGCCATGACACTAGAATTGTACATTATATCGATGGTTTTATCTGAAGCAATTCAGATAATGTGATGACATTTTTTGAATTCGTGATCATCACAATTGGAGTGGAAATGACCCTTTTGATGCATATGTTGCCAAGTAAAGGCCATCCTATAGGAGTAATACCCCTTCTTTTCCTTTTCCTTTTTTGGACTACAGTTTTGAAAGTGTTCACTTCTCAATATATTTACCTCAATGAACTTCTGAGGGCCTTCAGATGATTAATGAAGTTTGCAAGATCTGTTCCTAGCTGTCTTAGGTTGATTGTATCACTTAAACCAACAGAAGGGCTAGTGCAACATATATTAGATTATTAAAAACCCCATCCCTAACACACACACACACAGACACAAAGGCGCTGGGGGATTTTTCATTTATCTTATAGCCATTCCTTTTACCACATACGAGTTGGCAATCAGATTGTTCGAGTGTTAGTAGTATGCTTTGTGTATAGAAGAGCTTGGATTGGCACGCTCAGCTGTTATTTCATCCTGTGGACTTTATGGATGCGCCAAGTCCCTGCCATAATGAATAATGAAATAAATGGGTCTAAGTCCATCTGCCAAACATGTAAGAAAGTTCTTGAGCCTTTTTCGCTACATACCATTACCTAAATAAAGTAAAATAAGAAGGTTTGCCTTTTCCTAGCGTGTTATACTTTGTGCCACATTTCGTTGGCATTCTATATTTAAATACATTTGTTTATTTGCTACTGCTGAAATGTATAATCCCACCAAATTTAATTGGTAGTGTCCTGTATATCATGGTAGTTTTGAATGATATTGCATATTAGTTGCCAAATCCTTGATTTATTCCAGTTGACAGAATGTTGATCATTAAAGTGTTAGTGTAAGGCAATTTTCTGTTTTGTTGGGTCAGCAAAAACCACTCAGTCATGTAATACACAGGCCAAGTGTTAGATTTACCTTTGCATGTATTTTGTGCTACTGTTGCAATGCTGTGCTTAGAACCGTACGATGTTGCTTATCCCGGGCATTGCATGTTTGTTTGACTATGGATTTGGCAGAGCTCAACTAACTCAGTCTCTTTATGAGCTTATTTGATTTTACATTTGTTATTACTTATGACATAACAGTTTTTCAATTGATCATCTTGAGTTCTTTTCTTTACTTGTCAAACGTGCAATAGAGTGAAAAATTATGAATTTATACTGGACAACCTTGAACCTTCTTTGGTTTAAATTATATGAATCCGCGTTATAAACCATAATAGATAACATTACATGTGAATAAGGTTTATTCCTTTGCACTCTGGTTTTTCTTGTTTGCTTGCTGCTTGCATACCAACATTCCAATGTTTGTTGTATATTATTACAGGAAAAATTTAGCAACGTCACTGTCAATGATGCCAGCGATATAACTAGTGGAAAGTTTGGTTTGCCGAATGCATCTTCTCAATGCACGACATGTGGTAGCACAAATATAAAAGACTGTGAAGGTAGCCCCTTCTATATGCAAATATCATCCACTGCTCAGCCTAGGTTGTGTCTACTTAATTAATTGAAATGATTATTTGTTTTTTTAAGGTCACATTGGGCATATAAAGCTTCCTACACCAATCTATCATCCTCACTTAGTACGTGAGGTGGTTAATATTTTGAACCGAATTTGTCCTGCATGCAAGACAATCAAAAAAGAGAATAGAAAGGATAGCCGAAGAAAGGTCAGCCCACTTGTAGCTTCATTTGATCTTTTCCCCCTGTTTATGGATTACTCATGTCTTAATTTTGAAATTGTTATATGCTTTGCTTTACTCTGTTTGTCTTTATCAAGTTCCTTGCCACCGCTCATAACTCCAAAGTTATGGTGAGGGTCAAGGGAAATATTTTTATACCCTGAAGACTCCCATGTAGATTGACTGTCCTTCGTGGGCTTGGGGCTTGGACTTTTGGCCAACCGTACTATTACTTGGTATTAAATAGTGCACCCAATATAATTTTAAGCGGGATGGCTCCAATACTGGATTGAAGTCCTTGTCACTGCACCATTACTCCAAAGTTCTGGTGAGGGTTAGGGAAAGCACTTTTAAACTCTTTAACATTTCTTCAGGTTACTGATCTCTTGTGGGCTAGTAATTTTGCAGCGGTGTTTTTTAGTCGCACTTTAAATTGGTCCAATGTGATTTGACCATATCAAATTCCATGCTGCTGCGCCGTAACTTCGAAGTTGTGGTGAGGGTTATGGAAATTAGGGAACTACTATAATAGTTTTCGTTTTTTTTCCTACCATTTTAATTTGCTGTAACCAAATCGAACATTATATTATTAATTTATTTTTATATCTGGAAAATTTTCTCTTAATTGATTTTCTTGAGTTTAGTTATATGACTGTGTCTTGATGCCACCATCTATCCTTTTAAATCATTTCTTCTAAGCATAGTTGACATGTACAAGCAGGAAGAAGGATAATCCTGTGAACAATCTTCAAATGTGTGTTAAGGATTGTAAAAGTTGATTGGAAGATGAAAATTCGTTTAGGATTAAGATAAGTCTCTGAAGGAACTTCTTTAAGAACTCATCATAATTTCTCAATTTCGCCTGCTTATAGGGATTGATTAGCAAAGAAGATTCATTAGGAGACCACCAATAGTGAGCCGAGGGCTTTGTCGTTATGGTTATTTTTATCTTTTGGAGCAGATTTTGAGATTGTTGTGGTTGAATAGAAGCTCAGGTTAGATGAATGCATGTTTCTATTTCTATCGAAGAATACTTTTAATGAATCTTGCTACTGCATCACCAATTTTGAGATGTCTCATCTTACATATTACATTTGCAAATTATTTTGGGGTTTTCAAATGTAGAGTAAAACAGTAATCCTTTCAAATTTAGATCCGTTATGCAGTCTCTAGACTAATCATTTTATTAGATCTGCTAACATGTGATACCTTTGATAACGTGAATGGACATGAATGGTTAATAGGATTATGATAAGCCTCTCTCTATTTTGACCATATTTCCTCGAGTGGGAATTTTCACTATTGTGATGGTTTAAGCTGTGTCCGTATTGAAAAATTCTGTCAGCTCTTTGATCGATCCTTGTTTATTAGGCAAAAAGCTTTTGTTGGGAAAGTGTCACACCTGCCTTTTAGCTTATGTTTAGTATTTGATAATCTGTTCTTCATATTTAACAGCGCTTGGCCAAGCTGCATTCTTTACTATGTCTTTAGTTCTAGCCTGCATGTTGCAGCTCGTGAAGCATCTTCTCTTTTTGGTTATTTATTCATAAAGCACCATTCAATGTAACTGATGCACTTGTAAAAATTTTTTTCAGAGAAGAATGTCAAATTTTCGATGGTTGTTTCTGAATATTAAACTTGGGAAGCTAAAACTGTCGCATAAGATTCAGAGTGTGTTAGCTCGGTTAGCCATCAATCATGTCAAGCTTCTGAAGCTTTCACGGGGAAACAAGGTTATTGACTGTGTAGATTGCCATTTTTGTTTAGATGTTTTATGTATTATTATTTTCTCATGTTTCGTTCGTACTATATGAAATGCTTGCAATGTGCTGTCAACATTTTATTTTCATTTTAAACTTATGTATTGAAAAGTCACCTTTCAAGTGTTTATCCGTCTTCCTTTCTCCTTTCCACTTTCTTGTTGAAGTGAGACTAGAAAAGAAGATGCCCAGTAGTGAAATTTGTTTTTAAACTTAAGATATGTTTAAAGTCTATAATGAGTGTTAGCCCTGTTTAATCAGCTTTTACAGATCCATCTGTGCCTTCTGTGCACACAGTTTGCTTTAACTCAATGTGCTAGTTTATAGGTTATCTTGGCCAGGAGTTAATTTTATGCCACGGCACTGAAATTTCTTTCATCAAATTTAATAGAGAAATTAGTTTACCATATATTACAAATTAAAGTTGGCTTTAATTTTTATGTCAATTTTTTCTCACGATTGAATCTGGGGTTCTGCTGATTGTTACATGTGTTAAAAACCCTGTATGCGCGTCTATCAAACCCTTGCATATTGATAATTTTTTTTCTTTTTCTTCTTTTGCTGAAATCTTAACTCTTATAGAAAACAGCGACGGTGGAAAGTCAAGCAGGATGCAAACATTGCACTGTAAGTTTGCCATATATTTATCCGTTGATCCTGTTATTTCCTGTCATCAATTCTCAGAATATGCACAATCACCTTTAAACAGAGAAATGGTGATGATTGGTACCCAACAGTAAAGTTTAGGATGCTACTAAGAGACGCAAAAGGAAAGAAATGTGTTTCTATAGCTGCAGAGTTCAATGAAAAGCTTCCGAGCAAATTCACAAATAGGAGTCTAAGTGAAGTACTGCCCAACGATTTTTGGAATTTTCTTCATGCGGTTCGAGGCCAGCAAGTGGTCTCCGAATCCAAATCAACGGATATAAATAGGATCTATCTATCTCCAGCTCAGGTAAAGCCATTTCGTCAGATTTCAAGTTAATTCTTTGACTACACATATTGCTTATTCTTAAATTTTTTACATATTTTCTTCTCCTTTAATTTCCATCTTATCACCAAGCTATTACTTTTTGATTATTGGTATAATTCATAAATGGGTTAAGACCGGGTAATTCTTAAAATGGTTGTGATAATTGTTCTGCATTATGCATATGATGTTCAATTTGAACACAGATAAACCTTAAGGAAAAATTCATCAATAATTATTAATAAGTAAGAACTGAAATGATTGATTGATTAATTAATTAGCAAGAGAATAAATCTTGATTATGACAATGGCTTATTATATTGTGGTTGGACCACAACCACCCATTCTCAAATTATAAATAATTGACTGCAGGTTTTGTACTCCTTCTCCCCCCTCTCTCTGTTTGTGTGCGCATGTGCACACACGTGCTGGTTAATTAAGAGTTGGGAAATAACTAACTGGCTAAAAACCTGTTCGCCTAATGGTGAGTATTTCGGTAATGACTTACCAAAGTACCTGAAATGTAAATTTAGAAGTAACATCCTTTTTTAATGGGGGCCCCCTTTGGCGTAATATCATATACTCAAAAAGGTACAAGAGATGCAATCTTGGATCTTATATGTGAATATCTTACCCAAGGATTGGGTAGTAGTTCCCTTAGCTTTCTATATAGATCTGCCTTCTTCACTTGAATCACTTCTATGACTATAGGAAATAGAGATTAACTAACATTTCCACTCTAAAAACAGTTATTTGTAGCAATCTTATTTGCAAATCCATTACACCCCCTCTCTACTCGTTACTTTCCATATAGTAAATAGAAGGAAATAGTGAAGAAAGTTGTCCAAGTCTGCCAACTTATAAATCACTTTTTCTAGGCTGCTGCAATAGATGTCTGATGGATGATATATATATATATATATATATATATATATATATATATATATATATATATATATATATATATATATATAGGATAGAGATATGGTGAGATAAAATGAGATGGCCAAATCCGACCGTTGGATTGACGATTGTTTTTTTGCATCATGGTCTACACATCAAAATATGTATATGTATAAAAAATTAGATGATTTAGAGGCTTGTAAGTCATGCATGAAGGGTATGCAATGTATACAACTTTTACGATACTTTAACAACCATCCATTTTGCGACCGTGATATTCATATCTTAGAAACGTTTAAATCGTCTGAATTTTTGTAAGATCCCATATCGCTACCATATATATATATATATATATGGTAGCGATACGGTAGCTATATATATATATATATATATATATATATATATATATATATATATATATGGTTCCCGTTTCCTTTAATTATTCATACGCTATAGTGTTCTATTGCAAACCGGTCTGCGTTTTTTAAAAATGGGAACTCTCGATCCACGACATATTTGAACGATCCGAACCGTTCAAGTTGATCACGCTACTTTGAGTTTGTGTGTATGAATAATTAAAGGATTTGAAAGGCTCTAACACATGTATCAGATGAAGTATATGTTGCTATATTGAAAGACGTTCATTTTGCACTCATTCGATGTATGGATTATAGGCCTTCAAACCTTTTGATTTTTCATACACATTAACTTGAAGGTAGGGTGATCAACTTGAACGGTTCGGATCGTTCAAATATGTCGTGGATCGAGAGTTCACGTTTTTAAAAAACACAGATCGGATTGCAATAGATCACTCCCATACATACATTTACTCCTCGGGCATATCCAACTTAGTTATGTCTTATGGATAATTACTCCGTTCATGGATAAAATAGGGGTAGTTTTTGTCATTCATAAGGAAAGTGAGTAGAGAATCTTGTAAATATCCCATGAGATTTGTATTAATCAATTATCTCATTAATTATAAGATTTTCTGCTTTCTCTCTCCTTGTAGATGACAAAAACTACTACTACTTTATCCATGAATGAAGGGCAAATGGAGTAATTATCCATAGGCATAACTAAGCAGATTATGCCTTTAGAGTAAATTAGTCTTACCCCCCCCCCCACAACAACAACAACAACTGACCCTTTTATCCCAAGCATATAGGGTAGGCTACCCATATATATATATATTACACATTGACATATACATACATGCATACATACATATATGCATATATGTGTGCACACACATGTACGTGTATATATGTGTGTGTGTATGTGCATGCGTACGTAGGTATGCATGTGTGCGTGCGTGCGCGCGCTAAAACGGATTGATTTTTGAATCAATTTGATGTTCCTTATATAGAAACTTCATTTTCTCCATTTTGAATACTTGAAAAGAAACTTGTGTGCTGTGTCTATTTTCTTATTTTCAAAAAACCTCCTTCCCTGTTTGCTTTCATTCATTTCATGCTTTTCCTTTGTCTAGGCATTTTATTTGTTGAGAGATCTCAATCAAGGATTCATCGAAAAGTTTGTGCCACGGCGAGAGTTGATATTTCTTTCTTGTATTCCTGTTTCTCCAAATTGTCAGCGTTTAGTGGAAACATCACATATTTTCAGTAATGGTCCACGAGTGACTTTTGTAAGTTTTTGATTTGCGATACAATCTAGCATTTACTTGTGTGATGATCTGTATTAATATCTGCAATAGCAACTTTATCTCTCGTCTCTTTAAAATGTTTTCCTGATTGAGCCAGGACAAGTGCACCAAGGCTTACAGAGGTGTAGTTGACACTACTAGAAGAATTGATGAATTTCAAAAATTAAGTGCCGATGCAGCCTTATATGTAGCAAGTCGTGTTCAAGAATGCCTAAATGTCTCCAAGGTAAGCAAATGATTTCTGTTTTTTTTCTTATGTGAGGCAACGATAAGTGTCGCATATTTCATATCCGGGTGCTTGATTGTTTAATTCATGATTTTTTAGCCATAGGTGCATTCCATGTTTGCAAGCTATGTAAAACATGAAACTTCTGTCATATAACCATGTAGGCCTATACGCAATATCTTAATATAATTACCTTCACACGTGCAACCAATAGAACGCGAGAGGAAACAAACCCTAATTACTTAGGAGAGGAGCTGGGTCCCACATAGGCCCAACCTGATAAAAGAAAAAAAAACAATGACAAAACATTCATATAAATTATATTGCCTCCATTATACCAATCTAGAAAGTTTGATAAAGAAAGGAAGGTACCCTATGTCCTTTCCTATGATACTTGGCCGTAGATATGTGAACTGTGACTTTCCTATTCACCTAAATTTGTGATGAGTAATTAAATTGGGTACTCAGACTTGCACAAACCTAAACTGAATAAACTTTTGTTTGCAGCATTTAAACCCAAAAGTGCCAAAACAGTTAATCTAAAATTAATCTGAAACCTGATCTGATTTGCATAGGAAGACAGATATATGGTCTATTACCATAATTAATTGTCGTAGCATAAGTTGAAACAGAATCCAAACATATATTGAAACATATTAAATCATGTGCATGTTTATATGGGAAGTTAGTGCATTAAGTTCCTTAGTGGAAAGATGAAGAAGATAATAAGGCGAGACCTACTGGGTAGCCATATTTTAGGTTGCTAGGATATTCCATTGTTGCATAATCCATATTGATTTTTGTTTACATATCTTGCAAGTAAGTTGCGGTCATTTCTCCATGTAACTTTACATTCTTGAATATAGTATCTACACATGCTTTTTATTCTCAACATTTTTATAAAGCAAGATGCATGATAGCTGTGCTATGTATTCCAATCGCAAGCTTAGAAAAAATTGACTGTTAACTTGATCTCTGAACTGATCAAAAGAACTATTGAGTATATGTTGCTTATAAGGAATACATTGGCTTTTTTCAGAAGATGTTTCCATGATATAGTATAAGAACATCATTGCATGTTTTTCTTCTGCATTACTAAATCATGGTTTATGCATGTGAATCCTTTCTTCTTCTTCTTTCCCCCTTTCCAGTTGCATTCTAATAATAACCCGGCTGAAGAGCATGCTGCATCTACTGGCTTGAAGTGGGTTAAAGAAGCTGTCCTTAGTAAGAGAACCGATCACACATTTCGCATGACTATGATTGGTGATCCGAAGATACACATGGGGGAAATTGGGCTTCCACTTGATCTTGCTGAGATGCTTTATATTGCTGAGCATGTGAATGCCCGCAATGTAGAAAAGCTTAGATTGACCTGCAACATCCATCTTCTTTCTGTAGAGGAACTAATTGCTAGAAGAGAAGGGAAGATAACCAAATTGCGTAGGTCCAATCAACTCCAAGTCGGAGATATATTCCATAGGCCATTGGAAAATGGAGATGTTATTCTAATAAACCGCCCTCCTTCAGTCCATCCACACAGTCTACTAGCACTGTCCGTCAAAATGTTACCAATTAAGTCGGTTGTTTCGGTTAATCCCCTATGTTGTGCTCCATTACTTGGAGACTTTGATGGGGATTGCCTTCATGGCTACATTCCACAGTCCATTCAGGCTAGAGTAGAGCTGAATGAGCTTCTGAGTTTAGACCAGCAGCTGTATAACTTTCAAGATGGCAAAAGCCTTCTTTCTTTTACACACGATAGCTTGACCGCGGCACATTTGCTGATGGAAGAGGGAGTTCTCCTAAACAAGTTTGAAATACAGCAGCTGGCGATGTTCTGCTCATTAAAATCACAAGATCCTGCTATAATCGAGGTTCCATCATGCCAGAAGATTCAGTGGACTGGCCAACAACTATTTAGCATGCTTCTTCCTTATGATATGGATTGCGTCACTATTAGCAAGGAAGACATTGCTGGGATCTTTTCTAGTATGTTGAAATCTTATGGAAGAACAGCTCTCAAGTACCTATTCTGCGTGCAGGATCTTCTTTGCGAGTACATAACAGCCAGGGGTTTCAGTGTTTCTTTAAGCGATCTTTACCTGACCTCAGATCGTTACACTAGGAATAAGTTGATAGCTGAAGTAAGCTGTGGGTTGGAAGAAGCAAAAGATTCTTGTGATTTCAATGAGCTATTGCATGACCCTGAACAGGTTCTCCGTCTCAAAGAACACGATGAATCAGATGATTTCTCCTGTACCCAAAATCTTGCTAATTCTTCACAAGGGAGAAGACCGATAAGTCAGGCTTCTGTTACCCAATTTAGAAATTTCTTTCGTGAGCTACAAAGTGTCGTACATCATTATATAGTCCCAGAGAATTCTCTTTTAAAAATGGTACATGCAGGGAGCAAAGGGTCTTTAGTGAAGCTAATTCAGCAGGGTGTTTGTCTGGGTATGCAACTCTCAGCAAAGCCATTGCCTTTCAGTATTCCCCAAGAACTTTCATGCCCTGCATGGAATTGGCACAAGGAAATTGATATATCTGTTGACAGAAAGGACAGGCTTGATTCTACTAGGGATGGGTTTTCTTATGCTGTTGTTGAGGCTTCTTTTTTGGATGGCTTAAGCCCGCTAGAATGCTTCGTTCATGCAGCATCTTCACGTGCTAATATGTTCAGTGATAATGCACAAGTTCCTGGAACACTGACAAGGAGGCTTATGTTTCACATTCGTGATTTATATGTTGCATATGACGGCACAGTCAGAAATTCTTATGGCCAGCAACTTGTACAGTTTTCTTATGGTTCTACTGAGGAGGCATCTTGTAGTGATCGAGAGTATGATAAGTACTTTGAAAAAGATTCTGGTGGCAAACCTGTTGGTTCATTAGCTGCCTGCTCAATTTCAGAAGCTGCATATGGAGCTTTGGATACCCCTGTTAATAGCTTAGAAGCTTCTCCGTTGATGAATATTAAGGTTAATTTTTGATCTTCAATCAATTTGTTTTATCTATTACGTAATTGAGTTCAAGCATTAACTTGTTTCTTACTATATGCTTTATATTTTGTGGTCTTTTTAGTAAACGTAAGTTACTAATACACCAAGCTTAATATTCATTGTAAATGCACTTTATATCATCATTCACTTTAGTGTCACTGTCACATGTAGCTGTTATATATTTTTAAATATTTTCCTTCCTACACTTTTGTTTATTATATATATCCATGTGCAGCAAACCTGACAGCTAGAGTTCTACTAGATCTTTGTTCTCTTTTAAAATCGGTTGTTTAAATTGCACATCACCTGATGTCATGATATAAGATGGCAACCTTTCTAGGGTGGAAACGGAATCACATTGGCATTTAGTAGATCTACTGGCTTTAGCGTGCTGTGTTATTTTATGGAGATCAAGATGGACGCAACTGATCATGTAAAGAAGGGATGAAAGGTGACTTGTTACCATTGTGGGTAGATATTCCCCCCTATGGTACATGTTACCCATTATTCTGATAAGTATAATAGTTCCATGACCCAAATATTTGAGGAGATTCATGGAGATCCTCTCAAAATTTATATTTTGTTATGATTTTGGATCATCTTAGGTATTAATCTTTGAAATTGAATGGCTATATCTAATAACGTCATCAGGTTGAGATTAAGACATCTACAACATATATTAAATATTGATTTCTTCACCAAGCCCTAAACATTTAAGTTTTTTTTTTATTTTAAATTTTAGTTGAAGCTCCATTCCATTGTTCATCCTGAATTTTGGGTTAGGTAGGATTGATATTAGATGATACATTTTATTTATTTTTTTGACAATGTATTAGGCTTAATACATGCGTATGCTGAACTTTCTTTGGTCTTGGCTACTTTTGTGTAACCCGCCATCAATAATCATGAATTCCCCATGAAAATATCTGTGGTTGCCTGCCTTGTATAACGTTTATGATTTCTCATGCATTTCAAATATGGTCATGTCTTCTTTCTCAATTGCCTTGTGCAGGATAGTGCTAAATCATTTACTTGATACCCATTTAGTGCGTGATGACTATGTTATGACCGAATTTACTTTTGGTTGTACAGAATGTTCTGGAATGTGCTCCCTCAAGGTCATCTGTGGATCGAACAGCATCCCTCTTTCTCTCAAAAAAGCTGAAAAGATTAAACTACGGTTCTGAGTATGGTGCCTTGTCAGTGAAGAATCATCTTGACAAAGTTTTCTTCTCTGATTTGGTTACTTCAGTCAGTATTTTGTTAGTATATATTCTGACCTTTTGTTCTCTTTCATTTTTACATTATTGTGTTTGGTTCATCAAACCTATGAAAGAAAACAATATTTTTCGCTTATGCTTGTATCATAAATTTCAGTTATGGAACACGAAGAGTTGGAGGTTCCAAAGGAGTGAAACTGAGTCCATGGATTTGTCATTTTCATGTGGATAAGGTGATTGACGTGTGACGACGACATGGAATTGTACATTTTAGGCATTCATATCTCATTTAATAATTCTTTATGCTATATATGTCGATTGCAAATCTTCAGGAAAAGACGATGAGGAAAAGAACAAATGCAAAGACCATTATAAATGTGCTTAGTGCAGATTATGAGTCCTTCAGAGAGCGCACATCACTTCCTAGATTGTTAATGACAAGCCAGTAAGTCTCCTTTGCCATACATGTACATTAAGAAGTTTCCATCTCTCTCTGAAAATTTATTCATAATCTCTGAACATATATTTTGTCCGATGTCCATTTAATTGTAGCATCATCAAACACCTTTAAACTCTTAGCCATCTAGTCATATATGTTTTTTTATGATTGACTTATAGCTGTATCTTCTCGAGCAGCATTCTTACATATCTTCCTTTATGACCCCTGCAATATAAAATCTCTATGAATCGTAACATGAAATTCAAGGTAAATAGAATATCATTTCATTTCCAATACATCTATGACGGTGTATGTGTTTGTGTGTGATTCTTATCAAGTTGTCTATTCACATATTTAAACTATTTTGAGCTTTCACTTGCAGGCTTGGTTAATTTTTAGGCATCAAAATGGAGTTTTTTTCCCCTTTCAATTAACGTCAATGATCAATATAATATGGCCACTGCCTTGCAGGGATTGTGATTCAGACAATGAGCTGAAGGAAAGAGAGGAATACTGTATTTCAGTTGCTGTTGAAGATTCTAACTCACCAACACTGTTAGATAGCATAAGAGATTATGTGATACCCACCCTCCTTGGAACACTTATAAAAGGTAATTATTTGACATGATGGTGGGCACTAGCTGCATCAGAATTCTTTACATAAAATTGAACTTTGAAACTTTTTGATCAGCACAATTAACCTTCTTATGTCATCTACCTGGTGGTATGTCTCCCTATTGTTGAATTGGCCTCTATATCCATGGTAGATCGACTCACTGAAACTTTTTTGTAAGTAATTAATATAAAATAGAAAAAATGGAGCGAAATGGAAATATCAGTTATTTTTTCATCTGAATTTAAGTGGGAAAACTTTTGTGGCCTGGAAGAATATGTAAGGCAAATATTTTTGTCAACTTCCTTGTATTAACCAACATGGTATGAAATGAACCATGACAAGCCCCTCTTTGTCCATAGTTTTCTTGGCTAAGAATTTGGCATTAGCTGAGGGATGACCATTTGTTGACCACCTGCCTGACCAATTGCATGGGACCTTGTTTTTCCCATCAAAAATGGGTTTGTCTAAAAGGTAGGCCACACGAAGGAACTGAAAAGTTTGAAGGTTGGTCATCGGTTGACATCTAATTTATCTTAATGTGTGCCAAATTCATAGCGAGGAAACTATGGACAAGAGAGGGACTTTCCGTAATCCTAAATTCTCCAAGTTGGCATTTCTAAATTTTTATGGTTGATAAAAATTCTGAAGTAATGTAAAGAACGATAGATTTCACTATAGGGAATTATACTCAACTCTGAGGCAACTATAAAGCTAAGAGCAAAACATATATTTCCTCCAGGAGGAATCATATGGTAAATTTAAATACTGGTGTTGTTCACCATAATTAGGATTGTCTAAAAAAAGGTGAGGGATGCGTATTACTGTAAATAACTATTATCACTCTTATCCACATGTTGGCACACATGCACACACTTATATCATATATGTAAAATATAACATACACACACAACATGCACATGTATGTGTATGGAAATGATCCTCTACACCGGTCTTGTTTTAACCAATTCAAGCACCACTTCAAAAAGGTGGGCTTTCTATCATTTTTTTGGACGATCGCTACCATCCATCTTGATCTTCTTTGTTTAAATCAAAGGTAAAGATAGTGCGCTTTGGACATCTTTTACTCATAGATCTAAGGGTACAAAGTGTTCTATTATTGAGCAGCCATTAAATTTGCAGCTGTTAGATACAGAATCTGGTTAACTTTTAACTATCGTTGAAAATTGTGTTACTTTCTATATCTTTTGCTTTTAATGTCTAGCAATGCTCATTAGGCATATTGCTTCAGGATTCATGGAGTTCAAGCAAATAGATATTTTATGGGATACATATCGTGAACCTGAAGGACAACTTTTTCTTAAAATCTCAATGTCTGAGGATTGTCGGCCTGGAAAGTTTTGGCAAACACTTGTGAATGCCTGCCTACCCATAATGGATTTAATAGATTGGGAGCGGAGCCGGCCAGATGGTATTCATGATATTTCTGATGCATTTGGGATCGATTCTGCTACGAATTATTTTCAAGGGGTGAGTGCTGTTCCTTGCAGTTCCATTTATAAAATAATTCACAAATCCAATTTCTTTGTTCACCTATTAATTTGCAATTTCCCTTTGTTTAATTACAGTCTTTGAAGTCAGCAGTAACTGATATAGGGAGGAATATACATTGGGAACACGTGCTTTTGGTTTCCAACACCCTCTCTGTTACAGGAGAGTTTCATGGTTTAACTGCCAAAGGGCTAAAGAAACAAAGGGCACAGCTGACCATTTCAACACCTTTCACTCTAGCTTGTTTCTCTGTGAGTACTTATGCTTTCTTTTTTCATACATTTATCTACTGTTGTTAACTTTACTTCCACCCAGTAAGTTCTAATAGCGTTCTTGCAGAATCCGGAGAAATGTTTTATTGAGGCGGGTAGGCAAAGCTTGGTGGATCATCTTTATGGTACTGTTGATGCAGTTTCCTGGGGCAAAGAAGCTCCAGTTGGAACCGGGGGGCCCTTTTCACTTATGTACTCAGGAAAGGTATTTCACCAAACATGCCTATAAATCTGTTTGGTACTTTTAATAATGTCACAAGACTAAATTATGCTAAACTACCCTCGGCTATGAGCGTTTTTCAGTTGAATTCCTATAATTTTTTTCGAAATAAAATTATTGTAAGCTCTCTTACAGTGCTACGTGGAAGGGTATTTTAGAAAAACTACCCCCTTAAAACCAAAGTTTAAGGAAGTTTATTGAAATAAAAACCTTTAAGGTAGTTTAGTTAAAAACGCGCATGTTAAAAGGTAGTTTAGTGTCATATCACGTAGTATTAAGCAGTTTCAATGATGGTAGCTTATAGTCCTACAGCAGGTTGGTTGCGTTACTGAATTACCATCCCAACTACGTAACTGTCCTTGTCTTTTGTGATCTCTTTTATTTCGCATTTTCAACCATATATATATATATATGCGGCAATTGGTTACATACCCCCACAATTTTCACCTTTTGTGTAGGCATCTATAATATGTTGCCGAACATGTTCAAATTCTTTAAAATGGGCAGCCTTTGCTCATTTTGGGAAAAAGGAGAAGTTAAAATGAAAAGAGAAGGAAAACCTTGGTCCAAAGTAAATCAGATCACTAAATCTATCCTCAGAGATAAAGTTTCGTTATGCATCCTGAATGGGAGTTAAATGAAAAGTACTAGTTTATGCTTTAAATGATCACTCGAGGCACCATACGATCACATCCTGGAAAAGTACTAGAGGCACTATATAGTGGCTATCAGCCACCGTCAAAAGGGTAACTTGCTAGAACTATAATATCATATGGAAGATACAGAAAGAAGTACATCTAAAGCCTGGTAATTTGTCTGAAGGAGCAAATAGTCTAGCCAGCATGGATGTGACCAGTCTTCATTTTCTGGAAGGTGAATGCTCTCACCGCCTAAAAATGAGTAGGATTTAGGTCCACCAAACTCTTACAATTTCCTTTCATTAGAAAAGTGTGAGACTTTAAGTAATAATTTGCTTAGGAATTTATAAATTCCATAAAATGTTAATAAACAAAGTTTTGTACCTGTCAATAAAGCTCATGCTCCTTTAAACTACATTCAGGCATCCAATATTTCATTTTGGTGAAGCTTTTCATGTGCGACCTCAAATTGAGAGTCATGTTAAAGCCGAGGGGAAATGTTAAATTTGCTTAATATGCGTTGTTAGCCACAACTCATTACCTTAGATGTTTGGGAAAGTGATTGTGTGACGAAGTTGAATGAATTTCTCGTCAAAAGTACACTACCTATTTCATGTTAAATAGGATAGCAAAGAGTTTTAAAACTTTTTGCTATCCCTGTCTTGGCTTTCTTCAGAACTGTATTGCCAATGACAGTAACTTGGCATAATCTTTTTTCTTTTTTATAAGAGAAACAGTAACTTGGCATTATCATTAAGTATAAATTCATTAAGTTTAAATCTCTTAAAACCGTGAAAATAACATTAATTATTTTTATAGTCCAGAACTGTCTTTCCTGAGATTTTCTAATCATCTCAAAAAAAAAATAAAAATCCAGGTACACAATGAGCGTCAAACAGAAAATGTTTATGAAGAATTGATCAGCCGTACACAAGACGAGTCTAACAGAAACCCCAGCGAGATCATTGTTGATAAATGGAGACAACCTGTTGTTGGCAATACTAAGGATAGTATGAGATCATGGGATGGCCGTGATTGTACAACAAAAAAGAGCACAGATGTTGGATTCGACTCAGAGTTTGCTTCAAGGAGTATTGGTTCATGGGATAATATTATGGATATGATGTCCTCTTTAAGGGAGATATTGCATCAGTAAGTAACTTTTCTTTTTCCTTGCACATCTGTTCGTTAAGTACCATTTTGTTTCAGGTATATATTTACCTTGCCATTTTGATCTATGAACAAGAAATTCGTTCATGTTTTCCCGATTCTTGAAATGGATATTTTTTCCTGTAATTAGCATGAAATGGTCTACTGCTAACAAATTTAACGATTAAAAAGATTTTTCTCTTCTCATTAAAATGACGTCATGGTCTCTTAGTTGCTTAAGATATCACTTGTCCGAATGCATTTAGATGTTGTAACTTCCTACTCTATAATGTCTATGGAGGGGAATGCTCAAGGATTCTGTGAATTGCACAATCTGTTTTTTTAGGTCAAACGGCGGGCAAAAGCTCCCCCACGTTTCATTAAAATAGCTTAACGAAACATACAAGAAAGAAGAAACAGAAAAGATAGAGAAAGTAAATAAAAAATACATAAAATAAACAAAAGATCTAAGCCTACAGATCCATTCCAGTTCAAGTCTTCAAATCGCCACATCTAGTTGCATAATATAGTTAGTGCACAATCTGTTTGTATACATTATTCCCCTTGTATGATTTTAGTTGTTTAAGTATCTTTTGAATTATTTTATTTCCATAAATAATTTTGCATATTTTTCGTTAGCTAACTATCATTGTTTTAGTTACAGTGATTGCATATTTTCGTTATTATCGAACCGGCTAGTTATTGTACATACACAATTTACCCTTTACTTATCTACTGATCCTCTGACATGGATCAAGTATTCAAGTGCTAGTCTTTGTCGAACAAAATCTCCATCACACTTGATTTTTTCTCGGCAGCAACTGCTAAAATTTTCAAATCTTCTGTCTTGACATCTAGAGTGTCTTCCAATAGAGGTCCAAGCTTCATTAACTTTGAAAATGCTTAAAGCTCTTATCATTGTATAATTTATGCCTGAATTGGATAGGATGAAGATCATAATTCCACTTTCATTATATAGTCAAATGTCTTAATTGAATGGAGAACATGTCAATGGTGTCAATTCTTCATTCTATATACGAACCTGTTATTGGGAGTATTGCGTAAAAAATAATGGTGTTGTTTTACCTTTATTAACAGAATGTGACTGAGGCCTGCAATACCTCTCTCCGTTCATCTTTTTTTTAACTGTCTTTAAGTGAATAGCAGAGAAATCCTAAATCCGAATTACAAAAGGACAACACAACAATAACAATTGAGCCTTTATCCCAAGCATATTACAAAAAGACAATAAAATAAACAAAATCACTAACTCTTATGTTTTTTATTCAGGAACTTCGCTTCCATGCTTATTTTGTTCTAGAACTCTAAATTGGGTTCCAAAAACCGTAACAACACAGACTTATTTCGAAAATGCCAACTTGCTGGCTCATTTTGATACATCAAAGGAGATAAGAGACCTATGCGGATATTCTATATTATAGCAGCAACGACCTCAATTGGATGTAAGATAAGAACGAAATATTACTTTTTAGCTTACAACGGTATAAGAAGATACATGATAATCCTACCAATTTGAGATGATGTAGAAGAGATTCTCAAGTAAATAGAAGAGTTTGCAAAGAAGAGATGGTAGTTTCTTTATAATTTCTTTTGCATATTAATCAGAATCATCTCTAGCATGGATACTTTATAGCATAAAGAAACATCAAGAATACATACAAGCACAAGTAAGGAGTAAATAGAAAAAACGAATTTAGAAGATTTTAAGTGGGCACAAGAGGTTTTACTATTATTGATAATTTACAAAATAGAAGATACAAGCTCAGAAATTCCCTGTTTCTTATAATCTCACTCCAGTAGAGAAATTTAAACCAGAGCCACCAGATCCACTTATAATCTCTCACTATATATATATATATATATATATATATATATATATATAGAGAGAGAGAGAGAGAGAGAGAGAGAGAGAGAGTAACAAATTCATCAAAAGATATCCGAAGTAATTAGGCTTAGAGATTTAGTTACAAGAAACGAATTATATTCTTAGTCATGAGCGAGACCCTAAAATATTTTCCCAAGGTTTCCAAATAAGCCAAACCAATTTAAGGGTCATATTTTTAGCATTTGGATGACTAAGTTGTTGTGTTCCATTCTGACCTTCAATATATCATGCTTTCCTTTTTCATACTATGCATTTTAGACAGGGAAAATTGTTTCCTGGCCCGATTTGGAGAGATGACTTATTCTTAAACCCATGAATTTCCAAAATTGTGAAAAATGCCCAAAAATATACCTTGACATTATTTTAGACCCAAACCTTGATTAAAATATACTTTGACCCAAACTCAAATTTGTATATGTATCTATGGATGCATTGACCGTAATACCCTTTTAATATTTTTTAACATATTAGAACATGTTTTTTTGAATTTCCAAAAATATTGGAACAAGAGATTTTTTTATTATGTACCTATAGTTTTCCATGACTTCTTTATTATTCTCTCTTTATCATTGCTTGCCTTGATTTTTTTTTCTAAACTCATATTCTTTATTCCGCTTGCCTTAGTTCTGACTTCCTTATTTCCCTTTTATTATTGATTTTCATAGTTTCAGTCATCATAGGAGTGGAAATGCCAGAAACGGAAGAGGAGATTGAGGGATTGGGAGGGAAGATAGGGGAATTAGGGGAATTGGATCAGAGATCACAAATTTGAAAGGGAAGATGCAAAAATTGGAAATAGAGATGAAGGAATAGGAGGGGTTTGAAAATGGGGATGCAAATTCTGGGAGAGGAGATTCCGGAGAATAAAATGGGGAATTGGGAAAGAAGCACCGAGGAAGGAGCGGACCATAGTAGTCGCGAGAGAAAATCACGCGAATAATTTTTTTTAGAGAATATTCATGTGTATTTGATTAAAAAGAATGATGGTAAACCTATTGCAAAAATATCCTAAGTATAATACACAATCTATTTTGGGATTGAAACATCTGGATTTTGTAAGTATTGGTTCACAATTTTGAAAATACATCGGTAAACTGGGCCGGAAACAATTTTCCCCTTTAGAAAAGTTAATAATTTTTTAGATAAGGGCGTTATTTTCTCAAAAGCATCCCATTAATTGGCACGCCTCTGATACTTCACATACACCAAGACCGAAGTGAACTATCACCATTTAAGAAATGCCTTATCTGTTGTAAGACAGCTAGAAACCTCTATGAGATTTTATTTTTTTGTGAGTAAAACGAGAGCTAGAAACCTCTTATGAGATATTTAACTCAACCAGGAACATGTGCACACACACATAAGGTAAAAGGGACCTGCAGTGTCATTGTTGAGTATACATACATTGGTATCGATGCATCGCGATCTCATTGGCTCTTATGTATTTTTCTTAATACATTACTGTGGTCAATTTATGTCTCACTTCAAATAATAGGTTGCATTCAGTAGAATATTGTCATATTAGCAATAGTATAGGCCCCTTTTACCCCATATATATGTAAGGGTATGTTAGTCAGTGTGCGCGCGCGCACGTGTGGACACTCTAGAATATGAAAATTTGCTGCTTGATTCGAATGTTCTCCACAAAATCCCAAAGACGAACCATCCTATATGAAGACAATCCCATATATTAGTTTGCATGACATTAATCTGATAGCCCCTTCACTATTCACTCTTCATAATATTCAGTTATAATTTCGTTGTTGTAATGTCTATCCATATTGCGTGTAAACCAATATAGATCATTTTATGCTGTTCTTGACAAATTTCAACTTTTGTATGCAGATATCCTTTTAATGAGCATGTTAATGAGGAGCACAAATCTCTTCTACTGGAGGCCTTGACTTATCATCCTAAAAAAGATGCTAAGATAGGAAATGGCATAAAGGATATTAAGGTAAGACACGAATTCTTTTGATGAATTTAGTTGCAATTGCTATCCGTTTCTACCTTAGTAGTTATTTCTAATTTGGAAGGGTAACTTAGTCTGATGGTACTTTCAATTAAATATGAATCTCTTTTAGAACTCTCAATATTCGTGGTCTGAAAGTTTATGACAGACTATCACAATAGTCCTTAAAATGATTGTTAGCAGTGTTTTTGACATTAGGATATGAATCCAAAACATCTAGAATTTTTTAAAGAAACAAAAAAAGGGAAACATGGATTTAAGTTCCTAGGTTTCAAAACCAATAGGTTTAAGTCCCTGAGCCAAAAAAACTTGTGAAGAACTCCGTAAACTCAAAGATTCCTTTGTTTTAGTCCAAAATGTACATTAACTAATATGTTATGTCAATAACGCCCCTTGAGATAAAGCACTACATTTATATTTTAAAGTGCTACATTTATGCTGAAATTACTATATTTGTATTAAAGTACTACATTTGACATGAAACCGTTACATTTATTAGTAAAATTACTATATCTATTACATTTGACTTGTTTCAAAATAAATATAGTACTTTATAAGATAAATATAGCACTTTAAAACATAAATATAGCACTTTAAAAAGTAAATGTAGTGCTTTATCTCAAAGAGTGTTATCGGCATAACATATTAGTTAATGTACTATAAAGACTAAAATAAAGGAATTTCTGAGTTTAGGAAGTTTTCCACAAGTTTTTTTGACCCAGGGACTTAAACCTATTGCTTTTGAAACTTAGGGATTTAAACCTATTTTACTTAAATCTACGATAATTCCGTTGGTAAATTTTAGAAAAGCCAGTTATGTTTTGATACCTGATGATTCTACCAATGTTACATGAAGTTTAATCTTCGTTTATTCTCCAATAATATTCTGTAGATGTTGGGTTCAATTGTTGTTTACTCTTAAGGATGTTGTTGAGGTAAAAAATGCACCCCACTACCAAAAAGCCCAAGGCCCAAGCATGGGGCCGCCCCAAGCCAAGACAAGAAGTCCAAAAAATGGAATAGGTAAATGTTAAATGTGAGGAGATATAAATAAGTGTAATAGAAATGGGCAAAAAAGCCAATTTTGTAAAGCCCAAGGGCCAAAGAGCAAAAGTTTAAGGATTTTTAAATCCAACCATACGAGGAAATGATAACAACTTCTATTCTCTTTTCATTCTTTTGGGTTTTTGTGCCTCCATTCCTCTCTTCAAGAAAAATCCCATCTCCTTCAAGATATACCCAAAAGAAAAGAGTATTTTTTTGGGTCTCTCTCTTCCCCACTTCATCTTCTTCCTAAAAAGAAAAACAATCCGTTAGAGAAGAACCCGTCTCTTTCAGAAAGACTTCTCTCCAAAACTCACGATCCAAGATCAAAACCAAATAAAGGAGCAAGTTTTTTCCACCAAACTTGAAGAAAGGAGAGAACTCTTGGGATGAAAGCCCGCGGCTTTCACTCCACCCTGAGCAAACATAGCCGAGATTGGCATCATCCTTGAACAAAGAACCATGATGAAAGCTATCGCTCGCGAGTCTCCATGGTCGGCGAATGTCCTTGCAAGTGGATGTTCCGCCGGAAATCCCTGCACAGGGATTTTCCGCTTGGGAAACCCCCTCAAAGTGGATTTTCCGCTTGGGTATCCCGCAGGGGATTTTCCGCTTGGGTATCCGCATCTAACCCCTAAAGAGGCACCCGTCTGCGGGAACCTCCAAGGAGGAACCCACAAGCGGGAATCCTCCCTGGAGATTCTCGTAGCGGCTGACCCTCTTTTTGGAGACATTTTCTCTCGTCCTCTCTCTCACGCACATTGTATAGCTACCCGACTCAGCTCAAATAGCCCTACACTCCCACATTAGCATAAAGTTTTCCTTTCGGGCTGCGAGGAGGTTGCTTGACCCCAGCCCGCTGACCCGGCAGCGAGACCCCTGTAAACTCCGTGAGGCCTCTGATATGTCAAAAGCAGACAATTCTGCACACATATTTTAGAGCGAGTTCACCATGGTACGTATGACCCGTCAATCAGAGGTGCTCTCATGTCAGAACGAAAGATAATTAATAACAGTTTTGTCCACGGCCGCTGGAGATTAGAATCCCCACAATCAATAAATCTCAGCCTGTGATGGACAGGGGGAATCAACGCGCATCCATCACAATGGGGTGATGAAAAACACTCTACGGATGCTAGCAAAACTTAGCTGCAAATGATCTAAAATATTTAGAATTGAAGTCGAATGTATTGAACTATTGCGTTACTCATTGGTTTAATGAAAAATGAAAGAAGGATGCATATCATGCCAAATACAAACAGTTGGATCTTACATTAAAATCGAAGTTTCATTGCTTGCCTAATATTCGTTCATTTGTTGCATGAATAACTCAATCAAATTAATAGAATTTTAGGAACCGCTGAGAATTTTGTTTGTATCATGGTCGAATGTGATATGCCATGATGTGAAGCAAAATTGTGGCTATTGTAAATAGGAAATAATTAATGGAGAAGTGATTTTTTAGCCCCCAATGATGTGATAAAGCCTTGTTGTCCTTTATAGAGTTGAATTGGTAAAAAGAAAATTTATGTAGCCTTTGGGACTTGCACAATGAAGGCTTTTTTCATCTTGTAAAGTTGTGTACAATAACAGGTGCATAAAATAAAATAAATGGAAAGTGTAACTGAGTAATAGATCTTGAATAGATGAAGTGTTGGGTTAAAACTGCAAAGGCTAGTACTTTTATTCATGGACTTTACCTCATGAAACTTATGGGTTTCGAATAGCTTCAACCTCTGGTATATGATATGTTATAGCTGATCAAGCTAAAAAATGATATAAATGCGGAGATGGGACCATTTGTGTTAATTAATCAATGACGCTAAATATGTTTATGTCCGAGGTGGCGATTTTATAAGAAATAACCTTAAATTTGAATTAATGAAACAAGCAATTACTGCATTACCAAACTCCTAATTGAACGCATAATATAGTTCTAAACATATTTTATGATAAATGGATGTGCACATGTTTGTCCGAGTTGCACACATGTCAGACACGGATGGATGTGCCTCTCATTTTGGAAGTGGAGACACATTTACTAAACACCTCTCTTTTAAATGATACAAATGCTGCTAATCTAATTGAAGAAATGGCCCTGGCCATATAACTAATTGGATAGAAAGCCAAAACCCTAATCTTAGAGTGAAAGGCTTTTCTTGCTCGTCGTATTTTAAAATAAACTCATCAGATGGGATATTGCTAACCCTCGAACAACATGCATAAGATATGCTTTATTTGGGTTCTGTTATACAATAACCTGCATACTGATTCTTCTCTTCTTACAGATTGGTCATAGTCTGATGCGGAATACGTCTCGATGTTTCATATTGATTAGAAACGGTGGAACTACCGAAGATTTCTCATATCGGAAGTGTGTTATTGGTGCAGCAAATAGTATATCGCCGGAGTTTGGATCATTTGTTGAGAAAAAATTGTATAGAAGATAGCGTTTTGGTAGAAGCTTGGGCTATGGGGGTTCACAAGTTGTAGGAATGCCAACAAGGAATCTTCGTGCCATACAAGTTGGAAAATATGCTCGGCTTGTTTTTGTGCGTGTATAAAATGTTGCATGTATCTAGTTTTTTTAGCTGGATATTTTTTGTTTGTTTGCACCGAATCGAGCATTGATGCTTAAAATTGTGGAATATATAATAACCGCCTTTTTGGTAACTGTTGGGTGGTTGTTGAAAGAAGTTGTGAGAAATAAAATTTTGTCTCCAATTGGTCTTCTCACACGCTTGATTGTTGGAAGTTATACTAGTCTAGTACTGGGTGATTGTTCTTTAAGCCCTAGGAAATTCTTCGACAGTAGTGAGTAGCAGGTTCTTTAGATGCAGCATTCTTTGTTGACTTTGTACAATTTGTAATCTAAGCGACATGATCATCTCAAATGAGGTATTTTTCTGCATATATGAAGTCTCTAAATTCGCCATGTTTTGATTTAAAAGTGTTAGATTTTGGCCATGAAATTATCAAAGTTTCATGTAGTTATGTCTAACAAACTGAAAGACAAATCATGGCAAATTGTAATCTAAGCAAAACACAGGGCAAGTATTCCCTGTGAAGTGAATATCCAGCACACCAACTTCTCATGAACTTACATGTTTCCTTATTGCGAGGGTACAACACTTCCAAGTTTTCCAAACCTGTAAAAGGTTGAAGTATTAAGGTTGAAGGACTGAATTAACAGTCACAGAGTCGCAACCGAATGCCAACGCCAAGAAAATGTCGTTACGAACAAGGCGGAAAAACACCTGCTCTAAACATAACAGTCACGGGTCTCAAACCTGAAACATGTCACAAAAATGGTAAGGGTTGAACATGGTCCATGAACAAAGTAAAAAGTATTTCAACTTTAAATTGATAATCTAGATCTCTAATATGCACCCAAGAAAATTCATTCACACAGGATTACAAATTTATAGGTCTTACCATGTAAAATTGTAGAATATATGTGACGTACATTAGTCTCAACAATATGTCATAAAAAGTCGATATATCGTCCATTTGCATGTTAGTATGACTTGTTTTACAACAAAAGGTTGTAGGTCTAAATCCCATTACCTTCACTATCTAACTTTTTCAATAAAAGGTTGTATCATCAAGTTTGTTTAGCTTTTAATTCCTCGGTTTTAAAATTGTAGCAGTTTTTACTTAGGGTTAATTGCACAGAACCCCTTTTAGCTTACACCATATAAAACTTATTAACTCCTTGTCTTAAGAGACTTATTAGCGCAAACCGACAAAAATACTAAAAAAAGAATGCACTTAAATTCTACACTAAACAACATTAAAACAAGTCGTAGAGTTTAATTGATTTCTAATATTATTAAGTTAAGACCGTAGAGTTTAATTAATTTCTAATATTATCAAGTTAAGACTACTCAATGAAATTCTATGCCTTGAAAAGGTGGGAAAAGGCAATATAGGATCTTGTAAAATTCACATTTGACATTTTTTGATAGAAACATGTATCCATCGATCGACCATGGGTGTAATACACGCACGATCGAAGTTGAAAGAAAAATCACAAATCCTATTTTTAGGAAAATTCTCTCTCTTAAAGAATCTTAACAGTCGATGTATTGCACCAAAGATGATCCATAACTTGCAAATTTCACAAGATGGTTACCCAACCAAAAGATTATTCTTAATAATTAAGGTTAATTTCATTAACCATTTTTGGGAATAAATAATTCCATTAATATTTGGAACTTATTTTAATTTGAACTTAATGCAACAAATTAGCTCTATCTCACAAGAAGCTTCTCATATATGAAGCTGTATGAGAAATTTCAATTACAAGTAGTGAGTGTAAAAATCTCACATTAAGCAATGAGCTATTGCGAGCACTTTCCATCTTGGGGAGAGTGCGGGGTTCAAACCCAAGAGAGGAAGTGATCATAAATTAACGTTTTCGGGGTAAATTTGTGGGCCTTCTGGATGCATGTATGTTGTGTGTTTATGTGTGGCGTGTGTGGAGATGTTGTGTGGATGGGTGTGCATAGGTTAGGGCTTATGGCCCATAGAAAAAAATAAAAATAAAAATTCTCAGATTCATTGGGCTTCATGCAAAGGAGACCTCACATGTTGCGTCACACACACACACATGGATGTTAATCTTGAGACTTGCATACGTTATTGTTGTGCTGATTATTCTTACTATAATAGTAGTAATTTTGCACCTACGTGTTGCGAAAAGACACTACAAAGTCAAAAAGAAATATATTCAAACAAATCTAAGAAAACACAACAATGTATATTTCTTTAAATTAAAATATTTTTCTGAACACAATATTATTAAACTATACGTATGAAAAACACAATCAACTACATTGATAATGAGCTGATATTGCCATAACCAATACCTGTTTATGATGATCTACCACGTCAAATAGTTATATTAATGTTGGTCTTAGAGTAATTAATTTATAGATTAACTGAAAAAGAAATAATAATCATACAAAATGACTTTGGAAAAAACCTTATGATATATATAATACTAGCACCCAAATCAGCAAATTCAATAAACATGTAACCAACTATAAGGATATACGAGTCTACACAAGTGCATTTTTTCAGCGTTTTATGAATTCATAAACAACCATGTCTCTAGTGAGAAGTATTTTCGCAGCTAGCGAACTCTCGATGAATGACGCAGAAGACATATAAAATTACATATGCACAGAAACATACCTCTCTTTGCAACTATAACTTCCATAAGTATCTTATGAACATTAAACAGTACAAGAACCGAAGAACCCTAGAAACATGAAGTGCTCATTTCATTATAGTGAAGTAACATTTTGAGAAATATGTATAATTTTATTATTTCATTTCTTGGAAAAATTGCGGAATGCAGAAAGAAAACCGCTTCAAAATTGTAATACTTTAGTATTTATTTATGTTATTTGTTGGCTAATTGTAGGAGATAAAATGAAAGACTTGGAGCCTAATATCACTACAAGAAATGAAGGCTTATTTCGTCGGGTGTCAGCCGACAGGAAAACCAGTTACCCGACGAAATAAAGATATCCCGTCGGCTTTACTCCGACGGATAAAATTGCGACGTAATAGAGTGTATTTCGTCGGGCTCAATATCTATTCCGTTGGATACATTATTACGTCGGTTGATAGCCGACAAAAAAGATTGAGAACCTTGGAAATTTTAACCCTGAATCATCCAGATTTTTCACTTATTTCGTCGGTTATATGAATCTTCTGGTTATGGCCCAACGGAAAAAATAACAAACAGAGAAAAAAAATCCAGCTTATAGATAGATCCATACACATATAATACAATATAATTGTATCTCTCTCTCTCTCTCTCACACACACACACACACACATATTCATCATAATCATAATTCAATTCACGACAATTTTCCACAAAACCAATCACTAGTACAAAAATGACTTGTCCCTACCGATGATAAAATCCGTAGGGGCAATTTTATGTTGTCTCTACTGATGACTCCATAGGGACAACTAATGGTCCTATAGATTAGACCGTAGGGGTATATAAATAAAAATTTGTTAAAATTTAACATATGCAGTTGTCCTTACGGTGCCGCAAGATAAGACCCTACGGTTATATCCGTAGAGGCAAAGGCGGAGATTTAAAAAAAAACCAAAATTTTCCCTTTCTCGTTCCCATAGTACCATAATTGCCCAATTAATTTCCCCCCAAAATTTCCCCTCCCGCGTCGCCTCCGATCTCGAGTCGCTTTCTCCCTCGTCGTCTTTGAACTCGACGTCGCCTCATCTGACCTCGAGTCGCCTTCTCCCTCGTCGTCTCCTCCGACCTCTAGCGCCATCACCGTCTCCTTCTTCGTCGTCTGCTTCGACGTCCTACGATCTTCAGCGCCGTCTTCATCACCTACAGCGCCGTCTCGATCGATCGTCGTCTCGATCATGCCCTCCTCGTCAACGTCGATCGACGTCCTCTTCATCAACGTCGAGTTTTCCCATGGTTTCTTCGTCACCGTCGAAATTCTCAATCGGTTAGTTAATTTATTCAATTTAAAATTTTATTTTCCTAAATTCAATTTGGTATGTAGGGATTTAATTTGGAGATTTTGGATTGTGGTGGCTGTAGTGGTGACTGCTGTTCAATTTGGGGTTGTTTGGGGGTGTGGGCGGCGGCGGCGGTTGTGGCGACGTCTTTGGTGGGTAGTGGTGGCTGTGGTGGGTTTGGTTTGGTTTGGTTAAGGTTATGATATGTGTGTGTGTTTGTGATAATGTTGATGATGAAGGGTGTACTGCTCACTTTCACTACTAAAATCATCAATTTGCCCTATTGCCATACCATACATGGTAAAATTTTGGCCTAGTTGAGAACTAGCCGATGGTTCGTTAGTGTAGCATTTCAGAAAATGAAAAATATTATTTTAGAATTTAAATAATAAAATAATAAATTTTACGTATATTATACGAGTATAGATTTGAGTTTTCATAAATTGGTAAAATTATATACCTACATTTTTGGAAAATAATTAGGATTTAAAATGAATTATTAATTATGAAAACATTTATTTAATTGGACTTTTCTTAAATTAGTATATAATTATATACATATAAGTTTAATGTTAAATTTAATTAGTGTTTTACTATTTATACATTAAACTTAGATTTATTTTGTTAACCATGCTTGTGTGCACGACATGGTAACAAATGTATGTGTATTAGCTTTACTTTGCATTCTTTTATTTTCATTTGTGTTATATGATTTCATTCTTTTTTAAAAGAAAAGAAAAATATATGAGAGGGGGACAAGGAGGTATGGGTGTGATATATATATATATATATGGTTTCCTCCAACCATTTGTTTGTTTCATTCTTTATTCATCCTCATCCCATTTTTTCATCTCCTTTTTCTTCATCTTTCTCCAGCTCCTCTACCCCCATAAATCACTATCCAAAACACTTCAAAATATCATGACACCTTCACAAAAAATGTTCTTAATTTCACCCTAAACATCATGGCATGATCAAGTTTTCGTTTTGAGCTCTTATGGCCATCTTGGAATTTTCTTGAGTTGCTTTTTGAGATAAAATTCTCACCTTTCATCAAGTCATTAGATTTTCTAACCTCACAAACCAGCTAGAGTTAGTTTTAGCGTCATATGTGCATGTTTTGTAAACTTAAGTTATTCTAAAGTGAGTCTTGATGGATGCAACTTATAGTAGTGGTGCAGTTGAGGGTTGTTTAGTGACCACAACCCTATAAAGTGATAGATAAGGGTCTGCTAGTGCAAGTAACCTTGGTTAAGATGAGTTTAGAATTTTTCAATGTCGGTTTTGATTGAGTTTTGAGGATCAAATGGAATCTGGGATAATTTGGGAACTCTGAAAATTAAATAGAGCATACGTGAAATGTATAGATCAGTAAAAAGCTACCGTAGAAGCCCGAGCCCAAATTATCAATTTGCGGGTCGATTTTGGAATTAGGCTTTGAAATTTGTTATGTAGCTCACTCATTAGACAACTAAGACTACTCTATACGCTAAAAAGTCCCAGATCACTTGAAGAAAAATCTGTAGTTGTTTTACTTGATTTCTGTCAATGTTTTATGATATTTGAAAACTTGGTTTTTGATATTTGAGTTTTGACTCGGTCGTTTAACGTTCGTACGTCGACACAGGGGAGTATTTTGTTGTTTTAGCACACGTTGACCATTGGTTCTAACCTATGTGCGCTTCGCTCGTGATTTCAATTTTGAATCGAGTTTTATGTGATTTTGGTTATGATTTCGATTGTAGGTATATTCGCGTGGACTTCCGAGATGACAAAGGAGGACAAAGCATCCCTCAGAATCGACCAGGGTGAGGTATGTTGAGGTGAGTAGATGTATATCTACGAGGGAAGTCGGATGGATGGCGTATAGCATCCCCGCAACCGTAGAACCAGGATATGATATATATATATATATATATATATATATATAAGAATAGTACTTAGTCTATAAGTTTTGCTAGAATATCGTATTCATGTATATATATATATATATATATATATATATATATATATAAGAATAGTACTTAGTCTATAAGTTTTGCTAGAATATCGTATTCATGTATTTCTGTACTTAGTAGGAGTTATATCTTTAGTCTCTATATCTTGCCATTCGGCTACACACATATAAGGATATTTACGATATGATGATATGAGTCGATATGATGATATGAGACAATATGATATGATATGATACGAGATGACATGAGATGATATGTTATGATATGAGATGAGACGATGTACGCGACTATAGATCCGTATTATTGATTTGATAATATCGTATGATAGATATTCCGTACGTGATATGATGAGGATGGATCGCCGATATTTATTTCGACTCGAGAAATCTTATTTAAAATCACAAAGTAGATATTATGAGATATTTAGAGCCATACCTACTTTCAAAACTAACGAATCGTTACGTACTTTTAAACAACAACTTCAAGGGGACGCTACGACTTTTCAAATGATATCTTCTTCAAAAATATCATAGCCCCTATTTTCTAAAACAACGTTTTGTACTATTTTAAACTATACTGTATGGCTCATACGTAGTTAGATATTTTTATATCAGTCTGCGTTACGATTTCTTTATTCCGTTTACGCTTACATTTCGATTTCTTGTTTCTTCATATGCTCGTGCTTCGATCATTTACAATGTATATCGCGTTTATAGCTTTAATTTTACTTGACCTCGTACTAGGACACGCGCACCATTACCGATGATTTACATGTTGTATGTGCGCATACTCGTATGCTCACACACACATCATCGGTAATTTCCATGCCACGTACACAGATAGAACTAGCTATACTACCGTATCATACCATAACCTGTTAGCATGTTAGATTCTATTAGTACTTTATTTACATTACTATACAACACGCTTATATGAACACACTTGCCATGCATTACAGTATTATTCTGTGCCTGTACATATTATTCCATTATTGCCATATTCTTATGAGATTATGTTTTCATGAGATTTCTGAATTTGAGAAACCGCAGATATTATTTAAAAACTTGTGAATGTTGTAAAAACGTGGTTTTCTCTTGATATGATATTTCGACGTCCACCATGAGATTTCTTGATTCTGAGCTATGATTACTATCCGATTCGAGGAGTGAGGAGTCACTATATGTAGGTACATGGTGGACCCGGTACGGTACCCAGGGGCAAGAAGATCGTATAGAAAGATATTGAGCCTGGATGGGAACAGTATCTATCGGTGATAGTATTGGACTTGGCGGATATCCAGAGGATACCGACTGGAGTGATATGAGACAAATAGATATGAGGACCGATATGATGAAACCGTGCCTGAGATATGAGGGTCAATCCGATAAGACGACGCCTTAGATATGAGGATTTATGTGTCGATACTGGACACGGGATTTATGATGATTTCGAGTGTCGTTGATGGACACTCCTCGGATATAACACACACACACACACACGTGATATGGATGACATGATACCACATATTGATACATGCACGATATTATACTTATATACACATACATTCACCTTCGATACCACACATAATGATATTATTATTATTACAGCATGACCTAGGTAGATCGTTATGCATTCTATTTCTATCTGATAATGTTTTCTACTCACGAGTTGGCACTCACCCCCATTGTGCCATAGTTTTCTTGCAGGACCGACCTCTCGAATTAGTAGTGTCTTGCTGGTACGTTCTTCTTTTGGGTGATTTGCTTGGTAGGTAGGTTACACTATAGATCGTAACCACCACTTGTATATTTTATATTCATTTGTAATCTATTTAAAAGCTCCATCAACCAGACTATATATATTTGGTAGACTTAGAAACCAATTGTATATTCTTTGGACTTAGTGATGAGACTTGTATTATTCTTTATTTTTGAGTTGATGATATTTTGATATTTCTTTACTTCTTTTCTGAGTTCATCTTCGCCTTGGACGTTGTATATACTTATTTGTGTGGTTATGATTCCGCCGATTGGCGATGAGCCAGCTTCCACTTGGGGATGCCGATATTATTATTGTTTATGTACTGGTTTGATCAAAATTTATAAAGGAGGTGCTGCCCAAATTTCAAATGATGAAAATGTTTTTAAACCATAGTATACAATCCACTTGTCTTTCTATAAACTTTACTTATACTTTAAAAGAGAAACTTGATTTCATTTCTACCCCCTTTTCAGAACTTCACCTCCACTATTTTCTTAAAAAGGTTTAGATTCCTGGTTTTCGGTTTATTTGGGTTACGGTGGGGTCCTATAAACTTCACGTGATTCAAGTGCCGGTCATGTGCTATTTCCGAGTCATGACAGTTAGGCTGTATGAGTGAGGTCATGGATGCATTCAATTGCTCTATCTGTCGGTATGAAACTACTCGAAATTCTTCTTTTAAGATTAGACATGGGTTGTGAAGGGGTTTTAATAAAATATACGAATTCGTTTGGATATATGAAACTCCTAAATTGATGTTCAGAAGCAATGTCCAGAGAAGGCGTGAAAGTTGGGTAGGATTGATAGGAATTGATTGGTTCTGTAAAATGGGTGGGATCACGATCAACATATTGATAGGAAGATGATTGGAATTGTTGTCTTAAAGAATTCGGAGTGGTGAAAGGTATAAAAGATCGGTTAGGAGATTGTTCAATGTGCTCAGCAATGGGCGTGCGTTTAAGAGTCACCACACTACCCTCAGAAGGGGTATCAACATAAAGAGTGAAAGTTGGGTATGGTTGATACGAAGTGGATTGCGGTGTCTAATTGGTGTTTCTAGAAGCATCTATCCGATCTTTTAAAGAAATTTTGAACATGGATGGATCGTTAGAAGTTGGGTACCAAAGTTCGGCAAGAGTAGTTCGGTGAAGGATACCCATGATATGAAAAGAGAAAAGAAGAGGGGATGAAAAAGGCGGTGATTTTTTTTTTGTTAGTTATTAACAAAAGTATGAAATGAAAATATACAGTGTCACATCTCGCTTTCCAAAATACGGAATATGAGGGGTGACAAGGCCAGCCATGCTCCTACGGTCGAGGAAATATCCTGCCGTAGTCACACTTCGGCTTCTAGCATTACGTGGTAATCAGTAATCAATGCACATGTAAAGAGAAATGTAGTCACTAAATCTATCAAAACAGATAGATAACTAACCAGATAGAGATCAAGGGAAAGATAGCGCTGGCGTCACTGATCTAGATGTGCGCAATATCCTCGAGGTACATCAGGTCCTGATCCATGCTAAGTCCACTTCTCACTCTGAGCATGCATACTCAGGTCGTCAGAGCGACACAATAGCAATATATATATATAAATATGTAAACACGTGCAATGATGATGAACATGAAGCAGTAAATATAGAACGATGACGCGAGCATGAAATAATCGGTACAAGTAAACAGTAAAGCAGGTATATCAAATCAGTAATCAATGCATGTCCATGTCACTAAACCTATCCGTTTCTAAATCTCACTGTCCAGGTCGCTAAACCTATCGTCAGTCTAAGTGTGAGGGTCAACCACCGCAGGAGTATCCTCAACCCAAGGGTAGGCCCCAGGGGCAAGGGAACACGGGCCCGAATTATGCTCACTAATAATCAGTAATATCACCCATATGACTCCCAAAATCGCTATATATGCCGTCATTGGGACTTCCGAGATTCTGTTGATCGAACTCACACTCAAACTACTCCACACCCACGGTCTACATCAAATACCGACCATAAACCCAAATACTAGTCGGTCCATGACAAGTCTACGCGAGAACTGGAGACAGGATCTCCATCAAGCATGTATCGACTGGTATCCAAGATAAATGGATAGTGTTTGATGCCTTACCTATGACACTAATATAAGTGCTTTCATAACCGTCCCATTCCAGTTATAGTTACACTTATATAGGTCCCATAGACGTCGAAAATGCAATAAATTAACTGGTTCCGCTGATTGTGTACAAGTACATGTCACTTTCACTATCCAATCACGCTTATACACTAACGTACTTGCCACAATCTAATCATTAATATTTATCATTGGGTAATGTAACACAATCACTAAGTTATCAATGTATGTAATCACTATTCAAATGAGGATACAACCGCTACATGATATGATGAGAATGCAATTAATTATAATATGAAAGAACATAGCAGCCAATGTCATACCACTTGCAAAATGTACTATAAATCACACGTGTAGAATTAATCAAAATAATATAAAAGGGGTAAGCAGTATGATTAATTATCTGTCCATAAAAATTGGTTTCGCGTCAATTGGATTCCAGTTTGCTAGTTATGGTCATTTCATTTTAAATGTTCCGAACTGGAAATCTGTTTCGGAACACGTTTTAATCCCAGCTGGGTTCATAATTAGGCGACGCTACAGTTGGATAATATTTAGGTTCAACTGTTAGGTTTCCAACGTATCAGAAAGATCGATAATACCCTCTGTGTGCCGGGAGTTATGCAATGTTTAATATCGGGATACGCATTCTGTCCTTGCTTGGGACAGCAATACACACTGACGGTTTAAAATGTGATTAAAATAGTAAAGAAAGGCGAAAACAAGAGAAACTACCTCCAATAGTTAGTTACCAGATTTATATACGCTACAGTATAGGGTTCC